>JAVSCE010005697.1:0-1286894 GCA_032199065.1 Smutsia gigantea
GTTCTTTCAGTTTTGCTTCATTGTTATACTCCACAAATGAGGGAAATCATTTGGCACTTGTCATTCTCTGCCTGGCTGAATAGCTCTTTTCCCACTTATATCTAAATTACTTGCTGCTGACAATTCTGTTTAGATTACCAACAAAAAAATTTGACAGATTGCACAAAGTCAGCCATTATACTGTTTTTTTTTTTCTGTTGACAAAATTTTTTAACAGAGATAACATGAACTTTGGTAAACTCAAATTAAAAATTATATGTCTCCCCTCCCACACCCCTCCACTTTGGTAACCGTTAGTCCCTTCTTGGAGTCTTTGAGTCTGCTTGTACTTTGTTCTTTCAGTTTTGCTTCGTTGTTATACTCCACAAATGACAGAAATCATTGGCACTTGTCTTTCTCCGCCTGGCTTATTTCACTAAGCATAATATCCTCCAGCTCCATCCATGTTGTTGCAAATGGTAGGATTTGTCTCTTTCTTATGGCTGAATAGTATTCCATTGTGTATATGTACCACCTCTTCTTTATCCATTCATCTACTGATGGACACTTAGGTTGCTTCCATATCTTGGCTATGCTAAATAGTGCTGCAGTAAACAAAAGGGTGCATATGTCTTTTTGAATCTGAGAACTTGTATGCTTTGGGTAAATTCCTAGGAGTGGAATTCCCAGGTCAAGTGGTATTTCTATTTTTAGTTTTTTGAGGAAACTCCATACTGCTTTCCACAATGGTTGAACTAGCTTACATTCCCACCAGCAGTGTAGGAGGGTTCCGTTTTTTCCTCATCCTCACCAGCATTTGTTGTTCCTAGTCTTTTCAATGCAGACCATCCTATGAGGTGATCTCTCATTGTGGTTTTTATTTGCATTTCCCTGATAATTAGTGATGTGGAGCATCTTTTCATGTGCCTGTTGGCCATTTGAATTTCTCCTTTGGAGAATTGTCTGTTCATATCTTCCACCCATTTTTTAATTGGATTATTTGCTTTTTGGGTGTGGAGGTATGTGAGTTCTTTATATATTTTGGATGTTAAACCCTTGTCAGATATGTCATTTACAAATATATTCTCCCATACTGTAGGATGCCTTTTTGTTCTGTTGATGGTGTCCTTTGCCATACAGAAACTTTTTAGTTTGATATAGTCTCATGAGTTCATTTTTGCTTTTGTTTCCCTTGCTCCAGGAGATGTGTTCAAAGAAGTCACTCATGCTTATATTCAGGAGATTTTTACCTATGTTGTCTTCTAAGAGTTTTATGGTCAACTAGCTTTAACTTACAATTATTACAAATCATGAGAACTTTAAAAAAAATTGGGGTTGGTTTCTATGTTTTTGAGAGTTTTAGGAATATCCAGTTTATACAGTGCTTATTTTAAGTCAATTAAATAGAACCCTTTGTACAAATTAGTATTGTAATACCATGTCGAGGTATAAAATATCACACATCTATACCATACGTATATAGACACATATAAACGTTCAGACACATATAAGAGAGGTACAGCTTTCATTCTAAAATTTTAGTCATGAGTCATTTACAGTTGTAAACTTACTAGTTTATAAGAGAACAATTGGATCCATCTCTCAGATGGCTAAACTTTTTTTAACTATTGTGGAGAAGACACTTGAAACTTTTCATTTGCCCAATTTCTAAATAGCTCCATATTCTTCTGATGAGAAGCAATTCCCTAAAGTTTGAATTTCAAAGAGGGGCTTTTAGGTCTTAGAGAATACAGGGCTGAAAATTTGCATCTCAAAGGCACAGAAAAATTATCCCAGGTTTTCTCCAAAATGGAGTTTTGGGGTATATTTGCCTATTATCACAGGTCGAGTGTAATTACTATTTAAATTTACCTTATTATTTATTCTTAAGTGCAGAGCAGTCTCTGCACACATACATCACTTCCAATATCCTGCTCTTCTGGAAGCATTTTGAGATGAATTGAGGGAGAGGAGTTGGGAATGTTGGTAAAAAGAATAGATGAACTTTGAATTGCTTCTAGAGCTACACCTCTTCTTTTACAAAGATTTACAAGACGAACACAGTTTCTAATTCTTCAAATAATTGGGTTATAGCCTGAATGGTATCAAAGACCTACCCATACATCCAACTACATTTTTTTCAGTTTGCTTTATATCAGGGAGATTTCCAGCTAAGAAGAGAACTAAAATATTTCTGTGTTCTGGAGCCTCAGGGCTTAATGCAGTATGCCTTTGTAAAATACGTATATAGCATTCAACAAAAGGCTTCAGATTCTCTCCTTTTTTTCTGAGCTTGCAATTCAACTTAGACTAATTTACCTTAAGTTGGGAAAGGCTTCTGCTGTTGGTTCTGTCAGCCCTGAATATCAGCCTCCAGCTGATCCATTTCCTAAAAGGGATCCTTTGTAAAAGGGCCTTGGAGAAATTCTGGTTATCTGTTTTTTTCTGTGACAGGAGTTTTCCCTTGGGGGCTGTCTGGTTTGCATGATAACTACAGTATAATCATGGATGGGACGAACACCCGTTGGCATCAGTCAAGGGTTGTGAATGTCTACTGATCTAAAGAATCTTTTGATTTGGTATCTTCTGAAAGTGGAGGTAAATTGGGCTTTGTAATTTCATCTTGTTAAAGAAGTCTGTAATGCAAGCCATTATACTGCTTTACATACTCTTCAATTTCCATAGGTACCAACAAGACATTGGTTAAAAAGAGAGCTCTGTACAAACTTTTTCAAACATAGAAGTATTTCCAATTCTAAGGCTCCATCTTCTGGCTATTGATAAGTAGGATCTTATATTTATATCAAAAGCAACCCAAAACAGTAAGGACTTTTGTGGTTTGACTGTGGTAGTCAGAGGCATCCAAAAAGAGGGTACAAAAGATGTGGTCCTCGCAAGATGCAGAAAATTCACTCCCAAAGTAGCATAAAAAAAAGCATAGACCTTCATTGTCACAAATAGTAAGAATGGTGGAGTGAATATTGTGTGTCTGGTTTCCCATGAGAACATGTGATACCTCCATTCACAGACCCACTAACATGTGAAACTGGGCAGACACTACTGTAAGAAGACTATTCCAGTGCTAATGACAATGATGATTGAGACAACACAGGTCCCTAATTGACTGGGATTCCTAATGATAACTCCGTCCCATCCCACTGAGAGCTGGCATGGTCAGACAAAGAGAATGCTGCTTCCCAGAGCCACCACCTCCTGGGCTGTCTTCCAGATTCTTGTCACTAGATGCATCCTCCAGCTTATGAAGACAAGACAGATATTCTCACTGGTCACAAGTTCTTAAAAACATAGACCTCTGATAATAGGCAAATATATCCCCAAACTCCATTTTGGAGAAACCTTGGCATCCTTTCTCTGTGCCTTTGAGATATAAATCTTGTACCCCATCTTCTCTAGTATCTAAGAGCCCCTCTTTGAAATGCAAACTTAGATGTTCCTCATCAGAAGAAGAAAAAGAAGCTATTTGGAAATAGGACAAAAAAAATCTCATCTAGATCATAGTTCTCTTCCTTATGACAAATGATGCAAAAGGCAGAGATAAAGAAAGCAATGACTATCTTCAGGAGGAAAGAGGATCAATAAAAACCAAAAGTACTTATAATGAAATTATTTACCAAAGTTGCTATGCCCAAGAGACTAGTTCACACAAATATTATCTCCTGATACTCTTGATTTAGAAAGGAAGGGACTGTATATTACTGAGAGAAATCCAGGGGAGCTGGCTTTGTTAAGAATTCTTACCCTTTACCAGTTTCTGCCAGTTTTCCAGGATCCCATGTACAGGCTCTACAGCAAGTCTGGTGCCTCAGCAGGTCCCATCATGGGTCACCAAACTGTCGGAGAGTAAAAATAATGTTCCCTTTACCCTTCCAGGTTCTTTGTTGAGAACCCCCCTGTAATAAAAGACAGACTAACAGAGTAAAACGAAGAGTTTATTACTGGTTTTTCTGAGCTTCTCCTGTTTCAGTAATTTCTAAAAAAAAAAAACTATCTCAAAATAATCCTCATGTTAAAGAGGCGTATTTATGGGTAGCAAATTCTGTTCCCCTTCACTAGCTTATATCTTCTGCTAATAAATAATTGGTAATGATTTTAAGGGGAAAAATATATATTAAATTATTAGGTTATGAGTGTTTCAAAATAATGGTATAGAGTGTTTTTATGACTTATAAACAATTGTTGAGAGTTAAAAAAAAAAGAAAAAAAGCTCCATCAATGTTTGCCATCATACCAAACAGGCAAAGGAATAGGAATTTTCAGAATATCATATTACAGAAAGTTTCCTAAAAGAGAACCACGTGTAACATTACCCTCATGCTCCATGAAACATAAATACCAGGAAATTATATACTCTATTTGACACCACATTGTTAAGATGATAATCAAATTTTTAAATTTATAAAGCTGAATTACCATAGTGAATATTTATACCCAAAAGAGTGTAATTTGCAATTCAGAATATTTAAAAGTCATAATTCTTGACATATCAATATTGCTTCAGATTTTATGAGTTTTGTGTTTAAAGTGGATTTATTGATTTGGCCTTAATCCTCCAGTTAGAGGAAAAACTCTTTAATGTGTAGCCTAATATAGTCATTTCCCGAAATATATAATCTAAACAGATTAATTATTTTCTTGCATTTGGGAAAGTATAACGTAAAAGTTGATGAATTGTTCTTTTTTGTTTTTAATGAGGTATCTATCATTGATATACAATTTTATATTGGTTTCAGGTATACAACACTGTAATTCAACAGTTACGCATTTTATTAAATCTTCACCCCCACTAGTGGGGTTACTATCTGTCAGCATAGGAAGATCTTACAGAATCAGAAGAATTGTTCATTTTTAAGCCTAAGAAAAAATTGGAAATAGAGCATTTTTTTCAAATATTGTTCCAAAAATCCTTAGATTTTTTTTTTTAATTTATGGGAAAGTTGCTATAAACCCTGAGTCTGAAAGGTTTAACTTTTCTGAGTGAACATCAGTAATGACTCACTATTGGGACTTAATAAATATGAAATGAATAATAATATAAATTGTAAAATACACAAAAATCACTTGGTGTAGGAGTATATTTTCTACTTTTTAAAAAGCTTTTTTATCCATGTAAATTATTTTAATATGTAAAAATAAACATAAACAATCAATATGTTACATATACATAAACATATGTACTTACACATATTTTTTGTATTTCAAATATAATGGGTATAATTTTACTCTGATATGAATTTGTCATAGTTTGAATGATGGGAACATTGAAATGTTTTTTACATTTCTTTTTAAGATTTCATAGAAAACTTTTTATGGAACTGCATTGTCATATGGCACAAGGCCTCATCAAAGAAAATTGTATATTTTGGTTGTCCACTCAGGAATGTGTCTCTAGAAATTTACCCTGAACATACATTGTATGCTGTATTCATGTATGCCAAATAGAAGTCCCATGAGGTTTTCCTTTATGGGCATCATTTGTAATAACTAAAGATCAAGTACAACACTAATGTCCCACAGTAGGGGGCAGTAGGGGGCAGTTTGATAATGGCTCATTAACAAAATGGAGGGCTATATAACCCACCTCCTGCCCCCCAAAAAAGGAAATAGCTATGTTCTGATATAATCTCTACTCTATATTTAGAGTGAAACAATCGAGGTGTGAAGCAGTTAGGTAGTATTTCATTTCTGTGATACTTTGTATTACATAACAGAAAATTGTAGGACATAACAGAAAAAAGAATAATAAAAATATGTACCTAAAAGGGGGTGAATCAAGAGGAGAAGTATAGAATAGTGTAGAAAAGATGACAAATAGAAACTTTCTTGTGTACATATTTTAATTTAGCTTTTATCAAAAAAAGAAAACTGAAATATATTAAAATCTGCTTGAAATAAATTGTATATCAAATTGGTATCATAACCACAGAGAAAAAAATATTTTTAAATAAAGTGATTTGGAGCCCATTCTCTGGTTGTACATACTTAGTTGGCTATAGTCTAAGGACAAAGAGAACTGTAAAAAATTTAAACTTAGTAATAAAACTATATTAGTTTATAATAAGTTTGGAGCTGTTTAGTATAGGGTAAGATTCAATTAATAATTAAATGTTACAAGTACCCAATGTATTTTAGGATAATAAGAAATATACCTATGAAAATAAAACTTGAAGTGAAAAAAGTCCTATAATGTATCAAAAAGCAATTATCAACATGAAGTCAGTTTTTTTTTTATTGAAGTGTCATTGATATAAAATCTTATGTTAGTTTCAAGTATATAGTAACTCTATGTCTAGGAATTTACCCAAAGAAAACAAGAATCCATGGTTCAAAAGATATATGCACCCCTGGGTTTATTGCCCCATTATTCACAATAGCCAAGATATGGAAGCAATCTAAGTATCCATCAGTAGATGAATGGATAAAGAAGATATGGTATATATATATACAATGAAATATTATTCAACATGAACTCACAATTTACTAAAGAATATTTCCTAGCTCTTCCCACTGAAATGGTCTAAAGCAATAATCAGAATCATCTAACCTAAAATAATTTGAGCTTTTAGACCTAACTTTCAGGGAAACATGAGAGATGGATGGATATGTAAAAGAAAACAATACCATGAGCCAATTATGAAACAAATTGCAAATGTGCAATATTTCTGAGACAGCTGACTGGCACCCTTAAAAAAGAAAGTGCCATTAAAAATTAGGGGATTATCTTGATTAAAGAGACTAAAGAAACATGACAAATGTAATATGTATATATAATACTTGGCAACTCAATTACTGAATTTGGATGATTGCTCTGCAGGCATTAACGGTATTAGCTTTTCTACTTTTCTGTAAGCTTAGAAGTTTCCCCAGTAAACAGAAAGGATATCTAATTTTAAAAAGTTAGAAGTAAGATTTAAATACCATTACATTCAGCCGTGATGCATGCTCCAGGACAAAATCTTGGGCAGGAACAGTTCAGTAGCAACAAATATTTGAAGGACATTTAGGAAATTTGAATAAGGGTACCTCTTAGATAAGATGAAACATACTGACATGGAAAGTTATAACTTATTACCTGGAAAAAAGAAATCAAGGACAGTAACTTAAAAATAAACAGAATGTAGTGTATGGTCTCATTTCAGTTGAGAAAATGTGAAAATGGACACATGTAAATTGATGTGATCATCTCTGGTTGGCAGGAATATGGCTTTTTACTTCCATATTTCTAATCTATTTTTCTCATGTTTTGCAATGAACATATGTACCTTTATACTAAGACATTTGTAATTTTGTATGGAAATATATCACTTAATAAAGTGAAGTCTGCCACAGCACTCTAATGAACATGAAATTATGTTTGTACAATGTTATTATTTTCAAGTACTACTTCCATACAAAATAAAATGGGATTTTCTTCTAAAAATAGAACTATTAAAAGTAATTATTAAATATTGGAGGTTTTCTTTTCTAATTTGGCAATATATAGAATTTTTATATTTTAAAGCCCAAGATGATTATTTTGTAACCAATTTTCTTAACAATATCCCTTGAGTGGCTAACCGTACAAAAAGAATAATTTCTTTCGAATTATTATTGTCCCTACAAAGTAGTCATGGGAAACCATTTATTCTCATTAGTTGAGCTTTAATATTTCCTTGCTGTCCTTTCTGTATTTTACTAGCTAAAAATGACAGAGAAGTATTGGGACATTTTGTACTAGAATATTATAAGATTTTATGGTAAAATAAATGTTAGTAACATATATTTTAGTGACATTTGTTTCTGTGAACATATTCAACCTATCAAGAAATGATAGAAATAAACAAGAGAACTTCATGCAGCGATAAGGGCCATAATATCAATTAGCAGAAAGGTGAGATTAAGAGATCAGCTGAAGAGAAGGGCTCATGCCTAAAAGAGACTCATCAGGAAAGACCTTTCTGAGGACTTTGCCTCTCAGCTCTAATGTAAATGACAGGTCAGCTGTTTACCAAACTGGAAAAAGCATCTTGAAGGGGAAATCAGGTTATGAAGAGTAGTCACCTCCCTGTGCACCTTACTGCTCCAGAACCTTCTCGAATTGGTTTTCATATTGTCTTTCTGCTTACAGGCTTTACACATTCAAATCTACATAGCACCGCAGATAAATCTGAAAATAAATAAATGAACACAGCCTACAATATGTTGTATTTCTGCTTTAAGTCAATCTTTCTCACTAAGACTTAAAGGACAAAATTCACATTTCTCAAACCAGCATCTGTAGCTGCTAAAAAAAACAAATTATGCCTTTCCTTATATATGCAGTTTTAGCTCCTACTATTCCCAAACATAAACATTTTGTTCCACTTAAACTGTTCCAACACAAATGGTTATTTCTTGTCTCTGTTGTTTAGTGTTTCAGTTTGTTGTCTTTGCTTTATTTTTAACCATTTTATCTGGAATACCCATCACCAATCATCTCTCTCTTTTTGGGCCAAGCTCTAATCTCCTGTCCTTGGTTTGATCACCCCACTTGGGAGTAATCTTTCTTTCCACAGAACTACTTCAGCAGTTATAAGTCCTGTATAACCTACTATCTTATAGTTCTGAATACTATACATAGCTGTCATTTCTATATATTCACACACACACATATTTTCTGTACATTGACATATAACCTATCATCTTGTAGTATGGCTCATCTTTTCTACATTCATTTTGATCTCCCCAACTAAATTTCACATCCCTTGGGAGCAGATGCCATATTCTATACCTCTTAGATGCTATGTTTCTTTTTTTTTTTTTTTGGCTCACATGACCTTGAAGTTCATGTTTTATACTTGGTCAGAGCAACCCAATATGCCTACAACAGTCCCACCTAAGCAGTTCGTTCCTTATGCCCCCACTGAGGCCACCCTCTGCAGGAGCCAGCCAGACACAGGGATTCTAGTCCAGCTCTATCCCCCTTGCTGTGCAACATTGCTGAGGCTCTGTCCATCTCTGAGCCTCTGGTTTTGTCCCCTGTAAGGGAGCAATTAACTCCAATCTCCTGGGTTATTGTGGGGACCAAGTGGCTGGCTGGCTGGGACAGAACTCTACAATGACTATATCCCCTAAACACAGCACCGGGAACTCCACCCTCCCTGCCATTTCTCTGAGGGGAAAACAATTTGTTGTTATGAGAAAAAAACACCCTAGAACTGTCAAAAGTACTTGTAATTAGCTATAAAACATGTAAAAATATACCCAATGATTCTTTTCTCACATATTAAGATGCAACTTTATATGCTGTGATGTAAAAACATAACTCACAGGGTTGTGGGTATTTTACCCCTTTCAAGACATTTAACCTCAACAATCTGTCAAAAAGAGCCAATAAAAAAATATTATTCTGTAAACCCATTTTTAAAAATTGCAAATTTTCACCAAGTAGAATACAGAACGGAAGAAGTCGCTTAGCCATGCGTCCCGCACTTAGATTCCTCCACTGAATGGAGGCCTTTGCATGGCTTTGTTCCAACCAAACACTTTGTTTTTTTTGTTTGTTTGTTTGCTTTGCTATTGTTAATATACAATTACATGAGCAATATTATGGTTACTAGACTCCCCCTATTGTCAAGTCCCCACCACATACCCCATTAAAGCCACTGTCCATCAGTGTAGTAAGATGCTATAGAATCATTAATTGTCTTCTCTGTAAATACTGCTTTTTCAGTGTCCTCCCCCTACTACATTATGTGTGCTAATCGTAATGCCCTTTACCCCCCTTATTCCTCCCTTCCCACCCATCCTCCCCAGGCCCTCTCCCTTTGGTAACTGTTAGTCCATTCCTGTGTTCTGTGAGTCTGATGCTGTTTTGTTCCTTCAGTTTTTGCATTGTTGTTATACTACACAGATGAGTGAAATCATTTGACACTTGTCTTTTTCCACCTGGCTTATTTCACTGAGCATAATACCCTCTAGCTCCATCCATGTTGTTGCAAATGGTAGGATTTGCTTTCTTCTTATAGCTGAATAATATTCCATTGTGTATATGTACCACATCTCCTTTATCCATTCATCTACTGATGGACACTTAGGTTGCTTCCATTTCTTGGCTATTGTAAATAGTGCTGTGATAAACATAGGGGTGCATATGTCTTTTTCAAACTGGGCTGATGCATTCTTCAGGTAAATTCCTAGGAGTGGAATACCTGGGTCAAATGGTATTTCTATTTTTAGTTTTTGAGGAACCTGCATACTGCTTTCCACAATGGTTGAACTAATTTACATTCCCACCAGCAGTATAGGAGGATTCCCCTTTCTCCACATCCATGCCAACATTTGTGGTTGTTTCTCTTTTGGTTGGTGGCCATCCTAACTGGTGTGAGGCGATATATCATTGTGGTTTTAATTTGCATTTCTCTGATGATTAGCAATGTGGAATGCCTTTTCATGTGCCTGTTGGCCATCTGAATTTCTTCTTTGGAGAAGTTTCTGTTCAGCTCCTCTGCCCATTTTTTAATTGACTTTTTTGCTTTTTGACTGTTGAGGGGCTTGAGCTCTTTATATAATTTGGATGTCATCCCCTTATAGGATATGTCATTTATGAATATATTCTCCCATACTCTAGGATGTCTTTTTGTTCTATTGATAGTGTCCTTTGCTGTACAGAAGATTTTTAGTTTGATATAGTCCCACCTGTTCATTTTTGCTTCTGTTTCCCTTGCCTGGGGAGATATGTTCATGAAGAAGTTGCTCATATTTATGTCCATGAGATTTTTGCCTCTGTTTTCTCTAAGTGTTTCATGGTTTCATGACTTACATTCGGGTCTTTAATCCATTTTGAGTTTACTTTTGTATATGGGGTTAGACAATAATCCAGTTTCATTCTGTTACATGTAGCTGTCCAGTTTTGTCAACACCAGCTGTTGAAGACGCTGTCATTTCTCCATTGTACATCCATGGCTCCTTTATCCTATATTAATTGACCATATATGCTTGAGTTTATATCTGGGCTCTCTTGTCTGTTCCATTGGACTATGTATCTGTTCTTGTGTCAGTACCAAATTGTCTTGATTACTGTGGCTTTGTAGTAGAGCTTGAAGTCAGGGAGCATAGTTCCCCCCACTTTATTCTTCCTTCTCAGGATTGCTTTGTCTATTCAGGGTCTTTTGCGGTTCTATATGAATTTTAGAACTATTTGCTCTAGTTCATTGAAGAATGCTGTTGGTATTTTGATAGGGGTTGCATTGAATCTGTAGATTGCTTTAGGCAGAATGGCCATTTGGACAATATTAATTCTTCCTATCCATGAGCATGGGATGTGTTTCCATTTATTGGTATCTTCTTTAATTTCTCTCATGAGTGTCTTGTAGTTTTCAGATTATAAGTCTTTCACTTCCTTGGTTAGGTTTATTCCTAGGTATTTTGTTCTTTTTGATGCAATTGTGTAACTTAACTCTCTTAATATGCTACTAAAAACCCTTTCTAAAGGTTCTTTTTTTTTTTCCTCCTCCTTTTTCTTCCTCCTCCATTCTTTATATATTAAGTATTATATTCTGTACTGTTTGTCTATCCCTTGATTGACTTGTGGATAATTAATTTAATTTTGCATTTTCTTAGTAATTAACTGTTCTGCTTTCTTTACTGTGCTTTTATCATCTGTGGTGACAGCTATTAATACATAGAAACACTTTCATCTATAGCAGTCCCTCCAAAATACACTGTAGAGATGGTTTGTGGGAGGTAAATTCTCTCAGCTTTTGCTTATCTGGGAATTGTTTAATCCCTCCTTCAAATTTAAATGATAATCTTGCCAGATAAAGTATTCTTGGTTCAAGGCCCTTCTGCATCTTTGCATTAAATACATCATGCCACTCCCTTGTGGCCTGTAATGTTTCTGCTGAGAAGTCTGATGGTAGCCTGATGGGCTTTCCTTTCTATGTGATCTTATTTCTCTCTCTGGCTGCTTTTAATAGTCTGTTCTTATCCTTGATCTTTGCCATTATAATTACTATATGTCTTGCTGTTGTCTTCCTTGGGTCCCTTGTGTTGGGAGATCTGCGCCCCTCCATGGCCTGAGAGACTATCTCCTTCCCCAGATTGGGGAAGTTCTCAGCAATCACCTCCTCAAAGACACTTTCTATTCCTTTTTCTCTCTCTTCTTCTTCTGGTTCCCCTATAATGCAAATATTGTTCTGTTTGGATTGGTCACACAGTTCTCTCAATATTCTTTCATTCTTATAGATCCTTATTTATTTCTGTGCCTCAGTTTCTTTGTATTCCTTTTCTCTAGTTTCTATTTCATTTATCATCTCCTCCACCGTATCCAATCTGCTTTTAATACTGTCCATTGTGCTCTTCAATGATTGGATCTCTGACCGTATTCATTCCTGAGTTCTTGAATATCTTTCCATACCTCCATGAGCATGTTAATGATTTTAATTTTGAACTCCCATTCAGGGAGAGTGATGAGGTCAATATCATTTAAATCTTTCTCAGAAGTTGTATTAATAATTTTACTCTGGACCACTTTCCTTTGGTGTTTCATATTTGTGTTTGGCTCCCTCTAGTGCCCAGAAGCTCTACTCTCTGGAGCTGCTCAGCCCCTGAAGCAATGTCAGGGATTGCAGGGGAGTGGTACTGGTGCCTGGGGGGAGGAAAGAGCTGTTTCCTGCTTCCCGGCTGCTATGCCTGTCTCCCTTGCCTGAACCAGTGGACCAAGCATGCAGGTATAAGCTTCTGTGCTTTGCGTTTTTAGTTGCTGTAGACAGATCTTCCCTCTGGCTGGCCTAACACCAGGTTAGGGTTTTCCATTTTGCAAGCCCGGTGGGGCTGGCCAGGGGAAAGGCGAAGTAGTTTGCCTGTCACGGAAGGGGTTCTTGGACCTGTGTAGGCACCCAGGGAGCTGGAGCACCTGAAGATCGTGAAAGCTCCTACTCTGCTGGGCAGAGTGCACCTGGACAATTTTGTCTACCCGTCCTTTCTCCTGAGCAGTAAGCTCTGTGCCATCCTTGCCCCCCTTTAGCAGCCCTCTTGCTAAGGGCTTCTTTGTTAGGAAGTCTCTCAGACTGCCTGCCTTTCTTTTGTCCCAGAGCAGCTGGATATGGATCCCTGCTTTCCACAAGCAGCTGGAATCTTAGTCTCTCCAGGAATTCTGCCTGTCTTAGCTTTCCAACCCCATAATTATGAGAGTATCATGCAAGCACCATGAAATGTAGGTCTGTGTTCCCAGAGCAGATCTCCAGAGTTAGGTATTCAGCAGTCCCAGATCTCCACTCCCTCCCTGCTCCGTTCCTCTTCATCCCTTTGGTGAGCTGGGGTGGGGGAAGGGCTTGGATCCCGCAGGACCACAGCTTTAGTAGTTACCCTTTCCGTGAGGTCTGCTCTTGTCCCCAGGTGTATGCAGTTTGTTGCACTCCTCTTTCCTGTTGGTCTTTCAAGAGTAGTTGTATTAGTTATATTTCCATATTATATGTGGTTTTAGGAGGAAGCCTTTGTCTCACCTCTCACGCTGCCATCTTTTCGATCCTATGTTTCTTTTTATACATATTATCTGCACAATTGAGTTGCTTTTTTTTAAAGCTGAAAGATTTTGAAATGTTTTAGTGTCCTATCACTTAAAACTGCAAGGAAGTTTAGATATTTAAAAATAATTGCTGCATATGAACAAAATTCTCTTGGTGCTTTGCATTTGAGACCTTGGATGGTGACTATGGTTTACAAAAATATCAGAGCCACATGAGACTTACCTATTACCTAATTACTTAATCTGCTTGAAGTTTTTTACTTGAGGAATTCATAGTGTTAAGTAAAACAATTTTTTTTGACTCGACTTACAAAACCAAGGAATTAATAAAATTTTGCTGACTGTCCTTTTTTCACCAGATGTTTGTTGGTAAAGTGTATGTAGTTGGAAGTTGGAAGCCTTTAAGCATTACTAATATAAATATTTTAATAAATTTTAGTAGGAACTTTTATTTGGAAAATCACAAGTTTATGTCAGTCTGTGTGTGTGGTTTTATTTTTTAATTTAAGTGTTTAAACATTTTATGTCTTCATGATAAATTTTCATTTCATCTTATTAATTTAATGTTCATTTATTTATTTTTGTTTTCTTCTTTTCAAGGCCCTGTGGAATCCTACATGCACTGAAGGTTTATTTAAAACAGTACATATTTCAACCTAGGTTGAAGCATTATTTGACTATAAGAGATGGATCAAAAATCTGTCACATGTTATATATTGAATAAAATCAACTTCATAGCATTTCATATGTTAGGTATTAGAATATGTAATACAGAAGTGTTTCCTTTCCAAATATTTCACTTTTTGCATTTTTACACAATTCATAAATATTGGTGAAGATTCATCTGAGATATTCCTAACTTCTTCTGACTGCATTTTAAAAACAAAAATAGAAGCTATTATTTAAAGAGTATCTATATATTCTAAAATGTAATATTCCACTTGGCAGCATGTACTTTTTTGTTCAACTTTCTCATCCATTTCGTCTGTCTCTCTGGTTATAGTTTCATTTCACAACATATTCTGTGCACATTATTTATGTTTGAAAACAATGCTTCTAGTTTGTCCCATCCTAGAGGGACAGTTCCTACTGAAGAACTAAATTATCTCTACTTTTCCCCTGCATTAAGATCAAAAGATGAAAGCAGTATGTCTTCAAATGGAGTAATGATGTCTTATTCCAGCTACAGAAGGTCGAATCTATTTTATCTCTAAATAAGTGAAGAAAGATTATTGGATATTGATCTCATAGTGAGGAAAGTTTCTTGACTGTTTCATAAACAAAAGCCTGTCTCCTGGACTTAGCATTGCTGCCATGTTTACCTGTATATTGCCTTTCTGTAATAGCTCACTTTAATTACCAATGACCAGGTGGTAACAGAGCACTCTGGAATGCTGTAGTTGATTGCAGATGTGGTTTTTTTGTAAGGATGAGTGACAGAGCCCAGAGAGTGGTTCACTGTTGTGGGTAGGGAGCAAGACACAAGAACCATAGAGTTAAGGATAGGGAAGCAGGTTTTACTGAGTTATCCATATTTAGTAAACAGGCAATTAAATCATCAAGGTTAGTGGTAGTATCATTCAGAAATATATATTTTTTAATTATTTGAATCATTATATAATATATGAACACATATTGAGTTTAAACCTTGGAGTTAAAACTATGTTTACTTATATGAAAACATTGTATATGTCCTGTTGACTTTGCCCCATAAAGCATCCTTTTATGGTCTAAGATACAAAAACAGTGTTTCTCTAACAGTTTTCCAGTTTATTCTGTTACCCTATTCTTATCTCTTTCTTTTTATTGTCTTATTTGTATTTGGAAACTTTAAATGTACATAATATAAGAAAGTCCATCCCTTACAATAAAGCATTCCCCTGGTAAAGATTTTTATCAACTTGAATGGTCAATATCATTTTAAAGTAGAAGAAAGAATTCAATTAAAGATATATTGGTTATGATGCAAAGTAAAAACAACAAAATAAAATTGTATTAGCAACTAGATTAAGTCAACAAAGGTACTTTCTTCCTCGAAAGCAATGTAGCAGAACCTGTCCATGTAGACAAAAAAAGTGACCTCCCTCACATGGTACAATTTCATGATTGCTCTTTAACACCGGTAAGATATTTCAGCGCTGCTTCCTGAGAAGTCTTTTTTTTAATCCTTTCTTTATCTTTTTTTTTTTTTTGGAACTTGGGCTGAATATGCATCAGTAAACATGTTTATGAATTAATTTTAGGGGGAAAATATTCAGACTTTCTCACAGTGTTTATACTGTAATTTGCACATTTAACTATTAATATGTTATATTTGGTTACATTAAAAGTGAATTCAAAATTCAGAAAGCAGATTTATAGGATTGTTATTGCTTTTAGAAAAATGTGTAAGAACCATTGTAATCAGTGTACAGTATTCCAAGGTGTAATAAAACAAAGGCTGATAATTGTTCCATGAGGGAGAGACAGAGAGCATCAGAATATATGTGTTTATCGATGAAACACTGTGCTTTACCACTACACCTACATGTTTGTCTGAAATAATCTGACAGCCACTAACTCAAAAAAAGAGATGGACAAGCTTAATTATGTTCATTTCCTAATAAGGGAAGTGGTATTTGAAGATACTGAGTGACTTTCTCAGGCTCATGTAACTTTCCTAATAAGCATCAAAGTCAGATTGTGCTCAGGTGTTCTAGATCAAAAATCAGTATTTTATTTGCTTCTCTGATTTCAGAATGCTGGTGCATTGCATGATTATACATGGCTTGTATATGCAAATATATAATTGTGTGTTATATGTGCATTATATATTATTTAAGATTGAATTTCATTGAAATCTGCCTTATAGACTAGGGATAAATGTAATGATAAGATTTACTATGTGAATGTCTGTCTAAGATGTGTAATATATGAGCTAGGGAAACAATTGTATAATAGTGAGAATTATGTATTCAAATATAGAGAAGTACTTGGAAGGAAAATTGTGGATACTTTTGCTAGATATTTTAGCAGTTATTAACACATATTCAATCATTCTGAAATTTGTCATGCCCTGAAATATATGCATGTTAAATATTCTTATTATATTTTTAAATACAGGCAATTTATTATTCTTGGTTATATCTATGACATAGTTGTGTTTTAAATGACTCTTTTTAAAGGCTCTAAAATAAATATATATTATTATACATATATGATTTCATGATATATATAAAACTTCCATTCAAAATTGTCGTTTGTTATAATTACCTAAATTTGATAATGCTTTAAATATTTGTTTATTTCAAAAACAAAATGTACTTTTTCATATTTAACTTGCTGCTAGAGGCAGGAATGTCCAAATTTAACAAAGGTCTGCTTTTCATGATGTATTTTGTGTGTATTTGTCCTTACAGGTCTGTCTAACTTTGTAGTTTTCTATTTTCACTTTTTGTATAATCTTCTAAAGAATCTGTCTTACCTTTTTTTTTGGTAATTGTAATCACCATTATGATATGTTGGCACCTTAAGAAAAAATCTATAATACTAAAAGATTTTCAAAGATATGTCAATTTCACTTGATATGTGCTTGAAATAAATCCCCACGTCAGTGATAGATTGATATATTCTATGTTGAAAAGAACTTTTATTCTTGATATTCGTAAGCGTTCAGAACTGCTACACTATCCTATACTTTCCAGTGATGTCTGTTGAATATCTAAAGTTGCATAATATGTTTTTACCACCAACTATAGTGGAGAAGAATAGGATAGACTATAAAATGGGGAAAGGAGATATAAGCATCTCTTTAATTTTGTATCCCTAACCAAATATTTTGAACACATCTATTGGGTATTCTTTTACCTCTATGTTGTAAAAGCTTTTTTCCACTTTTCTATTTTCCTCTTTGCTGTATGTTGATGCTAATACAGGAGATTGGTAAACAGGAGGCTCAAATAAAGAAATATTTTCTGAGGACTGTTCCTAATATCTGAAAGTCATTCACTGCATCCTTATTTTATAAGCATGGTCAGTTTTTAATGTCAAACTTAAAAGTAAAATAACCAATTATTTTACTAGCAAAATGAGTGTATTTGGGAACAGCAGGGGATCTGCAAACTGGGCCAAAGAAACTGGCAAACACTGGCAAGTCCGAAGAGACAGAGGGAAGCTCAGCTTTTACTGGGTTTTAGGAGGAAGTTGAGGAACATTGTTTTGAACAAAAGTTCATTGAAGAACAAGAGTTTGCAGTTGTAGAGGTTTCTCACTGGCTGCCAGGAGTGGCTGGTTAGCATTGCTGCTGGGATGCAAAGAGAACTTCCTTCTTGAAAGCAGGAGGTTGAAAATCTTCCCTTATCAAGATAATTACCTTCCTCCCCCTTCAAGGCTTCCCAACTCCATTTTAAGTGAGATTTCCTTTACTTACTTCACACCACACACACACACACACACACACACACACACACACGAAGTGAAGAAACTTTCATTTTAAAGTTATCTTTTTACAAAAGGAACTTGAAGGAGGGGGAAATTTGGAGTCAACATGAGCATTCCTAGGGAAAGAGTCTTCTAACTCTGGGGCAGAGATAACAAATGACAGCAAGTGGATTCTGATGCAGAACAACAACTATTGCATCAAGAATGAAATGATTGTTGCCATACTTTGCTCTAAGATTTACTTTAAGTTTCAAAGTTTTTTCAATACAAGATTCAAGGGATGAAGGAAGTGTTCCCTTGTGTCTGTATGGAAGAACAGTAACTTAACTTTGATGAACAATCTGGAAGGCTTGTGTACTAATAAATTTTGAATATAAGGATCAGGGGAAGTGAATAAGTGTCATGCCTTCCTTCTCAGACTCTTCATAGAAGTTTCTTCTTCATAAAGCTGACAAGATTTCTGACCTGGAAAGAGATTTATGTGTACCTCTTTTCACTATAAATAGCAGAGTGAACTTGAAAGGACAAGTAACTTCATTAGGCAATAAATATGCTGCACAGATTTTAATTTTCTTTACATCATGCTTTGTATATGTTTTAAGAAATGACTGTGCTATTGTAGATTTAGGGTTTAATTTATATTACTAGTGCAGTTTTGATACAATTTTACCCTACGATTTATGTTGTTGGAAACCTCTATCATCTGATTGCTATTTGGTTGTAGTCACATGAATTTGTAGAATAGGATCCTGAAAATTAATGACTAGTCTCTTGAAAACTACCTTATCCATTTCAGTTTTGGAAATATGAGCAAAAACTTATATATAAGCATAAACACATATATTATCTTTTTCCTTTGCTTTGGTATCAAAATGTAAGACTTAAAAATCAAAACTAAAACCTGTTTTTTAAATTTCATTTAAAAGTAAAAAGCATCTAGTAGTAGAATATCATGTTTACATTGAAACCTTATTATTGGTTTTTAGTCAAAGATAATATTTAATATCTGGTAAACTAACACAAAGGATCAAATTCTTAAATAGGACTTACTCAAGTCAGATCTTACCCAATATCAAGCTTTACTAATCATTTCAAAGGTTCTGGGGATCAAGCTCATATGAAAGAGGGACAAGGCTGGGATGTGGAGGGCAGCTTTCATCCCACATTGAACAGCTGATCCATAGCAATTGAGCAGATCTCCAAATGAGATTAGCTCTCACAGCAGGAGGAATGTTTCATCCATGAAACATTTCTTTTTATATCCCAGAAATAGGGCATTCTTCAGAGAGCCATAGTCATAAATCCTTAGATTATTCTAAACTTATTTACTCAAATCAGTCCTTAAACCAGGAGGCATATGCTATTAAAAGTTTCCATAGATAAGGACCTCCTTCTAGCAAATACATTTTATTTCCCTGGAGATCTAGTTTTCATGTTGACAGAGAGAGTAGATGATGTTGCCTCCCTTCTTTTCCTCCCTTGGAGAAAAGTCAGTTGCTTTAACTCCTCTTCCCCACTGTTGCATTTCCACCATTTACTATGAGAATGATGCTCTCTTGGAATGGAATGGTGAACACAGTGTCCTGGATTTTTCATTTTGCTTCAGTCATAGAGAAAACACTTAAGAAAAACTTTATTTGGTCAAGATTATAATTATTTTTGTTTCTATTCTGTGTTTTGAATGCTTCAAAAGATAGTTTGTGGCAAGAGATAGAAGATTGCTTTTCTTAGAGTTTATGTTTTTGTTTCCTTTATATTTCACTTAAGGCAAGCTTTCAAGAATTCTTTTTTTCAGAGAAAACCAGTAACAAAGAAAGTGGCTTGTTTTATTTTCTATAAAAAGTATTTTTATTGAAAATAATTGACATGCAATATTATGTTGGCTTCAGGTGTACAGTGATTTGATATTTATATACATTATGAAATGGTCACCACAATAAGTCTAGTTACCATCTGTCACTATACAAAGTTGTATCTTATCACTGACAACATTCCCTAAGTGTACTACATCCCTGTGTCTTACTTATTCTATAACTGGAAGATTGTACCTCTTAATCCTCTTAGCTATTTCATTCAGGCAATTTTCTTCTAGGATTTTTATGGTATCAGGCTGCTTAAAATTTTTAATCTACTTATTTTTGTACACAGTGTAACAAAGTGGTCCAGTTTCATTCTTTTGCCTGTAGTTGTCCCAAGACCATTTATGAAAGAGACTTATTTTACCCCATGTGTGTTCTTGTGTCCTTTGTTATAGATTAATTGACCATGTAAGTGTGGGTTTTTTCTTTGTTCTTTATTCTGTTCCATTAATCTGTGTATGTTTGGGCTGGTCCAGTACTCTTGATTATTATAACTCGTGGTATAGTTTGAAATCTAGGAGTGTGATGCCTCCAGCTATGTTCTTCTTTCTCAAGATTGCTTTGGTTATTTGCAGCCTTTCATGGTTTCTACAAATTTGTTAATAGTTCTGAGGGAAATACCATGGATATTTTGATAGGGATTGGACTGAATCTGTAGATTGCCTTGGGTAGTAATGACCTTTTAACAATATTAATTCTTCGAATCCATGAGCACAGCATATCTTCCCATTTACTTGTGTCTTCAGTTTCTTTCATCAGTGTCTTATAATTTTCAGAGTACAAGTCGTTCTTGATTAAATTTATTCATAGGGGAGAGCGATTCAAGATGGCAGTGTAAGACGTGAGAGAGAAAATTCCTCCCCAAACCACATATATTATGAAAATATAGTTAATACAACTAATCCTGAAAGAGCAACAGGAAAGAAGGCTGAACCAGACTGCATACACGTGGAGAACAGAGCAGACTTCATGAAACAGGGTAATGTACCAAAGCCTTGATCCGGCGGAACCCAAGCACTTCCCCCACCCTAGCTAACTGGTGGGAGAAAGAGAAACAGAGTGGGGAGAGGGTGGAAGCCCGGGACTGCTGAACACCCAGCCCTGGAGATCTCCTATGGGAGAAAAAACATACATTTCATGGTGCTCTAGAGATTACTGGTGTTGGAAAGCTAAGACAGGCGGAATACTTGGAGAGACTGAGATTCCAGCTGTTTGTGGAGAGCAGGGATCCACACACGGTTGCTCTGGGACAAAGGAAAGGTGCGCAGTCTAAGAGACTTCCTAGCAGCGAGAGGGCTGCTGAAGGGGCGGCGTTTGCACAGAGCTTGCTGTGCTGAAGAAGGGATAGGTGGACAAGGTTGTCTGGGTGCACTCTGCTGAGCAGTTTGGGAACTTTCAGGAGCTTCAGGCACTCCATCCCCCTGGCTGGCTACTCACCTCAGAGACCCTTCACTGTGATAAGCAGCCGACTACACCTTCCTCCTGGCCTGCCGGCACCAGCTCACAAACCAGCAGTCCCTGCCCTGGTGCGAGGCCAGCCAGAGGGAGGCACCGCCTATGGCAGCTACAGATGCAAAGCGCCGAGACTTACACCTGTGTGCTGGCCCACTGGTTCTGACAGTGGAGACAAGCACTAGAGCCAGGAAGCAGGAAACAGCTCTTTCCTCCACCCAGGCACCAGCACCCCTTCCCTGCGACCCCCAACATCAACTTAGGGACTCAGAAGCTCCAGAGACTAGAGTTTCTGTGCACTAGAGGGCACCATATAAAAATATGAAATGTCAAAGGGACCTAGTTCAAACAAAAATTTCACACGCACCAGAAAAACAGAAAAATTAAACTGAACTCACCAATCTTCATGAAACAGAGTTCAAAATAAAAATCATAAACATGCTTATGGGGGTAAAGAAAAATATTCAAGAACTCAGATGAATTTAGCACAGAGATTCAATCATTAAGAAATTCCATATCTGAAATGAAACATACAATGTAGGGATATAGAAGATTGGATATGGTAGAGGAGACAGTAAATGGAATAGAAATTAGAGAAGAGGAATACAAAGCTGAGGCACAGGGAGAAAAAAGGATCTCTAAGAATGAAAGAATATTGAGAGAACTGTGTGACCAATCCAAATGGAACAATATTCGGATTATAATGGTACCAGAAGAAGAAGAGAGACAAAAAGGGATAGAAAATGTCTTTGAGGAGGTAATTGCTGAAAACATCCCTAATCTGGAGAAGGAGATAGTCTCTCAGGCCATGGAGATGCACAGATATCCCAAAACAAGGGACCCAAGGAAGACAACACCAAGACATATAATAATTAAAATGGTAAAGATCAAGGATAAGGACAGACTTTTAAAAGCAGCTAGAGAGAGAAAAAAGATCACATATAAAGTAAAACCCATCAGGCTATCATCAGACTTCTCAACAGAACCCTTACAGGCCAGAAGGGAGTGGCATGATATATTTAATGCAATGAAGCAGAAGGACCTTGAACCAAGAATACTCTATCTGGAAAGGTTATCATTTAAATTTGAAGGAAGAATTAAGCAATTTTCAGATAAGCAAAAGCTAAGAGATTTTACATCCCACAAACCACCTCTACAGTGCATTTTGGAGGGACTCCTATAGATGGAACTATTCCTAAAGCTAAATAGCTGTTACCAGGGGAAACAAAACCACAGCAAAGAAAGTAGGACAATTAATTACTAAGTAGATGCAAAATCAAATCAACTACCCCCAAGGTCAATCAAGGGATAGACAAAGAGTAGAGAATATGATACCTGATATGTAAAGAATGGAGAAGGAAGGAAAAGGAGGAAAAAAAAAGAACGTTTAAGTTCTGTTTTTAATAGCATAGTGAGTGTGTTAAATTAGACTCTTAGATAGTAAGGGAATTACCCTTGAACATTTGGTAAGCACGAATCTAAAGCCAGCAATGGCAATAAATACATACCTATCGATAATCACCCTAAATGTAAATGGTCTGAATGCACCAATCAAAAGACATTGAGTCATTGAATGAATAAAACAGCAAGACACATCTGTGTGCTGCTACAAGAGACTCACTTCAAACCCAAAGACATACACAAACTGAAAGTAAATGGATGGAAAAAGATATTTCATGAAACTAATCGGGAGGAAAAAGCAAGAGATGTAGTACTTGTATCAGACAAAATAGACTTCAAAACAAAGAAAGTCACAAGAGACAAAGAAGGACATTACCTAATGTTAAAGGGGTCAGTCCAACAAGAAGATATAACCATTATAAATATATATGCACCCAACACAGGAGCGCCAGCATATGTGAAACAAATACTAACAGAATTAAAGGAGGATATAGACAGCAATGCATTCATTTGAGGAGACTTCAACACACCACTCCCTCCAAAGGACAGATCAACCAGACAAAAAATAACTAAGTAGACAAAGGCACTGAACAATGCATTAGAATAGATGGACATAACGGACTTCTACAGAACACTCCTTCCAAAAGCAACTAGATACACATTCTTCTCAAGTATACATGGAACATTTTCAAGAATAGCTCATCTGCTAGGCCACAAAAAAGAGCCTCAATAAATTCAAAAAGATTGAAATTGTACCAACCTGTTTCTCAGACCACAGATATTAAACAGGAAATAAATTACAAAAAGAAAATGAAAAAGCCTACAAAGACTTGGAGGCTTTGTAACATGCTCCTGAATGATCAAGGGATCAATGACCAAATAAAAACAGAGATCAAGCAATACATGGAGAAAAATGACATAAATAATTCAACACCGCAAAATCTGGGACACAGCGAAGGCTGTGCTAAGAGGAATGTATATTTCAATACAGGCTTACCTCTGGAAAGAAGAAGAATCCTAAATGAACAGTCTAAACTCACAATTAATGAAACTAGAAAAAGAAAAACAAATGAGGCCCAAAGTCATTAGAAGGAGGGACATAATAAAGATTAGAGCAGAAATCAATAATATTGAGAAGAATAAAACAATAGAAAGAATCAATGAAAGCAGGAGCTGGTTCTTCAAGAAAATGAACAAAAAAGATAACCCCATAGCCAGACTTATCAAGAAAAAAAAATCTACACACATAAACAGGATCAGAATTGAGAAAGGAAAAATAAGTATGGACCCCACAGAAATACAAAGATTTATGAGAGAATACTATGAAAAATTATATGCTAACAAGCTGGATAACCTAGAAGAAATGGACAACTTTCTAGAAAAATACAACCTTCCAAGTATGACCCATAAAGAAACAAAATCTGAATAGACCAATTACCAGCAAGGAAATCGAATTGGTAATCAAAAAACTACCTAAGAACAAAATACCTGTCCAGATGGTTTCACTGCTGAATTTTATGAAACATTTAGTGAAGACCTAATACCCATCCTTCTTAAAGTTTTCCAAAGGGTATAAAAGGAGAGAATACACCCAAACTCATTCTATAAGGCCAGCATCCCTCTAATACCAGACAAAAACAACACAAAAAAAGAAAAATACAGACCAATATCTCTGATGAACATAAATGGAGAAATACTCAACAAAATATTAGCAAACCAAATTCAAAAATACATCAAAAAGTTCATCCATCATGATCAAGCAGTATTTATTCCAGGGATACAAGGATGGTACAACATTCAAATGAGGCCCAAAAATCCATCAACGTCATCCACCACATCAACAAAAAGAAGGACAAAAACCACATGATCATCTCCATAGATGCCAAAAAAGCACTTTACAAAATTCAACATCCATTCATGATAAAAACTCTCAACAAAATGGATATAGATGGCAATAACCTCAACATAATAAAGGCCATATATGACAAACCCACAGCCAACACTATACTTAACAGTGAGAAGCTGAAAGCTTTTCCTTTAAGATCGGGAACAAGACAAGGTTACCCACTCTCCCCACTTTTATTTAGCGTAGTTCTGGAGGTCCTAGCCATGGCAATCAGACAACACAAAGAAATAAAAGACATCCAGATTGGCAATGGAGAAGTCAGACTGTCCCTGTTTGCAAATTACATGATATTATATATTAAAAAACCTAAATAATCCACTCCAAAACTTCTAGAACTAATGGCTGAATTCAGCAAAGTTGCAGCATAAAAAATTAATACCCAGAAATCTGTTGCATCCCTATACACTAATGATGAACTAGAAGAAACAGAAATCAGAAAAGGAATTCATTTCACAATTGAATTAAAAAGAATAAAATACCTAGAAATAAACCAAACAAGGAAGTGAGAGACCTGTACCCTGAAAACTACAAGACATTCATGTGAGAAATTAAAGAATGTACCAGTAAATGGAAACACATCCCGTGCTTACAGATAGGAATAATTAATATTTTCAAAATGGCCATCCTGCCTAAAGCCCTTTCAGAAAATAGTACCTAGTACATAGGGTTGTGATTTTAAATTTAAGATAACACATGTAAAATACTTCAAACAGTACATGGAAAATAGTGCTCAAAAAACATTTGGTATTTTTCTATTTATGATGGAATACCAATTTGTATTTGTACTATGGTTCTTTGAGTTCTCTAGTTCACAGGAAGGGAGAGATATTAAAAGTTATAATTTCAAAGCTTGACAGATGGCTTGTACCCCTTCTTTTCACATTCTAATTTCCACACAGTACATTTCTGTGACTAGAGCCACTGAGAAGTCAAGGTCCTTTAAGCTCACAATGGCATATTAGAGTTTTTTGAAGACATCTACAGATTCAATGCAATCCCTATCAAAATACCTACAGCATTCTTCAATGAACTAGAGCAAATAATTCTAAAATTCATATGGAACCATAAAAGACCCCCAAAGAGCCAAAGCAATCCTGAGAAGGAATAAAGTGAGGGGGGGGCGGATTACGCTCCCTGACTTCAAGCTCTACTACAAAGCCACAGTAATCAAGACAGTGTGGTACTGGCACAAGAACAGATACATAGTCCAATGGAACAGACTAGAGAGCCCAGATATAAACCCAAGTATATATGGTCATTGAATATACGATAAAGGAGCCATGGATATACAATGGGGGAAATGACAGCCTCTTCAACAGCGGGTGTTGGCAATACTGGAAAGCTACTTGCAAGAGAATGAAACTGGATTATTGTCTAACCCCATACACAAAAGTAAACCCAAAATGGATCAAATACCTGAATGTAAGTCATGAAACCATAAAACTCTTAGAAGAAAACATAGGCAAAAATCTCTTAAATATAAACATTAGCAACTTTTTCCTGAATGCATCTATCTCCTCGGGCAAGGGAAACAAAATAAAAAATGGAACAAATGGGACTACATAATGCTAATTAGCTTCTGTACAGCAAAGTACCCCATCTACATGACAAAAAGGCATCCTATTGTATGGGAGCATATATTTGTAAATGACATATCCAACAAGGAGTTAACATCCAAAATAAATAAAGAACTCACATGTCTCAACACCCAAAAAGCAAATATCCCTATTAAAAAATGTGTGTAGGATATGAACAAAGAAAAAATTAAGATGGCCAACAGGCACATGAAAACATGCTCCACTAATTGTCAGGAAATGCAAATTAAAACCACAATAATATATCACCTCACACCAGTTAGGATAGCCAACATAGAAAAGACTAGGATCAACAAATGCTGGCGAGGATGCGGAGAAAGGGGAACCCTCCTACACTGCTGTTGGGAATGTAAACTAGTTCAACCTTTGTGGAAAGCAGTATGGAGGTTCCTCAAAAAACTCAAAATAGAAATACCATTTGATCCAGGGATTCCACTCCTAAGAATTTATTTGAACAAAACATTTCTCAGATTCAAAAAGACATATCACCCCTATGTTTATTGCAGCACTATTTACAATAGCCAAGAAATGGAAGCAACCTAAGTGTCCATCAGTAGATGAATGGATAAAGAAGATGTGGTACATATACACAATGTGATATTATTCAGCCATAAGAACGAAACAAATCCTACCATTTGCAACAACGTGGATGGAGCTAGAGGGTTTTATGCTAAGTGAAATAAGCCAGGTGGAAAAAGACAAGTACCAAATGATTTCACTCATCTGTGGAGCATAAGAACAAAGCAAAAACTGAAGTAAGAAAACAACAGCAGACTCACAGAACCCAAGAATGGACTAACAGTTGCCAAAGGGAAAGAGACAGAGGAGGGTGGGTGGGAAGGAAGGGAGAAGGGAAATAAGGCATTATGATTAGCCCACATAACGTGGGGCGGGGGTTGCTTGGGGAAGGCAGTATAGCACAGAGAAGAAAAGTAGTGACTCTGTAGCATCTTACTATGCTGATGGACAGTGACTGTGATGGGGTATGTGGTGGGGACTTTATTATGGGGGGAGTCTAGTAACTATAATGTTGCTCATGTAATTGTTTATTAATGATACCAATATAAAAATAATAAAATAATAAACAAAAATTTATTCATAGGCTTTTTCTTAGCTTTGTTGCAATTGAAATATTGTTTTCTTAATTTCCCTCTATGATAGTTTCAATTTTTGAAAGTCAAGAATTTCATGATTCAGCTGGTGAAACAAGTAGAGTTCCTTAAAATTTTTTCTGCAGATATGCTATAACATACTGCAAAATGGAAAAGCCAGTTATTTAAATGTATATATCATATTTATAATTTTGTAAATATTTGTTTTATTCTTTGTTTCCAATTTCAATTTATATAGAATTACTCCACCTGGGGCAATTATCCATTCAGCTAATGGAATAGAGTGTATTCTTTGTTTTCCTTTTTCAGTTGTAATATATACCTCAGTATGTATTTTATTGAATATAAAGTGCCTAGTTGTAACTCCAGGGTTAAATCTAAGGGCAAAATACCTCTGAACCTGAAATCAGTCAGAGGGAGAAATAAAGTTTAAGAAACACATTTATTTCTTACAAGCTGTCGTCCCATCTCTCTCTGGACCAGGCTGCAACAGCAGAGCGCTCCACACAACCTCTCTAGTCCAGATAAATCCTTGCACGCCCTTTTTAATCATCTATTGATAATGTACATGGACCACTTTTCTCCATCCCCTTGGAAATACCTATTGATATGTAGATGAGCTAATGCCAGATGAGATATTCTGGAAATATTAACAATTTTACCCACACTAGTCTTATGAAATATTGAATGTATGTTTATGTAAAATCTGTACTTTTATATTTTGTTTTCTTCCACTTCGTATGTGAAAATGTACAATAGAAAATTTTCTATAACAGAATGCGCATCTAAGAAAAACTGAATTGAACATTTGCAGCCTAATTTATCTGTTCTCCTGCTATTCCACAAACAGTGTTATTTCTTCCGTCAAGTCTCAGTGCCTTTACTCATATCAGCTCCCGTAACTGTAGAGCCATTTCTTCTCTTCTGGCTTGCTCATATGAGGAGGAAACCAAGTTCCACATTCCCCATTCCACCCCCCAACATATTTCCTGGATTCTCCAGGAATATCGAATTCCATCTTCTCTAAATCATTCTTCAGTTCAATAATGGCTAACATTTTTTGTCTTTTATTATATGTCAAGTGTTATTCTAAAGGCTTTACATGTTTTAAATATTTTAATCACCTCAAAAACCTAGGAGATAGCTACTATTATATGATATCGTTTTGCATGCAAGAATACTGAAATATAGAGATGTTAAGTAACTTGCCCAAAATTACACTGCTGGCAAGTTACCAGAATGTGTTTAAGCATAGGCCCTCTGGATCCAGAGCCTGCACTTTAAAACACAACTCTCTATAGCCTCTGAGGTGAATGACAAAATACTTGAATTTATCTGGTTATTTTATGTGTACTGCTCTTTTCACCCCAAATGAGTATTAGCTTTTTAAAACGAGTAACATATTGTATAGGATTTCTCAATCATCTTTAAAGGTAGTGGAGTGGTGGGCAGGTGGGAAGGGGGTGTCCTAGAGAAAACTTAATTCAACCTCCTTTACAGATTTAGTTAAGTGACTAGTCTGAAATTTGTCCTAAGTCACAACAAAAAGCTGATCAGAGATTAGATTCAAGTACTAGTATTCATTTTATTATTATTTTTCTTACAAAGACAGGCCAGCCTACATTTAGAATTCACATGTAAACATTCATGGGCCTAAGAATGCTAAAGAGAGACATGGTTCATATTTTATATTCTCTAAGGTTGAACAGTTGTCTAGAGTCATGTTGAAGGAATAATTTTCTGTGATGTTGCAGCCTTTGAGGGAAAGAGAGTCACAAATTACACAATGAGTCTTAAATTCCCACTCAGCAATGGCATAGAAGACTTTATGGTCAAGACAAAGTTGCAGGGTCACAGCTACCAAAGCCCAAGGCGGGGAGGACCCAACCAATTAAAAGTGGGAAAACCGTGAAAAACTGGCAAAGGCACCAATGCCTGCTATTGTATCCTTTTCCCCCCCTCTGAATTAATCTGGTTTTAATTAAAGTCTGAAAATCACTACTTCTTGAGAAAAAACTAATTTGAATTTTTTAAAACTTGTATTTGAATAACCCCTCCTTAAAATATCTTATGTACATACTCTTACCTCAATTTTTGACATGTGATGTAAACATTTTGCTTACACAATATTCTCCAGATATGTTCTCGTCATATTAGATTTTCCAATATTTCTATTTTTATAAAAATATCTCTGCTTGTAGTCAACAGACTATCTACCGAGTTGCCTAGAATTTGTTGATATTACTACAGTCCTATTCCAGCTTGTTATAACTTTTTTAAATAAATGATCTACCCATATCTATAATAGTTTGTTTCAGGGCCACTTGACAATATATTATCTAAGTATCATGCACTCATCAGAATAATTCATGAAAACCAGTGTTATTCTGGCAACACTGTTTTAGTCACTTACCTCCTTCTGACCTTATCATCAAGCATATTTTTCCTCTGTAAATATCTCTAGAGATATTTAAGTGACAAGTATAATATTTTAAATGTGTGAAAAAAATGATTTTCTTCTTCTCAAACAATGTTATGCTTGATTCAGAAATTGGTAATTTGCACCAAGTGAAATAAATAGGTTTTATGGAAGTTTTCTTCCCTCTAATTTAATGTTACAGTCTTCCCATGTTATCTCCTAAATCATGTGGTATACTTTTAACCTTTTGATATAAAAACATCACATTCAATTCCCATAATAGAGAATTTACATTTTTATTTCATAAGAAAATTGTCTATTGAAATGTTAATTTGTAAGCAAATCAATCTTCTGCCTTATTTTTCCACTGTTGAATGTAAAGTAAAATCCTTGGTATTATTTCCTTTGAGTTCTTAATTTGCTGATTCCTACTATACTAACTGATTCAGTTTATTTTCATCATAAATGAAATAATCAGGTCAATAGTCCTTATGTCAGTATGGTAGTTAGCATTTACCAAAGTTATCATTTGTTCTTTTAGTCTAAATATAATTTTAATATGCATATATACATATATGTATTCAAAATTAGGGTTTTCATATTTTTAGACTGATCTCTTCCTAATTCATTTTCAGAATAAGGAGTATAGTTAGAACATTAATCAAAATGTTAGAAATACTGCTTTGTGATCTCAATATTTTATTCAAATTATACCTTTTAATATTCATGTAATACAGGATGAAAAGAATATTTTTAAATACTAGAAGTATTTTATGAGCCTGTGTTTTACTGTCATAATTTTAAATCTATCAATAGAATGTTAATTATAGAAATTATAGAAATATATTATCACTATCAAAAATTAATTTTCCAAGTTTTAAGATACAGATCCTAGCATAACTAGCAATTTTTATGCATTAGAAATGTCAAAAGAACAAATACCAAAATTAAAACCACCAAATCAATAGCTAGCACTTAATAAGAGTTAACTGTGCATATAGAAAACAGTTTGTGAATGGGGATCCCTCAAATTCAAACACTGATATGAAGCTCAGGGGTATGAAGTTACAGGATAGCTTTAATGTGAAAATGGGAAGGTTATTTACCCTTTACAATGATTGATTGTTCTGATAGAGGTTTCCAGATAGCAAGGGGTTTGATAAAAGTGATTATCTCATACAGTTTTTAGGAAGATTATGTAAATTTCTTTCATAAATGTCAGAGGCATTTACAAGAAATAACCTAAGTGAAGTTTTGCTTATGTTCATGAAATAAGATAGATTTTATTTTGCTTATGTGGATTACATGGTCTTGTCTGCTCAGGGAATTCTCAAATCTGGTCTCCATTTTGTATTTATTTTTAATAGGAAACAGAATTAGGTGAGATATTTAGAATATTAGGTTGAGTATGAATTTGGTTTGTCAAACTTTATAGGAAAACTGATTTTCATTAATTCTTATTTTTTATAATTATTTATTTAGGAAATAAAAACTAAGTACTTAGAATGTGTTGAGCCCTATGGCATAAAATCAGATAATATACATACCACCCATCCACAGATGAGCAGGGACTACCAGAACATATAGGTATCATCACTGCCTTTTAATGTTATTATAATTTCCATAACAAATTTGATGTGAAATGTAATAATTTCAGAAACAACATTCTAGCATAATTTTCAATCTCCTATCAGTTTATTGATTGTTAGGATTATCTTACAGATTTTTACAAAAGAGTAGAGATGCTGGCACATTAAGTACCTCTGAGTATCAGACACAGGTGTACTTAGTGTTTTTCAGTAAGTTCTGTTTACTTTTCTATTTTCTGGGATTAATTCCTGTATGAAAAGGACACATTTGATGTCTGTTTATATGAACAACTGTGCCGTGTAGGGACCCAGTTTAATCTTTTCAGTTCCATCAAATATTTAAGAATGACTTCAATTTCAGTAAGAATTAGGCAATCATAAATGACTGGAGGACACAAAAATACATAAGAACACATTTAACTTGAATAACTAGAAAATCAGAACAGTGTGGTAAATAGAAAAAGGGTGTGGTCACAATTACCGTCACTATGGGGAGAGCACTGTTAGTACCCAATTAATAGGTAAGTGTGTATCTGCAGTTATGTATTTTGTTCTGATGTGACACATTCAGGAAAATAAATCATTACAGTGCAGCAAGGTAAAAGCCATGCCATTTATACATACATTCATTCATCTGACAAAATGTGTTTTGGGTATATGTAACCCGTGAGGTACTTTGTGTTTGCTGGGCATACTCAGTAAACAAAAGAACCATAATTCCCACTCTGTGGCGTTTTTCATCTCATTCAGACCCATCACAACTCTAAGTAGCAGGCCCTATCTTCATCCTTACTCTGCACATGAAAACATGGAGATTTAGAGAGGATAAATAACGGGCCTGATGTGACAATAAGTACTAAGTGTCTGTCGTATTAGTCTGCCCAAAGAAACCAAGCCCGTTACCATCACACCATGCCCCTCACCAGGTACACCGTTAGGAGAGGATTGATTTTCTCTTTCTGAAAGGTGCTGAAAGGCAGTGACACTTTTCTGTCATTGTGGAGTAGATGGGGATGGAAATGTGAGGACAGAACCACAGTTAGTTATGCCAATGCTCTGACCCAGGGTATTTGCTAGAATCCCAATTAAAACTACATTTTAATAAAAAGAGGTAGTAAAGTGAAAAGACAATAGACAATCTTGATAACATTTTGATTGTTGTATTATACTATGGATTAATGCCACCGAGGATGAATGAGTTTGGACTTCATTTTATTATATCACCTCTGTATTTCTGAGCTATTACACTGAAGTCTAATAAATTTACTTTTTTCTCTGAGACTAACTAAACTTGATGGAGACTGAAATGCATTTTTATTACTAACTATATCTGCTGGTTAAGACCCTAATAAAGAACAAAACTGAATTATGGCACTGCATTGTAATATCATTACATTCTAATCAAATAGAGAAACTCCTAAGAAAGGAAAACATTTTGAATTAGAACAGCTGTAGCCATCTGATTCAGAAAGGAAGGGTAGACGTCATCTCTATTTTCTGTACAGGGTTTGCAGAACTGTAGAGCCAGGTGACATTTATAGCCCTTTAACATGCATACATAGTAATTAAAAACACCAATGTTCTGCCTGCATAGCCTGGTTATCCTGAGTACGGAGATAACCACTTTTAGCTGACTCCAGGGTACTCTTGAAAATAATATGATTGCATATGTAGTCTCTATTCATTTATCCTACATGTAACTGAAACAGAGCTTACATGCTACTCTGGTACTCTCTTCTGCCCTATACTCTTAGGAAACCAGATGTTGCATTTCCAAGTTTCTCAAATACATTTAGCATTCTTAACCACAAACAACTGTGAGATCCCTCATTATCACTGACTTTTCATTCAATAATCATTAATTGGGTATTTCCTTTGCATCTGGGATGGGTACTTTTGTAAGTAGAGTCAGAGGTAATATAAAACTAGACATTTCATTCAGGGTTGGTAGTGATTAACAGGGTATATTATACATTTCCCTAATGTGATTTCTCGTGAACATTGACATCATGAATCCTAATGGCTTCCCAACTCTATCAAAGGGTTAATGAACTAATGTACTATTTTTCAATGGTTCTAAATTTGTTTACTTATTTAGTAAAGTATAGAAAAATGGCAGTGTGGCTATAACACATAGTTTCTGATCTAAGAAAAGATAATAAAACTTCTGAAAAAAGTACTCAGTAATTAAATAGTTTGTTAAAGAATCCATTGAGAAGAAAAATATTTATGCCCAAAAGGAAGAAACTGCTGTGAAGGGTATACCTTCTTTTTCAAAAGAGAATGTCTTTTTTTCCATTTATCTTCCTTTTATAAAATCTCTCATGCAAAGGAAGAATATTGAAAGCGGGGGTAAAGAATCCTTCTAAGTAAAATCTAGCAACATATTCTATAAAAGATTGATAAGTCTTGTTACAAGTCCAATATGATTCAAAAAAAACAAAAACTAAGAAATACATTTAGAAAATATTAATGCAGAAATGTTACAAAAAGCCACATTTTTTTTAACTCTTGGCATGTCCTGCAAAAAAAAATAGAATTTGATGGCTGGCTTCATATAGACACATTTGGAAACTTTCAGTGAGCATGAATAATTATTTCTATTCTGAATTCTTCTAAAAAATTTTTCTGGTTTTTATTATTTTAAGTAAGTTAGATTTCTATGGAGAAGATACTGATGTAGTTATTACAAAGGAGCTCTAGTTTTTAGGCTTTTACAGTAATAGGGTAACTCTTTAGAGATTCTCTACATGTTAGTTTTTCACACACATCACACACCCTTTTCTTAGCTCACTTTACTATTTATCCCTATGAATAGGGATAAAACACTATACATTTTTGATGAGATATTAAGAAAAACTAAACCTTAAATCACATTGCAGGAAAATTTACTGGTAAAGGAGCAGATCCTGAAGCCACAGATTAATCAGATGATTAAGACATTTCCTTTTTTGTTGATTCAGTATGAAAGTGTTTATTAAAAGGTGGCAAAACAAATGCATGAAAAGAAAATGTTAAGTCAAACTATATGAGAGGAGAGCCAGAAAAGAAAAAAAAAAGAGAACAATCTCTGGGTAACAATTATTTCTCTCTGCAGAGCAGGAATACTCAATCAGAAGCAATTAACCCACCTCATGGCCAGGAACACTGGGCAATATTTGGAGATACTTTGCTTTTTACAATATGGGAATGCTACTGGAATCTAGTGGGTAGAAGCCAGGGGTGTTGCTTAATATCCCACAATGCACATGACTGGTCCTCACAGCAAAGAATTATTTATCCAGCATGTCCATAGGGCCCAGGCTGAGAAACCCTACTCCATATGGTAGTTGTTTTAGGAAGGAACTTTATTCTGTAACTTATGGAAGTCAGAGTAAAACCAAAGTCAAGAAAGCAGACAAGCAAGTTTATTAATAGAGTGGCCCTGACCTAGTGTCAGAAGGCCCCAGATATCCAGGGTAGGTTCCTTTTTGTGGAGTTTGCAAGGGGTTTTTAGGAGGAATATTGTTAGGCAAACAAATGTTAATTGACAAGATGGCAATGATGTAAGCTAATTTCTACTGCGTATGCTCTTTCCCAGAATTCTCTCTGATTGCCCACCAAGGGGGCGGTAAAACTGCAATCTAGATTTATTTTAATAACTTTATAATGAAGAAAGGTCTCTTCAGGACACCCCAGGAGCATGTCCAGTTGGACTGTAGTTTGCGGAATGTCTCTGTGGTTTTCCTCCTCCTGCTAGGGATTTTCTCACTGATAGAAGCTCTCTGAAGTCTCAGCTCTCTAGTCTGTACTTCCCTGTGGTCACCCCGACCTCTCCTCCCACTTAGCTCTGGTTTCCTGCCTAACAGTTGTTAAAAATACTGAAATATTTATTGGTAACTAAGATGTTTTATAGCACTTTTCAGGAAAATAACAAAGGGACTTGTTTACTGTCTCATATCTAGCATTACTTTCTGCTCTGGGGAAGCACCATAACATCATACTGCTGGACACTACATTTTTCTAGTCTCCTTACAACTGATTCAGAACTGAGTCACTTTTTAGCACAGGGTAGCCTATTGTATTCTCAGGTTATCTCTGAACAGTTCAGTTTTCAGCCTGTCACTTTCCCATGGCAATGTTTGAGTTAAGGTATCTAGGGAAATAAATTTTAATTACAGACTGTTTTTACATGTGCATCTACCTGCTCCCATTAGACTCCAGAAGATCATACACATACTGTATCCTAGAAACACCCTTGAGACCCATACAGGCAGAAATCTAATAAATCTAATAATGATCCTGAGCTTTAAATATCTTTTTTATAGATCTAAATTTAGAGACCATAGGAAAAAAATATTTAGATCATTTCTGTTTTAATGCTTCCCATCTTATATCTATCCCTTAATATATTGCTGTGTATATTGCTTGTCTATACAAAGGTTTTTCATATATAACTTCAATGAAAATGCATTTTGATATCTGTATGTGTTGTATTAATGTTATTTTTATCTAGTTAACTTTTGTTATAGGTACCAAACAAAAAAGGACTCTAGTATAATCAGTGATAAACTTTTGATACCAGAAAATTGAGACAGTGGAAATCAAGTTGTCTTAGAAAATCAAGGAAAATATTTTTTTTTCTTATTTAATTTTAGGAAATCATTCTCAAGACAGTGTTTTTGTTCTTTTCATTAAAAAATAGATTTATTGAAATAAAATTATTAATGAAAAAATATTATTAAATGAAAAATTTCTTACTAGCAATAATTATTGAATAATTATTCACTCATTTACTATTGACTTGGCATTGCATAAATGATCCACTCTGGAAATATTTCAGAATATATTAATATTTAAATAATAATTGAAAGTTAAATATTAATGTAAGGAGAGGAGTAATTATTTCACCTGCATCCTTTTTGATGTACTTACACATACATTCATATATGGGTTAAAACTGTTACAGATAAATATTTTTATTTTATGGATTTATATGTGTATTTTCACTTTACTATGTCTATTTTTTTATAGTCAGTGCACATGTATGTAGAGAATTTTGTACTGACTCACTTTTTTGGTATTTCACTAAATAATTAGGTACATGGTATAGGTTTCAGTGAGTTATTTGTACCTGTAAGTCTTCAAATAAAGAACAACAGACTTGACAAAAATCTCATTATCTTCTAAGTATGTACCACTTTAACAGTAATCTCCTTAGTAATATAAGAAAATGATAAAGCTCTGTAGAATTGTCATAACAGAAGAGGTTCTTAATTTTCTTGCAGTTGCATTTCATGTTTTTTCTCAGAAATGTATGCTTTCTATGTTAGCTAATTTGGTAAAAGTTTTGATTTTGATTGATAAATAGTTAATTCTACTAAGTTATGATTTTTCTAACATTTCCTTTAAAAGACATATTTTGTAGATTCCACTTGAAAGCTTAGGCTTTCTATAACATTTTACTTATTTAATATGATTACATGAAACAATTTTTATCCTGTATTTTGAGCATATATTTTGTACACTTCAAAAGACAAAGATCCTAGAGAACTGACAATAATGATTCTACATTTGTTCTTTCAGAACCATATTTTATTTTAATAATGACATTCTAGTAGTTAGCATTTTAATTTTTATTGAACTTCAACAGTAAATTAGCCAATTTTATAATTTAATTTATTCAATTTTTAATTTATGTTTAATTTACAGTTTACTCTGTTTCACTGGTTATCTTTTGAAAAATGATTGTATTAGTATATGGCAAGAAGTTGAAGGAATTCTTAGCATCTCATCTCAGGTATCTCATAAAACTGATAATGTCAGTTTATTATTCCATGTTAATACATACAGTAATTTTGGCTTCCATTTAGTGTGGGACTGAATGAAAACATGTACTGGATTAAAAAAAGATTTGCATAGGTAGTTTTAATCTCTATGTGAATATTTCTTTGTAAATCCAAATGAAGAAATTCTCACCTGGTGAAATGTGAAAACCTTTTCATCTATTATAATACCTTGGAAATTAGTTCTTGCCTATAGATGCAGCAGTCCATTTATTTAAAAATAAAGAGGAATGACTACTAAATGATTAAATGGTTGATTTTTGTGAAAACTACTGTTTTACAGATTGGTAAATTAAATAGCAATATGACTCAGAATAAATACTTCTCTGAAGGCATATTTAGATGAGCACCTAATGTGAAGAGATCAAACACACACACACACTCACACACACACTCACACACACACACACAGATGGGGGTAGGGAGGAGGAGGGTAAGGAACATATACATCAGTATTTTACTGTGTTTGTCAGTGTTGGGACTGTGCAATTTCTCTCTCCTTTCTTAGTTTATGGCTATTAATTTTTTCTGTAATGAACACATATGTTTTATGATAACAGAATGAAATTTATTTTTTAAATAATATGTGAGGGAGAACCAATTTGATAACATACAAAGTTAAATATGTTGTGTCCTTGACAATCCTCACATAGTTGGTATTTCTTCCTCCCAACCTCTGACTCATCTTTGTTCTATTCTCAATAGATCAGCTTGAGAGTGATGGCTCAGAAAGTTCCAGGGACTCTCACTTTTATTATGGATGAAATTTAAAGTCCTTACACAATTTGGTGTACCAAACCATCCCATTCACGTCTCTGACCTTTTCAGCCTCCTTCCCCATGTGTACCTGCTTTGCTTTGTCTTAGTTTCTCCTCTGTGCACCTATTTCCAGCCTCAAGGATTTTGCTGCTCTGTTCCATCTGCCTGGAATATCTTCCAGCAGATGCTTTCATGCTTAGTACCTCACCTCTTAGAGTCTCTCATGGCCTAAATAATACTGTAAAAATCCAGCTCGATTTCTTATTTCCCTTTCTTATTTTTTCTCTTTATACTTGTCACCATCGATTATGTTATTATTTTACATATTTATTCCCTGTCTCTCCCTTTGAATATAAAGTCAAGGAAGGCAGGAACTTTTTTTTTCACTTGCTATATCCCTGCACTTATAAGAGTAGCTAGTCACCAGCAGACACTCAGTAAGTGTCCTATGCATGATGGATGCCAGGGGTTTACAAAGCAGAAGACTAATGGCACTTTTCTGGAGTGCTATACTTTTGTTGGTTTTAAACCCTGGTACAAAATCCGGAAAATTACTCCTAAGAGTTTGCAGCAGGCAAGCTCACAGAATAAAGCAAATTGACTAAAGGAAATTAAACCAGCAAGTACAGTATCCTTCAACTCCAAGTCACATTAAGTCAAAGTGGCAACAGTAAAGTCTCTCATAGTGCTTCCCGGCCTTTCCATAGAAAATGAGCATATTGGGTAAATGGCAAAGGTGAGTGGGGCCAGAAGATACTGTCCCAAGACATTTCACTCTAACAAATATCTCATCACACTTGTAATCAAGTCTAAAATCCTTAAAATTGGTTTACAACCGTATGTGATCTGGCTCTTGACTGCCTTTCCAACTTCAAAACCAGACCTTATTCTTGCCTTCATGTGATGACCTCACTTCTCTTCCTGTAGCAGAAGAAATCCAGTCTCGGGTGTTTGCACTAGTTGTTTCCTCCCCCTGAAAGGCTCTTCCTCCTTATTACCATTCTGACCCTGTAATTCAAATCACAGCTTAAATAGGACCTGCTCAGAGAGACCTTTTCTTATCATCCACTCAGAGGAAGCCACATAGTTAACCTCTCTCCTATCACCAAACTTAATGTTCTGTGTGCTTCATCAACATCTAACACTTTTCCTGTGTGTGTATCACTATCTGTTTAATCTCTGACTCTACTGGCCTGACTCTCCCTTGTTCACTGCACATGGGCAGTGCACAGGGCAGTGCCTGGCCTATCACTGGTGCTCAGTAAACATGTGTTTAAAATGAATGAGTGAATGAACTTAGTTTCTTATAAACAAAAAAGTGTTTAATGTTATTGCCAAGCATTTTAGAGGCTTATCTACAGATAAAAAATGATTTCTCCTTTTACATAAGTCCAATGAAATGAAGACCCACCAAAACATCATTTATGTAAATGGTTTCAGGCCAGATTTTGGCTTAAGAAATATATAGTAAAAATAATAATAAGAAGAAATACCTAGTAGCTGTGATCTGAGACAACTTAATGAATTTGTCAAAGCCACCATGTCCTCAGGTTAAAAAATAAATACAGGAATGATATCTAATTCATAGGATTTTTCTACAAGTAAAATTAAATACTGCATATGAAATACTATGTGAATGGCATGAGTAGGTAAGGAAAACTCTTAATTCCCCAGTGATGCACACAGAATTTTCAGACCAGGTGTCTAAAATAATTCATTCTTTTCTTAATTCATGTATCCATTTACTGTTGATTCATTCAATAAACGTTGAGAAGATTCTGTTTCCTGTGAATATACATGGTTATGTGAACCATGAAGAAACTAAGTTGTATCAATCTTCACTGTTTTTATTTTTAATTTTTTTAATTTTGATTTTTTTAATTGAAGTATGGTTGATACACAGTATTATATTGGTTTATTTTTCTTTTCACATGGTCCTGTATTGGTTTCCTATGGAGAGAAACGTATAAATATGCAGTGAGCTTACACTTGAAGAAGTGCTTTGGTATATGCAAGAATTTCCTGGGCAGCATGGATTCAGAACTCCGTTTGATGTTCCTAATTGGGAATGAATCTAAAAAAAAGAATAGTTTGATGAACAAAAGGGGGAAGTACTTGAAGGCACTAAAAGAGGAGAGAACATGGGGGATGACAAAAACTTTTGGAGCAACTAGTGTAATTACTGGTATAAATGACCCAAAATGTTGTTTAGTTTTTTAGACTGACAATGTCCCCTAGTGGAGAACCCTTGCTTGTGTTCCTGCAACTATTTAAGCAACACCCAGCCTAACAGATCATTAAGTATTGACATACAAAATGATCAAGGACTAGGAACTCTGCCTTGGCTCCTGAAAATTAAAAAAATTGGGCTTGTACCTGCAGGGAACTTGAAAAGTCATATTCACACAGTTGAGGAAAATAGAGAATGATGTCCTACAGTTAGAAGAGGCCCTTTGAGTTACTTGAGGGAGCGTGCAAATTAGCTGGGGCAAATTACAAACTCCAATACCTGATTAAGAGCACCTGTTTGGACATTTTCGTGTAATCCTCTCAGCGATATTTTGAAAATGTGTTGATGGTATGCATCAAGTTTAATGTTTAAGACTCTTGAATTTTCTCTGAATTAGAAATAATCCTTTTTTCAGAAAGCTATGATCACTTAAATCCAAATGACCATGGGCGAAGTAACTAACTACACATTAAAGTAACTCTCAAACTCTGTCATACGAGCTTCTGATAAGATTTATAAGTAACCAGCTCTCTGCTGGTTTCCCTGTCTCCTTTCTAAATTCTGCAAGGGGCTGAAAAATCAGGGTAACAGTTTTTAGTTCTTACCCTTCAAAATGCTGTGGCTACTGGCTACATCCTGTGGATCCCCTCCTTACCTCCTGGGTAAAGTCCCTTATCTAGGAATATTAGCTGGCATGTCTCTGCCTGAATTTATAGGAAAACAATTTTCTTTCTGCACTGGTGCTGTGGGCGGGAGGTGCCTTGCTGGGAATGGACGCTCACGGCAGTCAGCCAGGATGGTGGCGGAGGTCTATGTGCCAGCCCCGGAGGCAGGCTTCCATCCCTTATCTGTCCCGATTTGTGTTTAGATTATTTAAGTATAATTTCAAAAAGTTAAAAACATGAGTGTCCTACAAATATAAAATGAATGTCTATCAAAGATTGTATTCAACACAATAACTAGTTAGGTCATCAGTGAGATGTTAAAATTGTTTCAAATTCTTTTTGACTAACTAGATTTTTACAGGCAGTGAAAAATGTTAGAATTCGATTGCTGGGGTTGTCTGTTTATCAGACAGAAGTTATTTGCACCGCTACTGTAAATTCTATAGGGTATCATCGGCTCCTACTGAATTATAAAATTGTGTCACTGATAAGAAGTCAGTGCATCTTGCTCTATCACAGCACTGCCCTGAAAGAACAGCCAGTGATCTCTGGCTATTTCCAGTATCCATATTGTATTTCTGAAGCCATGTTCTTAACCAGCTCCCTAAAATTGTTTTTGAACTCTATGACTGTTAGATTTTTAGCCCTTTGCTTAGAGTTCTTTAATGTTAGGAACCCTCTTTGTTAGAGTTATTAGTGCCTATTTCTCAGTAGTATTCCCTGAGTTTGTTCTTCTTTACTGGTGCTAATCCTGATGATAACAAATACATGCCTCAAACCCATTGGCCAACCTGATGGCCTCAAGCAGATACAGAGATTCTCAGAGAGCTTCTGAGACAGGCACAGCCCTGTATCTGCCCTTACTTGAATACTGCTGGTCATTTTATTACACATTTTATTCAACTAGCTGCCACAATAATGACAAATAGTAAACTTCTCCTAAACCCAGTCGTATTAACAAACATTGATGTCTTTGCTCACAGGACTGTGGTGTGGCTGTGGCTGTGCTGGGACTATTGGGATTTCCTGTACTTGATTTCAGGCTGAGGGCCCACAGACTTCCTCTTCTTCTTAGACTGGGGGCCATCTGGAAAATATTCTTCTTGTACTAGATCACCAAAGGGCAGATGTCAAACTGCAAGATTATTACATCACATTAACAATATCCCCTTAACCAAAGCAAGTTCCAGAGCAAAGCCCAATGGCCATGAATAGGAGATACACTTTGCCTGCAGTGAGAGGAAGAGGAAAGTTAATATTTGATTAACAAAAACTCAAACTGTCACAGGCATGTATATTATGAGATGTACTCCCTATATAACAATTCCTAGGTATTGAGTGTATCTTAGTTAAGATAAGCACCCCCTGGTGTGAACATTGTACAAAAGCAATCTTTTAAGATTTTTCATAGATATACAGAGGTTAATACTAATGATCGTTTATTTCTTAAGCACTTACTGCACATCAGGCACTTGGTCAGATGTTAGGATCCATGTTCTCTGACACAAAAAATAATTTGCCAAGTAAATTCTTATAAATAAACTGAGATTCGGAGAGGGTTAATTGTCCAAAGTTTACAGTATTAGTAAGTGGCAGACCTGACTTTTCTTTTTATTTATAACTTACTCAAGCCAGGAACTGTATTAAATGATTTATAGGCCTTGTACCATTTAATTCTAAAGTGTAGCAGTAGTTAAATACCTCCACTTTTTAATGAGAAAACTAGACATAATAGGATTAAACAACATGCCAAATATAAATTAGACACGATTACCTGGAACTTCAATGTGTAGTCTATGATCAAAATGAAGGAATAGACCTCAGATGCTGATGAAGTTCTGCCTTGGGGGTTTTTAGCCTCTCTCTGATAGGAGTCTGTCTTTTTTTCCCACCTCAGTCAATCCATATCTTGACCTTCAGTCAAAGAACCTCTCTTCATGCCTATGACCTCTGAGCTCTTCAACTATAGCTTTCCCATTTGATACAGACTCTTTTACCCTGGACCTCACTTCCCCTATACTGTGTCTGCTCAGACTAATAACCCAGTTTAGACAGTTAATCATACCTTTTGCTTCACCAGTAGATTTGCCTACTGAATTGTGCTCCAGCATGACAACTTAGCAAAAATGGCTTAAATCCTATTCCTTGAAGATAAGGAAATAGCTTTGTTTTGTAGTAATTGGACATATAATGCTATGAGTTTGAATAGAAAGAAACCTGAAATTGTATTTCACAGGGCATATCTGTTCACATTGTTTTCATTAATCATTCATTCTTTTTAAAAAAGATTTCATGTAAAGCTTTTATATGCAAAATACTGAGAAGCACAGTTCAATAATTCAGGGATGAAAATTAGACATTACTCTGAAACGAATTCACCCATTAGGAAAATTATACTTACAAGAGAAACTACATAATAAAATAAAACCCCTTGTTTCAACTTTTTGCATCTCTCATTTCCCCTCATTAGGGGCATGTGTTCCCTCACCTACATTCTGGTATCTTGACAGTCTTTATTCATTGTGCCTATTTCTGTTCTATCCAGTCTACATCATTAGGCTTCATGATGACTCTTGCCCAAAACCTCAATTGTACTTGTATTCCTAAGCCAATTTGTGCTGAAGTGAAAAGCAGATTTGTCTGATGTATACCTCTTTCAGTCTACCCCAAGTCTAGATGAATCTATAGTGCCTCCCTCTTTTGCCATCTTCCTGTGAACCAATGCCTCACTGCTGACCATTGGGATTTCATTTCGACTCAGTGTCAAAGCTCCACTTGTCATCATACTAGAGCTCTTATTTGGGTAGTGGAACCACTGTACTTGGAGTCCTGATGCTTGACTCCTTCTTACAGGAGATGGAACTGTGTTTTTGTTTTTAACTTTTGGGCTACAGTGGGCCTAGACATTTCCATGAAGTTGTAAAATATTTAATATAGTTAGGCACTGCTTTAAGAGCTTTAAAAAAACTCTTAGGAAGGTAGAGTGTAACTCCATTTTATAGGTGAGATAACTAAGGGACAGCAAGGTGAAGAAACAAAGGGACTCTTAACTCCAAGTCTATGCAATTCACCACCATGCAACCTGCCCCCCAAATTGTATCTTCCTCTTACAGCTGTGCTTTCATCACTAGACCCTATAGTTGTCACATTGTCCCTAGTACCTGTGCCCTCATAGGAAACCGAGCCAGTGTTGACTTTTGGCCCTCCCTGCCATCAGCTCAATTGGCCATGACACGTTGACAAATTGTTTTCTCAGTAGTGCCTGGTCTAGATTCTACTTCATCCCATTCTATCTGTTATATTCCTGCAACTCCATTTTCAAATTGCTTATTTACCAGCATTCTCTCCCTATTTAGAGTTCACTTTCACAGTAGCTATATTCTGATCCAACTTCACCTAGTAAATGCCTGTCAAATGATTCTGCCCAATTTCAGTAAAGATCTAGCTGGCCATTTTCTCCTCTTCATATATACATCCTTAAATAGACATGTCAGGAGAGACAGTGTGGTTCAATTTAGTGGTCAAAAAAGATCAATCATTATGTCATTTGATCCAGTTTTGAGGTTGTAACAGTATGAACGGGTGATTGTAGGTACATGTCTACACTTATATTACATGTGTCACTAAGTATGTATGTGTGAAAGTAGCAGAATATGGAACAATGTGTCCAAGGCAAAAAAAAATCTTTTAAATGACTATTTGAATATTAATATAAGGTTTTATACCTTAAGTGCTGACACTTTAAAAATAAATTAGAGGTTGTTCCACAAAAAGAGCCTCAGTAAATTAAAAAAGATTGAAATTGTACAAACCAGCTTCAAGGACGACAAAGATATGAAACAAGATATGAATCACACAAAGAAAACGAAAAAGCACACAAACAACTGGAGGCTTAATAACATGCTCCTAAAAAATCAATCGATCAATGACCAAAATAAAAACAGGGATCAAGCAATATATGGAGACAAATGACAACAATAATTCAACACCACAAAATCTGTGGGAAGCAGCAAAGGCTGTGCTAAGTGAGAAGTATATCACAATACAGCCTACCTCAGGAAATACGAACAATCCCAAATGAGCATTCTAAACTCACAATTAATGAAATCAGAAAAAGAACAAATGAGGCCCAAAGTCAGTAGAAGGAGAGACATAATAAAGATTAGAGCAGAAATAAATAAAATCGAGAATAAAACAATAAAAATAATCAGTGAAAGCAGGAGCTGGTTCTTCGAGAAAATAAACAAAATAGATAAAACCCTAGCCAGACTTATCAAGAAAAAAAGAGTCTACACACATACACAGAATCAGAAATGAGAAAGGAAAAATCACTATGGACACAACAGAAATACAATTATGAGAGAATACTGTGAAAAATTATATGCTAACAAACTGGATAACCTAGAAGAAATGGACAATTTTCTAGAAAAATACAACCTTCCAAGGCAGACCCAGGAAGAAACAGAAAATCTGAATAGACCAATTACCAGCAAAGAAATTGAATTGGTAATCAAAAAACTACCTATGAACAAAACACCTGGCTCAGATGGTTTCACTGCTGAATTTTATCAAACATTTAGTGAAGACCTAATACACATCCTCCTTAAAGTTTTCCAAAAAGTAGAAGAGGAGGGAATATCATTCTACCAGGCCAGCATAACTCTCATACCAAAATCAGGCAAAGACACCACAAAAAAAGAAAATTACAGACCAATATCCCTGATGAACATAGATGCAAAAATACTCAGCAAAATATTAGAAAATTGAAGTAAAAAATACATCAAAAAGATTATCGATCATGATTAAAGGGATTCATCCCAGGGATGCAAAGATAGTACTACATTTGAAAATCCATCAAGATCATCTACTGCATCAACAAAAACAAGGACAAAAACCACATGATCATCTCCATAGATGCTGAAAAAGCATTCAACAAAATTCAACATCGATTCATGATAAAAACTCTCAACAAAATGGGTATAGAGGGCAAGTACCTCAACATAATACAGGCCATATATGACAAACCCACAGCCAACATTATACGTAACAGCGAGAAGCTGAAAGCTTTTCCTTTAAAATCGGGAACAAGACAAGGATGCCCACTCTCCCCACTTTTATTCAACATAGTACTGGAGGTCCTAGCCACGGCAATCAGACAACACAAAGAAATAAAAGGCATGCAGATTGGCAAGGATGAAGTTAAACTGTCCCTGTTTGCAGATGATGTGATACTGTACATAAAAAACCCTAAAGACTCCAAAACTACTAGATCTAATATTTGAATTCAGCAGAGTTGCAGAATACAAAATTAATACACAGAAATTTGTGGCATTCCTATACACTAACAATGAATAAGCAGAGAGAGAAATCAGGAAAACAATTCCATTCACAGTTGCATCAAAAAGAATAAAATACCTAGGAATAAACCTAACCAAGGAAGTGAAAGACTTATACTCTGAAAATTACAGGACACTCATGAGAGAAATTAAAGATACCAATAAATGGAAACATATCCCATGCTCATGGATAGGAAGAATTCATATTGTCAAAATGGCCATCCTTCCTAAAGCAATCTACAGATTCAATAATCCCTATCAAAATACCAACAGCATTCTTCAATAAACTAGTGAAAATAGTTCTAAAATTCATATGGAACCACTAAAGACCCCAAATAGCCAAAGCAATCCTGAGAAGAAAGAATGAAGAGGGGAAGATTATGCTCCCAACTTCAAGCTCTACTACAAAGCTACAGTAATCAAGACAATTTGATACTGGCACAAGAACAGACCAATAGACCAATGGAACAGACTAGAGAGCCCAGATATAAACCCAAGCATATATGGTCAATTAATACATGATAAAGGAGCCATGGATATACAATGGAGAAATGACAGCCTCTTCAACAGCTGGTGTTGGCAAAAGTGGACAGCTACATGTAACAGAATGAGACTGGATTATTGTCTAACCCCATACACAAAAGTATACTCAAAATGGATGAAAGAGCTAAATGTAAGTCATGAAACCATAGAACTCCTAGAAGAAAACACAGGCAAAAATCTCTTAAATATAAACGTGAGCAACTTTTTCCTGAACGCATCTCCTTTGTCAAGGGAAACAAAATAAAAAATGAACAAATGGGACTACATCATGCTAAAAAGCTTCTGTACAGCAAAGGACACTATCAGCAGAACAAAAAGGCATCCTACAGTATGGGAGAATATATTTGTAAATGACACATCCAACAAGGGGTTAACATCCAAAATATATAAAGAACTCCCATGCCTCAACACCCAAAAAGCAAATAATCCTATTAAAAAATGTGTGTAGGATATGAACAGACACTTCTCCAAAGAAGAAATTCACATGGCCAACAGGCACATAGAAAGATGCTCTGTCTGCATCACTAATTATCAGGGAAATTCACATTAAAACTGCAATGAGATATCACCTCACGCCAGTTAGGATCACCAACATAGAAAAGACTAGGAACAACAAATGCTGGTGAGGATGTAGAGAAAGGGGAACCCTCCTATGCTGCTCGTGGGAATAAACTTTTTCAACCATTGTGGAAAGCTATGTGGAGGTTCCTCAAAAAAACAAAAATAGAAATACGATCTAACCAGGGAACTCCACTCCTAGGAATTTACACAAAGAAAACAACTTCTCAGATTCAAAAAGATATATGCACCCCTATGTTTTTCGCAGTACTATTTACAATAGCCAAGGAATGGAATCAACCTAAGTGTCCATCAGTAGATGAATAGATAAAGAAGTGGTACATATACAGAATAGAATACTATTCAGCTGTAAGAAAGAAACAAATCCTACCATTTGAAACAACATGGATGGAGCTAGAGGGTACTATGCTCAGTGAAATTAGTCAAGCAGAGAAAGACAAATACCAAATGATTTCCCTCATTTGTGGAGTATAACAACAAAGCAAAACTGAAGGAACAAAATAGCAACAGACTCCAAGAAGGGACTAGTGGTTACCAAAGGGGAGTGGTGTTGGAGGGAGGGTGTGGAGGGAGGGGAAAGGTATTGTGAAGTATCATGATTGGTGCACATGGTTTGTGTTGGGTCACGACAGTGTAGCTCAGAGGAGACAAATAGGAACTGTGTTGCATCTTACTACACTGATGGACAATGATTGCCATGGGGTATGGGGGGGTGAGTCGATAATAAGGGTGAATGTAATAACCACATTGTTTTTCTTGTGAAACCTTCATAAGAGTGTATATCAATGATACCTTAATAAAAAAATAAAAACAAAAAATAAAATATAAATCAGGCTAAAAAAATAAATAAATTAGAGGTTATTGACAGATTATACAAAATTAGCCTTCAAAACAGCATTTGTTGTTCATTTTTTTAAGATAAAAATATTTACACTTTTAAATATAAAAATAAAGCATTATGTTCATTTGCTCAATTACTGCTCAGTATCATAGAAAAATATTGCTATTACATAAGACTAGAATATGCAAAATAGGCTCTAATACCAATATTAGAACTATCAGCATTTCATTTGAGTGATCTGAAAGTTGACAATTGATTCCTGAAAGTACTAAATTTGAACTTATCCTTTCTCCATTAGCCTGGTGGCACTATCAGGAATAGTAAATAAGACCAGAAACATTCAACACTCAAAATGTTTACATAATTTCATTTTAGAGAAAAAAAAATTGTTTAAAAATCCTTGTTCACTGCACACTATTTTTTTTTTTGCTAATGTGAATTCTTCTTTAAAATACTTTATCTTGATTTTATTTTTTTTTATGTTAGGATACATACAATAAAGTGCACAAATCTACAGCTTAACAAATTTTGAAGTATGTATTTTCAGGTAGCCATTACACAAATCAAGATATCAAAATATTCTCACTAATTATTTATCCCCCTTTCCCTATTTTACCTATAATCATATCACATTTTCCTTTGGCAACCACCAGTCTGTTTTTTGTGTCTTTGAGTCTTTCCATTCTGTTTGCTTTTTTTTTTTAGCTTCTACATATAAGTGAAATCATATGGTATTTGTCTTTCTCTGTCTGACTTATTTCACTTACCATAATACCTTCTAGTTTCATAAATGTTATCACACTGGTAAGATTTTGTTCATTTTATATGGCTGAATAATGTTCTATTTTATGTACCACATCTTCATTATCCATTCGTTTCCTGATAGACAGTTAAATTGCTTCCATATTTTGGCTCTTGTAAATAATGCTGCAAAAAACATAGGAGTTCATATATCTTTTCAAATTAATGATTTATTTTCTTCAGGTGAATTCCCATAAGTGTAATTCTTAGGTCAAATAATATTTCTGTCTTTAGTTTGTTGGGAAACCTCCACATTGTTTCCCATAGTCACTGTGCCAATTCACAATCCTACTAACAGTGTACAAGGGCTCACTTTTCTCCACATCTATACCAATACTTGCTACTTCTTGTCTTGTTGATATTAGCCATTCTGACAGGTGTATAGTGATATCTCATTACAGTTTTGATTTGCATTTCCATAATGATAAGTGATGTTGAGGATCTTTTCATCTACCATATGTATGCCTTATTTTTGAATATATTTATTCATGTCCTCTGCCTATTTTTTTTTTCATTTTGGTATCATTAATATACAATCACATGAGCAACATTGTGGTTACTAGATTCCCCCCATTATCAAGTCCCCACCACATACCCTACTACAGTCACTGTTCATCAGTGTAGTAAGATGCTATAGAGTCACTACTTGTCTTCTCTGTGCTATACTGCCGTTCCCTTTCACCCCCCCAACGTTATGTGTGCTAATCATAATGCCCCTTGTCCCCTTCTCCATCCCTCCCTCCCTTCCCACCTACCCTCCCCAGTCCCTTTCCCTTTGGCAACTGTCGGTCCATTCTTGGGTTCTGTGAGTCTGCTGCTGTTTTGTTCCTTCAGTCTTGCTTCGTTGTTATACTCCACAAATGAGGGAAATCATTTGGCACTTGTCTTTCTCTACCTATCTTATATCACTGACCATAATACTCTCTAGCTCCATCCCTCTATTTTTTAATTGGATTATTCTTTTTTTGTTGAGTAATATGAGTTCTTTATGTATTTTGGATATTAACCCCTTACTGGATATATCATTTGCAAATATGATCTCCATACAGTAGGTTGCCTTTTTCTTTTATTGATAGTGTCTTTTTTGTGTGTGCCAAAGCTTTTTAATTTGATGTAGTCCCACTTGTTAATTTTTGATTTTGTTTCCCTTGTCTGGGAGACATAACCAGAAAAAAAAAAAAGAAAAATTACTAATGCTGGTCAGGAGTTTACTGCTTATGTTTTCATCTAGGAGTTTTATAGTTTCAGGTTTTATGTTCAAGTATATGACCCATTTCAAGTTTATTTTTGTGTATGGTATAATACAGTTATCCAGCTTCAATATTTGTATGTAGCTGTCCAGTTTTCCCAGCACCATTTATTGAAGAGACTGTCTTTTTCCTATTTATTTATTCTTGCCACCTTTGTTGTATATTAATTAATCATATAAGTGCAGGCTTATTTTGGGGTTCTCTAGTCCCTTCCATTGGTCTTTATTTATATCTGTTCTTGTGCCAGTACTGTACTGTTTTGGTTACTGCAGCTTTGTAGTATAATTTGAAATCAGAGAGTATGGCACCTCCAACTTTGCTCTCTTTTCTTCAAGATTGCTTTGGCTATTACATGTTTTTTTTTTTTGTGGTTACACACTAATTTAAGATTATTATTAAGAAAATTGCCATTGTCATTTTGATAGGGGTTGCATTGAATCTGTAGATTCCTTGGCAGTATGGCCATTCTAACAATATGAATTCTTCCTATTCAGGAGCATGAAATAGGTTCCATTTATTTGTGTTATCTTCAATTTCTTTCATCAATGTCTTATAGTTTTCAAAGTATAGATCTTTCCTCCTTATTTAAATTTATTCCTCAGTATTTTATTATTCTTGATGCAATTGTGAATGGATTTTTTAATTTCTCCTGTTCATTATTTGTACATAGAAACCCAACATATTTTGGGTTTATTGATTTTTTTATGCTGAATCCTTACTGAATTAATAATTGATAGTTTTATGGTGGAGGTTCTAGGGTTTTCTATGCGTAGTGTCATGTCATCTTCAAATAGTGACTTTACTTCTTCCTTACCAATTCTGATGCCCTTTATTTCTTTTTCTTCCCTGATTGCTATGGCTAGGACTTCCGGTACAGTGTTGAATAAAAGGGGTGAGTGAGAGTGAGCATTCTTATCTTGTTCCTATCTTAGAGGAAAAACTTTCAACTTTTTGCCTTTGAGTTTGATGTTCATTGTGGGTTCGTCATATATGGACCTTATTATATTGAGGTACATTCCCTCTATTGCCACTTTTTTGAGAGTTTTCATTATAAATGGATGGTGAATTTTACCACCTATTCAGCATCTATTGAGATGACCATATAGTTTGTATCTTCCTTTTGTTAATGTGGTGTATCACAGTGATTTATTTGTGGATATTGTAACATTCTTGCATTGCTGTAATAAGTCCCACTTGGCTGTGGCAAATGATCATTGTATACTTTTTTTTTAAGTTTGCTAATATTTTGTTGAGAATTTTTTCATCTATGTTCATCAAGGATATTGGGCTATAATTTTCTTTTTTGTGTGTGTCTGATTTTGGTAGCAGGTTGATGTTAACCTTGTAAAATGAATTTGGAAACTTTCCTTCCTCTTAAGTTTTCTGGAAAATTTTGAGGATAGGTATTAAATCTTCAAATGTTTGGTAGAATCCTCCTGTGAAGCCATATGGTCCTGGACTTTTGTTTATTGGGAGCTTTTTGATTATTACCACTTAAATTTTGTAACTAATAATTGGTCCTGTCAGATTTCTTATTTTTTCTTTGTTCAGTCTTGAGAAAGCATCTTTGTAGGAATTTAGCCATTTCTTGTACTTGTCCAATTTGTTGGCATATAATTTTTCATAGTAATCTCATAATTACTTGTATTTCTGTGATATTGGTCATAACTTCTCTTGCACTTTGGATTTTGAGTCCTCTTTCTTGATGAGTCTAGCTAAAGGTTAATCCATTTTGTTTATCCTTTCAAAGAACCAACTGTTTCACTGAACCTTTGTATATTTGTTTCAGTCTGTTTCATTTATTTTTGCTTTGATGTTTCTTATTGTCTTCCTTCTACTAACTTTTGACTTTGTCTTCTTTTTCCAGTTCCTTAGGTATGGTTTTAGATTGTTTATCTGAGGTTTTTCTTGTTTTCTGAGGTAGACCTATAACACTATAAACTTCCCTCTTAGAACTGTTTTGCTGAATTTCAAAGACTTTGAACCATTGGATATCTATTATCATTCTGCAAGTATTTTTAAATTCTCTTTTAATTTCTTATTTGACCCATTAGTTGTTTAGTAGCATGTTCTTTAGCTTCCACGTTTATGTTTTTTTCCAGTTTGTATTTTTTTTCTTATAATTGCATTCCGGTGACATAATGCAGTGGTCAGAAAATATAATTGGTATGACTTCAATATTCTTAAACTTAGTAAGACTTGTATTATGGTTTAACATGTGATCTATCTTAGAGGATGTTTCATGTGCACTTGAAAAATATGTTCTGATGACTTTGGATAGAATGTTCTATGTTTATTAAGTCAGTTTGGTCTAATGTGTTGTTCAAAGCTACTGTTTACTTACTGATTTTATGTCTGGATGATCTATCCATTGATGTAAGTGGAGTGTTGAAGTCCCCTACTATTTCTGTGTTACTGTCAGCTTCTCCCTTAATGTCTGTTAATACTTACTCTGTGTTCTTAGGTGCTCCTCTGTTGGGTGTGTATGTATTTCCAGTTATATCTTCTTCCTGGATTGAGCCCTTAATCGTTATATGATGTCCTTCTTTCTCTCTTGTTTCATTTTTGTTATAAAGTCTATTTTGTCTGATATAAGTACTGATATTCCTACATTTTTTGCATTTCTCTTTGCATGGAATATCTTTTTGTCTCCCTTCAGTTTCAGTCTGTGTATATCTTTACATCTGATGTGAGTCTCTTGTAGGCAGGATATAGATGAATCTTGGTTTTCCATCCATTCAGCTACCCTATGTCTTTTGATTGCATTCTTTAGTTCATATAAACTTAAATAATTCCTGATAGGTCTATACTTATTGCTATTTTGTTAAATGTTTTCTGGTTGCTTTTGCCATTCTTCTCTGATCCTTTCTTCCTTTTGCTCTCTTCCCTTGAGCATGATGACTTTCTTTAGTGTTATGGTTGGATGCCTTTTTCTTTATTTTTATCTGTTATAGAGTTTTGGTTTGTGTTGACCATATTATTTACATATGACATCACATATACATATTAAATGTTCATATTACATACATAGTAAGTGGTCATTTAAATTTGAATGCATTCTAACAGCACTACATTTTTAACTCCCCTTACATGTTTTAGTATATGATGTCTTTAACACCTTTCATTTAGTGATTTCCTTAATTAATTATTAGAAGTAGTTGATTTTCTTTTGTCTTTAAATTTCATGGTAGATTTTAGGGGATTGATCTACTCTCTTTGCTGTTTGCTTTTATCAGTGAAATTTTTTTTCTTTTCATAATTTTCTTTAGTTGTGGCCATTTATTTTCTTCTTTAAAATATCTCTAACATTTCTTGTAAGGATGGTTTGGGTTTGTGAACTCATTTAACTAATGTTTATCAAAGGGGTTCTTTATCTCTCCTTCAATTATGAATGATAAGCTTGCTGGGTAGAGTATTCTTGGTTGCAGGTTTTTCTCCTTTACCACTTTGCATATATCATGCCCCTCCTTTCTTGCCTGTAGAGTTTCTGCTGAAAAATCAGCTGATACCTTATGGCATTTCCCTTGTTATAACTAGTTGCATTTCCCCTGCTTCTTTCACGATTCTCTCTTTGTCTTTGGTCTTTGATACTTTAATTATCATGTGTCTTGGTGTGGACCTGTGTGCATTCTCCTGTCTGGACCTCTCTGTGCTTCCTGGACCTGGATGACAGTTTCCTTCCCTAGGTTAGGGATGTTTTCAGCTATTATTTCTACAAATAAGTTTTCTGTATCTTTCTTTCTTATCCTCCTGGGACTCCTATAATATGAATGTTAGGATGTTTGATATTGCCCCAGTGCTCCCCTAACCTATCCTTTTTTCTTTCTTTCTTTTTGCTATTTAGCTTAAGTGCTTTCCATTACTCTGTCTTCCAAAATTGCTTATTTGTTATTCTGCATCCTCTAATCTGCTGTTGACTTCTCCTAGTGTATTTTTCATTTCATGTATTATATTCTTCATCTCTGATTCATTCTTTATTGTATTTTCTTTTTCTTTGTAGAGGTTCTCCCTGAGTTCCTTCACTTTTCTCTCAAGCCTGGTGAGCATCTGTATAACCATTATTTTAAAGTATCAGGTAGATTGCTTAACTGTGTTTTTTTTCTCTTCTTTTCAGTTCCCTTTATGAAGTTCTGTCACATTCTTTTGTTCCAAGCATATTACTCTGTCTCCTCATTTTGTTTGACTTTCTGTGTTTGTTCCTATATGGTAGGTGAATGGGCTAGAAACGGTGGCCTTGAATAGGAGTATGCCCTGAGTAGACTACATGTGCTTCATAGTTTGGACTGGTTGGCAAGCCGGGTAGGCATGGGCTTGCAGTATCCTGGTGCTGGAGGTCCTAGCAGGTGGGCAAGGGGGTCTGTAGGATGGGTTCCAGCCATGGCTGCACTGAGGGGATGACCAGTGTCAAAGGGGCACAGTCTGGTGGGGCTCAGGTGGACAGTGGACCTGGGTCCCAACTGGTTGGGTCACTAGGGGGGAGAGGGGCATGATCTGGGAGTTTCCTGGGTGGGCACCAGATTGCACCATGCTGATGGATTGGCTGGAGGAGGAGGGGTGCTCTCAGGGAGTCACTTAGGTTGGTTCTGGGCTAGAGCCATGCAGGTAGGGCAGCTGGCAGCAGAAGGGACATGAGCAGGGTGAATCCATGTGATGAGTGGATTCTCACTATGCTGCCTTTGTGGGATGCTGGGTCTTTGACAGGAGTACTTGGGAGTCAGCATGGGCCAGGAGGCTGCCACTGTCGTGTGTGGAGCTACTATGTGTGCCCTGACCCTGCTCCTGTCCACACTATAGATGTGCATGGGGAACCTAAACAATTGCACTCACCCTGCTCCTGTCCACACTAGAAATGTGCTGGGGGTGGGGTGGGGTGTAAACATTTGCAGTCACTCTGCTCCCGTCCACACTAGCAATGTGCTGGGGGTGGGGTGGGGTGTAAACATTTGCAGTCACTCTGCTCCCGTCCACACTAGCAATGTGCTGGGGGTGGGGTGGGTTTAAACATTTGCGGTCACTCTGCTCCCGTCCACACTAGCAATGTGCTGGGGGTGGGGTGGGTGTAAACATTTGCGGTTACTCTGCTCCCGTCCACACTAGCAATGTGCTTGGGGAGTGTAGATGATGTTGCTCACCCTGCTCCCATCAGCATTAGTAATGTCTGGGGGACAGTATAAACAGTGGTGCTCACCAGTGTGTCTGGTCCTGGAGAGAGTTCAAGCAGTCCCCCTGCCATTCAGTGGTGTTTTCATGTGAAAATTGATTGCTTCAACTACAGTCATAGGCAGCCTTTAAACTCACAGCTTTTTTTTCCCCATGTCGTTGGGCAGGTGAATCTGCACACTGGAAGCTCAGTGATATCCTTCCCTACTACAAAGCCATGTTGTGGGGGTTGGGAGGGGGCTCTATTACTGTGTCTCTATCTCTCCTGTCATTTTTTTTATGTGGGCTTTCATCCATCTTTGTGCAGGTGTTCACTGAGGTCTCAGTTCTTCAGGGTGAATTGCTCTGTGGATAGGTGTAGATTTGGTGGACATTAGGGAGAAGATAGATTCAGGCTTTTTCTACACTGCCACCTTGGGCCCACCTCCTGTGGTAATGTAAGTTCTTACTCAGTTCTCACTCCCTTATGAGAAAGGCTTTGATTCCATTTGTGAAGAAGCTGAGATTTAGAGTGGTCAGTATTTGTCCATATTACACAGCTAGTAAGTAGTAGAGCCAGGAATAAGCCCCAAGTCTTGCTAAAACACTGAGCATTCTGGACCATTTACATTACCTTTATCTCTCAATTGTGATTCTACTGTAAAAAACAAAAAATCCTTCCCCATGATAAAAGGTAAAAAACAGTGAGATATAAGTGAAATGAGAAATGGAAGACAGCCAAATTATTAATTTGTCCTTTGTTATAAAACTAAAACAATGGCTTTTGCCAAATCATAGACAAAACCATGAATAAGAACTTATTGCTTCTGTATTTAATATACTATTTAAATAAAGCAATGAAGAATATTATTTTGACTGCATTAGCTCAGTTTTTAAATAGGAATGTCTTTATGTAAATTCAATTTGACAGTAAAATAAAGGAGTAGTTGAAATTCTGAATATTCATATTCCCTTAAACTTTCTTCTCAAAATGTACTTCAGTGTGCCACATAGCTAATATTTTTCACTGAATATAACTATGTTATATCTGGCATGAATATAGGGCTTAGTGATAGAAATTTGGAATATGTAATGTTTAAGCAAGCAATGCATAGTAGAGTAATACACATTACAGATGATAAAATGTTAAGTAATGCCAAGATATCTTAGTGTCAGACCTTTCAATTTATTGAATACTTATGTAAGGTAGTATTACATGCATAACAATTGTTTTCCACACTCACTGTAGCCACAATGTGCATGTTTTTAACATAGAACTATTTAAAAATTAATTTATTTGCTCTTGGATAATGAAAAATTCTGGTTACTGAAGACAGTTTATTAGCATTAATGATAATATAGCCAGAGTAGCATGAAAGGAATGAATTATAGCATGAATTTAGGTAATTATATATTATTTTAGAGAAAGAAAAGCCATCTTTTGAATATGAATGCTATTTCTAAGTAAAATTATAAATCATATTGGATTTCAATATCTTGCTAATTATTCAGATTTTTTATTTAAAATATGTACTTTTAATAAGTGTTATGTAATATAGTTTTGCTGAAAAGCCCCTACCAGTATATTCCCATATATTTGTCTGTTTGAAGGCATTTGTGGAAATGTAACATTAACTTTATAATTATGAAATAAATTTTGCCTGCAGATCTGTGGAAAAGCATCTTGAATCTCTGCGAATGTCCTTTAACAGAACCGCAGAACTAGGTTCCCTGAGTACCAGGATTTTCAGTCTGTGAATTATAGAAATTGATATATAGATGATAGATAGATATGGACATAGACACAGATATAACTTTTTAGTATCTGTTATGGGCTGAATTATATTCCCTCTCCCTACCCCCATACCACAAAGTTCATATGTTGGAGTGCTAACTCCTAGTACTGTAAGATATGGTATTTGGGGGTTGGACCTTTAAAAGAGGTAACTAAGGTTACCTTAAGTTATTTAAATAGGGGTGGGTCCTAATTCAATATGACTGTGACCTTTAAGAAAAGGGAGAGACACCAGAGATACAAATGCACAGAGAAAAGGTCATGTGAAGACATAGCAAGAAAGCAGCCATGTACAAGCCAAGGAGGGAGACCTTGGGGAAACCAAACCAACTGATCCCTTGATCTTGTTTCTAACCTCCAGAACTGGGAGAAAATAAATGTGTGCCATTTAAGCCCCCTTGTCTGTTGTGTTTTGTTATGGCAGGCCTAGTAATCTAACATGGTATCTTACTATCTGTTTGAAGATTCAAATAAAAATATATATATTCAATAGAGCTTTAAAAAGTTAGGAGTCACTGAGGAGATCAAGATGGCGGCATGAGAGGTTAGACAGAGAATTCCTCCCAAAACCACATGTAGTACAAAAATATAGTTAATACAACTAATTCTAAAACAGCAACAGGAAATAGGGCTGCACCAGACTGCATACACCTGGAGAACAGAACAGACCTCACAAAACATGGTAACGTACCAAAACCTTGATCCGGCAGGACCCAAGCCCTTCCCCCACCCCAGCTCACCACCAGGAGGAAGAGAAATGGAGCGGGGAGGGGGTGGAAGCCTGGGACTGCTAAACACACAGCCCTGAAAATCTGCTTTGGAGCACAAACCTATATTGCATGGTGGTCTGGAGATTAGTGGGGTTGGAAAGCTAAGACAGGCGGAATACTTGAGAGACTGAGATTACAGCTATTTGTGGAGGACAGGGGTCCACATATAACTGCTCTGGGACAAAGGAAAGGCAAATGGTCTGAGAGGCTTCCTAGCAGCAAGAGGGCTGCTAAAGGGGCAAGGATTGCACAGAGCTTGCTGCGTGGGAGAAGAGATAGGTGGACAAGGTTTTCTGGGTGCACACTGCCCAGCAGGTTGGGAACTTTGAAGAGCTTCAGGTGCTCCATCCCCCAGCTGGCTACTCAGCTCCAAGGGCCCTCACTGTGATAGGCCTGCTGCACCTTCCTCCTGGCCTGCCAGCACCAGCTTGCAAACTGGCAGTCGTTGCACTGGTGTCAGGTGAGCCAGAAGGAGTCCCCACCTATGACAGCTACAGATGCAAAGCACCTGTGTGTTTGGCTCACTGGCTCTGACACAGGAGACAGAAACTGCAGCGAGGAAGTGGGAAAAAGCTCTTTCCTCTCACCAGGCACCAGAGCCACTCCCTGAAACCCACAACCTCACTCCAGGAGCTGAGCAGATCCAGAGACTAGAGCTTGTGGGTACTAGAGGGTGCCACATAGAAATATGAAACGTCAAAAGAACCTGGTTCAGACCAACATCTCACAATCCTCAGAAAAAGGGCCAAATGAAACTGAACTCACCAATCTACCTGAAAGAGAGTTCAAAATAAAAATCATAAACATCCATATGGAGGTACAGAAAAATATTCAATAACTCAGGAACATATTTAAGACAGATATTCAATCATTAAGAAATTCCATATCTGAAATGAAACATACAATAGAGGGATTTAAAAGCAGATTAGATGTAGTTGAAGAGATGGTAAATGGAATAGAAATTAGAAAAGAGGAATACAAAGAAGCTGAAGCAAAGAGAGAAAAAATGATCTCTAAGAATGAAAGAATATTGAGAGAACTGTGTGACCAATCCAAATGGAACAATACTCGCATTATAGGGGTACCAGAAGAAGAGAGAGAAAAAGGAGTAGAAAGTGTCATTGACGGGGTAATTGATGAAAACTTCCCCAGTCTGGGAAAGGAGATAGTCTCTCAAGACATGGAGGTGCACAGATCTCCCAACACAAGGGACCCAAGGAAGACAACACCAAGACATATAATAATAAAAGCGGCAAAGATCAAGGGTAAGGACAGACTTTTAAAAGCAGATAGAGAAAAAAGATCACATACAAAGAAAAACCCATCAGGCTATCATCAGAGTTCTCAACAGAAACCTTACAGGCCAGAAGGGAGAGGCATGATATACTTAATACAATGAAGCAGAAGGACCTCAAGTCAAGAATACTCTACTCTGTAAGGTTATCTTTTAAATTTGAAGGAGAGATTAAACAATTTTCAGATAAGCAAAAGCTGAGAGAATTTACCTCCCACAAACCACTGCTACAGTACATTTTGGAGGGACTGCTATAGATGGAAGTATACATAAGGCTAAATAGATGTCACCAGGTGAAATAAAACCACAGCAAAGTAGAACAATAAATTACTAAGCAGATGCAAAATCAAATCAACCTCCTCCAAAGTCAATCAAGGGACTGACAAAGAGTACAGAATATGACACCTACTATATAAAGAATGGAGGAGGAAAAAAACAGAACCTTTACGTTGTGTTTGTAATAGCATAGTAAGTAGTTAAATTAGACTGTTAGATAGTAAGGGAATTACCCTTGAACCTTTGGTAACCATGAATCTAAAGCCTGAAATGGCAATAAGTACATACATATTGATAATCACCCTAAATGTAAATGGTCTGAATGCACCAGTCAAAAGACATAGAGTCACTTAATGGATAAAAAAAACAAGACCCGTCTATATGCTATCTACAAAAGACTCACTTCAAACCCAAAGATATACACAGACTGAAAGTGAAGAGATGGAAAAAGATATTTCATGCAAGTAATAGGGAGAAAAAAGCAGGAGTTGCAGTACTTGTATCAGACAAAATAGACTTCAAAACAAAGAAAGTAACAAGAGACAATGAAGGACATTACATAATGATAAAGGGATCAATCCCCACTTTAATTAAACATAGTTCTGGAAGTCTTAGCCATGGCAATCAGACAACACAAAGAAATAAAAGGCATCCAGATTGGCAAGGGAGAAGTTAAACTGTCACTGCAGAGGACATGATATTGTACATAAAATACCCTAAACAATCCACTCCAAAACTACTAGATCTAATATCTGAATTCAACAAAGTTGCGGGATACAAAATTAATACACAGAAATCTGTTGCATTCCTATACACTAACGATGAACTAGCCGAAAGAGAAATCAGGAAAACAATTCCATTCGCAATTGCATCAAAAAGAATAAAATACCTAGGAATAAAACTAACCAAGAAAGTGAAAGATTTATACTCTGAAAACTACAAGGCACTCATGAGAGAAATTCAAGAATATAGCAATAAATGGAAACACAGCCCATGCTCATGGATAGGAAGAATTAATATTGTTAAAATGGCTATCCTTCCTAAAGCAATCTACAGATTCAATGCAATCCCTATCAAAATACCAACAGCATTCTTCAATGAACTAGAGCAAATGGTTCTAAAATTGATATGGAAACAAAAAAGACCCCAAATAGCCAAAGCAATCCTAAGAAGGAATAATCAAGTGGGGGGGATTATGCTCCCTGACTTCAAGCTCTACTACAAAGCCACAGTAATCAAGACAGTTTGATACTGGCACAAGAACAGACCCACAGACCAATGGAACAGATTAGAGAGCCCAGATATAAAACCAAGCATATATGGTGATAAAGGAACCATGGACATACAATGGGGAAATGACAGCCTCTTCAACAACTGGTGTTGGCAAAACTGGACAGCACATACAAGAGAATGAAGCTGGATTATTGTCTAACCCCATACACAAAAGTAAACTCAAAATGGATCAAAGACCTGAATGTAAGTCATGAAACCATAAAACTCTTAGAAGAAAACATAGACAAAAATCTCTTAAATATAAACATGAGAAAATTTTTCCTGAATGTATCTCCTTGGGGAAGGGAAACAAAATCAGAAATGAACAAATGGGACTACATCATGCTAAAAAGCTTCTGTACAGCGAAGGACACCATCAGCAGAACAAAAAGGCATTCTACAGTATGGGAGAATATATTTGTAAATGACATATCTGGCAAGGGGTTAACATCCAAAATATATAAAGAACTTACATGATGAACACCCAAAAAGCAACTAACCTTATTAAAAAATGGGTGGAGGATATGGACAGACAGTTCTCCAAAGAAGAAATTCAGATGGCCAACAGGCACATGAAAAGATGCTCCAGATCCCCAATCTTCAGAGAAATGCAAATTAAAATCACAATGAGATTACCTTACACCAGTTAGGATGGCCAACATCTGAAAGACAAACAGCAACAAGTGTTTTCGAGGATGTGGAGAAAGGGGAATCCTCCTACACTGCTGGTGGGAATGTAAATTAGTGGAAAGCAGTATGGAGGTTCCTCAGAAACCTCAAAATAGAAATACCATTTGACCCAGGAATCCCACTCCTAGGAATTTACCCTAAAGATGCAGTTTCCCAGTTTCAAAAAGACATATGCACCCCTATGTTTATCACAGCACTGTTTATAATAGCCAAGAAATGGAAGCAACCTAAGTGTCCATCAGTGGATGAATGGATGTAGGAGATGTGGTACATATAAACAATGAAATATTATTCAGCCATACGAAGAAAACAAATCCTACCATTTGCAACAACATGGATGGAGCTAGATGGTATTATGCTCAGTGAAATAAGCCAGGCGGAGAAAGACAAGTATCAAATGATTTCACTCATCTGTGGAGTATAAGAACAAAGAAAAAACTGAAGGACCAAAACAGCAGCAGACTCACAGAAACCAAGAATGGACTAATAGTTGCCAAAGGGAAAGGGACTGGGGGAGGCGGTGGGTGGGTAGGGAGGGTGAAGGGGTATAAGAGGTATTACGATTAGCACACTTAATGTAGGGGGGGACACAGGGGAGGCAGTAAAACACAGAGAAGACAAGTAGTGATTCTATAGCATCTTACTACGCTGATGGACAGTGACTCTAATGGGGTATGTGTTGGGGACTTGATAATGGGGGTGATCCAGTAACCACAATGTTGCTCATGTAAATGTATATTAATGATACCAGAATAAAAAAATGAAAGGAGTCACTGTCAAATATTTTTTTCCTTCTCCTCCTGCTTTTTTGGTGAAGATCGAATTCAGCAGATTATTAACTCCTCTTATATCAATAACTCCATTTCAAGAGGTCATAAGTTTATCTCAAAATTCATTCAATGTTCTTTAAAATTTTTATTTTTAGTAATGCAAATATAATCAGTGTGTAAGAGGCAGTTAACATGAGGAAAATATTTGCCACTGAGTTTGGCAGGTAGACTTTATATCTTAGTTTATATCAGAAAACAACACATTGTTAAGAAAGGTGTTGAGAATCAAATTAATAAATGGGAAAATAGAATAAATGTATAGTTTAAGAAAAACAAATTTAAATACAACTGAGAAAGTTGAAAAAAATGTTCAGTCACTAAGATACACATAAAAGTTTTGCATTTTAATACACATAACACAAAAGTGTTTAAAATTACACTCATTTAGTTGTAGATTATATGGTATATTTTCTGCTATTGTAAGAGTAATTAGCAATAATTTGTTGCCAAATAATTGTGCAATACGAATCAGGATTAAAAAATATTCACAGCTTTGAATCCAGTAATCCTGTTTCTGGAAATCTGTCTTAAAATCTCTAAACCAAAGTAGTATAAACACTTTAAAATTAAAATAATGATTGTAGTAGTATTTATAATAAAGCCTTGAAATATGCATATGCATGTATGTATGTAGTTATTTCTCTGTCCAGAGTACATTCATTCATATATACATTTGACCCTTGAACATGGGTTTGAACTGTGCTAGTCCTCTTCTATGCAGATATTTTTCAATAAATACTATACCTTACTATAAATGCATTTTCTTATGTTTTCCTTAATAAGTTTCTTTTTTTAGCTTACTTTATTGTAAGAATACAGTATGTAATACATATACAATATATGTATTAATTGACTCTTTATGTTTTTGCTTAAGTCTTCCAGTCAACAGTAGGCAATTAGTTAATTTTGCGGGAGTGAAAAGTTATAAATGCATTTTTGACTGCCCACTTTCACTTTCTCTAATTGCTATGTTCAAGGGTTAACTAACGTATATATGCATAAGTATGTGAGTGTGAGAATTTGTGTGTATGTATGTAGAATTATTTTCTGCGTAGAGTACTCTTGGTCATTTTTCAAGATTTAGCTCAAGGGTACTTCCTCTGGGAAATATCCTCATTCTGCTTTCTTACAACTTGAATGTGCCTCTATTATAACATGTATGAACTTACATTGTAATCATCTGTTTATGTATGTGTCTTCCCAGCCCCACTCCCTTCGATTATCAGTTGATGAACTGATATTTTCTCAATCATCATTTAGTGCACATTTTAATAGATTACAGATTGATAGGTGGTAAATTCTGATGATTCACTTAGATGTCATTTTCACTTTGATGGTATTGCCTTACTTACATATCTGAACTCCTTCCAGTATCTCCTGTGCTAATTATAAAACAGGCATTCAGTGATGTCATTGATTATCTGTTAACATATGCAATACTTATATTACAGGGTTATTGAGCTCTGCAACCTGCATCTAAAACATAAAGCATTTGACCTGATCAATGCTCTTCTAGAATCTAGATTCAAAGTGTGAGAGGAAATTATCAATTTTCATAGGATGAATTTTCAGGGTATCTACTAGCAACAGTGTTGCAAATGGCCTAGGACACAGGTTCTGAAACCAAACTGGGTGGGTGTAGGCCTGAGCCCCACCAGTTACTAGCTCTGTGAATTCAAGCAAGTCACTTAATCATGTGTACCTTGATTCCTCATTGGTAATGAAAGGATAATATAGCATCATCCATATATATAATATATATATATATATATATGTATATATATATGTAATTTAAATATTTAGGACAACATTTGCATTTTGGAAATTCCCAGTATATGCTGTCTATAAATAATGGTTTATAGTCAATGTGCATAATTACTAATCTGCCACTTTAAAATTACCTCTCAGGTGTCTGTCTTTCCGGAATATCTATTATATTATTTTTCATGGCTTTATTAAATATGCAATTAATTAATATATTTATATTATAGTGATCTAATTTAGATTCAGGGTATAATGCTGAATTTCCTAATGTAACTTCTCAATATGAAAATAGTAAATAAATCTTTAGATGGAGGAAAAATGCCAAGAAGTTTGAAGTTGTTATCTCCAAATTAGCTTTGTAATGAGGATCTATAGACCGTAATTCAATCTTTTCTTTTGTCTCTGTTGGGTCAGAAAATATTCTCTGGGGAAATGTGAAGTTTACATATTTTGTTTGCATAACCTGTAAAGAAGTCATGGCTGGAACTTGTTTATTTGATACTCTTTAGAAAGTGTGTGTGATACATTTCAGTTCTTAAAAGATATCACTTCAAAAACAGTTATTTGAATCTCCTTTCCCATTTTACAAGGATATGTATTTAAATATTATTAGTATCAAAACCAAGGTTGTTTTCATACTTAACATTAAATGTTAAATAGAATCATAAATGTATTCTGAAAGAGAAAAAAACACAAACAACTGCTTTTAGGCATCCTAGAATAAACATCACTCTTTCCGTATTCCTATTATACTTTTCAATGTGAAATGAGTAATAATAAATTGTTTTCTTATTTATATGTGTGTGTATTTAAGCAATTTGTATGTATATATGTGTATACATAAATATTTTAAATTTGTTTATTTGAAAGCACAGTCGATAAGACATCTGTATATTCACCAAATTACTCTATTTTTAATTTATTTATCAAAGATCTATTGAGGGCTTATCATGTATTGAGCATTTTAGGTGCTAAAGATGAATAGAAAAGAAAAGTTCCTAGTCTCATGGAGCTTATTGACCGACTAAAATATTTTATATTTTAAATATAATATATTTATCTATATTCCTAGACAGTTACTAAGAAAAAGTGTCTCCAAATTTTTTCCTATGGTGCGTGGCTTATTCAGCCTGCTCACTTATTTGTTCATTCTGCAAATACTTACTGACTATATCATGTGAATTAGGTACTTGTGGTAGTGATTAAGGTTATTCACAAGAACACTTAAGATTTACTTTTCTGTCCTCTGCCATTTGTCTTGCTTTGCCCAATAAAATGTGAGTGGGAGTCCTGACTTTGGTTACTTCTGAGTAGATTTAAAAATCAAAGTGATCTTGGAAGGTGTGGCAAATGGGGCCTCTATTTAGCCTGTATGATTGAGTGGCCCTAATGAACAAGCTCCACTCCCTGTTCACATAGCCTGTAAACTGGGGTAAAAGATACTTTCACTGACTAAGCCCAGTGGAAATGCTGGAGTTGTTCTGTTAATGAGGCAGACTGGTGATGTGGCACCATCTAAGCACAGAGGGTGTAAGAGTGAGCAAAGCAAATAAAGTGCCTTCATGGAGCTTATGGTCAAACAATCAAAGTAAATATTAAAAATAATGATAAATTGGTATAAACTATGACAGTGAAAAGTGCTGTAAAATAATATTTAGCAAGGAGTTAAGGAATAATGTTGGATGCTATTTTAGATTGATCAGGAAGGTTATTTTTGCAGAGGTGATACTTGATCAGAGACTTGACTTAAAGGAAGACCAGAGTCCTCCAGAAATGCACCTAGCAACCATGTTGCAAAAGGCCTTGCACACAGGTTCTAAAACCAATCTTGTGGGTACAGACCTGAGCCCACCCGCTGCTAGCTGCTGCAGACATCTGGACAAACAGTGAGGAAATGTGGAGGCAAGAGGGCATTCCATGTAAGCAGCATAGAGCCTAAGGGGCCTGCCACATTAGACTTGCAGAAGTAAGCATTTAAAGGTGACCTAAGTACACAAGTCAAGTAAGGTCTCATGGGCCTTGATAATAAGAGAAGAAAGTTTTGAACACAGGAATATGATTTGACTTATGATTTTAAAAGATGACTTTGACTCCTTCATGAAAATAAAGGGGCAGGAGTGGAAACAGACTAATTAGGGTGCTTTTGCAGTACTGGGTAGTTGTAGAGTGATGCAAAGTGTCATAATAAGAATATTTGGAGATTAAGCCATAAGAGTTTTTTATTATAGTTAGAAATAAAGGAGGTGTGGCAGGGACAAGGGGAAACAAGAGGGGAGCTGGAGATGTAAGGTTAGCTTAGGGAGAAGGCCTGGAAACATCCTAGAAGAAGGAATGCCCTGGGTGCCTGTAACAAATAGAATGAGAAGTCAGATCTCATTCTGAATTCCATAGCAGATTTGACCTCAATCTACATTAGGGCTAATACCCTATCACAGTTAATCTTTCCTTACAAGGAGCATTAGCTAAGATTCATGTAACACCACACTGTTGGGTGCCCTGCCCATATCCCCTTGATAAGTCACCATTTTGTGCCAGTAGGTCCAACTCCCAATCAGCCAGCTCCTTTGCCTGAGGGCTCTGTAGGTAGAGGCAAAGTGCCAGGGAATTAATTCCCTCTGGAGGAAGCCCTCAAACATTTGCTTACAGAAGTCTGTGGGTAAATAGCCCAGAGACTGACTCTGAGTTGCCTGTTTGACACTGGCACCTATGGTGTCCCAGTGGCATTAAGCACTTGTCCAGAGTAGTAACATGTTTGATATTCACTCCTGTATATGTTTCTTTTTCTTCCCAGTCCCTCCTCTAGTATCAGGTCCCCAAATAAACTCTTATACTCAAATCCTTTTCTCAGGATCTAGGGAAACCCCAATTATGCCTTTTTATACAGAAGATTTTTTTGAAATTGAATATTCTCTAAAATAAAACTTGTGGATTTACATAGTGAGAGTGGCTCAACATTTACTGATGGTTCATAGGTGCAATATTCAAAAAATGATCACATTTAATCCTCAGAGCAATCAGATAAGTTTTGTAGTTGGGAGCTGCTAGAAGAGAAGTAACTATTTAAATGTAAGATTGAAAAATGACGAGGGCGAGAGTTCTTGGTTGTTTTCTCTTTCCTGTTTTATTCCGTGATGAATGTCTTGAAGATCTAGAAAAGCCCTTGTCACAGAGAGACGCTCAGTGAGGATTTTAAAGAACACTTAAACTAAAAATAGCTCACCTACGTCCGGGAAGAATGCCATTTTTGTTGGGGATCCAGAGTCAAGAGGATATCTACTTGAGCTGTGAAGGAGAAAGGAGCTTGAAAACAGAGATCACTGAAGATGTCACAGCAGTCGGTGGGAGAACACATATCAGTTCCCCTCAACTTTGGGGATGGTGTAAACGTGTTTTAGAGATGCATGAACTAAGGTACAGAGGACTAAAACAATTTAGTCACAGTCCCAGAACCAGTAAATGAAAGAGACTAGACCGGAGCCCACACTTGTCTCCCTTCACCTTAGCACAATCTTGAACTCTTCTTGAGAACTGGCCAAGGTTAGGCAGTTATGCTTTAGAGAGACTGGACTTAATAATTCCATGTTTTTTAAAAGAGACTTTTATTTTGAGGGCCTCAGTGAGCTTAGGCTGCTACAATAAAATATCATAAACTGGATGGTTTAAAAAACAAGCACTTGTTTCTCACAATTCTGGAGGCTGGTTTGCAGGTAACAGCCCTCTTACTGTATCCTCACAAGATAGAGAAAGAGTTCTGGTCTTTTCCTCCTCTTACAAGGGCACTAATTCCATCACGGTGGCTCTACCCTCATGAGTTCATATACACCTAATCACCACCTGAAGGCCCCACTCCAAATACCATTACACTGGGGATTAGGACTTCAACATGAATTTATGGGAGGATACAGACATTCAGTCTATAGCAATTAGCATAAATTTACAAATAGTTTAAATATTAAATTCTCAAGTATAATTGGGGGTTTTAATAGAGGTTTAATCTGAACCAGAATGAGAAATAAATTATAGAATGCTGGACTACATCCAGTGGGGAGGTGTGAGAGAGAAAGCTGGCACTTCCTCTTCCATATTTTAACAAGTAGCTCATAAACAAAAAGTCCTGAAAAATATGAAAAAAATTACAACACTCTTAAAAGTGCCTGACATAAACTACTGTCAGGAAAGAAGGTAAAATTCAACTAGCAGATGTTCCCACAAAGGAGAAGAGGGTTATTCCTTTGAACATAAGAGGCTGAAAAGACCTAGAAAAGTTCTGTCTAATACGACTTCCGTAATAGGTTCCTGAGGCTTGAGACCCTAGAGCCAAACAAACAAAGCAAAACAAGAAACAATAACAAAACAATCAAGCAGAGTCTTTAGAGGCTGACCGATAGACCCACACTCCCTCGTACCTTCAGGCCAAGAACACCATTCAAACTAATAGAAGCGCATCTGAGAGCATCTCCTCGGGTTTCCCGTGACCTCAATCAATTGCCCTCTCCTCCATCCCTCTCATTTACCATACAGTGGCAAGGTTTATGTTATGCATGTTCATTCTACTCCTGCCTCCAGCACAGGGACCGAAGCATAGTCTTTCATAAATCACTATCATGATCTCTTAATGCTTGGGAATATTTTAAAATATAAGCAAGGAAGAAGCTGAGATTATTTTTATTCGCATTTTTGCCCTTGGATAAAAGTTATCAGTTATAAAGATATCAGACTTTTCATGTCACTTTTTAAACATTATGTATCATTCTCTCTCTTTAAAACCACATTTCTGTAACTCTGATTACCCAACTCTAATCTTACTCTTTTCCTCTTTTCATACTACAGAAATTGTTTTTAATAATTCTACCTGTTTTCTTGTGAAATTCACTGTAAATAATTGAGCAGAGAACTGGATATATATGGCCTCCTAAATCTCTTCTATCACTGAAATTCTCTGATCCTCATGCCCGAGTCTTCCTTGAACTCTCTCCAGAAGTGTTCATTATTATGAAGCCCAAAAGAATCCAGTTTTAACGCTGTTTGCATTACACAGCCCCAAGGACCCTAAGTATAGCAAAACTTTAGTATATTCAAGCAAGATCAACAACTCAAAAGAATTTAAGGAAATAAACCATTTAGAACTACCACGAAACAAAGCAAGTACTAAAGGGAAGGGAATAGAAATTGTGCTTTGGGCTATTAGACATTCTTTTCTCCCATACTTCAACTCTGATAAATATAACACCCAAACATTTTTCTGTATATTTTATCCTATTATGTACTATTCTTTTTATTTAGTGGATTATCTGTGGCATTCATTTGCCTAGGTACCACACAGCTTAACACAGAAACACATACCATTCATACGATTTTCTGAGTGCTTGTCTCCTTGGGAGATTATAAGTAATTAGGTTCGCTGAAGTACTGGTTTCTCTTTTTTATAAGCTACAGTACTGAAGTAACAATTATTATACTTCTCAGTATAACCAACAGTCCTGGGCACAATGCCTTGTTCATGATAAATTCCCTAATACTGGTTGAGTTAATGAATAAATGAGTAAGTGCTTGCTGAGTTAAAATAGATGTATGCTGGAGAAGAACTACTGTTGGTAGGAATCACTGAATCTGTTTTTGTTGTCTAAGCTGTTTTCATGCCATTCATCCTTAGATGTGTATTACTCAGGAAGTGCTAGATGCCAAGTGTAGTTCCAGGGAGAAGGGTGTTCTCAATCCGGGGAGAATCCGCTATGAAACCTATGAAACCAAAGTCCAGGGAAAGGGGTAGGTTGGACAAAACCACTTTTATGCTCACAGCTTGCTCAAATTAGCTAGCCTGGCCCAGCCCTGTCTGACTCGTCTGGCCACTGCTCATGCTCTGCTTCCTCTGTGTGCTCTCTACTTCCTGCCTGCCCCTTCCGGGAGGAACTCCATTGGTGGGTCTTTGGTGACTAGCACGTGCCAGGCCAATTACGTACCAGGAACAAGGGGGAGGAGAGAAGGGCTGCTCCCTCTCCACCCCTTGCCCCAGATCCAGGGAAGGCTCTGCAGTGGTAAACACCTGTTAATGCTAAATGAACTAAGGCTAATTGGCAGTTTCTGGAAATTCTGCAGTTTACCCCATACCAAGTAATGTTAAGTGTTTTACTTACATCATCTTATGTAACCCTTGCAATAACTGCAAGGGACTAATTAGTCATAAAGCTTTCATTTGCAACTGATAAGAGAATTTGAATCAAATTAACAACAAGGGGGTTATGACACGAACAAACTCTGGGCCCACATGGCCAAGGATATGTCTCCTGGCTCTACATTATCTAGGTGGGCTCCTGGCAGTGGCTGTCAATAACTTTAAATTCTCCCCTTTTGGTTGCAAGATGGTTGTAGTTACAGAGAAAACAACCTAAAACCTCCAAATATTTGAAATGTCAGAATCCTTCACTCCAAGAAGTCTTGACAAATGTCTCCAAGTGAGCCATGTAATCATTGTGAACCAATCACTGTAATCAGTAGGGTGGAATATGCTACTGGTGTAAGCTAATCAGCATCTCCTGAAATGAACAGATGTCAAATCATTTGAAATTATATACTAGGAGGGGAAAATAAGTCGATAGGAAAATTAAGGTATGTTCATTAAAGAATCTAGAAATGGACACTAGAATGTAAAATTAAATGAAATAAAACCACTATACCCATTAGCTCTTTTAAAGTAAAGAAACAAGGACTCAAAGGGTTTATGCCTCTTTCCCAAACTCACATAGCTAATGTTGGCATAAGTACAATTCCAAGTCAGGTCTGTCTCCAGCAACACTATATTACATGACCTCCCTTAAACATTTATTCACTGTCCACAGCTTTGCAGTCTGCCATCTGAAAGTGCTTCTAAGGTCTCCTGCCAGTGAAAGAGTATCCTGTGAACTATCAATACTATCATTATGTTTTCTTTTTATAATACAACCTTACCTGAATGACATGTCTCTATCCTGCTATTCATTTCTATTTAACTGATAAAATTTTCATTCACTGTCTAATTTTTCTTCCAGAAGCTAATGCTCGTATATGTGTATTTTAAGAATTCGCTGACTGGAGCAAAAATATATAAAGAAAAGGAAAAGAGAATTATTATTCTCTAATTACTAATTAATTCAATTAGCAGTAACAGAAAATTGGTAGAAGCCATATTTATGACAACAAAATTAGAGGATTTACCAGTGCATTCGGTGTAGGATTTGTTTTTTTAGTCTTTTTTTCTCTTTTCCTGTGATGAGTCTACAGGAGTAGTTTAATAAAGAAATCAGTTCTTTTAGGGTGAATATATCCATAACTGAAAAACAAACTATTCATTAACAATCTAGATGAATACATTAAATGAATGATTGGAATATTAAAAAAACTCATAAAACTTGGTAAATTTAACTTCAGTCATGTTCAAGATATCTTAATATCTGCAATTTGATGTGTATTCAGGCCGTTTTACCTAATGTAAGTTAGATTTATTAAATCTGAAGGTTTTTTCCTTTGCCCAATATTTTCCACTAATTCCAAAGAAAATTTTGAATCAAGTTTTAGCAACTTTTTGAAATCCTGATTTCTCTGTCTTTTTCCCTCACCTTTTATGGAAGGAAGATTGCTTTGCTGATATTTCATATCCAAGATTAGACTGGCTAGTTTTAATCTTGATGTTTTTAATGAAACTTTTAGCTATTATTTATCAATATTTCTGTTTTAGAGGTGGAAATTCAAAAAGTTAGTCTAAACATCTGAGTGTCTTCAATTTTATCATTAAATAGAAAATGTTGGAAATTTAAGGAAAAAATAGAGTGTATATATGAAACTGTGTTTAAATATTTCAAGTGCCTGGATTTGTTGGTGGGAGAGTCCCTAAATCAAGGAAGCCTGCAAACCCAAGCAAAGCCTGGGGGCAGAAGTGTATATCATCAGAAGACCTAGAGAATGGAGGCCAGTTAGACCCCAAACAACACTGACTAAAACACATCCTGTAATCTGAGGAACTGAGTCAACCATCAAGTTCCGGTCTTGAATAAAATCCTGGTTATAGGAGGACCAGCACTCTCTTACATGGGAGGTATTATGGACTGAATGTTATATTAGCTGGAGGAGACTGTTGTGTTTTTTTGGTTTTAGGAGACTACCTAAAAATGTAAAAGCAGCTTGAGAATTGGGTAATGAGCAGAGGCTGGAGGAGTGTTAATGTGCACGTAAGAGGTTTTCCATGAAAGGACTTTTGGTAGAAGTATGGATGTTAAGTGTGATTCTGTTGAAGACTGAGAGGAGAGCTGGAGAGAAAGCCTGTCTTAGAGAATACATAAATATCCATGAACAAAGTGCTGGTAGAAATATGGACATGACAGGACATTCTGGTGAGGTCCTAGAAATGAGAAACTTATCATCGGATAGTGGAGAAAAGTTTATGAAAATCCATGTTATAAAGTGTCCAAGAACTTGGCCAAATTGTGTTCCTGTGTTTTGTGAAAGATAAGATGAAATGGGATTTTAGCTGAAGAAATGTCTAAGCAAAATGTTGAAGGTGCAGCCTGGATAGTCATGACTGCTTGTAGTAAAATATGAGAGGAGAGTGATGAATTGAAGGAGGAATTATTAAGCATAAGATATCAGAAATTAAAGATTTTGAGACATCTTTTCCATATTGCAAAAAATGAGAAAGTGTGTTCTGAGAACACCAAAGGTGGGATTGGACTGTCACTTGATGAAGAGATTATGGGAACATATTTGCAGAAACACTGCCAGGTTGGGACTGAAGGGATAGAAGATAGACAAAATGAAGGAAGGCTGTTAGACTTCTTAGGTTCTATAGGACCAGACAACTGAGCTATCTGGCTAAGAACATGTGCCATCCTTCAAGAAGGACGAATCTCCCCAAGGTGAATCAGAGACTTGTAGGGCTGCCACTCTCAATGTATGCTTATAGGAAAGCACTGGTTCCTGCTGGTTGCAAAGGGTGGGCCTCTTTGGTTTGGGGTGCCAGTATGCCACTAACTAGTACCTTAGGGGCAGTATCAAAGCCCACTGCCTAACGGATAGGCTTTCCTACTGAGCTGAAGGGGCAGGGCCTCCCCACAGAGCCATGGGTGATGCTACCAGTGGGCCTGGAGAATATAGCAAAGTTGATTATTTTTGAGCCTTAAGATTTAATGGAGTTTGCCCTGAATTTAGGCTTACTTAAAACTCATCACCTCTTCCTTCTTTCCAATTTTTGTTTGGAATGGTGATGTCTATCCTATGCCTGTCCCACCATTGTGTTTTGGAAGCACTTGTTTGGTTTCACATATTCACAGTTGGAGAGGAATGAATCTCAGGATGAACCAACCATTCAAATATCATCTCTACATGATTTAGAGGATATTTAGATGAGACTTTGGACTTTGAGCTTTAGACTTGATGCTGGAATGAGTTAAGAGTTTTGGGGCTGTTAGGATGAAATGAGTATATTTTACATGAAAAAGGTTGTGCATTTGGGGGGCTGGTGGTGCAATTTATGAACTGAATAGATGTGTCTCCTCAGATCCGTATTTTGAACACTCAATCACAATTGTGGCTATATTTGGAGTAAGAAAGTAATTACAATTAAATAAGGTCCTAAAAGTGGGGCCCTGATTCCAAAGGATTAGTGTTCTTATTAGAAAAGAACCAGAGAGCTTTTTCTCCTTCTATCTGTCTCTGCCACATGAAGACAATGCAAGCCAGGAAGAGAGTTTTCACCAGAATTCCACCATGCTGGCACCCTAGTGTCAGAATCCTGGCTTCCAGAATTGTGAGAAATAGCTGTATGCTGTTTAAGCTACCCAGTCTGTAATATTTTTTTCTTATAGCAGCTGAGCAGGTTAATACAGTCAGGGTAGCTACATTTAAATTGCAAGAGGGAAAATCACAAATCACTGATGTTGTTTTTAACATCTGTTAAAGTCCCCATACCAAGACTATCAGGGAAGCCTGTGGATCATACAAAGCTGGATTTATTAAACTTGCTGACTAAAGAATAGCACCCATGTTACAAAGGGAGAGTTGAGGAAGTCATACAGATTTTATGGAGCTGGGGTTAGTCACATGGTTGTTTCAGGACAGATGCTAGTAAATGAAGGCAAGGATTGGGCAGAATTTCCAAACTAGATGAGTTCGTGAAAGTATCCATCCACAGTCTTATATTTGAAACACTTGAAACCAAGCTGTATACTAGAGTTACCAGTTAAATCAGTTTGTGGTTGTATCTAGGAAAATATTTGTGTGAATGTGCTAGTGTTAAGACAATTTAAGCTTAGATAGTTTGTCTGGTGGGACATAGTTTATGCAGTTCATCTGTGTTGCAAATCATAGAATTTTGTGGTTTGTTTTTCCTGTCCTAATACTCAGAAGAGTGCCTTCCCTTTTCACTTTACTCCACAGCACATTCATGGCATTTGGGATAGATCTTTAATTCTCTTGATTTAAATATTTCACAGTTCACCTAACAGTCAAGGTAAACCATTACATTTTTTTTGTCCCTCAAGTTTTACTGAGATAGAATTGACATATAACATTGTGTAAGTTTAAGATATACAACATGTTGATTTGATATACTTAAATATTGTAAAATGATTACCACCATAGTGTTTGCTAACAGGTCCATCATGGTATATAATTACCATTTAATTTTTTTGTAGTGAAAACATATAAAATCCACTCTCTTGTCATCTTTCAAGTTAATAATACAGTATTATCAATTGTAATCACCATTTTATACATTAGATCCCCAGAACTTATTCATTTTATAACTAGAAGTTTGAACACTTTGACCAACATTGTCCCATTTTCCCCACACCCCAGGCCTTGGTAACCACCATTATACTCTTTATTTCTATAAATTTGGTTTTTTTAGATTGCATATATAAGTGCTAAACACTTTTTTGTCTTTCTCTGACTTATTTCACTTAATATAATGGCCTTAAAGTCCATCCATATTATTGCAAGTAGCAGGATTTCTTTTTTCTCATGGTTGAATAATATTCCATTGTATACATACAGTTGATCCTTGAACAACTGAGGGAGATGGTTAGGGGCACCAACTCCACAGCAGTCAAAAATCTGCCTATAACTTTTAAATCTCCCAAAACTTAACTACTAATAGCCTACAGTTAACCAGAAGCCTTACCAATAACATAGTCAATTAACATAGTGTTTCGTATGTTATACGTATTATATATCATATTCTGACAATAATAATTGTTTTGTTACAAATCTCCATAAAATTTCCAGTGTATTTATTGAAAAAAAACCCTCAAAGTAAAGCCATACAGTTCAAACATGTGCTTTTCAGTGATCAACTGAACATACCACACCTACTTTATCCATTTATTTATCTGAAAATTAGGTTGCTTCCATATCTTGGCTATTTTGACTAATGCTGCAGTGAAAATCGGAATGTAGATATCTCTTCAAAGTCTTGTTCTTATTCCCTTTCGATATATAGTGGGACTGCTGAATCAAAGTTGCTCTATTTTTATTTAAGTAATCTCTGTACCATTTTCCCTAGTATCTGTACCAATTAACATTCCCACCAGAAATGCAGAAAGGTTCTCTTTTCTCCATATTCTTGCCAACACTTATGTTTTGTCTTTTTTGGTAAGCCATTCCAACAGGTGTGAGGTGACATCTCATTGTGGTTTTGACTTGGATTTCCCTGATGATTAGTGATGTTGAGTGCCTTTTGTGTACCTGTTGACTATTTGTATGTCTTTGGAAAAATGTATGTAAGTCATTATGTTCTTTATCACATTTGCCTAGTGACAATTTTGTCTTGTTATTGACTTGCCTTTCCCTATAGGTCTTAACTCTTTTTATTCTAATCTGGTTAAGTAAAGAATATAGTACAATTTCTGAGTAAATCCTTCTGAAATGTAACTTCCCTCAATGCTTTGAGATTTTCAAATAATGGTCAGTTTCTTAAATATATTCTTCTTATACCAAAGAACTAGTATTCAAGACTATTAAAATTGCAAGATAATTTGGGAGAAAATATTTAATTTTTATCTTTTTTTTTTACATTAGACATTTTATTGCATAAGTTTCTTTTTTTAATCTATAGCACCAGACTTAAAAATGTTTGTTTAGGTCAGAGCAGCATGCTTTGTCCTATAGATCTCTGGGAGTGCCAGTTCATTCCATTTCGCTGTTAATTGGACCCCAGAGGAAAAGTTTGATAAGCAGCAGTAGCAGAATCATTATTAATAAATAGTCTAATTTATGTACATAATTTTATAAGGTTTAATATATTTCATGTTTGAAATAATCATATGTCTTGCCAATAGGTTTCAGCCCTGGGAAAGTTCGCTATGGATTCAATGTGACCAAAGAAACTGACAGTAAAATGTTCTTTGGGGTGAAAGGGTTTATTATCTGACTTGTTCTCCCAGTGATAGGTCCAGCACTAGCGTCCCTGCCTCCGCCCAGAGCACTGGGCCAAGCTCTCTATATAGCACAATAATAGCTTATTGCCTAGGTGTGGAAGCGGTAGCCTAGCAACAGGCCAGTTACATCATCAGGTGGTTTGAGTTCAGTGAGGATCCTGGCAATAAGAACCCCAACTTCCCCACACTAAAGCCCTCCAGGATTCTTGCGTTACAATATACACGCTTTCAATCTTCTGCAATGGTCCCTGTGTGAGAAAGCTGGAGCACTGTAACCAGATTACACAACAGCAATAGAGGATAACAATTTAGACATAATAACAAAAATTAAGATACAACAAGATTTTGACACAGGTAAAAAAAAATTATCCTCAAGACAGAGGAGGTTCTTAATAACAAAAATTATAATAATCCTCAAGCCAGAGGAAGTTCCCAATCCACAAAAAAAACCTTAGGGGTGGGCGATAAGACACGTTTTAATGACACCAACATAGGCATATCTTTTCCATCAGGTAGGATGCATGTAAGGGAGTGTTCCTGTGATAAGACTGTAGCAGGAAGGGGATCCTTCCAGGTCTAGAATACCATACTTTTATTCCTTTCCCCATGGGGGTTACTGAAGGATCTATATATAGTGTTACTGGAGGTGCATGCACTGGCCATAATGATAAAATAGAACTCCCCGGTAAGATGCTACTACCTTCTGGCCATTCAGGGTGTACAATTGTGACCTTTGGGGCCACTCTGCTGTTATTCCAGGAATACAAAGGAGGCCAGCTTCCAGGCCTTGTCCCCAAGGTGCCAGAAAAGCCAGCCATTGTTGGTCCATGTGTTGAAAGGTCCAAGGCCACGTCCACTCAATGGAGTTTCCAGGGTTCAGTGCAGTTGGTGCTGGCAGCAAGATGTTATTCTGGTGGCCGAACGTTGGCTTTAGTGATTCTTCCTTGGTCTGTACTTACAATTGTACAGGGGAGGCAGCCACATGTGTTAACATGTCTACAGGGCTCAGGGCTCCCTTTCGGGGTCTCTCATTCAAACACTGTGGTACTATCCATAAGTGGACTGACCATCCCTGCAGACTATTGGTATCTGACTTTAGTCTGGATTTTAACAAGCCATTGTGCCTCTCTATCATGCCTGCTTCAGTAGGATTGCATGGCACATGAAACTTCCATTTGATTCCCAGCTGTCACACCCATTCTTGCAGTGTATGCCCAGTAAATGGATGCCCTGATCACTCTCAATTACCTTCGGTCGGCCATAGGAGGCAAAGAGATGCTCCAGGCCTCTTTTGGTCATCTGCTGGTCTGCACAACGGGTAGAAAAAGCAACCAGAAGTCCAGGAGCTGTGTCCACACAAGTCATGGCATACCAATATCCTTCTGACATACATAGAGTCCCAATATAGTTTATCTGCTACCTGACGAGGGGTATAGGCCCCTTAGCTATTGTCCCATGTTGCTGTGGAACTCGGTGTCAGTTCCTTTTGGAGCACACGACACACTCCTGCCGGGCTCTACTAACTTCTTAAAAGGTCAAAGACAAGCCCCACTGATGGGCTACAGCCCACATTGTCTTCTGCCCTGCATGCAACAAACACTGATGTAACCATTGGGGTACATCAGAGGCAGGCTTTCCTTCTAACCAACGTATCTGGGCCAGTTTATCTGCTTCATCATTTCCTGGGGATGTCAGTGGCAAATGACCTGTCACATGGTATACTGTAATTATTTTAGTCTGACTACATCCCCATAAGTCTTACTACAATTCTTGCCCCCAAAGGGGTTGGTGACCAACAGCCAGGTGACATGGTACTAGGTTGGTAGCCACAGGGTCAAGCCCTGATAGACAGCCCAGCTGTCAGTGCAGACAACTATAGGGGAGGGCTCCTGGCTGAAAACAAGCTACATGGCCCACAACCCTGCCCATTGGCTACTCTTCTCCTCACCATCTTCCATCCATATTGTCTCAGTCTTAGGATACAAAGCTATGGCCGTCCATTTTGGGGGCCACCCACAGCTGAAGCCATCTGTGTACCATGTATCTTCGGGTATAGGGGCTCTTCCCTCCCAATAGGGACTCTCTGCTACTAATGGTTCAAAAGCAAGTTCTTCCTGCTTTTCACTAGTATATGTCACCGGCCCCAGTAAGCATTGGAGTTCTTCACTCATGGGGCTACTAGAGAGGGCACTACGCTGCTGTAGGTAAGCACCCCACTTGGCCAGTGTGGGCGTTTTTGCCACACCACTCTTGGCTTCCGGTCCAGTCTCATACCCAACCCAAGATGGGATACGAGGTTATTACCTTTATTGGGGCCATTCCAGTGGGCTGTGTAGCCAGCAAGGTGTGATACACGGCAGCCAGTTGTTTTTTTATCAAAGTGTATCATACCTCTGCCCCTTTCCAGAGTTGTGACCAGAATCCAATGGATTGGCGAGTTCATTCAAGCCGCTGCCAGAGACCCCAGCCATAACTGTCTTCAGTCACACGAACGTCCAGCTCACAGGGCTTTGATGGGTCTATCACACTCAAGGCCTGCACAGCCCTGACTGCCCGTTTCGCTGTAGTAAAGGCAGATGCACATGTCTCATCCCAGTCCCACCTGACGCCCTTTTGTACCAACCGGTATAAGGGTTTCAGAATTTGTGCCAAATGCGGGATAAACATTCTCCAGTAGCCTAGAAGACCCAGAAACTCCTGTAGCAATGCTACAGTTGTGGGGGTAGGAAAGGCCTGGACATTATCTATAACTGCTTCTGGTATAACTTTGGTATTACCAGACCAGTCGAACCCAAAGAATTTGACAGACAAACCAGGTCCCTGAACCTTGGTGTTGTTCACAGCCCATCCTTTCTCCTATAAATGTTGCAGCAGTCTAGGTGCTGCACCTTCTAGGTCTGAAAGAGAATCGGATGTGAGCATGACATCATCAATATAATGGTACAGCCACACCACTGGCGGTTTCTCCCATGTAGCCAAGTCCTGGGCTACAAGTCCATGAGAGATGGTGGGGCTGTGGAGGTATCCCTGTGGGGGGACGGTGAAAGTCCATTGCTGTCCTTCCCATGTGAAGGCAAACTGTTCCTGACTTTCCTACCCAATGTCAAGGGAAAAGAAGGCATTAGCAAGATCTACCACATAATTGTATGTTCCTAGTTCATGGCTGGGGCTGTCCATCAGGCCTGCAATAGAGGGGACACCAGCATTCATAGGGGTATGACTTTTTTCAGTTCTCTGTAATCCACAGACATAAGCCAGGAACCACCTGGACTTTTTACTGTCCACACTGGGAAGTTGAAAGGACTATGGGTGGGCTTTATGATACTCACCTTTTCCAGGTCCTGTAGAGTTTCTCCAATCTCTTTTTGCCCTCCAGGCAGTTTGTATTGTTTGGTATTAGTCACCCCCAAGGCACAGGCAAAGCTATGGCCGGTGCCGAGCATTTCCCCTCAGAACTGCCTTCACCGCGTGTACTCTTAGTCTGAGCTCACCTGCCGTGGTCTGCAACCATAGACCCTGCAACATATCAATCCCTAAAATATACTCAGTGATAGGATATATATATAAACAGTATACTCTTTTGGGGGTAGACACCCTATTCCCAAAGGGATTTTGGCTTGTTTCACTCTGATAGCCTTACCCTCGTATCCATCTATGATAGTGGGGGTCCCAGGGAACTGCACAGGGTTACCATGAATCAGTGAACATTCAGCCCCTGTGTCCACCAGAGCCAGGACAAGTTGTGTGTTCACTGGGGACCAATGGATAGCTATTTCAGCATTTGGCCTCCTGTCCACCCCCCGTCCCTCAGGGCAGGTACCTCAATGTTTCCCTCAGTTGAACCGTGTTCCCCAATCATCTTCCTGTGTGGGCTCAAGTGAGGTTGGCTCACTCTCCAGCAGGAAGCCTTGCAAACACACAGGCTTGACTTATGTCTCTGTCTCTGACCTCTACCTCTTTGGTCTTAATGGTTGGAACTGTTGCTCTGGTTTCAGTTGTTGCATAGCCCTAGTAAGATCCTATTTGACTTCCCATCTAATTTCCTTCCATCTGCACGTGCCCGTATTAAATCCACCCACATCTGGGTCCTCACAACCTTCATGGGGCCCTTTACATTCTTCTTGTGAGTAGCAGTTCTTATTTCTTTCCAGGTTCTCATTGCTTCAACCTCTCCTAAGTCTGCTACTGTATGTGTCACCTCACTTATGGGCTGCCCTGAGGGGAAAGAATGGCCACTAGAGACCCAAAGAAGGATGTTGGAGTCATTGAAGCACAATATTTCTCATCCCAGTAGTGAAAATCTCTTCATCTAGGGTGTAATTCTCTGGACTATAGATGGCATTGTTTTTTAGATTTTTTTTATTAAGGTATTATTGATATATGCTCTTATGAGGATTTCATGTGAGAAAACAATGTGATTACTAATTTCACCCCTGTTATTGTGTCGCCCCCATACCTCCATTGTAGTTACTGCCCATCAGTGTAGTAAGATGCCACAGGGCCACTATTTGCCTTCTCTGTGCTACAGTCTTCACCCTGATCACTTCCACACCATGTGTTCAATCATAATACCCCTGAATCCCCTTCTCCCTTCCTCCCCTCCCACCCTCCCCTACCCTTCTCCTTTGGTAACTGCTAGTCACTTCCTGGAGTCTGTGTCTGTGGCTGTTTTGTTCCTTCAGTTTTGCTTCGTTGTTATACTCCACAGTGAGGGAAATTTTTTGGTGCTTGTCTTTCTCCACCTGGCTTATTTCACTTAGCATAATATCCTCCAGTGCCATCCATGTTGTTGCAAATGGTAGGATTTGTTTCTTTCATTTGGCTGAGTAGTATTCCACTGTGTATAAGTACCATATCTTCTTTATCCATTCATCTAGTGATGGACACTTAGGTTGCTTCCTTATCTTAGCTATTGTAAATAGTGCTGAAATAAACATAGGGGTGCATATGTCTTTTTAATCTGAGAAATTATATTCTTTGGTTAAATTCCAAGGAGTGGAATTCCCAGGTCAAATGGTATTTCTAATTTTAGTTTTTTGAGGAACCTCCATATTGCTTTCCACAGTGTTTGAATTAGCTTACATTCCCACAAGCAGTTTAGGAGGGTTCCCCTTTCTCCATATCTTCACCAGCATTTGTGGTTCTTAATATTTTCAAACTGGCTATCCTAACTGGTATGAAGTGATATCTCACTGTGGTTTTTATTTGCATTTCCCTGATAATTAGTGACGTGGAGCATCTTTTCATGTGCCTGGTGGCCATCTGCCATCTGAATTTATTCTTTGGAGAATTGTCTGTTCATATCCTCTGCCCATTTTTTAATCAGGTTATTTGATTTTTGAATGTTGAGGTGTGTAAGTTATTTATACATTTTGGATGTTAACCCCTTGTTGGATATGTCATTTACAGGTATATTCTCCCATACTAGAGGATGCCTTTTTGTTCTGTTTATGGTGTCCTTTGCTGTACAGAAGCTTTTAAGTTTCATGTAGTCCCATGAGTTCATTTTTGCTTTTGTTTCCCTTGCTTGAGGAGATTCATTCATAAAAATTTTTCTCATTTTTACATTCAGAGATTTTTGCCTATGTTTTCCTCAAGAGTTTTATGATTTCATTACTTACATTCAGGTCTTTGATCCATTTCGAGTTTACTTTTGTGTATGGGATTACACAATAATCCAGTTTCATTCTATTGCATGTAGCTGTCCAGTTTTGCCAACACCAGCTGTTGAAGAGGCTGTCATTTCCCATTGTATGTCTATGGCTCCTTTATCCTATATTAATTGACCATATATGGTTGGGTTATATCAGGGCTCTCTAGTCTGTTCCATTGGTCCATGGGTGTGTTCTTGTGCCAATACCAAATTGTCTTGATTACTGTGGCTTTGTAGTAGAGCGTGAAGTTGGGGAGTATAATCCCCCCAGCTTTATTCTTCCTTCTCAGGATTGCTTTGGCTATTCAGGGTCTTTTGTGGTTCCGTATGAACCTAAGAACAATTTTCTTTAGTTTGTTGGTATTTTGATAGGAATTGCATTGAATCTGTAGATTGATTTAGGCAGGATGGCCATTTTAACTATATTAATTCTTCCTATCCATGAGCACAGGATATGTTTCCATTTATTGGTATCTTCTTTAATTTCCCTCATGAGTGTCTTGTAGTTTTCATAGTATAGGTCTTTCACTTCCTTGGTTAGGTTTACTCCTAGGTATTTTATTCTTTTTGATGTTCATCATTAGTGCTTAGGAATGCAGAAAATTTCTGTGTATTAATTTTGTATCCCGCAACTTTGCTGAATTCAGATATTAGATCTAGTAGTTTTGGAGTGATTCGTTAGGGTTTTTTATGTACAATATTTCATCTGCAAACAGGGACAGTTTGAATTCTTCTTTACCAATATGGATGCCTTGTATTTCTTTTTGTGGTCTGATAGCTGTGGTGAGGACCTCCAGAAATATGTTGAATGAAAGTGGAGAGAAAGGGCATCCTTGTCTTGTTCCCAATATTAAAGGAAAGGCTTTCAGCTTCTTGTTGTTAAGAATGATGTTGGATGTGTGTTTGTCATATATTGCCTTTATTATGTTGAGGTACTTTCCCTCTATACCCATTTTGTTGAGAGTTTTTATCTAGAATGAATGTTGAATTTTGTCAAATGTTTTTCAGAATCTATGGAGATGATCATGTGGTTTTTGTCCTTTTTTTTTGTTGATGTGGATGATGTTGATGGATATTCGAAAGTTGTATCATCCTTGCATCCCTGGGATGAATCCCACTTGATCATGATGGATGATCCTTTTGATGTACTTTTTAATTCGGTTTGCTAGTATTTTGTTGAGTATTTTTGCATCTATGTTTATCAGGGATATTGGTCTATAATTTTCTTTTTTCGTGGTGACTTTGCCTGGTTTTGGTATTATGGTGATGCTGGCCTCATAAAATGAGTTTTGAAGTATTCCTTCCTCTCCTGCTTTTTAGAAAACTTTAAGGAGAATGGGTATTATATCTTCATTAAATGTTTGATAAAATTCAGCAGTAAATCCATCTTGTACAGGGGTTTTGTTCTTAAGTAGTTTTTGATTACCAGTTCAATTTCATTGGTAGTAATTGGTCTGTTTCTGTTTCTTTATGCATCAGCCTTGGAAGGTTGTATTTTTCTGGAAAGTTATCCATTTATGCTAGGTTATCCAGTTTGTTAGTATATAATGCTTCATAGTATTCTCTCATAACTTTTGTATTTCTGTGGTGTCCATGGTGATTTTTCCTTTCTTATTTCTGATTCTGTTTATGACTGTAGACTCTCCTTACTTCTTGATAAGTCTGGCTAGGGGTTTATCTATTTTGTTTTTTTTTTTCATGAAGAGCCAACTCTTGCTTTCATTGATTGTTTCTATTGTTTTATTCTTCTCAATTTTATTTATTTCTGCTCTAATCTTTATTGTGACCCTTCTTCTTCTGACGTTGGGCCTCATTTGTTCTTCTTTTTCTAGTTCTGTTAAATGTGAGTTTAGACTTTTCATATGGGATTGTTCTTCTTTCCTCAGGTAGGCCTGTATTGCAACACACTTCCCTCTTTGCACCGCCATTTCTGCATCCCACAGATTTTGCGGTGTTGAATTATTGTCATCATTTGTCTCCATATATTGCTTGATCTCTGTTTTTATTTGGTATTGATCCATTGGTTATTTAGGTGCATGTTTTTAAGCCTCCATGTGTTTGTAGGCTTTTTCATTTTCTTTGCATAATTTATTTCCATTTTCATACCATTGTGGTTTGAGAAGATTGTTGGTAGAATTTGAATCTTTTTGAATTTACTAAGGCTATTTTTCTGGCCTAGTATATAAACTATTCTTGAAAATATTCCATGCGCACATGAGAAGAATGTCTGTGTATCCTGCTGCTTTTGGGCGGAGAGTTCTGTTGATGTCTTTTAGGTCCATCTGTTCTAATGTGTTGTTCAATGCCTCTGTCTCCTTATTTATTTTCTGTCTGGTTGATCTGTCCTATGGTGTGAGTAGAGTGTTGAAGTGTCCTAGAATGAATGCATTGCATTCTGCTTCCCCCTTTAATTCTATTAGTATTTGTTTCACATATGTAGGTGCTCCTCTGTTGGGTTCATATATATTTATAACGGTTATATCTTCTTCTTAAATTTACCCCTTTAACATTATGTAATGTCCATCTTTGTCTCTTGTGACATTCTTTGTTTTAAAGTCTATTTTGTCTGATACAAGTACTGCAACTCCTGTTTTTTTCTCGCACTTACTTGCATGAAATATCTTTTTCCACCCCTATACTTTTAGTCTGTGTATATCTTTGGATTTGAGGTGAGTCTCTTATAGGCAGCATATAGACGGTCTTGTTTTTTTATCCATTCAGTAACTCTCTTTTGATTGGTGCATTCAGACCATTTATATTTAGGGTGATTATTGATAAGTATGTACTTATTGCCATTGCGGGCTTTAGATTCATGGTTGCCAAAGGTCAAAGGGTAAATTCCTTACTGTCTAAGAGTCTAACTTAACTCACATGGTATGCCATTAGAAACACAATCTAAAGGTTCTTTTTTTCCTGCTTTTTTTCCTCTTCCAATCTCTGTATATTAGGTATCATATTCTGTACTCTTTGTCTGTCCCTTTTTATTACCTCTGGTAACAGCTGTTTAACCTTAGGAGCACTTCCATCTATAACAGTCCCCCCAAAATGCAGTGTAGAGATGGTTTTGGGGACCTAAATTCTCTCAACTTTTGCTTATCTGGAAATTGTATAATTCCTTCTTCAAATTTAAATGATAATCATGCCAGATAAAGTATTCTTGGTTCGGAGCCCTTCTGCTTTATTTCATTAAATATATCATGCCACTCCCTTCTGGCCTGTAAGTATTCTGCTAAGAAATCTGATGATATGGTTTTCCTTTGTATGTGATTTATTTCTCTCCCTGGCTGCTTTTTAAAAATTTTGCTATCATTAATCTATAATTACATAAACATTATGGTTACTAGACTCCCCCCATTATCAAGTCCCCACCACATACCCCATTACAGTCTCTGTCCATCAACGTCGAAAGATGGTATAGAATCACTACTAGTCTTCTCTGTGTTATACTGCCTCCCCCGTGTGCCACCCCTACATAGTATGTTCTGATCTTAATGACCCTTTTTCCCCCTTATCCCTCCCTTCCCACCCATCCTCCCCAATCCCTTTCCCTTTGGTAACTGTTAGTCCATTCGTGGGTTCTGTGAGTCTGCTACTGTTTTGTTCCTTCAGTTTTTTTTTCTTTGTTCTTATTCTCCACATATGAGTAAAATCATTTGATACTTTTCTTTTTCCACTTGGCTTATTTCACTGAGCAAAATACCCTCTAGTTCCATTCATGTTGTTGCAAATGGTAGGATTTGTTTTCTTCTTATGGCTGAATAATATTCCACTGTGTGTATGTACCACATCTTCTTTATCCATTCATCTACTGATGGACAAATAGGTTGCTTCCATTTCTTGGCTATTGTAAATAGTGCTGGGATAAACATAGGGGTGCACATGTCTTTTTCAAACTTGGCTGCTGCATTCTTAGTGTAAGTTCCAAGGAGTGGGATTCCTGGGTCAAATGGTATTTCTATTTTGAGTTTTTTGAGGAACCTCCACACTGCTTTCCACAATGGTTGAACTAGTTTACATTCCGACCAGCAGTGTAGGAGGGTTCCTCTCTCTCCACATCCTCGCCACATTTGTTATGGTTTGTCTTTTGGGTTAGCCATCCTAACTGGTGTGAGGTGATATCTCACCGTGGTTTTAATTTGCATTTCTCTGATGATTAGCAAGTTGGAGCATCTTTGCATGTGCCTGTTGGCCATCTGAATTTCTTCTTTGTAGAAGTGTCTATTCATGTCCTCTGCCCATTTCTTAATTGGATTATTTGCTCTTTGTTTGTTGAGGTGCGTGAGTTCTTTATTTTGGATGTCAACCCCTTATCAGATATGTCATTTATGAATATATTCTCCCATTTATGAATATATATGGGCTCTCTACTCTGTTCTATTGGTCTGTGGGTCCCGTACCAAATTGTGCCCGTATCAAATTGTCTTGATTACTGTGGCTTTGTAGTAGAGCTTGAAGTCAAGGAGCGTAATTCCCCAGCTTCATTCTTCGTTCTCACAATTGCTTTGGCTATTCGGGGTCGTTTGTAGTTCCATATGAATTTTAGAACTATTTCTTCCAGTTCGTTGAAGCATGCTTTTGGTATCTTGATAGGGATTGCATTGAATCTGTAGATTGCTTTAGGCAGAATCGCCATTTTGACAATATTAATTCTTCCTATCCAAGAGCATGGGATGTGTTTCCATTTATTGGTTTCTTCTTTAATTTCTCTCATGAGTGTCTTGTAGTTTTCACAGTATAAAACTTTCACTTCCTTGGTTAGGTTTCTTCCTAGGTATTTTATTCTTTTTGATGCAATTGCGAATAGAATTGTTTTCTTGATTTCTCTTTCTGCTCGGTCATCATTAGTGTATAGGAATGCAATAGATTTCTGCATATTAATTTTGTATCCCACAACTTTGCTGAATTCAGATATTGGATCTAGTAGTTTTGGAGTGGATTCTTTAGAGTTTTTTATGTACAATATGGCATCTGCAAACAAGGACAGTTTGATTGCTTCCTTGCCAATCTGGATGCCTTTTATTACTTTGTATTGTCTGATTACCTTAGCTAGGACCTCCAGAACTATGTTGAATTAAAGTGGGGTGAGTGAGCATCCTTCTCTTCTTCCTGGTCTTAAAGGAAAAGCTTTCGGCTTCTCACTGTTAAGTATAATGTTGGCTGTGGGTTTGTCATATGTGGCCTTTATTATGTTGAGGTACTTGCCCTCTATACCCATTTTGTTTAGAGTTTTTATTATGAATGGCTGTTGAATTTTGTTGAATGATTTTTTAGCATCTGTGGAGATGATCATGTGGATTTTGTCCTTCTTTTTTTTGATGTAGTGGATGATGTTTGTGGATTTTCGAATGTTGTGCCATCCTTGCATTGCTGGAATGAATCCCACTTGATTATGGTTTATGATCCTCTTGACGTATTTTTGAGTTAGGTTTTTTAATATTTTGGTATTTTTGCATCTATGTTCATCAGGGATATTGGTCTGTAATTTAATTTTTTTGTGGTGTCCTTGCATGCTTTTGGTATTAGAGTGATGTTGGCCTTGCGGAATGAGTTTGTGAGTATTCCCTCCTCCTCTGCTTTTTGGAAAACTTTAAGGAGGATGGGTATTATGTCTTCACCAAATGTTTGATAAAATTCAGCAGTGTAGCCATCTGGTCCAGGAATTTTAGCCTTAGGTATTTTTTGATGACCAATTCAATTTCTTTGCTGGTAATTGGTCTCTACAGATTTTCTGTTTCTTCCTGGGTCAGCCTTGGAAGTTTGTCTTTTTCTAGAAAGTTGTCCATTTCTTCTAGGTTATCCATTTTGTTAACATCTGATGTTTCATAGTATTCTCTCTTAATTCTTTGTATTTCTGTGGTGTCCGTAGTGTTTTTTCGTTTCTCATTTCTGATTCTGATTATGTGTATGGACACTTTTTTTTTTGATAAGTCTGGCTAACGGTTTACCTATTTGGTTTATTTTCTCGATGAACCAGCTCTTGCTTTCACTGATTCTTTCCGTTGTTTTATTCTTCTCAATTTTATTTATTCCGCTCTAATCTTTATTATGTTCCTCCTTCTCCTGACTTTAGGCCTCATTTGTTCTTCCTTTTCTATTTCCATTATTTTTGAGTTTATACTTCTTCTTTCCTGAAGTAGGTGTATATTGCAATATACTTGCCTATTACAATGGCCTTTCCTGTGTCCCACAGATTTTGCATTGTTGAATTATTGTTGTTATTTGTCTCCATGTAGTTTTGATCTCTGTTTTTATTTGGTCATTGATCCATTGATTATTTAGGAGCATGTTTTTAAGCCTCCATGTGTTTGTGGGCTTTTTTGTTTTCTTTGTGTAATTTATTTCTCTTTTCATACTTTTGTCATCTGAGAAGCCCGTTGGTACAATTTCAATCTTTTTAAATTTACTGAGGTTCTTTTTGTGGCCTAGTATATTATAAATTCTTTAAAATGTTTCACGTGCTCTTGAGAAGAATGTGTCTCCTGTTGCTTTTGGATGGAGTGTTCTGTAGATGTCCTTTAGTTCCATCTGTTCTAACACCTTGTTCAGTGCCTCTTCTCCTTACCTATTTTCTGTCTGGTTGATCTGTCCTTTCATTTGAGTGGTATATTGAAGTCTCCTAGAATGAATGCATTGCATTCTATTTTCCTCTTTCATTCTGTTAGTATTTTTTTCACATATGTAGGTGATCCTGTATTGGGTGCATAGATATTTGTAATAGTTATAGCCTCCTGTTGGACTGACCCTTTTATCATTATTTAATGTCCTTCTTGGTCTCTTGTTACTTTCTTTGTTTTGAAGTCTATTTTGTCTGATACAAGTACTGCAACTCCTGCTTTTTTCTCCCTATAATTTGCATGAAATATCTTTTTCCATCCCTTTACTTTCAGGCTGTGTATGCCTTTGGGTTTGAAGTGAGTCTCTTGTAGACAGCATATAGATGGGTCTTGTTTTTTCATCCATTCTATGACTCTATGACTTTTGATTGGTACATTCAGACCATTTACATTTAGGGTGATTATCGATAGGTATGTACTTATTGCCATTGCAGGCTTTAGGTATGTGGTTACCAAAGGTACAAGCTTAATTCCCTTACTATCTAACAGTCAAATTTAACTCAATTCCTATGCTATTATAAACACAGTCTAAAGGTTGGGTTTTTTTCCTCCTTTTTCTTTTTCTTCCTTCTCCATTCTTTGTATGTTATAAATCATATTCTGTATCCTTTGTCTATCCCTTGGGTGACATCTATTTAGCCTTAAGAATACTTCTATCTATAGGAGTCCATCCAAAATGCACTGTAGAGATGGTTTGTGGGAGGTAAATTCTCTCAGCTTTTGCTTATCTGAAAATTATTTAATCCCACCTTCAAATTTAAATGGTAACCTTTCCAGGTAGAGTATTCTTGGTTCAAGGCCCTTCTGCTTCATTGAATTAAATATATCATTCCAATTCCTCTGGCCTGTAAGGATTGCATTGAGAAATCTGATGATAACCTGATGGGTTTTCCTTTGTTTGTGATCTTTTTTCTCTTTCTAGCTTCTTTTAAAAGTCTGTCTTTATCCTAGATCTTTGCCATTTTAATTATTATATGTCTTGATGTTGTCTTCCTTGGGTCCCATGTGTTGGGAGATCTGTGTACTGCCATGGCTTGAGAGCCTATCTCTTTCCCCAGATTGAGGAAATTTTCAGCAATTATCTCCTCAATGACACTTTCTATCCCTTTTTCTCTCTCTTCTTCTTCTGGTTCCCCTATTATGCAAATATTGTTCCATTTGGATTGATCACACAGTTCTCTCAATATTCTTTCATTCTTAGCAATTCTTTTTTCTCTCTGTTGCTCAGCTTCTTTGTATTCCTCTTCTCTATTTTCTATCCCATTTACCATCTCTTCTACTACATCTAATCTGCTTTTAAATCCCTCTATTGTATGTTTCATTTCAAATATGGAATTTCTTAATTATTGAATCTCCATCTTAAATCTATTCCTAAGTTCTTGAATATTTTTCTGTACCTCCATAAGCATGTTTATCATTTTTATTTTGAATTCTCTTTTAGGAAGATTTCATTTGGCCTTTTTGCTGGGGTTTGTGTGATTTTGGTCTGAACGGCATACTTTTGATGTTTCATTTTTCTATGTGGCGCCCTCTAGTGCCCAGAAGGTCCATTCTCTTGAGCTGCTCAGGCAGTTGAGTGAGGTTGGGTGTCATTGGGGAGCAGATCAACTGCTGGGGGAAGGAAAGATCCATTTTATGATTCCTGTCTGCAGTGCCTATCTCCAGTATCACAATCAGTGGGCCAAGCACACATGTGTAAGCCATTGTGCTTGGCCTCTCTACGTGTTGTAGGCCAGGCCTCCCTCTGGCTGGCCTGATGCCAGCGCAGTGACTGCCAGTTTGCAAGCTGGTGCTCTCAGTCCTGGAGTAAGGCTCAGCAGGCTGCATGTCACAGTGGGGGCCTCAGATCTGAGTTGGTAGCTAGGGCAATGGATCACCTGAAGCTCCTCAAAGTTCCCAAGCTGCTGGGCAGAGCATGCTCAGACAACCTTGTCCAGCTGTCCCTTCTGCGCAGCAAACTCCGTGCAAACCCCATGCCCTCAGCAGCCCTCTCCCTGCTACAAAGCCTCTCAGACTGCCTTTCCTCTGTCACAGAGCAGCCGGATGTGGATCCTGTCCTCCACAAATGGCTGGAATGTCACTATCTCAGGCAGTCTGCCTCTCCCAGCTTCCCAACCTCCAAAGCACCACACAGAGTAGGTTTCTGTTTGCAAAGCAGATCTCTAAGTGTTCAGTAGTCCCAGGATTCCAACCCCTCCCTGCTCTGTTTCTCTTCCTCCCACCAGTAAGCTGGGGTGGGGTAAGGCCTTGGGTCCCACTGGATCAAGGCTTTTATACATTACCCTGTTCCATCAGGTCTGCTCTGTTCGTGATGTCTGTATGCAGTCTGCTTCAGCCTTGTTTCCTGTTGCTCTTTTAGGGTTAGTTGTACTTATTAACTATATTTTTATACTATTTGTTCTTTTGGGAGCAGTTCTCTGTCTCAACTCTCCTGCTGCCATCTTGAATGCCTCTCCTAGGTCTCTCTGGCTAATTTTAATATTCTGTCCTTGTCCTTGATCTTTGCCATTTTAATTATCATATGTCTTGGTTTTGTCTTCCTTAGGTCCCTTGTGTTGGGAGATCTGTGCACCTCCATGGCCTGAGAGATTGTCTTCTTCCCCAGATTGGGGAAATTTTCAGCAATTGCTTCGTCAATGACACTTCTATTCCTTTTTCTCTCTCTTCCTCTTCTGGTACCCCTGTAATACGAATTTTGTTCCATTTGGATTGGTCTCTCTCAGTATTCTTTCATTCATATAGATCCTTTTTCTCTCTATGCCTCAGCTTCTTTGTATTCCTCTTTCCTAGTTTATATTTCATTTATCATCTCTTTCACCATATCTAATCTGCTTTTAATACCCTACATTGTGCTCTTCAATGATTGGATCTCCTTCCTAAATTCATTCCTTACTTCTTGAATATTTTTCTGTACTTCCATGAGAATGTTTATGATTTTTATTTTGAAATGTCTGTCAGTAAGGTTTATTAATTCATTTTCACTCAGTCATTTCTCTGGTATTGAGATTTTGCTTTGAACCAGGTTCCTTTGACTTTTCATGTTTGTATGTGGCACCCTCTAGTGCCCAGAAGCTCTACTTTCTGGAGCTGCTCAGCCCTTGGAGCGATGTCAAGGGTCACAGGAGAGTGGTGTTGGTGCCTGGGTTGAGGAAAGAGCTGTTTCCTGTTTCCTGGCTATTATGCCTCTCTCCACTGCCAGAACCAGTGGGGTGAACACACAGGTGTAAGCCTCTGGGCTTTGTGTTGTAGCTGCCATAGGCAGGTCTTTCCTCTGACTGGCCTGACACAGGGGAAGGGGCTACTGGTTTGCGAGCCAGGTGCAGGTTAGCCTGGAGGAAGACACAGCAGGCTGCATATCACACTGTGGTGCCTTGGAGCTGCGTACCCAGCCAGGGGGATGGAATGCCTGAAAATTGTTTAAGTTCCTAACCTGTGCAGAGTGCATCTGGACAATTTTGTCTACCTGTCCTTTCTCTTGAGCAGTAAGCTCTGTGCAATCTTTGCCCCTTTAGCAGCTCTCTTGCTGTTAGGAAGTCTCTCAGACTTACCACCCAGCTCCCCCAGGAATGAATTCCTGTTTTCCACAGGCAGCTGGAATCTCTGTCTCTCCAGGTATTCTGCCTGTCTTAACTTTCTAACCCCACTAATCACCAGAGCACCATGCAATGTAGGTTCATGCTCTCAGAGCAGATCTCCAGGGCTAGATATTCAGCCGTCCCATCTCTCCACTCCTTCCACACTCTGTTTTTCTTCCTGCCTCCTTGAGCTGGGGTGAGGCAAGGGCTTGGGTCCCACTGGGTCACAGCTTTAGTACGTACCCTGTTCCATGAGGTCTGCTCTTTTCTCCAGGTGTATGCAGTCTGGTGCAGCCTTCTTTTCTGTGTCTCTTCAGGATTAGTTGTATTAATTACATTTTCATATTATATGTGGTTTTAGTTTGAGGTCTCTGTCTCTTGTCTCATACCGCCATCTTCAATCTCCCTAGATGGCATTTCTTATGCCTAGCCCTCGTATCACCTATTGGAGCTCAGCATACGCCTATCATCTAGCAGGAGAGGATGGTAGATCACCCTGATTTGGCCACATAGCACGAAATGCAGCCAGAAGTCAATCAAGGAGGGAGTGACTCCCTAGGGTCTAATTTACATTTTGTGATTGCTGCCTCAAGGCAGGCTGCACTGTCAAGGAAGCCAGCTTTCCCATCTCTGATCCCAGCAGAACAATTCCATCCACCTCTAAGTCCCATAGATGCAGGAGCCAAGCTGATATTGTCTCTGAGGGCTTCTGCCTAAACCGGGAGCCCAAATCCACCAGCTCAACCTGAGTATAAGGGCAGAGCATAGAGTGCTCCATGACTTGGTGAGGGTGCTGCTTCCCTCCTTGGGGAACTTTCAGCTGCTGGGTCTTTATTTTCTTTACAACCACTGGGCATGCTTTCAACACAGGAGGGGTCAGTGCCTCCAGCACCAACCCATCGTCTTTCCCCAGCTCTTCCATTTCTGGGGCTGATGGCACCTTTCTCTCCCCTCCCCCAAGTGCTTCCTCTTCTGCAACCTTTATCTTTTCTACTTTGCCTCACAGCAATGTTAGTGCAGTCTTCAGAAGCTCTCTTACCTTCACCTCAGTGCTTCACAGCTGGCATTCTCATGCCACCTCCACCTGTGCTTCCCTCAGGAGTTCGTCTTTTTCCTTGATGGCCTTTTCCTCCTTCAGAGCACCTGGCAGTGCTGCTGTCTCATTCTATAAGGAGTCTTTTATCTCTTCAATGGCACCTTGCTGCTGGCATTCTCGTGCTGCCTCTTTTCACATCAATGCCATTTCCTTCTTCAGGAAATCCACAGAAGTTTGCCACCATTTCTTGAGTCTTTTTCAGGAGCATGTCCTTCTCTTCTGTAGACTATTTTAATACTATGAGAAGCAGCCAACCCACAGTTCCCGCTGCCTCATGGGCACTCTGTCTCTCAAAAGACTTACTATACCAAGGGCCACCCCTACTGTCTCAGGTATCACCTCCACTTGCCTCTAGTCCTGGGGTGGGACCCAGTCCTCTAGGAGGCAAGCCACCTCAGACCACATACCCATTGCAGTACAATCCACTGTCTCCCCATTCACAGGGGCAGCCCAACGAAGCACCCCTCCCATAAGAGCAGCCTGTCTTTTTCCTTGGTCAATGATGAACCCTGCTTTCTGTGCCAATTGTCTTGCCAATGGGTTTGAACCCCGGCAAGTTCACTATGGATTCAATGTGACCAGTGAAATTGACAGCACAACGTTCTTTGGGGTGAAAGGGTTTATTACCTGGTTTGTTCTCCCCACAGTAGGTTGAGCACTAGCATCTCTGCCTCCACCCAGAGCACCGGGCCAGCTCTCTATATAGCACAATAATAGCTTATTGCCTAAAGTTGTGGAAGTGGAAGCCTAGCAACAGGCCAGTTACATCATCAGGTGGTTTAAGTTCAGTGAGGATCCTGGTCATAGGAACCCCAACTTCCCACATCATAGTTTCATAATTTTCACAGGTTTTCCCAGTATACTATTAGAAATTGTTAGAAAAAAGGTATCTAACATGAAATCAAAGCTAAACATCCACATTTTTGTAGGCTGCACTAAAAAAAACAAACTTGAAAGTCCTTGTCTTGATATTTTCCTTAGTTGATACATGATACTGGCAATTTTCCCATTGTCCTACCAGTTTAACTTGCACAGGAGTCATATCTTTCTGCAATACGAGCTGGAAATTTTCATTATGTTAAAATAAACCAATTTTTAATCATGCTACTTACCATATTTTTATCTGATAAAAGAAAGTGGCAATGTGATATTTGTAAAATTATGTTACTGTTATTGGAGGGGTACCAGTGATACTTAATATTTGTTTTTAAGAAATGTGAGCTATTAAGATTTATAATATTACAGATTTTATGGCACTTTGTTTTATTACCATTGATGTAACTGTCACATATTTCCATTTGTTGCTGGTACTTTAACTACAAATTTTAAGCTTTGAGAAAACATGGAAATTAGAATCCATTATAATAAATAAATAACATAATGAGATTCTCCTGCTAGATTTGTCGTAAGTCAATAGCCTGTTTTTTGTTTTGTTTCTTGAAAGCAAACTAATCAACAGCTGTGGCTAAACACTTATATGAGTTAGAAAATGAAATATTGAACCCAACGATAAGCTATGGAATATATATTTTATAAATTTAACAAGGCTTCCATTTAGCACTCCGTGACATCAGAACTCAAAGTTTGCTAAGACTTTTAAAGATTTTAGGTTGACTGTTTTGAGGCAGATACTGAAATTCTAAGGATATGCAATCATCTCTATAACCAAAAGATGTTTTATGTTGTTTCAAGAGAGATTTTTATACCTGCTAACAGGGAAAAGTTGACTCTGTGTGTGTGCACACACACTCTCTTCACAGTTGTCTTCCAGTCTACTCTTGAACGTTCTAGTACACCTAAAGCTCCTCACTAGGGAACAACTTGAATTGCTTAGAAATATGATCAATATGGATAGTTGTGAATCTTTGTTTTCCATTTATGTGTCCTTCATTAAAATGATGAAACACATGTGGGGTATAATGTTTGAAGGAAAATAAAAAAGATTCATTTAACCCCACTCAATACCCTACACTGTATCCATCTCTGCTGGAACATCTGAAAAGATGGGGAAACATAGTCATCTGGAAAAGTTTGCAAAAATTGTAATTTCCTTTTTATTGGGTAAATTATTGAGGGGAGTTCTAATCAAGGTTAAAAAACACCGACTTTAATGGGGAAATAATATGTTGGAGTAAAATAAGTGAAGTTCCTTTTGAGGTGCAGCAGGAAGAATGAATAGGAATTTCTGATGTATAAGACTAAAAAAGGAGATGTTTCCCTATCTTAAATTTATGGCAATTGTTTTCAGTCAGTTGTGGGTTGGAGCCTTGTGTGTTGGAAGTATTAAGAGCTTCCCAGGTGACTCTAATCTCCAGTGATGTTGAAAACCACTGAACTTGAAAAATAGGTCTTAGATTTGCCAGGAGAAAGGAATAGAGATGAAATAGGGATATAGGGGAAGAAAGAAAAGGGAAAGAGAGAGATTGGTGGGAGAGGGATCATCTGGAAGCATATAAGTCATTAATATCAAAGATGTTATGGTTCTAGCACTTATTTATTTATTCCTTATTACTTTAAATAGCCTAGGGTACACAGATGTCCTGAGATTTTTTAACCCATATGAGATCTTGAAGCATAAATGTCTTTTAAGAAATTGTGGGACATACAAAACCATTATTTCAGAACTATATCTGTGTTCCTATGTTCATTTCAGCATTATTCACGATAACCAAGGTAGGGTGACAACCTGAATGTCCATGAATAGATGAAAGGACCAAGAAAAAATATCCATACTACACACATATATATGATGGACTATTATTCAGCATTAAAAAGAAGGAAACGTGCAACAACACGGTTGATCCTGGAAGACATTAAGCTACATGAAATAAGGCATACAGAGAAGGGCAGACACTGCACAGTATCATTATATGTGAGAAAATAATTTGTGGAAAAGAAAGAAATGTTTCCAAGGACTTGTGGGTGAGGGGAAGATAACAGGATACAAACTTTCAGCTATAAGATGAGTAAGGTCTGAGGCTCTAATGTATAACATGGTGACTATAGTTGATAACACTATATATATCATATGTAGTCACTCTGCTGCAGTTCACATCCCCATACCTTATTTGTTTTATAAATGGGAGTCTGTACCGTTTGACTTCCTTCATCCATCTCACCCACCTATTAACCCCACCTGTTACAACCACTGATCTGTTCTCTGGATCTATGAACTTGTTTCTAGATTTCACATATAACTGAATAGCTCAGTGTTTCTTAAACTTTAATGTGATCAGATCACAATAATTGCAGAATCCTAGGTTCCATACTCAGGAACTAAATTTTTTGACATTGTTTGGGGTATCCAGGAACCTGCCTTTTCAGTCAGCACTCAAGTGGTTTTGTCTTCCAGGATATTCACCCTTTCCAGTTTTCCCTTTCTGATTGACTCTTTAACTTCTCTTCTGCCTTGGATTCTTCTCCTCAATATGAACGAATTTAAGACACTTTCATCATCAGATTATTCCCTTTTAAACTTGTATTAGTCCTTTAGCTTCTGTAAGAAATTCCCCACAAACTGGTAGTTTAAGACAGCAGAAATATATTGTCTCATAGTTCTGGAACCTAGAAGTCAGAAATCAAGGCATCAGCAGACCATGCTCCTTCTGAACCCTCTAGAGAAGGATTCTTGCCTCTTCTAGCTTCTGGTACTCCAGGCACCCCTTGTTTGCAGCAGTGGAACCCCAATCTCTGCCTCAACCATCGCATGTCCATCTTTCCTCTGTGTCTGTATGCCTCTGTGTCTCCACATAGTGTTCTCCTCCGTGTGTTTCCATTTTCTTCTTCTTGGGATACCAGTCATTTTGGACAAGGGCCCATCCTAATGTAGTACGACCTCATCCTAACCTGATTACATTTGTGAAGATCCTATTCTCAAATAAGATCACGTTCACAGCTACCAGGGGTTAGGATTTCAACATGTATTTTGGGGGATACAATTCAACCTATCACAAATTGTATATTATAATATAGACACTTCCCCATCTCTCTTATTTCTTCCTCAGATAAGATTCTGGAACAAATAGTTCACACTCATTGTTATTGCTTCTTTGTCACCTACTGTAGTCTGGCTTTGGACCCCACAAACCCACTGAAACTGTGCTTGCTAGAGCAATCCCTGACCTCTTGACTGACAAACCGAAGCACTTATTCCCTCTTGGCTGGCTTGGTGTCTACTGCACTCAAGGGTATGGAGCATTCTCATCTAAAGCTCCTTTTGGAATGAACCTAAGTAACCCTGGTCACATACAACTTTTAGTTCCACTCTGGTAGATCAATATAGCTATGAGAGAAGTTATAATGAAAGCAAATCTTAGATAAAAATTATGCCACCTGTGTAGGTAATCTTAATTGAACCTTAGAAACACTGGCACAAAAGCAGTTCCTGAAAACTGTGGGAACTTACTGTTCTTTGTCCTTTCAGTGATCCAAGCACCACTTTGCATGTAAGGTTTACACAAAGCGGATCCACCAAAAGGCAGAATTGTATTACTTTGCATAGCCTCACACATCATATATCATTGGCTGTACAATAGTATTTAAAATTATAGATGCCGTAACAATGTCTCACCTTGTTTTCCTTCCACATATAGCACTGATCCTGTTCTTTCAGTGATCTTTTTACTCATTGTATTAATTATTTATTTCTGAGTCATGATATTACAACTATCTTGATGGCTTAAAACAATATGCATTTATTCTCTCACAGTTGTGTGTCAGGAGTCCAGGTATGGCTTAGCTGTCTTCTGCTTAAAGATTCACAATGGTGTGATGAAGGCAATCATTAAAACCCTGTTATTATCTGAGGTTCAACTGGGGAAGGATCTAGTGCAAATTTACCCAGCTTGGCAGAATGCAGTTATGTGACTGAGGGCTTCAGTTACTTGCTGGCTGTTAACTGGAGGCCACTGTTAGTAATCTAGAGGTCACTCTAATTCCTCACTACATGAAGTTCCTGAGTATGACTACTTACTTCCTTAAGGCCAGTGAGAGAGGGAGAGTCCAGCAAGAGGATGGCTGCTACAATCTTATACAGTTACATTATCATATGTAGACAATCATGTCCATTACACCTGTTGTTTAGAAGTCACTGATCCCTCTTACACTTGAGGAGAGGGTCTCACACAAAGGCATGAACACCGGGAAGTGAGCATCCTGAAAGCCACCTTATGTGTCTTCTTTCTCCCCACATTCAGTATTCCTGCTCTAAATATTCTGCTTTGGTAACCTTACCTTCTTCACATATAACTTCACCTAGCTAGCTATGTACTGTTGGTTACAAAATCCATATCCCAGCCTAAATATCTCTCCTAAGATCTCAGTTCATGTAGTCAACTCAATTTAGATATTTTTATGTGAATGCAGAGATTTCTGTATGAAAACCATTATTGATTCTGTTCCTCTCTCTCCAAATTTCTCCTCCCTCTCTTTGCTCTCTTAGGCAATGACAGATCCTACACAGAGTGCATGTGGATCACAAGACTGTGATTTAATTGTTCTGGGGTGGAACCCAAACATCAGTATTTTAAAGAAGCTTTCCAAGTGATTCTAATCTGCACCTCTGATCAATAATCGATGACCTATAGCATTACTCTGCTTTGCTTTCTAATATGCATAATTTCAGATTATTATTATTATGTTCCTTTATTACTTTATTCTTCTTTGTCTTTCCCTTAGAATGTTAGCTCCTTGAAAATTTGTTCATCACACATATAAATAAATAAATGTTTGGCATATAGTAGGTATTCAGTAATTTATTGAATTATCAAATGATAGACACTACTTATTATAAGCCAGCATTATGGTAACTGCTTCATATACAGTATTTCATTAATTCTCACAAAACTCTTATGGATCTATTTTCAATTATATTATTCCTGTATTGGTTAGGTAAGTGTGGTAAAGTAATTAAGCCAAGCTCACATATAAACTAGAACTGAGATGGAAACCAGTTCTGTATAACTCTAAAGCTCATGGTTTTGACCAACATGCTAAACATATGCTTTCCAGCTAAATTTTCCATCTCATATGCTTTATTGCTTGAGTTGTTATGTTGCTTTGAGTATGTTGCTTCTTTTTGGAGTAGCTTCTTCCTTTGGTGATTTATTAATTCACTGGTAGGATTAGAGGTCAGATCATCTGTCTCCACCAGAACATTGTTGTTTCTTCATTCATACATGTTCAACATGCATGTTCTCTTTTCTGACTGATGGTTACTCTAAATGCAGTTAATATTGAGTCATGCATGCTACTTACCAACAATGTTTTTGGACATTGCCCAGGAGAATTCACAGAAATTTGATATTTAGCCTTTAGATATGTATGCAGTTTGTGTCTATTGGCTTGTGGGAGATTCAGAAATGAAGCTGAAGAAAGAATTTAGCCCATAATAATTATATCTTCCTGTAGAGATTCTGGTAATTATATTTGGAGATTTTTTCACTATATAATTTAAAGGTTTTTATTTTGTAATATAGCTCTAATTTAGCACATAGAAGTAAGCAGCTAATTAAGCTGAGATTACTTTCTACTCACAGCCAACATTTAGAACATAATCAGAGTTATTTTTACAAAATTGTTTAAAGTTATACTATTTATGAATATGAATTTAAACCAAAATATATAACATAACATAATTAAGAAAGACTATATTATTTCAGTGTGTTGCCATTCAAATGACCAAATTAAAGCTGTATATCCTCCATTTCATCAGTGGTCGATTTTTAGACTTATAAGAGATCCTTAGTTGATTTGTAACTTCTTACATCTGGCTCTTAAACAACATGATACATTTTTCTAGTTCTTCTTTTAGTCCTAATTTTCATGTAAAGATAAATTGGTTTAACAGCAAACATATTCATATACCTCTGCAAATAATTTTTAATTTGGTCATATCTGAGATTTTGTTGAAACTAAATGAAAATTTAGATGCATGAATTTAATCAATATCACTTTGATTGAAAGGACTTTTAGAAACTCCAACAATGCTATAATTAAGAAAAGAGATATTAATATACAAAAGGGAGTTTAAGGCTACATAGAATTTTATTTTTATCTGCATGTGTTGTTTCAATCACTAATGAGAATATACACCTGTGAGATTTCCTGGCAACATGACAAATCTGTTTTGCATATGTGTACCTTAGGAATCTTTGTAATGAATAATGTTTTCAATAAGGGGTTCTTCAACTTTCTGTTCCATAAGCTCCTGTAGAGAATTGGTTGCGGCCATTTCAAGGTATCATAACAAATTCACTGGGCTATACAATGTAAATATTAACTTCCTAAGACAGCTGCCCCATTTAATAGGTGAATAGATGATACTGTTATTCATTTCTTATTTCTGAAGGCTTTGCACTTACTTATTTGAATGTACTGACGGATCTTGTCTTAAAGAAGAAAATTAAAATATTGAATCAGTGCAACTGGCATTGTGACTATTTTGGATTGTAATTGAGTAGTTAAGGGAGAATTTATGTGGCTTTCACCAGTTAGACTAAAATTTCAATCACCGTACCAGCAGAAATCATTTTACTGATTTACCGAAGTCCTCACCACCAAATTACACACTGACCTTCTCTCTCCTCCCCAACCATCCCAAACCATTAGCCAGCCCTAACATGTTTTCGTTCTAAAGTTTTTCCATTTTGAAAATATTGTATAAATGGAATCATAAACTGACTTTTGAAATTGCACCTTTTTATCATTCACTATAATCCCATTGAGAATAATCCAAATTGTATGCATCAGTAGTTTGTTCCTTTTTATTATAAGGTAGTGGTTAGTTATAATTCCAGCATAGGGGAATTTGAGCAGAAAGAGTATCTTTACCTGCCTTATGAACATGTCAGATTTATAGAGCTCTGATTCCCTATCCACAGGCGCTCCATGATGTTTCTTATTTCCAGGTTTTATGAGGAGAGGAAAAGATATTAAATAAAGGAGGCCCAGGCAAGTTAGTGAAGTATATTCTGGGAGCTCCAGTGAAACTGTGTTAATCAGGAATTTGTCTAAATGAAGTTTGCCTAAATTCTGGAATCTGACATATGCTGTGGGCTAAGACCATCCCCAACTTATTAAATTCACCTTTTTTAACTTATTATTATTATTTTGTATATCCCCTCCTAGAATATAAGCTCCATGTGGGAGAGCTGTCTGAATCACCATTATTCTTCAGTGTTTAAGCTGTTAAGCAGATATTGGTTGAGTGATGGAAGCCAGTGGAGCTAACTAGCCAAGATCCAGGCCCTATAAAGACAGCCCTGCTGAAAAAAATAAACAGTAACAGTCTTCTATATCCTACAAATACTACAAGTAATGACAGCCTTAAAAATATATGACATCCAGCACGGGGAAGAAGTGTAGCTCAGAGAAGACAAATAGGGACTCTGTGACATCTTACTACACTGCTGGACAATGACTGCAATGGGGTATGGGAGGGACTTGATAATAAGAGTGAATGTAATAACCACATTGTTTTTCTTGTGAAACTTTCATAGCAGTGTATATCAATGATACCTTAATTAAAAAAATAAATAATAAAATAAAAAAAGAAAGAAGTCAAACATATATATATATGACATTCAGATTTCCTACAACTATTCCCAGTAGAGCCACCATTAGAATAAGGCAGATCCTTGTAAAATGAATTTGATTTAAGTGTTTTCACAAAATAAGGCCTTGAGTGAAAAGGAAAACAGCTCTGGAGGCTGAATAGGAAGAAACAAGAAGGATCTGCATTTTAGGTATTTGATACTTGTATATTTTGGGTGAACGGGCATTACCTCATTACTGAAGTAAAATGAACAAAAAAACCTTTTGTTTAAAATAAAATATTTAAGGAAAAGAAAAGAAGGAGAGGAAAGGAAAGGAGTTCTGGAAAGCCTGCTATAAAGATAATTCTGCTGAACATTTCCTATTTTCTTGCATATTCCTCATAATAAAATTAGAGCTGTGTTTCCTGGACAATAATCTATGCCCCTGGTTACTTATCTCAAAATCCAATGACCACCATTAGAAAATCAATTACTTCCTTATTAAACAGTAAGATGATTTTTCAATATATCACCATACTGCATTCAAATAGTTAGAAAATGGAAACAAAGCCTCCCCACCTTCTCCTCACACACTTCAATCTACTTTATAACTGATGGCAGAATAATTTTACTAAAACACAGCTCTGATCATAGATTGCCCTCATCAAAACCTTCCATGCCTCCCCATTGCCTTCAGGATAAAAAACAGACTCCTAAGTGTTTTTTCCCCCATTGTAACTTCTACCTTTTTTTTTTTACTTTAGTACACTCATTTCTTATTTCATTTTAAAATTACAAAATTATACATGTCTATTGTAGACAATTTGGAGCATGTTAAATGTATAATGGAAAAAATAAAAATCTTCCTATACAGACATAGCCATTGTTAACATTTTGGCGTTTCTTCCTTTCTTTTCTTTTTACATTTTCTGACCCCACCTTTGTCCATTTCTCCTACCCCTGCACCCCTGCCTCTGGCTACCACCAATCTGTTCTCTGTGTCTTTGAGCTTGTTTTTTCTGTTTTGTTTTTGTTTATTTTATTCTACATGTAAGAGAGATCATATGGTATATATCTTTTTCTGGCTTATTTTATTTTTGCAATAATGATAAACAGTAATGTGTAACTCACTCAACAGAGGCATATTACACAGACTTTAGAAGTGAATTACATGAAAATCTCCCCTAAAATGCCACAGAAGTCATTGATGGATGGGATCCTTAGACCGCAGTACATGCCAGACTAGCTTTAGACAGCAAGATGGTTTTGCCTGTAAGTAAATAAGTAAATCTTTGTCATCACACACTGCTGTTTCTTTAAGCTTGCTCTCCAGTTATGAGCAACTGTGAACAAAAATGGTATATTCACCTAATAGCCTTCAAAGAAGAAAGAATACACATATATATAATTTCAAACTAATGATAGCTTTCAAAAATAGAAATTGCCACCAATTTTAATTAAAGAAAAGTTCATCAGACCTTCTATTTGTTAAGTCTGAGAAACATATCTGCAATCTCTGTGGGAAAGAAAATAGGAGTAAGAAAGTCAAGATTAAAACTTACCAGAAAAGTTTCACTTTGAAAATAAATTCTTAACTAAGGTTAAAGTTTTATCTGTATTTGGAGTTCAGATTTAACTTTGCATAGAAAACTGGAAGTACTAAAACCTCTATATCAAGGATGTTGGTATAGCCCCATACCCCTTGCAAAGTCAGATGTACTTATTTCTTGAAGAATATGTATCCTTTAATAACTATTCTCTAATTATTGATAACTTTGCTAAATATACATCACTCTTTAAAAGCACAGACCTTGAAAACTTTACAAGAGCAAGAAAATACTAGGAAATCTGGAATTTGTGCAAATAACTAAATATATTTGGTTTTAGGTTATATCTATTTCTCAGTTTGTCCTTAGAAAAAAGTATCTAAGGTGCTTATGTTTTGTTTCTTTCTTGTCTTTTTTTTTAACTTGGAAACTAAGACTCAAGGACTTTATATATAAATGTGATCTGTTATATACTATATCATATGGAAAGCTTAAACCATTTGTGGTTATAAGTAACCCAAACTGCTTGCTATGTTCCTTCACATCTTTTTAAAAAATGAGATACTTTGAAGTTAATGTCTTAAGAAGTGTTCTTAAAGGGAATACCATTCTGTTAAGAGATTATGCCAATAAGAAACACCTGACATTTGAAATTAAATCCCTATATGAAAAAGAGGAAAAATCGGTAAGATTTGGTTTTAAACTCAGAAGGCAAATTTTAAAATTCTCATTACAGTTTTACACAAATCTCTCACTTTGCTTCTATTCTTTTTCTCTTTTTCTTCCTTCCTTTCTTCCTCAATGACTTCTAAGTCACTGTTAGAAGAAAAAGGAAATCACAGCATACACTGTACAAAACCTGAAAAGCTATTTTCCATGAGATAGTGCATGCAAGAAAAAGCAAAAACGATCCTACATATTATTTTTGTACAGACAATATTAGAAATGTCAGACTCTGAGAAAATCCAGTCACCAGTCTTAGATTGATTATGTAAGTCATAAACATAATTTCAAAGTCATCTTTAGATAATTTGAATGAAAAAAATGCTATTCACAATGACAAAGTGTACATTTGCAGTCTAATTATTCAGTGCACATACTTTGTGAGAAAACACAATGAGTCAAAGTACTATTACTCCTCCCTTTTTATTCAGAAACACATTTTTGAGTCTTCTTTTCAGCAGAAACATTTATCATTTCTTTTTAGCTTAATAAAGCTTAGCCTGAGTGACAGTTACTCAACACTTATTTATTCCCCATCTACTGTGTCCCAGAAACTGTAAAAAACCACAGGAAGAAATGGTGGACCAGTACTCATAAATTCATGCAAAGTGACGAGAACAATGACAATACTCTGTAAAGCGAACTTCAAAGTTGACTAGGTTTTTAAAACTCTAAGGTGAATGATTCCTGTAGTTTCAGTTAACATGTTGGTTTCAGTTAATATCTGGTTTCCGTTAACACAGATATAGACATAAATAAAACAGAGGCATATTTCAAATGGTTAAATTTTTCTATGTCTTGTAATTGTGAGTCTTCTTGAGATCAGTGTTTACTGGATCATTTAATGCAATGCTTCTTGAAGTATGGCCCACAAAATATTTATTGCAGGTACAAAATAATTATAGAAGTTGAAATGTGTTTACAAACTTTTTTTAGAAATTTGACAGAGTAATTTTATGTCTGTTGAATCTAAGAAAGGAAGGAGTTCTGCTTTGTATATTTTTGTTTCAAGTTTTATTTCTAGAATTTATTTGTATTGTATTTTCCAAAACATTGGTCTGGGACAGATTGAAAATTTTCTAAAAAAGTATTCTTTACCTTGATTATCTGATAAGCACTGATTAGTTGTGCATAAGAACTCTAATGAGAAATTAAATTTTTTCTTTTATTAGTTGAACTCTGTAAAAACTGGGAATACTAGAATCCTTTGTTAACCTATGTCAGAAATTGCTCAAAGGAGATTCCTTAATTCTTTAAACATTGTTCAGTGGGTTGAAATAATCAATGTTAATCCTAGAAAGAAAATAATGTACCTGAATTGTATATATTGTGTTTCCAAAACAGTTTTGGTTCTCCTTGGTTGTTGTCCCCACCAAAGAAGTGAAAGGCAGAGACACAATAGAGAAGCAGATTGAACATTTTATTTAAATACACTCTAAAGGAGTAGTGGTCAGAGTCAAGGTAGACAAAGGTCCCCATTCTTTAGGTCAGAGGCCTTTTTATTATATTCTGACTAGGAGGCACCTCTTTGATTGAGAAGGTTAGGACATTTGATTGACAGTTCATCCCCTCATCGCGCATGTCCTCTCCCAAAATGCACACAGAAAAGTTCCCGCTGGTGGGGGAAGCAAAACTGCAATTTTGTTTTAATGAGATTGCTGTGAGGTTTGCTTTGGCTAAGACAGCAATGGGACCCAGTTTGGCCTGGTCCCATAGGCAAGGAAGTTACTCTCTGCAAAGCCTTTGTTGTCTTGAAGTAACTGGGTGTTTTTTTTTCCTTAAACCTTATCTTCCCCTTCCCCATCTGCTCATCTCTATCTTTCCACCTAACATATCCAAATTATTATGTCAATTGAACTTATTTCTTTTTATATTTAGAGAAATGATGCAAACTTGTAGACACTTGAAAATAGTATTTATTAATAATTCTCTTTTATCTGAATTACCACACAGATAAGAAAGCTCATGTTAGAAGAGCACAATCTTAGTAAGTGCAATATTTTACAAAGAAATCTTTCATACTTAAGATACATTTAAGAGTGAGCAAAAATTTTTAAGGTGAAATGTTGCTGTCTAGTTGTTAGAGCTTTATAAAATGCCTTTCAGGAAAACATGCATTCTGAAGATCTTACAGCCTTGATCTAATAGACAAAAATGTTTTTCAGAACATGTTTGTCTCAGATCTTTTGTTTTTTATATGGGGTCCAGCCTAGGTGTTTGAAAAATAGAAAGGTAAAATAATAGTTGAAGAAACAGTATTCCAAAAGCTGTCCTTCAACCACTCTGTGGAAACTTCAGACCCTTAAAGTCACCTTATTTCTGAGAGTCTTAAGGAAGAATCTCATTTATACTTAGAAGTACATGTAGCATTTCCACCTCCACTCCTCTCATTCATTCTCTGGATCCTGCTCTGATACTTATAGATGATGTTATGTCCTAAGGCTTCAGGAACTCTGGACAGTCAAGAGTTCTGGTGAAGGTGCATATCTGCTTCACTGTTTCTGCTGCCACTGTGACTAATGCAAGTCAAATGTCCCGTCAATACTAGCCGAGACTGTTCTGCAGCAAAGCTGAGCCTCCCGGAAACTTCTCATCTGTAAGAAATAGTGCACTGTGCCAAAGACAGCAGGGCGTTTTCAGACATGATTATTACAACAGAAACACCGAATAGTCTGAGCTAAGGGGCAGTTCTTCACTCCGACCTTCCTGTCATACTACTGCTACAGTGGACTCGAAATTCTGTACTTTCTCCTCCTGGCAACTCATTGTGTTAAATCAGTTCCTTCAGTTTTTAATATGTATGTGTGTGTGTGTGTGTATTTGGTTTTGATTTTGATTGTTTACCTGTTTAGTTTTAATTTTCATCTTTTGTCTTTTTAGGAACACAGAGTAGACTTACTGAGGATAGACTAGGGGAGGAGATAAGAACAATTTAAATAACAAACATGACAGGATCCTTTCCTGGGAGGATTTCAATGGATCAGTTCATGCTTTGACTTTCAATAGTTTACTTGTTGCCCTCATGCAAATTGGTCCTAGAAAACCAAACTTATCCTGCATTTTAGGGTTTTCACAGATTAGGCAGAAGATGAATTGTTAAATAAGCAACCATTTCTTAGGCATCATTTACTAAATGGGATGCACAGGACACCTTCAGCTTGCTTTATAAGTCACAAGATACACATGTAAAATAATAGTTCATCAAAAATTTTGCCTTGCTCCTTTCTTCTTTTATATCCCTGTGGCCTTCTCCATTGTTCAGGCCTCCTACCATGGTTTCTCCTTACTGGAGAAAGATAATGATAAAGTGAGCTGACGCATTTGACCTTAATGAATTAAAGCGTTAAGGGAGGTAGAGTTGAAAATGATGTTCCAAGTCATTTTTTTGTAATTACCTTTAATGTTTTTGTTTTTGTTTTTAAGTGCCAGTGAATTTTCAACATCTCAGGAAACTATTTTCTTGTTGTCTTGGTGATATTCATGGTCTCATGGTCTATTGTTGTATTAAACTAACTGTAATATGTGATTGGAGATGCATTCTAAATCATGAGACCCTTTTTTCTTTGTAATAAGAAAGTAAAATCTTTGTACCTATGCAGAATAGTAGATTGAACAGATTTGATTATTCTTCAATTAACTTTACTATGTACCATTTTAGCACTTGTTTTGTAAGTATTTTTTGAGTTAATAGCTTAAAGTTTTAAAAGCTATTAAGCAGTTTTAAACACTCCTGTTTAAAGGAAGAAGCCATGTTTTTGTATACTATTAACTGAAAAGTATTAATAAAAGTTATGGATTATTAGATAATATGCATAAAAACTGGAGACATTCACTTTGTCAGAAAAAGTCCAGGGTGGATATGATGCCTGTGAACAAATTATAGTTCTGAATTAAATTTAAAAGTGTGTATTACTCTGTCAATTTATAAAACAAAATTATGAGGTAGTATTTTCTCTGTGTCATTTCTAGAAGAGAAATATTTAAGCAAATACTATTAGCAATCATCCGTGTAAAACTGTGCTAAAATTAGAGGGGGTTGCCAGAAAAATAGAGGATGCCCATGTTAAATTTGAATTTCAGATAAACAACAAATACCTTTTTTAGTATAACTGTATCCCAAATATTGCATGAAATATATTTATATTAAAAATTTAATTATCTGAAATTTAAATTTAACCAGGTATCCTCTATTTTTTTTTCATGTATATATTGGTTTCAAGTATACAAAACAATGGATCAACAGTTACCCATATTATTACATCCTCATTCCACTAATGCAGTTGCTATCTGTCAACACAGGCAGATGTTACAGAATTATCGGCTATGTCCTCCATGCTGTACTACTATTCCTGTGACCAACTTATATTATGATTGAGAATTTTTGTACCCTTTTATTCCCCCTCACCCTCCATACCCAACCACCCCAACCACTCCCCTATGGTGACCACCAGTCACTTCTCAGTGCTTGAGTCTATTGCTATTTTGTTCACTTTGTTTTGTTTTGTTTTTATATTCCACATATAAGTAAAATCCACTAAGCATAATACTCCACTAAGCATAATACCCTGTAGGTCCATTCATATTGTTGCAAATGGCAGGATTTCCTTCTTTTTTATGGCTGAATAATTTTGCATTGTGTATGTGTAACACATCCTTATTCATCTACTGATGGACACTTTAGTTGCTTCCATATCTTCACTATTATAAATAATGCAGCAGTGAACATAGAATGCATATATCTTTTTGAATCAGGGATTTTGTTTTCTTTGGGTAAATTCCGAAAAGTGGAATTACTGGGTCATATGGTATTTCTATTTTTAATTTTTTGAGGAACATCTATACTGCATTCCACAGTGGCTGCCCTAATTTATATTCTGACCAACATTGTAGAACGGTTTCCTTTTCTCCACATCCTTGCCAACACTTGTTTCTTCTCTTTTAGATAGTGGCTGTTCTAACTGGTGTGAGGTGATATCTCATTGAGGTTTTTTTTTTTGCATTCCTCTGATGATTAGCAATGTGGAGCACCTTTTCAAGTGCCTATTGGCCATCTGTATATCTTCTTTGGAAAAATATCTGTTCGAGTCCTCTGTCCATTTTTAATTAGGTTATTTGTGGGGTTTTTTGGTGTTGAGGCATATGAGTTCCTTATATATTTTGAATGTTAACCCCTTATTGGATAAATCATGTATGAAAATATTCTCCCAAATTATAGATTGTCTGTTTGTTCTGCTGATGGTGTCCTTTGCTGTACAGGGTTTTTTGGTTTCACGTAGTCTCACTTGTTCATTTTTTATTTTGTTTCCCTTGCTTGAGGAGATGTGTTGAGGAAAAAAATTAATCATGCCTATGTTCAAGAGATTTTTCCCTATGTTTTTTTCTAAGAGTTCTATGATCTCCTGTCTTACATTTAGGTCTTTTATCCACTTTGAGTTTACTTTTGTTTATGGAGTTAGATACTAATCCAGTTTCATTCTCTTACATGTAACTGTGTGGTTTTCCCAACACCAGTTATGGAAGAGACTGTCTTTTCTCTGTTGTATATTAGCTGACCATAGACACCATAGCTGACATAGACCATAGATACATGTGGATTTTCTATTATGTTCCATTGATCCTTGAGTCTGTTCTCATGCCAGTACCGTACTATTTTAATTACTGAAATCAAACTGTAGCATTATAGTTTAGCTTGAAGTCAAGGAGCATAATGTCCCAAGATTTGTTCTTCTTTCTAACGATTGCTTTGGCTATTCATGGTCTTTCATGATTCCATATGAATTTTAGTATTATTTGTTCTAGTTCATTGAAAAATGCCATTGGTATTTTGATAGAGATGGCATTGATTTTGTAAATTGCCTTAGGCAGAATAGCCATTTTGATAATATTAATTCTTCCTATCCATGAGCATGGGATAGATATCCATTTATTTCTGTCTTCTTTAATTTCCCTCATGAGTGCCTTCCAGTTTTCAGAATATAGGTCTTTCATCTCCCTGGTGGGGTTTATTCATAGGTATTTTGTTAATTTGGATGCAATTGTCAACAGAATTGTTTTCCTGATTTATCTTTCTGCTAGTTCATTGTTACTATATAGGAACACAATAGATTTCTGTGTATTAATTTTGCATCCTACTATTTTGCTGAATTCAGTTATTAGTTCTAATAGATTTTTGGTGGATTCTTAAGGCTTTTCTATATATAATATCAGGTTATTTGCAAATAGTAACATTTTACTTTTTCTTTATCAATCTGGATGCTTTTATCTCTTTGTCTAGTCTGATTGCCATGGCTAGGACCTCCAGTACTATGTTGAATATAAGTGGTGAGAGTGGACACCCTTGTATTGTTCCTGATCTAAGAGGAAAAGCTATCAGCTTTTCACCACTAAGTACGACATTAGCTGTGGGTTTGTTGTGTATAACCTGCATTATGTTGTGGTACATACACTTTATGCCCAATTTGCTGAGAATTTTTATTGTGGATGGATGTTGAATTTTTTTGGTATCATTAATCTACAATTACATGAGCAACATTATGGTTACTAGACTCCCCCCATCATCAAGTCCCCACCACCTACCCCATTACAGTCACTGTCCATCAACCTAGTAAGATGCTATAGAATCACTACTTGTCATCTCTGTGTTGTACAACCCTCCCAGTGCTTCCCCCTATATTATATGTGCTAATCCTAATACCCCTTTTTCCCCCTTTTCCCTCCCTTCCCACCCCATCTTCCCCAGTCCCTTTCCCTTTGGTAACTGTTAGTCCATTCTTGGGTTTTGTGAGTCTGCTGCTGTTTTGTTCCTTCAGTTTTTTTCTTTTTCTTTTACTCCACATATGAGAGAAATCATTTGATACTTGTCTTCTCTGCCTGGCTTATTTCACTGAGCATAATACCCTATAGCACCATCCGTGTTGTTGCAAATGGTAGGATTTGTTTTCCTCTTATGGCTGAATAATATTCCAATGTGTATATGTAGCACCTCTTCTTTATCCATTCATCTATTGATGGACACTTTGGTTGCTTCCATTTCTTGGCTATTGTAAATAGTGCTGTGATAAACATGGGGTGCATATGTCTTTTTCAAACTCAGCTGCTGAATTATTAGGGTCAATTCCTAAAAGTGGAATTCTTGGGTCAAATGGTATTTCTATTTTGAGTTTTTTGAGGAACCTCCATACTGCTTTCCACAATGGTTGAACTAATTTGCATTCTCACCACCACTGTAGGAGGGTTCCTCTTTCTCCACATCCTCGCCAACATTTGTTGTTGTTTGTCTTTTGGATGTTGGCCATCCTAACTGGTGTGAGGTGATACCTCATTATTGTTTTAATTTGCATTTCTCTAATGATTAGAGATGTGGAGCATCTTTTCATGTGCCTGCTGGCCATCTAAATTTCTTCTTTGGAGAAGTATCTGTTCAGCTCCTCTGCCCATTTTTTAATTGGATTATTTGCTTTTTGTTTGTTGAGGTGCATGAGCTCTTTATGTATTTTGGACTTCAACCGTTTATTGGATATGTCATTTATGAATATATTCTCCCATACTATAGGATGTCTTTTTGTTCTGTTGATGGTGTCCTTTGCTGTACAGAAGCTTTTCAGCTTGATATAGTCTCACTTGTTCATTTTTGCTTTTGTTTCCCTTGCCCGGGAGATATGTTCATGAAGAAGTTGCTCATGTTTATGTCCAAGAGATTTTTGTGTATGTTTTTTTCTAAGAGTTTTATGGTTTTGGGACTTACATTCAGGTCTTTGATCCATTTTGAGTTTACTTTTGTTATGGGGTTATACAATGATCCAGTTTCATTCCCTTACATGTATCTGTCCAGTTTTGCCAACACCAGCTGTTGAAGAGGCTGTCATTTCCCCATTGTATATTCGTGGCTCCTTTCTCATATATTAATTGACCATATATGCTTGGGTTTATATCTGGACTCTCTATTCTGTTTCACTGGTCTGTGGGTCTGTTTTTGTGTCAATACCAAATTGTCTTGATTACTGTGGCTTTATAGTAGAGCTTGAAGTTGGGGAGCATAAGCCCCCCAACTTTATTCTTCCTCACAGGATTGCTGTGGCTATTCGAGGTCTTTTGTGGTTCCATATGAATTTTAGAACTATTTGTTCCAGTTTGTTGAAGAATGCTCTCGGTATTTTGATAGGGATTGCATTGAATCTGTAGATTGCTTTAGGTAGGATAGCCATTTTGACAATATTAATTCTTCCTAGCCAAGAGCATGGGATGCATTTCCATTTGTTAGTGTCCTCTTTAATTTCTCTTAAGAATGTCTTGTAGTTTTCAGGGTATAGGTCTTTCACTTCCTTTGTTAGATTTATTCCTAGTATTTTTTTTTGATGCAATTGTGAACGAAATTGTTTTTCTGATTTCTCTTCCTGCTAGTTCATTGTTAGTGTATAGGAAAGAAACAGATTTCTGTGTGTTAATTTTGTATCCTGCAAATTTACTGAATTCAGATATAAGTTGTAGTAGTTTTGGAGTGGAGTCTTTGGAGTTTTTTATGTACCATATCATCTCATCTGCAAATAGTGACAGTTTGCCTTCTTCTTTACCAATCTGGATGCCTTGTATTTCTTTGTTTTGTCTGATACCATGGATAGGACCTCCAGTACTATGTTGAGTAACAGTGTTGAGATTGGGCCTCCCTGTCTTGTTCCCGATCTTAGATGAAAAGCTTTCCGCTTCTCGCTGTTAAGTATGATGTTGGCTGTGGGTTTGTCATATATGGACTTTATTATGTTGAGGTATGTGCCCTCTATACCCATTTTGTTGAGAATTCTTATCATGAATGGGTGTTGAATTTTGTCAAATGCTTTTTCAGCATCTATGGAGATGATCATGTGGTTTTTGTCCTTCTTTTTGTTGATGTGGTGGATGACGTTGATGGACTTTTGAATGTTGTACCATCTTTGCATCCCTGAGATGAATCCCACTTGATCATGGTGTATAATACTCTTGATGTATTTTTCAATTTGGTTTGTTAATATTTTGTTGATTATTTTTGCATCTATATTCATCAGGAATATTGGTCTGTAATTTTCTTTTTTGGTGGTGTCTTTGCCTTGTTTTGGTATTAGAGTGATGCTGGCTTCATAGAATGAGTGTGGAAGTATTCTCTCCTCTTCTCTTTTTGGAAACTTTAAGGAGAATGAGTATTATGTCTCTTCTAAATGTCTCATAAAATTCAGCAGTGTATCCGTCTGGTACAGGGATTTTGTTCTTGGGTAGTTTTTTGATTAGTGATTCAATTTTGGTGCTGGTAATTGGTCTGTTTGGATTTTCTGTTTCTTCCTTACAGTCTTGGAAGGTTGTATTTTTCTAGAAAGTTGTCCATTTCGTCTATGTTTTCCAGCTTGTTAGCATAGATTTTCATAGTATTCTCTAATAATTCTTTGTATTTCTGTGGGGTCCATCATGATTTTTTCCTTTCTCATTTCTGTTTTTGTTTTTGTGTGTAGATACTCCTTTTCTCTTAATAAGTCTGGCTAGGGGTTTATCTATTTTTTTTATTTTCTCAAAGGACTCATTCTTCGTTTCATTGTTTTTTTTCTATTGTTGTATTCTTCTCAATTTTATTTATTTCTTCTCTGATCTTTAATATGTCCCTCCTTCTGCTGACTTTGGGCCTCATTTGTTCTTTTTCCAGTTTCAATAATTGTGATTTGAGACTATTCATTTGGGATTGTTCTTCCTTCTTTAAATAGGCCTGGATTGCTATATACTTTCCTCTCAGGACTGCCTTCACTGTGTCCCACAGAAGGTGGGGCTTAGAGCTGTTGTTGTCATTTGTCCCCATATATTGCTTAATTTGTGTTTTAATTTCATCATTGATGCATTGATTATTTAGGAGCATGTTGTTAAGCCTTCATGTGTTTGTGAGCCTTTTTCTTTTCTTTGTACAATTTATTTCTTGTTTTATACCTTTGTGATCTGAGAAGTTGGTTGGTAGAATTTCAGTCTTTTTTAATTTACTGAGGCTCTTTTTGTGGCCTAGTATGTGGTCTATTCTGGAAAATGTTCCATGTGCACTTGAGAAGAATGTGTATCCTGCTGTTTTTGGGTATAGAGTTCTGTAGATGTCTGTTAGGTCCATCTGTTCTAGTGTGTTTTTCAGTGCGTCTGTGTCCTTACTTATTTTCTGTCTGGTTGATCTGTCCTTTGGCGTGAGTGGTGTGATGAAGTCTCCTAAAATGAATGCATTGCTGTCTATTTCCTCCTTTAATTCTGCTGGTATTTGTTTCACGTATGCTGGCCCTCCTGTGTTGGGTGCATATATATTTATAATGGTTATATCCTCTAGTTGGGTTGACGCCTTTATCATTATGTAATGTCCTTCTTTATCTCTTGTTACTTTCTTTGTTTTGAAGTCTATTTTGTCTGATATAAGTACTGCAACACCTGCTTTTTTCTCCTTGTTGTTTGCATGAAATATCTTTTTCCATCCCTTCACTTTTAGTCTGTGTATATCTTTGGGTTTGAAGTGAGTCTCTTGTAAGCAGCATATAGATGCATCTTGCTTTTTATCCATTCTGTTATTCTGTGTCTTTTGATTGGTGCATTTAATCCATTTACATTTAGTGTGATTATCGATAGATAGGTACTTATTGCCATTGCAGGCTTTGGATTCATGGTTAACAAAGGTTCAAGGGTAGCTTCTTTACTATCTAACTGTCTAACTTAACTCTCTTATTAAGCTATTATAAACACAGTCTGATGATTCTTAATTTCTCTCCCTTCTTATTCTTCCTCCTCCATTCTTTATATGTTAGGTGTTTTATTCTGTATTCTTTGTGTTTCCTTTGACTGCTTTTGTGGATAGTTGATTTAATTTTTGCCTTTAGTTAGTATTTGGTTGTTCTGCTTTCTTTGCTGTGAACTTTTTTTCTCTGGTGACATCTCTGTAGCCTTAGGAGTGCTTCCATTTAGAGCAGTCCCTTTACAATATCCCATAGAGGTGGTTTGTGGGAGTCAAATCCCTCAACTTTTGCTTGTTTGGAAATTGTTTAATCCCTCCTTCAAATTTAAATGGTAATCATGCTGGATACAGCATTCTTGTTTCAAGGCCCTTATGTTTCATTACGTTAAACATGTCATGCCATTCTCTTCTGGCCTGTAAGGTTTCTGTTGAGAAGCCTGATAATAGCCTGATGGGTTTTTCTTTGTAGGTGATCTTTATTCTCTCTCTGGCTGCCTTTAATACTCTGTCCTTGTCTTTGATCTTTGCCATTTTAATTATTATTTGTCTTGGTGTTGTCTTCCTTGGGTCCCTTGTTTTGGAAGATGTGTGGGCTTCCATGGTCTAAGAGTCTATTTCCTTCCCCAGATTCGAAAGTTTTCAGCAATTATTTCTTCAAAGACGTTTTCTATCCCTTTTTGTCTCTCTTCTTCTTCTGGTACCCCTATAATGCTAATATTGTTCCGTTTGTATTGGTCACACAATTCTTCTAATATTCTATCATTCCTAGAGACCCTTTTATCTCTCTTTACCTCAGCTTCTCTGTATTCCTGTTCTCTGATTTCTATTCCATTGACAGTCTCTTGTGCCTCATCCAGTCTGCTCTTAAGACCTTCTATAGATTGTTTCATTTCTGTTATCTCCCTCTGGACTTCATCCCTTAGCTCTTTCATATTTCTCTGCAGGTCCATCAGCATGATTATGACTTTTATTTTGAATTTTTTTTCAGGAACATTCATTATATCCATCTCATCTGGCCCTCTCTCTGCAGTAGTCTGAGTGATTTTTGACTGTACCAGATTCTTCTGCCTTTTCATGGTAGCAGGCAAGTGGCGCATGTGTCAGCTGTGAGAACAAAGTACCTTCCTGCTTGTTTTTCACCTTGTCCTTCTCCGCTGCCTGTGCCTTCTACCTGCACACTGGGTGTCATCTCTGGGATAATCTCCTGAGCTGCCATGGGCAGGGTAGCCTTTGGGAAAGCCTAGTGTACTTTGAGGGGTGGCAGACACACTGGGTGTATTCTCCTGCGAGAATAGCCCCCCTTTGTGCCTTCCTGACCTTGCTCCAGCTTCCGCTGCCTGTGTCGTCTATCCGCACACTGGAGCAGTCTCCGGGATAATCTCCTGAGCTGCCATGTGTGGGGAAGTCTTCAGTAAAGCCTAGCACACTCTGGGAGGTGGCAGCCGTGCTGGGTGTGTTCTCCTGGGAGAATGGCCATCCCTCGTGCCTTCCGTACCTTGCTCAGGCTTCCGCTACCCACACACCAGGAGCAGTCACTGGGATAATCTACCATGGGCGGGGAGGCCTTTAGGAAGGCCTAGTGCACTGTGGGGGTGGCAGACGTGCTGGGTGTGTTCTCCTGTGAGAACGGCACCCCTTTGTGCCTTCCGCACCTTGCTCTGGCTTCCTCTGTCTGTCCCGGTTAGCTGTGTGCTGGGAAGAGACTGTGTGTTGTTGTTGTGGGCAGAGCTGTTCTCTGGCTTCTCCATAGTTGTGGCAGGTCAGACAGTTTGCTTGCAGCACTGGCCAAGAGGAATGAATGTCAGGCTGCTTATTGCTGGCCAGGGGGAATGAATTGCCGGCTGCTTATCGCCATGAGGGGCTTTGGGTTGTGTTACCCCCTAGGGGATTAGAGAGCCTGAAGTTCCATAAGATTCCCAGCCTGCTGGGCTGAGTGTGCTGGGACAATTTTGTCCAGCTGTTGAGCCCTTGTCCCTTTAAGACTTTTAAAAAGCACCTGCTTTCCATTTGTCCCAGGGGAGCTGGCTGTGGGGACCTGCTCACAGTCTCCATCTCAGATTTTACTTTTCCGTTTCTCTAATATCCAGTACATAATGCAATGTGTGTCTGTCCTTCCAGTGCAGATTACTAGGGCTGATTATTTAATAGTCCTGTACTTCCACTCCCTCCCCACTCTGATTCTTCTCTTCCCGCCAGTGAGCTGGGGTTGGGGGAGTGCTCGGGTCCCGCCGCGTCACGGCTTTGTATCTTACCCGCTACGTGAGGTGCTGAGTTCTCGCAGATGTAGCTGTAGCCTGGCTGTTGTACTGTATCTTCTGGTCTCTCTTTTAGGAATAGTTGTATTTGTTGTATTTTCAAAAATCTATATGGTTTTGGGAGGAGATTTCCACCGCCCTACTCATGCCGCCATCTTGATCCCCTCTCCTGGATGTTGAATTTTGTCAAATGTTTCTTCATCATCTAATGATATGATTTTGTGTTTTTAATCCTTTTGTTAATGTGGTGTCAATCATATTTATTGGTTTACAAATATTGTAACATCCTTGCCTCTCTGGAATAAATCCTACTTGGTTATGATACATGATCCTTTTTATGTATTTTTAAATTCGGCTTGCTAATATTTTGTTGAGGAATTTTGGGGTGTCTTCTATTTTTATTTGATAAATCCATATTTCTAAACCAGGATCCAAGGTAGATAATCACAAAAGTGATAGCTAACAGACCTAGTTAATTAGCTTAGTTAATTCTTAACCTTCTTCAGTAAGAAAATGGAAATGATCCCCAAGATAGCACAATAGGTCATGAATATACAGAAAACAAATACTTGGTTAAATGTTTTTCTGCTCTGGTTATAAATAGATCAGTAAAGACAGTGTATCCATTTGAAAAGATTCATTTGTAGTTAATTTGATAAAGTGAAATGTCTTTTACAAAGTGTGATTGATATATATATATAGATAGAAAGATCAATGATAGATAGATAGATAGATGATAGATACAGTTTGAAGTGCCTGTCCTGCTCACAGTCACCTTCTTTATACTGAAAGTGGGATAAGCTTTGGTGTAATGTTATAGCAATTATAACTCTTTCCCTTCTTCCCTCCAGAACCACCAATCTTATTTAGTCACTGCTGGTGCTTACCTTCTACATCTAACTTCAGTGGGGGTGTATTGCCCTATGAATTTTTGATTGGATTAATGGGAGCCAGAGCCAATTTTCTTTGAGGGGGGCTGAGTTTAGATTATGTTGGGTCCTGGAAAGAGTAGTTAACAATAATCAAAATCACATACAAGCCAAAATTGTAGAGAAGCAGAAATAAATGCATTATCAGGTTGCTTGAATATCTTATACTTAATTCTGCTGAATATAGTCTGATTATTATATTTCTCCTTATTCTAGTTAGAACAAGGCAAAAAGAAGGGTGAGTGAGGTAGTATATGTAAAAATCCATATGCACACTATTGACTTATTATACAATTTAATTGTAATTAAACATGTTTGTATTTATAATAATTAAAGCATTCAATTTCTATGTATATCTAAAATATAATGATAATCTTATGCTTTTGAAATTAAGTAAATATGTGGTAATTTTATCAGTATGGGGTAGTTTTCATCTCTATTAATTAGAAATAAAATATACTATCCTTATACTTAGGAATCCTAAGCTGATTACAGTATGAACCTGGTAAGATGGAACTGGAAGTAGTATATATAAGTGTTGTCTTCAAAATGATTGAATTTCAGAGAGAAACTGTTCTTAGATTTTCACACTTTCATACTTGTACAAAAATAACTCAAAGGATAAGTCCTAATGCCATTATATCAGACATTGCTTGCTAACAAATTAGAGTAGTTTTATTACCTGCACAAATATGTACTTACAAAGCATGTCAATAAATAACAATTTGAACAAAAGAGAGCATGAACATTAGAAATGCAATCTTACTGGGTCACATAATCCTCCACTAATATACAAAAGTAATCTTTTTGTTTCTTTGGTGCTTGTTAACAGTTTCCTGATTATTCATGTGTCCAGAAAAAAATTAGTGCTTGAAGCCCTAAACCTGGTGAAAATAATGAGCATGGCTCCCCATGGATCGAAAAAATTAGATTGTTGGCTTGAGACAGATGCAGCTATAACCAGAGGGAATGCTTTTGCATTCGCATCACAGTGTAGCAGAAATATCATTTAGAAGTTTTAATACATATTAATACCATGTTCCAGATAATTATAAGCTCTAGCAAACAAAAAATAAAGATCCAGGAGAAGAATGAAGTTATGCAGTACTAGAACCTCTACCAAAGACAGCTGTAGTCATATGGTAATACCATAATTAATTTTGGTATATGAACTAGAATAACATCTTTTGTAAATGCACTGAAAATACATTCAAAACAAGTTCAGGGAAAGGAATAGAGAGTGATCTTCTTCACTCTTAAAATGCATTTCAGTTCATGAAATGATTATGAACCACTGGTCATACCTTTTCTGTGTCTTTTCATTAAATAGATTCATATTTTGGCTTTCAAAAAATAATTATTATCCTGGAATTTTATTTGGATCTGATTAATTTTAGTAGGATATTTATCACATAGGATTTTTTTTACATAAAAATATACAACAATCCTGAAGATACTAGTTAAGGAAATCATATGCCAAGAGCAAAAATTTGCTCCAAGCTACTGTCAAACATTATTTTAAATCAAATAAATATTAGATATTAGATATAATTCACACATACTTTGAGAAGCAAGAGGAAAGGGATCTGTGTTTATTGAGTATTTCTTATATGCTAGTTAAATATTTTAAGGCCGTTAAAGTAATCATCTAAGTTATTATCCTCATTTTCAAAACAGGTGTGTAGACTTAAAGGAAACAATCATAGAGGCAGGTTTAGAACATCCCAACTTGCTACTTAATAGTTGTAGGATCTTAGGTAAATTAATCTCTATTTGCCCCAGAATATATATATTCTATATAATAAAAATAACTACCTACCACAATGGCTTATTCTGGTGATTAAATCAATTAATAACTATTAAGCACTTAGAGTAATAACACATATCAGTTCTATTTAAGTGTGTAGGTCTCTAGCTCTATGTTTGCTTCACCATACTATAGAAAACCTAGATATTGCATTCACACTGCTAACAATGAATATAAGTGGTGAATATAAGTGTTTTGCATCACTAAAACAGTATTGCTTTATATAGATTTATTCACTGCCTGCTATAAGAATGACTATATTCTAGCACCTAATATTTCTTGTCTACTAGCTCCTCAATTAAAAACAATGAATATACAAGTCATAAGTGGCTACCCGGTTTTTTGAGCATTAATTATAGGCCAGTAAGTGTGCTAAGCAATGTGCTAGAGGATACACAGATAACAGGATAGGAAATTGAAGTCTGTGAATTAGAAAAGTAAAACAAACAAAAAACCCAGAAAGGCATATTATCAATATAATAGAATCCAAAGAAAGAAGTTTCACAATTAGTTGAAGAACTGAGATACCTACACTGTACAATTGAACATTTGGCAATGATAGAAATGTTCTTTACCTTCTCCATCCAGTAGGGGAGCCACGGGCCACATACAGCTATTGGACAGTTAAAATGTGGGTATTGGGACTGGAGGACTGTATTTTGCATCTTACTGTACTTTAGTTAATTTGAATTTAAATAACTACATGTGGCTGTTGAACAGCACAGATCTAGACAGGCACCAAGGGAGAGCTGATAGCACCCTGGAGTCTGAGAGCCCCATGGAGTTGGTACTCATGGGGAAGTCCTTGGTCATTCATTTCTGGGGAAGAAGGTGACTTTCTGAACCTAGGAAGGAAGGGGGATTATCAGACTAAGCAAATGAAAACCAAAGTAGGAAGAATTTTCAGATATCTCAAACTAATAGTCTTTAGTCCATATTGGATGTGTTAAAAAATGGAAAATTTACACAAAAGCCTCAACTTCCAGCTTCTTTGGGGGGAAAAAAAGGAATATTTGGAGCAAATTAACCTCTCTGAAGCATATTTTCTTTTTTGGCAAAATTCAAAAGCTCAATGAAAATACATCATTCCATCTTGAAAGTCTACTTTATCAGTGAACATTATTCTGTTAGACATATTTCTGTTTTGTTATCTGTTTAGCACAGTTATTTATAACAGTTGTGCTGTATCTGCAGGGTCACACCTTCCATCCTTAGAAAGGTCATTTAGTTTCAAACTGTTGACTAGTCAGCCATTGTGCTGGTATTTGCTTTGTTTATGGGGACAATCAGAAGTGTAAGTACATGCTTCTACTGGGAAAAGTATAGGTGCAGATTTATTTCACTTGGTTCATTATTGTGATCTTCATATGTAGACAGTATACAAAATAAATTGGACTATTACACATGTCACTGGATGGGCTTGACTTTGTCATAAAATATGTAATTAATTTTTCATGTAACTCTCTACAACCCTAAGCTGTACAAGTATATTAGGTTATCTTGGAATAAATTCTTCCGACACAGTGCCTAGAATACTCTATTTGTCCTGCATGGATGAGCACTTTTACTCCTAAACAGTAGTTTATGTGCTAGGTCTGCTATAGCACCAGGAAAGACATGTGTTTGACAATAAATATTTAGCTAATAAATGGATTTTATTTTCAAGGTGTTTAATCTTTCTGGTTACTGATTTACAACAAGGATTTGCAAATGCTTTTTCAATAAGAGCTCCCTGGAATTTAGAAATAATGCCTGAAAAATGCATAATAAATGTCAAACCTCTTGCATAAAAAATGGCTAAGTTTCATATTGTTTGGTTTGACTATATTTTTTTGTGAGTCTTTTAAAAATCCAGAGCTGTCAAAGTCTTTTTGACCACTTCTCCTTTTTGTATAATTTCAGTCCTTTTTTCTTTTTTCTCTAGGATTACTTGGTTTTCTGAGAGTTAAATCTTCCTTTGGATTTACATAATAAGTTCTGTAAGGATTTAAAATATCACAGATTGTTTAGAGCATTATTTTTAATCATTATATTACAACAGAAAGGCATTTTGATAATGTATCAAGTAGATGGAACTAATCCTTAGAACATACAAATCTTTGCTGTAGAAATTAATCTTCTCCCACAAATTCATTCTTGTGTCACATAGATCTTTTTTTCCTAATATTATTTAATATTGATACATGGTTGTATTCTAAGTAGCATTGATTATATATGAACCATAAATATTTTTGACATTGTTATTTTGTCTCTTCAATCAGTTCTGACTTTGTACTCCTACATTTATACATTATCTTCTGGGACACTGTGTTTTATAAAGCAGTTGTCTCGCAATGGAAAAAAAAATGTGAGCTACCTTTGCCTAACTTCTTATTTTAATACTATAATCATGTTAACTTTCTAGCGTTTATTTGTATTGTTTACATGTTATAAATTTCTTCAAGGAACTTTAACTTGTGTGCAAATATTTTAATGTGCATTTTCGAGTATTGACAATATTTTTGATAGATCAGACATTTCCAGAATAATGTCTGAGCCATCTATATTGTATAATTCTAGGATAAAGAATTCAAAGAACATTAAGACATCATTTGTACTCTCAGTAGCAAGCTAGGGAAGAATAAGGAAATAAGGAGTAAGAAAAAGAGAAAGAAAACTAAACATACTGCAGTATTATAAGGGAGCACAAGCAATACGCAAAACAGCAGAAAAAGGAAAGATTCATCTTGCTTTCGAAGAGTAGGAAAGGTTTTGAGGGCAAGTGCCGTTCATGAAAGATTTTGAGTAACAAATAGGAATTTGATAGATAAGAATGGGACATAGACCCAGAAGTTAAGTTAGAGTTAACTTCAGATGTTTTAATAGCTGGTTATTATTGCAGGAAATAGAGACATACTAAAGACTTTTAATTTACAGGAGCATGGGTTATGTTTCTTAATTGATTTAAGAGCTTTGTTCTCAAACTTTAGCATTCAGCAGAATTAGCCTGGGAGTCATTTTGAAACACAGACTATTTGGCCTCTGCCCCATAATTTCTCTTGGTTCACAGCCTCCTCAGGGAGCTTCCTGGGTGTAATCTGAAACCAGCACCTGAACACTTGGAGTGCTGAGAGACAGTGAAGAACAGGGCAGGCCATTCCGGATTGGCAGGTGGCAGAGAACTTACTTGCAAGGCTTATCTTAGGTGACCACCAGACAAATAGATCTCTTCACCTGCCTGCCAAAGCCTGAAAGTTTATAGAGGGGACCTCAACACCACGTTTTTTCTCAAGCCTGTATCGATCTTGGCAGTAGCTTCTGGGAGTGGGGAAGGTAAGCAGAATGCACATGCCAAGGACAGGAAGGGGTGGAGAGACTCCAGTCGCCCATGGGTCCCGCTCTCTGGTCATTGGCAGTCGTATCTTCTCCATGACCTTCCCCAACAGATTCTGATGCAGTAAGTCTTTAGTGGGCTGAGGATTTACTTTTCTTCCTAGTTCCCAGATGATGCTGACACAGGTGGCTTGGCACCAAAATTGATGAACTACCGGGTCTAGAGTAAATTTTTTCTCTAAGTAGTTCTCCCCTGACTTCCAAGTAAAGGAGTCAAGTAATACTGAACTTTCTTTTTTCATGTTCTGATGACTTGTAACATATATTGACACTTGATCTGAGAGACAAACCCTAGAAGAAAATACATACACATACCCAAAATTAAACCTTTAATTAAATGAATGATAGTACATAGAGTAAAAAATGCTGGAAAATATATTATTATTCTACCTGTATCAGTTAGGGTCCTGGTAGAAAGCAAAATTCATGCAAGTGGTTTAAATAAAGAATTTTTAACAAGAGATAGTTATAGAAATATGGATTTAGTTGAGGCAGCTGACAGCCAATGGCACCCTGAGGTGTCAAAGACAAGTGGAAAGTGTTCCCAGAGTCTGTGGAGAGCTGGGTCCATGAAGCAGAGGCTGGCCTCTGCACAGGACTTGGAATTAGCTTCTAAGAGGGATATAGCTTCTGTCAGAGAAGTACTGAATCAGGGAAGGAGGTAGAAAGAAATACTACAATTTCTCTCTCCCTTTGTGCTCTGGTCTCCTGCGGGTACCTCCTTTTGGCTGAAACCCACCTTTAAGCCAGTTGCATGAGCGTTTACCTGGGGGAGGCAGCCAGTGTGATTTATGTCCAGGGACACAAATTCTCAGAAGGCTGAAGATTGTAATTGAGAGACCTGCTTCTGCCTTCCTTTCTCCTAATTTTAAGCCTGCCTCCCTGTTCTCTACTTTATGCCTTTGTATTTGGTAGTAACAGGCAGAGCACTGAGCAACATGGAGATGAGAGGTGTAGCTTACATAAACACAGATTCAGAAGTGTTTTTAGAGCCTCTTTATCAATTGGGCAAAAGTTCAAATGCTCCTACCACAGCAGAACCTTAAGCATAAGCACTCATAACTCAGAAATGCTGTGACAAGACTGTTGTTTGCTCTTAATATAAGGAGATAAATGATTGTCCAATTCAAGCTGCACAGGGACGATTTGCTCTTTCTGAGTTGACTTCTAAGGCCCTGAGGCTGTTGAATAAATACCAAGAAGGCAATAAGAGCTTAGTTGTCCCACTATCAGGGAGAAAGCACCTTTTAGTATTGGTTTAAATAGCTGAAGGTAGTTGGATGTGATAAATACCAGCACTATTTTATAATTCTCAGTCATAAACAAGAGATTGTCTTTATTGTCTCAATTATTTTGGGATCCATTCCCCATAGTCTCTCTAGAATTTGAAGCAAGAGCAGAGGTAGAATTCATTGCCTGGTAATAGCAATAGGACAAATGTGTGACATTCAAAATGATAGAAGGAGCCCAGTTGTATTAGATTTAAATCCTATGATTTTTCTATATGCATCCTAAGTATAAGGCAAAGTAAGTAAATCATTTTTCACCAAAAATACCACATGTTTAACTCACTTTGCATTTTTGCTCATGCAATTCATTTTGCTGAAACCACCTTTTTCTTATTTTCTGTCTGCTTGTTACAATACATAAGGTTTCATCTCAAATATTTGTCTTTCCATGAATCCTTCAGTGATTTTTCCAACATGAAGTTTGTATACCCAGAGAACATGAATTGCTTTTGAGCCACTTTTTTCCTTCTTTGTTTTATAGTTAAAAATAACATTTTATACCCACAGTTTGAAGCACTTTAACCATTTAAAGTGATTTATAGAGAAATATTTGTATGAGCCTTGAACATGGAATATCCAGTCTCATCTGTAAAATAATTATTGTCTAACTTACCTCTGAGTATCATGAAGAGTTCAAATGAATAAACAATGATGGAAATTTGCAACTGGAAGAGCAAACCTTAAATGTTAAAATACTATTTTCACTGTCCTTTACATGGCAGGAAACCAGAAAGCTTTATATTAAGTTGAACAAAACTGGAAGTTCACAGAAAACTATACTGGAATTAAAAATCCTTAATTATCCAAGTGCATAAAGAGGAAGCGGGGTGGTGGTGAACATCTTGATTTTTTCTTCATGATTACAAAGCCAGGGCAAAATGGACATTAGTATTCATATATATATGAAGCTTTTAAAATGTTTTGTAAAGATGTATGAGAAATATCAAAGTGAACCAATGGAATAAGATGAAAGGCTGAGGCACTGAGATCAAGGTAAAATCAGGGATGGGAAATGAGATAAAATCAGCATTCCAAGTAGAATACTGTAGATACACCATGCGAGCCTCATCATTTACTAGAATTAGGCCAGGAGATTAGTTCTAAACATTCTAGAACCTGAATCAAAGTTTTATTTTAGGTGTAGGACTTTCCTCCAGAATATTATGAGTGTCAAACATGAGGAAAAAAAAAGAGAAAAAGATGAATTGATCAAGAGAACTACAACTGTTTCTGGAATTGAGTCCAAAAAAAGAATTAATTTTTCAGCTTCTTTAAGAAAACTATGTATCTTAATGTGTTACACAGTGTTGTTCTTAGAGTAAATGTACAATGCAGTTGGACATTTCCCTCCACCAAAGTGGTGGGAACCATGCCAAAACAAAGCTCTGGAAGCCTACGCCACAGGTGATTATCAGTGAGGCTTGTGACTTCCTCAGAGTGACAATCAAAAGACACACTTTAATGTATGCGTCAATAATAAGAAAAATGGACCATGTATTTTTTGAGAATCGACCATAAATTTTCTTGCTCTACACTGAGCTTTTGATTAATATTGTCAAGTGGTTAATGTTATGGCAAATACCCTTTTTCTGACCCAAGGCCATTTGATTTAACAGTGAGTCAAGCAGGGGCTATAGTTGATAGGTTCTGACAGATATCCAAAGTAAAAGCCATGATATCTCTTAAAATCAAGTGGGAAGATTGACCTCAATACAGGTAAAGAAGGAATTCTGTAAATACCTGGAAATATTAACCTCAAAATGTTAACAATACTATCTCTGTGGTGTGAGATTCTTGGGATTGAAGGGGCTATCTGCGTTGTTTTTTTTAATGCATTTCATACTTGTAAAGTTTTTTAGAGTATAATACACTGCTTTAATAACCAAAAAAAAAAATCTAGAACCCCAGAGTGATTAAAAACTAAAAATGAAGTGGACGTAGTGCTGGGTTCTCTGCACAACCATCTTAATGTCTGAGAGCTTCATGTTCTCAGTCATAAATCAGTGGTTCCCAAACTGCTGGTTAAAATTCATTCATAGGAAGCCATGAAATATTCAGGGACATACATTTTGGAAATGCAGGCTATATATTATCCTCTTGGTAATTCACAATACACATGACTGTATTAAACTTTTGAAGTCTTGTAGTAAATAGTCATTTTGGACTTCATTTAACCCACAGGGCTGTAAGTGTACGGTAAACCCCTTCTTAGGGGCACCTGGAAGTATGTAGGTGTAAACTGGATATTTGGTTGTCACAAGACTGGATAGGCATGACTAATATTTAGTAATTTTGGACTGTGATGCTAAAAAAGCTACATTGTATAAGACAGTTTCACAAAACAGTTGCTAACAAATGTTTCTGTAAAACAGTAAATTTAATTAAGGGGAACTTTATTGCTAAAGTATGTTTCAAACCAGGGAGGTATAGCCCTTGGCTAGGAATCAAAACTGTGCTCCAAGGAAACAAAGAGACGGAATTGTTGTTAATACAAAAGTCTCTGCCCAGGTTCCCATACAGGTCCATTACATGAATGAGGGATGTAAGCTTTGTTAAGTCTTGACTCGTTGATGCAAATCAGAGATGACTGGTCAGTTTCCCAGCCAGTGTTTGTTGGACAGCAGTAACAGAGACACATCAGGGACTGGCTCTGCTTTGGAGAACAGACCTCATCTTGTGGTTCTTCCAAGGACAGAATCCACGTTGCCTCATGTTAATACTTGGCCATATGATTCCATTTTGTTTTGAGCCTCTGTTAGTCTACAGAATCCATCTTGTTTTCTGTCATAGCTGGATTTGGGGGGAGGCAGAACTCACTTGGTTTTATCTTATTTCCACAGGTATCAAAATGCTTAAAATACAACAAGTTCCCTCCTGGAGAAATGTATTTCACATGAAATAGTATCATGTAGCATCCTTTTTACTACATAATGTAGAATGGTGATTATTCTGAAATTTATATTTTATTCTAAAGCTGTAGATTCCAGTGTACAACTCTCTTTTTTGAAATTCTACTTGTCTTCATGTCTCAAAGTTAATGTTTTTAAAATAGGACTATAGATTTCCACCCCCCCAAAATTTCTTCCTCCTCAAATCAAAATATTTTTCATCTTGATAAATGGAACTATCAGTCATTCATTTAAAAGATTGAAACCATGAGCTTAAACTTTTGTTTACATCACATAGCTTCATTTGTACATCCCATCTGCAAAACATATTTCCCAAACCATGAAAGGTTAAAAAAACTGAAGTGAGGGTGTAATATAAAAAATAAAGCCAGAAGTACTAAAAGTAGAGATTTTGTTCTACTTTACTGGAGAAGAAAACATTTAGAATAGAAATGAGAAATTAGAAAATGGAGCCCGGAATTTAAGGAAACAGTGAACTAAATTTGGAACATAGTTGACTGATCTAATAGGATACCCAGCCATGTGGTGGACTCCGCATCCTCTTTCCAAACCTGTTCTCCACCCTCTCCCTGCCCTCCACACACTCACATATAAGTACTCACCCACATTCACTCACTTATGCATGTACATACCGCTTTGCTCAGAGCCAGGATACTGGTCTCACCTGTGATCTGCAGATTTAGGGTTGTCTCTGATGAGCTGGAGTCCTCAGAGAAGCCTTTTCCTGCCTTATTACCCTTCTAAGGAATTTCAGATGTAGCTAGAGCAAACTAAACTTTGGGGACTAGAGGAAAAAGCAGTCTACCTGTTGATGGTTTGTATTTTAATTATTTTTACTTGTGCTCCAATTTCACTGTCACTGTAACACCAGTGTTTCCTTAATCAATTGTTTTGTTTCTTCCCACTTTTCCCTCTTATTCCTCCAGGGTGCTTTCCAATTCCCCTTTTATTTTAAACCAATTTTAACACTTCTGACACTCTTTGCTGTATTTCCCATAAAAACAAAAAGAACTCATGGAGCAAGATTTGTTTGCATATTTTAAAATGTGTGTTATTTGTAAATATCTTTAATCTTTCCTTTATTTAAAATAAGTCATATTGCTGGAAATAAAAATTACCATTTGGAGATAGAATTGACATATGCTACTGTGTATGTGCTGAGTTGCTACATTTATATATCTCAAAATGATCACCACCATGACATTATCTGACACCCCATCCTGTCATATAACTGCTATTTCTTTTTTGTGGTAGTAACGTTAGCGATCTACTTTCTTAGCAACTTTCAATATGTGAAACAATTTTTTACCTATAATGAACATGCTACCACATTAGATCCCTAGAACTTGGCAATCTTACAACTAGAAGTTTGTATCCTTTGTCCAGCATCTCCCTATTTTCCCCAGCCCCTAGTAATCACCACTTTACTAGTTTCTCTAAGTTTGGCTTTTTTTAGTTTCCATATATAAATGATATCATATAGTATTTGTTTATAGTTATAATTTTTAATTTAATAAATAATGAATGCCTATGTTTAATGAAAATAATAGAAATTTTAGAATGTTATTTTTATAATGAATCAATTTTTGTAAAACATGTATACATATACAACAGCTATATCTCTGGAGAATAAATATACAAAAAATTTTTCTTATACCATCTGTGTACATATATTTATAATGAACATATGTTGCTTTTGTAATTACATATATAATGAAAATAACTGAATATATTTCAATGCATCAGTTCTTTATTTGGGGACCTGATAATTATATCATACAGATAATGTCAGTTAGAAGGTACTCTGTCCATAGGAGGTTTTCCAGGTAGACCATGAGGGCCAGTTACAAGTACTGACACAACAAGAAGAATTCATTGCCTCTATGTGCATGAGCAGTACACATTGTCCTTGTTAAATGTCAGAAGTTTATTGCTGGCAAAATAGATTTCCATTACATTTCATTTACAGCAAAGAAATACAAAGTAAAGAAATGAAACATTGCTCATTTGAATCTTCTATATATGAAAGATGACATACTGTTTCCTGAGCTACTTGTAAAGAATATATAATGAGAGGAAACTGTGTTTTAAGGGAGAAATTCAAAACAACAGCTAATATTCTTTAACCAAATCTACAAATACGGAATTAACAAAAGGTTAGAAAAGTACAAAGCAAAAACAAACAACCCTCATGTGGCTAGAGTAAAATTTTTTAAAGTGTACCTTTTATTCTTACATAATATTTTATTATGTAGTTGAAATAATATTCTCATTAAGTAGGCTGAATAAAGAATGAAATGTATTAAAAACAATTAATTATAATGTAATAAAGATAATTCTGTATCCTGGGCTTGATTTTTCAACCTAAGTATTTCTTTTAATCATGGTTCACATTTGATTTGGTTAAAAGATTTTTAGATTAGCACCCATAAAATAAGAAATTCATCCTTGCATATTTTCCCACTTTTATTCTAAGTTTATAGTACAGATTCTATTTTATGTCTCTTTGTTAAAGTAACAGTGGGAAATGAAAATGCAGATGACATAGGAGTAATGTTTCATTTAGAGGACGAAGGGAAACATGGAATGTACATATCTTTCTGTGGTCAGGAGGACAGCAAGACCAGAACGAGGGCTGACCAAAAGACAACTTGAAACTAGGTGGCAGTGAACCCGAAACAGGCTAATTTTAGGAACAACCATAGCTTTAACAGTGATAATTTTTTAATTCCACATCAGAATACTTTTCATAACCTTTAACCACAAAATTGGATCCAGTTCTATGCAAAGTTACACTAGTATATGACATTCTATTTTTTCTTTTTATGTGTTCTGGACATATTTTCAATATCAGCACATTAAGTCTAGCTTGTTCTTTCCAGTAGCTGTATAATAGCCCATTGTTTAGAAAGTGTAAAATCATATTGGCACTGTTCCCTTATTCTTGGGAATTTAGGCTATTTCCATTGGGTTACTGCTTTTTACAATTGTGCAAAAATATGTGTTTGTGCACATACACACATATATATCTATACATACTGTTTATAGATATAAATGTATGCATACCTAATATGTATATATACATTTGAACAGTTGTAACTGTAAAGATTCTTAAGCATAGAACTATAAATGTCTACATGCATATATATATATATATATATGTGTGTATATATGTGTAATGAAGTTCTATACATACATACATAAATACATTTGAGCAATTTTATCTACAAGGACAATTATTAAAAGTAGAATTACAGTGCTAAAGGATACCATACATTATATTTCATAAACTATTTACATACTCGTTACTTTGTCTTCTGTATTCTCACACATACAGAAGTCCTGCTTCACTACAAAAATTTTTTTAAAACTCCTGTTTTGTTCTAGGATTTTATGGCATCAATGTTTACATTTCATTTTTTGGTGCAGGTTGAATGTATTGCAGAGAAAGGAATGAGAGAGGACTACAAATTTACAGTGAGAAAATCAAGGCTCACATAGTTCAGTACTACTTTCTCACAGTTATGGGCCTGTAGTTATATAGGACATAAAGACTGTTGGAATATCTTAAGCACAAAAATCATATTTAAGGAAAATAATACCATTAATAGTTCCCATGTTCTAGATATTTTAATTGTGATTTCCTTTAGTCCTTTAATCAAAAGAAACTTTGTCCTCTTAGACTTATTAATAGTTTTGTACATTTTTTTATTAAGGTATTATTGATATACACTCTTATGAAGGTTTCACATGAAAAAACAATGTGGTGACTACTTTTACCTGTGTTATCAAGTCTACACCCATACCCCAATGCATTCACTATCCAACAGTGTAGTAAGATGCCACAGATTCACTGTTTGCCTTCTCTCTGCTACACTGTTTTCCCCGTGACACTCCACACCATGTGTACTAAACATAATACCTCTCAATCCCCTTCTCCCTCCCTCCACACCCGCCTTCCCACATCCCTCCCCTTTGGTAACCACTAGTCCCTTCTTGGAGTCTCTGAGACTGCTGCTATTTTGTTCCTTCAGTTTTGTTGCATTGTTATACTCTACAAATGAGGGAAATCATTTGGCACTTGTTTTTCTCAGCCTGACTTATTTCACTGAGCATAGTATCCTCCAGTTCCATCCATGTTGTTGCAAATGGTAGGATTTGTTTCTTTCTTATGGCTGAATAGTATTCCATTGTGTATATGTACCACCTCTTCTTTATCCATTCATCTACTGATGGACACTTAGGGTGCCTCAATAACTTCACTATTGTAAATACTGCTGTGATAAACATAGGGGTGCATAGGGGTGCATATGTCTTTTTAAATATGAGAAGTTGTATTCTTTCGGTAAATTCCAAGGAGTGGGATTCCCGGGTCAAATGGTATTTCTATTTTTAGTTTTTTGAGAAACTTCCATATTGCTTTCCACAATGGTTGAACTAGCTTACATTCTCACCAGCAGTGTAGGAGGGTTCCCCTTTCTCCACATCCTCGCCAGCATTTGTTGTTCTTAGTCTTTTGGATGTTGGCCATCCTAACTGGTGTGAGGTGATATCTCATGTGGTTTTAATTTGCATTTCCCTGATTATTAGTGATATGGAGCATCTTTTCATGTGTCTGTTGGCCATCTGGATTTCTTCTTTGGAGAATTGTCTCCTCATGTCCTCTGCCCATTTTTTAATCGGGTTATTTGCTTTTTGGGTGGTGATGTCTTTGAGTTCTTCATATATTTTGGATGTTAACCCCTTGTTGGATATGTCATTTACAAATATATTCTCCCATACTGTAGGATGCCTTTTTGTTCTGTTGATGGTGTCCTTTGTCATACAGAAGCTTTTTAGTTTGATGTAGTCCCATGTGTTCATTTTTGCTTTTGTTTCCCTTGCTTGAGGAGATGCGTTAAGGAAGATGTTGCTCGTGCTTATATTCAGGAGATTTTGCCTATGTTGTCTTCTAAGAGTTTTATGGTTTCATGACTTACATTCAGGTCTTTGATTCATTTCAAGTTTACTTTTCTGTATGGGATTAAGAAATAATCCAGTTTCATTCTCTTGCAAGTAACTGTCCAGTTTTGTCAACACCAGTTGTTGAAGAGGCTTTCATTTCCCCATTGTATGTCCATGGCTCCTTTATCATATATTAATTGACCATATATGCTTGGGTTTATATCAGGGCTCCCAGGTCTGTTCCATTGGTCTATAGGTCTGTTCTTGTGCCAGTACCAAATTGTCTCTATTACTGTTGCTTTGTAGTAGAGCTTGAAGTTGGGGACTATAATCACCCCAGCTTATTCTTCCTTCTCAGGATTTCTTTGGCTATTTGGGGTCTTTTGTGGTTCCCTATGAATTTTAGAACAATCTGCTCTAGTTCATTGAAGAATGCTTTTGCTATTATGATAGGGATTGCATTAAATCTGTAGATTGCACTGGGCAGGATGGCCATTTTCAGAATATTAATTCTTCCTATCCTTGAGCACGGGATGTGTTTCCATTTATTTGTATATTTAATTTCTCTCATGAGTGTCTTGTAGTTTTCAGAGTATAGGTCGTTCACTTCCTTGGTTAGGTTTATTCCTAGGTATTTTATTCTTTTTGATGCAACTGTGAATGGAATTGTTTTCCTAATTTCTCTTTCTGCTAGTTCATTGTTAGTATATAGGTATGCCACAGATTTTTGCATACTAATTTTGTATTCTGCAACTTTGCTGAATTCAGATATTAGATCTCGTTTTTTTGGAGTGGATTCTTTAGGGTTTTTTATGTACAATATCATGTCATCTGCAAACAGGGACACTTGAACTTCTTCCTTGCCAATATGGATGCCTTTTATTTCTTTGTGTTTTATGATTGCCATGGCTAGGACCTCCAATGCCATGTTGAATAGAGGTGGAGAGACTGGGTATCCTTGTCTTGTTCCCGATCTTAAGGGAAAAGCTTTCAACTTCTCACTGTTAAGTATAATGTTGGCTGTCTGTTTGTCATATATGGCCTTTATTATGTTGAGGTACTTCCTCTCTATACCCATTTTGTTGAGAGTTTTTATCATGAATATGTGTTGAATTTTTTAAATGCTTTTTCAGCACCTATGGAGATGATCGTGTGGTTTTTGTTCTTTTTTTTTGTTGATGTGGTGGATGATGTTGATGGATTTTTGAATGTTGTATCATCCTTGCATCCCTGGAATAAATCCTACTTGATCATGATGAATGATCTTTTTGAATTCGGTTTGCTCATATTTTGTTGAGTATTTTTGCATCTATGTTCTTTAGGGATATTGGTCTGTAATTTTCTTATTTTGTGGCATCTTTTCCTGGTTTTGGTATTAGAGTGATGCTGGCCTCATAGAATGAGTTTGGAAGTAATCTGTCTTCTTCTACTCTTTGAAAAACTTTAAGGAAAATGGGTATTAGGTCTTCACTAAATGTTTGATAAAATTCAGTGGTAAATCCATCTTGTCCAGGGGTTTTCTTCAGAGGTAGTTTTTTTTAAATTTTTTTATTTAATATAGTTTATTTTATTATTATTAATCTACAATTACATGTGCAATATTACGGTTATTAAACTACCCCTTCATCAGGTCCCCCCCACCAACCCCATTACAGTCACTGTCCATCAGCGTAGTGAGATGCTATAGAATCACTACTTGTCTTCTCTGAGTTGTACTGCCCTCCCCGTGCCCCCCAACATTACATCTGCTAATCGTAATGCCCCTTTTTCCCTCTTATCCCTCCCTTCCTGCCCATTTTCCCCAGTCCCTTTCCCTTTGGTAACTATTAGTCCGTTCTTGGGTTCTGTGAGTCTGCTGCTGTTTTGTTCCTTCAGTATTTTTCTTTGTTCTTATACTCCACATATGAGTGAAATCATTTGATACTTGTCTTTTTCGGCTTGGCTTATTTCACTGAGCATAATACCCTCTAGCTCCATCCATGTTGTTGCAAAGGTAGGATTTGTTTTCTTCTTATGGCTGAATAATATTCCATTGTGTATATGTACCACCTCTTCTTTATCCATTCATCTACTGATGGACACTTAGGTTGCTTCCATTTCTTGGCTATTGTAAATAGTGCTGCAATAAACATGGGGATGCATCTGTCATTTTGAAATTGGGCTGCTGCATTCTTAGGGTAAATTCCTAGGAGTGGAATTCCAGGGTCAAATGTTATTTCTATTTTGAGTTTTTTGAGAAACCTCCATACTGCTTTCCGCAATGGTTGAAATAATTTGCAGTCCCACCAGCAGTGTAGGAGGGCTCCCTTTTCTCCACATCCTCGCCAACATTTGTTGTTGTTTGTGTTTTGGATGTTGGCCATCCTCACTGGTGTGAGGTGATATCTCATTGTGGTTTTAATCTGCATTTCTCTGATGATTAGCGATGTGGAGCATCTTTTCATGTGCCTGTTGGCCATCTGAATTTCTTCTTTGCAGAAATGTCTATTCATGTCCTCTGCCCATTTCTTAATTGGATTATTTGCTTTCTGTTTGTTAAGGTGCATGAGTTCTTTATACATTTTGGATGTCAACCCTTTATCAGATACGTTTTTTATGAATATATTCTCCCATTCTGTAGGATGTCTTTTTGTTCTACTGATGGTGTCCTTTGCTGTACAGAAGCTTTTCAGCTTGATATAGTCCCACTTGTTCATTTTTGCTTTTGTTTCCCTTGCCCGGGGAGATATGTTCATGAAGAAGTTGCTCATGTTTATGTCCAAGAGATTTTTGCCTATGTTTTTTTCTAAGAGTTTTATGGTTTCATGACTTACATTCAAGTCTTTGATCCACCTTGAGTTTACCTTTGTGTATGGGGCTAGACAGAAGTCCAGTTTCATTCTCTTACATGTAGCTGTCCAGTTTTTCCAACACCAGCTGCTGAAGAGGCTGTCATCTCCCCATTGTGTATCCAAGGCACTTTTATCAAATATTAATTGACTGTATATGTTTGGGTTAATGTTTGGATTTTCTATTCTGTTCCACTGGTCTGTGGGTCTGTTTTTGTGCCAATACCAAATTGTCCTGATTACTGTGGCTTTGTAGTAGAGCTTGAAGTCAGGGAGTGTAATTCCCCCTGTTTTATTCCTCCTTCTCAGGATTGCTTTGGCTATTCGGGGTCTTTTGTGGTTCCATATGAATTTTAGAGTTATTTGTTCAAGTTCATTGAAGAAAGCTGTTGGTAGTTTGATAGGGATTGCATTGAATCTGTAGATTGCTTAAGGTAGTACAGCCATTTTGACAATATTTATTCTTCCTAGCCAAGAGCACAGGATGCATTTCCATTTATTAGTGTCCTCTTTAATTTCTCTTAGGAGTGTCTTGTAGTTTTCAGAGTACAGGTCTTTCACTTCCTTCATTAGGTTTATTCCTAAGTATTTTATTCTTTTTGATGCAATTGTGAATGGAATTGTTTTTCTGATTTCTCTTTCTGTTAGTTCATCATTAGTGTATAGGAAAGCAACAGATTTCTTTGTGTTAATTTTGGATCCTCCAACTTTGCTGAATTCAGATATTAGTTCTAGTAGTTTTGGAATGGAATCTTTAGGGTTTTTTATGTACAGTATCATGTCATCTGCAAATAGTGACAATTTGACTTCTTCTTCACCAATCTGGATGCCTTGTATGTCTTTGTTTTGTCTGATTGCTGTGGCTAGGACCTCCAGTACTATGTTGAATAACAGTGGAGAGAGTGGGAATCCCTGTCTTGTTCCCGATCTTAGGTGAAAATCTTTCAGCGTCTCGCCGTTAAGTATGATGTTAGCTGTGGGTTTGTCATATATAGCCTTTATGATGTTGAGGTACTTGCTGTCTATACCCTTTTTGTTAAGAGTTTTAATCAGGAATGGATGATGAATTTTGTCAAATGCTTTTTCAGCATCTATGGAGATGATCATGTGGTTTTTGTACTTCTTTTTGTTCATGTGGTGGATGATGTTGATGGATTTTCGAATGTTGTACCATCCTTGCATCCCTGGGATGAATCCCACTTGATCATGGTGTATGATCCTCTTGATGTATTTTTGAATTCGGTTTGCTAATATTCTGTTGAGTATTTTTGCATCTACGTTCATCAGATATATTGGTCTGTAATTTTCTTTTTTGGTGAGGTCTTTTCCACGTTTTGGTATTAGAGTGATGCTGGCTTCATAGAATGAGTTTGGAAGTATTCCCTCCTCTTCTATTTTTTGGAAAACTTTAAGGAGAATGGGTGTTATTTCTTCTCTATATATCTGGTAGAATTAAGAGGTGAATCCATCAGGCCCGGGGTTTTTGTTCTTGGGTAGTTTTTTGATGACCAATTCGATTTCGTCGCTGCTGATTGGTCTGTTTAGTTTTTCTGTTTCTTGCTTGGTCAGTCTTGGAAGGTTGTATTTTTCTAAGAAGTCGTCGATTTCTTCTATGTTTTCCAGCTTGTTAGCATATAGATTCTCATAATATTCTCTTGTGATTCTTTGTATTTCTGTGGGGTCCGTCGTGATTTTCCCTTTCTCATTTATGATTCTGTTTACGTGTGTAGATTCTCTTTTTCTCTTAATGAGTGTCGCTAGGGGTTTATCTGTTTTGTTTATTTTTTTCAAAGAACTAGCTCTTGGTTTCATTGATTTTTTCTATTGTTTTATTCTTCTCAATTTTATTTATTTCTTTTCTAATCTTTATTATGTCCCTCCTTCTGGTGACTTCGGGCCTCATTTGTTCTTCTTTTTCCAATTTCAGTAATTGTGTCTTTAGACTATTCATTTGGGAATGTTATTCCTTCTTTAAATAGGCCTGGATTCCAATGTGCTTTCCTCTTAGAACTGCCTTTGCTGCGTCCCACAGAAGTTGTGGCTTTGTGTTGTTGCTGTCATTAGTCTCCATATATTCTTTGATTTCTGTTTTGATTTGGTCGTTAACCCATTGATTAATTAGGAGAGTGTTGTTAAGTCTCCATGTATTTGTGAGCCTTTTTGATTTCTTTCTAAAATTTATTTCTAGTTTTATACCTTGGTGATCTGAGAAGTTGGTTGGTAGGATTTCAATATTTTTGAAATTACTGAGGTTCTTTTTGTGGCCTAGTATGTGGTCAATTCTGGAAAATGTTCCATGTGCACTTGAGAAGCATGTGTATCCTGTTGCTTTTGGGTGTACAGTTCTGTAGATGTCTATTAGGTCCATCTGTTCTAGTGTGTTGTTCAGTGCCGTTGTGTCTTATTCTCTGTCTGGTTGATCTGTCCTTTGGAGTGAGTGGTGTGTTGAAGTCTCCTAAAATGAATGCATTGCTATTTCCTCCTTTAATTCTGTTAGTATTTGTCTCACATATGCTGGCGCTCCTGTTTTGGGTGCATATATATTTATAATGGTTATATCTTTTTTTTGGACTGACACCTTATCATTATGTAATGTCGTTCTTTATCTTTTGCTACTTTCCTTGTTTTGAAGTCTATTTTGTCTGACACTAGTACTGCAACACCTGCTTTTTTCTCTTTCTTGTTTGCATGAAATATCTTTTTCCATCCCTTCACTTTTAGTCTGTGTATATCTTTGGATTTGAGGTGAGTTTCTTCTAGGCAGCATATAGATGGGTGTTGCTTTTTTATCCATTCTGTTACTCTGTGTCTTTTGATTGGTGGATTAAGTCCATTTACATTTAGGGTGATTATTGATAGATATGTACGTATTGCCATTGCTGGCTTTAGATTCGTGGTTACCAAGGGTTCAAGGATTGCTGATTTACTATCTAGCAATCTAACTTAACTTTCTTGTTAAGTTATTGTAAACCCAGTCTGATGTTTCTTTATTTCTCTCCCCTCCCATTCCTCCTCCTCCATTCTTTCTATAATAGGTGTTTTATTCTTTGCCCCTAGTTAGTATTTGGATGTTCTGCTTTCTTTGCTATGATTTTATTTTCTCTGGTGACATCTTTTTAGCCTTGGGTGTGCTTCCATCTAGAGCAGTCCATTTAAGATATCCTGTGGTGGTGGTTTATGAGAGGCAAACTCTCTCAACTTTCGTTTGTCTGGAAATTGTTTAATCCCTCCATCATATTTAAATGATAGTCGTGCTGGATACAATATTCTTGGTTCAAGGCCCTTCTGTTTCATAACGTTAAATATATCATGCCATTCTTTTCTGGCCTTTAAGGTTTCTGTTGAGAAGTCTGATGATAGGCTGATGGGTTTTCCTTTGTAGGTGATCTTTTTTCTCTCTCTAGCTGCCTTTAATACCCTGTCTTTATCTTTGATCTTTGCCATCTTAATTATTATGTGTCTTGGTGTTGTCTTCCTTGGGTCCCTTGTGTTGGGAGATCTATGAGCTTCGGTGGACTGCGAGACTACTTCCTTCCCCAGCGAGGGAAAGTTTTCAGCAATTATTTCTTCAAAGACACTTTCTATCCCTTTTTCTCTCTCTTCTTCCTCTGGTACTCCTATAATGCGAATATTGTTCCGTTTGGATTGGTCACACAGTTCTCTTAATATTCTTTCATTCCTAGAAATCCTTTTATCTTTCTCTGCCTCAGCTGCTCTGTACTCCTGTTCTCTGTTTTCTATTCCATTAACAGTCTCTCGCATCTCATCCATTCTGCTGTTAAGCCCGTCGATCGCTTGTCTGATTTCTGTATTGTCTTTCTTCAGTTCCCTCACTTCCTCCCTCAGCTCTTGCACATTTCTCTGTTGGTCCATCAGCATGGTTATGACTTTTATTCTGAATTCTTTTTCAGGAATACTGTGCATTTCCATCCCTTCAGACTCACTCTCTGGGGTTGTCTGGTTGATTTTGGTCTGAACCATATTCCTCTGTCTTTTCATGGTTATATAATTGGTCACTGATAGTTGCCACGTATGTCAGCTGGGCTCTTTAAGACTTTAAAAAGGGATGAAAAAAAACAGGAAAGAAAGAAAGAAAGAAAAAAAAGAAAAAAAGAAAGAAAAGAAAGAACAAAAACAAAACAAAAAAACAAAGAAACAAAAAATGCCCACCGGACGTACATTCTGTGGGAATGCTCTAGGTGGCGCTATTGCCCCACTATTCCACAGCTGTGACTGTGCTGCTCCGCAGGGCCCTTTATCGCTCTGGCAGAGGTGGGAACGAATAGGAGGCTGTTGATCTCAGTGAGAAGTGTTAAGTATGGCTATGCTTCCTCAGTCGCCAGCTAAGGCGTCTGAAACTCCCCAGGACTCCCAGCCTGCTGGGCTCAGTGTGCTGGGGCGATCCGGCTCCTCCGCTGGGCTCCTGTCTCTTTAAGACCGCTGAGGAAAGCGCGCACTTTTTTTTTCCTTCCCGGAGCCGGCTGCAAGCACCCCTGGCGCGTTCCCCGCTCAGATCCTGCCCCTCTGTCTCTCCAATCTCCGCTACACTGCGCAATGTGGGTCAGCGCTCCCCGCGCAGATCACCGGGGCTGGCTACTTCGCGGGGTGTACTTCCACTCCCTCCCGGCTCTGAATCCTCTCCTCCTGCCGGTGCGCTGGGGTGGGGGAGGGCTCGGGTCCCGCCGGGTCGCGGCTCCGTTCTTACCCGCCTCTTGGGGTGCCAAGTCCTCTCGGGTGTAGCTGCACGCTGTGCGCTTTCCTGTGTATTCTCGTCTCTCTTTTAGGAATAGATGTATTTGCTGTGTTTTCGTACATAAATATAGTGTTGGGAGGAGATTTCTGCCGCCCTGCTCACACCGCCATCTTCCCGGAAGTCTGAGGTAGTTTTTTGATTACCAATTCAATTTTGTTGCTGTAATTGGTCTGTTCAGATTTTCTGTTTCTTTCTTGGTCAGCCTCGAAAGGTTTTATTTTTATAGAAAGCTGTCCATTTCTTCTAGGTTATCCAGTTTGCTAACATCATAGTATTCTGTAATAATTCTTTGTATTTCTGTGGTGTCCATGGTGATTTTTCCTTTCTTGTTTCTAATTCTGTTTATGTGTATAGACCCTTTTTTTCTTGATAAATCTTGCTTGTGGTGTATCTGGTTTGTTTGTTTTCTTGAAGAACCAGCTCCTGCTTTCATTGATTCTTTCTATTGTTTTATTCTTCTCTATTTTATGTATTCTGCTCTAATCTTTATTATGTTCCTCCTTCTACTAACTTTGGGCCACAATTTTTCTTCTTCTAGTTTCATTAATAGTGAGTTTAGACTGTTCATATGGAATTGTTCTTCTTTTCTGAGATAGGCCTGTATTGCAATATACTTTTCCTCTTAGTACAGACCATTGCTGCATCCTATAGATTTTGCAGTGTTGAATTATTGTGGTCATTTGTCTCCATATATTGCTTGATGTCTGTTTTTATTTGGTCATTGAAAAAATGATATTTAGGGACATGTTGTGAAGCTGCCAAGTGTTTGTGGGATTTTTCATTTTCTTTGCATAATTTACTTCTAGTTTTATTGCTCTATGGTCTTAGAAACTGGTTGGTACAATTTCAATCTTTTTTAATTTACTGAGGCTCTTTCTGTGGCCTGGTATATGATCTATTCTTCAAAATGTTCCATGTGCCCTTGAGAAGAATGTGTATTCTGCTGCTTTTGAGTGTAGAGTTCTGTAGATGCCTGTTAGGTCCATCTGTTTTAATGTGTTGTTCAGTGCTTCTGTCTCCTTACTTATTTCTGTTAGGTTTATCTGTCCTTTGGAGTGAGTGGAGAGTTAAAATCTCTGAGAATGAAAGCATTGCATTCTATTCCTCTTTTCAGTTCTGTTAGTATTTGTTTCACATATGTAGGTGCTCCTGTGTTGGGTGCATAAATATTTAAAAAGGCTATATCTTCTTGTTGGATTGACCCCTACATCATTATGTAATGTCCTTCTTTGTCTCTTGTGACTTTCTTTGTTTTGAAGTCTATTTTGTCTGATACAAGTACTGCAACTCCTGCTTTTATCTCCCTCTTACTTGCATGATATATCTTTTTCAATACTTTCACTTTTAGTTTGTGTATGTCTTTGAGTTTAAAGTGAGTCTCTTGTAGGCAGCATTTAGATGGGTCTTGTTTTTTAATTCATTCAGGTATTCTATGTCTTTTCTTTTTTTTATATACTTTATTTTGATATGATTAATCTACAATTACATGTGCAGTATTATGGTGATTAAAATACCCCTTCATCAGGTCCCACCCACCGACCCCATTACAGTCATTGTCCATCAGCATAGTGAGATGCTATAGAATCACTACTTGTCTTCTCTGAGTTGTACAGTCCTTCCCGTGCCCCCGCAACACTATATCTGCTAATCATAATGCCCCTTTTTCTCCCTTGTCCCTTCCTTCCCACCCATCTTCCCAAGTCCCGTGCACTTTGGTAACTATTAGTCAGTACTTAGTTCTGTGAGTCTGCTGCTGTTTTGTTCTTTCAGTTTTTTCTTTGTTCTTATACTCCACATATGAGTGAAATCATTTGGTACTTGTCTTTTTTGGCTTGCCTTATTTCACTGAGCATAATACTCTCTACCTCGATCCATCTTGTTGCAAATGGTAGGATTTGTTTTCTTCTTATGAGTGTATAATATTCCATTGTGTATATGTACCACTTCTTCTTTATCCATTCATCTACTGATGGACACTTAGGTTGCTTCCATTTCTTGGCTGTTGTAAATAGTGCTGCAATAAACATAGGGGTGCATATGTCCTCTTCAAACTGAGCTGCTGCATTCTTAGGGTATATTCCTAAGAGTAGGATTCCTGGGTCAAATGGTATTTCTATTTTGAGTTTTTGAGGAACCTCCATACTGCTTTCCACAATGGTTGAACTAATTTGCATTCCCACCAGCAGTGTAGGAGGGTTCCCTTTTCTCCACATCCTCGTCAACATTTGTTGTTGTTTGTGTTTTGGATGTTGGCCATCCTCACTGGTGTGAGGTGATATCACATTGTGGTTATAATCTACATTTCTCTGATGATTAGTGATGTAGAGCATCTTCTCATGTGCCTGTTGGCCATCTGAGTTTCTTCTTTAGAGAAGTGTCTATTCATGTTCTCTGCCCATTGGAATATTTGCCTTTTGTTTGTTGAGGTGCGTGAGTTCTTTATATATTTTGGATGTCAACCCCTTATCGGATATGTCATTTATGAATATATTCTCCCATACTGTAGGATGTCCTTTTATTCTACTGATGGTGTTCTTTGCTATACAGAAGCTTTTCAGCTTGATATAGTCCGACTTGTTCATTTTTGCTTTTGTTTCCCTTGCACGGGGAGATATGTTCATGAAGAAGTCACTCATTTTTATGTCCAAGAGATTTTTGCCTATGTTTTATTCTAAGAGTTTTATGGTTTCATGACTTACATTCAGATCTTTGATCCATTTTGAGTTGACTTTTGTGTATGGGGTTAGACAGTAGTCCAGTTTCATTCTCTTACATGTGGCTGTCCAGTTTTTCCAACACCAGCTGTTGAAGAGGCTGTCATCTCCCCATTGTATATCCAAGGCTCCTTTATCATATATTAATTGACTGCATATATTTGAGTTAATGTTTGGATTTTCTATTCTGTTCCACTGATCTGTGGGTCTGTTTTTGTGCCAATACCAAATTGTCCTGATTACTGTGGCTTTGTAGTAGAGCTTGAAATCAGGGAGCGTAATTCCCCCTGTTTTATTCCTCCTTCTCAGGATTGCTTTGGCTATTCGGGGTCTTTTGTGGTTCCATATGAATTTTAGAATTATTTGTTCAAGTTCATTGAAGAAAGCCGTTGGTATTTTGATAGGGATTCCATTGAATCTGTAGATTACTTTATGTAGTATAGCCATTTTGACAATATTTATTCTTCCTAGCCAAGAGCATGGGATGAATTTCCATTTGTTAGTGTCCTCTTTAATTTCTCTTACGAGTGTCTTGTAGTTTTCAGGGTATAGGTCTTTCACTTCTTTCGTTAGGTTTATTTCTAGGTATTTTATTCTTTTTGATGCAGTTGTGAATGTAATTGTTTTCCTGATGTCTCTTTCTGTTAGCTCATCGTTAGTGTATAGGAAAGCAACAGATTTCTGTGTATTAATTTTGTATCCTGCAACTTTGCTGAATTTAGACATTAGTTCTAGTAGTTTTGGAGTGGAGTCTTTAGGGTTTTTAATGTACAATATCATGTCATCTGCAAATAGTGACAATTTGACATCGTCATTACCAATCTGGATGCCTTGTATATCTTTCTTTTGTCTGATTGCCGTGGCTAGCACCTCCAGTAGTATGTTGGATAACAGTGGAGATAGTGGGCATCCCTGTCTTGTTCCCGATCTTACATGAAAAGCTTTCAGCTTCTCACTGTTTAGTATGATGTTAGCTGTGGGTTTGTCATATATAGCCTTTATGATGTTGAGGTACTTGCCGTCTATATCCATTTTGTTGAGACTTTTAATCATGAATGGATGCTGAATTTTGTCAAATGCTTTTTCAGCATCTATGGAGATGATCATGTGCTTTTTCTTCTTTTTGTTGATGTGGTGGATGATGTTGATGGGTTTTCAAATGCTGTACCTTCCTTGCGTCCCTGGGATGGATCCCACTTGATCATGGTGTATGATCCTCTTGATGTATTTTTGACTTCGGTTTGCTAATATTTTGTTGAGTATTTTTGCATCTACGTTCATCAGGGATATTGGTCTGTAATTTTCTTTTTTGGTGAGGTCTTTGCCATGTTTTGGTATTAGAGTGATGCTGGCTTCATAGAATGAGTTTGGAAGTATTCCCTCCTCTTCTATTTTTTGGACAACTCTAAGGAGAATGGTTGTTATTTCTTTTCACTATGTCTGGTAGAATCCAGAGGTGAATCCATCTGGTCCGGGGGATTTGTTCTTGGGTCGTTTTCTGATTAATGATTCAATTTCATTGCTGGTGATTGGTCTGTTTAGTTTTTCTGTTTCTTGTTTGGTCAGTTTTGGAAGGTTTATTTTTCTAAGAAGTTATCCATTTCTACTAGGTTTTCTAGCTTTTTAGTATATAGATTCTCATAATATTCTCTTGTAATTCTTTGTATTTCTGTGGGGTCCATTGTGATAATTTCTTTCTCATTTCTGATTCTGTTTATGTGTGTAGATTCTCTTTTTCTCTTAATGAGTCTGGCTAGGGATTTATCTATTTTGTTTATTTTTTCAAAGAACCAGCTCTTGGTTTTATTGATTTTTTCTATTGTTTTATTCTTCTCAATTTTATTTATTTCTTTTCTAATCTTTATTATGTCCCTCCTTCTGGGGACTTTGGGCCTCATTTGTTCTTCTTTTTCCAATTTCAGTAATTGTGTCTTTAGACTATTCATTTGGGAATGTTTTTCCTTCTTTAAATAGGCCTGGATTGCAATATACTTTCCTCTTAGAACTGCCTTTGCTGCGTCCCACAGAAGTTGTGGCTTTGTGTTTTTGTTGTCATTAGTGTCCATATATACTTTGGTTTCTGTTTTGATTTGGTCGTTAACCCATTGATTAATTAGGAGAATATTGTTAAGTCTCCATGTATTTGTGAGTCTTTTTTATTTCTTTCTAAAATTTATTTCTAGTTTTATACCTTGGTGATCTGAGAAGTTGGTTGGTAGAATTTCAGTATTTTTGACTTCACTGTGGTTCTTTTTGTGGCCTAGTATGTGGTCTATTCTGGAAAATGTTCCACTTGCCCTTGAGAAGAATGCGTATCCTCTTGCTTTTGGGTGTAGAGTTGTAGATGTCTGTTAGGTCCATCTGTTCTAGTGTGTTATTCAGTGCCTCTGTGTCTCTACTTATTTTCTGTCTGGTTGATCTGTCCTTTGGAGTGAGCGGTGTGTGAAGTCACCTAAAATGAATGCATTGCTGTCTATTTCCTCCTTTAATTCTGTTAGTATTTGTTTCACAAATGCCGGCGCCCCTGTGTTGGGTGCATATATATTTAAAATGGTTGTATCTTCTTGTTGGATTGACCCCTTTATCATTATGTAATGTCCTTCTTTATCTCTTGCTACTTTCTTCGTTTTGAAGTCTATTTTGTCTGATACAAGTACTGCAACCCCTGCTTTTTTCTCCTTGTTTTTTGCATGAAATATCTTTTTCCATCCCTTCGCTTTTAGTCTGTGTATATCTTTGGGTTTGAGGTGAGTTTCTTGTAGTCAGCATATGGATGGGTCTTGCTTTTTTATCCATTCCGTTACTCAGTGTTTCTTGATTGGTGCATTCATACCATTTACATTTAGGGTGTTTATCGATAGAAATGTACTTATTGCCATTACTAGCTTTAAATTCATGGTTACCAAAGGTTCAAGGGTTGCTCTTTACTATCTAATCATCTAACTTAACTTTCTTGTTAAGTTATTGTAAACACTGTCTGATGTTTCTTTATTTCTCTCCCTTTTTATTCTTCCTCCTCCATTCTTTATGTACTATGTGTTTTATTCTTTGCCTTTAGCTAGTATTTGGATGGTCTGCTTTCTTTGCTATGATTTTATTTTTTCTAGTAACATTTTTTAGCCTTAGGAGTGCTTCCCTCTAGAGCTGTTCCTTTAAGATGTCCTGTACAGGGGGTTTATGGGAGGCAAGTTCTCTCACCTTTCGCTTGTCTGGAAATTGTTTAATCCCTATGTCATATTTAAATGATAATCGTGCTGGATATAATATTCTTGGTTCGAGGCCCTTCTGTTTCATTATGTTAAATATATCATGCCATTCTCTTCTGGCCTGTAAGGTTTCTGTTGAGAAGTCTATTGATAGTCTGATGGGTTTTCCTTTGTTGGTGGTCTTTTTTCTCTCTCTAGCTGCCTTTAATACTCTGTCCTTATCTTTGATCTTTGCTATTTTAATTTTTATGTGTCTTGGTGTTGTCTTCCTTGGTTCCCTTCTTTTGGGAGATCTGTGGGCTTCTGTGGACTGTGAGACTATTTCCTTCCCAGCATGGGAAAGTTTTCAGCAATTATTTCTTCAAAGACACTTTTTATCCCTTTTTCTCTCTCTTCTTCCTCTGATACTCCTGTAGTATGAATATTGTTCCATTTGGATTGGTCACACAGTTCTCTTAATTTTCTTTCATTACTTGAGATCCTTTTATCTCTCTCTGTGTCGGCTTTTCTGTATTCCTGTTCTCTGATATCTATTCCATTAATAGCCTCTTGCATCTCATCCAGTCTGCTGCTAAGCCCATTGATGTCTTGTCTCATTTCTGCATTTTCTTTCCTGACCTCCCTCACTTCCTCCCTCAGCTCTTGTAGATCCATCAGCATGTTTATGACTTTTATTCTGAATTCTTTTTCAGGAAGATCGTGCATTTCCATCCCTTCAGTCTCCCTCTCTGGTGTTGTCTAGTTCTGGGTGAGCTTGTTCTGTACCATATTCCTCTGTCTTTTCATGACGATAGAAGTGGTCGCTGGTAGGTGCCACATGTCATTGGGCTGTTTTAGACTTTAAAGAAAAACAAAAACAAACAAATAAAAAAAGAAGGAAGAGAAAGAAAATCGAAAAAAAAAAGAAAGAGAAGAAAGAAAAAAAAAATGCCCACCGGGAGTAGATTCTGTAATGATGCTGTAGGTGGCGCTGTTGCTCCAGTATTCCGCAACCATGGCCACGCAGCTCTGCAGGGCCCTTTGTAGCTCTGGCCGGTTCGGGAACGAATGGGAGTCTGTTGTTCTCTATGTGAAGTTTCAGTGTGGCAACTTTTTCCCAGTCGCCCGCCAAGGCGTCCGAAATTCCTCAGGACTCCCAGCCTGCTGGGCCGAGTGTGCTGGGATGATCCTGGGCCCTTGCCTCTTTAAGACTGCCAAAAAAACCACGCACTCTTCTTTTGTCCCGGGGAGCCTGCCAGAAGGACCTGGGTGTGTTCCCAGCTCAAAACTTGCATCTTCTGCCTCTCTTATATCCGATCCATTGCCAATGTGTGTCAGCGCTTCCGGCACAGATCACCAGGGCTGGTTATTTCGCTGGCCTGCACTTCCACTCCCTTCAACTCTGAGTCCTCTGCCATTGTGCTGGGGTGGAGTAGTGCTCGGGTCCCGCCAGTTGCGGCTCCGTATCTTACCTCCTTGCAGTATGCCGAGTCCTCTCAGGTGCAGATGCAGGCTGTGCACTGTCCTGTATATTCTGGTGTCTCTTTTAGGAATAGTTGTATTTGCTGTATTTTCATAGATATATATGGTTTTGGGAGGAGATTTTCACCGCCCTGCTTATGCCACCATCTTCCTGGAACTCGATTCTATGTCTTTTCATTGGTGAATTCAGACCCTTTACATGTAGGGTGATTGTCTATAGGTTTGTACTTATTGCCATTGCAGGTTTTATTCGTGGTTATCAAAGGTTCAAGGTTAACTTCGTTACTATCTGAAAGTCTAACTTAACTCAATTAATATGCTATTACAAACACATCCTAAAGGTTCTTTTTTTCTCCTCCTTTTTCTTCCTCCTCCATTCTTTATATATTAGGTATCATATTCTGACTCTTTGTCTATCCTTTGATTGTCTTTGGGGATAGTTGATTTAATTTTGCATTTTCTTGGTAATTAACTGTTCTACCTTCTTTACTGTGGTTTTATTACCTCTGGTGACACCTATTAAGCCTTAGGAACACTTCCATCTATAGCTGTCCCTCCAACATACATTATAGAGATGGTTTGTCGGTGGTAAATTCCCTCAGCTTTTGCTTATCTGGAAATTGTTTAATGCCTCCTTCAAATTTAAATGATAACCTTGCCAGATAAAGTACTCTTGGTTCAAGGCCCTTCTGCTTCATTGCATTAAATACATCATGCCACTCCCTCCTGGCCTATAAGGTTTCTGCTAAGTAGTCTGATGATAGTCTGATGGGCTTTCCTTTGTATTTGATCTTATTATCTCTCTGGCTGCTTTTAATAGTCTGTCTTTGTCTTTGATCTTTGCCATTTTAATTACTATATGTCTTGGTGTTGTCTTCCTTGGGTCCCTTCTTTTGGGAGATCTGTGTACCTCCATGGCCTGAGAGACTATCTTCTCTCCCAGAATGGGGACGTTTTCAGCAATTACCTCATCAAAGACACTTTCTTTCCCTTTTTCTCTCTTCTTCTCCTGGTATCCCTATAATTCAAATATTGTTCCGTTTAGATTGGTCACACAGTTCTCTCAATATTCTTTTATTCTTAGAGATCCTTTTTTCTCTCTGTTCCTCAGCTTCTTTGTATTCCTCTTCTCTAATTTCTGTTTCATTTATCATCTCCTCCACTATATCCAATCTGCTTTTAAAGCTTTCCATTGTATGTTTCATTTCTGATACTGTGTTCCGTAATGATTGAATATCTGACTGGAATTCATCCCTGAGTTCTTGAATATTTTTCTGTACCTCCATGAGCATATTAATGATTTTTATTTTGAAATCCCTTTTAGGCAGATTCATGAGGTTGATTTCATTTGAATTTTTCTCAGGGGTTGTATTCATAATTTTACTTTGAACCAGGTTTCTTTGGTGTTTCATATTTTGCATATGGCACCCTCTAGTGCCCAGAAGCTCTGCTCTCTGAAACTGCTTAGCCCCTGCAGCTATGTTGGCATTCACAGGGGAGTGGTATTGGTGCCTGGGGGGAGGAAAGAGCTGTTTCCTGCTTCCCGGCTGCTATGCCTGTCTCCACTGCCAGAACCAGTGAGCCAAGCACACAGGGACAAACTTCTGGGCTTTGCATTTATAGTTGCTCTAGATGGGGCTTCCCTCTGGCTGGCCTAACTCCAGGGTAAAGTTTACCGGTTTGCGAGCCAGGTGGGGCTGGCCGGGACAAAGGCTCAGTAGGCTGTGTATCATGGAGGGGGTCCTTGGAGCTCTGTAGCCAGCCTGGCAGCTGGAGCTTCTGAAGATCTTGAAAGTTCCCAACCTGCTGGGCAGAGTGCACCTGGACAATTTTGTCTACCTGTCCTTTCTCCTGAGCAGTAATCTCTGTGCAATGCTTGCCCCTTTAGCAGCTCTCTTGCTGTTAGGAAGTCTCTCAGACTGCCCACCTTTCTTTTGTCCCAGAGCAGCCGGATACGGATCCCTGCTTTCCATAAGCAGCTGGAATCTCAGTCTCTCCAGGAATTCTGCCTGTCTTAGCTTTCCAAACCCTTAATCATGAGAGTACCTTGAAAACACCATGGAATGTAGGTTTGTGCTCCCTGATCAGATCTCCGGAGTTAGGTATTCAGCAGTCCCAGGCCTCCACTACCTCCCCGCTCTGTTTCTCTTCCTCCCACTGGTGAGCTGAGGTGGAGGAAGGGCTTGGGTCCCACTGGGCCACAGCTTTGCTACGTTACCCTGTTCCATGAGGTTTATTCTTTTCTCCAGGTGTATGCAGTTTGGCGCAGTCCTCTTTCCTGTTGCTTTTTCAGGATTAGTTGTGTTAATTATATTTTCATATTATATGCAGTTTTAGGAGGAAACCTCTGTCTCACCTCTCACACCGCCATCTTTAATCCACTCTAGGCTTATTTATTTTTGAGGCACAAATATACTAATAGAAAAACAATAATGCTCAATAAAGAGTCAGATAGAACTGATTTACTCATCAGAAAGAGCTAATGTCCTTCACCACACACTCTATACAGAGTGTGTATATAATGAAGGATATAACCCAAAATCATATTTAAAATACTAACAGAGATTAGAATACAAAGAAAAGGGCATCCTAAATGGTAAGGAGGATAAAATAGTGCTTGAAACAAAAGAAGTGTGATACAGCTGGGTCGGTGTTCCTTGGTAGGATGTTCAAGGCAGAGACCTGATAGGTTAGTCAAGTAGAATGCAAAAGCCCAGGCTTTTGAATAGGAGACACACAACAGAACAAACTGTATACCATGCAGGGAGAAGTGTAGAATTCACAGAAGACTATAACATTAGGAACCCATCACTAAGCCAGATTACTGAGAGCTTTCTCTGCTACTTTTATATTTTTTTATTAGAGAGCTCCTAAAGGTATTTGAATAGGCAAGAGACATATTGAAAAGAATGTTAGTTGGTGGAATTTCATCTGGCAACAGAGTATCAAGTGAACTTGGAGAGAGGGATCAGGAAAGCAGTGGAATTTGTTAGAGAATTTTACTTTTCCATTGTATAATTAATCCATGTTCTGGGTCCAATGCTCTCATCCTTCCCGCCTGCATTCCCTCCCCCTCCCCAGCCTCATTCCTTCCTAGAGAGCCGCTGCCAAGGGACCTGCCGCGGCCCCGGGGATCCCCGGCCCCCCCCTCACCGCGGCTCCCCGGCACACGGCGACCCCTTCTCTTTCTGTTTGTTTCTCTCTTTCTTTCTTTTTTTTCTTTTTCTTTTCTTTTTTCTTTCTACCTTAGATGGCTTTCATGCTTATCATTTTAATTTCATTTAAAGAGTTGTTTGATCCCATGTGTTATATAACACATAGGATTACTATGCGCTAAATAATGTTGACATTGTTCATTTTGGTCAGTGACAATTTAGCCTTAGTAACAGTAAATTGTGTGGAAGTTCTTGTTCTGTTTTCTTCTATATTACTTTTTTTTTGACTAGCATTACTTTGTGGGTTACATTGGAGAAAGAAACTCTTAAAAAACATTTTCTTCATTTTTGATACTGAGTGCTAACTCTGAAACAGATGTGCATCAATTGGGGGTAATAAGAAGCAAAGAATCCCCATGACTTTGTGCAACAGATCCCCAGATATGGGCAATGCCATCACTTGTGGTACTCGAGTTTGACATGACAGCTACCAGGTGTTACAGACTTACTTGTTTTTAAAGTAAAGAAAGAAAAAAAAAGTAAGCATCTTCATAAATGAAGCAGAGCAGATTCTGCCAGCATAAAACACCTGCCATATATTTCAACAAAATAAATTCCTGCTGTTTCAACTGAGAACCGAACAACCTGTTTGAGGACACATGAATTATAATGTTCCCAAACCTTTCATTCTCAAAAATCACTCACATGTGACTCAGGTGTTTGTGAAACAGTGTGGATTCTTGCCAAGCTCCTAAGGATGAGCAGACATTGACTGATTTAATTGTCACATCTAAGGTCCACTTCTTAGTTTGTTCGAAAATATGATTGTGAAATTATCTATGATTTTCCTTTTCATGTGTACCTTTTTCATTCAGTTTTAAAGCCTAAAATGAAAGACAAAAATACATTATCTTAACTTTCATGGAATTTTTGCTTTTGCAAAAGTGCATATTTATAAAGGTAAACTTAATTAGATGTCTCCTTATTTGTTTTATCAGTGCATGTCTTGGGTATGCATTAATGATAATAGAAAAATAACCTCATTTTTTCAATATTCAGTATGTAACCTTTCATCTGAAATCTGTTCTTCTTCCTGTTTGCCCACTTTGGTAAATGTTAGCATTATCCAATCAGTTCTTCTGTAAGAAAGTTGGAATTCTGGAAACTTCCGGTTAATACAAGATTTAAAAATTTGTCCACCTTCATAAGACCTCATTGAAATGGCAGTGAAATCATTTTTTAAAGGATTATAACCCCAAGGCCACAATAAAGTCATTGTCTTCTGTAGATCAGAGATTTTTAAATATATATAGAAGATGCAAAGGGGATGGAAGAGTGGTAACTGAAGAGTTAGTGACAAGCATTGTTATACAGGCAGAGGGACATACAGCTTGGGAAATAAATATTCTGTCCTGTAGACTCCAGGAAAGTCTGGATTTGAAGGAGATCAGTGGTAAGACATGAGAATGCAAACAAAGATATGAAAGGCTATTTTTGAAATGAAACATTATTTTCAAACATGAGCTCTCCCATTGTGCAGGTTGAATTTTCAGCAGCCAAAAACCTAACACACTAATAAAGTATATGAAAGGTGATTAGGAAGGGATTATTTTTGTAAGGAAAATAAACAAATGATCTGAGACAATCTAGAGCAGCTAGCAATGTGTTCTTGAAAACAAAGATGTCTACATTCTGTCATTTGTGGGTTCCTTAATAAAACATAACAAAAACACGTGGTTCCTTGCCCAATCACCAAAAAGCAAAGCCTTCTCCGCTCCAGTCAACCAGCCCACCATCTTACCCAGAGCTTCCAGTAAACATATATGGTCAACCAAGTATTGCCCAACATTTCCCATCAGAAAGCAATAATGAAAACAAAGGCCCAAAGAAATATAACATTAAAAAAAAAGAAAGTAGAATAACTTGAAACCAAGTTTTAGTTAGCTTCTAGTGACAACCCTAAAAAATAAGGCAATCATTAAAAAAAAAATGTTCTGAAGCATTCATAGAAGGAAAATATCTGAGAAGTCAAAAATAAAATGAACAAAATTATTCCTTAGAAGATTGAAAGTAGACTTCCGGGAAGATGGCGGTGTGAGCAGGGCGGCAGAAATCTCCTCCCAACACTATATTTATCAACGAAAACACAGAAAATACATCTATTCCTAAAAGAGAGACGAGAATACACAGGAAAGCGCACAGCGTGCAGCTACACCCAGAGGACTCGGCACCCCAAGAGGCGGGTAAGATACGGAGCTGCGACCCGGCGGGACCCGAGCCCTCCCCCACCCCAGCGCACGGGCGGGAGGAGAGGATTCAGAGCCGGGAGGGAGTGGAAGCACACCCCGCGAAGTAGCCAGCCCCGGTGATCTGCGCGGGGAGCGCTGACCCACATTGCGCAGTGCAGCGGAGATTGGAGAGACAGAGGGGCAGGATCTGAGCGGGGAACGCGCCAGGGTGCTTGCAGCCGGCTCCCGGGAAGGAAAAAAAAAAAACGCGCGCTTTCTTCAGCGGTCTTAAAGAGACAGGAGCCCAGCGGAGGAGCCAGATCGCCCCAGCACACTCAGCCCAGCAGGCTGGGAGTCCTGGGGAGTTTCAGACGCCTTAGCTGGCGACTGAGGAAGCGTAGTCATACTTAACACTTCTCACTGAGATCAACAGCCTCCTATTCGTTCCCACCCCTGCCAGAGCGATAAAGGGCCCTGCGGAGCGGCACAGTCACAGCTGTGGAATAGTGGGGCAATAGCGCCACCTAGAGCATTCCCACAGAATCTACGTCCGGTGGGCATTTTTTTATTTGTTTGTTTTTTATTTTGTTTTTGTTTTTTCTTTTCTTTCTTTTTTTCTTTTCTTCTCTTTTTTTTTCTTCTCTTTTTAAAGTCTTAAAGAGCCCAGCTGACATACGTGGCAACTATCAGTGACCAAATTATACAGCCATGAAAAGACAGAGGAATATGGTTCAGACCAAAATCAACCAGACAACCCCAGAGAGGGAGTCTGAAGGGATGGAAATGCACAGCCTGCCTGAAAAAGAATTTAGAATAAAAGTCATTACCATGCTGATGGACCTACAGAGAAATGTGCAAGAGCTGAGGGAGGAAGTGAGGGAACTGAGGAAAGACAATGCAGAAATCAGACAAGCGATCGACGGGCTTAACAGCAGAATGGATGAGATGCAAGAGACTGTTAATGGAATAGAAAACAGAGAACAGGAGTACAGAGCAGCTGAGGCAGAGAGAGATAAAAGGATTTCTAGGAATGAAAGAATATTAAGAGAACTGTGTGACCAATCCAAACGGAACAATATTCGCATTATAGGAGTACCAGAGGAAGAAGAGAGAGAAAAAGGGATAGAAAGTGTCTTTGAAGAAATAATTGCTGAAAACTTTCCCTCGCTGGGGAAGGAAGTAGTCTCGCAGTCCACCGAAGCTCATAGATCTCCCAACACAAGGGACCCAAGGAAGACAACACCAAGACACATAATAATTAAGATGGCAAAGATCAAAGATAAAGACAGGGTATTAAAGGCAGCTAGAGAGAGAAAAAAGATCACCTACAAAGGAAAACCCATCAGACTATCATCAGACTTCTCAACAGAAACCTTACAGGCCAGAAGAGAATGGCATGATATATTTAACGTTATGAAACAGAAGGGCCTCGAACCAAGAATATTGTATCCAGCACGATTATCATTTAAATATGATGGAGGGATTAAACAATTTCCAGATAAACGAAAGTTGAGAGAGTTTGCCTCTCATAAACCACCACTACAGGATATCTTAAATGGACTGCTCTAGATGGAAGCACACCTAAGGCTAAAAAGATGTCACCAGAGAAAATAAAATCATAGCAAAGAAAGCAGACCATCCAAATACTAACTAAAGGCAAAGAATAAAACACCTATTATAGAAAGAATGGAGGAGGAGGAATAAGAAGGGAGAGAAAGAAAGAAACATCAGACTGTGTTTACAATAACTTAACAAGAAAGTTAAGTTAGATTGTTAGATAGTAAAGAAGCAACCCTTGAACCCTTGGTAACCACGAATCTAAAGCCAGCAATGGCAATAAGTACATACCTATCAATAATCACCCTAAATGTAAATGGACTGAATGCACCAATCAAAAGACACAGAGTAACAGAATGGATAAAAAAGCAAGACCCATCTATATGCTGCCTACAAGAAACTCACCTCAAATCCAAAGATATACACAGACTAAAAGTGAAGGGATGGAAAAAGATATTTCATGCAAACAACAAAGAGAAAAAAGCAGGTGTTGCAGTACTTGTATCAGACAAAATAGACTTCAAAACGAAGAAAGTAGCAAAAGATAAAGAAGGACATTACATAATGATAAAGGGGTCAGTCCAACAAGAAGATATAACCATTATAAATATATATGCACCCAACACAGGAGCGCCAGCATATGTGAGACAAATACTAACAGAATTAAAGGAGGAAATAGACAGCAATGCATTCATCTTAGGAGACTTCAACACACCACTCACTCCAGAGGACAGATCAACCAGACAGAAAATAAGTAAAGACACAGAGGCACTGAACAACACACTAGAACAGATGGACCTAACAGACATCTACAGAACTCTACACCCAAAAGCAACAGGATACACATTCTTCTCAAGTGCACATGGAACATTTTCCAGAATAGACCACATACTAGGCCACAAAAAGAACCTCAGTAATTTCAAAAATATTGAAATCCTACCAACCAACTTCTCAGATCACCAAGGTATAAAACTAGAAATAAATTTTAGAAAGAAATCAAAAAGGCTCACAAATACATGGAGACTTAACAACACTCTCCTAATTAATCAATGGGTTAACGACCAAATCAAAACAGAAATCAAAGAATATATGGAGACTAATGACAACAACAACACAAAGCCACAACTTCTGTGGGACGCAGCAAAGGCAGTTCTAAGAGGAAAGTATATTGCAATCCAGGCCTATTTAAAGAAGGAAGAACATTCCCAAATGAATAGTCTAAAGACACAATTACTGAAATTGGAAAAAGAAGAACAAATGAGGCCCAAAGTCACCAGAAGGAGGGACATAATAAAGATTAGAGAAGAAATAAATAAAATTGAGAAGAATAAAACAATAGAAAAAATCAATAAAACCAAGAGCTGGTTCTTTGAAAAAATAAACAAAATAGATAAACCCCTAGCCAGACTCATTAAGAGAAAAAGAGAATCTACACACATAAACACAATCAGAAATGAGAAAGGAAAAATCACGACGGACCCCACAGAAATACAAAGAATCATAAGAGAATATTATGAGAATCTATATGCTAACAAGCTGGAAAACATAGAAGAAATGGACAACTTCTTAGAAAAATACAACCTTCCAAGACTGACCAAGCAAGAAACAGAAAAACTAAACAGACCAATCACCAGTGATGAAATCGAAATGGTAATCAAAAAACTACCCAAGAACAAAACCCCCGGGCCTGATGGATTCACCTCTGAATTCTACCAGACATATAGAGAAGAAATAACACCGATTCTCCTTAAAGTTTTCCAAAAAATAGAAGAGGAGGGAATACTTCCAAACTCATTCTATGAAGCCAGCATCACTCTAATACCAAAACCGGGCAAAGACCTCACCAAAAAAGAAAATTACAGACCAATATCCCTGATGAACGTAGATGCAAAAATACTCAACAAAATATTAGCAAACCGAATTCAAAAATACATCAAGAGGATCATACACCATGATCAAGTGGGATTCATCCCAGGGATGCAAGGATGGTACAACATTCGAAAATCCATCAACATCATCCACCACATCAACAAAAAGAAGAACAAAAACCACATGATCATCTCCATAGATGCTGAAAAAGCATTTGACAAAATTCAGCATCCATTCCTGATTAAAACTCTCAACAAAATGGGTATAGAGGCAAGTACCTCAACATCATAAAGGCTATATATGACAAACCCACAGCTAACATCATACTTAACGGCGAGACGCTGAAAGCTTTTCATCTAAGATCGGGAACAAGACAAGGATGCCCACTCTCTCCACTGTTATTCAACATAGTACTGGAGGTCCTAGCCACAGCAATCAGACAAAACAAAGACATACAAGGCATCCAGATTGGTAAAGAAGAAGTCAAATTGTCACTATTTGCAGATGACATGATACTGTACATAAAAAACCCTAAAGATTCCATTCCAAAACTACTAGAACTAATATCTGAATTCAGCAAAGTTGCAGGATACAAAATTAACACACAGAAATCTGTTGCTTTCCTATACACTAATGATGAACTAACAGAAAGAGAAATCAGAAAAACAATTCCATTCACAATTGCATCAAAAAGAATAAAATACCTAGGAATAAACCTAACGAAGGAAGTGAAAGACCTGTACTCTGAAAACTACAAGACACTCCTAAGAGAAATTAAAGAGGACACTAACAAATGGAAATGCATCCCATGCTCTTGGCTAGGAAGAATCAATATTGTCAAAATGGCTATACTACCTAAAGCAATCTACAGATTCAATGCAATCCCTATCAAACTACCAACAGCTTTCTTCAATGAACTGGAACAAATAATTCTAAAATTCATATGGAACCACAAAAGACCCCGAATAGCCAAAGCAATCCTGAGAAGGAGGAATAAAACAGGGGGAATTACACTCCCTGACTTCAAGCTCTACTACAAAGCCACAGTAATCAAGACAATTTGGTATTGGCACAAAAACAGACCCACAGACCAGTGGAACAGAATAGAAAATCCAAACATTAACCCAAACATATACAGTCAATTAATGTTTGATAAAAGTGCCTTGGATATACAATGGGGAGATGACAGCCTCTTCAGCAGCTGGTGTTGGAAAAACTGGACAGCTACATGTAAGAGAATGAAACTGGACTACTGTCTAGCCCCATACACAAAGGTAAACTCAAGGTGGATCAAAGACTTGAATGTAAGTCATGAAACCATAAAACTCTTAGAAAAAAACATAGGCAAAAATCTCTTGGACATAAACATGAGCAACTTCTTCATGAACATATCTCCCCGGGCAAGGGAAACAAAAGCAAAAATGAACAAGTGGGACTATATCAAGCTGAAAAGCTTCTGTACAGCAAAGGACACCATCAGTAGAACAAAAGACATCCTACAGTATGGGAGAATATATTCATAAAAAACGTATCTGATAAAGGGTTGACATCCAAAATATATAAAGAACTCATGCACCTTAACAAACAGAAAGCAAATAATCCAATTAAGAAATGGGCAGAGGACATGAATAGACACTTCTCCAAAGAAGAAATTCAGATGGCCAACAGGCACATGAAAAGATGCTCCACATCGCTAATCATCAGAGAAATGCAGATTAAAACCACAATGAGATATCACCTCACACCAGTGAGGATGGCCAACATCCAAAACACAAACAACAACAAATGTTGGCGAGGATGTGGAGAAAAGGGAACCCTCCTACACTGCTGGTGGGACTGCAAATTAGTTCAACCATTGTGGAAAGCAGTATGCAGGTTCCTCAAAAAACTCAAAATAGAAATACCATTTGACCCAGGAATTCCACTCCTAGGAATTTACCCTAAGAATGCAGCAGCCCAATTTGAAAAGGACAGATGCACCCCTATGTTTATTGCAGCACTATTTACAATAGCCAAGAAATGGAAGCAACCTAAGTGTCCATCAGTAGATGAATGGATAAAGAAGAGTGGTACATATACACAATGGAATATTATTCAGCCATAAGAAGAAAACAAATCCTACCATTTGCAACAACATGGATGGAGCTAGAGGGTATTATGCTCAGTGAAATAAGCCAAGCCGAAAAAGACAAGTATCAAATGATTTCACTCATATGTGGAGTATAAGAACAAAGAAAAAAACTGAAGGAACAAAACAGCAGCAGACTCACAGAACCCAAGAACGGACTAATAGTTACCAAAGGGAAAGGGACTGGGGAAAATGGGCGGGAAGGGAGGGATAAGAGGGAAAAAGGGGCATTACGATTAGCAGATGTAATGTTGGGGGGGCACGGGGAGGGCAGTACAACTCAGAGAAGACAAGTAGTGATTCTATAGCATCTCACTACGCTGATGGACAGTGACTGTAATGGGGTTGGTGGGGGGGACCTGATGAAGGGGTAGTTTAATAATCGTAATATTGCACATGTAATTGTAAATTAATGATAATAAAATAAATTATATTTAAAAAAAAAAAAGAAGATTGAAAGTAGAAAATTTGTGCTCCTAAAAAGGAGAAAGAAACAGGAATAAGCAATGAAAAATAATACAAAATAAAGAGGCTAATATAGCTGGTTCAATATCTTATGCTTAGGATACAGGATTCAGATTGATAGGTCTAACCAACTACATAGTGCACATATAAATCTGCAATTGTAAAACTGCTGGAAACGAAACATAAGAGCTTCCATATGGAGAAATTTAGTCACCTGAGAAAGAACAAAGAAAGTTGTTGCATCAGATTTTTCATCAGAAGGCTAGATTCTAGAAGACAACAGACAAGATACTTAAAGTTCTGAATGAATATTATAATTAGCATAGAATTCTATACTCAGATAAAAGTAGGAGGGTAAAATAAGATCCCTTATACATGAAGAGGCCCAGGACATTTACCTCCAAAATATTTTTACTAATGAAATCACTGGTCAAAGGAAGGATAACACCAAGCAATAGGAAGGTACGTGGTCCAGGAAACGGTTAATCCAGGTGTTTAGAGGGAAAATTCTGTCTCTAGGTTAAATCCCAGCTGTTGGCCTAGAGAACATCTAATCCATTTTGGAGACAGAGTACTCTGGAAAGGAGGGCTCCAGAAAACAAACAAAATTAAAAGAATTGTTAAAATTTGAAGATGTAAAATTAAAATAGAAATCACGAACTTCCCTTTAGGAACAATTTTCTTTGATTGGCATAGTAGTCATAACAGTGAATATAAAGCAGGAAATATAATCCTAGCAGATTTTTGTCTTTACAGTGAACAAAATTTTCATAATTGTAATTTTTTCCAACTCATAATTTATAGATAGATAGATCAATAAGGGCCTAATTATGGTTTATCTTGACCTAGATGATCCTGCAGTTTCTGACCTTCCCTCATCCCTTCCTCAGTTTACACAGCACTTTCCAGTATTCCAACACACTTCAGTTGTTATGGTCTGTCAGTTTCTCATATAACCCTAAGGTCTTCTCTTCCTCAGGGCTTTTACACAGCTTTACCATGCCTAGGATTCCCATCCCTCTTCTTCAAACTTACTCCTAATCACTTTCAGATTTCTCAAATAAACCTACCCTGATTTCCTTCAACAGATTACATCCATCTGTACTTTTCCTTCATATTACCTGACACAGAAGTGTTTAAAAGGTCTGTTCATCACATGGATAAATGCTGTTTTTCTTGAACAGAATTCTCCATTTGGAATGCTGTTTTCCGTATTGTTAAATAAGCTGTCATTTATATAGTCCCTGGGTGACACGGCTCTTTTGCAATCTTCAGTGTCTTGCTCAGTGAAGAACTTGTTAGCTCTACCTTTGATTTGTAGATTGTGCTACCTTATGTTATTCATTTTTGGACATACCTAAATTGTGAGCAAGGGAGACAGAGGGCTGGTCCAGTGAAATCCCTAATTAAAATTTTTTTAAACAAATTTTTAAAATTTAGTTGCTAAGAGAGTTCTTATTAATATGTGAGATTATGCTCTTAATTAAATTTACATAATTTGCAAAATAAGTAAAAATTGGTTGTTAGATACAACCCCAAGTATTTAGAAAAGACTTGACAATCTTCTGTGGATTTTATACACTTTAACAATTGAATTTCTCTTTTCAAAGTAAAGATACTGCTTGCATAAAAATTTTTCAAAATCCTTTTAAGTATCATGTTTACTTCATTTTATTCGTACAAAGGGTCAAATCAAAATTCCATTATTATGGCAGTGTTTTGTGCATCTCTATTGTGAATCCTTCATAATATCTAAAATTATAATGGGATTCTTTGATAGTTGTGTTTTCTTTAAAAATAATTGTTTCCATTTATGTAGGATAAAAAAGTAACATAGTACTACTACTTTGGGGTATAATAAAAACAGACAATGTGTAAAAAAATACCAATCTATCTACGTATATTCTTGTTACTTTTTACTTTTTTTATTTTTTAAGTGATAGTCCAAAGTTAATTTTTTCACTCCTCAGTATATTAGGCAATAACTACAATATAGGCTTTTAAATGTATAAAACTTAATGTTCCATTATGTACATTTCTACTTTTACAAAATTTTTAACTTTCTGCTATAAAATACTATTTTTTTATTTTTATAAATTAAGTTTAAAGATTTTAAGCTTTAATCATTTAAATCAGAACTGTTTTTTTCACTTTTCATTTATGTCTTGAAGCACTATTTATTTTTTTCTCTTTCATTTTTTCTTTGCTCAGATAGTAAGTCAAATCTAAAAATAATTTTCTTCAATTCATTCAGGAAAAGCTAATTTCTCATTCACACTAAGTCCAATATGTTTAAGCCAGAAACTCTCCATTTTGTAGTTATGAATCTGGGCTATGTAGTTTTCAGAGTTGTGTAGTATCAGCAGAAGGAAAGAAGTTATGTTTTTAAGGATAAAAATAGCTTATATCATTTCCATCCTAGTCCTATGGACCAGAACTCAGTCACAGCCCCAACAAATTGCAAGGGGTGCTGGAAAATGTGGGAAAGTAGAAGCTTTAATAATCTTGGGCACCACTGAGAAAGTAAAGCGAGACTTGCAGTGAACACAGTTTTAGCTTTATAAGTCTCAATTTTACATAAAATACGTACATGCATATTCACTTCAAAATTATTTCTGTCTAGCTTCTAGCTATCACTTTACAATATCTACTTATTTAAATATGTATTTAAAAAGAAAAAAATTGTGAAATGGTGAAAAATACTTCTCCAGCTCTCTAAACCAGAATAAGTAAGCCACATATTTTGACTTCCTACTAGTTGGAGCCCAGCTCTGATTGCTCCTAATTCTTGGATCTGCTTTCCATATATTACCCCACTGCTGCTTCTATATAATTAGTATTGACATTTATTTATTTATTCATTTTTTTTTACTTTTTTTATTAAGGCACACACAATAAAATACACAAATCTTAGTATACAGCTTCATGAATTTTGCCATGTGTTCATAATCATGTAACTGTCACCCTGATCAAAACACAAACATTCTCACTATTTTTTTTTATTACCTTTCAACTATTTCACCTGTACCTCTACCTCCCTTCTCTGTGGTAAACATCAAATCTAGTCACTGCATTTGTGAGTCTATTTCAGTTTTATTTGGACATCTGTTTGATTTTTCAGATTCCACATATAATGGAAATCCTACAGTACTCCTCTTTCTCTGCTTGACTTTTTTTCACTTAACATAATAACCTCTAGGTCCATCCCTATTGTTACAAATGGCAAGATTTCATTCTTTTCTATGACTGAATAATATTCCAATGTATATATGTACCACATCTTTTTTATCCATTCATCTATTGACAGACCTTTAATTGGTTCCATGTTTTGGCTATTGTCCATAATGTTGCAGTAAACACAGCAGTTCATGTATCTTCTCAGATCAATGATTTGGGGGCTTTTTTTGGATAAATTCCCGGAAGTGGAATTGCTGGGTCACACGGTACTTCTATTTTCAGTCTTTGAGAAAAGTCAGTGTCAGCCTTCTGTGGAGAACAGAAGCAGAGCTGCTCGTCCTGTTCTCGTCCGTGCTCGTGATGTGTGGGGAGAGCATGAAATACGCTGTGGTACTCCTGTTCACGCAAGGAGTGTCAGGGGAACGTAAAACATGGCCCCTGTTCTGCTTCTCCGGTCTTGGAGAGAGTTCCACCAGTTCCCCTGTCTTTTGGCAGTCTGGTTTAAACCCTCCAACTTAGTGGGTGTCTTTCTGTGCCCCAGGATAGGCAAGTTCCCCTCCCTAATGCAGGGCTGTGCTGGGGTGGGGTTCCCTCCATCACCATGTCTCTTGTTTCTCCTGCCATTTTGTATGTGCTCCTTTTATCTCTGGTGCAGAAGGTGTTCCCTCGGGCCTCTGTTCTTTCTCAGGAAGAGCTGCTGTGTCTGTAGGTGTAGGTCTGGTGTACATGTGGGAGGAGGTGGGCTCAGGAGCTTTGTATGCTGCCGTGCAGGACCTGCCTCCTAGTTTTGACTTAAAGACTTCAGATTCCATCTGTGAACTTGACATTGTTCACTACCGAGATTATGGATGAGAATTCCACTGTGGATGGAATAATCACTATCTAATTCTAATCCCTCAGAGACCAGTTTTAGAGGTACTCTGTGTCCAGTGAAAGAGCTATTTAGGCATCTGTTGTGTAAGTAGCCCAGTATTTAAGCCATACATGAATATTGCCCAGAAAATAAGCTCAGATCCTTAGAAATCATATAGTATCTTAAAATAATATGTATCAAATGTTCAATTTATCTAATTCAAGCTTTTAACAAGTAACACATATGTGTTAATTTCCACTATTAAGTAAGTCCTCTCTTTTCCCCTTTGAGGGTAAATTTATCAACTTAGAAACTTCTATCTTCAAAAACAACAAAACTTATAAATAAATTCTATTGTTCATTTATCCTTGACAGAAAAATCACTCATGTAAGACTACTAATGGCATAAGGACAAATATTACCGTGTAGCTATTAAAGAGTATTTATTTGATTTCTATTAATATTAATTTTCGTCTAATTAATTGAGGTAACTTACAGAATCACTTAGAAAGGTAAATGGTGGTGATTAAACAATGATATATATATCAACTAGGCATCATATTAAAATTTTAAATATGTAACTCCAGCTACTAATATTAAAATTTCATCCTATCCAATTTTTTCCTCATACATTTTAGAATATAGTTGTCTTCTTTCCTCTTTGTTTCTGACATTCAACTGCCAAATAATGTTTTTTGTTTATAAAGGTGTTTCAAAAAGGGGACATAGATATAATAATTGTAATTACAATATATTATTATGTAATGGTAGAGAGTCTCATTTTCATGAACAGGCTACAGGAAGAGAGAGGGATTATAATGATTTTCATGTGTACATTGTACGTAATTAATAATGTCTCTCTGAAGATTATGATTATATACACTTTGGAATGGGCAAACAACTTCCAGAAATCCTTTTTATGACAAAATCCATCTGCATTTCTAAAATTTACTGGCAGCCTAAAATAGAATTATTTCTGAAATGAGCTGATATTGGTCGAGCAGCAATTCTTTATAGTAATTATGCATTACAAAAATCTCTAAAATGAATTTTAAGTACATATTACACTATGATCCTAGGCAGGTCAAATAATGAGATTCCTTATAACTCTCCATGAGTTGATCCCATGCTTAATGATCCATTGCTGGCATAATAAAGGCTTAAACAAAAACTATTGATGGTAAAACTCTAATAGTAAGATGAAGTCTGGGATATTTAAGGTTGTTAACATACTTCAAGGATAATTTTAAAAGACTGAATTGACCTTAGAAGCACACAAGAATAAAGACATGGACATCTTAATAACTTTTCTTGATATCAACTATTAGCCACTGTCATTGATCCATTTAATAAGGAAACTTTTAAATAGAAAGGAAGGTCAACACAATAAGGAAGGAAGATATATTTGGTCATGATAAGACACTAACCATTCTAGGTTCAATCAAGAAAAAGCACCATGAATTCTGGCAAAGATAATAGTATTTGAGGTAGCTCAGTAAGTAGATCTGGGAATAATACAATCATTTGGGTACATTCATTACACCAATTTGAGTCTTTTATATGGCATATCCTATGAATATTTACCAGTGTTGAAGTAAAAATATCAGAGGGGGCTAATAGCTTATGAAATGTCACACAGCACACACATAATGAAGTCATGAATTTAGTTCTGGCCACCTGATTCCAAAGCCTGAACTTAGGTGAAGCAGTAAGAGAGAGGATAACAGAAAAAGAAAATGTTTTTTCCATTTTCAAAAACATTGTGATAACTTTCTTGGTGGTATTTCTCCTTTCTTATCTACATTAGTTTTTAATGAATATAGGGTCTGATTAAACAAAATAAATAAATGTAATCTCAGAACTGAGGCACAAGTATAAATTGGTGAAAGAACATAATCACAACGTGTCATTCTTTTTGGGCAAAGCAAATTTGACCACATATTTACACTAAATGACCTGAGGAACTAATGTACCAGCACTGAATCAATGCAATGAGATATCTGTATTCTGGGCCAATGAATAAGCATTAACTTCATGAAATTTTATTAAATGTTTCTTTTAAAGATACAGAAAAAAGAAGAACTACTTTATTTGTAATTTAAAAAATATTTTCCAATCCATATTTATTTCATAATTTGATGATTTTTAATGGTTAGAACAGAATTAGGGCACTGGCTGCGACTCCTACTCATTAACTCTTGACGATTCATAAGAGTTTCCTCTTTGAACTTAAGTATCTGTCTTTCATTGTAAAATTAGGCTTTTAATTTCTACCTTACCTACTTCATGGTTAGGTTTTCACAATCAAGTGGGATATTTTATACACACACGTATGTGTGTACTGTATATGCATGTATGTGGGTGTATGTATGATTGAAAAAATACATATATTAAACTATTGAATAACTATTTCTTTGTATACATTAATTCCATTTAAAACAGTTCTTACACTGAAGTAATGTCACAAACACATTGATTAGTAGTATCAATTTTGTTCATTATGCAAATTCAGACTACAGTGGCACAAAGACCCACACTTAACAAAGTCACTTTGCCAACCTAATTAGCTTTGCTTTGTTGAGACTACTAGAGCAGTACATTCTTTGGAAAGAAGACTGAAGAATTACTGTGGGAAGTTAGAATGAAAGTTAATGCAGTAGAGGCTGGACCAAATATCAACATAGCTTGTAATTTAATCTTCTGAGTCTTTGTTTCCCTCTGAATTCCACTTTGTTTCATAGCACAGATGACTGTTAGCCTTTTTTTCTTTAAGATTCTGTGTCTACTTTTTGGAACCACTATCTCCCTTGAAATAAGAAGTTTGAATACCACCTGCACTGTTACCATTTCATTCCTTATAATATTTTCACACAAGGAGGGAAAAGTATGAGCTTTTTTCTTGATTGTTGATATTCTAGCTCTTCACTTTTTGTAATTTCATGCCAGATAGGGATATTTCTTTTCAGGGTATACATTGAGTGCTACATTCATAAATAATAGAAAAACATCAATATTTAGAGGTGTTACTATATACAGTTCTGTTTTGAGAATAGAAGTGCTTAGAAACAAACATTTGAAGCCCAAAGGACAGACCGTAGGCTAATATCTATCACAAGCAAAGAGCTCGTAGCAAATGCCAAGAAGGAAACAAAACACCCAATAAAAATCCTACCAAAAAAAAAAGAAACACATTCAAATGGAAAATAAATATGAAAAGATATTCAAGCTAATTGTTAATGTGACTTACATTTACAATGTATTAACACTTTATATTTCTTAGACTTGCAAAATTTTTATATAAAAAACAGCAATTGCTGGCTGGGATACAGGAAAAATGCATATATACTGCTGACAGAAATGTGAATTTTTGCAACCTTTTTTTCAACTTTATTGAGGTATAATTAACATATAAAACAGTAAGATATTTAAAGTGTACCCTGTGGTGATTTGATGAATGTATGCATTGTGAAATGATTCCATCTAGTCAATGAATACATCCATCACCTCACATTTTATCTTGTTTGTGTGTGTGTGTGTGTGTGTGTGTGTATGAACATTTAACATTTTGGTAAGAACAACCATTGTAAAAAACATTCTGTAAACATTTGTTAAAATTAAAATATATGCACTGTTTCACCCAGAAACCTTCTCAAAATTTAGCACACTCAAGATAGAAAACCACCAGTGCTTAATGATATAGGTATGATTATTTACTTGAAGCATTGTTGATAGTAGTGAAATACTAAAAATGGATTGATGTCCATTAATATGATAATATCTGAGTAAATTGTACTGCATGCACGCTGTGGGATATAATGTAGCCTTAGAAGGAAGGAAGTGAGGGAGGGAGAAAGGCAGTTTTCTGAAGAATAGACATTATTTTAATAAGAGTGCATTTTCAAGGTAATATTGGTTGATTCATTCCATGTCATGACTCTCAAGTGAATACTTTGATTTGTATACTATGTCATGCATGTTGCTTTATTCTGTGCAAATATTAAAAGATCAGTTTCTACAAATTCAAGTCACAGTAAAAATTCACAGTAGTAATATTTTACAGAGATGCCAACTTCTAACTCTTACAGTTGGATAATCACAGTAAAAAAAAAACTCATTAAGTGCATTAGCTCATAGACAAAGGCCCAAATTTCTATGTTGCTTGTGATTCATCTAAAACTATAAAAACACATTTAAAAAGCTATTCTTTATTTTTTCAATAATTTTTTATATAACTGGTATAGAATAATTGTTTTTCTTTAAATGAAAAAAATAAATTGATCTTTATATGATTGCAGAACTATCATCTTTATTTTAACAATATACTATCATGAAGTAAGCATCAAGAAAGATTAACATGGAAGAATTTATTTAAAATTGTATATATGTGTGTGTGGGTATGTGTATATATCAGTATCTATATCTGTGTCTGTGTATATCATTCTTCACCCAACTGAATTTATCTCTAAACACTGGGTATCAGGGATTCCAAGACAGAAATTATATACTAAAAGAAGTTACTCTATAAAATGAGAGCTTAAGTGAAAAACCTTCATTCTTGTAAGATAGAAGTAAGTTTTATAATGTAAATACCCAAAGAATGTTAAAATAAAAGATATAAACTATAAAATCCAAAGGAAAAAAATAAAACTTTCAGAGGTACCATGAATATGTAATGCTGCAGTTAAGATTTCACACAATTCTGACCCTTGTATAATTATAAACTTTGTGGAAGTTATTATCATGAAATGTACTTTTCATGTTCCAAAAGCAAATTTTAAAATGCTTTGGATGTGCTGTAGGTACTTGAATTTTTTTTAAGCATTCTCACCTAATTATATATTGGAATTTTATTTATAGTATATGCTTTTTTATTTCCAAAAAGTATTCAAAATGACTTATGATAATATATTTTATAATCATATATGTTAAAGTTTGTAAGATGGAAGCCTAGGAAGAGTAGCAAGCATAATAAACACATTAACCTCCAATCTCCAGAATAAACATAGTAGTTATTCAAAAGAAAATGTTTTCAAGTGATTTTATTTTAAATTGTCCAATTATATGTATGGTAAAGATAAAAGAAATGAATAAATACAGTCACAGATTCACCCCTGACAATGTGCCAGTTTCTGAAAATAATTAGCAGTCTCCTCCCAACTGCTCAGATAACTTTCATAACTTTATTTTATATAGGAACTATTTATATCTACCCTTACCATTAAAAAGTGAAAAGACTACACTAACTTAAACTTGATAAAAACATTTCTGCAAGGGTATGAGTTACTGAGGTCTAGATATATAGTGTTTAAATGTAGCTTGATTCAAAAAGAAAAATTATAATATCTAAAGAAGCAGACTGAAAGCATGTTCTTTGGGATATTTTCTTTTATAGTTTCTCTCAGCCAGATGGAGAAATGAGCTGGAAATCAAATGGATCAAAGTTAAGATCTTTAGTCATAGCCTCACACATGTATTTATGTTTATTGGATACTGCAAATGCTGGTGTTAGGAAGGTTCATTATGTATTCTACCCATGATGGAGTGTCACACAATTCATCCCTCTGCTAGGGTAATTCAAGGCTCAACTCTGAACAATAAGATGCTATATTTTTTTTCTTGCAGGAATGTTATAATTTTTTTAAATGTCATTACTATTGCCATAGAGCTAACACATTAAGTTCCTTAGTTATTTCAAAAACAAGAACATTTTAAGTACAGACCTGGTTTCTCATTGGATAAACCTGGAAAACTTCTTAGGCTTATAATCATTGCTAGGTAATGTGTAATTGTCATTTAGTGGTAACTTCTATAAAATTTTTACTATCCAGTGTATGACCTGGAAGCTGAAACAAGGTAGCTTCCACTGCATACTTTGTTTCCTGCTATTTGACCTCTTGAAGACTTAAATTCATTTTCTGACACTTTGTATAGGAAAGGTACAGAGACTACTAGAGACATATTTAACGGAAAGTAACATTTGTGCCATTTCATAATATCTCTATCTTTCTATTTATAGATGAAGATAGGAAAAAATATAACTAATGGTACCGTAAGAACAGCTATGAATATTTTCTTTTCTATGTATAAATGAATGATAATAAAATATTGATTTAATGTATTTATTCAAGACAATATTAGAAAACACAGTTTTGATTGTCAGGCCTTCAATGCTCCTTTAAATGTCTCAGATTACATCTTTTATATGACATGAGTTTTTATATCTATGAAACTAATAAGATGGGAATAGTTTTACATATAAAGCTTAAAATATTTAAAGAATATTAAATTGGTGATTGAGTTCTATAGGTATTCTCCTCTGGCTAGGTTTAGCATATATAAATCAATAAAATAATGGACAATAACTCAAGCTCCACTGGATTAGGGATGATTATTTAACAAAATAGTTTTAAAAGTAGTCTGAGAATTTTTTTTTCTTAAAAATGCCATGATCTTAAACCATAATGTTCTGGAAAAAAGTGTTTTTTTTCCTATATGTGCATATGACTAAAAATTGTGAAATCCCATGAGTTATGATGGACAAAATTTTTCCACACACTTCTCAGTACCACCAACAGGGTAACTGTCTGCAATTTGGCTTTGTGCAATTTGGACATGTGGAAAAGGAGTGGGAAGCAAATACAAAAGGCAGCTTCCCAAACCTTGCTATCCTACTTTGAAATAAAAATTCTATGCAGTTATCAATAGTTTTGGCAAATGATGACACAGAATGACATCACAAATTACAGATATTCCTCACAAGTACAGATTCCAGACTGATCTTACTCTGACTTCATGGGGTTTTTTGTTTGTTGTTTCATTCTGTAAGCCTAAGTCCCAGAGATTTTTCCCTTTACCTTTCTGTTAATGGCTACCACCAACTTCTCAAGATGCAGTCCTGTGCTAACAGATCTCTAGTGGTTACAGTATTCCTAACTTCTTTCTGCTCTTTTTAAATCCAAGAAGTTTTATTGCTAGTAGCACCAGGTGAATAGAAAAGAGGCTAACATAATTGGAAAATAATTGGGAAGCTACAAAGTTAACAACAAAACACATTTGCAGCAATAGTTGTTTCCGGTCTTAATTGAAAGGCAAATGGAGTTTGAAAGGCCAAAAGCTGTTCTTCCTATTCACTCTTATTAATGTCAGTGTAAGTAATTCTTGAGTCTTGCTCAAGGAACACGATTGCCTACTCTCTGGATTGTGATCTCACAGAGCTTTAAGGATAGACAGATTCAGGTTGAGAGTGACTCTCGGTGTGAAAGGGACTACAATATGACTATCATTTATTCAATCAGTATTACAAGATCATTACTACTTATGTGTGTGAAATTATGTATCTCTGCCTTTGGCTTTTCAAAACAACCTTATGTGGATAATTTAGTAGGTGAACTGAGTGTCACGCAGCCTATGTAAGTTTACCCTCATTGCCTATTAAATATGGCCAAAGTAGCATTCATGCTAAGCCTGATTATCATATTCCCATCCCTTTCTACTTCATGACAAATACCAGCTTCTTAAAATCTTTTCTCTTCACAAGCCCAGGCTGTTCTCTCTCATGCTGCTTTCTGTTATACAGCTGTCATGGTCTGGTGCTGAGGTGCGTCTTTCTCATTTCCAGATGAGTTTTAATTTTTTTTTTAATGGTATTTGTTTTAGGCTTGCCTTCCAATCATCTATTCTCATTCTTATTGATTCAAATATTATTTCATCACTCTTTTTTTCAGAAGTCTTACACTTAGCATTATTCTCCTCTTTGGCCTTCTAGAAAACTTATTTTTCTCCATTCTTTCAGGAAGTCTCCTTTGCCCCAGGCCTTAGAGTCCCTAAGCTTATGTATTAGTTTATGAAACACTACTTAAATAAGTATCTTATAGATGGGAAAACTGAAGCTTATAAAGTTTAAGTAACTTGCTCAGGGCTATATAGTTCTTAAGTGGAGGATTACATCAGGTCTGTATTTAACCAGTATGCAATGTTGTCTTCCCACAAATGAGAAATTTAGAAAATTGATATATTATAATCTGTATTCTGGTCTATAATAATTTATACAGTCATTTTTCCTCCAAATACATGATACCAAATATGTTCCCCATGCAAAAATAAGAGCTGTTTATATAAAAAGTGATATGTGGTTTTTAAAAGAAAAATATGGAATTTGAAGAATATTATATTACTTTAGAAATAAAAAGATTGCCTAAGAAGGGCTTTTATTTTGAAACACTTTGTGTTTCATGCTAATTTGGTATATATTTTCTATTCAGAGCAGTTCTCTAAACCTAACCAGTTTCTGAATTTGCTTGTATTGTACATAATGAAGAAAGATTTTTGGAATCAAGTCACTTAAGATGGAATGTGTGTATTATCTAATGGAAAATTTGATTTGTTCTCATTTATTAAGGTAATATATACATATGTCTTTACCAATCCTAACTTTGAATACTAGACCCCTTTCTATTATGATAATGATTTAATAATGACTCAATAGATTGAATAAAAAGGTTTGAGTATGAAATATGGTTGGTAAGATGTAAGTATATTGTTTTTGAAAAGAAACAGCATAATAGTAATTCTATTAAGATAGAGAATAAACTCAGAAGCCGATAACTAAAACAAAGAAACAAGAATTTATAAATTTATTAGAGGGCCATCAGTCATTGTTTCATTTTATGTGTCTACTTTTCAGTTTTTAGAAAAAACAATTCCACCTAGAATGGGTCTGTATTTGACAAGTTTTTTGTACGACATTTATAGAGGATATGACCAACACTAAATGAAAACATGTTTGTGTGCTTCAGGATAGTCATAATTTTCAAAAAGGCATGTGTTACAGATCTCTAAAAACCTCCTCATTAGCCAGAGTAGTGATAGGTTCACACAACCTCTCTATCACTGCTGAAATGCCAACAAAAATAGTAATTGTTTTTTTTTCTCTAGGATCAATTTTCTTGCCACAGATCAGGCTGCTGAACAATCATTCACTCAGTCTTTTAGTTTTGGTCCTTTAGCTCCTTTTTTCCCTCTGGCCGGGAATCAGTATTTGATTCGGGAGGATTTATTAACATGTTGGTAGCTCTGAAACTTTTCCTCTTTTATTCAGTATCTTTAAAATTATTCATAAACCACTGTAATAGTATAGAAAACTTCAACCAGTTATTGTTATTATGCTGTTATAATCAATATCATTTCCTGAAATCTGGTGAGGAGCTTTGAGCATTACCAAGTATAGATAAGTAAGAGACAAAAAATAATTATTTAGAAAATATTGAGAATATTTAACGTTAGTAAACAAAAACAATTGGCTGATGCCTTTTCAAAACATGATTCTATTCTCTACCTAGGGCCAAACTGGGCAATTTAATGAGCAATATAAATAGAATGCTCCATTAAAGTAGAAGAATGCATTTCAAAGCTACAAACAGAAAATGCAAACTTGACCTTAGAATTTATATATCCAGTGGGAAATTCTCTGAAGCAAATTTTTTAAAATGTCATTGAATCAGTTCTTAACCTCTCCAGCTTTTTCACTATGGAGTTGTTCTACTTCATTTATTCTCGCCTCTCACATCATATCCAAGCTTGCAGTTCTTCTGGCCTGTTTAGTTGCTGTCTTCTCTCAAGTCTGGTTTTCTCTATGCAATCCCAATGCTAGACCCTGTGTCATCCTCCAAATACTTAATGAGTTTCCTAGTTCACCAATTTAAGTGGGGTCGGTGATGTTGCAAGTCCTCCTATATGCTAACAGTTGGTGCATTTTTACAGGAAAATATTCACCTTGATTTACTGACTGTAAGTTTTCATAATTTTTCACACATTCTCCTTTAGGAACTTTGTCTTCCTCTGTAAAGTAATTGTTGCATTGCTTTAAATTACTAAATTTCCATAAAATGTCCAGTTACATTGTTGGTAGTTGTCATAAAAACAAAAAACATTCTTTCCTGAATTCTACATAAAAAAACAATACTCTTTTTTTTGTATTAAAAAACAGGCATATTTTTACCATTTTAGTTTGCATAGGCATGATTCTTAGTGAGAATGAACTTAAATCTGCTTATTATTTTTTGTTCATACTCCTAAATGAAAACTTCAAACTATTTTAGTCCATAGATTGCAGAGCACAGTGACAAACATCATTTCATTAGATGTTTCATTCATAATAAGTCTCTAATATCCTTAGGATTCATACTGTAAGTGAAAAACAAATCATGAGTTTAAATGACTTGTGCAAGGCTATATCAGTCAGATACTCTCAACTGCAAATACCAAAACCCGATTCAAACTCACATGAGTAATATAGAAATGTATTATTCACATAAGAGAGAAGGTGAGTTTCAAGGCTGATTTAATCCAGGGGCTCCAGCACTAGATCCACTTCCCTGGGATTTTTTTTTTTTTTGCCTTTTCCATCATGTTTTTTTACGTCATCATTAGCTGGGGATGAAATATCTAGAAGGAGATACTGGGCTCAGATTTCTGTGAAGGAATGTCCAGTAAAGAGAGAGACTGTCTCTTTCTGTATCTAATTTAAGGTTAAATTCAAATTTCTCAGAAGCTTACAACAAGCTGCATGTTACCCTATTGCCCAAATTTGGTCTCATGCTCACTTCTGATCAAATTCATATGGACAGATGTGTGATTTATTGAAAATTTCTTCTATTATTTCTCCTTAACTAATGACTATAATTAAAATAGTACATAAACATATATTTGTGTGTGCACTTCAGTTTAATTCCTGTCACCTATGGTTAAAACATAAGCTCCTGAGTGTAGAATTTGTGTGTCTGTTGTTTTTCAGTGAGCAGAGCAAAGCCCAGTCCCTTGAACATAATAGATATCTGATAGATACTTGATAAATATTTGATTATTAAGTTAATGAAAAGTAAGGGAAGTTCTTATAATTACTTTTGTGTAGCAGTTAATATTTTATTTAGGTGAAGTGAGGGCTAGAGGCCATCAACTCTTTCTATGGGCAAACTTTACCATGTAAAATATTTAAGCTATTATCCTTGTCATGCAGGATCTTCATGCATTTCTATACTCTCTCTAGTGTTTTACTGTCAATATAACATAAATATGCTATGTTTACTTACACAACCAGGCTGCAAAAAAGTTTTTACAACTCTTTCTCAATTTAATTGCACTTAGAGGAAGTTCAACAGCTCTGTTAAGCCTTGCTTGCATTTCCTTTGATTATTCAGGCACCTCCAGAGTTTATAGTCCTGAAAATTAGATTTCTTTGCCTAGGCAGAAGGAACAATAGAATTCCCCCACACATCCCTGCCATTGATTCCTGTTGCTGTGCAGTGTCCATCTTTGATGTCTGGGTACCTACACTCTGGTGGATCCATGATGTTGTCTTGCTGATTTGGTTCATTGCACAGGCTCACTCCATCCCAATGTGTGGTGATAATCCAATTCCAGGGCTCATCTTGGATGAAGATTTCTCAGACTTTGTCTTCTAATATTGCAACCCTTGGTGCTAACAACCTACTTCAGTGCCTACATAGCCATCTCTGTGGCACCAGGTGATGCCTGGAGTACTGACCTGGACAAAACCGGGCCACTGTACCAGAGCACATTCCTCCGCCTCTTGAGCTGACCCACATCTAAAAGTCAAGCCCATTTGTATTATCATTTTAGGCCTCAAAACAGAAAGAATCTATGAAGAGCTGTTTTTTCCCGAGTTTGTTCATACAAGAGCAAACTGGGCCCGTCGTTTGGAGACACTCTATCTTCAACAACTTTAAAATGATCATTTTGCCATCTCTCCCTCTCACTTAAGAAGAAAGTCTCTAGTATGACTTTCCAAAACTTTAATTATCTCTCATTTTTTACCTTGTTTTGCTTTTGAATATGTGCTGATTTCTGTAGATTGGCAAGGGAATCTTGAAAAGAAAATTCCAGGAGTAAACTATGATTTAATTAGGTATTGTATAGTGTACTGCTTTAGGCTATACTGAGATATCAAATAATATATTCATATTATGAAAAATAAATTATTTTTCAAATGAAAAGCTGGTATCTATCTTTGACTTGAATAGTTACATTCAGGTAAAATAGAAAATTATGAAATATTGTGTTCCAAACCAAAACAGAGGGATAGGAAAATGCTATAGTGTCATTCAAGAAAAATTGTGTTACCATATACACCTACTCTGCTGGGTAGCCTCGTGGACATGTTGCAACATCTCAGTCTTGACTGGTTCAGCTGAAAATTTGCAATAGTAATAATAAAGTCTAATCTCCAAGGTGGAACACAGCTTATTGCCTGGCTCACAATACTTACTACATAATATTTAATAAATAAATAATAAATAAATTGCTATTGTTATAATTATTGTTCTAATTAATACATAGTTGGGGATATAAATAAATATATAAATAAATATGATGAATAAATATAAATTCTTTATATGGTAATTATCAAACTTTTGAATTAAATGTTTTCTGGAGGCTTGCTGGCACATTAAGAAGAAAGAATTATTTAGAATTTATTTTCCTACTTTTGATCAGGTATTTATCTTGAGTCCCTTTCATTTCTCTGTATCTTCCTTGTTCTCCCCAAAGTCAAGCTACAAGCCTGTATAGTTCTAACCTCCATGGAGAAATGAGAATTGAATGAAACTACATTTTCCTCATTGTTTTTGCAGACTTTAGCCTAAAACCTAGAGTTAGAAAGGAAAGAAATCCACTTACATATAACAATGTTTGCCTATATTTTATACAATTTAATTCATTCATCTTCTCAGCATTCCTACAATAGTGGCACGGAAGTTTTGTTATCCCATTTTACATATTCAGAGTAAGTTCCTGACGAAGTGAAATGATTTCTCTAAGGTCTCATGTTTGGGAAATGGCCAGATGGTAACTTTATCATAAAACCCAGTGAGGTTTTCTTTCTACTGCATTATTTACCCATTATCTTTCAAAACACAACTTAAATAAAATGTACTTTTAAAAGAGTATATTTTCTTTGACTCTCCCAGCTTTTAACTAGGCAAAGCCATGCCATTATTGTGAACAAACAGGAACTACTGATAAAAGAATGAAGTATTAGGAGGCACAGGGAACAATGAAATTTTTTTTTCTGGGCAATGCTCAGTTATTCATCTTTGGTAATGAGAATATCCCAGTGTTTGGAAGAAGTTTGCTAAGAGAGGTAACAAGACATTATGTAAGTAGATCCTTCCTGTATCATGAGTCCCAGGAATACCTAAATGCTTGGAAATTCACTAGAAGGACTCACAGACTCAGACACAGTTGTACTCAAGGTTATGGTTTATATTACAATGAAAAAATACACAACAGGAGATTCAAGTTTGGGAGAGGGGCTCAAGATGGTGGTGTGAGTAGGGCGGTGGAAATCTTCTCCCAAAACCATATATATTTTTGAAAATAAAACAAATACAACTATTCCTAAAAGAGAGACCAGAAGATACAGTACAACAGCCAGGCTACAGCTACATCAGTGAGAACTCAGCGCCTCACGAAAAGGATAAGATACAAAGCCATGACCCGGTGGGACCGGAGTACTCCCTCAACCCCAGCTCACCAGTGGGAGGAAAAGAATCAGAGTGGGGAGGAAGTGAAAGCACAGGACTGCTAAATAACCAGCTCTAGTAATCTGCACCAGGAGTACAGACACACATTGCATGGTGTAATAGATATTAGAGAAACGGAAAAGTAAAATCCAAGACAGAGACTGTGAGAGGGTCCCCACAGCTGGCTCCCCTGGGACAAAAGAAAAGTGGGCGCTATTTAAAAGTCTTAAAGGGACAAGGGAGTAACAGCTGGACAAAATCGTCTCAGCACACTCAACTGAGCAGGCTGGGAATCTTAAGGAACTTCAGGCACCCTAACCCCCTGGGGCATAATGCAGAGCCAAAGCCCCTCACAGCGATAAGCAGCCTGCCATTCATTACCCCTGGCCAGCACTGCAAGCCAACCAGCTTACCTGCCACAGCTGTGGAGCAGCCAGAGAACAGCCCCGCCCACAGCAACCACACAGAGTCTTTTTCCAGTGTGCAGATAACCAGCACAGACCCAGAGGCTGCCACCAGCAGGCAGCTGCCTGGCACAGACAGAGGAAGCCAGAGCAAGGCCCGGAAGGCACGAAATTCTCACATGAGAACACACCAGGCCTTTCTGCAACCCCGCACAGTGCCCTAGGCTATCCCGAGGGATGCCCCACCCATGGCATCTCCAATTATCCCAGAGACTGCTCCCAGTGTGCAGGTAAATGGTACAGGTAGCGAAAGCTGGAGCAAGGTCTGAAAGACACAAAGGGGTGCCATTCTCACAGGAGAACACAGCCGGCATGGCTGTGACCCCCTGCAGTACCCAAGGCTATCCTGAGGGACGCCCTGCCCATGGAAGCTCAGGAGATTATCCCAGAGACTGCTCCTGGAGTGCGGGTAAACAGCACAGTCAGCAGAAGCTGGAGTGAGGTCTGGAAGGCATGAAGGGGCGCCATTCTCACAGGAGAACACAACTGGTACGTCTAAGAACCCCTGCAGTGCCCTAGGCTATCCCGAGGGCCACCCTTCCCATGGCAGCTCTGGACATTATCCCAGAGACTGCTCCCTGTGTGCGGGTAACTGACACAGGCAGTGGAGAAGGACAAGGCAACCAGCAAGCAGGAAAGAACTTTGTTCTCCTAGCTGACAAACGTGCCACCAGCCTGCAACCACGTCTATCACCATGAAAAGGCAGAAGAATCTGGTCCAGTCAAAAATCACCCAGACAACCCCAGAGAGAGGACCTGGTGAGATAGATATAACAAATCTTCCTGAAAAAAAATTCAGAATAAAAGTCATAACCATGCTGATGGATCTACAATATGCAAGAGCTAAGGGAGGAAGTAAGGGAAGTGAGGAAAGACAATGCAGAAATCAGACAAGCGATTGATGGGCTTAGCATCAGACTGGACGAGGTGCAAGACACTGTTAATGGAATAGAAATCAGAGCAGGAATACAGGGTAGCTGAGGCAGAGAAAGATCAAAGGATGTCTAGGAATGAAAGAATATTAAGAGAACTGTGTGACCAATCCAAACGGAACAATATTTGCATTATAGGGGTACCAGAAGAAGAAGAGAGAGAAAAATGGATAGAAAGTAAATAGTCTCTCAGACCATGGAAGCTCACAGATCTCCCAACACAAGGGATCCAAGTAGGACAACACCAAGACACATAATAATGAAAATGGCAAAAATCAAAGACAAGGACAGAGTATTAAAGGCAGCCAGAGCGGGGCAAAGGATCACCTATAAAGGAAAACTCATCAGGCTATCATCAGAGTTCTCAACAGAAACCTTACAGGCCAGAAGAGAATGGCATGATATATTTAACGCAATGAAACAGAAGGGCCTTGAACCAAGAATATTGTATCCAGCACGATTATCGTTTAAATTTGAAGGACGGATTAAACAATTCCTAGACAAGCAAAAGTTGAGGGAATTTTTCTCCCAAAAACCACCCCTACAGGATATTTTAAAGGGACTGCTCTAGATGGAAGCACTCCTAAGGCTAAATAGAGGTGACCAGAGAAAATAAAATCACAGCCAAGAAAGCAGACCAACCAAATACTAACCAAAGGCAAAAAATAAAATCAACTATCCACAAAAGCAGTCAAAGGAAACACAGAATACAGAATAAAACACCTAACATATAAAGAATGGAAGAGGAAGAATAAGGAGGGAGAGAAATAAAGATTCATCAGATTGTGTTTGTAATACCTTAATAAGAAAGTTAAGTTAGATGGTTAGGTAGTAAAGAAGCTACCGTTGAACCTTTGGCAACCATGAATCCAAAGCCTGCCATGGCAATAAGTACATATCTATAGATAATCACCCTAAATGTAAATGGACTGAATGCACCAATCAAAAGCCACAGAGGAATAGAATGGATAAAAAAGCAAGACCCATCTATATGCTGCTTACTGGAGACTCACCTCAAACCCAATGACATACACAGACAAAAAGTGAAGGGATGGAATAGATATTTTATGCAAACAATAGGCAGAAAAAAGCAGGTGTCACTGTTCTTGTATCTGACAAAATAGACTTCAAAACAAAGAAAGTAACAAGAGATAAAGAAGGACATTACATAATGATAAAGGGGGCAGTCCAACAAGAGGATATAACCATTATAAATATATATGCATATGCACCTAATACAGGAGCACCGACATATGTGAAACAAATACTAACAGAATTAGAGGAAATAGAATGCAATGCATTCATTTTAGGGGAGTTCAACACACAACTCACTCCAAAGGACAGATCAACCAGACAGAAAATAAGTAAGGACACAGAGGCACTGAACAACACACTAGAACAGATGGACCTAACAGACATACAGAACTCTACACCCAAAAGCAGCAGGATACACATTCTTCTCAAGTCCAGATGGAACATTTTCCAGAACAGACCACATAACTAGGCCACAAAAAGAGCCTCAGTAAATTAAAAAATACTGACATTTTCCAACTAACTTCTCAGATCACAAAGGTATAAAACTAGAAATAAATTGTACAAAGAAAACAAAAAGGCTCACAAACACATGGAGGCTTAAAAACATGCTTATACATAATCAATGGATCAATGACCAAATTAAAACAGAGATCAAGCAATCTATGGAGACAAATGACAACAACAACACAAAGCAAAAACTTCATTGGGATGCAGCGAAGGCAATTCTAAGAGGAAAGTATATAGCAATCCAGGCCTATTTAAAGAAGGAAGAACAATCCCAAATGAATAGTCTAAAATAACAATTATTCAAACTGGAAAAAGAAAAATAAATGAGGCCCAAAGTCAGCAGGAGGGACATAATAAAGATCAGAGAAGAAATATATATAATTGAGAAGAACAAAAGATGTAAAAATACTCAACAAAATATAAGCAAACTGAATTCAAAAATACATCAAGAAGATCATACACCATGATCAAGTGGGATTCATCTCAGGGATGCAAGGATGGTACAACATACAAAAATCCATCAACATCATCCACCACATCAACAAAAAGAAGGACAAAAACCACATGATCTCATAAATGCTAAAGAAGAATTCACAAAATTCAACATCCATTCATGACAAAAACTCTCAACAAATTTGGTATAGAGGGCAAGTATTTTAACATAATAAAGGCCATATATGACAAACCCACAACCAACATCATACTTAACAGCAAGAAGCTGGAAGCTTTTCACCTAAGATGGGGAGCAAGGCAGGGAGGCCCACTCTCTCCACTGTTATTCAAAATAGTACTGGAGGTCCTAGCCACGGCAATCAGACAAAACAAAGAAATACAAGGCATCCATATTGGTAAAGAGGAAGTCAAACTGTCACTCTTTGCAGATGACATGATATTGTACATAAAAAGCCCTAAAGACTCCACTCCAAAACTACTAGAACTAATATCTGAATTCAGCAAAGTTGAAGGATACAAAATTAATACACAGAATTCTGTTGCTTTCCTATACATTAATGATGAAATAAGAGAAAGGGAAATCAGGAAAACAATTCCATTCACAATTGCATCAAAAAAATAAAATACCTAGGAATAAATCTAACAAAGGAAACAAAAGACCGATACCCTGAAAACTACAAGATATTCTTAAGAGAAATTAAAGAGGACACTAACAAATGGGAACTCATCCCATGCTCTTGGCTAGGAAGAATAAATATTGTCAAAATGGCTATACTACCTAAAGCAATCTACAGATTCAATGCAATCCCTATCAAAATACCAACAGCATTCAACTAACTGGAACAAATAGTTCTAAAATTCATATGGAACCACAAAAGACCCCAAATAGCCAAAGCAATCCTGAGAAGGAAGAATAAAGCAGGGGGGATATTGCTTCCCAACTTCAAGCTCTTCTACAAGCCACAGTAATCAAGACAATTTGGTACAAGCCCAGGAAAAGACCCACAGACCAGTGGAACAGAATAGAGAGCCCATATATTAACCCAAATGTATATGGTCAATTAATATATGATAAAGGAGCCATGCATATACAATGGGGAAATGACAGCCTCTTCAACAGCTGGTGTTGGCAAAACTTCACAGATACATGTAAGATAATGAAACTGGATCACTGTCTAACCCCATATACAAAAGTAAATCCGAAATGGATTTATGACCTGAATGTAAGTTCCAAAACCATAAAACTCTTAGAAAAAAACACAGACAAAAATCTCTTGGACATAAATATGAGCAACTTCTTCATGAACATGTCTCCCCAGGCAAGGAAAACAAAAGCAAAAATGAACAAGTGGGATTATATCAAGCTGAAAATCTTCTGTACAGCAAAGGACACCATCAATAGAACAAAAAGACATCCTATGGTATGGGAGAATATGTTCATAAATGACATTTCTGATAAAGGGTTGACATCCAAAATTTATAAAGAGCTCACACACCTCAACAAACAAAAAGCATAAAATCCAATTAAAAATTGGGCAAAGGGTCTGAACAGACATTTCTCCAAAGAAGAAGTTCAGATGGCCAACAGACCCATGATAAGATGCTCCACCTCACTAATCATCAGAGAAATGCAAATTATAACCACAATGAGATATCACCTCACACCAGTAAGGATGGCCACCATCCAAAACACAAACAACAACAAATGTTGGCGAGGATGTGGAGAAAGGGGAACCCTCCTACACTGCTGGTGAAAATGTAAATTAGTGCAACCATTGCGGAAAGCAGTATGGAGGTTCCTTAAAAAACTCAAAATAGAAATACCATTTGACCCAGGAATTCCACTCCTAGGAATTTCCCTAAGAATGCAGCAGCCCAGTTTGAAAAAGACATATGCACCCCTATGTTTATCGCAGCACTATTTTTAATAGCCAAGAAATGGAAGCAACCAAAGTGTCCATCAGTAGATGAATGGATAAAGAAGAAGTGGTACATATACACAATGGAATATTATTCAGCCATAAGAGGAAAACAAACCTACCATTTGCAACAGCATGGATGGAGCTAGAGGATATTATGCTCAGTGAAATAAGCCAGGCGGAAAAAGGCAAGTATCAAATGATTTCACTCATCTGTGGAGTATAAAAACAAAGAAAAAAACTGAAGGAACCAAACAGCAGTAGACTCACAGAACCCAAGAATGAACTAACACTTACCAAAGGGAAAGGACTGGGGAGGATGGGTGGAAAGGGAGGGACAAGGGGGAAAAAGGGGCATTATGATTATCAGATGTAATGTTGGGGTGGGCAGCATGGGGAGGGCTGTACAACAACACAGAGAAGACAAGTAGTGATTCTATAGCATCTTACTACGCTGATGGACAGTGACTGCAATGGGGTATGTGGTGGGGACTTGATGATGGGGGGAGTCTAGTAACCATAATGTTGCTCTGTAACTGAAGATTAATGATACCAAAATAAAGAAAAATAACAGAATACACAACAGCATCAGCAAGGGAAAAGAAAAATTGGGAGGATTCTGGACGAACCACTCACAGGATTTGTAAAGTCTCCCTCTCAGAGATGCCATAGAATGTGCTTCTTCCTCCAACAGTTAAATTAGAAACACGTATAAAGTGTTTCTGCCCAGGAAAGCTTGCTATAGATTCAGTCCAAGGTTTTTGGTAGGAATTGGTCATGTAGCAATCTCTGCCTGTGTGATCAGCAACAATCATAGAAACTTCACTCTCAAAGGAAATCAAATTATCACCGTAAATCAGATTGATAACAGTGAATTCAGTGCCCCAGGCAAACAAAACAGCCTTAACAATATAGGGAACATCAAAAGACAGGTTTTCTGACTCCACCCTATGGCCAGACTTGCAAGCTGGTCCTTCTAAAGAGTAATATTAGACTTGCTGTGTTAACATTCTTCTGCACATTTTATGGTGCCAGTAGGTGGGGACAGTTAAACAGTAGAATTTTGAATCAGAATATGCAATTATATACGAGAAAGAACACCACATGACACTAGTCTTCTGTTCTCATTAGAAGAATCTTAGTTATCTAAGCCCAGGTTTTCAAATTTTTCTTCAGAATTTCCCCTATATTGTAAAGACAGTGCAAATTAAAGTGGATAAATATAACTTAGGAACACACTTATTAATGTCTGCTTGCCTGTTCTGTGTCACAAACTCTTAAAGTACAGTGCTTTTGTAAACCTAAAGCCACGATGGCTGAAAAGGATGCACGTATCTGTGCATATATGCGACATATAGAGTAGACCATGGTAAATTATAAGTGTTCAAATGATTAAGGAAGTGTAAAGAAAGGGAATATGAATTTCCCTTCAGAAGACTTAAGAAAGCTCCAGCAGGCAGTAACATTTGAACTCTATCATCCTTACAATTTTCTATGGCAAACATAGTACAATGATACTCTTGTTATAGGGAACAAACATAGAGAACTGTGAATGTACATGATATTAGGAAATACTGACTTTGGTATATTGCAATAAGACACAATATGCATTTTTATATATAACTAGTATAGTAATGATGTAAGTTATTTTATTCATATTATACTATTAGTATTAATTATCTCGATATTAATTATGAGTTAGGTCAGAACTGGTCAGTACAAACTGAACCAAGCTTGCAAGCGTTTTGAATTCCATACCAAAGGGATTGGTTTACTCAATTTCTATCAAAAAATGAGAACTGTCCCATTGGCTATGAAGGAGCAAAACTGTTTCTCACAATTTTGGAAAACAATGTTGTGATAGCCCTTGTGTTCATGTTTATCATTTAGGAAATTCAAAAGGTTTTTAGGACCTGTGAGCCAAGAATTATGGATAAAGACCAAAATATGTATTTCTTACTATTATTATAAGTCACAATATTATAATTGTCTATTTTTTAATGTTCCGCATGAACTTGATTTTTGTCTCATTATCTGTACAACAAAGAATAAGAAAGAAATTTAACAAGATCTGATCTGATTCTTCTGGTATGTTTAAACAAATGCATTGAAGAATTCTATTACATTAATAGAGTTCAACTTCATTGGACTTAGATTATTATCTGATGATATGTGTAGAAATTATAAATAATTTTTTACCCAATAATAAGTTTTATGTTCAGTTTTTTTAAAATTCGTATTTGAAAATGGCTTCCTATATTAGTATTACTGAGTTAAAATGTTAGGAAAATACTGAGAGAATCAATGTGTAGTAATTCATCCTAAATGCTAGGTGCTAAATGTGCTTATATCTACAAAAATGAAACTGTATAAAATGTTTATTACATTAATAATTATTCATCCACTTTAATTAAAATATGTTTTCATTTTATACTTAATTTGTAGTATTTTTTTTTTGTTTTTCCATCAGGTTTTGTTGTTTTTCATCAATTGGTAAAATGAGCTTGGGACGGTATTAGAAATAATTCAGAAGTAAGAGGTTAGGAGACCACTTTACTGAGGACATTATTCATGTAAACTATTTTAAAAAATATCAAAGAGCCACAAAATTGGGTCACATTCTACAAATGATAGATCTGGGTTTCGAAACAAATGTTGCATACTTTCCTCCTTAAAAACCATGCCATTCTGAGGAAGAACTAATTATCTTAAGGCTCTGAGTCAACTGTTGCCAAATGGTCTCGCAGTTAGTGACAGAAGAGAAATGAAGCACAGAACAGTAAACCTTGGGGATTCACCTGGCCTCCTTTACAGCCAAGATTGCTCGTATCATGTCACACAACAATTAAAGGACCTAAAATTAAAAGTGACTCAGAAAAGGGCAAAGTGAAAAGTGTAACACTCCCAGCCAGGCCATCCACATCATAGCAAAAGAATAACCAGAACATCGTGAAAGAATAAGAAGAGGAGAGGAACATTTTAAAAAGCAGAGTGAATAGGTAATTATCCTTACAGATATGTGGAGAAGTAGAACAAATACTGACATCATATGTGCTATGGACCTTCGCTCCCCACCTGTGTAATCTTCAGAGGTCATATTCTCTATCTCCAGGCCCCAGTTTCCTCCCAAATAAAACAAAGATGAACCAAATTATTTCTTAAACTGTTTTTTAATGCTAAGATTCTATAAAACTTAATGTAAAATGACATATTTGTAAAATTTTAATGTAAGGCCTATAAGAAATATACCTTTTCTGCTTTGGCACCACACACTGAATATTGCCTAGCACATAGTAGGCACTCAAAACAGTGCTTGTAATTGAATGAATAAGCCAGAAAATAAAAGTGGAGGATTGGTGGGTTGGTTAAAAGACTATCAGTAGAAGGATATCATATACTAAGACAAACATTGCTACATTAGGACTTTTTTTCTCCCTTCCTCTTTAAGGTTAATTGCACCCTTGAGGATGGTGGAGCAAAGTGGGTAGGAAGGGAGTCCCTAGGGAATTTCAAAGTTTCTCACAGACCTTGGTTGGAAGACCTACAAAGTAGTTTGAGGTACTTAGGACTAAAGAAGCCATTTCTAACCAGTCTCTGCCATACAAATAACCCTAGACCTTCAAGCTGTGGTCATATGGCTTTTCATGAGAGACAGTTCCTAATGTTCCTATGGCTAAATTTTTGAGTAAATCAGAAAACAATATTATTAGAGTTAATACACATATTTAGTTTCAAAATACGTTTTCCCAAATGGCACATTCTGGCCAACCTGTGTCAAATGTAGCCATAGAATTTAGTAATCTCCTTCTTACCTATAACAAATCACTGGAGTAGTTTGAATGGAAATCTGATGATTGCAAATAATGTATTTAAAGCATCACCTTTTCAAAGATATTATGTTGTTATCAGATTGGATCAACATATACCCAAAATAGTTGTAATATTCTCTCCTTAATGTTCATAGATTTCCATGAGAAATCTAATTTCCAGAAATTTATGATGCAAATGCAGTTACATTAGAGTAGATACCACAGGGAAATGAAAATTGTCATTTTATTTTCAGGTAACTTTTTGAGTTGGAGAGGACATTAAATTACATTATGGAACATTGATTTGTCAGATGAAAATTTAAGCCATGGTACATTTTCTGACTTGCAGTCTGAGTCTACACGTTTATTTTTCTGTTCTGTTTTGCTGTTCCTAGAAATTAATAATGACAGAAATAAACACATATAATAAAGTAAGATATCCAGCACTGGATTCTGACAGAGGCTAATTTATTTGTTTAATATTGAGTCTTCAGTATGTTGCTCAGACAGTATAGAGTTGTACATTATGAGAAATTTATTTAAAAGTGGAAACTTTAAATGAATATGCTGAAAGTTATGCCAATTTTCAAGGTAATAATTATTAAAACTATAAGTACAAAGAAGTTTAAATAATGTACTCATACTGCCACTGGTTACTTGATTAATGTTTTAGAGAGCTCTTAAAATGGTTGAGGGAGATTTTTCAGGTAAAGCACTGATGCACTTTTAGTGTGTGTCACTTTAATGTAGGCAAAGGCTGCAATTTTGGCAACAATTCTTTTTTCTTTCCTATGTAATTTTTTTTTGGTATCATTAATATACAATCACATGAGCAACATTGTGGTTATTAGATTCCCCCTATTCTCAACTGACAACAGTTCTTAAGTTGAAATTGATTAAATAACAAAACTCAAATATTAAAATCAAGAGGTTTAAAACAACTTTCTAAAAGAAAAGAAAATCTCAGTATTTTAGAGCTTAAAGAGATATTCATGATTATCTAGTCCAATTTGCTCATTTTTCTGAAAAGTTGATGTGATCTCAGAGATAATTTTCCCAAGATCAGTGAGAGAAAGGAACCAATTTATTCAATTCATTTTTATTTACAGTGAATTTGAATTACAAATATTTGAGTATATGTAAATACCATGTTTATTAAAAAGAAGTAAATATGTATTTTACAAGAATTGTAGAGGCTTATTAATTGTGTTTACTCAATAAATGTTTGTTTAGCATCTACTAGGTGCCAGACCCTATTCTAAGTACTGGGCATTATTAGCAATACAGATTCAAAGAAAGCTTTGGAAAAGTTAAGGAGTTGTCTTTGAATATAGGTTTTCTACTTTACGTGCCACCTTACCAGAAGAAATACCTAAAACACATAACTGTTACATTTCAAAGTACTTAATTGTGTATTTGGGGATAGATTGTTTTAACTATATGGACTAATGGTTCTCATTATGTGAGTGATGGTCCCTTCAGTCCTCCAAATCCAGGGTATTCAGTAGTCCCCTATACTTCATTAGCTAAAATGACTGAAGTTACCTGAATCTCTTTGAGAACAAGTACAGGTGAACAAATGTGTGAGCACCAGGCTTGGGGAGAGAGGAGGCATACTAGTTCTTCTAGAAGGTTCCTTCCTACAAGAATGACATAACTAGAGAGAGTGAAAGGCAGGGAAAAGTGAGAAAAACAAATCTATTAAAAAAGGTAACTTCAGAATATATAGGTATAAGTTGTTTTATTGCACTTAGCAAATACTGCTTTTTACCAATTGAAGGTTTGTGATAATCCTGACATGAGCAAGTCTTTAAATCCCACTTTTCTGGCACCATCCACTCACTTCCTGACTCTGTGTCACATTTGGTAATTCTTGCAGTAGTTCAAACTTTTTCATTATTATTGTATTATGGTGATCTGTGATCAGCGGTTTTTGATGTTAGTATTGTAGTTGTTTTGGGGTGCTACAAACCACAGCCATATAAGACAGCAAAGTTAACTGATAAATATTGTGTGTGTTCGGACTGTTCCATCCACTGGCTGCTGCCAGTCTCTCTCTCTCCGTCTTTCTCTCTCTCTCAGCTCTGGACTACCTATTCCCTAAGACACAATATTGAAATTGGGCCCATTAATAACATGACAATGGCCTCTAAGTTTTCAAGTAAAATGAAGAGTTGCACATCTCTTACTTTAAATCTAAAGACAGAAATTGAGCTTAGTGAGGAAGGCATGTCAAAAGCCAAGAAACAGTAAGATCTAGGCCTCTTGTATCAATCAACAAGTTGTGAATTCCAAGGAAAAGTTCTTGAAGGAAATTAAAAATGCAACTCCAGTGAACACATGAATAAATGATAAGAAAGTGAAACAGCCTTATTTCTGATACATAAAAGTTTTAGTGGCCTGAATAAGATCAAATCTTGGGCAACATTCCTTTAAGCCAGAGCCTAGTCCAGAGCAAGGCCCTCTTTTCAGTTCTGTGAAGGCTGAGAGATGTGAGTGAGCTGCAGCAGAAAAGTTGGAAGCCGGCAGAGGTGGTTGCATGAGCTTGAAGGAAAGAAGCCAAAGTATGAGGTGAAGCAGGAAGTGTGGATGTGGAATCTGTAGCAAGTTGAATTCAATGTTGATTTACCATTCTAAAAAATCCTATGGCCCTGAAGAATTATGCTAGATCTACTCTGCCTGTGCTCTGTGAGTGAACAACAAAGCCTGGGTGACAGCACACCTACTTATAACATGCTTTACTGAATATTTGAGGTCCACTGTTGAGACCTACTGCTCAGAAAAAAAAGAAAAGAAAAGAAAAAGGATTTCTTTCAGAATATGATGCTCATTGGCAATGCACCTACCTGGTCCTCAAGATCTCTGACGGAGATGGGTGATGAGACGAATGGTGTTTTCATGCCTGCTAACACAACACCATTCTGCTGCCCATGGATAGAGGTCATTTAAAGTCTTGTTATTTAAGAAATGCATTTTGTAAAGCCAAAGCTGCCATGGACAGTGATTCCTCTAAACGATCTGGATAAAGTCAACTGAAAACCTTCTGGAAAGGATTCACCATTCTAGATGCCATTAAGAAAGCCATTGTTCTTGGGAAGAGGAAAAAATATCAACATTAACAGAAGTTTGGACAATGTTGTTTCCAACCTTTATGGTCGACTTTGAGGGGTTCATGACTTCAGTGGAGGAAGTAACTATAGATGTGGTAGAAGCAGCAAGAGAACTAGAACTAGAAGTGGAGTCTGAAAATATGCCTGAGATGCTTCAATCTCATGATAAAACCTTAACAACTGAAGAGTTGTGTCTTGTGGATGAGCAAAGAGAGTGGTTTCTTGAGATGGAATCTACTCCTGGTGAATATGTTTTAAAGATTATTGAAGTAAGGAATTTAGACTGTTATGTAAACCTAATAAAATGGCATCAAGATTTGAGAGAACTGACTCCAATTTTAAAAGAAGTTGTACTTTGGGTAAAATGTTATCAAATAGTATTGCATGCTGCAGAGAAATTGTCTGTGAAAGAGAGTCAATCTAGGGGGCAACCTTCACTGTTGTCCTATTAAAGAAATTGCCACAGTCACTCCAACTTTCAGCAACTACCATGCTTATCATTCAGCAGCCATTGACATGAAGAAAAGGCCCTTCACCAGCAAAAAAGATTGTTACTCATTGAAAACCCAGATGATGACTAGCATTTTTAGTAATAAAGTATTTTTAAATTAAGGTAAATTCTGGTATTGTGCACTTAATAAAGTGCAATCCTACCAGCAATGTACGAGTTTCCCTTATCTCTACTTCCATGCTAACACTTGCTTTTTCTTGTTGAGAGTAGCCCCTCTGACAGGTGTGCAGTAATCTCACTGTGGTTTTGATTTGCATTTTCCTGAAGATCAGTGATGCTGAGCATCATTTCATATGTGTATTGACCATCTGTATGTCTTCTGTGGAAAAATGTCTATTCATGTTGTCTGCCCATTTTTTGATTGGTTTGCCTTTTTTTTTGGTGTTGAGTTGTACGAGTTGTTTTGTATTTTGGATATAAGTCCCTTAGCTGATATATTATTTGCAAATATTTTCTCCCATCCAGTAGGTTGTGCTTACATTTTCTTTGTGATTTGCTTTGCTGTGAAAACTTCATTTGACTCGCTTTATTGTGATATTTGCTTTATTGCCATGGTCTTGAATTAAACCCACAGTTTCTCTGAGGTATGTCTCTGTGGCATATAGACTTTGTTGTATCTGAAATCTCAAACTCCCTTAATATACTGAGCTGTAGAGAGATGCTTTTTATGACTTAATATAAGTGGTGAATAAATAGCCTTTATATGACTACTTGAGAATAAAATGATGATGGATTATTTGGTTTGAAATTATTTTAATAACTAAAATAATTATTTTCCCCATTTGATCAAAATATGCACACATAGGTCCCTGTACCTACAAACCTCAGGAATTAGGAGTCTTAGGGTATGCTTTCTAGAACATTTTTTTACTTGGCTAAAATAGAGAAATAATAAAAGACACAACCTATTTCACTTAAAATGTACTCAGGCCACAGTACTCAAATTAATATGAAGATTTGACATTCAAGTAATTAATAAGAGAAACACTCCACACATTTTGTTGCTTTTGAAAGTCAATAATATATTTCTAATAAACTAATTGCTTACTTGACTTTTTCCCTTTTTTTAAGCACTTAAACATATGACCAAGTAAACATTTCGGTAGCACAAAGATGAAAGAAGGTAGTTAAAAGTATCTCCACATAGATCTTGCTCTGGTAGAAATCAGTTGAACCCTGTCATTGCTCTCTGCACTTAAAGTCTGATATTGGAGGAAAAAACTCTTTTAACTATGCTATCTTGTCATATAAGTGGAAGTAGGAACCCAATTCACTGTTTTTTAGCGAAATAATAGAAAATGATATTATACATATGGGTACACATCACATATAAGTATATTAGTGCAAAATAATATCATAACCACTATATTATAAGCTGTGAAAGGATAAGAATTGCCTGTTTTATTCATAACTATTTCCCTAGGGCCTAGAAGAGAGTCTGGCACATGGGTGATGCTCATGCACATGTAAACCACATGGTCATTAGAAAGGCCTGTATAGTTAAAGACCTTAAGAAGTAGGAGCCCTCAGTGATGTTTAATAGTGGTAAATAGACTATTATGTCTGTGTTCTTTGTTTCTTTTTTACTTTTTTATTCTTTCTGAAGAGTAAACTTCTTTTTCCAGAAGCAGAAAGCATATACTTTTCTCCTATTACTTTAGTGAAGAAGGGAACACAGAAGTAATATGCAGAGACTGTTGGCAGAGACCTGGAAGACACAGAAAAAGAGGGCAGCATAGAGAGATCAACCTAACAAGTAGAGTGAGATACCCACTGTGGGTAAAAAATAACAGTAAACATTTTGCAAAGCCCTTTCTGTAATATAATTCATAAAGACTCATTACTTAAAGAGAACTCTGAGGGATTGAGTTGTTGAGATTTCTTCAAATAATAGTGACCCTGATAAATGAAAATACACCTTAAAGCAGACTATGAAGAGTGGAGAAGTGTTTGCAGCACAAGGAATAAACAGAGCATAGATCAGTCAAGCAGATGGAAATAAAATTAAATAGAAGAATTTCCTAGCTTTTCTTGGATTTTCATCAGGAGATCTTACTTAGCAAGAAGAAACTGGCAATATTTTTGTCAATATCAGAAATCCATTTAATGTCATTTAAAATTCATTGTATATAATTGTATGTAACTTTACCCTTTTATAAACTGCCATGGTTCACAATTTATAATACTGATTCAGTCATTCTCAACTCTATATAAAATTTTTAAAACTATGGTAAAATTGAATAATAACTCTATCTTATAGGTGCTATTTATTTTAACTGAATCTAGTTTATATTTCTAAACTTGCATACGTTAATTTAGTTTCATTCTGAAATAATGATTGTTATCTTGGTAGGTACTGTCCAGTTGGGAACTGTGCTCTAAGGGGTATTCTGAAACCAACATTTTTTTCTATGAAGTCTTTTTTTAGGTTAATATTTTATTTTTATTTTTTTATTTTTTATTGAAATAAAGTTGATGTACAATATTATATTGTTTCCAGGTATACAACATAGTGATTTGACAATTAGATACATTACTAAATGCTCACCACAATAAATGTAGTAACCAAATGTCAAATACTAAGATATTACAATATTATTGATTTTATTCCCCATGCTGTAACTTTTATCTCTGTGGCTTACTATTTTATAATAGGAAGTCTGTAACTCTTAATCCCCTTCACCTATTCTGCCCATCCTCCCACCCCTATGGCAAACACCAGTCTGATCTTTGTGTTTGTGTGTGTCTCTGTTTTGTTTTCATTTGTTTTAGATTCCATATATAAGTGAAATCATATATTTCTTTCTCTGACTTATTTAATCTAACATAATACCCTCTAGGTCCATCCATGTTGTTTCAAATAGCAATATTTCATTCTTTTTATGGCTGAGTAATATTCCATTATTTATATGACATATCTTCTTTATCCATTCGTTTATTAAGGGACACATAGGTTGCTTCCATATCTTGGCTATTATAAATAATGCTGCAATAAACATAAGGATGCATATAACTTTTCAAATCAGGGATTTTGTTTTCTTTGGGTAAATTCCTAGAAGTGAAATTACTGGGTCTTATGGTATTTCTATTTTTAGATTTTTGAGGAACCTCCATACTGCTTTCCAAGGTAGTGCACCAATTTACAATCCCCCCAACAGTGAAGGAGGGTTCTCTTTTCTCCACCTCCTCACCAACACGTGTTTTTTCATGTCTTGTTGATATTAGCTATTCTGAAAAGTCTGAAATGATATCTCATTGCAGTTTTTATTTGGTTTTCTCTTATGGTTACTGGTGTTGACTATCTTTTCTTGTGTCTGTTGGCCATCTATATATCGTCTTTGGAAAAATGTTTATTCAGGTTCTCTGCTCATTTTTTAATTAGACTATTTGTTTTCTTGGTGTTGAGTTGTTTGAGTTATTTATATATTTTGGATATTAGTTCCTTATCAGATATATAATTTACATATAGATTCTCCCATTATGTAGGTTGCCTTTTCATTGTTTTGATAGTTTCCATTGCTACACAGAAATTTTTTAGTTTGTTGTAGTCCTACTTGTTTACTTTTCCTTTTGTTTCCCTTAACCTGGGCAGACATATGAAGAAAAAATTACAAATGCTGATGTTCAAGAGTTTGCTGCCCATGTTTCTTCTAGGAGGGTTATGGTTTCATGGTTTATATTTATGTCTTTAATCATTTTGAATTTATTTTTGTATATGGTGAAAGACAGTGATCCAGTTTCATTCTTTTGCATATAGCTGCCTAATTTTCCCAACACCATTTATTGAAGATTCTATCTTTTTTTAATTGTATATAGTTGCCTCTGTTGTACATTAATTGACCATATAAGCATGGATTTGTTTCCAGCTCTCTGTTGTGTTCCACTGATCTATGTGTCTGCCCTTGTGCCAGTGTCATGCTGTTTTGATCACTATAGCTTTGTAGTCTTACCAGCTGAGATGCTGTTATTCCCAGGATCATGTCTTGGAGGTGACAATGAAGTCAGCAGACAAGAGTATGGAGTAACCAGCAAAGTTTTAATGAGGAGTGAAAAGGAATAAAAGGCTTCCTCAACTGGGAGGGGCTCCAAGAGAGGATGCTGTTAGGGCTGCAGTGTCTAGGGTTTATAAGCATAAAAATGGAGAAAATTGTGCAAGAGGCTGGGGGTAGTTGCTATGGCCTGTTGCTATGGCCAAACAAGGATCAAAGAAAAGGAAAAACTCCCTTTTTTCTCAGGCTGAATTTTCATAGATATTTAGGATGAAGCTTCCTGTTTACTGAGAAGCCTTTACCCTAGTTCTCTTCTGCCTGCACCTTACCGGGACCTTGAGCTCTATCTGCCTGTGTCCAGGGCCTTGAGTTCTATATGTCTGTGTCTGACTAACATCTACCTCATTAGTATAATTTGAAATCAGGCAGTATCACACTCCCAGTTTTGTTCTTTCTCAAGATTGCTTTGGCGAGTCAGAGTCTTTTGGGGTTCTGCACTAATTTTAGGTTTATTTGCTGTAGTTCTGTGAAAAAATGTCATTAGTATTTTGATAGGGATTGCATTGAATCATGTGGATTTCTTTGGGTAGTATGGCCATTTTAACAATATTGAGTCTTCCAATTCATGAGCATGGAATATCTTTCCAATTATTTGTGTCACCTTCAATTTATTTCATCAATGTCTTATAATTTTCAGAGTACAGGTATTTCTCCTCCTTGGATTGATTTATCCCTATTTTATTCTTTTTGATGCAATTGTAAATGGAATTTTTTTCTTAAATTCTCTTTCTTCTAGTTTGCTATTTGTATATAAAAGTACAACTGATTTCTGCATATTGAATTTGTATCCTGTGACTTTACTGAATCAATTTATTCTAGTACTTTTTTTGGAGGAGTCTTTAGGTTTTTCTATATAGAGTATCATGTCATCTGCCAATAGTGACAATTTTAGTTCTTCCTTCATAATTTAGACACTTTTTATTTACTTTTCTTGCCTGATTGCTGTGGCTAGGACTTCCAGTACTATGTTGAATAAAAGTAGGGTAGTGAACATCTTTGTTTTTTTCCTGATCTTAGAGGAAAAGCTTCCAGCTTTTCACCATTGAGTATGGTGTTAGCTGTGGGTTTGTCATGGCCTTTATTATGTTGAGATAAGTTCCCTGTATACTCACTTTGTTGAGTTTTTATCATAAATGTATGTTGAATCTTGTAAAATGCTTTTCCAGCATCTATTGAGATAATTATATGACTTCTGTCCTTCCTTTTGTTAACATGGTATACTACATTGATTTGTATATATTGAGCCACCCTTGCATACCTGGAATAACTCCCATGTGGGTGTAGGGATGAATCTAAATGAATAGAAAAGTAAACTTTCCATTCATTCAGCAGACATTTAATTACTGACTTAGCGCTTACCATGCTCCAGGCACTGTTTTAACAGTTGTGATAATTTAGAAAACATATCAACAAAGATCCTCATATTTGTGGCACTTAAATACTACTGTGGATAGATAGATAATACACAATAATAATAATAAATTTATACACTATATTAAAATATTTGAAGTGTCCCTGGAGGTGAAGTAAGTAGTAGCCTTTAACATTAAACAGAGTGATAAAAATAGATGTCACTGAGAATGTGAGATAAAATCAAAGACTTGGGAAGCTGTGGGAGTTGGTCATACAGATTTAAGTGAGGGGGGTTCCAGTTCGGTGAGCACCTAGTCCAAAAGCTAATGGTAGAAGAATTCCTGATGTGGGAAAGGACTATCAAGGGAGCCATATTCTGTAACGGAGTGATGGGGATTAGGTTTAGAAAGAGAGAGGGTCAGAAGTTATGGATAGATAGATAGATGACCATTTTCTAGCTGTTAATACTTTCTTTTGAACCACTTTACCATGTTCTCTCTTGTATATTCTGTCTGTGGTAAGTATAAAAAGACAGATGACCAGATAATTTACAATTCAATTATTTTAGTATGTCCAAGGAATAACTTTTCAAATATTTTACAACTGGGTACTGATCCTATGCATTTAAACTCACGGTTGAACTTATGTTTAGCACTGTAAGATAATTATAAGGCATTATTAAACCTCTCATTGACAATATTTAGTTACTAGTTTTCTGAAACTCTATCTTTGACTTCGTCTTTAAGAATTAGATTAACAAATAGAAGTTGGCAGATATATTACTGCATAAAGTCTCAGTAGAGGTTCTATGTTGTTGATTAGTTTCATATCTGAAATGGAAAAACATCTTCATCACAAATGGCCACCAGCTATGAGGATCAGAAACACTGGAAATGATTCAGCTTTAGGGCAAACTACATTGTATCTAAGCTCATAAAATATGAGGACTCACAGAAGGGATTTAACTTATGCAGTATATCAAGGTAAGAACTGCTAGAAAATGGAAGTATGGAAGTGTTATACTTGTTTAATATTGTAGTTAGCCTAAAGCAACAGTAATCTATGAAATGTTACTTGGACCCACAAAGTTACATTAATTTTCTTTTAATCTTTGTTTGCCCCAGGAAATATTTCAATTGAATTTTACATTTTTTCCAAGAATTCAGGAACTCTGGAATCCAATCTCATTTATTTTAACTGTTTCTTTTTTCAGTTATTTCCAAATCCTAAATGAATTCAAAACAAGGAACTTATCTTGCATTTTGACTCCTTTAATATGTAAAAATACATAATTTAGATAAACTATGATACAGTTTTGAAATTAGGCTTCATTGGTTAATAATTCACTTATTAAACACATTTATCTACTTCATACTAGATACCCATCTCAATACACATAAAAAATAAAGCAGTAATTACTTTGGGAGGTAGTATGTGAAGTACTTGGAAAAGAAGCTATATTATATTCTGGGTTCAGTATTCAGCTCTTCTTCCTTCTAGCTGTGGCTTCTTAGGCAAGTTAGTCAACTACTCTTTGCCTTAATTACCCTATGACAAAATGGAAATAAATAATGGTACCTGCAAAATAGTGATTGTGAAGAATAAAAAAAAGTCCTGTGAAGTGTTAGCATAGTTCTGGTCATCTATTAAGAACTCAACAAATGTATACTATTTTTGTTGTATGCATGTGTGTACTTTTAAACGTATCTGGTGGTGCAGTTACACTGTTACTCAGAAAATACAGGTTGGCTTTCCATTTTAAAATGTCAGAACTTGAGCAATGAAGATTGGTGAAGTCCCTGAAAATAACATATCTTGATTTTTGAAAAGGGAGATGAAGAACAATTTGAAGCTTCCCATGAATGGCTTACAGATATTACTGTATAAATATTGAAAGATGACTAAAATGACTAGCTTCAAAAAGAGAAAAGGAACACAAAGCATAAATTTGACATTTGGCTTTTTTTTATCTGGACAGATTTTAGTCCAAATCATGATGAACTCTATAAAATTTTCAAACACGTGCTCTGTGTTGTGGATAAAAAACATATCTGCTTACCCTTTAAGTTTCTTCCAGGTGGTCTAAAAATCAAATTGACATGAGTCAGATTAACATGAACAAAAAACAAAGTTTAATTATGTATGAGCAGGGAATCCACAAACATGAGATTCCAAAGAGGCAAAATGAGGTGTATATATCATCCTGAACTAAGAAAGGGGTCAGAGGTCTGTGACTTCAAAGGGAAAGGGAAGCAATTCAAAAAGGAATATGAGAGAGTGAATGTTTGGTAAATGTTTGCTGGGTCACAGAGCAACAATGGGACAAGGGAGAAATTTTAACAGACTTTGCTAAATTCTTCCCTACCACCTAGTTCATTTTTTTTAATATAATTTATTTTGGTATCATTAATCTACAATTACATGTGCAATATTATGGTTATTAAACTACCCACTTCATCAGGTCCCCCCCACCAACCCCATTACAGTCACTGTCCATCAGCCTAGTGAGATGCTATAGAATCACTACTTGTCTTCTCTGAGTTGTACAGCCCTCCCCATGCCCCCCCAACATTACATCTGCTAATCATAATGCCCCTTTTTCCCTCTTATCCTTCCCTTCCCACCCATCCTCCCCAGTCCATTTCCCTTTGGTAACTATTAGTCCGTTCTTGGGTTCTGTGAGTCTGCTGCTGTTTTGTTCCTTCAGTTTTTTTCTTTGTTCTTGTACTCCACATATGAGTGAAATCATTTGATACTTGTCTTTTTCGGCTTGGCTTATTTCACTGAGCATAATACCCTCTAGCTCCATCCATGTTGTTGCAAATGGTAGGATTTGTTTTCTTCTTATCCACCTAGTTTATTTTATAATGTAGTTATCTATGGTAAATAATAGCTGTCTTCCAGAGCAGTTCTTCTGTCTAAATTATTTTTATGCAGTTGGAGGAAGGCTCATAGTCTCTCACTGGGTCTTTTGGGCCTTTATTATTTTCAGCTCAAAATAACCTATATGCTAACGTGGTGCATCTTGGGGTGGCCTGCCCTTAGCCTCTATAATTACAGATCTCTCTGTGACTTATAATTTCAACAGAGAATAGGGGGGAAAAAAAGGTTTTCCAGTGTAATACCTAAAAGAGACATAAAGGAATAACAAAGAATATGTTCATTAAATTTAAAGAAAAACTGGATTTATATGTAACATTAAATTCTTGCAGTTTTTAAGCATGTCAAGCAGCCTTGGTAAAGTTTCTGAATTTCTAAGCCTACTCTATAAACCCATATCAGTCACACATCTCAATACTATCACAAAACAAATGCTAAATATAAGGTTAACGTTGGAAATTCATGTTTGTTGGGGTGGAAAAATTTTCTTCTACTCTTCAAGGTTCTTTGGTTGGTTTAAGAATTAAATGGCATGAGACAGATTCACAGAAGAATATCAAAATTTAATTACATATATACTGGCAGGTCCATAACAATATGCCAACAACATTCTGTAACAATGTAACAAATGGCAGTCAGTCTGGCAGTTGAGGCTTATATGCCACCCAGAGTAAGAGAAGGGAGAGGCAGTCTGTGACTTCAAATGGAAGACAATTCACAGGAAGATGAAATAGTAAATATTTGGAAAACAAGTGTTTACTGGACCACACAGAAACAATGGAATAGAGAGAGGAATTTTAATAAACAGACTGCTATATTCCTCCCTGTCTGTTACACCTAATTCATACTATAATGTACTTATCTATGGTGATAGCTCCCTTTCTGCAACAGACCATCTGTTTAAATTATTTTAAACATTCGTGTTTCCTAAAGTTGTGTCAATTTATTTAGAGGCATGTGAAAAATATTTGTAATAAAGATAAGTCCCAATATTTACTTGTATTTTTTCCAAGTTTCCCCTTTTAGCATTTCTAACAAAAAAAAAGGGATAAATGAATTATAGATGTAGACTAAGGTATGAGAATATGTGAGTCCTCGTTTTGTCTTTCTTTAGTTTTTTGGCTTACTGTGGTGAGCATTTAGTAGTGTATATAACTGTTGAATCACTATGCTGTACACCTGTAACCCATATAATATTATATATCAACTATACTTTAATGAAAAAAATTGGTATTTTAAAATTTTACTCCCAGTTTTCAGAAACTGCTATCAAAATAAGCATTTGCTTAAAGAACAAGTTCAAACTCTTTCTCTTGAAAGACTTCAAAATTTGATCAGTTTTTCAGCCTTATTTTCCCACCACTTTTTTGCCCAATTCACAGTATATGCCAACTAAACCTCCCACCTTTCCTAGATCTAGAGCAGTGCTGTCAAACTGTAACCTGTATATGAATCACCTGGAAATTGTGCTAAAATGTATATTTTTGCTCAGCAGGCCCTGGAAAGCATTTTAATTTGTTTTTGTTTCTTATTTGTTTGTTTTTGTAATAGCAGTTTTTAAAATTGAAGTACAGTTGATCTATAACATTTTAGTTTCAGGTATACCACATAATTATTCCATGCTTGTATATATTGCAAAATGATTACTGCAGTAAAACGAGTTAACATGCAACACCACACAGTTACATTTTTTTTTCTTGTGATGAGTTTTAAGGTGTACTCTCTTAGCCATTTTCAAATATACAATATAGTATTATTAACTATAGTCACCATGCTGTACATTACACCCTCATGGAGAGTCTGCATCTCTAATGAGTTTCCAGTGATATGATGTATCAGGCCCCATACTTTGAGGAGCCAGGATGTTAGAATACCGCATTGTTCTTTTACTGCATTCCCTTCTCAGCACTTACCATGCTCACACTTCAGGTGCCCCTCTGAAGACTTACCAGAGACAGATACTGGCATGTGTGTGGGATACTCATCTATATTCAGATTTTCTTTGTTAAATAAATTACCTTTTTTAGCTTCAAAATTTTTGCTTTCGTACTAATTATTAGTTACTTCTTTGCCAGCAATAATGTACTGTGTTTTTTTCTTTCAGAGTTTGAACCTGAAAAGACTGGAGGCAGTACAAGGAGGGAGAGAGGTAAGAAAGTCTGAGGGAGAGGGGGAGGGAGGGAGAAAGTGGGTCCAGAGCTGCAGAGACGTGGTTGGTGGTGATGATGATCACGGCAGTGGGGATGTGCTGAGAGGAACTCCGTGTACAGCTGTCCCACGCAGACTGGCCAAACCACATTTTGCACATGTTGCTAAAGCTCTATTATTTGTGGGTGATCCTGTGAAGCTGAAGAAGATACTGTTTCTCTGGTTAGGTACGTGTTGTTTCTGTTAAAATGGATTTTTCAGCAGCAAAGTCCTCTAAACGGTGCAGAAAAGCCTTTTGGAGCAAGCATTACAATGCAATATTAAAAAATATTTACTGAAAAATTAGCAAATGTAACAACACTAGTTATGACATCTGAGATTCTTCACTCTCCTCTCCAAGGCCATGAGCATAGGCTGTGAAGTTGGTATGCATTTTTAGATAGTGTGAAGCCACTCTGGTAAGACTAGCAATTTTAAAACTTTAAAAAATTATTGTTGATGGTGGATGCTTTATGAAGAGGAGAAACTTTTAGTGGTACTAGACATAATACTGTATTATATACATTATGTGTCTGATTTTCTGCTTCTAACTGAATGTACAGACTTAACCTCAAACTTCTTTCTATGCTAAATATTTAAATGCTCCACTTTACTCTGTGATTTAGATCATCGAGGTAGGGAGAGGGTGAAATATTTAATTCAGCAAATTTTCTTGTTGCCCAACAGGTAATTTTATTTTTTGGTGGTATTTAAATAACAGTTTTGTGGCAAAAGTGAAGATATTTTGTCTTACAAAATGAGGAAATAATTCTTACTCTGCTCCCCATCTGTGGCTTCTCTTCCTATAAAGACAGATTCCTTCTATATTAAATACATGGTGTTTTGCCCCTCTTTTCTGGTTGTTTTAATTTCCAGTTGTGTGTTTTTATTATTTGGCACTTCAGTTGCCAACTTAACTTGTCATTACAGTCTCTTTCCCATCTATTTGTTATTCTCCATCCAGAAGAATCTGTTGCTTTTGAGGGTCAGATCATAGTTAACTCACAATGGCAGAAGGGCTGGAGAATATGAAATAAGTCTTTAGATATTTTTCATGTTGTAGGAAAGCAAGGTAATAAGGACATGGTCGCCAGTAAAGACATAGTAGGAAAAACAATGTGTACTGTGTAAGGAAGGCCTTAAACCATATGTACTTACACTCAGACATGACCAGATGGATCTACTTAGAGAGGAAGAACTTAAGTCATCACCTCCTAAGTGAAAGTTCACGCCAGGCCGAGTGCCACAATTCATCTCTGCTCGGTCAGAGCCTTTAAGGACTTACAAGTTGGAGCTACCCAGCCAGCCCCTCACTATTGAATCTTAGTCCAACAGCAGCTGTGTGTCCAAAGAAGGGAAACTTTAATCCATATACCCATGTAAAGCTATATCTAAGCGGTAGCAAAATTCTTTTGTTTCATTAAGATTTTGTAGGTTTTCATGTTCTTTTTAAAAGCTTAATGACTGGTTATTACAGAAAAGAGTTGCTTTTAAATTCTGTTGCTTACTTATTCCCTCTGATTTTATTTTTATTAGAAAAGCATTTATGGAAAAGCAACATGTCAATAAGATGTTTTACTTTTTAAAAAATATTTTTTCTTGAAACTATTTTATGGTTTGTGTAAAACTCAAATTTTTAATGACCTACAGTGTAATATATCTGCATAAAGGGGACAGCCTTGACTTGGGCCTCCTGCCTGAGGCCATGGAGTAATTGTGAACAAGGTAAGGTCATCCAGTTAATGACAGCCCAGGGATATGTCTTCTCCACTTGATGCTTCCAATCCAGGAAGGAAAAGTAAATATAAGCTACTAAAATTGAAAACAACCACTTCATGTCCTCTGGGCAACCCTGGATTACTTGAGCATATTCACCATGATTGTAAAGCCCAGTATGTTCTACGGTAAGAAACTGTAGGGAAACGTCAGTTAGGCGAAATATGTTGTGAAGACTGTCCTGTCCAGTCTGGGGCAGGCAATCTGTAAACAAAGAGCACAATTACTATGAGAAGAGCCTCCTGAGCTCTCTTGCTTGTGGAAGTGGCCTGTGTCTTTCTCATTCCCATTTGTCGTGTTCTACTTTACATGTGCATTACAAGGATGTAGAGTATACTTCTGGTTATAGTAAATTGTAATGTGTGGATTTAGAAAACTCTTCCTCAAAACGTTCTCTTAGGATTTCTCATCCAAACACTTTTATGATCAATGAAAATTTAATGACAATGGTTACTCCTTAAGATGAATAAATTTGTCTTAGTTCAAATGACAGATATTCCCAATAGGTGTTGATGGATGTAATACTAAGGGCCTATTACCAAATATTTATAAGAAGGTTTAGGAACTGTCATTTGAAATGTTTTATGTACTTATTTGAGATAATGACAACAGCTAGAGTATGCAAGGAAACTTGAAGCAGGCAGTATTATGCTATTTAGCTAAGTGGTAAATACTATTAAAAAGCTAATTGCTAGATAGGTAGGCCAGATGAACACTACATGCTGTATGAAAATATAAATTAAGAAGAAGTGATTCAAGTATAAATTACTTTTCTGAAGAAAATAGAATTCAGTAGCAACTAAATTGGTTGTATTATTATAAAGTATTTGAAAATAGATATTAGTTGTAAAAAAAAGTTGCATTACTATTATTACATATGTATGCATGCATACTGTATATAAACTGAGGGCCCTGAACATAAGGTTTTTTTTAAGGAGATTATTAGTATTCTCTACAAAATGCAAATATTTAACCAGTACTTCTGATTATGAATATGTTTCCTGTCACCAGTGGGATCTTGTAACTCAGAAAAATATCAGTGAAAATCACTCAGTATGACATATAGATAAATCATATTTTTTTCTTAAGGAATTTCTGTTCTCCTATAAAGTACTTTTATTGTTAAATGTGGTAAAACCAAGTTACTATACATGTTCTTAAAAGGCTGTAATGCCTTTGTTATTTTAAATAGTATTAGATTTTCCAAAGCACAGTTCTGTTTACTTATTAGAGATTTACCTGCGTGTATATGTGTGTAGTTGTGTGTGAGTGTGTGTATGTGTAGTATGTGTACACTAATTTTAAATAGCAAATTGTCTCTAGTTCCACTCTACCTCAAAAATAACCATCCATAAGCTGGGTATCTTATATCACAAGCCTAAATACACATGATATGTGACTTATATAATGAATGAAGAGAACTAAGTATTATGTTCGGATATGTAAATCAGAGTTAAACATTTAATTTTGGAAATTCTACTGAATGTGGTAAGCTATTGTGAGAGACGATGGCTGGTGGAACTTTTTGGCTGTTCAGATTGTTGGAAATTACAGAGATTCCAGAACCATACGGGCAATGGAAATAAAGTACAACTGTGTAATGATCAAGGATCGCCTTTATATAATTTGCAGAGCTAAGATCTTTCAAAGTGATGAACAAAATAAAGAGAACATGTTGCCATTCTTCACCTGGAATTTTGACAAAGACAAGATTAATATTGTTACATTTGAACATTTTAAATAGTTTTATACTCTTTTAAGACAGATTATGAATATGCTCCTTAAACATCTGAATGAAAATCAACACTTTAGTTTCTAGAAACATTCCTTAGGAATATGACCAAAGAACATTTATAGACATATCCATCCTTTTACTAGAAACATACCCTATTGTGGTTTGGAAATTTTCCAGTTGACCTTACTTGGTCTTGCCAGTGATATAAAAAAAATCCCACTTTTACTTGTGGAATTGCAAGTACAAACAGATAGGTTCTAAGAGACAGGTAGTAAAAAGTGTACTTTTCAAATTATGAAAATAGTTGATTTATGAATGTGTCATTCTCAAGAAAATTTTGTACATGTCTTGCAACCCATATATTTTGTAGAATAAAGTTTCACTGACATTCTCTGTTGGATTACAATGTTCCCAATCCTCTATATATTTTTTCCCAACCGTACTTTAAATGTAAATGCATTAATCATTTAAAACAATAATATTTTAATTTTTCTATTTATATAAAGTACCACTGAGCATGTAATATTCCTAAAGAAAGTAATTATTTTATTCTGATAGTGGATTTTATGCCTTTGCTAATATAATTGTATAGACTACGTTATTTATCTCTTGACAAATTATGTATTTCTACCTGAAGTTTAAAGTCATTTTTAAATTTTAGCTCCAAAAGGGAGACAATTCAAATAATGAGATAAATGATATCCTATAGTTCAAAATTATTTTGAACTACCTGGAATATTAGCACAGCATTATTTCAAATAGGACAAAATAAAAATCATCATTGACATATTACCATTTATAAAATAATTAGAATTATTAAGCAGATTTAGGTCTGCATTATTGCTTAACTTAAGAAAATTCACTATTACGTATCCCATGTCCAATAGACTACTAGAGAGAATTGTTTTTTAAGGGGATAAAATGAGAAAAAATTGTGAGTTCTAAGAACAAAACTAAAATTGAAGAAAGTGTATTGTTCTTGGAAATAAGAGTTAGCAAAAAGCGTTGAAGTGTGATTGGTCTCGTAAAATCTAATATTTTGCATAATTTTGAAATTATAGAAGAAAACTATACTTTTTTTATAGCTTTGTGCATGAAGTAAAATATTTTCACTGAAAAAAAAATCATGATTACCAATTATCTTTAATAATTTTTCTGCAAAACTTCCATTTGCATGTTTTCTTTGTTCAGTATTCAGAATAGACTGAATATTTCTACTTATGTTCAAAGTTAGCTATTGCATTTTTGGTTGCTATAGAGTTTTATAAGAATAAGAGATTCTTTTATAACCTCAGTGATGACACAATTTTGTGGGAAAATATATAGTGGCTAATATTATATTCTTTGAGATGTAATAGCTAAGACAAAGGTAACCCTTCCTTTTATAACTAGAATTATTCGGTGGTTTGATGCCTGCAATCTGCCATTAAGATGTGTCTGCTTTGCAGTTTACTTTTGAGATCAAAAGACCTTTTAATACTTGGTAAAAAACTAAAATAGCTCTGTATATTTTTTTTCCCTTCTCAGAATTGACAGGCAATAAAGGAAGTGAAAGATCTTTGTGCTTATAAATCAATATTTGAATTGAAAGAATTATCCATTATAATTATTCCTGTTTCAAAATGTTGCTGAGAGGGTAAAATGAATTAACATGTATAAAGCTTTTTAAGCAGTGCCTGTTACATAGGAAGCACCCAATCCATGACAACAATTGCTGTTATTTTTCATTTCCTCTGCTCTTTTGCTTTTTTCTCCTGTCAGAGACAGTTTGAGTGTCCTGTTGTTGGGAGATTTTACTGTCTACATGGTCTGGCCTACACAATGGGAATAATGATATCCAAGGCCTAGCCTGACTCTTAAAGGATATTATATTCTACATTGGTTCTGAGATGACAAATTCTAAACAGGACAATAAAATCTACTTGGAACCCATCACTGAATCTCAAAAATCCTTAATTCCATATTTTATATTATAGATAAGAGAAAAACATACTTAGCTTTTCCACTTACAGCGTTGTTTACAGAGAGCTGTGTCTAAGGCCTGTAGGTTTTCTCAGCTATTTTTCACATCATCTATATTTTATGGGTGATCTTCAAATTGGATTTTGAAGATCTATCTGTGCTTGTAGACCACTGACATTGCAAGAGATTATCAAAGAAAACCTTTTGATTAAGCAAAACTAATTTTATTAGGCCTACTTCAGTAAGAAAAGTAGAAATAATGAGGAATCCAAAGGGAGTGCATTCCATTTAATTTTTTTCTCTTTCTTTAGGAAATATTTTTTCCTGATTATTTAGATTAGATAGCCCTAGAGTATGCACATACAGAGGACAATATTTCCCAAGAAAAGCAGAAAAAAGGAGGAAAGGAAGTAAGTGAAAGAGAGCCAGCTTTAGACAGACATGAAATCACCACAGGGGAAGGATAAAAAAAGAAGTCTTAGATACCAGAAACCCATTATACACACACCAAGAGCCACACAGAAGGACATCTATAATAGGTTTAAACAATAATTTGAACCCTAATCAATTCCATTATGCATCAATCCAATCATTGTGTTCATGACAGAGTTCCCCAGAGTGGACTCTGCAGTTTCAGATTGTACTACATGGAATTATGCCAGTTAGACACATACACACATGAGTTAAAATATGAAGCAAACAGGAATTTAACCAAGAGGGCCAAATAGATTGAGAAGACATGAAAATTTCAGTTGGGTAACCTCCTATCTTAAAAACCTGTGCTGACTCACAGTGCAGGGCCTATCTCACTGTTGTCAGAGACCCCGGAAGGGGGACTTAAGGAGCCTGGGAATATGTTTCGGGAAGAGGAGTTAAGTAGGGTTGCACAAGGGTTTGAAGTGGATCTCTGTTGTGTCGCCGCAATTTTTTACTGTTGACCTCACAAAAAAACACAAAAACCTCTTGAAGCAAAGCAAGTTTATTAAACTTACTACAATAAAAAACAACACTACATTGATAAAATTTTACTAGCTCTCTAAATGGGGATTGGGAAAGGATACTTAGATGGGGTTAAGCTCCAGGCAGAATGATTTAAAGGCAAGTCTTGTAAGGTATGTAATAGAGATTATACAAGGCAGGCAATGGGTAAAAGTTAGGCAGTTTATGGCATGGTAGCTCTGCACTGATGTGCACACAGGTAAAATGAATGGAGATCTCTCTTCTGGGTTCCAAAATGCAATATGTTTTACTTGTTTATGTGTCTTGTGTTTTTTGTTTTTTTTTCTTAATATTTGGATATAAGTAAGGATTTGTAATTTTGAAGTGGATTTTACAAAGAGATAAGGACTAAGGATTACAGTAGAAGGATTTTAACTTTCTAATCAATATAAATTTAGGTATCTGTTTTAAGAAATATGTATTATTTTTAGAATCAATTAAATCCTGGAGATGTTTTCAGTTGAAAAGGCAAAAACAAATTATGACTGTCATTTCACTGTCTTATACTTTTATCTGAAAGCCATCCTAAACTCAGGGTCTTCTTTTTTTTTTTTTGCATTGCTGTTTTCATTTGTGTATGTAACTGAATAGGCAATGACTACATGCCCTTTACTATGTCAATTAATACAAAAAGAAAACACTCCTCCAGGTGGTTGAATTGATTCAGCTTGCTTTCATCAGAGTATTTATTCACATATAAATGAGATCTCTTATGATCCTTGGTTAATCACAAATAGAAGCCGATTGCCACCTCAAAATTATACAGAAGAAAATAACGTTTTTATTATTTCTATACTTCTCTAAAACTTAATAAAATTATCTAGTTTTCTTTTGGATTTATAATTTCGTGCAGAACAACAATCCCCATGTGGATGTTCAATTCTCGGCTTTGCTGACTGACATGCTACACGCCTGTGAAGCCGCAACAGGACCGCTCTGCTTCTCCTCTCTGGGGAACCTCACCGCCCTCCTGCTCTCTGCGAGGACATACATCTCTTTCTGTCCTTTGTTCATCTCTCTAGTTGAGGACAATTTTTTGACAATATGTCTACTTTCTATTGGCCTCTTGTCCTTAAGTCTGCTTTGAGACAATTCTCTGAACTTAAGTGTCAGCAAGCCCAATGGAATAGGAGCATTCCGGATTAGCTCCATTGTTATCCTTTAATTATATTACAAGGCCTCTGGTGCCTTATCAGTGATCACCACACTGTTACCGCAGATGCAACCTAAACCTTTAAATAACATTACCTAATAACAGAAAAAAAAAATACTGTGTTTGTGATTCTTTTGCTCATAAGAAATATCGTATTGTCAAAATATTGTTTGTTTTAATTAGATTAAAAATGTAAAGATTAGAAAATTTCACATTCACACAAATAATAGTCGTGTTCAAAATAATAGCTTCAAATACAACTGCTGTTATACATTGTATTAGTTTGCTAAGGCTGCCATAAGAAGGTATCATAGGCTGGATAGCTTTAACAAAAGAAATTAATTTTCTCATAGTTCTGGAGCTAGAAATCCCAGAACAAGATGGCAGGAGATGGGGTTTCTTCGGAGGCTTCTCCTTGACTTGCAAGCGTCTGCCTTCCCACAGTCCTCACATGGTCTCTCCTGTAGGTGCTCAGACCTCAGTTTCTCTGTGTGTGTCCAAATTTCCTCTTATAAGTACAGAAGTCAGACTTTTGGCCTCATTGGGCATCTTACAAGGTGTCTCATAAGGATGCCACCTCCCTAAAGGCCTCATTTTATGTTAATTACCTCTTTACAGACCCTATCTCCCGAAAGTTACACTCAGAAGTACCAAGGGTTAGGGCTTCAACATAAAAATTTCTTCCCCTAGATAAGCTGCTGCTTTGCCCTTTACTTATTTCCTCAAGAGTGTCTTGTTCTCTTTAATAACTTTGAAATTTGGTCACATTAAAATTCCAGCCACCAGCAGTAAATAAAAGAATAAAATAACACATGAAAACAATTCCTTATCTGCAATTCTAATATCCCAAGTGCTCTGAAAACCGATTCTTTCCCCAAAAGGTGGCTGAGCTCATTTGGTGGCCAAAACCTGACTTTGACAATATAAAACTATAGTCTTTCTTTTTCCTCCTTAGCATGAACATTTGTATGTTTTTTTTTCTACAGAAATATCAGTGTGTTTGTAAAGGCTGCCACTCCTATTGGCAATATTCAAAAGATTTAGTATATGCTCTGTATTAGGATTTTAAAATTGGGTTAATTCTGAGTTACCAGATGCCTTTGGCCTTAAGGATTTTGGATAAGGAATTGTAGATCTGTAGTAGGATACATTTCATTCTAACCCACTAGGAAAAGAGGTTCCTGTCTCTTCACCATAAAATTTTTGAACTAACACTTGGGAAGTGCTTGTTATATGCCTATCAAGTGCGTATCACTGTTGTAAGTATTTTTCACATTATTCATTCTTTCAATACTCACAACTTTGAAGTAGCCTTGTTTCAAATCATTCTCATTTGAAAGACCGGCAGTGAAAGTCAAAGAGTTTGAATACTTGCCCAAAGTCTTATAGTTAGTAAGTGGTGAAGCCAGGATTCACACCTAGGAAATATGACTCCAGAGTAAAACTAAAACGTTATACTATGACTTATAAGGAGAGAAATGAATAGATTACCACACCTGAATATTTGATTCCTGGCATGCCCAGGAAAATTATCTAATCTTTACTTGCTAAACATTCATATTCTTTCTCTTTCTCTTTTCTTGCCAACCTGTATGTTGCATATAGGCATTATCCCATCTAAGACTATGACTACAGCTACTATTTTGTTTTGGTGAGGGATCATTTGATCACATGATCCCAATGAATAAAAAACACTTAAATTTATGTTAAATTGAATTGTGTCAGGTGTTTACATTTGCAGTGAATATTTCTTGATCTCTTGGAAAGAAAGACAATAATCAGTCTTTTTCTCTATTTCTCTGATCTGTCTTTTGGCCATTCTTCTCTCTGGGTAAACTAGGTAGCTTCTTTACATTTTTTAACTTATCCTCTTGTCCACCATGACTACCCCCAAATGATGGTCTCAAGTATCTACTTTACAGTTGGACAAACATTACTAATTATAGACATATTATTATATAGGTATAATCTCCCCTAGCTCATCTACATGGTCCATTCAGATAAATATCCTATAGCAATAGGAGCTAGGATTTTTAAAAAATGATTGTTTTTCTTTTTTCTTTTTCAATATTTTTTCCTCTTTCATGATGTGATGTTCAAATGATAAATACATCACTTAACTCATCTTTAGTTTACCACTGGTAATTTTGGTAGAAGATTCTCATGATGCAGGTGTTCTGAAGGCACTTGTGGTTAGGGAAGATACACTGTCATGATTTCTGAAATGAAGGTTGGGTCACCATTTTAATTTTTTTTATAAGTTTATTTTGATATCATTAATCTACAATTAAATGAGTAATATTATGCTGATTACACTACCCCCTTCATCAGGTTGCCCCCCCACAACCCCATTACAGTCACTGTTCATCAGCGTAGTGAGATGCCATAGAGTCACTACTTGTCCTCTCTGGGTTGTACTGCCCTTCCCGTGCCCCCCCAACATTACATCTGCTAATCATAATGCCCCTTTTTCCCTCTTGCCCCTCCCTTCCCACCCATCCTCCCCAGTCCCTTTCCCTTTGGTAACCATTAGTCCGTTCTTGGGTTCTGTCAGTCTGCTGCTGTTTTGTTCCTTCAGTTTTTTTTTTCCCCTTAGTTCTTATACTCCACATATGAGTTAAATCATTTGGTACTTGTCTTTTTCGGCTTGACTTATTTCACTGAGCATAATACCCTCTAGCTCCATCCATGTTGTTGCAAATGGTAGGATTTGTTATCTTCTTATGGCTGAATAATATTCCATTGTGTATATGTACCACTTCTTCTTTATCCATTCATCTACTGATGGACACTTAGGTTGCTTCCATTTCTTGGCTATTGTAAATAGTGCTATGATAAACATAGGGGTGCACCTGTCTTTTTCAAACTGGGGTGCTGCATTCTTAGGGTAAATTCCTAGAAGTGGAATTCCTGGGCCAAATGGTATTTCTATTTTGAGTTTTTTGAGGAACCTCCATACTGTTTTCCACAATGGTTGAACTAATTTGCAGTCCCACCAGGACTGTAGGAGGGTTCCCTTTTCTCCACATCCTCGCCAACATTTGTTGTTGTTTGTGTTTTGGATGTTGGCCATCCTCACTCGTGCGAGGTGATATCTCATTGTGGTTTTAATCTGCATTTCTCTGATGATTAGTGATGTGGAGCATCTTTTCATGTGCCTGTTGGCCATCTGAATTTCTTGTTTGGAGAAGTGTCTATTCATGTCCTCTGCCCATTTCTTAATTGGATTGTTTGCTTTTTATTTGTTGAGGTGCGTGAGTTCTTTATATATTTTGGATGTCAACCCCTTATCGGATACGTCATTCATGAATATATTCTCCCATACTTTAGGATCTCTTTTTGTTGTACTGATGGTGTCCTTTGCTGTACAGAAGCTTTTCAGCTTCATATAGTCCCACTTGTTCATTTTTGCTTTTGTTTCCCTTGCTTGGGGAGATATGTTCATGAAGAAGTCGCTCATGTTTATGTCCAAGAGCTTTTTGCCTATATTTTTTCTAAGAGTTTTATACTTTCATGACTTACATTCAGGTCTTTGATCCACCTTGAGTTTACCTTTGTGTATGGTGTTAGACAGTAGTCCAATTTCATTCTCTTACATGTAGCTGTCCAGTTTTTCCAACAACAGCTGCTGAAGAAGCCGTCATCTCCCCAATGTATATCCAAGGCTGCCTTATCAAATATTAATTGACTGTATGTGTTTGGGTTGATGTTTGGATTTTCTATTCTATTCCACTGATCTGTGGGTCTGTTTTTGTGCCAATACCAAATTGTCTTGATTACTATGGCTTTGTAGTAGAGCTTGAAGTCAGGGAGCGTAATTCCCCCTGTTTTATTCCTCCTTCTCAGGATTGCTTTGGCTATTCGGGGTCTTTTGTGGTTCCATATGAATTTTAGAATTATTTGTTCCAGTTCATTGAAGAAAGCTGTTGGTAGTTTGATAGGGATTGCGTTGAATCTGTAGATTGCTTTGGGTAGTATAGCCATTTTGACAATATTTATTCTTCCAAGCCAAGAGTATGGGATGCATTTCCATTTGTTAGGGTCTTCTTTATTTTCTCTTAGGAATGTCTTGTAGTTTTCAGGGTACAGGTCTTTCACTTCCTTCGTTAGGCTTATTCCTAGGTATTTTATTCTTTTTGATGCAATTGTGAATGGAATTGTTTTTCTGATTTCTCTTTCTGTTAGTTCATCGTTAGTGTATAGGAAAGCAACAGATTTCTGTGTTAATTTTGTATCCTGCAACTTTGCTGAATTCAGATATTAGTTCTAGTAGTTTTGGAGTGGAGTCCTTAGGGTTTTTTATGTACGATATCATGTCATCTGCAAATAGTGACATTTGACTTCTTCTTTACCAATCTGGATGCCTTGTATGTCTTTGTTTTTTCTGATTGCTGTGGCTAGGACCTCCAGTACTATGTTGAATAACAGTGGAGAGAGTGGGAATCCCTGTCTTGTTCCCGATCTTAGATGAAAAGCTTACAGCGTCTCGCTGTTAAGTATGATGTTAGCTGTGGGTTTGTCATATATAGTCTTTATGATGTTGAGGTACTTGCTGTCTATACCCATTTTGTTGAGAGTTTTAATCAGGAATGGATGCTGAATTTTGTCAAATGCTTTTTCAGCATCTATGGAGATGATCATGTGGTTTTTGTTCTTCTTTTTGTTGATGTGGTGAATGATGTTGATGGATTTTCGAATGTTGTACCATCCTTGCATCCCTGGGATGAATCCCACTTGATCATGGTGTATGATACTCTTGATGTATTTTTGAATTCGGTTTGCTAATATTTTATTGAGTATTTTTGCATCCACGTTCATCAGGGATATTGGTCTATAGTTTTCTTTTTTGGTGAGGTCTTTGCCTGGTTTTGGTATTAGAGTGATGCTGGCTTCATAGAATGAGTTTGGAAGTATTCCTTCCTCTTCTATTTTTTGGAAAACTTTAAGGAGAATCGGTGTTATTTCTTCTCTCTATGTCTGGTAGAACTCAGAGTTGAATCCATCTGGTCCGGGGGTTTTGTTCTTGGGTAGTTTTTTGATTACCACTTCAATTTCTTTGCTGGTGATTGGTCTGTTTAGTTTTTCTGTTTCTTGTTTGGTCAGTTTTGGAAGGTTGTGTTTTTCTAAAAAGTTGTCCATTTCTTCTAGGTTTTCCAGCTTGTTAGCCTATAGATTCTCATAATATTCTCTTATAATTCTTTGTATTTCTGTGGGATCTGTCATGATTTTTCCTTTCTCATTTCTGATTCGGTTTATGTGTGTAGATTCTCTTTTTCTCTTAATGAGTGTGGCTAGGTGTTTATCCATTTTGTTTATTTTTTCAAAGAACCTGCTCTTGGTTTCATTGATTTTTTTCTATTGTTTTATTCTTCTCAATTTTATTTATTTCTTCTCTGATCTTTATTATGTCCCTCCTTCTGGTGACTTTGGGCCTCATTTGTTCTTCTTTTTCCAATTTCAGTAATTGTGTCTTTAGACTATTCATTTAGGAATGTTCTTCTTTCTTTAGATAGGCCTGGATTGCAATATATTTTCCTCTTAGAACTGCCTTTGCTGCGTCCAATAGAAGCTGTGGCTTTGTGTTGTTGTTGTCATTTGTCTCCATATACTCTTTGATTTCTGTTTTGATTTGGTCATTGACCCATTGATTAATTAGGAGAATGTTGTTAAGTCTCCATGTATTTGTGAGCCTTTTTGTTTTCTTTCTAAAGTTCAATTCTAGTTAAATACCTTTATGATCCGAGAAGTTAGTTGGGAGAATTTCAATATTTTTGACTTTACTGAGGTTCTTTTTGTGGCCTAGTATGTGGTGTATTCTGGAACATGTTCCATGTGCACTTGAGAAGAATGTGTATCCTGTTGCTTTTGGGTGTAGAGTTCTGTAGATGTCTATTAGGTCCATCTGTTCTAGTGTGTTGTTCAGTGCCTCTGTGTCCTTACTTATTTTCTGTCTGGTTGATCTGTCCTTTGGAGTGAGTGGTGTGTTGAATTCACCTAAGATGAATGCATTGCTGTCTATTTCCTCCTTTAAATCTGTTAGTATTTGTTTCACAAATGCCGGTGCCCCTGTGTTGGGTGCATATATATTTAAAATGGTTATATCCTCTTGTTGGATTGACCCCTTTATCATTATGTAATGTCTTTCTTTATCTCTTGCTACTTTCTTCGTTTTGAAGTCTATTTTGTCTGATACAAGTACTGCAACACCTGCTTTTTTCTCCTTGTTATTTGCATGAAATATCTTTTTCCATCCCTTCACTTTTAATCTGGCAATATCTTTGCGTTTGAGGTGAGTTTCTTCTAGGCAGCATATAGATGGGTCTTTCTTTTTTATCCATTCTGTTACTCCGTGTCTTTTGATTGGTGCATTCAGTCCATTTACGTTTAGGGTGATTATCGAAAGATATGTACTTATTGCCATTGCTGGCTTTAGATTCGTGGTTACCAAAGGTTCAAGGGTTGCTTCTTTACTATCTAACAATCTAACTTAACTTTCTTGTTAAGTTATTGTAAACACAGTCTGATGTTTCTTTATTTCTCTCCCTTCTTATTCTTCTTCCTCCATTCTTTATATACTAGGTGTTTTATTCTTTGCCTTTAGTTAGTTTTGGGTGGTCTGCTTTCTTTGCTATGATTTTATTTTGTCTGGTGACAGCTTTTTAGCCTTAGGAGTGCTTCCCTGTAGAGCAGTTCCTTTAAGATATCCTGTAGAGGTGGTTTATGGGAGGCAAATTCTCTCAGCTTTTGCTTGTCTGGAAATTGTTTAATCCCTCCATCATATTTAAATGATAATCGTGCTGGATACAATATTCTTGGTTCGAGGCCCTTCTGTTTCATTGTGTTAAATATATCATGCCATTCTCTTCTGGCCTGTAAGGTTTCTGTTGAGAAGTCTGATGTTAGTCTGATGGGTTTTCCTTTGAAGGTGATCTTTTTTCTTTCTCTAGCTGCCTTTAATACTCTGTCCTTATCTTTGATCTTTGCCATTTTAATTATTATGTGTCTTGGTGTTGTCTTCCTGGGGTCCCTTGTGTTAGGAGCTCTGTGGGCTTCCATGGACTGCGAGACTTATTTCCTTCCCCAGCATTTGGATGTTTTCAGCAATTATTTCTTCAAAGACACTTTCTATCCCTTTTTCTCTCTCTCATCTTCCTCTGCTATTCCTATAATGTGAATATTGTTCCTTTTGGATTGGTCACACAGTTCTCTTAATATTCTTTTATTCCTAGAGATCCTTTTATCTCTCTCTGCCTCAGCTGCTCTGTATTCCTGTTCTCTGATTTCTGTTGCATTAACAGTCTCTTGCATCTCGTCCAGTCTGCTGCTGAGCCCGTCGATGGCTTGTCTCATTTCTACATTATCTTTCCTGACTTCCCTCACTTCCTCCCTTAGCTCTTGCATATTTCTCTGTAGATCCATCAGCATGGTTATGACTTTTATTCTGAATTCTTTTTCAGGAAGATGCTGCATTACCATCCCTTCAGATTCCTTCTCAGAGGTGCTCTGGATCTTGGTGATTTTTGTCTGTATCATATTCTTCCGTCTTGTCATGTTGACAGGAGTGTTCGCTGGTAGGTGCCACGTATGTCAGCTGGGCTGTGGTGTGGATTCTCTATGCGTGCTGCAGGTGTCGCTGTTGCTCCACTAATTCGCAGCCGCGGCCGCGGCACTTTTTTTGTAGGTCTGGGTGGGGCAGGAATGAATGGGACGCTATTGTTTTCTGTATAAAATTCCAGCGTGGTTGCTCCCTTCTCTCTGTCACTAGTGAAGGGGACTGAAGTTCCCCCGGACTTCCTGCCTGCAGGGCTGAGCCCGCCGGGGCGATGGTCTTCCCTCGCTGGGCACCCTGCCTCTCCGAGACCGCTACAAATGGCGCGCGCTTTTCTCTTCTCCCTGGGCACTGGCTGCACGGTCCCGGCACCTTCCCAGCTCAAAACCTGCACCTTCTGCCTCTCCAATGTCTGATGCACCGCGCGATGTGTGTCAGCGCTCCCGGCGCTCCCAGCGCAGACCACCGGGGCTGGTTATTTCGCGGACCTGCTCTTCCACTCCCTCCCGGCTCCGAATCCTCTCCTCCCGCCGGCGCGCTGGGCTGGGTGAGTCTTCGGGTGCCGCTGCTTCGCAGCTCTGTATCTTACCCGCCTCGCGGGGTGCTGAGTCCTCCCAGGTGTGGCTGTGCACTTTCCTGTGTGCTCCGATTTCTCTTATAGGAATAGTTGTATTTGCTGTGTTTTCATAGATTTATATAGTTTTGGGAGGAGATTTCTGCCACCCTGCTCACACCGCCATCTTCCCGGAAGTTCACCATTTTAATTTGCTTTTTAAAGAAATTAAATCAACAGGGATTAAGAAAATTAAAAAAAAATTATCTGAAACAATTTTTTTCTATTGATTGATGCTCAGCCCTCTCAGTTAGGTCCTGACCATCATGCAAGGTCAGTTTCTCAGTTGTCCCTCTCCTGTAAATCTGTTTCATCTGGAATGAGGTAGGGATCTTTTCTGTCACTGAGGAAAAATAATACATCCTATAGAAGGAGGCAAATGTTGGAAATGTAGTAAATCAAAACAATTCTCTATCCTGATCTAACATATACCTAATCCATTGTATTCCTGCATACTGCATACAACCTGTTGGCTGCACTTCATAAAAAATGGAGAAATGTCCCTTTTCTCTTTCTTGATTGCAAGTAGAGCCTGTCGAGGATGCTGTTGCGTTCTCCTCTCACAAATTACATTTAATAACAATTAGCTTTAGTTTACTTTCTGGAAGTGAAGATCACAGAGAACATTGAGAGTAAAGTAGTACCTGATACAAAAATGTCAAAAGTGAACAGAGGTCTAATGAATCAGGGAAAGCAAATGATCTGCAATTTTGCCTTGAAAAAGATATTACTACTCTTAGTTAATGACACTTGATGTGAAAAAAGAGGTGCTAGCCTTGTTGAAAATAGAGTTGGCAACAAGAACATGGATGTGAAAAGCATATTTAAGAACGTGGCAAGGAAGAATTTAAAAGATGAGGTGCTTCCTGGAGAGCATAGTAATTTCAGTATTCATTTCTTGAGAATGGAGTAATTCATTGATATTTTGTGTGGAACTCAGATAATTTGAGGTCAATGAAAACTACAAATGATTTAGGCATTAATGGAGTTAATGGCTTCACTAGGATCGTAAAGTAATTTATAAGTATTTTATATATGTTTTGCAAAGACATTTGAGGGACAAAAATTCAGTAAGTTTTCCCTAAATGAGAAATGACTGTATAATGAGAGGAAGTGTAGCATGGTAGGCTTTTTAGAGAGCACATATTTTGGAGCTTCCGGTACCAGTTCTGCCCCTTGTTCAACAATGTGATGTTGAAGTTGTATAATCTATCTGTACCTTAGCTTCTTCATTTTAAAATTAAAATTCATAGTTGAACCTTAGCTCATAAGATTGTCATGAGTAGAGAAAATGAGATTGAATAATGAAAAAGAATGATCTCAATGTCTGGTGCCAATCAAAATACCCAATATGGAAGTGTTTAATAGCATTATTGTTTGTCATTGTTTCTGTTCACTTGAATTAATAAACGACAATAGATATTCTGCTGTCTGCGTGTAAAGCTTACTCCGCACCACATTTCAGACTGAATGTTCCCTATTCAAGGAAAAATTTCCTAGCACTTCCTACTTGCAAAAAAAATAGTACTTGATGTATAGTTCTTATTTTATTATGTTTATCATATTGCACTGTGTCTCTTGTCTCTCCACCAGTCTGTCACATACACTGAGTTCCTAGAGAACAGGGTCTCATTCAGCTTGCACCCATAAACCCCTTTATAGTTTATGATATATAGTAAGCACCCAATAAATCTTTGTTGAGTCGATTGTTTTTTTCCTTTTTAAGATCAGTAAGAGTTGGATTTAGAATAGAACATTAATGCTAGTTCCTTTCTATGTAGGTCATGTATTCATTCTTTTTGCCTTTCATTTATTTAATTAATATATGTGATTTTATTTATAATTAAATATTAAAGTTAATAAGTACATTTAATTTCATTTATTCCCATTATATCCTAACTAAAGAGATAGATGCTGATAATGGCCAATCACGTTTTAGGTGAATCTGAGGTATAAAAATTTGACGAAGTGAGAAAAAATAGGAAGTTTTAATTGTGGAAAAAAGTTTTAATATATATGAATTTTTAAAAATATTTGCCTAGGTTTTCATAATTTCAAACCTGGGGATCCAAGTAAGTTTTGAGGTATGTTTTTACTCTTATACAGTGGGGCTAATTTGGCTGGTTAAATTGGCCATTATCCTTTATCAGGATTAAATTATGCAAGGACTTCAGGAACTCATCACGTTCTTCTAATATGACCATCCTGAGCTGTAATTGCATTTTGAATAAATAACACTGATTCAGGTACAGATAGGATTAACTGATTACCCAAAGTTAAACAATGCATGTAAATTCAGTACATAGATTTTGAAATGACATAGTTAAATGGTATTTAATCTGTGATAATTAAGGAAAGGGAATCTTTAAGATGACATAGAAAATGATAAATGAATATGAGAACCAAGTGACTGAGCATTAGCATATAGAAAATACTAATCGGGGGCAATAAAATTGATGGGGCAGGCATATTTAATAACTTCTAGTAAAATGATAACAGATGAAAAAGTAAGGGAAGAATTTGGATTTAAAAAATAGATTATATGTGTTTTAAGAGACCATAAATTTACAGGCATTTAACTGATAAAATAAAATAACTCTTATATTTCAACCTGACAACACTCTAAGTGTAGAGTTAATATCCTGAATTCATGAGGTAGTCTGGAAAAAAAAAATTAAACTAACTGGGCTCTTTTCCCAGAAGTTCACTGAAGCAAGAAATATATGTATCAGGAGAGAGAAAAAAAGACAATAAAACTAAACAAAACAAAAATGGAGAGAAAACTTGATGGCCAAATTTAATGGGATAAGTGGAAAAGCTGCGTATTTTATATGCAGTCAAATAAAAATTCCCCTCCAACCTGGGAAGGACTACACTCAAAGCATAAACCAAAGTTTTCATATATAAGAGGAAAATTCAAATGAAACTTATTTCATGAAACTATGGGGAATGAACTTACTAGCTTTGCTTTTAAACCTTAAGTTCAGCTTAAAGGCATTTTTACAAGTTATGTTCTGGTTAGCTGAAAAATTCCTATCACCAACCTATTTCCAAAGCTGTTTTGTAGTCTAAATATGTGTCTATAGCTTACGGAGGAATTGTTCTGAAGAAATCAAGGGTAAGTCCAGTTCTTATATGAGACCTATTTATTAAATTGTGAAGTTCTCTTGTCTTGACCCTGTCTTTTAGCCCTTCCTCTTTGACACGTTTTTCCTAGGTGACCTTACTCGCTCTGTTGGCTGTAACTTTGTCTGCTGATGGTTGCTAAGTCTCTCCAGTCCAGGTCTCTCTCCAGACCTACGTGTCTATTCACTTACTGGGCATTTCTACTTAAATATTTTTTAATTTAAAGATATGTACAAAGACAATGAATTCGTAATCATCATTATCTTTGTTCTTCCCTCCCCCATAAACCAGTTCCTTCTGCTCTGTTTTCTGGTTCATTTAACATTATTTCTTAACAGTCACCCATTCCAGAAAACATAGAATCAGCCTTATTTCTTTTTTCTCCCTTATGGGACATATCCTCAAAGTCATTATGTATTCTGCAGTCCACTTCAATTAATGTCTTTCAGTTATATTTTCTCCTGTCACTCCCATTTCCACTGTATGAATTTGGACCTTCATCACCTTTCAAAGGAAATATTATAATAACCTCTTCACTGCTTCTCCAACTTCTGTTCTCTGCCCTTTCCAGTCTGCTGCCACACCATTGCCTCAGTATAATCATCGGACTTCCTTGCTAAAGAACAGTACTATCTTCCTGCCACACGAAGGGCTGAACTCCTTAGCATATCAACCAACAGTTTAGCAAACAGGCCTTAACTCACCACTTTAGAAGTTACCAAATTTCCTCTTTTATTCTTCAGTTAAACTATAACGAGGGACTTTTCTTCATTCTTTAGGACTCAGTAACAGCATCTCCTCCAGGGGACTGAGTTGCCTGTTCTGTAGCATATTTGCCCTTTTTCTTACTGCTGTTTTGAAAGTAATTACAATTTTTCTAGTAACTGGCTACTGTGCCTGGTCAGCTAAAGCCAGAGCTTCTCTAGGTTAGGTAATGTGTCTTTTACATGTTTGCATAATTCGGTTTAAGAACCTAGAACACAGAAATGTTTATTAACATTTGTTGATAGAGTGAACACATGACAAATTGGATGGCTCTGTGAGTTAAAAGGGTGGCCTTCTTGAGGTTTGCAGGATCACCACTAGATGGCACTAACACATTTCCAATAGCAATTTCTGAGGCAAGGAGCCCGAAACTTTACTGAGCACCTACTATGTACCAGGTCCTTGTTAGTAATTTTGCAAAGTAGGTATTATTATCACAAATCTACCTGGGAAACAGATGCCAAAATGATTAAGAGGTCATATAGCCAGGATGATATAGAGGCAAGATTAAGACCTATTAAGTGTCTGCTGTAAAACCCATGGTGTGCCCACAGTGGCAGCCATGTGCTCTTTCTTTTCTGATGACTGAGACCCTAGCCTACAAATGATAAACAGCATATGCCACCTTTTCTAAGAATTAAATCTTTATTGACAAAATAAGCTATTCTAGGGCTAGAAACTAAGGCCCTTCAACAGCTAATCTCTTATTAGCTGTTTAATTGACCTTAAGAAAGATAGTTCATTTCTTTATGGCTTAAACTCCCTATCTAGTACCTACCTCAGGGTTATTGTGGATTAAGTAGCTTATATTTATAAGAATTTTAGAATAATACCTGATGTAGTGTGTTATGTTAAGTACTTATTATGTAAATAGAAGTACTTTGTTGTATATTTGTTTCGGCAGAGTTCAAAGATGAAACCAAAACTATCTTTTAAAGATATATTAGTGGTTCACCAGGTGTTTCACTCAAGGTAACAAAGTCAAAGCTCTGAAAGGTACCTTGCAACTTTTTATCATAAGGAGGAATTTTATGTAGTCCCAATCAAACATCTCGTAAGGCAAAAAAGAAAAATGATTAAGAGCATTAGTTCTGTGGTGTTTACCACACTTTAAAAAAATCGTGGCTTTGCTATTCATTTACTTACATGGCCTTACTTTCTTTAAGATGCGTTTTTTTATTTTATGTTTTTTAAATTTTAATTGAAGTATAGTTGGCATGCAATATTATATTTGTTACAGGTGTACAACATACTGATTCAACAATTTTATACATTACAAAATGCTGACCATAATAAGTGTAGTTACCGTCCATCACCATTTGGAATTATTACAGTATCACTGACTGCATTCCCTATACTGTACTTTTCATCCCCATAACTTACATATTTTATAACTGGAAGTTTGTACTTCTTAATCCAGTTGACCTGTTTCACCTATTTCCTTCCCCACCTCTACCCTGGCAGCCACCAGTTTGTTCTCTGTATTTATGAGTCTGTTCATGTTTTTGTTGTTTGTTCATTTGTTTTTTAGATTCCACGTAGAAGTGAAATAATATGAAAACATGATTTCTTATTTTAGAAAGAAAGCAAAAATACTTGAAATTTGTATCATCTGTATCTACTTTCTAGCAAAATTCAGTGGCTCCTTATCTGTTACTTAAGTTGTTTTCTTGCCATCTTTGGTATTTAAAAATACAGGCCTAAAAATCTGTTATAAATCATTTAATATTTATGTTTCTAAATTTTATTATATATTAGGTAGCAAAACATTTGCATTATATATGTCCAATGAATAATTCATTTTCTTGTTGCTATATCCAAGATTCAATATTTTCTTCTAATCATTAATACTATGCTAAGGGAAGATAAATGTACTTGTATGCATAGGTACTCCAAAAATAAAAGTAAAAATTTAGAAAATGTATTTGTTGAAACAATGTATTTGTTTTTATTCTCCTTTGTATTAATCTGTTTGTAGAAGTAACAACAACAGTTATACAAATAAATCTTAGCTCCTTTGAGACTAGATAACTTCATAGGAAACTGAAGCACTAAATAGAAAATAAACTTTTATGTGGCTAGACACCTTTTTAACTATCCCCAAAGAGTGCCTTCTGTTTATATGAACAAAGACTCATTCATAATTATGCTGCAGTGCTCTTTCTGTTTTGCATATCTAGCTTACAGCTTTCTCAGTGATGTGTCAGACTCTGTCATTTTGAAGATGAGTATTATCATCAACCTTTTCCAATATTTTTGTAGATGTTTTCTGTAGTGAAATTTAGGTAAACTGTTCAAATTTAGAAACCTTGATAATACAGCCTTATTTCCTCCACAGGCATTCTAAGTAAGGAAAATATGCTTTAGGATTTTCAGTGCATATGGCAGTGTTTAAAGGGTAACTTAAATTTCCTTCTTTAAAAGAGATGGGTAGGAGTGAGTTATTGCAGCTGCAATCTGCAGTTTTGATACCCATGTATAGGAGGGCAAATGTTCTTTTCTGCTTAATTATTTCCATAATACATTTACCCTATATTCAGATATGAATATGCTCACTGCCAAACCTTGGCAGGTGTCAGGAAAACATTGATTAAACTCCACTGATGAACAAAGGAGAGAAGGTTAGCTATTCAGAATGCACTGGTGTTCTTCCCACCTTTTCTTAGCTTCTCTCCTCTTAAGACTTTTTTGATTCATGGCATTAAGCCACAAATGAACTAGTATTTTTTAATGCATCATAAAACAACTAAAATTTATATATATAATGGCCAGTATCAAATGCCTGAGAACATTTCTAGACCATCTTTTTTAACATTCATCTTCACTCATATTTATAGAATTTATATAACTTCTAAATATTTTTTTGAGACATGAAAAGATAAAATAATGGTTAATTAACAGATTTAAAATACATTTTCTATAATCAAAATATGTGAATGGTTGGTTGTCAGTTTTTCAAGCTAGAGGTAAATAAATTCTGACTAGTAAGTCATTTGTGCTGGTTATCTCTGTATAAGTAGAAAAAAATCAACAAATGTATGAATATTTACTATTACACAGACATTTAATAGGATTGCTTTCAAAGTTTATAGAAATACATGAATTAATAAATTAATTGGTACATAGTAGGCACATGAATAGATGTGTCTGTATATAGGGTACATTTATAAATATATGTGTGTGGCATGTTTTTTAGAAAGAATTCCTAGTTAGTATATCATGAAAAAAATTAGTTAGGAGGATATACCAGGAATTGAGGAAGTTTAGAAAAGTAGAGAATTTCCAGATTTAATGACATTTTATAGATTACCTAGTTTTACCTCCATAATTTCGATGATAATAAAACTGACTTATATAACTAAGTTACATGATAACTAAAATAGTTTAAGCTTGGTTTTAATATAAGGGATATTAATTATAAGATATATATCAAAATGGAAAGTATTTGCATTATTTAATAAGAATTCACATAAAAAATTTGCATAAAACATTAAAGGGTCAATGGCTTTAGCAGGTTTTCATCCATTCAGTTCTTACTAAATTATTGTGATATCAAAAAATCTGTTAGAGTTAATATATGTATTTTTGAAAATGATTCTTGACCACAACAAAGTAGAGTCGAAGCAAAATTTGACTGTGGTTTATGAAGGTAGTTGCATGGGACATAGATTTGAGAGAGAGACAGACAGTTCTACCATGTAATTGTCTACTTACTCTTATATTAATATAAATGATGATACAAACTGACAGACAGTGAGAGCAGGAGTACATATGAAGGATGATTTGACACATCTTAGAGATAATTCATTGTGACTTGGAAGAAACAAAGATGATTGCATGGTTTTAAGTCTGATACGGCTAACTATGACAAATGTAAGACACTCGGCGGGAAGCTGAAATGTGGGATGGTAGTTTGGTTTTGAACTTTTTTTTTACGATACAGTGAGTATGTGTGAAAATTCTCACTGCTTAGTTTGTGAGTGAAATCCATCAGGAGACAGAACAGTTTTGGGGACTCCGGGAAATTATCATCAGAGAGGGGATAGTTGAATCCAGGAGGGAAATTCAATCTCCAAGATGCAGAGAAAAAAGCAGATGAGTCAAGGATGGCATCTTGACTGCATTTACATGGCCAGAATAATCAGAAAGTGGAACCTGATATGAAGATAGAGAAATAATAAGAAACAAAGAAAATAAAACCAAGATGGTATAAATATCAGGGGAAGAGTTTGGAAAGGAGAGAATGAGTACCTCTAAAACATGTTCTTATGTTTGTATTCTAGCTGAATACAAAATTCTCTCTCTCCTATTCTGACTCAGAAAAGGACCATACAAAAATGATTGTTTAATAAAAATGTTCTGATGTTTTAATTTGAATATTTGCACTTTCTTAAGTAAATTCTGCATTTGTATTGTACAAAGTGTTTGCCAATATCTTTTGTCCTCCTGTGGGGACCTTAAGTATCCCGGCCCACCTCCACTTCCCATTGGAGATTTATAGTATCACCAAGCTCAGCAATACAAATTATTTCTTATAATCTTTTCCTTACTATTACCGATTTGATACTGGTTTCATAATGTCAAAATGATAATGAAAAACGCCAGTGTTTTTATTCTTAGTCCACATTCCTGAATATTAACCCTACTATTAATATAGATCAAAAGATTTGTCAAAGTCTGACACTTCCAACAGAATTGCCATTAAGAGTCTGCTGTATCAGCCCAAGTTGTTAGCTAAGAGGAAAATGTTCCATATATTCTCCTTCTTATAGGAGAGGAGTGTGGCTACTACTTTTATCATTTTAGAGACAGTTGACACAGCTTATGAATAAAATGAACATCGCGTTTGTCTCCATTAATCGAGTGAAAATCTCTTCTCCAGGTTTTCAGAATACGCATTATTTATTTTGGTATGTAATAATAAATAGGGATTTTGAGGCAAAATATACTTACTTTTTAACTTTTAGAAGAGTTTACAATCAAGACATTCTTAATACAATAATTTAAACAGGGAAGTATTTTTTTTAAAGTTAATTTATGGTAGCAATGCAATTACTTTCAGTTGCTGAGAAAATCATGGTTCTAGTATCTCCTTTCACACTCACATTGACTTCTTTCTTCCCCCCAAACAAATACTTGGGTTATTCATTTAAAATTTTTTTATTGTAATTTGCATTCAGGGCACTAGTAAATTCTTTCAAAAAAGAAATTATGTGCACTTCATTTCTGAGTCACAGACGTAGTAACTAGAAGAGTTCAAAAAGTTACTTGAGTGAATAACTGAACTCCTTTTTTCCCCCATTTTGCACTTTAAAGGGAAACACAACCCTCAAGTGTTTGACTTTTCTTTAGATTCTTTTAGGATAAAGTGTAGACTTATCACATATACATTGTACCTATATTTTACCTGCTAGAAGGAAGTATATTTGAAATGCGCCTAAACTTAATTTTAGTTCACACTAAAATATATGTATAATTGTTTCTGTTTAATATTTATTTAAATCTATAATAAAAATAAGAATTACTCTTTACTTTCATTCCTAGCTTTTGCTAATCTCATGTATTGCTGTTTTCTCTTTTGCTGCCATCTCTTTTGGTGACTCATTTAAGTTTGGGCTATATTTTCTTCTCAAAACTATTGGAGAAACTTATTTGGGAATGATTAAGATATCCCACCTAAAATAATTTCTATTTGGTTTATCTTAACATCACAAATAATTTCTAATTTCATCATGATTGACTATGTATACAATACTTACTTCTTAAGTTCATTCTACATGTAAAAGATCATTTGGGCAGAAGATTCTCACTTCTTTCAGAGAGCATGAAGGAGAAATTAATTGTGTGGTTTGTTTTTCCCAAAAATTTAATTAAAAATTTTGAAGATATTTGTAATATTTTTAAAACACATTCCACTTCGGTTCTTGGAATGGAATTTGTATTCTGAGGGACTAATCCTGATTGATTCTGAAATATATATAATGTCTTTAAAAGTTATAGCAAATGGGCCCTGACTGGTTAAGATTTGGATAAAAATTCAATAGTAAATAGGAATCAGTCCCTTGGTACTATCACTGAGTATCCTCCTGAGCTCTATTAACTTTGTAGACTTGTAGATACAGAAGTAATTATTGACCAGACTTAAGATACTTTATTATTAACCTTTGTTGAGCTTAATGGTCAACATTTCTATGAGTGTATATAATTCATTATTAATGTGTAATATATTTCATCAACTCGACAGTTTTTTTCTGATTCTTGCACATATTTTGGTGCCTAGTAACAACTTGAAAAACAATATGCAAATGTTAAGTATGCTTTCTCTTAATATTTAATCATTAAGTGTGATTCTCAAAAGATTCCTGTTTTTTTGTTGTTTTGTTTTTTACTTATTTTTTATTTTGCTATTATTAATATACAATTACATGAGCAACATTATGGTTACTAGACTCCCCCTATTATCAAGTCCCCACCACATACCCCATTACAGTCACTGTCCATCAGTGTAGTAAGATGCTATAGAGTCACTACTTGTCTTCTCTGTTATACTGCCTTCCCCGTATCCCCCCACCCCTGTTTTTAAATGACACAATAAACCAAAATGAGAAGGGAAAACCATATCAAATTTAATCTAATCTAAGTGATAACCACAACCCACCACTGTAAATATGAATCAAATTCCTTTGGGAGAATTTTTTGCCCTCTTACTTAAAAAAAAGTAATAACAATACATTTAACTCATCACTAAGAAGGTCAGAGACAAATAATGTTTTTCTGTGTGCCTGTCCCTGACTTAGCATTTAGGGAAAAGAGCTTATAAGAAAAGGATGGGATCTGACCTCAAATCCTCCTCTCCTAAAGGCACACAGCCGCCAGGGACAGTCCTGATGGGGACATGTGAGAAAATAAATCTTACCTTGAAGGAAGACTGTAGTGTTGCTTAATTTTAAAATGGGCAATTTAATTTCTGAATCAAAGCTATTTTTTGGTTTTATCTAAATGTAAGCATAAAATTCATGGGACCTGGCCAAATTCTCGTACAGGGCAGATGACTTCTACTCCATTGAATAAATATTAGAATAGTGGAATAAAATTATAGCTGGGCCTTTATTATGCTAAAATCATGCTGTTCAAGAGTATCTTTTTATTAAAATCAAGTATATTTCATTGCAGCTATTTTAGTGTATCTCTGCCAATGAATATACCTGTGAATTTTGTGAACAAATTGATTTTCTTCCAAATAACATAGTTATCATTAACTATTTCACATTTTGTACCATTACTCACTTGCAATTTGATGAGTTAAATCCATTACAGCACTGAAACTTAAAAACATTTATTTTCCATTCAAGCTAGCTCATGATAAAAAATACAGGATCAGTAATATGTTTATTCTAATTCTCATTGTAATCTAAATGCTTTTCTAGGAATCAGAAGTTTGACATGAGTGTAGACATTTTACTAATAAAAATAGCAAGCTATTCAATATAAAATGAGACAGACACCTTTGTATTTACTTAATTGATTAAGATGTTTAATTATTTTATGGAGTCAGGAAGCCTGGAGTCTGACATGACGTCTGGTGCAAACTAAGCACCCACTAAATATTTTTTAAGTTTTGTAAATCCTGACTTTGACTCTGAGAAAGTTGCTTAATCTCTCAGTTATTCAGTTTTCTTATTACTAAATGCATTTGTGTGATAGAGACTCAGAATATCTGTATAACACCACTCATTCTGTTCCCTTGTAGTTGTTTTTGTATTAGTTGAAGGGAGTTAAAATTCAGATATTTAATTTTGTCACTGTAACAATTTATAAAAGAGAATACTTAATTTGCTGTATGTGACTGACACAGATTTAAGTATTTATGAAATTAAAGTGTTTTGAAGCTAATATTGTTATAGTATCAACCTGATTTGATTAAACCCAGAACTATTTTGCTGCTGTCCATTCTTCTGTTTATGTAATATATGCCATTATAGAGTTCAGGCTTACTGTGAGCAGAACATACTGGCACAGATTAAGTGTGAAGGTAGAATTGCTTTGTTTGATGGCATCTGACTTTTCCATGACTCCTATGATTATCATTGCTGGAATGTTTTACTAAAATATATTACTCTGAAGGAAAATTAATCCATCTCTTCCTGATGCACACACTGTATACTAATTGTCAATACATTTTTCCCTTCTCATTGCTACTAAACTGTAGTAGAATGTTCCTGTCTTAAAAAAAAAATCAGATATTGTCATTAATTCTCGTCAGAAGGGAGATACACCTATGCAACTGGAAACACATAAATACAACAGCTTAGGGAAGGCTGCATTGTTTATCTTAAAAACTATGCCTAGCTTAAAAAATTAATGATATATATTTTCCTATGAGACTCATTCTACCGGCCTTAATAAATAATTACTCGAGGATTAAAGATGGCGGCGTGAGAGGTGAGACAGAGAACTCCTCCCAAAACCACATATAATATGAAAATATAGTTAATACAACTAATCCTTAAAGAGCAACAGGAAAGAACGCTGCACCAGACTGCATACACCTGGAGAACAGAGCAGACCTCATGGAACAGGAGTGTATATCAATGATACCTTAATTAAAAAAAAAAAGAGAAGGAAAAATAAAGTAAGAAAGAAATAATTGCTCATACCTACATGCCTTTACATATACAGCTGTTATCTCTGCCCGAAATACAGTGTTTTTGTCCTTTTCATCCCACTGACATTTTCAATCTGGATAATTCTGAGGAGGCTTTAAGACCTGACTCAAACATCACCACCACCCCAATCCCATTCGGATGGCCATAGCTGCTGTTCCTCTTTGCTCCCACTTTATTATATTCTTGTCTCAATCATGTACCTACTACAATGTATAAAAATACCTGATTTGCTTAATTATCTTTTCTTAATTTGATCAACTCTTTGAGTACAAGAACCACATTTTACTCCTTTTTCTATCCCAGCACCTAGAATGATCTCTGCTATAGAAGTAGACACTGAATTAATGGGTGTGAAGGTATGCACAAGTGAATCAGCAAAGATTTTCAACGTTGTTTTATTAAGTGTCAGTAACCAGAGTTGGACAGTGTTGCATGAAGTTAAGCAGCATGAGCTGAGAGTCAGTGGATTTAAATGTTATGATATCAAAGCTGGATACACTTTATACTTTTTCACTGATTTATTCTGAACAAGAGAACAGCCTTCTATTATACCTTAACCTAATTCTGTTATCCTCCTTTGAACTATTTTTTTCTACATGCTACTTGTTTTTAAGGGAAACCAAGGTTAATGTATTTTTAAAGCTTCAGGGAAAGTAAGCCCTATATGGATTGAAAATGCAAATAGAAATATTAAATTTGAGCTAAATGCTCTCTAAGCTTAAAATTTTATTTCTTCCATAATTTAAAACTATTATATGGGACTGAACCTTGCTTTGATTTCAATCCATATATCAATTTAGAACATATTTTTAAATATAATTTTATTGTACATTTAAGTTTTATAAATTAGTACACTTTTAAGAAATGCACTGCATCAGGAATAAATGCAATGAATAAAATATATCTGTAAAATTTAACATCCAAAAATACCTCTGTTAACCTTCCAATAAGTAGGAGGCTATTTTCTATTTTCCTTTTTTTAGTTAACATGAGAAAATTTAGAAGAGGAAATCTGGAAGAAGAAATATACCATACCTCCAACACACAAGATTGATTTAACACTGTCCACCTTTTAGTGTTTTTCCTCTACATATTTCCTATTTCTAGATTTGTCTCTGTGTGTATACCATATAGGCTCATAATACTTGTATTTTTATAAAATGGCAAGTATTTCCAAACATTTCTCAGTTCCACATTAGATTAGCAAACATATTTCAGTAGCTTATTACCATAAAATAACTAAAATATTAAATAATCATAAAATAAAAATAGGGGAAGATTGTAAGCATGAAACTATATGGGCCTAAAATAAGATGAAATACATGTCATTTCATTTAGTGAGACAGTCATCATTTAGAATGATACAGTACTTTTAAATTTATTTCACATATTCAGTTATGGAATAGACAAGAATGTATATTTTCATATGAATTTTATTGAAAAATGGCTGAAGCAATTGAGATCAGAGCAACTATTCTGTCACAAGTTTGGGACGATCAGATATACTCTACTTGTTTACAGTGTAGCACTATGTACTTCAGAGCAAAGTCCTTAGCACAAATATGGATGAGAGAAAGTAAAAGATAAAGCTGAGATTAAAGATATAGTACATGTGTCCAAAAACTTGAAGTGGATAAGATAGGTTTTTCAGGATATATTTTTGTTGTTACTTGGGAGGAAAAATAGAGTTGAAAGCAAGAATATCTAGGAAAATGCCTTATGACAAAGACTGTTTATCCTCAGTTTGGAAAGAACTCTTTGTAACTGCCTCAGTCCCTGCTTCGGCCATCACCCCATGGATAGCAACAAGCTGAACCAAGGGTTATTTCATACAAAGTATAGTCAAAGGATGTGGTTGGCCAAAAAGCTAAGGTGCTTCCAAATTCAAATCCGCAAATAATCAACAAGATCTCATGACTCCTCTCTGATATTACCAAGGGCACTGTATGGATAAAAAAAGTACAGGCAATATATAAAATAGAATTGAAAATTCTGAAATATATGAATTTAATCAGTTCTTCTGTTCAGGAGACTGTGCTCTTTCTAGTTCAAAACAGGTTCCTGTAACTGTACTGACCATGTGCCAAATAACTGGCCTCCCCTCATTTGTCATTCAGATACAGGTGCCTTTCCTCAGAAAGGCCATGAGCTTAAGTGTTATCATTCACAAAGAGATCGATTTCTTTTGGCAGCAAACCGTTGCATGCACAAATTTGCATTTGCAGTGTGGTCATTTAAAAAAGTTCCACAAACTGGTGGTTTTGAATGCCCTTGCTACTTCTTTTGTTACCTTTACTACCTTTTATAGTTTTTTCTCCTCAAAAGAAAAGAAAGCTCTCCTCAGTCCTTCTGTTAAGCATTGCACAGTTGTATTTATTTTGCAAAACTATTTTGAAGTTACTAAAATATTTCCAATTCATAGTAGTTCTGCCTCCTGGGTGATGACCAAAGATGTAATGATTGGTCATGGTTAATCGAAGAATTAGACACATTTATTTGGTTCAGTCAAACAAATAGTCATTGATGCAATGGAATATAGATATGCCCCAGATGTCAAAAATCGAATAGCTACTGGGCACATATAAGGTCACATTAACATAAATGCTTAAATTTCCCAGTGGGAATTACAACTCTCCCAGATCCTTCACCCTTTTGAAAAGTGCCCCAATAAAATATTTATGGAAGGCCCAAGTGAGTCTAAGTGTTCAGCCATTAGTCCAATCTTGTCGCTGCTCTCCATGGGCAAAACCATGGGTCTCTGCCACATCTGTCATCGGGCTTTGCTGCACGACTGTGCTCAGTGCCATCTTCCACTTACGTCTGATTTGACCCAGCCCCACACATTTCCTCCTGAATCAGTTCCTTCAGTTTCTTCCTAACTCTTCTCTCTTCAGGGTTTACAAAACACAAGAACAAACCAAATCCATGACATGTTTTTATAGTCCTTAGTGGTTCCTTCATTTTGAGAAGCTATTATATACTCAATTCTATTTTCTTCAACTTCAAAATAAATAGTAATAATTTGCACATTTTACAAAGATAAATAGATGTAAACTTCAGTGTTTCGTTAGTTACTCCCTGAATTTTCTTCAGGCTCAAAGGAAGCCCCTCTCACTAACTTCAGTAGTCTAATTTGGGAGTTACTATATGGAAGTATGATTGCTGAGGTAAAACATAAGCAACTTCTTTTAGAGATTAAAAATAATAATAAAAAATAAGAAATGTTTGGTTCTAATCCTAAGGGTCAAATAAGGCTTGGCGTTGGTGATAGGATTTAAATTGAGGTTGGAAGAATGAGTCAGATTTCAAGTTAATTTGGAGTTGTTTAAGTGGAGAGGCAAGCACTGTTCATTCAGATTATAGTACAGAAGATGCAGAGACGTGAAAGGGCCTGTAAGTCTGAATTTCTAAATGTTTTCTGGATGTCAGTCTAGGTTAAAGTGGTCATGTTAAAAGAGAGTTAGACTGGAGCCAGACTGATTATTCAAGATGCCTTGGATTCTATACCAAACATTGTTAATTTTTTTCAGGTGGATAATTAGGGACATTATCAGGAATTCTGAGTAGAATAATATCTTTACACTTTTCTCAAGTAATTAGTGTCCAAAGGTAGGGGTTAAAGCTTTAATTATTTTTAAGTTCTTTACTAAAAATTTTGCCTAGAAATTTTACCCAGTAGGCCCCTCTTCCTGTGTCAACGGCCAAAACCCTTCCATAAACTTATTCAGAAAATGATCACTGACCTGAGAGTGGAATTAGCAATTCCTAGATGAATCATGATTCCAGATTTTTCAAAATGAGGTTACCCGATATCTGAACAAAATCCTGGTAGTATTAGCAAGGAGGAAATTGAGCAAAGGATAGATAACCAACTGTGACAATTAACAAGATGAAATCTACATTCTAGATACCTAAATATGGAAGTAGAGTTTGGGATAAGTTAGAGGGTATAAGGAAAAGAAGCAAAGAAGTCACAGGAGTTTGATACAATAATGATGTAAAAGATAATGGAAATTTAAACATGTAGAACCAGAATAAGAGTGGGCAGAAAGATGGGTTAGAGAACAATTACAAATGAAGTACAGCATCACCAATGGTCTCTTAGACATGAAAAGTTACAGAAAAGACAGAGATAACCCCAGGGTTGCAAGAAATTTAACATCAACTGAGCTGATAAACACAAGAGTAGTATAGGAAAAATGGTTACTATCCACATAGTAATGTACTAATTAGTAATGTACTAATCTTTCCTTGGGAAAATAAATGATGAATCCATTCTATTTCTCCTATGTGGAGGAATTTGATGAGAGATTGTGATTTTTAATTTCTGGATATGAAGTTTTCCCTTAGGAGTGGAAGCATTCTTTATTTATATATTGTATTTTTTTCAATACCTCTTTAAATTAAGTTCAAGAAGTGTTTTATGAATAATTATTTTAATAAAGGTTACTGACCATGTAAACAGAGCCCTGACTCTTCTCAGTATGTAATTTTAACATACTCTTTTGAATACTTATTATGTAAGAAAAATTAAGCTATTATGCCACTAATTCCAAAAAGTAATGCAGCTATGTCTATGACACTTAAATTCAATTTCAATTGATTAAAAAATTGTCCGACTCTGTGTCAGTTGATATGGATTTTTTTTCATGAAAAACTCCTAATGCCTTATTTCCATTTATTGTTTGAAATATATGAATTAATATCCACTGACAGAGGATCAGTATCTGTTTCACTGGACCTTTGGAAGTGTAGTTAACCAACATTCACAGTATTGTCCAACTTGAACTTAAAAACTTTCCGACTTGCACTTAAATTTCATCATATTCCCCAGTATGACTGGATAGTAAAGGAAATTTTCTTATACCTGAACAGGTCCTTGTCCATCCTAAAGATGTATTATGGTGATCTGCTTTTCTCACCCCTGTTGTTTGCAGCTCCTCCCATTCTTGGTCTTCATATCATTTCTCTTTCTCCCTTACAAAGCCTCTCCTCTTTGTATTGTAAAATATTTTATACAGCTGACCTTTGAACACAGGTTTGTACTGCACAAGTCTACTTATATGCATATATATAAAAAATAAATACAGTGCAATACTGTATTTCTCTTCCTTGTGATTTTCTTCATAGCATTTTCTTTTCTCCAGCTTAGTTTACTGTAGGAATACCGTATATATTAAATATGACATTAAAAATGTGTTAATTGACTATGTGTGCTATCAGTAAAGCTTCTGGTCATCAGTAGGCTGTTACTAAGTTTGGGGGGTGAAAACATTGTACACAAATTTTTGACTGCACAGGGATCAATCTCCCTAACTCCTGGGTTGTTCAAGGTTGTTCAATTATATAATTACAATATATGTATCAAAATTCTATCAACAAAATTAATTTACCATGTTAAGTTTCAATTAGCCCATACCCCTCTGACCCTTTGAAAGGCTTCCTTGGGATATGACTGAAGAACTGACCAAAACATAAAAAAGCTCCATATATTGCAAGAGAAGCAATTACTATTGTCCTAATACTGGGAAGGAATAACCAATTGTCTTACAGAAATTGTTAATATTAAAAATAACTAGTTAAAGATCTGAACATATGACACATTTTGGAAAATTAAATTTCTCTCTTTTTAATAAGCATATCATTTAGGTTAAAACATTTTGTATACATAATTATCTTTCCATAGTTCTGTCTAAAACTTTGATGCATCATGAAAAGAGCTACAGATATTCACATACTATACCTATAAAAAGAATAAAAACATAATTCTTGTGGTTCTATGTATGCATGTATATTGGAGAAAACATACAAACCAATTCTTGTGGATCTGAATATGTACATATACATTTTAGAGAAAACAGTGTTCTATAGACACTTGTTATTTTGTTTCTGAAAAACAATGGTGTGAATAATGGAAAATATTATCTAATATGCCACCCATATTCACATTTCTCAACTGTCCTCAAAATGTTATTCATAGCTGTTTTTATTCTGCATTCTTTTTCAGTTGGAGTCCAATTAAATTCATGCATCATATTTAGTTTTCATAGTACTTTAGTCTCTGTTCGTTTAGAATAGTCCTCCCCTCCTTGTTTTGTATCTTCTGATGTCAATATTTTTAAGGATTCCAACTCTTTTGTTGTATAGATCATTTCTCAATCTGGCTTTGTCTGATAGTTTCCTCATTGTTTGATTCAGATTAAGTACTAGTGGCAGGAATAGGACATAGGAGATATGTGTACAAGCAGCATATAATGTCCTTATCCTTAGGAGATACCTGCTGAATTATTTAAACATGAAGTATTATAGTGCATGCAACTACTTTCACATGGTTCAGCAAAAGAAAAAAAATATGTGCATATATGTGTATATGTCTATAGATATGTCTTATCTATAGCTATCCAGCAAGAGAGTGAGAAAAATAATCAAATAAAGAGAAGAGATAAAGTAAGTGGTAAAATGATGAGTCTATGTGAAGAGTATATGATGATCAATGAATTAGTCTTTCAACTATTCAGTAGGTTTGAAACATTTCTAAATAAAAATCTGGGGACACAGATGGGATAGTGGAAGGCACATGATATGGAGTTGGTATACTGAAGTAAACTAGACATTTAGCTCTTTGTTGGCTGTGTGATTTTGGATAAATCATTGAAAATATCTGAGTTCATACATCTCAACTTTAAAATGAAGATGGAAACACTGAGTTTATGTGTTGTTTTAAGGATTAAAAAGTAATGGACACCAGAGCTTTTCACACAGTATTGCTAGATATAGAATACCAAAACAACCCCAGATTCTTCTCAGAATAGAAGCCCAGTGCACTCCAATATCTTACAGAAAGACCTGAAAAATGAATAAGGAACATATTCATCATTTGGGAAAATAACAGAAGCTTAAATTGGTTTGTTGTTCTATTAGAAAAATGAATTTTGCATAGTTCAAATGACTTTGGTGACCATAAATAAAATGAAGTTCAAGAGTAGTCAATGCAGAGTTAATTAATTTAGAAAATCAATAAATAAAACCCCACACAAGTATAAAATGAATAGAATTCTTATAATGTGCAATAGGTCATAAAGGACTAATGTAAACATGAATAATGCAGTGCTAAATCTAAATTAGGAAAGTGATGCCAGGATATGCAAATGCTAACATTATAGCACTAGAGAACTCCCTTTCACTTCAGATTGATTTCACAATTGCCCTGCCACTAGAATGAGGTCTGAAGAATTGATTTATTAATTCTTTGAGTAAATATTTCTTTTTTTTCTTTCCCTCTTCTAAGCCCTTTGTTAGTATTGCAGTATAAAAAAAGAATGAAATGAACATCCTTGTCTTCAGGGAGTTCATGGTCAAGTGGAGCAGACAGACGTAGACAGTTATAGTTATGCCTTCCCTTGGGTTAACTACTGAATTTGGGTGCTCATTTTGAAGTAGTATCTAAACAGTTCCTGAAGTATTGGGGCAGAATTGTGAAAGTAGTCACATTTAAGATGAGTTAAAACTTCTAATTTAGGACATATTATTTCAAATGTAAAGGGAAAAATAAAACCTCCTGATCTTAAAATATATAACCCATTAGGGACTAAAGACTTTACTCTTAAGTTCTAGGTCAATAAGTAATAAGAAAATGTATATTGAAATGATTTCTCTTCCTAATAAACAGATTTTCATTTCTTTGGGATAGAATTCTTGTTGCCTAAATTGGTTGGGGCTTTGTCTGTGTTTGAAACAAATTCATCAGTATACTGAAGCTAAACTACAAATTTTCAAATGGAATTTAAAAGATTAAAGTGTCCTGGATGTCGTTCACCAAGTAAAAGCTTTTGTCCTTGTTCCTCCTCTTCCTTTTCTTCCATTTTCTTAAAAAACAATATATATATAAATGGGTTCCTTTTTCTTTTTTTTTTTTCACTTCCCTTCTTGCCCTTTGCCTCTCCTTTCCCTTCATTTCCCTTCCATGCTTTTGAAGTAAGATCTGTTGAGTCAGGAACAAAGAGGATTCAGGGTTCAAGAGGTACCATGAGCTCTCGTGGGCCTGAGGTGCCCTCAGGGTGAGGAAGCAGCTAATGGAGTCAGATATTGGTTACAGAGGAAATGAGCAAGCAAGTATATACAGTTCATGATAATGGGCATTGATTCCTTACTGTTAGTGAGGAGTTTTACAAATATGGAAGTAGTGAAGGCAGATTGACATCTTTGGTGGTGGAGTGAGATCTGTGGGTTAAGCGGCTGTCCAGATGGTGGTATAGTTTTCAGTGTTAATTTGCCGACTTAGAGATAGTTGTGCTGAGGTTGTATAGAGAATATCCTTCTAACTTAAGAAATTCACACTAAAATTTGGAAGTAATGGGGTATCTTACATGAAAATTACATTTAACTGAGTCAGTGAGAAATCTTACACATACATATATATACAGAAAAGAGAGACAGAAGAAAGAGATATAGAGAAAAGCAGGGAAAGTGAAAGAGAGGGAGAGAGGGGAAAGAGAAATAGAAGTGGTAAGATTCTTAGATGTTGGATGACATTAGTTACATTATTTTTGCAAATTTTCTGTAATTTTATTTTTTAGAAAAACCTAACTAATCTAAATCTGTGCTTTATAGCCTTCGAAATCATGAGTATATTGATGTAAACCTGAATTAAATGTCTATATAATTGTATTAACTTAAATGCTAAGGTAATAATATACATGCATTATGTAGCAGGACATTAAAACTCCATCTTAATTGCTCATAGTTCTTGGTGTCCAAAAATATGTGATTTTGTATTGATCATAGTATTTTGTGTGGTCCCTTCATTCCTTTTTTCTTGAGGATAAAATCTAAGCATTTTATTATCATCCAAGATTTCTCAATACCTGCTGTTTCTATACTTCCCAGTTCCATTATCTATCTCTATTCCAGGTAATGTTTTTTTTTTTTTTTTTGCTGTAACTACTGAATGTCTTGTATTTTGTTAAGACATTACCCCTCTGACTTGACAAACTTGTCAATGTTTTTTTGTTTTTTCTGTTTCCTATGTTTTATCCTAGGTTCCCTCACTCATCCTCATCTTGCCTTCTCTGTCTTGCTAATTCCTACTTCACTTTCAAGTCTTAATTATTTCCTTAAGGGGACATTTCTTGACCTCTTGCTTGTGTTATTTCCTACTTCTATGTGTCCACCTATTATTCTGTGCTTACCTCTATGTTAACGCACAGTCCTCTGCTTAAATTGAGTTTAATGTGGCTGTCACTAGCCGGTGAGCTTCTTTAAAGTCTTTTATCTCAGTTCCTGTGTTCAATCTTCATCCCTTCCACCTCCTGCCCTAACCTAGAATAGAAGGTCTAAAATGTTTCTTTCTGTATGTCACTTAATTTATAAGCATATATAAACAGTAAGCTCTGTGCCATTAGGAGGATTCTTTTTTGTCTGTGTTTTCTGAACAGAATGTTTTATATTTAAACTATGAGTAGTATTAAGAGGTTGAATCTAGAAAAAAATGAGAAGTAGTATTTACTCAAATATGCCCCATATGAGATACCAAAGATAAATAATAAAAGTATTTTTTATATTTGTAATCTATTTCATCATTTTAAGTAGTGTGTTTTATTTTTATAAAATTACTTGTGTATTTTGGTTCTTATTTTTTGTCACTGTTCATGTCAGATTGCACAGTGCGGTAAAAATGGAGGTTTCCTTTTTTTTCACTTTCACTGTAAGATTCATAAATTTACATGGAAATACTTCAATTTTATAGTTAAAATTTGGAATTTGGTAGTTTTCTGAAAATATAAATACCAAGACTGAAAAAAAAATTCAAAATTCACTTTAAATGGTGATAAAACAAGTGCTGATAAAAATTGTGCATATCACTTAATTTTCCTCTTGTAAAAAAGTGGTAATTAACTTTTGTTTTATATATTTTATGTGCTGTACTATAATTGTTATTGGAATGTATTTAGGAAGGGTTTCAACTCATACCCATGTTCTTGATGAATTAGAAGTTTTTCACTGCTAAGCAAGATTGCTGAGTGTTCTGCTAGAAATTTGTTAACAGTTATATACAACCTTTCTATTTGGGAAATTGTGTTTTTTGTTTTTTGTTTTTTTATTTTATCCTAGTCTGTAATATAGGTGATTTTTTCCACTCTCCAACCCACACTTCTTTGGGTTTAAAAATCCATTAAAACATAATATTTTCTTTTATAACTCCCTCTATATATTTATTTCCTCTCATTACCAAACAAATATAGATTAATATATACTATGTGTGCTTATAAATTCCCTCTCACCACCTTCATGGAGATTTAATGTGTCCCAAATATTTAATTATAGGAAGTGGGATTTCTTTGCTTTTAAAATGATTAATGGAAACTTTCTTTTTCCTTCTTTCTCCTTTACTCTTCCTTCATCCTCATTCTCCTTTTCTTTTCCCTCCCTTCTTACTTTCAATTCTTCTCTCATTTTTCTTCGTTTATTCATAAAATTTTACAGTTACTATTTCAGTCTTTTGTGCCATTCTTATCCCATTTGAGATGAAAAAACTAATAGAGATGCATTTACAAACATTAAGTACAAGAGTTTTTTCATTGCAGATTTTTAATTCCTTCCTGAAACATGTACAGGCATCTGTGTATATATTTGTGTATATTCATATGTGATCACCATCCTGGGACTCAGGAAAATTGAGTTCTAGTTCTTTTGAATGATTTCCTGAAAGTTACCTATTTTTCCATTTCTTAGTTTCTAAAATTTCAGAGCATAACAACTAAAACCTATTCATCTTTTTCACAAAATGGTTGTATTTATTGTATTGATGACTATAAATTTATTATAAGATGTAGTCTGTTTTTGAGACCTAATACCCATCCTCCTTAAAGTTTTCCAAAAAGTAGAAAAGGAGGGAATATTCTGAAACTCATTCTATGAGGCCAGCATCACTCTAATACCAAACCAGGCAAAGACACCACAAAAAAAGAAAATTATAGACCAATATCCCTGATAAACATAGATGTAAAAATACTCAACAAAATATTAGTAAACCGAATTCAAAAATACATCAAAAAGATCATCCATCATGATCAAGTAGGATTTATTCCAGGCATGCAAGGGTGGTACAACATTTGAAAATCCATCAACATCATCCACCACATCAACAAAAAGAAGGACAAAAACCACATGATTGTCTCCATAGATGCTGAAAAAGCATTCTACAAAATTCAACATCCATTCATGATAAAAACTCTCAACAGAATGGGTATAGACAGCAAGTACCTCAACATAATAAAGGCCATATATGACAAACCCATAGTCAACATCATACTTATCAGCGAGAAGCTGAAAGCTTTTCCTTTAAGATCGGGAACAAAACAAGGAGGCCCACTCTCCCCACTTTTATTTAACATAGTACTGGGGGTCCTAGCCACGGCAATCAGACAACACAAAGATATAAAAGGTATCCAGATTGGCAAGGAAGAAGTAAATCTGTCCCTGTTTGCAGATGATATGATATTATATATAAAAAACCCTAAAGAATCCACTCCAAAACTACCAGATCTAATATCTGAATTTAGCAAAGTTGCAGGATACAAAATTAATACATAGAAATCTGTTGCATTCCTATACATTAACGATAAACTACCAGAAAGAGAAATCAAGAAAACAATTCCATTCACAATTGCATCAAAAAGAATAAAATGTCTAGGAATAAACCTAACCAAGGAAGTGAAAGACCTATATATACCATGAAAACTACAAGACACTCATGAGACAAATTAAAGAAGATACCAATAAATGGAAACACATCCCATGCTCATGGATAGGAAGAATTAATATTGTTAAAATAGCCATCCTGCCTTAAGCAATCTGCAGATTCTGTGCAATCCCTATCACACAGCATTCTTCAATGAACTAGAGCAAATAGTTCTAAAATTTTTTCACATGGCACCACAAAAGACCCCGAATAGCTGAAGCAATCCTGAGAAGGAAGAACAAAGTAGGGGGGATTATGCTCCCTGATTTCAAGCTCTACTAAAAAGCCACAGTAATCAAGACAATTTGGTAATGGCACAAGAAAAGATCCATAGAACAATGGAACAAACTAAAGACCTAAGATATAAACCCAAGCATAGATAGCCAGTGAATATATGATAAAGGAGCCATGGATATGCAATGGGGAAATGACAGCCTCTTCAACAACTGATGTTAACAAAACTGGACAGCTACATGCAAGAGAATGAAACTGGATTATTGTCTAACCCCATACACAAAAGTAAACTTAAACTCAAAATGGATCAAAGACCTGAATGTAAATCATGAAACCATAAAACTCTTACAAGAAAACATAGGTAAAAATCTCTTGAATTTAAACATGAGCAACTTTTTCCTGAACGCATCTCCTTGGGCAAGGGAAACAAAAGCAAAAATGAAGAAGCAGGACTACATCAAGCTAAAAGGCTTCTGTACAGAAAAGGATGCCATCAGCAGAACAAAAAGGCATCCTACAGTACAGGAGAATATATTTGTAAATGACATATCTGACCAGGGGTTAATATCCAAAATATATAAAGAACTTACACACCTCAATAATCAAAAGGCAAATAACCCTATTAAAAAGTAGGTGGAGGATATGAACAGACACTTCTCCAAAAAAGAAATTCACACACCTCAACACCCAAAAAGCAAATAACCTGATTAAAAAATGGGCAGAGGATATGAAGAGACAATTCTCCAAAGAAGAAATTCAGATGGCCAACAGGCACATGAAAAGATGCTGCACATTGCTAATTATCAGGGAAATGCAAATTAAAACCACAGTGAGATATCACCTCATACCAGTTAGGATGGCCAACATAGAAAAGATTAGGAACAACAAATGCTGACGAGGATGCAAAGAAAGGGGAACCCTCCTACACTGCTGGTGGGAATGTAAACTAGTTCAACCATTGTGGAAAGAAATATGGAGATTCCTCAAAAAACTAAAATTAGAAATACCATTTGACCAAGGAACTCCACTCCTAGGAATTTACCCAAAGAAAACAAGTTCTCAGATTCAAAAAGACATATACACCCCCATGTTTATTGCAGAACTATTTGCAGTAGCCAAGATATGGAAGCAACCTAAGTGTCGATCAGTAGATGAATGGATAAAGAAGATGTGGTACATGTGCATAATGGAATACTACTCAGCCATATGAGGGAAACAAATTCTACCATTTGCAACAATATGGATGGAGCTAGAGGGTATTATACTTAGTGAAATAAATCAGGCAGAGAAAGACAAATACCAAATGATTTCCCTCATTTGTGGAGTATAATGATGACGTAAAACTGAAGGAACAAAATAGCAGCAGGTTCAGACTCTAAGAAGGGACTACTGGTTACCAAAGGGGGTGGTGGGTGTAGGGTGTAGGGTGGGTGGGGAGAGAGGGTGAATGCAATTGTGGGGTATCATGATTAGTGCACATCGTGTCTGTGGGGTCATGGGGAAGGTAGTGTAGCACAGAGAAGACAAGTAGAGACTCTGTAGCATCTTACTACACTGATAGACAGTGACTGTAATGGAGTATGGTGAGGGACTCAGTAATAAGGGTGAATGTAGTAACTACATTGTTTTTCTTGTGAAACCTTCATAACAATTTTTATCAATGATACCTTAATAAAAAAATAAAGACATAGTCTCTTTTGATTGTACACAGTAGTCATCAGTTCATTATAAATGAATAAGATTAGGAAAACATTGGGAATCACATATCTCAAGTATTTGATAATCCTTGTACTAGTCATGAGGTGAAACTTCAGAGAGTACTCCAAATGTCATAGCCAAGTTTATTACCATTCTATGTGTTTATTAAGTTCTTTTCCACATTAAACTGCCAGTTAATAGAAATGATACACAGGCAAACTCAGCATATTGATTCTGTAGCAGTTATTTATACCTGATTAGGTGTTTCTCCTTTTTCCTATCTAATTATAAGGATCTGTTGTAAAATATGTTTCACACGTTATTAAAAAAATTAATTCAATTAAATAAAAATTGTCATGGTGTGGCAATTGGGTATTTTTACCTTGTACTATGAATGTATTCAAATTATTTTTTCTTAAGTTTATGCTGATTTGTTGTGAGATTGTTTGAAGCACTTTCTAGGATACAAATATATAATTTCGTTTATGCTTATACCAGACTCATTTTCATGGAGTTGAAGTATGAACTTCACAAAAGCTCAAGGTTGGAAGCAGGAGAAAAGGCGTTTATTTAGAGAAAGCCAAAGTACAGAACTCCCATGGTGCACCAGGAGGGGACAAAAGTGTCTGTGTCTGGGCTTTGTCTAGGAGTTTATATCTCAGATTTAACTGAGGTGTCCATTTTCTATTAGTTCCCACCTGAATGTTGTCCATTTGTTTCAACCAATCTCATTGAAGGTCACCAATATTTCTTAAATTGGCATATTTATCTCGAAGTATCTGCATGTCTTTAACTGTTAGGCACCCTGTCTTTTCCCTGTCTCAGTGCTGAAATCTGTATGTTAAATCTCAAGTGATCCTACTCTTTCTATTTTTGTTTACATTTTTTAAAGCGATAGCTTTGGAAAAGAAAGTAGTTGGGAGAAGTAATGGTAGGTAATAATGTTAAAGAAGTGTCTCTCTAAGCCTCTTGTAAATCTACTATTATGTGGAGAAGACCTTAGGTAAAATGGCCAGAAATGCAAATAAAATTGATAGACTTTGGGTTTAAATACAAACACATAGGTAAATGATCAAGCACTATTTATTAATCGTTTATTTTGTGTTAAGCATTTAACTACATGCTTTCCTCAAAACAACATCTGAGAAAGATTTGTTTTCCTTGATTAGTGAAAGAAGCAATTTAGAATAAGAGATTTTAAGTCGTTTCTAAGTGTCCTTTCTGAGATTTACATTTTTCTTTTAGCATATATTGAACAGAAAGAATAAAGGCAAGAGGTAGCAGAGTCCAGAGAAGAATATAAATGAGTCCATTGTAGTGGGGATCTTAGTAATAGTGGAGGAGTCCTGAAGTGTTCTGATTAATGAAAGCCATCTTTCAACACCTCCAGCAAAATTCATAGAAAATATCTGAAATGTTTGAGTAATATTTAAGAGCAGAGTTGGTAAGAGCAACCTAGAAATTTAAATTTAGGAAAAGATATTAAAGTTGACACTCAACTATAGTCTAATATAGATTTGTGGTAGACAAGAAGAACAGTGATTAAAACTAAGAGCAATACAAGTGATTTCCTGAAAACCTTTTGTATAAATTTGCCAGCTACTGTTTTTTAGCTGGTCCTCTGAGACTAGTTTGCTTTACAGCTTCTTGTTTTAAATAAAAGAGAAAGTTCTTGTTATGAGAAAAGTTAGCTGAGCGGAAATTACACGTACCCTGAGAATAAGTAAAATATTTCATATTGAATTTTGTGAAATGAAATGACTTATAAATGTCTCCATAAATGTTCAGAAATAATTTAAAATTTTGCTTTATTCCTAATCATGTCTTATTGTATATAAATTATTTTTTAACTTAGGCATCAGATTATTTCTGCATGTTAGACAAATTGTATTCCTCCTTCTTTTGGTGTTCTGAGATCCGGTGTCAGTGTCTGTGTTGAAGGGGGTGGGAGTTCCCACATAACACCAAGCAATCTTGGACACTAAAAGGTGTCACTGTCAACCTGGAAACAGAATCAGATTCACAGTATGGGGCTGAGGTCCACAGGGCAGCCCTCCAGTCACAGGCCAGTTGCAAGTGCAGTTTGTTACCTGTACTTCTGAATGACTGGCTATAAATCAGATGTTCCCACAGCCCTTACCTTGGGTTCGATTAATTTGCTAGAATGGCTCATGAACTTGGAAAAACATGTTTACTCACTAGATTACCAATTTATTACAAAGCTATTAAAGGATATGAATCAATAACCAGATGAAGAGATACATAAGTTGAGGACCAAAACAAAGGAGTTTCTGTCATTGTGGAGCTTGGTGACACATGAAAACAGCCCAGTTGCCCAACATGGAAACTCTTCCAACCCCCTCCTTTTACATTTTTATGCATCACACAGGCATGACTAATTCATTGGCCATTAGTGATTGATTCAACATTTCCCTCTCCAGGAAATCAGTTGGAACTAAAAGTTCCAACCCTGTGTTCATAGTTGGTTCCCCTGCCATCCGGCCCATCCTCAGCTGCATTGCAAGAATCACCTTCATTAGCACAGCCCAGCTGTAGTGGAAATGGCTGGTCGTGAATAACAAGATACCCAGTTCACCTTTATGGCTCTGAAGTGATTCAGGAACTGAGGACAAGAGACCAAATATTATAATAAAAAGTACCCATTGTTCCTATCACTCAGAATTCCAAGGATCTGGGGAGCTGTGAGCCAGGAACTGTGGATGAAGTCCAAGTATATATGAGAAATATTTTTGGTCATCTGAGTGACCAAATATATACAAATACATATATATTTCTTATAAATCACAATATCACACTCATTATACCATTCTATGTGATATATTTGAAAATATAGGTTAAAGATGAGGAAAAGATTATAGAGAGGAAGAAAATTAAAAGACTAATCCATTTTGGAGTTTTTATTATAGCTATATAAACTATATTTGAAATATCAAATATACTTACAACATTAACATAGTGATATTATTTAATAATGGTCTTTTAGAATTCTATTAATATATTTATTTTTTAAACTTCTATAATAAAATTATTTTATAAAGTTTTGTTTAGCTTTTCAGATTTAAGATAATTTTTAGAAGTTTTGCCTTGTGACACCCTATATCTTTTTGTATTAGAATATATTTACATTCCTCTTGTCTGAGTCAATCTAAAGTTAAAATTTCTACCTTCTGTAATTCAAATAAGTATTAATCTATCATGTTTGATTAAGGAGGGAACTTTGGACTTTCCATATAATCTTCATCTTCCTCCAGGTGAACATTAATTTCTCAGTTGGAATGGTACCATTTGTGGCATTAAAAGTTAAGGACTACAGATCACATTTTTACATTGATTGCTTTTGATGACTATTTGCCACTCCCAATGATGTTCTAATATAGCATGCTACTGAGGAAGTCATATATTTAAGTCCTATTTTAATCACTCACAAACAATACAAATGAAAAATAGAAAACATATAATAAAGTAGTAAAATATATTTATAGCAGAATGTGACACCTGCTGAGAGGAAAAATGCAACAGGTAAAATACTAACAATATTAATTGAAGAGCTATTTTGTAGTTTAATAACTGCAATAAATTCTAGACAGGGCATTTTCACATACAACTACTTCATTCCTTAAAACATAAAACTCTAATAACTTCCATATATTATTTTTAGAGATATACAGTTTGAGGATGCAAACAAAAGTATATCAACCTAGAATTCAGGACTGTTTTAATTGCATGCTTTACTCTTAGAGACAAGTAATACCACAGAACATAAAATTGAAAAGGCTCCCGTAGTGTCTTTAATAATTTAAGTAAATTTATGATAGTACAATATACACAGTGCAAAAATCTTTACCACAGTAATCCTTAGAAATAATTCTTACATCAGTGCACTCTGTATCTATTGAGGCAGTCTAATCCATTTTATATACCTTTAATTACTTGTGTTAAACAATAAAAAATCAACTGAGTAAATTTAAAGATCAGTTGGCTTTATTCAATGATTCATGAATTGGACAGCATGCCATGTAGCAAAAAGAAAGGAACTCCAAGAAGTTTCAGGAAAGGGAAGGTTTTTAAGGGCAGAGAGGGGATTGTTTGAGATTTAGGTAACCTACCTGTGGGGGATGGAATGGGCCCAATGGAGATGACCTCACTCATGCTGACCAGATAATTCCAGGTGGACGGGTTAAAGTTTTCTCTCCCCAAGAGACTGAAACTGCAATCAGATTAGGTATTAAGTCTTGGCTTTCTGACATGGGACTTAGCACAGGTGACTCCAGTTGGGTCCTGTTGTTTCTTTTTTCCGATCTAAAATTGTCTGTTCAATTGAGACTCACTTATTCATTGAGCAAAGGTTTACTGAATTTTTGTGATGTTCCAGACATAGTTTTGGTAACTTAGAATACTATTAGTGAGTCCCAGTGACTGGGCCCCTGCGCTTGAGGAAACTTGACTTTGGTAGAAGTTATGGTTTTTGAAAAAAATCACTTTCTTTTAACCCACATTTCTGTAAAGTCTCATAAATATCAAGCATTATCAAAAATAAGTTTTAAAACATAGAAAGTAAATAAATAAACTAGTATGCATGAAGGACAAATACCAGATAATGACAAGGGCTTTATAGAGAATTGAAATTGGGTGATGTAAAAATACTGATATCTGACTTTTCTTTAGTACTGGTCTATGTCAGATAATTCTAACTACTAATTTTATCTTTTAACTGTGCTAGGTACTATGCTAACATAGTCTGCAATTTACAGATGAGGAAATAGGGACACACAGAGGTATATAACTTGCCTAAAATCACAAAGATATTTTGTAGCAAAACCAGGATTTAATCCTAAGTAGTTTTGTTCCAGGGTTCATGTTTATTATTTAAGCATTACATGCTTGCATTAGCTTTTGTAACATTTAAACAGAAAGAAGAAAAAAAGAAGAAAGGGAGAAAGCCAGGAGGGAGGAAGGGAGAAAGAAAAAGAAATCCTAAAACCTAGACACTTAAAGCAATATCCAATAATTCTTAGAGTTGGTCATGCTAAATTTGAAATGCCTACCATGTATCCATTTGGACATGTCAAGAATTTTGAAAATATGAGATGTTGAGACATCATAGATAAGGATAGAACTGGGAGTCATGAACATATAGAGAGCTTTCCTGTGACTTTCATTCAATGTTTAGTTTTGTCTTATGGATTGATACAGAACAAATTGTCTCTCTTCTATTTGCTATGTATTCAAATACTTGAAAGTAGTTATATATAGCCCCTTTTAGTCTATTAGTCACTAGCCGAGACTATTAAAAAATAAGTAAGTTAGAAAGCAGAACAGAACATTGAAAGAGAAAGGGAAACTATTAAAATAAAAGAAACATCAACATAAAGAGTTTGGAATGAGTGACAAATTTCCAATAAAGAAAATTTATGAACATGACAATATTTGGTTGGAATCATAGAAACATGTGCTTAAAAGCATCCTTAAAAATTGAATTAAAGATCAGCCATAAGAAAGAAACAAATCCTACCGTTTGCAACAACATGGATGGAGCTAGAAGGTATTATGCTCAGTGAAATAAGTCAGGCAGAGAAAGACAAATACCAAATGATTTCCCTCATTTGTGGAGTATAACAACGAAGCAAAACTGAAGGAACAAAATAACAGCTGACTCACAGACTCCAAGAAGGGACTAGTGGTTACCAAGGGGGATTGGGGGAGGGAGGGAGAACGGGATATGGAGTATCATGATTGGTGCACATGGTGTGTGTGGGGTCATGGGGAAGACAGTATAGCTCAGAGAAGACAAATAGGGAATCTGTGGCATCTTACTACATTGATGGACAGTGACTGCAATGGGATTTGTGGGGGGACTCGATAATAAGGGTGAATGTAATAACCACATTGCTTTTCTTATGAAACCTTCATAAGAGTGTATATCAATGATACCTACTAAAAAAAAACAAAAAGCAAAAAACAAAAACAAAAGCAAAAAACTCTATGATGGGAAAAGAAAAACCTTCTGGGCAACCAATTTATGTTTATTTTTCAGATGGCTTAAGATAGGAATGCCCACCTGAGCCATCTAGGAAAATGCTCACCTTTTCTAGAGTGTGACCAGTCTTTAAAAAAAAAATTAAAGAATATTTTAATATTTTTAATATTAAGTTATAAATACTTTAGATGTCTGCAAATAAAATTGTAAAAACTTAATTTTTTTAAGATCCATGAATTAATGTTATATCTGGAACTGCTTGAAAATAATATAGGGAGTAGGTAGTTGTGGATACAGATAAATAATATTATTCATGATTTGATAAATATTGAAGCTGGGTAGTAGACAAATAGTTCATTACACTAATTTACTATTGTATATACTTGCAATTTTCCATTTTAAGAATTAAAAATGGATTACAAATAAAGCATTTAAAAGTTAATAAATATCATCCTTAGATATTATCTGGTCTGATCACCTGTTAGATGCTTATTTCTGCTCACAAAATATTACACCATCATTTACTCTATTCTTTACTTTCTCTAATAAGGAAAAATTCCATATTTTTTCTCTCTTACAACTCTTCTGATTTTTGAAAGTTTACTTTTTCTGTATTATACATGGTGTCTCTCTATAATTGCACAAATTTACTTTTTTTTCAAGGTGTTTTTTTAGTGACATTAAAATAATATAATTTAAGAAAAGCTTTAAGATTTTCTGGAATATTGAGCAATGGTGAGGGTCCCACAGAAATACCAATCATAAATAAAAGCTGTAAAACAGAAATGTCTTTCATCTTTCTGAAGCCACATCCATAAATCTGTCTGTATTTGCACATATTTTCTGTTCTCTCTTGTTAAATGCAAGCAAGATATGTTCCTTCTCTTGTCAAGAAAGTTTCTTCATTTATGCCCTAAATTTCCTTTGCTGCCACCTTCTCTGAGATGTCTTTTGGTTTATTGCTCCATCCTTCTGTGTCTTCACCTTATTCCTTCTATTGATTTCTTCTTATCTGGACATTTATGTCTAACATAAAAAAAAGTGCCTCTTTATGTCTATATTTTCTTATACATGTGATCTTCACTTTATTCTTTAATCACTCAGTCTTTTATTATAATGGATTCTGGGAATGGTGCTAGGACCTATTTAACTTGTCTTGCTGTCCCTCCTTTCTTCACTGTGCATCCCGATAGATCCATATAGCAGCTACTTGCAAATGTTTCTCTCCAGTCTAAATCTGTCTTCCAGAACACCCATTTTGGTAGTTCTTGTTTATATCAAAATCAATTTGATTGACAGTAAAATCTTGGTCTTTGGCCACAAACCTAGTCCCTTTACAGCCTCTCCTAATTCAGCAAATTACATTATCATCTTTGTATCCAAGATATGGTCGTATATATAAATGTGTATCCTAAATGTATCTAATACCCAACTATTTTGTGTCATTTTCACTACCACTACCTTAATTCAAAACATCATATCTTTAACTTTGTAACAGCTTCTTACTGAGTACTATGCTGGAAAGGAGGGCAGAAATCTTTGAAAAACACAGATGAAAATTTTCACTTCCCTTCTTAAATCCCTTCACTAACTTCCCATTTTATTTAGAATAAAATCCAAAATAACAAAAAGCTAATTCATAGCATTAGCCTTTCTTTGTTGTTGTTGCTTTAATTTCTTTCCCAAGGAGACTGTGCTTCTTTATAATGTCCATTCATTCACTGTTTACACTAACAAAGTAAGTTTTTAGTTAATAAAAGTAGCTTAATTTCTCTTTTATTCAGTATTTCCATTGCATAAAGTTACCCTTAGAAAAAGTAACATTATACTTTGAAAAGAACTTTTTAATTTAAAACTATGTATCTCTTTAACCTATATTTAGTATTGAAGAAGAAATGGGAACCAATCTTAAAATGTTTAGTGTCAAAATGATGCTCGCCTATATATATAAAAGAATAATATCTGATTATAGTTTCTGTCACTAAGTTTTTAGAGTAATTTCATAAATTTCAATTTACTGCATTTATAAATGTATATAACAGTTAAAAATACACCATATATCTAATTTCCTAATCTTAAAAACATTATATAGGTATGATTTTCTCCAAGTCAGCATTGTGTAGACACAAAATTTCAAAGATAAAAAATGTCCATACTAACAAATACCTAGGTACTGTTCCATATACATTACATATATTAATTCATTTAATCCTCATACAACTCTTTGAAGTAGGTATAATCCCTATTTAATAGATCAGGAACCTGGGACATATGGTTTAAGTAACTTGTATGAAGTTATGTGCAGAGCAAAATTGAAGCCATGTATTCAGGTTCTAAAAATTTCCTCTTTTAAACTGCCATATAAATTACCTCTCACAGTAGGACGATGATGATAATTGTTATTATTTTTATCATCTTTATTATTTCTATATTCATTGTAATTTAATTTTTTTAACTGTTTTCATATTACCTTCCACTTTGTTGAGGGCTTCATTGCCTTGACTTTAATCCAGTATATTAGCTCCCATCTATTTTCACTCGGCAGCCTTTATGTCTTAACTAAAATTTTTTTTACACTTACTTTTCTCACTCCCATGTCATTTCTTCTTACCTCTTGTGAGCCTGTGTTCTAGAAAATTTCCTGTTAAATTCTTTTATCCCAGTCCCTGGATCGGAATATGTTGGTTCTCATAGAGCATCTCCAGAGGAGGATAGTAGAAAGTTCTTTATTAGGAAATCAGGAAAAATCTTTGATTTAGGACAAGGCCAGCAAATTACAGCCAATGGGCCAAATGTAGTTTGCTACCTGTTTATATATGGTCTGCAAGTTAACAATATTTTTTCTATTTTTAAATCGTTAAAAGAGAAATATTTTATAACAAAAAATTATATAACATTCAAATTGCAGCATCCATAAATAAAATTTACTGAAACACAGACCCATCTTTTTGTTTAGAAATTGTCTGTGACTACTTTGACACTCCAAAGACAGCGTTGAGTGGTTGTGGCAAGCACCATGGCCCACAGAGGCCAATATATTTACTCTCTAATTCTTTACAGATAAAGTTCGTCAACCCCCAATCTAGAACTTTTCTATTCTAATGTGTTTGCTCTTTCCTTACATGAAGAGTTCAGTCTCAGCTGGATAGTGTTGCCCAGTTAACTTATTACCAGCGTACACGTCACTCATTTTCAAACTCACTATAATCCTTGTATAACTTTGCCTTATGGAAAAATTCATCTAGACAGAATGGTTCCACATTCATCTATCTTTGCTCATATTCTTGAGCTACCAAAACTTTTATTGTTGTTCAAAACCAGACTTATTTTGCAGAAGTTAAGTAGTCATTTTAAGAAAATATAAAGAAAGGGAATGCTTAATACTAGAAGTTCAAATTAATAATAAAACATTTTGGGTCTTCCTCTTCACATGAGTCCAGTAGCTTTATAAGGCATTTCTCTTTTTCTGGTTTTATATTATTGTGTTATATTTATTAAGGTTATTATCTTCCAAAAAGAGATTTTCTTTGATTTTTTGTTAGGATTTAAATGTGCTACTTGGTCTATAATGATAACAGAGACTTTATTTTTGTTATTTTCAATATTCCATATGAAGAAATCTTAAACTGACTATCAAATATAATTTGATTCAACAGGTGATAACATGCTTCATTTATATTTATACCTCCATCTATATGGTAATATCAGGGACAACACTTAGAGAACCTACTCCCACTTGGCTAATCTTTCCAGCATTTGTAACTTTTATTGCAAATGAAATGTCAAACCTGATGGTCTAAATACAGCACCCAATCTTGGAATCCTATCTCCCCGGCATAAGCGTGTCCTTCTTTACAGGTAGCATAATAAGTAGTCGAACATCTTTCTGATTGTCCATGTTCCTTTTTCAGTCATATTTAGTAGAGAATAAGGCAAAGGAGATCTCCAAAAGTGATTAGATTAAACCATTTTTTTCAGGTAATAGAAGAATCTTATTCTTCACTTTTAGTTGAATTTGTACTCAGTTACAGAACAGGGCTGAAGCAATATATCCCATTTAATGTTTAGAAAACTGGATTTCGGTGAGAAGTAACATTGATTCTGATATTTACATCTACTGAGCCCACTATCTTTATGAAACAAAAGAAGGATTTGTATTAGATCAGATGGAATTTCAGTCTTAGATTCAGAGACACCAGAATTGAATGTTTCTCACTCAGAGTAGCAAAGGAGTAGAATTTTGCACTTAAAAATCATTTGAATATCCATCAGTTAATACTAAATATGCTATTTGAATGTTAAAATACCCTGAGTGCTATCTGATGACCTTCTGACTAAACATACTTTTATTCTGTGAGGGTTACCCTTGCTTGCACAGAGCACCCTGCAAAGCAATATTCTTTTGCTGCTCAAGAGAAATGGCATTGGTAGGTCCCTTCTCAGGGAAGCCAGCAATCTTTGCTTAAGAACTATTGTCTTCAAATTTATTAACTTTCTCCCTACTTCATAAACTTTTTTTCCTCTTTTATCCTTACAGGGAATTCTGCTCTAATATCATAATATTATTGTTGCTCCAGGTGGAGGGGTTGCTCGCCAGGGGCAAGTTCTCTATGAATTTTAAGAGACTAAATAAAGGCAAGGGCAAGGAGTTGGGGGTTTAAAAGGGGTTTTATCCTCATGGCAGTAGGTCTCAGTCTCTCTTCTCTTCTGGCTTCCCCCCACCAGCCTCCATTCTCTCTCCTGGCTCCCTGTTCCCACACTGGGGCTTAATTCTCCAGGCAAATTAGGGCTCGCAGCCCTCTCCCCATCCTCCTGGAGACCCTCTGCATCTCCTCCTCTAGCAGCGGAGGAGCTCCTGGGTGGGTTTCTGGTGACTAGCACATGCCTGATCAATTACATACCAGAAACACAGGGCGAGGAGAGAATGGATGTTTCCTTTCCACCCCACCCATCGGCCAGTACTCCCCTGACTGACTAGCAGCTCCGTCATTGGTAAATATCCTGCTGCTCTTGGTAAGCTACACAAAACAGGCTCTTATATACACACAATGGCCACTGTTAAGGCCCAGTGGGAATCCTGGTCAGAAATTCCCATTTGCTCCACAACTGTATATCACTTTACCATACAGCACAAAGCAAAATTTTGTGCTTAGTTTACCAAAATTTCCTGTGATGATATAGTGGGAAGATTTGCTAATTAGCAAATCCTTGTCTCCTTCTTTGTCTCCTTCCTTCCTTCCCTGGCTCTCTCTTTTCAAGACTTCAGTTTTGCTAGGGTCTCATTAAGTCTGATTTTCAGCTAGTGACTCCCTATTCCTGGTTTCATGCTGTGATTTCACACAAAGTAATAAATGCCACTAAAACAATTAATGGGACAGTCACAAGACAATTATGACCTAGGAATTTCTGGGAACAGAAACACATTGGTTCACTATCTGGAAAATATTTCATTCTTTAAACTTTTTGCCAGGACTATAGCTGTTAACTTTTGTCGTTGCCTTCTCCTCTCTCTCTAGGCCTTCATGCAATTTAAGCTCAGATCATATTTCTCCCCTTCTTAAAAACTCTCATGATTTTCCACTGCCTACTAAATTAAAGACTTATCTGAATTTTAGCATTCAAGAAGTTACTAATATGCCCCTGACTGGCTTTAAATTTGTCTTTCCTCTCATATGTTCCCTGGGCTTCAGCAACTCACAGTTTCCCACTTAGGGTTATACTATTTCCTCTGATTAGAATGTGTCCTCTTATAACTCTGCCTGTCAAAATCTCAACCATTCTTTAATGCCTATATTAAATCAGTGACAGGCTGCAAGCTTTTGACCCTAGTGAAATAGGATACCATTTTAATTCATTCTGTGTTCCACATTGACACTTATTTGCTCTCCTGTATTGCTATAATTTTATACTTTGATTAAAAGTATATTAGAATAAATGCCAACATTAAAAACAAAATGATAGTATGTTTATAGTAGTACATATTTTCTTTAAAATAAAATTGGAAAATTGAAATATTAGCTACTAATTATTAGATCACAGCTGAGAAGAATTATTTATCCTCCATGAGTAGAAGGATTCCCTCCATTTATATTATATTCTAACTGGGAGCAAGTACACTCCTTTAGTAGTCTGTCAGAAAGCCTGAGCAGCAGAGACTTATTTTTAAAATGTAGGAAATATATATGTTAGAAGTTCTCTGTTCTGTATGGATAAAAATATAATTTTAAATGAAACAGAATTTTTTAAGGATGCTTAATAAAATTCTAAAGGATTTTAGATACCAAAATTTTCATTATATAATTATGATTTTAAGATAATCATTCTATAATTTCAAGATTTTTTTTAAAAACTACATTTTTATTACTGAGAGCAAGTAGAGAAGTGAAGCAATCTTCAGTAATTAAACATAATAATGAAATATAGTTTTATCTAAGTGGTAAATGATTTTGATAAGGGTCATAGTGGTTTATACAAGGGTTAGCATAAAAATTTAAAATTAAAACCTTACTTTATCCTATAAATTATGTCATTTATTTCATTGATTTATGAACTTATTGACTGATTTAACAAATATTTGTTGAGCACTGTTTGCCAGACACAAACTGCTACCTACTGGTCATAAAAATGTGATCAAACTAGGCATACTCTGACATTACCCAAATGCTTATTGCAAACTGATGTTAGTTACTCCAGTGAAAAATATTATCCAGAGGGAAAGTCTAGTGAGCTTTCAGTACATAATTGTGACATCTAATGAGCACCTGATTTCTTTAAATAATGTTTAAGATGAAGTTTGTAACATGGTATAACACATTCTTAATAATCATTCTAATTTACAAGTCATTTTTGTATATAAGAGTGACATCTTAAGTTATTTTTAGCATTTTTTTCTCTCTCCATTTTGTGGAATATTACTAGCAGTACTTTAAGTTGGTTGAGCAAATATTTGCAGTGATAATGTAGTGTTTTTTTTGTTATTTTCATATACAGAACCAGCATCATGTAAAGAGACATTTGATTTACTAGAAATTTAACTTGGAAACATTGATTAATGCTTTCATTTCTTTGTTCTAATTCTTTCTTGTCTTTGTTCTCACTTTTTCACTCTACTGGACCAAACAGAAATACTTTTTGAAAATATGAAAAACATTTCTTTAAAACAAAGGTCAAAATACACATGATTTTTCAACTTGTTAGTTTTCACTAATTTTCTGTAAGACTTTACAGAGACAAGCTAAAATGTTAAAGCAGAGGAAGTTATACATATTAAATGGTACATATAAAAAAGAGACAATAAAATTAATAGTGTTAAAAATACTAGTATTATAAAAAAATCCTACCATTTGCAACAACATGGATGGAGCTAGAGTGTATTATTCTCAGTGAAATAAGCCAGGCAGAGAAAGACAAGTATCAAATGATTTCACTCATCTGTGGAGTGTAACAACAAAGCAAAAAGTGAAGGAACAAAACAGCAACAGACTCACAGAACCCAAGAATGCACTAACAGTTACCAAAGGGAAAGGGACCAGTGAGGGTGGGTGGAAAGGGGGGGATAAGGGGATTAAGGGGCATTGTGATTAGTACACATAATATGGGGGGGCACCGGGAATGCAGTATAGCACAGAGAAGACGAGTAGTGATTCTATAGCATCTCACTAAGCTGATGGACAGTGACTGTAATGGGATTTGTGGTGGGGACTTGGTAATAGGGGAATGTAGTAACCACAATGTTGCTCATGTGAAACCTGAGCATAAGATTGTATATCAATGATACCTTAATAAAAAAAAGTCTATTAGTCAAAACAGAAAACAAAGAAAAACATGAGCATTAATTTCTGTAATGTACTAGAGACAATGACATTAGAAGTAATGGAGACTGAAGTTAACAGATAACATGCTCAGCAAGCTGAAGTGAGGAGATCTACTTGTTGTGGACTGAACAAAGCCCTTTCAGGCAGTTGTGAAATATCAGAACACCAATCTACAAATAAACAGCTGCTCTGTTTATGGGGCCATTAATGGGTAACATAACAATTTGACTTCTGATTCTGGATTCTTGCTGTTAGCTCAGTGAGCCATGTCACAACTCTTATTCCTCTATGAAGTCATAGAATGGCAGGGAATCAGGTCCTGTGGCAGGAGCCTTGATAAGCAAATGAGGCAAACTGGAGCTGATGATTCTGGCAACTGCCAGGGCTAAAGCCATTTTTTGCCTTCCGGCACTTACACTAAATTCCTGGCATCTACTCTTATTTTTCCTCCCCAGCCAACTACAAAGGGACTTGACCTCAACTGACACAGAATGTGGAGGAATGTGGATGCATTGAAAAGTAAGCCAGGAAGCTGACAAAGTTAATGGATTTTCATAGGAATTCATTCAACACCACCCAGTGAGAGTCCACACTTAAGAGTATTTGCTCAAAGGCAATGGAGAAATGAGCGTGTTTATTACCTATGGTTCTTGAAAGAAAACATTGTCTCAGATACAGCTTACACATCTATTGTTGATTTACTTAAGTATTTGAACATATTGAAAGTCTTCATTTATATGTTTATTCACTCAATTAACATTGATCAACTACTGTGTGATAGGCACCAGATGCACAGAACTGTTACACTAATATATGCTGTACCACAGTCCCTGGTATGGGAGTGAGAGGTCCCTTTTATCTTTCTCTTTCCTTATTCTTACCCTGACTGTAGAGAATACAATTCCTGCCCTTACATTGTTTTTCCCTGGAAGTTGAGACCTGTCTGATTGGTGAGATTCTAAGAACCTTTCACTTCTTGGACGGTGCTGCTAATGTGCATTCCATCCAGACTCTTATTTTCTACCTACCAGAGACAGAAATTCCACCTTATTTTATCCCAGTGAGACAGCCCTTTATTAAAGAATTAGTCCTTAGTAATGCCACCTTTATAAGCTAAACATCTGTATATTTATAGATCTGTTTCTGAAAATTGTTCTGTTGTATTACCATAATCTGGCCATACTTGTCCATTTTCTTTTCTAATTAAAATTTAGAATACACCTTTGATATTACTTAAAAATCTTGCTAGTTTTTTTTTAATTGGCATCGATTTGGACTTGTAGATAATTTGTGAAGAAGCTGACATCTTTTCATTGTTAAGTTTTCCCATTCAGGGATGTAGTACAGCTCTCCATTTATTAGCGATAGTTAATTAGAGTTTTATAGTCATCTTCCTATAGGTTTTACATTTTTTGCTAGTTTTATTTTTAGTTTATGCATATATATACAGTTAAAATATATAATTAAAAAATATAAATATTTGCAATTTATTTTTTCTTATGAATGGACAATTTTCTAAATGGTCATGGTCATTGATATTGTTGATCATGTGTCTGGGCAGCTCATTGGCCTCTTTTATCAGCATCAGTTCTCATGATTTTCAAGTTGATTCTCATGGAATTTTTAGGTCATCAAGTACATTGTCTTCCTGATATTTAAAATTACCTTTAAATTTTGTTTGTGTTATTGCCCTGACTAGGACCAAAGGTGGACAACAGTAGTGATGGTTAGAATCCTTTCTTGTTTTTTTTTATTTTAAAGGAAATACACCTAATATTTTAGCATTAAGTATGTTTGTATGGCTTTTTGGGTGTATACCTTTTCAAGGTCAAGGAACCTTTTTTTATCCCATCCTTAACTTGCTAAGAAAACTTTTTAAAAAATTACCAGTTACTATTAATTAGAAGCAAGAAAACTATGTCCAAGACATAGTGCTGGACAGGATCTCTTGTTTTTTACTAATGGTGGAAGATTTTAAAAGATCATTATCTTTTAACAGTCTCCAAAAAAATATTATATATTAAGCAAATTTTTACCCCTAAGTATAAACATCAATGTGTATAAAATATAAATTATTTTATATATGAATGTATTTTTGCTATTACTTGATATTTGCTAATACTCTGATTACTATTTCTCAGATTTGAATATGTGCAAAAATACATGACAGGAATGAAATAGAGTGCTTAAAATTAACTGTGATATTTAATTCATTAATTTAAATTGATTTGGAAAATATGGCAGTTGTCATGTTGCATTTATATCTATTAGACACATAGCAGTCTGTAACAAAATCTTTTGTAATTATTTAAATTGAATTGTGGTTACATGTGCATTTTGTGACAGTTTAATTACATTTTGATTATACAATTGTTCATTTACTGTTGATAGGTAAAGGAGTGAGCTTCTAGAACTGAGGAAACAAGCTTAGGGAATATTTGTGAATTACTAAAATTCACAATTTTATTGATAAAGTCAATATTTTGTTTTACAATATTATATCTCAGCCTCTCTTGCAGCTAGTGATGACAATGTCCTACTGTTATGACAAATGTCGGTTAAATACAAGGTGAGCCCTCTGTAAAATTTAGGCAGATTCAACTAGCATGCAACTATTTTGATTTCATGAGCCCATCTACTTTCTGCCTGAAATCAAGACATGAAGGTTGGAGCTCTAGGACCCATCTTGAAACTCAGAAAATCTAAGATGATCTATAAGGCCTGTACCCTGTCCTCTTGAGGTATTGCACCAGACCTGAATGCCTGCTTCCCAGCTTAGCATCATGTTAGAGAAAAACATGCCCCTATTATGTGTTAATTACCTGGTTATTTGGATATTTTGTTCCATCAAGACAAACCCAACATTAAATGGAGTGCATATGTACAGGTGCATGGTACATCATGCATATATCAATCCAAAAAAGGAGCAAGAAAAGCATATAAAAATTGATTTTAAAAAGTGCAGAGAAAAACAAATGTGAGAGAACTTGTACCTCTGCCTAGAAACATGACTGTAATCCTTGCATGAGAAGAAACAGAAAGAGGAGATAACTCAAGTATCTCATTCTTTGGGTGTGAAATTTTCTTGAGTGTAATAGAACCTAATTCAAGGCAGCTCTTGGTTTAAACCACTTTTAAGTTTATCTAAGCTATATTTTGAAGTTTATTATTCATGTTTTCTCCTTAACAAATAGAAGACACTCAAAACCATTTTTTAAATGAATTTTTGGTAGATAATCTCTGTAAAGATTACACACCATAGTATTTCCCACAAGTGCTTCTTTACTGGTGAGTTGGGGGAGGTTCATAGCACTGAACTGTCTCCTGCTTTTACAGCATCTGCCTGGAACCTACCACCCTACAAGAAATCCACCATATTCTTGTCAGGGAAATAAATGACCACTTTCTAAGGCAGCTGCCAGAGCCACACAGTTTATCAGGCACGGTAGCATTCCATGATCTTTGGCCATCTTCCCAGGCACCACCCAGCCTCAGCACACGTGGACGAGGTGCCTGAGCAAGAAATAAGGTGCTGCTGACCACATGGCCCCTCCTTAGTGATAATTTATTTATTTCTGAGTGCTGCCATACAAAAAATGCACATGCTGCCGGCTTTGCAACAGTGGGTTTTCTAATCCATCCAAATCCAAGACAAAGTTTTGTTTTGTTTTGTTTTTTTCCTGTGATAGAAACATAAATGTAAAGTAATCAATATAATAGCTTATTATCACATCCAAAACTAGGAAGAAAAAAAAAACGCCTCTGAATGTGGACATACATTACATTAAATACATTTCATCCCTAAATATTTGCTACAAAATTATGCCTAGAATATGTTATTGTTTACACAAGTTTAACTAATTGTTTGATGTAAATAATTACTTAGCAGAGATATCGGCAGACATCTGTTGGCTTAATTTTAGCGAGGTTTCCCTTGAGTAGTCTAGCTTCATAAATTAATGCTGAAACTTGGCTGAGTCACAAACAAAGCAAAATAAATATTGATTGCATCAGAAGCCAGAGAAATTTGGAAAGTTGCAGAAATATTTCAGAAATGGACTTTCAACAAACTGTCAGCTTAATTTATTTTCCACCTACTCAATTAAAAAATATACATAGTATCCTAGAATTTCCATTTTCAGAGTTTTGTCTAAACTATCATAATATCCCAGGTGTCAAATAATTTGATTACACTGAGCTCAATTCTTCATTCCAAGGAAGATGACACTTTTCTGTACTATTTTTTACTTAAAGTATACATCTCATGTTAAACAGTGCAATATAGGCAAAATTTTGAATGTGATACTCACCTGGCAATTGGATGTAATAAAATAGTATACATGTTTATTTTGTTAACCTATGAATCATAGAACTGTCACCATGGATAGTAATAATTTTGGATATAACAGGTTTAATGCATTTTAATATTAATTTTTATTATTTTAATCCATTTAAGTTTTTATGATGTTCTACTTGAGAAATTCAGGGTTAGCCTTTGCTACTTGATACCTAGCTTTTCTCCCTTTAAGATATTCTCATCTTCTTTATATTCAACAAAATAAAAATTCATAGGTTCTGATATATTTTATGAGACAAAGGTCCTTACTTTTTTGGACCTAATTTTTATAATGGTCCCATGATATAAATTGATATTTTTCAAATGTCATATGAAATGTAGTAGCAGTATAAGAAAATCCATGACCCTCACAATGTCATGTCACATATTATTAATGGTTCTGATTTTAGAAATAGTCACTCGATTCTGTTATATTTCACTGTTTAGTGACTTAAAGAGTCAACGTAATCCAGAATATTAGGTATATACACACTGTTAAAGACAAATTCTTCTACTCTACAGACATGAATAAAGATATTTAGTTTACCAATATCCAAAAGTAGATATTAATAATACAAAAGTTAAAAAAAGATATTTATTTAATTCTGGCTCCTGAATACATTTTGCACATTTTAACAGCATAATTTTGCCTATTCTAGTAATAAATGTTAACAGAGAAAAAATAGTGATTAAATAAAAAAGGATATCTGATCTAAATTTACCCTTTGGCATTGTTGATGCTCATGGCATCAACATATATTTATTGTCTAGTGACTGTTTAAAGAACTATGTTAAATAATTAGATCTGAGGCTAAAATTATTTTGATAAATTTATTCTTCATGACTTTAAAGCAGTTGAGTGAATATTAATGTAAATCTAGTGTCATAGGAAATAGAAATTACTCAAGGGAAATCTCATAAATAAGTGTATAAAAGTGATAGCAGACGTTCAGAATCATATGGAGTCCTTATTTACACTTCAGGAAAAGATGCCAGTGTGCATGTCTGTGCTCTCTCTCCAGGAAGCCTGAATTGAACTACTTGATGTCACTACAGGGGAGGTTATTTCTTGTACTTTCACTCCCTGTTTTGCTTCTTCATTCAAAAAGGGAAGAAGAAAGGACAAGTGAGAGAATCTAATTTAATGCATAGCCCTCAGTAAATTTGTTTTATTGCCATTTCTCCAACAAACCTTAAGTGAATAAGAGTAAATTAGAGAAAAATGTGAAGCTAAATTTGTTTGTTTTTTGCTACTCATTCAACAGCCTTAAGATTGCAGAGTTTTTATTTACATATGTGAACAGAGTTTATTTTTATGATTACACATATTTATTGAAAATAAATTATAAAAGTAAAAATAAGCAGAAGAAACCATCTCTAATGCCAAATGTATCTCCAGTTAAGAGAAAGGCTTTAATGTTTAAGAATTTGAAAGAGCTATATGCTAATGAGAATTCTGAACATTAAAAACATATCACTTTGAAAACTTTAAAGAATTAAATCAACTGACTCTTTAACATACTCTATTTTGGGTGATGCACTGTCCTTTTTGTTTTTTAAATATGGTTTTAAAATTATGTTCCTCATATTTTAGGACATTTATTTTATATTATCCTCATTATCTTCATTTAGTATACATTATTAATGCCTCAGTATGGTATTATTGATTTGTGATCTACATTTCTTTTAATGGGAAAAAAATTATAACCCATTCTCAAGAAAAAGAGAGAATGATTTTGACACAACAAAAATTTTGCCATGCTGCTACATTTTATTACTTTCACAATTTCAACTACTAAATATGAGTGTTTTAAAATTATCTCAACTGTCGAATTTTTAAATGTTGTCATGCCATTAATAAAATCAGATTGTCCAGATTAATTTATGTTATGGCTCTTCAAGTATTCATTTACTTCAAACATTCTTTGAGACCTTCTCTGAGATAGGCCCCCGTGCTGGTTTTCTCATCTGACATGTCTGTTAGATTTTTGTATCTGTGTAGTATTAGTAATAGACTTTTAAATCTGAAGGAGTTTCAAAATTATAGTCTAAATCAGATTTTTCAGTTTGAAAAATTTTAAAAATAACAAAATAACAAAGTCCTAGAGAACTTAAGTGGTTTTCTCAGAGGGTTGATAAACAAACTTTCTGAATTAGGAGTAAATTATGAACATAGATATGAAGAAACTTGGCTATTTCTATATAAAATCAACTAAAATTCCCTAGAGTATGTAAGGGAATAAAAATTTTATATAACAGTGATGGTTTATAATCATGAGAACTGGTTTCTCTCTAATTTGTTTGAGGCTGCTATAAGGGTTATCCTCATAATTCTCTAATACGATTATCTTAATATAGTTAACAATAGTTCCAGAGAGTAAAGGATTAAAAAAAATAGTCAAGCTTAAGAAAGGAACAAATATTAATTATATTTATTAAAAATACGTAAATATAAAGAACATCCATAATTCCTCATCTGTAGCTATCAATTACTGTTGACTTTGCACAAAACTCAGCATTTATTGAACTTATTTTTTTTAGTTTCAATAAATTGAACAAATTTTTAAAATAAATAAGTTGTACATAAAAAGTAGGAGTCTATACAGGTCTGGAAATAAAATTAAGGTTAGTTTAAGTTGTAGATGATAATTAAGAATTAGGGGCAAAAATGTTTATGTCTTTCAGTTTTGCTCTATTATTTTTAAATGTAGCATTCCTCCATGATTTTTTAGTTGATCTTAGAAAATTATATATCAATTTCTTTCTGAAGAGGATTTTGCCTTGCCAAATTTACCTCTTAGTGGAAGTCCTTGTAAAGCATAGTTTTCAGAAAAGGAAATCCATCCTGCTTGCTATGTTGTGAGCTGGCTAACAGAACCTCTTCCTCTCAGTAACCATAACCCTGATCCCACTGTTGCTCAAAAACTTTTATAGAGGGAATCTGCTCAGTTCTTCTGTTTATTGACCCCCTTTAAGAATCTGACAAAGGGCAATAATGTCATTGCCTCCCTCCAGAAAAACATGCCTACAGTGTGCGCAGTGCCCCTCCCACACAAATCCAAATTGTCACGAGGTTCACATATTTTTCTGATGCCCAAACTCCTGCTCTGGAAAAAGGGTGCTACTTGCAAGAATGCAAATCACTGTGTGTAGAAAAGCAAGCAAGCCTAGAGTTCCTTCTTATCTTGAAGTTGTTCTTCAGATGAAAAGTAGTTCTGCATTCTTTGTGCATTGCTCTAGTCACAAGACAGGGAGGAAACACATACGGCTCTCTATAACTATGGCCCTATACATTGGCCAGATTTTGGAGGATCACCCATACTGCACTCTTCTGGAATGCTCTGTGACCCTACTATTAGCCAGGCATACGAACTTCAGAGGGTACATGTGGCATGATAATTTAATTCTTGGGCCCATCTTCTGTTCCTATCATTATTTTCATGTTGCTTCATTTTTGTTTTCTTGCGTGTTTTTTTTAATTTGTATTTATTTCTATATTGCTGTATTTTGCTATGGAAGCTGCTATAACTTCATTTTAGATAAGGAGAAGCATGAATAAATTAAATATATATACCTTATTTTAAAATTTTCTTTTGGGGGAGGAAGATGAGGGTCTAGAAAAAATTATGGTTCTAATATTTCTCTCTGTTAACTACACTTAGAGGTGAAGTATATAGAGTGGGAACATATGATTCTATCCTACTTATAAAATTCAAGGAAAAGGCTTATTAAAAAATAAATACACACTATACAAACATTATACAGGACAGTGGATTCACAATGGCGGGGTGAGAGGGGAGAGAATGAACGCCTCCCAAAATAACAATAACAAAAATATAGTTAATTAATACAACTAACCCTAAAACAGCAACAAGAAAGAAGGCTGAACCAGACCGCATACAGACCTCATGAACAGAGCAGACTTCACGAAACAGGGTAATGGTAATGTATGAAAGCCTTAATCTGGCGGGACCCAAGCCCTTCCCCCACCCCAACTCACTGGCAGGAGGAAGAGAAACAGAGCGGGGAGGGGGTGGAAGCTTGGGACTGTTGAACACCTAGCTCTGGAAATCTGATTTGTGAGCAGAAACCTATATTGTGTGGTGCTCTGAACATTGGGGAGCTTGGACAGGCAGAGTGCTTGAGAGACGGACATTCCAGCCACTTGCGGAGGACGGGATCCACATCAGCTGCTCTGTGTCAGAGGAAAGGCAGGCAGTCTGAGAGGCTTCCTAGCAGCGAGAGGGCTGATGAAGGGGCAGGGATTGCATGGAGCTTGCTGTGCAGGAGAAGGGAGAGCTGGACAAGGTTGTCTGGGCCTGCTCTACCCAGCTAGTTGGAAACTTTGAGGAGCTTCATGTACTCCATCCCCCTGGCTGGCAACTAAACTCCAAGGCCCCCGCTGTGACACTCCTCCTGCTTCACCTTCCACCTAGACTGCCAGCACCAGTTCACAAACTGGCAGTCACTGTGCTGGCATCAGGCCAACCAGAGGGAGGCCCCACCAACAACAACTAGAGCACGGAGGCTTACACGTGTGTGCTTGGCCCACTGGCTGTGACACTGGAGACAGGCACCGCAGATGGGAATCAGGGAACAGATATTTCCTCCACCCAGGCACAAGCTCCACTCCCCTATGACCACCAACCTCACTCTAGGGGCTCAGCGTCTCCAGAGACTGGAGCTTTTGCACACTAGTGGGCACCACACAGAAATATGAAACATCAAAGGAACCTGTTTCAATCCCAAATCTCACAAATCCCAGATATAGGGCCAAAATGAAACTGAACTCACCAATCATCCTGAAAGACTTCAAAATAAAAATTAAAAACATGTTCATGGAGGTACAGAAAAATAGTCAAGAACTCAGGAATGAATTAAGTTGGAGATTCAATCATTAAGAAATTCCATATCTGAAGTGAAACATACAATGGAGGGATTTAAAAGCAGATTAGATGTAGTAGAAGAGACGGTAAATGGAATAGAAATTAGAGAAGAGGAATACAAAGAAGCTGAGGCACAGAGAGATAAAAGAATCTCTAAGAATGAAAGAATATTGATAGAATTGTGTTACCAATACAAACGCAACACTATTCACATTATAGGGGTACCAGAAGAAGAAGGGAGAGAAAAAGGGATAGAAAGTGTTACTGAGGAGGTAATTGCAGAAAACGTCCCCAGTCTGGAAGCCATGGAGGTGCACAGATTTCCCAACACAAGAGACTCAAGGAAGACAACATCAAGACATATAATAATTAAAATGGCAAAGATCAAGGATAAAGACAGACTTTTAAAAGCAGCTAGAGAGAGAAAAAAGAACACATACAAAGGAAAACCCATCACTCTATTATCAGACTTCTCAACAGAAACCTTACAGGCCAGAAGGGAGTGGCATGATATATTTAATCCAATGAAGCAGAAGGGCCTTGAACCAAGAGTATTCTATGTGGCAAGGTTATCATTTAAATTTGAAGGAGGGATTAAACAATTTTCAGATAAGCAAAAGCTGAGATAATTGATCTCCCAAAAACCACCTCTACAGAGCATTTTTGAGGGATTCCTACAGATAGATGTATTCCTAAAGCTAAATAGATGTCACCAAAGGGATAGAAAAAGAGTACAGAATATGATTCATAACATACAAAGAATGGAGGAGGAAGAAAAAAGGAAAAAAAAAAGCTTTAGGTTGTGTTTGTAATAGGATATGAAGTGAGTTAAATTAGACTGTTAGATAGTAAGGGAATTACCCTTGAACCTTTGGTAACCACGAAGCTAAAGCCTGCAATGGCAATAAGTACATACCTATCAATAATCACCCTAAATGTAAATGGTCTGAATGCACCAATCAAAAGACATAGAGTAACGCAATGGATAAAAAAAAAGACCTATATATATGCTTCCAACAAGAGACTCAGTTCAAACCCAAGGACATATACAGACTGAAAGTAAAGGGATGGAAAAAGATATTTCATGTGACTAATAGAAAAAAGCAGGAGTTGCAGTATGTGTATCAGACAAAATAGACTTCAAAACAAAGAAAGTCACAAGAGACAAAGAAGGACATTACATAATGATAAAAGGGTCGGTCCAAGAATAGGATATAACTGTTATAATTATCTATGCACCCAGTACAGGATCACCTACATATGTGAAACAAATACTAACAGAATGAAAGGGGGAAATAGAATGCAATGCATTCATTTTGGGAGACTTCAACACACCACTCACTCCAAAGGACAGATCAACCAGACAGAAAATAAGTAAAGAGACAGAGGCACTGAACAACATATTAGAACAGATGGACCTAACTGACATCTACAGAACACTCCATTCAAAAGCAACAGGATACACATTCTTCTCAAGTGCACATGGAACATTTTCAACAATGGATCATATATTAAGCCAAAAAACCTCAGTAAATTAAAAAAGATTGAAATTGTACCAACCAGCTTCTCAGATTACAAAGGTATGAAACTAGAAATAAATTACACAAAGAAAACAAAAAAGCCCACAAATACATGGAGGCTTAATAACATGCTCCTAAATAATCAATGGATCAATAACCAAATAAACAGAGATCAAGCAATATATGGAGACAGATGATGACAGTAATTCAACACCACAAAATCTGTGGGACACAATGAAGGCTGTGCTAAGAGGGAAATATATTGCAATATAGGCCTACCTCAGGAAAGAAGAACAATCCCAAATGAACGGTCTAAACTCACAATTAATGAAACTAGAAAGGGAAGAACAAATGAGGCCCAAAATCAGTAGAAGGAGGGACATAATGAAGATTAAAGCAGAAATAAATAAAATTGAGAAGAATAAAACAATAGAAAAAAATCAATGAAAGCAGGAGCTGGTTCTTCAAGAAAATAAACAAAATAGATAAACCTGTAGCCAGACATATGAAGAAAAAAAAAGAATCTACAGACATAAACAGAATCAGAAATGAGAAAGGAAAAATCACTACTGACACCACTGAAATACAAAGATTTATGAGAGAATACAATGAAAAATTATATGCTAAAAACTGGATAACCTATAAGAAATGGACAACTTTCTAGAAAAATACAACCTTCCAAGGGTAACCCAGGAAGAAACAGAAAATCTGAATAGACCAATTACCAGCAAAGAAATTGAATTGGTAATCAAAAAATTACCTAAGAACAAAACCCCTGGATCAGATGGGTTCACTGCTGAATTTTATCAAACATTTAGTGAAGACCTAATACCCATCCTCCTTAAAGCATTCCAAAATGTAAAAGAGGAGGGAATACTCCCAAACTCATTCTACGAGACCAACATCACTCTAAAACCAAAACCAGGCAAAGACACCACAAAAAAAGAAAATGACAGACCAATATCCCTGATGAACATAGAGGCTAAAATACTCAACAAAATATTAGGAAACCGAATAAAAAAATACAGCAAAAAGTTCATCCATCATGATCAAGTGGGATTCATCCCAGGGATGCAAGGATGGTACAACATTTGAAAATCCATCAACATCATCCACCACATCAACAAAAAGGACAAAAACCACATGATCATCTCCATAGATGCTGAAAAAGCATTTGACAAAATTCAATATCTTTTCATGATAAAAACTCTCAACAAAATGGGTATAGAGGGCAAGAACCTCAACATAGTAAAGGCAATATATGACAAACACACAACCAACATCATACTTAATAGTGAGAATCTGAAAGCTTTTCACCTAAGATTGGGAAAATACAGGGAAGCCCACACTCCCCATTTTTATTCAACATAGTACTGGAGGTCCTAGTCACGGCAATCAGACAAAGAAATAAAAGGCATCCAGATTGGCAAGGAAGAAATCAAACTGTCTCTCTTTGCAGATGACATGATATTGTACATAAAAAACCTTAAAGAATCCACTTCAAAACTACTATATCTAATATTTGAATTCAGCAAAATTTTGTGATACAAAATTAATACAGAGAAATCTGTTGCATTCCTATACACTAACAATGAACTAGCAGAAAGAGAGATCAGGAAAACAATTCCATTCACAATAGCATGAAAAAGAATAAAATACCTAGGAATAAACCTAACCAAGGAAGTGAAAGACGTATACCCTGAAAACTACAAGACACTCTTTAGAGATATTAAAGAGGACACTAATAAATGGAAATTCATCCCATGCTCTTGGCTAGGAAGAATTAATATTGTCAAAATGGCCATCGTGCCTAAAGCAATGTACTGATTCAATGCAATCCCTATCAAAGTACCAACAGCATTCTTCAATGAACTAAACCAAATAGTTCAAAAATTCATATGGAATGACAAAAGACCCCGAACAGCCAAAGCAATCCTGAGACGGAAGAATAAAGCAGGGGGAATTATGCTCCCTGACTTCAAGCTCTATTACAAAGCCACAGTAATCAAGACAATTTGGTACTGGCAGAAGAACAGATCCATAGACCAGTGGAACATAATAGACAGCCCAGATATAAACCCAAGCATGTTTGGTCAATTAATATAAAGGAGCCATGGACATACAATGGGGAAATGACAGCCTCTTCAACAGCTGTTGTTGGCAAAACTGGACAGCTACATTTAAGAGAATGAAACTGGATTACTGTATAACCCCATACACAAAAGTAAACTCAAAATGGATCTTAGACCTGAATGTAAGTCAAGAACCATAAAACTTTTAGAAGACAGCATAGGCAAAAATCTCTTGGACATAAACATGAGCAACTTCTTCATGAACATATCTCCCCGGGCCTGGGAAACAAAAGCAAAAATGAACAAGTGGGACTACATCAAACTAAAAAGCTTCTGTAGAGCAAAGGACACCATCAGTAGAACAAAAAGACATCCTACAGTATGGGAGAATATATTCATAAATGTCATATCCGATAAGGGGTTGACATCCAAATTATATAAAGAGCTCATGCACCTCAACAAACAAAAAGCAAATAAGCCAATTAAAAAATTGGCAGAGGAGCTGAACAGACCCTGTCCAAAGAAGAATTTCAGATGGCCAACAGGCACATGAAAAGATGCTCCACATCGCTACTCTTCAGAGAAATGCAAATTAAAACCACAACGAGATATCACCTCACACCAGTGAGGATGGCCAACATCCAAAAGATAAACAACAAATGTTGGCACGGATGTGGAGAAAGAGGAAACCTCCTACACTGCGGTGGGGAATGTAAACTAGTTCAACCATTGTGAAAAGCAGTATGGAGGTTCCTCAAAAAACTCAAAATTACCATTTGACCCAGGAATTCCAGTCCTAGAAATTTAAGAATGCAGGAGCCCAGTTTGAAAAAGACATATTCACCCCTATGTTTATTGCAGCACTATTTACAATAGCCAAGAAATGGAAGCAACCTAAGTGTCCATCAGTAGATGAATGGATAAAGAAGATGTGGTACATATTCACAATGGAATATTATTCAGCCACATGAAGAAAACAAATCCTACCATTTGCAGCAACATGGATGGAGCTAGAGGGTATTATGCTCAGTGAAATAAGCCAGGCGCAGAAAGACAAGTATCAAATGATTTCACTCATCTGTGGAGCATAAGAACAAAGAAAAAACTGAAGGAACAAAACAGCAGCAGACTCACAGAACCCAAGAATGGACTAACAGTTCCCACAGGGAAAGAGACTGGGGAGGATGGGTGGGAAGGGAGGGATAAGCGGGAAAAAGGGGCATTATGTTTAGCACACATAATGTAGCAGAGGGGACACAGGAAAGGCAGTATTTACAGAGAAGACAAGTAATGTTTCTATAGCATCTTACTATGCTGATGGACAGTGACTGTAATGGGTTTTTTGGGGGCGACTTGATAACAGGGGTCTTGTAACCATAATGTTTTTAAGGTAATTGTACATTAACGATACCAAAATAAAAAAATAAAAAAGTAATAAATAGCAAGGAAAAAAACATTACACAGGACTAATTTAAAAATGATAAACAACCATTTTATGTCTTTTGATATCAAAACCAGAGGAAATGGGCTTAGATTGCCAAAAGAAGAATGTAGATTGAACATATGGTCTGGTTGTTCTCTTAGAAAACACACTGAGTGCCTACCACAAAACAGAGCTCCAGATTTTGTTACCAGAAACGTGAATAAGACACCACAACTCTCGGGAGACTCGTGTGATCCGGCCTTAATATGGCTTGGTAGAAGGAGCGCACATATAGCTGGTCTGGGTTTAAGTCCCGGCTTTGCCATGTAGTAGCTGCATGACGTCTCTAAGCTTCTTTTTTGTAGAATTCTGAAGATCAAATGACACATGTGATATGCTCAGAAGAGGAGGCAGCTGTTTTCAACTTCTAGACTGTTGGAACCAAGAATAAGAAGCAATACATCAGTAGAAGCTAGAGGGAAGTGAACTTAAGATCAAAAAGTACAGAAGCTCTACATGTATCAGAGAATGTCAGAATCGGTGGAAAGAACCAGAGTGGCCAATGTAATAGAGGACTGAACGCTTTACAAAGTGCTCTCACGTACAGCCTGTGCTGTTTGTTTCTTACAGTCTCATCTTCAGGATGAAGAAACTGCGTGCAAGGAATTTTAAACCTTTAGTATTTCAGATTGTGTAGCCTTCTGGTATCCTGGCTGGAAATGTAGTGCACTTCTCAGTACGCGAACTTAGGGAACATCCGGCCTACTGTCTCACCTTAAAATATTTGTTTATTATGTGGATCAGATCAACCTCAGATCAAAACACAGCCTTTGAAATATAATCTATACCATAAAAGTCTATTGAAACAGCCGTTTTAGAAAACAGATAGTACACCTCCCTCAACATCTGTATGACTAAAAAAGAGATCACTTGGCTCCTAAAGAAATGCTTTTGTAAAGTGGGGAAAGTTCTTGTTTTAATAGTACTTACAAATATTTATTTTCTTCTCCCTTTTCAGAAAACATTGTCTATAATAATATTCTATCAGGTTCATTAGTAGTAGTCATTTCTCACGGTTGATGCTATGGTGTTTTGGTTTTCTTGGGCAGTTGTATCTTTATTGTATTTTAAACTAAGTTGTTCAAAGCAGTCTACTACTTAGATTATTTTCTTTTGCCAAATATTCTGAAAGCTGAATGAATATCTGGTTTAGAGGTCTTGATGGCAAATATAACCAAGTTGACCTGCTTCAAATATTACATTTATAGGAATATCTAATGTTTAGTAAATATCATGATGCTCTTCATGATTGCTGCTAGATCTTTCTAAATGACTTTTAGTTTACCCTGGACTTCAGGTAGAATGGGTGGCAGGGTCTTATTGTTAATACGGGTGTATCCCAGAATGTTACCTGGAATTGAGTAGGTAATTCTGTAAATATTCAAAAAATGTCACTTGAATAAATAAATGAGCTATTTGTATGCTTAATGTATTTGTTATCCAAGCATAATACTCATACTGAGGAAATATAAACCCAACAAAATGTTAACTGGGATGTGTGCCTATCAGAACAGAACAGTCATACCTCTAGTTGTTCACATTGTAATACATCTAGAGTGCCTGAGTATGCTCCAGAAAGGGAGACATGTCACTCTTACTATGACAAAGATAAAAGAAGACAAAATACAACTCTAGAAATTACCAGAGTAATACAGCAAAAGAGTTACAGATAGAATATCTAGTAATATAATGTGTTAAAACTTGACTTTCCTAGAGGGTATCAGCAAACTCCCCAAATTGTGTACATGACAATTTTAGATCTACATGTGGGATCTCTAGAGTAACTGAAATATCAATTGATTAAAAAAAAATTAGACATTGTGGTACTTACATAAAAGGTAGCTTCTAAAACTTTCCAATAGCCTTAGCTTAATAATCATGTCATTACAATCTTGTCTTTAACAACAAAAATGATATATGATTATAACTGTTTCCTACTCTTTGTTAGATATAGGTAGAATCCAAGTATTCCAAGAGATATTGTGCCCTGGATTTAAAATCAGGTTGAGAGCACATAGACGTACTTATTTTGATGCCACTGTATTCATTCTTAATTAGGACAGGAGATGCTGAAAATTTATTCAGTGATAAAGTTAATAATTCTCCTCCTGTACCATCTGGTCTCCAGAGGCCTGGAGTCATTGTCTAACCTGAATTTGAGAATAGTTAGAAAGCTGTTCTATATGACCTCATTTGAATTGTAGTCATTGATATATCAAGTCTCTTTAAATTCATCTGGAAATTATCTGGTATCTGGAAACATCCTGGTGTCCTTGGCCCAATATTTCTGTAAATACAAATGAAATATCTAGACCACAGAGAAATACAATTTGGTTGGTTCTGTGTTTTTAGTTTTAATTTCAGCTTATAATTTGTACCTTCTCAAAAGATTATGTATTCTTATATAAAAATTTATGATTTATAGATATGTGGATTTTTTAAATGATGTAAAATGTAAATCGAGTATTTGTTATTTGAATTTTTAAGTTTTGATTAATAATATTAATATTTGAATTTAAATAAGTGGGCTTTTTTATTTTAATTATAAAATTATTTTAAATATTTAGAAATAGCAGGCCTTGGATAACCGAATAATCTAGACTTTACGTGCAGTTTATATTCTAGATATAAAATGTCTGGAAATATAAAAATTTAGGTTAAAGTGATAAATGCAGAATTTTGTGTGGTTTTGTTTCTGAGAACAAGTAGATATCATTTATAAACTTTACTTAACTATTTAACATCTTTTATATATTCAAATTAACTATAAGAATTGAATTCACTTAAAATTTAAGTGATGGACCTTTTCCTAGTCTTTAAGTAACTTTTAGAAGCAGTTTATTTTTCTCTATTCAGGGTTAAATGGCCAATTAATGCACTTAGTAACTATTTTAAATCTCTGTTCTCTTCAGCCTCTCATATCAATCACAGTCCTCTTCAAGGTTAACTATTAACCTTACCAAATGAAAACCAAGGGTATGCAACATAAATTCTCTCAATTTTTGCTCCTCCCTTCTCACTTTTTCTATGATTACTCACCTACTCATTGAATCTCCTTTCCTCTACTCCCCTTCCTTTATCCCAGAATATTGTCTGGGAATGTGTCCCATGGCAGCAGAATCTGCTGAGAGGATTGTCTTCTTCTGTCCTGCAGGCAGGTCACTGAGCAGCCCACACAGGCACCTGCTGGGTGCGGCAGTACCTGGCTACTCCGGTGGACATCTCCTGTGCCCACTGTCGAAACGTGCTGCCCCTGCCACAGCCTTTGTTCACTAAGTCGCCTGTGCTCCGTGGTTTCCTGGCCCCAAGCCAAGCCCGTTGGTTCACACTGAGCATCTGTTTCCTTCTCAGGGACTCTAGCATCATTGTATTCCTATTTTGATCTTTTCCAAAACTCTTCAAGTTCCTTTGAACACAAAAAATGGCTTTCCTCTTCTCATGTGACAACCTATCATCTTATATATCATATCTTCTATTCTTTCTGTACTGGGTCTTAGAGCAAAACTGTTAATGAAGACATCTAAGTCTTGCTCTTGGTATGTGAAGGAAATTGTTTGATTTTAGATTCCTCCCCCTTGCCCCCTCCACCAAAGCTTGACTTTCAAGACTGTATCTTTTAAGGATTTGGAAACAAAAATCTAAATAGAAACTCAGAGCCAAGTACTGACTCTCTGAGACCATATATACACATGCACTCCCTACAGAAATAAATGTCATCAAGTTAAAGGGTGGGGAGCTGTAGCCCCATATGATTTACAGAGAGTAAAAGTACATTTGTTTCAAAGTTCAAAATAGTATTCCCTCTCAGGATGTATTACTTTACTTATTATTCTTAAAAGATGTTTGGAATCATATAAAATGTACTTTGAATCCTAACTTCATGGATGCCTAAACCTCAGTTTCCTCATCTGTAAAATCTCAGTAACAATGTCTACGTGTTTGATGTCAGAATTATATGAGTTAATTACAATGATGTCTGAAATATAATAAATGCACTTTGCATATATTATTAATATTACTAACATTTAATATCTAGTAATTTCATTTGATGATTAAAGATAAACACCAAGCACCATATTTAGCTTTTAGAAAGCTCTCTACAGAAGGTAATTATCTTTCTGTAGTGTTCCTTTCTTTTTTCAAAGCCACCTCCCTTACCTCTGCTCAGTAACATGACTAAATCATCCCATTGTCATTAAATATGTATTTCTGTTAAGGAAATCACCAATTTCTGCTTCAAGCTTTCCTCTTTTTCATGCCAGTCTCCTTGGATACTTGCGACTAACCAGCCTTTGAGCCTATTTACTAATTTTGTAGAATTCTCTTACTCTATGAATCTTGGTAAGAAGTAAAGCAGCTCTAACTGAAGATGCAAAAGTGCTAGGTACTCACTTCCCCAGCCTTCTTTACTCCTTGGGGGAGGACACATGACCTGGGCTCCTTAACCTGTTGTTCACATTCCAAAGACAAAGTTATAGCTAATCACTTTCAAGGCAGTTCCCACAGTTTCAGGGAGACCCAGGACCTAGGACAGTAGTGACAGTGATGTTAATGGCATCATCCTTTGTCCAGAGCTAGCTGGCTTGAAAGGGCAAACTTTACTCTCTGGTACTGAGAGGTGGTAGTGGTGTGCTCTTGCTGGATCCTGACCATGGTGTGCATGGCCCTGAACTTGGTTACCCAGACCTTCTTTCAGTTCTGATAACTACTCAATATTCTTTTAATAAATTCCTTTTCTACTTCACTCAGCCAGAGTTGGTTTCTATTGTTTGCAACCAAGAACCCTGACCAAAATGAAAGAGTAGCCTATTTTTGCTACTTTCATCTCTTTTCCTCTTGTCCTGCTTTTTAACTTACTGCCAACTGGGTTTCGTCTGTGCTGAAGCTGGACGTGCTAGGGCAGACTGACCTAACAATTGCCAAATGAAAAGCCTCCCTTCTGATCCTGCTGACATTCACTGTACCATGGGACAACATCGATGTTCCTTTCCTGCCGAGCATTATCTTCCTCTCCTGATTCTGCTCTTACTCTTGACTACTGACTTCTAGTATTACACCTTTTCTTCTGTCCAGGGGCTTGCATTTTAATTGTGTGGTTGTGTTCCAAGATTTGGCTAGTTTCTCACTATATTCCTACAATTTCCCACCCCCAACCCCCAGGAAAATTTTCCTACCTCCACAGCTTCAATTTCTGTTTGAGATTTCCAACTTCAAGTAATAAGCCATATTTTGTTTTGTTTTAATTGTATTGGGTGCCCTGCCCAGTATCATGCCTAGATTTCAAAACATTTGCTAGATAACTGTCTCTTCTATATTCACCTCAGACTTAGTATATTCCAAATTTGACTTTTGCACCAAACTGGTTTCATCTAGGAAAAATTTTTGATACACATTTTTTATTAAATTATAGTTGATATACAATATTATACAACATAGTGTTTTGACAGCTATATACATTATTAAATCCCCCCTCCAAATACTGTAGTTGCTATCTGTCATTCTCTATTTCAGTTAATGGTATGTTCTCAGTTACTGACAGTAGTCAAATATTCCCTATCCCTTTCCTTTTTTGCCCCTCCATCTCATTAGCAATAAACTTGTTCCTATTCCTGAAATCTCTTATACAGCTTCTTTTTTGCCCATCTCCTTGGCAGAACCTTGGTTTAGCTCTCATTATATTTTAATTGCCTTCTGTTGACTTTGACTGTGTCTTCCTTGAATCCATTCCCACATTTTGGGCATCATTATCTTCCTAAAATACAGTTGTGATGATGTTTCTTTCCTAGTGCAAAAAAATCTGGTTTTTATAAAATAACATATAAATTATTTATTCTTAAATTTCTAACCTTAATCTTTCTAATAGTGTCTACTATGAACAGCGTCTCAGGTATACTGGTAAAATCTGTACTCCTCAAAAGGGACTTTAAGCCCACATCTTTTGATCATCTGCTTTTTCATGCCTGAAATGTCATTTCCCTCATATCACCCTTTCAAAGTCTTATACATCCTTGAAAGCTTAGCTGACTTCCTACTTTTTCTAGACTTCCCCAAATTATACATGGAGAATTCATATTTCCTTTCTTACTCAGGGAATATCAATATTTACATATCTTCTTTAATTATGCTGTATTTTATCCTTATTTTTCCCATAATAACTAGACGGTCTTTTACCTCAGTACATTTGGTTGTTTGAATATAAATACATTTCTGTCCAAAGAGGCATATACTTACTTTCCTTGTGTGCTCCATATTTGCAAAAATCTCAATACATGGCAGATAACTCCCACAATGGTCCAGTTCCATGATAACTGAGTTTTCCTTAAAATAATAGAAGTAGGACCCATGTTCCATATCACTCATTCATAAGAAATTAAAAACAATTTTGTTTCTGTTCTTAACATTCATGAAGAACATAGAAGACTAATAAGGAAAAACCATCAAAAAAAAAAAGTTCCTCTCTCCAGTATGGAAAGAATCCTTGATTAATTCTAGCTCTACACATAATTTTAACATTAGATAAATCTTTTAATCTCTAACCCAAAATTTATTTATTATTATATCAGCAGCAGATGTAGTAGAAGTACTGTAACAGTCCAAAAAGGTACCATAAGCAAAGCTCTGTGAAAGCTATAAAAATATGACTATGAACTACTACACTTATTCTGGTTATTATTATTGTTCTACTGCATAAAAACAATACTTTTATCCTTCATAACTGACTAATATCTAAAAATATCTAAAGATGTCTCTCTCTTCCACCTGCCTCTCAGATCTATATGGATTACTGGGGGCTATGGCCACCCAGTGTTCAGGCTCCATTATGCTCCCACTGCAGTCGCCTTCCACTCTGCAGATATTCGTACCCTTCCTCTTGCAACTCTGTATTCACTTTTCCTTGCCCTTAAGACAGAGCCCCATTTCTTTAAATGAACCTCTAAATACTGAGCACTTCTCTTCTCCCTTGATTCTAGCCCAATAAGGCCAATGCAGCTGCAGGATTAATTTACCAATTTTCTAACTTCACCAAATTTGTTAATTGACTTAAAACTTAGAAATATTCCTCTTGATTATAGTCAATGGTGTATACAACATGGAAGAATGAAAAAAATAATAATTTTAACTGTATGAAGCCTAAGTATCAGAGATTAATTTTGTTTCTAAAAAGAAAATTCTTTGTATGAATATATTCTTTAAGTATTCTTGAATATAATCAAAAATACATTTTACTAATGAATAGATCTCAGATTTAACATTTAAAGAAACATGTAGATTGGGTTGATCTCAAATCCCTGCTGTTTTAATTAGAGGAGCTTAGAGAAGACAGCGTGCACCCTCTGCCATTGCAAAGAAAAGGCACAACCCTTGCTGCTGACACTGAAGCAAGGAGTCGGAGTGGCTGAGAATGGGAGATCAGCAGGGTGCAGAGAGGGAAGGCAGAGGCACAGAGCAAAGTCAGAAGGGTCATGACGCCTGCCTGTCCACACTATACTAATCCATCCAGGCATTACTGTAAGCTTTATAAATTACTATAAGAAATAACATGTTGATAAATATATAAATTTGATGAATTGATCATTTGGTGAATTGTTACTTTCAGTGATTGCCCATTTTGTGAAGTGGCTTTCAGTGTATTGAGCCGTCTATTTGAAGGCAATCTCACCCTTCCCCTTATTACTCTAATCATACCTCCTTTGGGCTCCTCTAATTAACACAGCCTGTCATTTAGCAACATTTCTAAATATTATCATCCAAAATCTACTTCCTCTCACTACTCTGCAGAAAAAAACTGTGACTTTTCAGATACAGGCTTGGAAAGCTTCTCTGGTAAGTCTTCCCTAGTTCAGAAAAGAAATCCATTCCAACAGTTTTATACACAGATGGGTGTATGAAAGTAGTGCTACCTCTGGAAAATGTGGGGCTGACTGCAGTAGTAGACTCTAAGCCCATCGTTCAAGAGCAATTCCCAAAACCTTACCAGAGAACCCCCAAAGGAGCTACATTCTCTGTCAAGACAAAAAGCTTCATTATCCAGAAGTTGCCACCAAAGCTTCTGGTCACAGAAGCTCACAAGCCCTACCACGATCCACGTCAGTGAACATCTGCCACCTGCCCTTGCTTTCTCGCCACAGAATTCATTTCTAAATCCAAGCTTTTGGTGGCCACATTTCGATCAGCACAACCCATTCCAAGCTTCTGGGGATTCTTGGAAATAGAGCTCGAAGCTTTCCAGCCTCTGTTTTACAGGAAGGCAACTCTGACAGGGGGCTGAGAGAGTCGATTCAAAGAATCCCCTAGTGGCCCTGTATAGTGGCCCTACCAGAGAATGGCCGTTGAGCACTTGAAAGATGGCTAATGTGCCTGAGGAACAGAATTCCCTGATTTAATTTATTTAAATTTAAAAATGGAACCAGTACAGAATATTTTTCTATTAAATATGACTTTACTATTCTGAGAATACTATTTCACTTTAGCATTTGCATTGTATAAGATATTGTTGCTTAATCCTAGTGCATATTTATATTTACATTTTTTAATGTGTTACTAAAAATTTTTTAATTATAAATACATTTTTAAAATTACAATCCTGGGGTGGCCTGTCTAATGAAAAAATCCCAGAGTTCCTTTTTTCTCTGTCTCTTCTTAAAAAAGGAAACTAACCAAAAATAAAATAATTTGTGAAGGAAAGATATATTTATTAGTCATTTGGAATTTAAGCAACTATGAAAATTAAATGGTTAATCTCAACAATTTATTTAAAAGTAATGGCTTTTATTGATAAAAAGTAATAAAATTCTAGCTTAAGTTTTCCCTTAAGCTTCATGGGCTCCTAGCTCTTTTACTTAACATCCATTCTTCAGTTATTCACTCATTCATTTGATATTATTTTATTTTATTTTTTGTGGGCATTGTGCTAGGGAAAATAATGGTGACAAAAAAATATATAGTATTTCCACTTATGAATTGTACAAATTAGGGGATAAGCCATATCTAGTAGCAATTACTATTTTAAAAAAGACATGTGAATGTCAAGATTAGGGAAATATGGGGTACTCTAAGGACACAGAATGAGGCCTAGCCTGATCTGGGGGATTAGAGAAGCACTGTCCAGTGGAAATATAATGTAAAGCACATATATAATAAAATGTATTTCCATATTAATGAAACAATGTAACATAACCCAGTGCCACCTATGCTGTCTCAGGGAGTCTAAAATTGTATTTTTTTCAATATCAGAGAAAATTTTAGTGTTAATTTTAGTACAAATGAGAGATTAAAATAGTTATTTCAAGTGTTGCAAAGCATAAACAGAAAAATGATTAATAGGAAGTTGTGTTTTCTTTTTTAATGAGGAAGTCCTTTGGAAAATAATATTTGAAAAATCTCATGCTTTAATGACAGTGAGGTTGTAGGTTATTTCTTAGAACCGTAAAGTAGTGGTGGAGTAGAACTTATGCCCTCACTTACATCATGTAAACATAGAAGTGCGCGAGTCCACAGGCATGAAAGGTGAAGGTGGGAGCGTCAGAAGTTATGGGATAAACATGGTATTCAAAGGAGTATATGTTTTTTTCAAATATTTTTTTTTAAGGAGGTGGGATAAAAAGAAAGGTAAGTGTAGGAATTCTCATCAAAAAATAATTAGGATCAAATTTAAAATGAATTTACTTAACATGATGTATCAGATAAGACTTACAGTTAAAATAAATTCTTAACTGGTGTTTACACAAAAGGGTATTTATTTGCTGATGTAATGAAAAAATATTTCTGAATCATTGAATCATTGAATTGTTTCTTACTTTTTAATGTTAATTATGAATCTTTTAAAAAGACTATGTTGCATCAGTCATTCTAAATTGATTCGATTATAGTAAATGAGGATTTTATGTTCCCTTGAACAACATATCAGTGCTTCTAAAGGCAGAACTACTTCATTAATTGGGTCCATATACATTTTTCTTTCTCAATGGTATGTTTTTATAATACATATGATTAATTTGCTGCATTATTTAATTTCTACTGTTATTCTTTATATTCTATATCTTTTTTGTTAATCTTAAGTTTGCAAAAGAAAATGTATTTTGTATTTAACTAAGGAAATAACTTATCAGTGGCTATTTAAATTCAGGACACATTTCTACAAAAATTTTTTTTTGGAACATCATTTGGACAATGTATTTTGTATAACTAATAAAACATACTTCATAAATGTCCATTTGGAGTAAAAATGGGTCAGTTAAGTGGCAAAACCATAGACATTGCAGTTAGGGTGAGTCATTTATAAATGATAAAGTAATCAAGTAGTACAGTGCTTTCTAGTAAATGTACTGTGCAGTGGCAGGGGTGAGAGAAGAAAACAATGTTGTGATTTGGTATGTTTTCAAGTAGAGAACAATCCAAAAGCATTTCATTTCCCATCCAAAGCCATGTACATCTTTAAAGTTCTCCCAAATGTAGATCTCAAGAATCAGTGAGCACAGACCTGGAGAAAGTCCATACTTTTGGGCACTTTAGCCTTCTCATGAATTTTTAACTCAAAAAACAGAAATATTAAAAGTTAGAGGTTTATTTAAAAATTGCTGCTGACTGCTTGTACTTTAATGCCTAAAAAATTGACCAACTGTAGAAAAGTTAAGACCTTTAAAAAAATTTTTGTAATCAGTATATAATCTATCATAAACAGTTTTACTAGCCTTACATGAAACTAGTAGATGATTTTATCAATTTGGAACACAGGCAAAGGATAAGCATTCCACAAAATCAAATGGCAATAAAAAGTATTCTATACAGGATATATCAAATTATCTTTAATGACAGATTCATATTATACAGTTACATATATACATTCATTTTACTCATGAAATATATTGGGTATATTTAGTTAAATTACTTGAACAGTATATGGTATAATTTATAATTATAAATTTAATATTTATAAGGTATGTCAGTTATTAACTAACTACTATTGTGATTTTTGTAAGATCTAGTTAAAAACAGCACCCTCAGCTTTTAAAAAGTATCTGATTGGCTAAATGGAGCAGAAAAGTATGAACAAAAACAATTTATGAAACATTTACTGTAAGTTTATGATAGATTTGCCACTATGTTAAAATCCTATGTGTACCAATCTTAGCGAATCTTTATAACAGCCTGATGAGGTAGCTACCTGCCAGCATCCTCATACATAGGGCTGCTCCTCAAATAATAATTTCTATTTGGACATGCCACACACTGTAAGGATTATATTTACCTATTTTTCCAGGGGACTGCTAACCAAATCATTATTTAATAATACTGGAGCTGGTTGGCTCAAGCCTATATCTTGATCAAAGCAGAGTGTGAATAGATCCTCCACTTTATATGTAGAAGTAACCTATATGCTCACCTTCTGTGAATAAATGAATGAATGGTTCCTTTTACTGTTCTGAAGTCTATAGGGCATGGGACTCAGTCACAAAAGCCACAACTATTTTAGATGCAGATGAGAGAGATGAATGAAATGAAATGTCTGTTGCACATGGAAATATATGCTGTCATTATCAATGAGAGGGTTTATACAGGTCATAAACTCACATTTAAATTCATAGATTGCACTAGGGAGGCAAATCTTATAGTATTATACATATATTTTAGAAAAGTTCTAAATTTTTGTTTTTATACTGCATAAAACATATCAGTTTTCCCATTAGTCAAACTAGTGTTGTAAACTCCGCAGATTGGAGATGTCATGGAGTTGCAGCTTTCATTATCTGTGAATTTCTGATTTCTTAGTGTATTGGTTCCTGGCATAAATGTAGGGGAGAGGGTATTCTTGAATGTGGTCGTAAGTGCTATGATGCAAAGATTTTAGTACTTTTTTCCAAAATGACCTCCATGGGTGAAGTACTTTTTTTAGGGGGATAATAAAATTGCACTGTGGTTATATTGTAACAAGTCAAATATAAAAACAATAAGAGATCAGTTGCTATATTATTAACATCAGGATATTGCAATTTATCAAATCATGAATTCACAATTATTTTTCCTTGTGACGAGAACTCTTAGGATTTACTCCTTAACAGCTTTCATATACATCATGCGGCAGTGTTAACTACAGTCATCATGTTGTACAGTGTATCCCTAGTACTTATTTATCCTCAGAATTCTTAATAAGGCATGACAAGCCTGCTAACGTTGATGAAGTTGATCTTCATTAATTCAGATTTCAAATTGCCCACTTTACTTCTGTTGGTTCATCAAGACAGAGTCAAATTATGTACTAATTTTATTTTTAGCACTTTTTGTCTCATAAATGCAATCAATACAAATGTGCCTAAGGTAGCTATTGATCTCTATTGGCATCCTGCTTGTATTTGTTAGGAAATTAGTTTGGCAAATGTGACAGAGATCCAAAGTAATTGTCAAATAAAAAGGGTGGGGAACAGTCTGCTCTATAAAGTAGTGAGGCCCCATGTTTCTTTTATCTTGTTCTCTCAGGCTTAGCAGTTGCCTTCCTTTGCATGATTCAAGATAACCTTATATCACATACTCACTACTTGTCTATTTTTATCCACATTTTAGAATCATGGGCACACCTGGCTGCAATGGAAGCTAGAAAGTGTAGTCTTTATTCTGTGTGGTTGTAAGTCTATATGAAAAAAACTGTAGGTTCCATGATTCTGAGAAAGAATGAGAATATGGGTGATGGGAGACAGCTAGCAGCCTTTGTCAGTGTCAAGTGTGTTCTCTACTATCTACAAGGGCATGATAACATTTCTTTTTGTTAAAGATTTCAAAGGCAAAATTTCTACACAGGGCAATGGATCTTGAACTTTGCTGTTAAACTTCAAGAAACACAATCATTGGCCATGGACCCAGGAATTAAAAGAAATTGAGACTATGTTTAAAATACATTTCCTTGCTTTTTCCCCTCTACCCTACCTGCAGTAAGGTACCCGAGAGCATTAGGAATCCACAGGACAAGCTATAAACACTGAAATGGGAGTTAATGAAACACTGGAAGATAAAGCTAGTTTGATATATGTATGTGTTGTACTCTATAGTTTTCATTCTTCTATGAAGATTAACATATTCCTGGGAATGATATTGATCAAGAAAAATGACTTGGTCCCTGGTATTAGGACAATGAGTAAGAGTAGGCAATATCTGCAATTACAACTTCATAAAAGACATAAAAACATGAGGCAAATTCACAGACCTTTCTGTGTAATCTTGGAGTAGCTGATGCATAAAGACCCTTTTAGCTTTGCATGAGACTGACATTTCACAGGAAATTTTTTTCAATCATCAGTGGTTCTCAAACTGGGGCAATTTTGCTTCCCCAGGGACGTTGGGCAGTATCTGGAGACAATTTTGGTTGTCACAGTTGAGAGAGGGGTTCTGTGGGTAACCAAAGGATAGAGGATCCAAGGTTGCTGCTTAACATTGTGCAGTGCCCGCAAAAGCCCCACAGTGAACAACCATCTGGTTCAAAATGTCAGTAGTGCCAGTGTTGAAAAATGCTTGTCTAAATAACAAAGCAGTGTGACCTTGCTCTTAGCATGAAACCACCTACATTCTTTGGTCAGATGTAATGTATCTGGTTACTATGTCCATAGAAGGGTTTTGATATATATTTGCTAGAAAATTGTGTTCTAAGAAGAGTACCCTGTTGGATTCCATGAGTTACTTAAAAAAGCCGTGGGATTATCTGAGAAGTACACTTTAAATTTAGGCTTGACCATTCCAGTATTAGTATTGACCATACCAGTACATGGATTAGATTTTTTATTCTATTTATTTATTTATTGATGTAGGTACAATAAAATGTACAAATCTTAGCATACAGCTTTTAATGAATTTTGATATGTATACAATCATGTAACCATTTCTTTAGTCAGTCAAGCTTTCCCTTTTTTCCCTTCACCTGTTCAGCTCTCCATCCCATTCCCCTTCCCTACAGCAACTGTCAGTCTATTATCTGAGTCTGTTTCAGTTTTGTTGGTCTGTTTTGTTTTTTAGATTCCATATATAAGGGAAATCATACAGTATTTGTCTTTTTCTGTCAGATATATATCAGTTGGCACAACACCCTTTAAGTCCATCCATGTGTTGCAAATAGCAAGATTTCATTCTTTTTTTATGGCTGAGTAACATACCATTGTATATATGTACCACATCTCTTTTATCCATTCATCTATCAGTGGACATTTAAGGTGTTTCCACAATTTGGCTATTGCAAATAATTCTGCAATAAATGTTGGACAGCATATATCTTTTCAGATTAGTGATCTGGTATTCTTCAGGTAAATTCCCAGAAGTACTGGGTCATATGGTGATTTCTATTATTAGTTTTTTGAGAAACTTCCCTTCTGCTTTCTACTGTGGCTGCACCAATTTTCAATCCCACCAGAGCGGATTTTCTCCATATCCTTGCCAACACTTGTTATTTCTTGTCTTGTTGATTTTCTCAATTCTGACTGGTGTGAGATGATATGGAGTTGTAGTTTTGATTTGCATTTCTCTGATAATTAGTCATGTTGAGCATCTTTTTGTGTGTCTTTTGGCCATCTGTATGTCTATGCAGGTCCTCTGCCCATTTTTAGTTGGATTATTTGTTTTTTTATTGTTGAGTTGTATGAGTTCTTTATATATTTTGGAAATTAGCCTTTTATCAGAAATATCATTTGCAAATATGTTCTCCTATACAGTAGGTTGTCCTTTCATTTTGGTTGATGGTTTCTTCTGTTGTGCTGAAGGTTTCTAGTTTGATGTAGTCTCACCTGTTTATTTTTACTTTGATTTCCTTGCCTAAGGAGACATATCCAGAAAAAAAAAATAATCTAATGTTGATGTTCCAGAGTTTATTGCTTATGTTTTCTAGGAGATTTATGGCTTCGGGTCTTATATTTAAGTCTTTAATCCATTTTGAGTTACTTTTGTGTATGATGTAAAAGAGTGACCCAGTTTCATTCTTTTACAGCTGTCCAGTTTTCCAAACAGCATTTATTGAAGAGACTGTCTTCCTTATTGTATATTTTTGCCTCCTTTGTCATATATTAATTAACCATATAGATGTGGGTTTATTTCTGGGTTCTCTATTTGGTTCCATTGGTCTATACATCTGTTTTTGTGCCAGTACATTACTGTTCTAATTAGTGTAGCTTTGGTATAGTATGAAATTGGGTAGTATGATACCCGTTTTTTCCTCTTTCTCAAGATTGCTTCAACTATTTGTTGTTTTTTTGTGGTTCCATACAAATTTTAGGATTATTTGCTCTAGTTCTGTGAAAAATATCCTTGGTATTTTTATAGGTATTGCACTGAATCTGTAGATTGTTTCGGGTAGTAGGGCCATTTTAACAATGTTCTTTCTATCTATCAGCATGGAATACCTTTACATTTATTTTGTCTGCTTCAATCTCTCTTACCAATGTCTTATAGTTTTCAGAGCACAGGTCTTTCACCTCTTTGTTTAAATTTATTCCTGAGTATTTTATTCTTTTTGATGCAATTGTAAATGGCATTGATATCTTTATCTTTCTATTAATTCATTACTTATATACAGAAATGCAACAGATTTTTGTATGTTAATTTTATATCTTGTCCTTCACTGAATTCACTTATTTTAGTAGGTTTTTGGTGAAGTCTTTAGGATTTCCTGTACATAGTATATGTCATCTGCAAATAGTGACAATTTTACTTCTTCCTTACCAATTGGGATGCCTTTTTTTTTTTTTTTTTTGCTTGATGGCTATGGCTAGGACTTCTAATACTGTATTGAATAAAAGTAGTGAGAATGGGGATCCCTGTGTTGTTCCTGATCATAGAGGAGAAGCTTTCAGCTTTTAGCCTTTGAGTATGATGTTAGCTGTAGGTTTGTGATATATGACCTTTATCATATTGAGTTGTGTTCCCTCTATACTCACTTTGTTGACTGTTTTTATCATGAATGGATGTTGAATTTTATCACATGCATTTTTTCCAGCATCTATTGAAAGGATCATATGGTTTTTATCCTTCCTTTTGTTAATATGGTGAATCACATTGATTTGCAGATGTTGAAGCATCCTTGTATCCCTGGTTCAAATACCACTTGGTTGTGGTAAATGGTCATTTTAATGTATTTTTGAATTTGATTTCCTAATATTTTTATTAAGGACTTTTACATCTATGTTCATCAGTGATATTGGTCTATAATTTTCTTTTTTTGTAGTGCCTTTTTCCAGTTTTGGTATCATTGTGATGCTGGACTCATACAATGAATTTGGAAGCTTTCCTTTTTCTTCAATGTTTTGGAATAGTTTGAGAAGGATAGGTATTATGTATTCTTTAAATATGTGGTAGAATTCTCCTGTGAAGTCATCTGGTCCTGGAATTTGAGTATTTTTGAATTTACTGAGGCCCTTTTCGTGGCCTATTATATGATCTATTCTTGAAAATATTCCATGTGCACTTGAGAAGAATGTGTATCCTGTTACTTTTGGATGGAGTGTTCTATAGATGTCCGTTAGGTCCATCTGTCCTAATATGTTGTTCAGTGCCTCTGTCTCTTTATTTTCTGTCTAGCTGATTTGTCCTTTGAAGTGAGTGGTGTGTCAAAGTCTCCCAAAATGAATGCATTGCATTCTATTTTCCCCTTTAATTCTGTTAGTATGTTTTTCACATATGTAGGTGCTCCTGTGTTGGCTGCATAAATGTTTGTAATAGTTATATCCTCCTGTTGGATGGACCCCTCTATCATTATGTAATGTCCTTCTTTGTCTCTTGTGACTTTCTTTGTTTTGAAGTCTATTTTCTCTGATAAAAAGTACAGCAACTCCTGATTTTTTCTCCCTATTAGTTGCATGAAATATCTTTTCATCCTTTTACTTTTAGTCTGTGTATGTCTTTGCATTTGAACTGAGTCTCTTGTAGGCAGAATATAGATGCGTCTTGTTTTTTTTTCCATTCAGTGACTCTACGTCTTTTGATTGGTGCATTCAGACCATTTATATTTAGGGTGATTATTGGAAGGTGTGTACTTATTGCCATTGCAGGCTTAGCTTCGTGGTTACCAAAGGTTCAAGGGTAATTCCCTTACTATCTAACAGTCTAATTTAACTCACTTCATATGCTATTACAAACAGATCCTAAAGATTCTTTTTTTTCTCCTTTTTCTTCCTCCTCCATTCTTCGTATGTTATGAATCATATTCTGTACTCTTTGTCTATCCCTTGGGTGACATCTATTTAGTCTTACTAATATTTCAATATATGGGAGTCCCTCCAAAATGCACTGTAGAGGCGGTTTGTGGGAGGTAAATTCTCTCAGCGTTTGCTTCTCTGAAAATTGTTTAATCTCTCTTTCAAATTTAAATGATAACCTTGCTGGGTAGAGTATTCTTGGTTCAAGGCCCTTGTGCTTCATTGCATTTAATATATCATGCCACTCCCTTCTGGCCTGTAAGGTTTCTGTTGAGAAGTCTGGTGATTGCCTGATGGGTTTTCCTTTGTATGTGATGTTTTTCTCTCTCTAGCTGCTTTTAAAAGTCTGTCTTTTTCCTTGATATTTGCCATCTTAATTATTATACATTGATGTTGTCTTCCTTGGGTCCATTGTGTTGGGATATCTGTGAATCTCCATGGTTTGACAGACTATCTCCTTCCCCAGATTGGGGAAGTTTTCAGCAATTACCGGCTCAGTGATACTTTCTATTCCTTTTCCTCTCTCTTCTTTTTCTGCTACCCCTATTATGTGAATATTGTTCTATTTGGATTGGTAACACAGTTCTCTCAAAATTTTATTTCTTACAGTTTCTTTTTTCTCTCTGTGCCTCAGCTTCTTTGTATTCCTCTTCTCTAATTTCTATTACATTTACTATCTCTTCTACTACATCTAATCTGCTTTAAAATTCCTCCATTGTATGTTTCATTTCAGATATGGAATTTCTTAATGATTGCATCTCTGTCTTAAATGCATTCCTGAGTTCTTGAATATTTTTCTGTACCTCTATAAGCATGTTTATGATTTTTATTTTGAAATCTCTTTCAGGAAGATTGGTGAGTTCAGTTCCATTTTGGCCCTTTATCTGGGGTGTTTGAGATTTTGGTCGGTACCATGTGCTTTTGACATTTCCTATTTCTGTTTGGTGCCCTCTATTGCCAAGAAGCTCCCGTCTGCAGCTGCTCAGCCCCTAGAGTGAGGTTGGGGGTTGTAGGGGAGCAGAGCTGGTGCCTGAGGGGAGGAAAGATCTGTTTCCTGATTCGCATCTGCCTGCCTGTCTCCAGTATTACAGCCAGTGGGCTGAACACACAGGTGTAAGCCACTGCGCTCTGCGTCTCTAGCTGTTGTTGGTGAAGCCTCTTTCTGGCTGGCCTGATGCCAGAGCAGTGACTGCTGGTTTGCGAGCCGGTGCTGTCAGGCCAGGAGGAAGGCTTAGCAGGCTGCGTATCACAGTGGGGGCCTCAGAGCTGAGTAGCCAGCTGGGGGTATGGAGCACCTGAAGCTCCCCAGAGTTCCCAATCTGCTGGGCACAGCACGCCCAGACAACCTTGTCCCCATATCCCTTCTCCCGCGCAGCAAGCTCCATGCAAACCCCATGCCTTTAGCAGCCCTCTCGCTGCTGGGAAGCCTCTCAGACCACCTGCCTTTCCCTTGTCTCACAAACGGCCTCCACAAACAGCCAGAATCTGTCTCTCAAGCACTCTGTCTGTTCCAGCTCTCCATCCTCCAGAGCACCACACAGTGTAGATTTCTGCTTGCAAAGCAGATCTCCAGGGCTAGGTGTTCAGCAGTCCCAGGCTTCCACCCCCTCTGCTGCTCCATTCCTCTTCTCTTGCTGGTGAGCTGGGGTGGTGGAAGGGCTCAGGTCCCACTGGATCAAGGCTTTCATACGTTACCCTGTTTTGTGAGGTCTGCTCTGTTTGTGAGGTCTGTGTGCAGTCTGGTGCATCCTTCTTTCCTGTTGCTGTTTTAGGGTTAGTTGTATTAACTATATTTTCACACTATCTGTGGTTTTGGGAGGAGTTCTCTGTCTCACCTCTCCTGCCGCCATCTTGAATCTTGAAGAGGTGTGATTTTTGACATAAACCATAACCTAATAAAATTTAAATTATACTTATTAATATTTATTTGAAAATAGCTTCCTTTTGCAAATAAAATGAAACATTTTTATGGTCTCTAAATTAAAAATGTGAGCATCTAAAAACTCTTGTATGAAGACACAACATTTTTTTGTTTTTAACCTAGCATTCTTTTTTTTAATATAATTTATTTTATTATCATTAATTTACAATTACATGTGCAATCTTACGATAATTAAACTACCCCTTCATCAGGTCCCCCCCACCAACCCCATTACAGTCACTGTCCATCAGCGTAGTGAGATGCTATAGAATCACTACTTGTCTTCTCTGAGTTGTACTGCCCTCCCCGTGCCCCCCCAACATTACATCTGCTAATCGTAATGCCCCTTTTTCCCTCTTATCCCTCCCTTCCGCCCATTTTCCCCAGTCCCTTTCCCTTTGGTAACTATTAGTCCGTTCTTGGGTTCTGTGAGTCTGCTGCTGTTTTGTTCCTTCAGTTTTTTTCTTTGTTCTTATACTCCACATATGAGTGAAATCATTTGATACTTGTCTTTTTCGGCTTGGCTTATTTCACTGAGCATAATACCCTCTAGCTCCATCCATGTTGTTGCAAATGGTAGGATTTGTTTTCTTCTTATGGCTGAATAATATTCCATTGTGTATATGTACCACCTCTTCTTTATCCATTCATCTACTGATGGACACTTAGGTTGCTTCCATTTCTTGGCTATTGTAAATAGTGCTGCAATAAACATAGGGGTGCATCTGTCTTTTTCAAACTGGGCTGTTGCATTCTTAGGGTAAATTCCTAAGGAGTGGAATTCATGGGTCAAATGGTATTTCTATTTTGAGATTTTTGAGGAACCTCCATACTGCTTTCCACAATGGTTGAACTAATTTGCAGTCCCACCAGCAGTGTAGGAGGGTTCCCTTTTCTCCACATCCTCGCCAACATTTGTTGTTTGTGTTTTGGATGTTGGCCATTCTCACTGGTGTGAGGTGATATCTCATTGTGGTTTTAATCTGCACTTCTCTGATGATTAGCTATGTGGAGCACCTTTTCATGTGCCTGTTAGCCATCTGAATTTCTTCTTTGGAGAAGTGTCTATTCATGTCCGCTGCCCATTTCTCAATTGGACTACTTTTTGTTTCTTGAGGTGCGTGGGTTCTTTATATATTTTGGATGTCAACCCCTTATCGGATACGTCATTTATGAATATATTCTCCCATACTGTAGGATGTCTTTTTGTTCTACTGATGGTGTCCTTTGCTGTACAGAAGCTTTTCATCTTGGTATAGTCCCCCTCTTGTTTATGTTTGGTTTTGTTTCCCTTGCCCGGGGAGATATGTTCATGAAGAAGTTGCTCATGTTTATGTCCAAGAGATTTTTGCCTATGTTTTTTTCTAAGAGTTTTATGGTTTCATGACTTACATTCAGGTCTTTGATCCACGTTGAGTTTACCTTTGTGTATGGGGTTAGACAGTAGTCTAGTTTCATTCTCTTACATGTAGCTGTCCAGTTTTTCCAGCACCAGCTGCTGAAGGGGCCGTTATCTCCCCAATGTATATCCAAGGCTCCCTTATCAAATATTAATTGGCGGTATATGTTTGGGTTGATGTTTGGATTTTCTATTCTATTCCACTGGTCTGTGGGTCTGTTTTTGTGCCAATACCAAATTGTCTTGATTACTGTGGCTTTGTAGTAGAGCTTGAAGTGAGGGAGCATAATTCCCCCTGTTTTATTCCTCCTTCTCAGATTTCTTTGGCTATTCAGGGACTTTTGTGGTGCCATATGAATTTTAGAATTACTTGTTCCAGTTCATTGAAGAAAGCTGTTGGTATTTCAATAGGGATTGCATTGAATCTGTATATTGCTTAAGGTAGTATAGCCATTTTGACAATATTTATTCTTCCATTTGTTAGTTAGTCCTCTTTAATTTCTCTTAGGAGTGTCTTGTAGTTTTCAGAGTACAGGTCTTTCACTTCCTTTGATAGGTTAATTCCTAGGTACTTTATTCTTTTTGATGCAATTGTGAATGGAATTGTTTCTCTGATTTCTCTTTCTGTTAGTTCATCGTTAGTGTATAGGAAAGCAACAGATTTTTGTGTGTTAATTTTGTATCCTGCAACTTTGCTGAATTCAGATATTAGTTCGAGCAGTTTTGGAGTGGAGTCTTTAGGGCTTTTTATGTACAATATCATGTCATCTGCAAATAGTGACAATTTGACTTCTTCTTTACCAATCTGGATGCATTGTATGTTTTTGTTTTGTCTGATTGCCATGGCTAGGACCTCCAGTACTATGTTGATAACAGTGGAGTGAGTGGGCATCCCTGTCTTGTTTCTGATCTTAGATGAAAAACTTTTAGCTTCTCACTGTTAAGGATGGTGTTAGCTGTGGCTTTGTCATATATAGCCTTTATGATGTTGAGTTACTTGCCCTCTATACCCATTTTGTTGAGAGTTTTAATCATGAATAGATGCTGAATTTTGTCAAATGCTTTTTCAGCATCTATGGAGATGATCATGTGGTTTTGTTCTTCCTTTTATTGATGTGGTAGATGATGTTGATGGATTTTCGAATGTTGTACCATCCTTGCATCCCTGGGATGAATCCCACTTGATCATGGTGTATGATCCTCTTGATGTATTTTTGAATTCGGTTTGCTAATATTTTGTTGAGTATTTTTGCATCCACGTTCATCAGGGATATTCGTCAATATTTTCTTTTTTGGTGAGGTCTTTGCCTGGTTTTGGTATTAGAGTGAAGCTGGCTTCATAGAATGAGTTTGGAAGTATTCCCTCCTCTTCTATTTTTTGGAAGACTTTAAGGAGAATGGGTGTTATTTCTTCTCTATATGTCTGGTAGAATTCAGAGGTGAATCCATCTGGTCTGGGGGTTTTTTCTTGGGTAGTTTTTTGATTACCACTTCAATTTCGTTGCTGGTGATTGGTCTGCTTAGTGTTTCTGTTTCTTGTTTGGTCAGTTTTGGGAGGTTGTATTTTGCTAAGAATTTGTCCATTTCTTCTGTTTTCCAGCTTGTTAGCATATAGATTCTCATAGTATTCTCTTATAATTCTTTGTATTTCTGTGGGATCCATCGTGATTTTTCCTTTCTCATTTCTGATTCTGTTTATGTGTGTAGATTCTCTTTTTTCTTAATGAGTCTGGCTAGGGGTTTATCTATTTTGTTTATTTCTTCAAAGAACCAGCTCTTGGTTTCATTGATTTTTTCTATTGTTTTGTTCTTCTCAATTTTATTTATTTCTTCTCTAATCTTTATTATGTCCCTCCTTCTGGTGACCTTGGGTCTCATTTGTTCTTTTTCCAATTCCAGTAATTGTGTCTTTAGACTATTCATTTGGGAATGTTCTTCTTTCTTTAGATAGGCCTGGATTGCAATATACTTTCCTCTTAGAACTGCCTTTTCTGCGTCCCATAGAAGCTGTGGCTTTGTGTTGTTGTTGTCATTTGTTCCATATACTCTTTGATTTCTGTTTTGATTTGGTCATTGACCCATTGATTAATTAGGAGAATGTTGTTAAGTCTCCATGTATTTGTGAGCCTTTTTGTTTTCTTTCTAAAGTTTAATTCTCGTTTAATACCTTCATGATCTGAGATGTTGGTTGGTAGAATTTCAATATTTTCTATTTTACTGAGGTTCTTTTTGTGGCCTAGTATGTGGTCTATTCTGGAAAATGTTCCATGTGCACTTGAGAAGAATGTGTATCCTGTTGCTTTTGGGTGTAGAGTTCTGTAGATATCTGTTAGGTCCATCTGTTCTAGTTTGTTGTTCAGTGCTTCTGTGTCTTTACTTATTTTCTTTCTGTTTGATCTGTCCTTTGGAGTGAGTGGTATGTTGAAGTCACCTAAAATGAATGCATTGCTGTCTATTTCCTCCTTTAATTCTGTTAGTATTTGTTTCACATATGCCGGCGCTCCTGTGTTGGGTGCATATGTATTTAAAATGGTTATATCCTCTTGTTGGACTGACCCCTTTATCATAATGTAATGTCCTTCTTTATCTCTTGCTATTTTCTTCGTTTTGAACTCTATTTTGTCTGATACAAGTACTGCAACACCTGCTTTTTTCTCCTTGTTATTTGCATGAAATATCTTTTTCCATCCCTTCACTTTTAGTCTGGGGATATCTTTGCGTTTAAGGTGAGTTTCTTGTAGACAGCATATAGATTGGTCTTGCTTTTTTTATCCATTCAGTTACTCTGTGTCTTTTGATTGGTGCATTAAGTCCATTTACATTTAGGGTGATTATTGATAGATATGTACTTATTGCCATTGCTGGCTTTAGATTCGTGGTTACCAAAGGTTCAGGGTTTGCTTCTTAACTATCTAACAATCTAACTTAACTTTCTTGTTAAGTTATTGTAAACACCATCTGATGTTTCTTTATTTCTCTCCCTTCTTATTCTTCCTCCTCCATTCTTTATATACTAGGTGTTTTATTCTTTGCCTGTAGTTAGTGTTTGGATGGTCTGCTTTCTGTGCTGTGATTTTATTTTCTCTGGTGACAGCTTTTTAGCCTAGGAGTGCTTCCCTCTGGAGCAGTTCCTCTAACATGTCCTGTAGAGGTGATTTATGGGAGGCAAATTCTCTCAGCTTTTTCTTGTCTGGAAATTGTTTAATCCCTCCATCATATTTAAATGATAATTGTGCTGGATACAGTATTCTTGGTTCGAGGCCCTTCTGTTTCATTGTGTTAAATATATCATGCCATTCCCTTCCAGCCTGTAAGGTTTCTGTTGAGAAGTCTGATGTTCGTCTGATGGGTTTTCCTTTGAAGGTGATCTTTTTTCTTTCTCTAGCTGCCTTTAATTCTCTGTCTTTATCTTTGATCTATGCCATTTTAATTATTATGTGTCTTGGTGGTGTCTTCCTGGGGTCCCTTGTGTTAGGAGATCTGTGGGCTTCCATGGACTGTGAGACTATTTCCCTCCCCAGCATGGGGAAGTTTTCAGCAGTTATTTCTTCAAAGACACTTTCTATCTCTTTTCTCTCTCTTCTTCCTCTGGTACTCCTATAATGTGAATATTGTTCCGTTTGCATCGGTCACACAGTTCTCTTAATATTCTTTAATTCCTAGTGATCCTTTTATCTCTCTCACCCTCCGCTTGTCTGTGTTCCTGTTCTCTGATTTCTCTTGCATTAACAGTCTCTTGCATCTCATCCAGTCTGCTGCTGAGCCCGTCGATGGCTTGTCTCATTTCTGCATTGTCTTTCCTAACTTCCCTCACTTCCTCTCTTAGCTCTTGCATATTTCTCTGTAGATCCTTCAGCATGGTTATGACTTTTATTCTGAATTCTTTTTCAGAAAGATTCTGCATTTCCATCCCTTCAGGTTTCTTCTCAAGGGTTGTGTGGGTCTTCGTGGTTTTTGTCTGTATCATATTCCTCTGTCTTGTCATCTTGATAGGAGTGGTCGCTGGTAGGTGCCACGTATGTCAGCTGGGCTGTTTAAGACTTAAAAAAAAACAAGAAAAAAAACCAAACAAGCAAAAAAAGAAGGAAGATAAAGAAAAGAGAGAATGAAGAAAGAAGGAAAAGAAAGAAAAAGGAAAGGGAAAAAGAAAAAAAAACAAACAAGCAAAAAAGAAGGAAGAGAAAGAAAAGAGAGAAAGAAGAAAGAAGGAAAAGAAAGGAAAAGAAAAGGTAAAAAGAAAAAGAAAAGAAAGAAGAAGAAAGAGTGAAAAAAAAGCCCACCTGGAGTGGATTCTCTAAGCATGTTGTAGGTATCGCTGTTGCTCCACTAATCCACAGCAGTGGCCACGCTGCTTTTTGTAGCTCTGGCCGGGGCGGGAATGAATGGGAAGCTATTGTTTTCTGTATAAAGTTCTAGCATGGTTGCTTCCTTCTCTCAGTCACCAGCAAAGGAGTCCGAAGTTCCCTAGGACTTCCAGCCTGCAGGTCTGAGCCCACCGGGGCGATGGTATTCCCTTGCTGAGCCCCCCGCCTCTCTGAGACTGCTACAAACCTTGCGCGCTTTTCTCTTGTCCCGGGGCGCTGGCTGCACGGTCCCAGCGCGTTCCCGGCTCAAAACCTGCACCTTCTTCCCCTCCAATGTCCGATGCACTGCGTGATGTATGTCAGCGCTCCCGGCCAGACCACTGGGGCTGGTTATTCCGTGGGATGTACTTCCACTCCCTCCTGGCTCTGAATCCTCTCCTCCCACCAGCACGCTGGGCTGGATGAGTGCTTGGGTGCCGCCGGGTCGCAGCTCCGTATCTTACCTGCTTCACGTGGTGCTGAGTCCTCCCGGGTGTGGCTGCACACTGTGCGCTTTCCTGTGTGTTCTGGTCTCTCTTTTAGGAATAGTTGTATTTGCTGTATTTTCGTAGATTTATATAGTTTTGGGAGGAGATTTCTGCCGCCCTGCTCATGCCGCCATCTTCTCTCTCCAGCCTTTTTGATCTCTTGGTGTGAATTATGTTTTCCCTCTTCTCTTCTTCTGTGTCCCTCCTGTGATTATGTCAATAAATATTTGCCATTTTAATTTATCTATTTTCCCTCACAAGACTGGGAGCCTAATGGAAGATATCCTGATAAAGGATCGTTGGTAAATTGCTTTTTTTCCTCTGAATTAATTGGAATGTGTTTATATGTAAGCAAGAGGCTGAAATGCAATAGCCAGAGAAAATATTTTAACAGAATTCTTGGCCCCATGATTATCCATGATCAAAAGTTCCTATGGTTCATATAGGCAAACATCATGAGAAATTTAGATAGATATTTTTCTCTAAGAATGTAGAAATAAAGTTCATATTTGTATTGAGCATACCTAGTCTAATGGGCTTTTCACTGAATAAGTAATCATTACATAATTAAAAGGCATCAAGGCCATGACAAAATATTATTTTATTCACAATCAATTATAAGCCAGTTGATTTATGCTGGTCATTTGTACAAATATGCTAATCAACCTATATGAAAATTATTGTTCCAATAGCAAAGATCACTTTTACTTTCTGTATTTTAAAAAAGTGGAGTATAATACAACTTTCATGAGTTTCTATGTAGACCTGAAAAGCAAAAATCACCCTGCTGACATCAGATTGTGGTACTCTTTCCAAATAAGACAAGACAATGCTAAGAGCACAAGAAAGACTAACTCCCCTTTCTTCTCATTAACATATTTTCTAAGAGATGTGTCCGTATTTGCCAGTGACAGCTCTAATACTGTTTAAAATTCTTACCTCATCATTAAAAATCACTACATTCTCCTAACTTCTTGAAGACATCCAGTGTAGAATTGGTGTTCACTTCCCTTATCCCTTCTCAAAATCACCCAGCAATGTTTTCTCTGCCAATTCTTCTTTATTGAGATGTTCCTACACCTCCCTTAGGTTTCATTTTCTCACACACAGCAAACTAAACAAATATAATTTTTTTTAATAGCAAATGAGTTCCTGGCGATCTTTAGTGTATGGGCCTCAAAAGAACTAGGCATAAAATACACATTTCACAAATGATGTTTCAGTTTGTATAGTTGACCAGTGGGTTAACAAAGATGTCATGTGCAGTTAGAAATAGCATGCTGTCTAGTTATTTACATTCTTTCCTCTTCACAGCTCTGGAAACCCAGTTTCCTCATTTCTGTATTGGGAAGTTGGTGTTTATGTTCCTTACAAGACTGACGTTTTATAGCTCTATCCATCACTGATGTGCAAGAAACATGTGTACTCATGTGTAAGCTCTTGTATATTGTTCCTAGGCTTAATTCTACACACTTGCTATGCAACCATTATGAAGCATTAGAGGAAAATTCATTAAATAAGTGTGCATTTTTTTACAGGCTAACTCTTAAGAGTTGTTATTGGTTGTAGATGCAAATATTATCTTTGTCTTGTGTGGTTTCACTGCCCTCTTACTTTGTGATCCTCAATATGCCCATAAACATCAAAGAAATGAGATGTACTGAGATATCTCGGCAGTTAGATCCCCCTCATTATTTAGTCTCAATTAGTTAGCAGAGAAATGTTCAAAAACACATAGATCCCACATATTATTTGGGGGTGAGCTGAGCATCTAGGATGCAATTGTTTAAGATGAGGAAATGCAGTCTGACCTCATGGAGGACCAAATCCAGAGCAGCTCTGTCTCCATATCCCGCCGCTTAACTAGAGAGCCCTCTACTCTCCCCAGATTCACTAGAGGCATTCCAACAGTGTAAACAAACAAGAGAGAAGACTTCTTCCTGCAAGAGTAGTGATTATGTTAATAAGAGCCATCAAGTCTAATAACCTCATTACAGTGTCCTGTCCTCCTTTCAAGTATTGGTGGCAGTAATGGGAGATGGCTATGTCCATCCAGATAGCAGTGGCTGAAGTTGATTTCACTCCCTGAAATGGAAAGATTTCTCTTGATGAAATGGATCTGCTGCTGCCTTGTAATATTGGAGCCGACATATGGTAATAAACTTCCACCCTTATATATTAGCACTGAAGACACACAATATCCTTTTCCATTTAACTTTCTGCTTTTGTCAAAAGTGGAAATAAAGTACAAACATTAAATTGGGAATAAAACCTTAACGACTAATAGGATTTTTTATGTTCTTTAAAACAGATATAGTCCTCTGGTACATTTTCATATTTGAGGCATGTTATGGAAAACAAATATTTGAATAAACATTGCCAGTTAGGAAGGCTCTATTTTGTTTACTCCTTTGTACTCTGTCCTTTTTGGTTTACAAATATGTTTGTTTATTGTCTCTTACACTGACTTGGTAAGCAGACACAGTGGCCTAGGCCCAGTGCCCCCAGGGAAATTATTAGCTGCTCAATGAAGCATTGCAGCTCACTTGCAGGTGTCATCCTGCGAACATTCAATGCAACTTAAACAATAAGTAATACAACCTTTTTGGAGGACAGTGTGTCAAAAATTGGCAAAATACTTTCATGAAAAATTGCTGTGTTCAGTATCTGTTTATTGCTGCAATCACAACCAGAGTTTTCATTGAAAGCTATCCTAGGCAATAAATACACCTGGTGGCTGTCATGACTGAGCACTCACAGGCTTACATGAGCACCGGTTGTTTCTCCTACTAGGTCGCCAAGGAGAATTAGCAAGTAGACACTTCTAGGTGTGTGTGTTGCAGTGTGTGTGTGTGTGACTATTTTGGGAGGTCTGATGGTCTTCCACAGCCTAGTGTCTCCCCATGTGGAAAAGAATATGTAATTAACTGGTAAAGGCTGTGGGAGTTAAATAGCTATTAACTGCTAACTGCTGGTGTAAAATGCCTTGCTTTGCCTTCCTACTTTCTCAATCTAAATTCCTTTTCACTAGATTTCAGAAGCTATTTGAGTAATTGCAGTAGAATTTGGTGATGGAAGAATCCTGTTGAAAGTAGGCAGTGTATTTTATCCACCTTAATCAGTCACATCTAGCTCAGTAAATAATCAATAAAACAACTTAAACTAAACCTGTAAGATTACTTTTATTAAAAAGTAGATGTGATCTAGCCATAGCATTAATTCTTTTGCACTGTGGAATATTTGATTTGTTCTGACTCAATCAACAAAGCACTGATGAGAAGAAAAAAAAAACTTTTCCTTCCCCTTTCACTAAGTGCCTAGCAGCATGGAAAACCTTTAAATGGTTATATTTCTGCATAATGGAGTAACTTAACCATCAGACCATTATGAAGAAAGATATCACAAACACTTTAGATCTGTATACTTAACAAATATGTTAGTAGAATTATTAATGTTTTAACTAATTGAATTTTCAAAATTTCACAGAAAACTGAATTTGTGTAGTAAGTCACTTATTATAGTGTTTTTTTTTCATTAATAATTTAGGCTATGAGTAGAAGTATGCACCCAAAGATTTACTGTTTTCTCCAAAATTGTTTCTAATTTCCAGCTTTCTACCTTCTCTGACAAGTATAGCTATTAATTCTATCTTTTAGTAACTCAGATAATGTGTTCAAGCTTATCTTAATTAACAACATTTCAGTTGTGTAAGTGGTGTCCCTAAAATTTAGAACCCTAAGCTCTCTTTGAGAATTCCTTAATTTTCTATTTGGCCAAAGTGGTCTTTCTGTCCTATTAATATGAGAAGGTGGCACATCTTGTTTTATTTTAAATCTAAGAACAAGGACAATTTAGAGCAGATATCAACTGAGTCCCACTAGCTCTGGTTTTGTGCTTCAATAATACTATAAATTGCTCCACACATCAGGACTTCGATGTAACACATGTAAAATGTAGTCTTTGCAAGGCACCTCTCTCTCACCCTCATTCCCATAAATATATTCATTTATCAGTAGTCTTTTCTGTATATAGACTTCTCAATAGTTGATTAAGCCAGAAAATTAACAATTATACTTATTTTCTCCATTTGAATCACTCCCTAAATCCAACCAATAAGTCCCATAACTTTACCTTCAAAATATTTCTCAAGCAAGTCCATCATGCCTATCCCGTGTTTTAACAACAGTCTTGTCCAAGCTACTTCATTTATCCCCACTAGAAAAATGACTTCCTTATGTGGGCTCTCTACTGTGATTTTTACGTCCTTCTAGTTCATTTTATAGACAACACCTGAAATGATAGACATTTCAAGAAATAAATGTCATATTGAAACTGTACCTGAAACTCTTTAATAGCATCCTGCCTTACTTAAAAGACAAATATCTTAATGAAGCCTAGAAGGCATTTTAACTATGATGCTTGGTCTTCAGAAAATTCTCAAATAAATACTTGTTCAACGAATAAAAATATTTTGTTGAATATCTTTATGAGAAAAGAAGTTAAGTATTTGTCAAAAAGACTAAATCTATACTAAGTAAAATGGATTAATGCTAACTTAAAGCCAGTGCATATTGCAAATTTAAAAATAAACTTGAGGACTGACAGTTAAATCATTTGGACTGAGTGTATGAATTTATCTATTTTCTTCCTTAGATGATAGTAATGAAAAGCCATAAACAGGAAAGGAATACAAACAACAGATGTAAAAAAATATAAAGGCTAAGGAGAAGGATAAAACAATAATAATTTGAAAGATGAAAAAACAAACAAATGAATGAGTAGTACCTGACTTGGCAGTCCCAGAACACTGGTATGTAGCCTACAAGGGAGAAACCACAGGAAGCAAGTTATTTCTGTAACAAATCCTTAGGAATTACAAACACTGAAAAACTGAAAATGGTACCAAGAATATCTTCCATCTTCAGAGGAAGCAAAACAGTGTTTTGTGTTAAAGTGGAAATATGTCTGGCTACATTAAGAGCTACCAAACACCGAAATCTGGAGGAGTAAAGAAAGCATGGGAAGTCCATGGAAATTATTATGAACTGAAACATGTCCCCTCAAAATTAACTCGATGAAGCCCTCACCCCCAAGGTTATGGTATTTGGAGGTTGACCCTTTAAAGAGGTAAGTCAGGTTCAATGAGGTTATATGAGCTAGGCTCTCATCTATAGGACTGCTGTCCTTATAAGAAGAGAAAAGACATCAGGGATGTGTTGCCACAGAGAAAAGGCCATGTGAGGATACAGCAAGAAGGTGGCTGTCTGCAAGCCAAGGAGCGAAGCTTCAGAAGAAACAAAATCTTGACACTTTGATCTTGGACTAGCTTCTAGAAGGGTGATAACTATATATATGTATAAATTTATGATAAATACATATACATATATTTCTTATTACAGATTCTTATTTTATAATGATGGAGGGAGAAGGGGAAAGAGAAAGAGAAAGGGAGAAGGAGGACTCATTTCCCTTCAATAAAATATAAATAAAGTTATTGCCTCTGTTACAGTCATGACAAGGTTCCTGCAATTTACTTACTTAGATTTTCCAATTGCCTTTTCTACTCCTTTACTGTCACAGTCCCTGCCCTTCATTTCATTAAGACCTTTAGGATAGATTCAGGAGTTACTGTCTGCATATTTCTAGTTGTCATTTTCCTGTGCCTATGGGCTTCTTATTCCAATACTTACCTGGATTAGTTCTGGCCAAAGTCACCAACAACCTCAAACACACAAATCTGATGTCCCTCCTCTATCCTTGGCTGTCTCTAGACCCTGTCAATACACTGGACTCTGTAGCACCTTTTGAAAAACTCTTCACTCTTTCCTTTCTTGACATGACTCTCTCTTGGTTTTCTTTCAATCTAATTTTCAGTTCTACAGATCCTTTTGTCTTATGTTACCTACCTGATTTCAAATGTTGGGGTTTTCCAACATTTTTGACATTTTTATAGTTATTGAATCTAGTCTTATGATTTTATATACCATCTATATGCCTTATCTTAAAAACTAACATCTCTAGTGAGATCAGTGCCTGCCTGATAAACTCTAGGCAAAATTTTCAAATCATAACCTTTATTTCTATTTGCAAAGCTTATCTTCCCTGAATCTTCCTAATTTGATCCTTTCTTGGCAACTCTCAACCAAATCATTAAAAACCCTTTCAGTTAAAACCACAATGAGATATCACCTCACACCAGTTAGGATGGCCAAAATCGAAAAGACAAGGAACAACAAATGCTGGTGAGGATGAGGAGACAGGGGAACCCTCCTACACTGCTGGTGGAAATGTAAATTAGTTCAACCATTGTGGAAAGCAGTATGGAGGTTCCTGAAAAAACGAAAAATAGAAATACCATTTGACCCAGGAATTCCACTCCTAATAATATGCACCCCTATGTTTATTTATTACAGCACTATTTACAATAGCCAAGATATGGAAGCAACCTAAGTGTTCATCAATAGAAAAATGGATAAAGAAGATGTGGTACATATACACAATGGAATATTTTTTAGCCATAAGAAGAAAACAAATCCTACCATTTGCAACAACATGGATGGAGCTAGAGGGTATTATGCTCAGTAAAATAAGCCAGGTGGAGAAAGACAAGTACCAAATGATCTCACTCATTTGTAGAGTACAACAACATGGCAAAACTGAAGGAACAAAACAGCAGAAGACTTACAGACTCCAAGAAGGGAGTAGCCATTACCAAAGGGAAAGGGGGTGGGGAGGGTGAAGGGGATTAAGGGGCATTATGATTAGCACACATAATGTAGGGGGAAGGCAGTATAGCACAGAGAAGACAAGTAATGACTCTATAGCATCTTACTATGCTGATGGACAGTGATTGCAGTGGGGTGTGGGGGGGACTTGATAATATGGGTGAATGTAGTAACCATAATGTTTTTCATGTGAAACCTTAATAACAACAACAAAAAGAGTCTACCTACTTACCAAGCAAAATAAATATGACAAAAGCAACAACAAAAAAATTCTTTCAGTCTTACCTTTGATACATGTGGTTAGCCACACCACTCCCACATTCAAATCACTCCACCAGAATCTCCCACCTAGACCACTGTGATGGCTTCCTAAATGATCTCTGAATTTTTTCCATCCCTGAACTTAACCATTCTCCACACAGCATCCAAATTGACCATTTTAAAGCCTACACCAGTTCACTTTACTAATGTGCCCACAACTCATAGTCTTCTCACTGTTGTCTCTGCCCTGGAATTAGCTGCTCCCAGGCATTTTCTTTTTAGGTCAGCCGGATCTCAGCTCAAAAAGAGAGATCTTCCAACCTGCTTTATACACTTTTTGCCTCCCTTAGTTACCCCTTTCAATATCAATCCATTTGTCTTTTCTTTAGGAGTTCAAATCACTATCTGACCTTGTTCTGCTCACTTTCACATTTTATTTATCTTCACCCCCAAAATGTAAACTCAGTTACAAGGCCATTGCCTGTCTTACTCAATACATCATTGTCAGTGTGATGGTGCAGAGTAAGCCTGTGATAAAAGCTAATGAATGACATGTTTAATACTGATTAGTTGCTTGAATGGACCTTATATTTTTTCTTTCTCCTTTAACTATTTCTTTTTAGCCTACCATCCCATGGTCCTTCCATTATTTGCTTCTATCTAACCATTAGTCCTAAACTGAAAGACTGTGTCACACTTCTGAGAGCAGTGAGTGAGAAATCACCTGTGTCCACATTAGTAACATGACAAATTCACTGGTAACTTCTAACACAAGTGATTCATCTACACCTCCTAAAATTTTCTTCCTTCTTCCCCATTTTATTTCTATGTTTAACTCTTTTACACAGCTATAATTTCTTTTATGTACAATGTAAGATAGAGATCTTTTATTTTTATAATCTGAGAGTCAACAAATTTTATTTTGAGAATTTAATTCCTTCATATCCCATTATTTTTCTATTGGTTAACTTCTCAAACCCCTATATATATTATTATAAACCCTCTATCCTAACTCGTATATCTCTTCATCCTCTTACTTAAAACTCTATTCTTTCTTCTGAAGATAGATGACAGTGTACGACCATTTATTCCTGCCTCCCACATCTCCCATGTTTATCTTGGATTCTTTGCTGTAAATGATTTTCTTTTTGTTTCTTATCTATGTATAAATACATATTGATACATAATTTATACATCACTATCATATAGGTATATTGCATGAGCATAAATAATATATACTGCATGTATATTATTCTTATAAAGTATTAACTGTATATTTTATTGGTTTAATTGACCATTGCTACTTTTTTAATTTTACATATTCTTATATTTTCATTTCTGTAGTATACTTTTTAGTAGTAATTCTTTCAGACTGTAGGTTTTAAATTTCTTATTTTAAATTTCTGGCCTTTTATAAGTCCTAAACTGTTATTACTATATATTTATATTCTCAAATCTCTGAGATTGTGTAATATATCTTTTACCACTCAACTTGCTAACAAGAAGTCAACATTATTTTCCTTCTAGCTCACTTCATTTAGGGTATACTTTTTGACTTTTAAATTGCCATTTAGAATTAGGGGTTGGGATGGAAGGAGTTGGACTCACTTGACCAGCTGCTAAAGATTTCTTTCTTTAATTACCTTTATAATTGATTTCTCTTCTTCATTGTTTGTATTTCTCAATTCTGAACTTAGTGTATTTTCCTTTTCAGTTGTTTTTTTATTTTGCATATTTTGAGCTATGGTTTTTCAGTTCTTGTCAATCCAATATCTTCCCTGTATTTACTAATATATTTCGGAATCTCTTTATTTCATAGAATTGCCAATTAATCTTGTTTTTCATGTATGCATAAATGGACACACGTGTGTGTTTATGAATTATATATACACTTCCACACACACACTCTTCATAGAAAACTTCATAAGAGAGGAAAGTTTAAATGTGTGTGCTCAGATTATCCAACTAGTCTAGTCTTTTCCACATTTCACAGTTTTTATCTAGGTGTGCCAGGATGTGTGACAAGTCAGTGGTTGAACAATCAGAAGCTTGCTTGATCAGGCAGTAAAACAAGGAGATTTCTACTGCACTTTAAAAAATATATATTTACGTCATATAAATACATACTCTGTCTCTAATCAGATCCAAGGAGAGCATCTAGGCTCTTGAAAAGTCTGGATGTTCAAACTCCTCCCTTTGTAGCAAGAACTTCACAGCTTTGAAAACCTAATCTGATTCAACTCAAAGCGAGGGCATAACAATGATCTTTTCATCGTTTTGTGCTGTCCTTTCCACATTAGAGTGAAAAACAAAACAAAAATAAAAACCAGGTTTTTATAAAGTCTGTGGAATGCATCCATATATCTCATTGTCTATGTCTTAGAATCTCTTAAAGAGATGACATCACAACCTGTATTAGTTATGATGTCCAAACTCCTCTTATTCATTTATTCATTTAATCAACACTTACTGACCACTTACTATACAAAAGCCCCAGGCATTGAGATATATTTGTGATGAGAAGTAAGCAAACCCAAATTCCTACCCTCTGGAGGTACGTTTATATTCTAACAAAATGTGTCTCAACATAAGCTTATTTTCTTCTCAATAATTCACAATAGAACTAAATTTATTGATGTTTTCTTAGATCTCCAATTAGAGTCATGCATAACAAATTTCATTTACTATAAGATTCCTTGAAACTACCGTAGAGTAACAAAATTTTTATGTTGATATTTGAAAGTATCTTTAAAGTCAAGAAATTATAAAAGGGTTAAAGTTTGTATGTATATGTTAAACATTTAATATGGCTTGGGTGTAGATTTAAGACATATTCTTTTACTCTTTTCTTTCAAATTCACAGCCCAGTAAAATGGCAATTGAAAAATGTGTAATTTTAAGATATGCCAATCATTCTAAAATAAGATTCTAGTTCAGAAAAAAGGGCTTTTTCAGATGAAGGCTGGGTCAACATTCTGCCAGAACTTCTAGTTGAAAAATGAAAATGTCAGTCAATCATTGTATGTTTCCAAATATCTGGATACTTGACACTACCTAGGCAAAGCTTATGGGTTAGGAATTGAATTTTTATATTTATATTTTTTCACTGGGATGTATCAAGTTAATGCCACCACAGAACTCTTTCAGCTTATATTGGTTCCATCAAGATTAAATAACAATAAGAATAGTTAAAACCTCTGTAGCAAGAGGTTGTAGACTAGGGCAGCCAGTTCTGATGGAAATCCATAGACAGTTCCAGAGCAATTGTCTTTTAACCTCTCACCCTTCTCCCTTCAATCTCCAAGCAGAAACAAAATTAAATGAACTATTCACATTTACTAATGAGCCCTTATTCTCACCTTAGACTAAGGTAACTTTATTCCCCTCAGAACACAGTATCACAATGAGCTGATTGCCTTTAATCTTCACATGCAATTCAGAAAACATTCCAAGGAATTCACCTTCAATTCTAAAAGTAGATTATATATATTATATAGAATTATATGTGATGTATATATAATCTTATACAGCTCATTATATAAAATATAATATAAACCAAATGTCATATATATATAAAATAAAATATATGAAATAAATTACATGAAATTTCATACATATGAAATTTGAAGATAAGGGAAATAGGGACAGGTAAGCAGGTAAGCATTAGGTATATTGCAAGTGACTACTATTGTTTTTCTAACATAATTTGATTTGGGGATTTTACTGAAAATAATTTAACTTTAAATAGCTTTGTATATTACATACGATATTACTTAAATTCTTACATGAGACTCAAATTGAAAACACAAAAGTTCTGATAACTAGAACTTAAGAGTTGCACTTTCTCAAATACACTACCTCCCTTAGAACACTTGTATTTCACTTCATATTGTATTTATTTATACAGTATTGTCACCCAATGCAGTATCCATGTCTCTAAGACATATTTATACTCCCACACACCCTCTTTAAATGAACTCACGTGAGGCAAGAGGGGAGTTGGTCACAAAACTGGCTGGAAGATGCTCCCAGACTGTTACAACTCTGCTAAGGTCCAAAACACACACAGAAGTAGAGATCATTCCCTAGGTCATTAAAAGAATTCTCATTTATTCCCTAGAGAAACTGAATCTTGAGCAAACACATCTTACAATTTTGAAAATGTCTGTCTGTGATTTGTATCCTTTCTCCCCTACTCCACACCATTCCCACTTTGATTAATATGGGATTGGAAAAGTTCAGTACATACCTGTTAACACCTTGAAAAGGCTTTTCCTTTCTTCACATTCTCCCTGGTCTCTAGATATTATAGCAAAAAATGACTGTATCTTATAAGAGCACTTGAATTTATTCTTTTATGAAAAAGTTTTAATTTTCTTTACCTTGCAATTTCTTCTGTTATATTCTCTTGGTAGAGTTTAATAAATATTTCTTTATTATTCCATGATTTACATTAATCTCAAAATAATATTTAGGATATTACATTTATTCTTCACATTTTTCAGTTTGAGTCTCTAATATAAAGAGGAAATGGATCTTTTAGTTGACTAATCAATTAACTATCTTTGGAATATGTCTTGCCATTATGTCCATGACCATTTTTGTTCATTTGTTTTCTTTATACATCTGTGTTATCTTGCTTAACATAGACAGTTGGAAAAATTAATACAAGATATTGCTTTTCTTTTATTTTCATATAGAACTTCCAAAATCAGTACCTCAACCAAGTCAGACTACATATTTAAGGAGAATTAGGATAATGTTTCCACTCACTTTTAGATCTTTTATATCCCTCACTAGTCATGTGACATAAATAAGATTTCCAGACTTTCCTTCACCTTAATATTTTCATTGATAAATACAGAGGATCAGGTAAGATGATTTTGAAGACATTTTCCACATTTACAATGACACCTTATTCTAAAGCATAGTCAGTGTAGCTAAGATGTTCATATTTTATTCCATATTTTGGTTGGGTATTCTCTAAAAATATTTATAATGGAAAATTATACCTTTTTTACTTATCTGTGTGAGAGATTCATGTTTGCTATATTGAAGACAAGTCCTAAACCTATACAACCTAAAGTTGCAAGAAAGGAAATAACACATCCTGCAGGTAGGTCATAGTCTGAGAGTGTTGACAGTGTCTCATTCTTGCAGGGCATCATTTTGAAACTGGTGCCTCAGCTATGCATCAATTAGGTTATTTGAACATTGTATCAGGCCGTTAGCTCCCTGGTATAGCTGCACATGATAGAACATCCTTGTTATAGAACAGGCCCATTGATTTTGCAAAATCCTGTGTTAATGGATCAAATACTCTGTAAATTCTTGAATAATGGTTCTGGTTTAGGTCTTGTGTACAGGTAAAGCAAACTCATACCAATGATGTATTTTTATTTTACCTAAAATGAATTGCTATATCTTCCAGGGTGGAAGGATTCCAGTGCAGCGAACTAGATACCAAGTAGCTGGTTGTTTTGTTTGAGGAATTGTGTCATGTGATGGCATCATTAATGTTCATTTCTGTTTCTTGAAGTTAGAGTAGCAGAAGTAGTTAATTCAGCTTTTGGAAGAGAGATGCCTTTCTTTGCAATCTATGCCTGGCCTCCATCTCAACCAAAATAGCATCTTTCTTAATGACTTAATTGTACCAGCACTGTTATGGCCAATTAACAGAGGCTGTCTATGCATGAGCTGAGCCATGTTATTTGATTGTTTAGGGCTTTGACTCTGGAATATTTTCTCTGGTGGTTGTTTACCCATGATACAAAGATCTTCACACCTCAAGCCCATTCCTGTATGTCCATCTATATGTCTGTTTTGCAGATGTTCTTCCACTCTTCCAATATATCTCCTTACAGTCCCCTTGAGCAAATAGTCCATAAGTCCATACAAATTCTAACCTCAGGACCTATCATTCTCCAGAAAATATAGGTAATCAGTTGAACCACCAGGAATTCTGCATTTTTGGAGGACTTCCCCTTACCGCTGTCTTCCCATTGCATCCCTAAATAGAACTGTTGTACAACAGCCATCCATTTTCAGCTTGCATAAAGTGCTGAATTTATTCATCTATATGCCATTTTGGAATTTTTTCTTCTTTGTCAATGGCTCCTAAGGGATCTCCCAAACAGCTGTTTGTGTGAACTGAGGGAGAGGATTCAGTGTAAAAGTGGTCAATATCATGGAGATCTAGGTCACTTTGCAACTTTTTGAGTCCTCTGGTGCAGGTCGGTAATGGATATGTTACTTATATCTTACAACTGATTGCTGCTACGCCTGCTCAGTGTGTGGCTTGGTGGATCCGACACAGCCAGCCCATGGCCGTCTGTCTACATAGACAGTCTGTGCCCATAATCAGGCAATCTGTCTCTCCCAGTGTCAGTCATCATGCCAAGAGCAATTTTCTAATTCTCTGCTTCAGATGGAATAGACTTGACCCAGAGTATTAAAGATCTATGTTGTGATTCTCCTTTGGGCCTTGCCATAAACTCTACATGGTGTTTTTTCACAGCACAGGTATCTCTAATATTATGGGGTCCACTGCCCAAATGGCAAGACCGCTTGCATTTCAACCTGGACTTGCTTCAAAACCTTTTATTTGTTCTGGGCTGTACTTAAAATTGGGGACTTATGTATCATCAGTTTTACGACTTCAGCAGTGTTTCCAGGTGTGGAATATACTGTCTCTAAGACTCAAAGAGGCCAAAAATCTGCTATGCTTTCTTCATAATGAGAGGTAGAATTTGTCTTTAGCTTTGAAGGGAAACCATATGCCATTAACCATCTCCCTATCTCTATGTTAGATTCCTGGCTTCTTCTCTGACCTGCTTTCTACAACAATAAACAACCATGCTCAACTCTATTTTTGCTTCTATCCACTCAGGAGCCTATCATTCCATTTCCTTCCTATACCCTTATAATATAAATTCATCCCCTACCATCAGATATGGACTTCAGAAGGCATATGCCATAGCGCTTCTCAGTGATTCTAGGGCCTCTCCCAACAACACATTCATTATTGTTTTCAAAAATGGAATGTCCACCAGAAGTACAGTCATGTTCTGATTATCCCAACCTTGAGACTAATATATCCATGCTGGCATAACCAATTCTCTGAGCCTTTTAATCCCTTCTTCCACTATCTGTCACAGTGGTTTGAGTGTTTTCATTTTACTTACTGTTTTCTACTTGTTAGTGCTATCTCCAAGGGCCTATACTGGAGTGTAAATTCCTATAAACTGAAAGAAGGATCCCACATGAAAAAACTCACCATTATCCAATTTCATGGTTTACCCCCTTTATCTAAAGTCCCAAAATCCAGTCTCACAAATACACTCCCAATTCTTGCTTGTACATGCTGGCTCGTTCTGCAGGTCATTCAATATACAGTGTTTCTATCCTTTCAAGGCCCAGGACATTATATTGTTTTAATGGTGTAGTGGCCAAAAGGTAGTTGGCAGCAGATTAAGAAAGATCTCTAATTACCTTCAAGTATGGGGATAGTATTGGCCTTGAATAGGGAGAAGTGGGTTGTAACTGATGGCCAAAGGAACTCAAGATTTTAAGGGCATCACTCCAGATATCTGTAAGTTCGCATTTTAGGGTTCCATTCCTTCCCAGTCAGGTCTTGACTTTGACATGGTAGACCTACCGAGACTAAAATATTCAACCTTCTCGAGAGTTTCACAACGTTGCTGATTATGGCCAGGGACTGGCCTGCAGTTTTCCTGCCTTCTCAGTGCATGAGGTGAGAGTCTATTATGTTGTCAAGAAGCACTTCTGGTTTTCACACATAACATTTAGTTGTTGATTTAAACTCTCAACCCTTTATTAATTTTATTTACAACATCAATTGCTCCCATAAACACCATCCACTTACACTGGCTTATAATTGTTACTTTCTCTGTTAATCAGAAATGTCTCATATTCCAGAGCAGTTCCCTTTCACTGGTGTATAACCCAGGGATGGAGAAAAACAGAAAGTTATGAGACATACTTTTACATTTGAGGATTTGGGGGATTGGTGTAGCTATACTGGTCTCAATTCTAATGAACCATTGATACTACGTGTCTTTGGAGAAGGAAATTTGGAGCTAAGAATTTTGTTCTTGCCTAAAATGTCTTCATTTCTCAGTTTTGCTCAGTAGCCTGAGAGCAATGTGACTAACTGAATGTGTATTCCCTAACACCACTGCTAAGTTTTACTTAAATGAAAACCTTCTGAAAATCTTTGAATGTTAAAATTTGAGTACACAGAGACCTATGCTTGGACTAGTTATACATTTAGCTTAATGATTCCTACTGTTACTTATTAAATGGGATTTTAAATGGGCAGAAGACAAGTAACAGGAGACGAAGCCAGTTTATTGATTGTATTATCCTAAAAAGTACTTTAAAACATTTTCTAATGATTAATCTAAAGTTAAATTGTAATATGGGCAATATCTGTCACTAGCTGTTTTTCATCTTGCTTTAAGAATCTTCTGTACTCCTTGGCGATTATACATCTTCAAGGCCTATATTTTGGAGTGCAAAATGATGCTATTAACTTATTCTTTGTGTAAAAAAAAGTTAGTGTAACTTTTTGGATACTTTTATTTATTTATTTAAAAAAGTTGATAATAACCAACCAAACAAATTTTTTTATTATTTGTCAGTTGTTGCTGCATAATAAAGCACCTTCAAATCCAGTGACAAATGACAGTATGGAACTATTCTCATGCTAACAGGCCTCAGGTCATCTGAGGAAGATCTGCTTCAGATTTCAGGTCTATGAGCCAAGGGGAATGGCTTTGCCTCATGAGCCTCTCATAAAACTATAGAGGACCTTCCAGGGAATGTAGCAGGGAACAGAAAAGAAGATACATAGAATACAACTAATTGATCATTTGGGATATAAAGCACACACACAAGCACACTATCTTTAAAGGCATTTAAGAAAGTCAAGAAAGCAAAAGCTATTTTTGTTAACTTATTTATTTAACAATATTTACCAGTATTTAGCACTTTTATGCTGTATGCCAGGCGTGGTTCTAAATCTATGAGATGCAAAGTTGAGAAAAGTAGACACATTCTCTTCCATTAGGAAGCTTATATTATGAGTTCAAGAATGTATGTTCAGGCTGAAAACCGAGATTCTCACTGAGCAAGCTTTTTTACATGTGGTCACATTTAAATTTGGGTATGTTTATGTAAGTACAATTGCAGTTATTTCTACAGAAAAGGGGAGTTTGAGATTTTTAACTCAAATTTATAAGATTATAGAATTCTCAATTAATCTGAATCTGTCACTCACTTGCTGTGTAATTTTGAGAATTGACTTACTTTACCTTCGTGAATTTTCTTACATATAATGTAAAATAAGTGTGATGGGTAATCTTGATTTTCCTAGCTGAAAATATTCTCTCATTCCTCATGGATACCATTTAAAGATTAACCTCTTAGATTTCTACTCACTATTTTCTCTATTCCTTTCATCAGCGTTAGGATAAAAGGAAGGCAGAAAGTAGTAGGATTTTCCATTTTCCTCCGTCAGTGATTTTAAACTCCAATGCTCATCATCAGCTTACTTTCTTGTTCAAGCTTATCAGTGTTGGAAGTTCATGGTGCTCTATTAATCTGGTAGAATTTTATCTGCTTTTCAGAGGTGGACTGAAGATGGATGCAAATCCTGACATGTTCCTCACATTGGGAGGTGGAGTGTATTTCCCTTTCCCTTGAATCTAGACAGGCTTGGTGACTGCTTAATCAACAGCATGCAGTACAAGTAATGTCATACAACCTCTGGCAGCTCTTTGAAAGGACTGGCAAAAGTATGCTCCAATCCTGCCGGAAAGCTGTGTCTTGTGTTACTACATCTCAGAACCCAGCTACCAGCCTCACAAGTCACACGCAGAGGCCATGATGACAGCCCCAGATAAAATCATGGTCAGCTGCCCTCCCTAAGCGCTCACAGTTGATCACCAATACGAAGCTCCAGCCGTTTGAATAGGTCATCCTGCTGGTCCAGCTCAAGTGATCAGCTGAATTTATTTCAAAGTACCTATTTCTGGTGTCTATTTCAAAGTCTGGGAAAAACACTAAGTACCTCCCAGCTGATGTGGCATGGATGACTGCAGCTGTACCCCATCTCCACCCCACAGTCCAGATCACTGAAAACCTAACATCTTCTTCACTCGATGGTAGTGCCTAGGGCTCATTTAGGCTCAAGTCTTGCAAGCACCAGAATCTGATTACTGCACAGAAAACTAAATCTCTGGTGGTTGTTTTTACAAGATAGTGCTTCAAACAATGGTGTGTTTAATTAACACAATTTATATCAAGTCACACAGACACTTTTATGTATTCTCACACTGTAGCATATTTACCCAAAATAGACAACCTAATTACTTAAGAAAATTGGCTCCATTTGTAGAACTGGAGTGTTATAAGAAAAATGAACTGCAATTATAAAACAGAGAAACATGGGAAAATGCCAAATTCTTATTATTTTTCTTTTGATTTTAAAATGTTAATTAAGATATAGAGCCCAATATTGTGAAGTTTAGTGTAAGTGAATAAATAAATCTCTTCAATGTGGATCAAAGGGGAGATGTATCTTTTCTGGCTTACTTATCTAGAATTCCTAAATCCTGAGAAATCATGGCTCAATAATCATTACATGGTGATGAAAGGGGGCACCATTGACTCTGTCTCATCCACATGGAGGGGTTGAGTGTTCAATAAAGGGAGAAATTTTTCTGGGAACTCATTTAATGAAATAAAGAAGGGATATGAAAAATTTAATCATTACCAACAAAAATTTCTTAGATGCAAATAAGAGGAGGGCATTAAATTTAACTTCACTCTCTGGTAGTTTTTTCTGATTCTACTTTTCTAGAACAAATTCCTTAAGAAGTAAAACAAAAGGAATAAAAGGGGTAGTAGGTATAGACCTTACAAATATTGTGGAAACCGTATTTTTTCACAGGGCCATCTATTTAAATGATATTATTATTTTTATTAGTTTTAACTAAATAGTGACCACAGGGCTGGTCAGAAAAATATAACAAATAAAGAGAACTATGCTTTATACTTACACAAATATTAATTGAATAGTTATTTTCTGAAGGTCACTGTGCTTGGTATTAGGAAAGATAAAATGAATAATTGAGATCTAGTCCCTCTCCTGACAGTCTTGTTTGGGAGCTTGGAGAAGATACATTAATAAATTATATGATACAATAAATTTTTACAGTAAAGTAGACGTATGTGAGAAATGCTATAAGAACATAGAAGGAACCATCAATTCTAAGCTAGAAAGGAAGAAGTGATAAAAGTAACATTTGACCAAATTTAGCCATTATAATTGCTGCCCAGTCCCATTCTTGATACGTAGTAAATGCTCACAATAGGATGCATTACTAAGGTCTTTGGTACTTTGTTTCCCGTGTTTTATTATAAGAACTGGCTTTGAAACCCAAGTGATATGAATACAAATCCTGAATCCACCATCCTGGGTAAAAATTATTTAAAATTTTCAGTAACAATTTTCTTAACCTTAAAAATTTCAACCTCACAGCATTGTTATGAGGATTAAATAAGGTAGTAAATATTAAGCAGGATACTAAGCATATGATACTTATGCTTATTTTTCTATTTCCAATTCCACCTAGATTCCCAGTACTCTCACCCAAATTTATTGGGTGTACCACAGGCTGCTTCTCCCAGTTATTCATTGCTTCATGACTCGGTCTTGCACAGCATGTTCCCTTTGACCATGCCTCAATACCTCAGTAATCCATTTACCATTCAACTAGTTAGTTACTCATATTTTTTATTTGTTTGTTTGGATTCCTCAACTAGATTATATGTTTCACAAGTACTGGAGGTGTGTCTAAGGTGTATTTTGTTTGTACAAATCTAGCATAATACCATGTGCACAAACACTTCCATTAACACCAGCTGATTAGTTGTTGATGGAGTAAATTGTAATTCCATGATTAAAGTAATATGCCCTTTGACCAAGCTCTGATAATACGTGTATTCATTCAGTTTAAAGGAAATTAGTCTTTATAGATCTTTTTGTGTACATATAATTTTAATCTTTTATGGTTGTATAATTTGAAACTTTACAGAGAAAGAGAAGTTGCAAGAATATCGCAAGAAGCTTCGAAGCTTTTGAAGGTGGTTAGAGGTACCATCGCTTTTTACCCCCAAACACTTCACCCCTAAGAAGAAAGATTTTCTCCAACAAAACCACATAATGGTGATCCAACTCAGGAAATTTAACAGTGATACAATGTTATTTAATTTTAAATCCATATTCAAAATTTTTTAAGTTTTGTAATATTCTTTAGCCATCTTCTCTGTCACTCCTGCTGGTCCCCTTGGACATGGTCCAGTCTGGGCTTTGACTGCATGGATTCTCCAATACTCCTTTCCCATTCTTTCAGTACTGAACTGGATTTATAGGCATAGCCCCTGGACCTTCTCCAGCACTATATGGCTAATCCATGGACTTAAAATTTTGGCTTTAATCAAGAATTTTTAGATGTCCCTTTCAAGACTGTGACCCTTTAAATGAAAACCATTTTGAGCTTGAGGTCAGAAAAGCATGGGTTGGCTAAGCATGATTTCTTAACTTCAACTGCAAGTATTCTTAATATTTCACTATCTAAAGTGAAAATATTTGTGATGCTTCTTTGATAGTATGTTTTCTCATGTTTTTTAATAGTTAATTTTGAGAAAGAATATTGAAGCAAAGATACTTGCCCCTAGTTAACATTATTATTCCTATATCAGGCAGATAATAGTTAGGTACTACTGTTTATTGATAATATTAATTGCCATAATTTGCATTTTATTTATATAATTTATTATTTATTGAATCTTATATATTGTTTATATTTGAAATATTTGTTGTTAGCATTAGATATATTTTGACATTTATAACACATGTATTATTCATTATAAGCCATCATTATACCAGAGGAAACTAAGACTCAAAGAAGTAAGTCAAATTTGCCTGCTAGCTTGCAGAAGAAGCCAATTTTCTTTGTTTTCATTGCAGCCACTTTCCACAGATCAATACCCTATTCTACTCAGTTACTTAGGCAAGTAGAAGTTTCAGGTGAAGGGAGTGATGAGATTGTTGAGAAAGATAATGCTCATCCTAGCTCTAGTTACAAATGTATTCTCTTTGACTTACTATCATCAAAGATGTAAAAGGAAAAATTGTACGATTTCTTACATTTTTCCTTTATGTAAAAGTAATATACTTTTGATATATTGAGAATACAGGGACAAAAATACTAAATATTTCTTTTATAATTGGCCCCAGTGACATTGAATAAACATATCTGAAGAAAATTCTTTTTCTTTCAATGTTTTTAGAGATGTCTTAGGGGATAGGAAGATTATCAGGAAGACTAGTAGTACCATGATAATTTTTAAATGATAGTTTTATCTTTAATTCAGAAGATAGTTGTAATACAAAATTCAATTATTTTAGTTAGATGCAAATGGTTATCATAAAAATGCTATTCTATATCTTTGGAGATAATTAACAATTTATCTCTGATAGTTTTTTGCTGCAGTGATGCTGTCTAATTTATTGTAAATGTTTAAACTTTACAGCATGTCTAATTGCCATTAATTTTCAGTCTTCTAAAATATTGAAAATAATTGTATAGTCTTGGAGTATGCTAATTATTTTTAATAGAAAAGGAATTTAATTTAATTTCTAATTAAATTAGTTTAAATAATGGAATTGATATTGGGTTCCAGGCTATTGGGGGTTACATTTATAATCTAAATCTCATGAAGAGTCTGGACTTGTCACTATAAAAATAGCATTCAAGAAGGCAATGATCTCATAAAGTGTGAGTAAAAATTTAAATTAAAATGCAAAATCAACTGTCAGAGAAAGCAGGATCATAAGATAGAAAAGGAGATTACTATGTAAGCGACCATACAGAAATGATAGAAATATTTATAAAGGAGAATAAAAGTTTCAAGTGGATAAAATTAGAAAGCATAAATGACTGAACAGGAATCACTTCACAGAAAAATTAACATGTATGTGAAAAGAATCCAGCCAATGGAGAAAGAATCAAGGGCCCCAAAACAGGCCTACACACAACAGGGAACTTGACCTATGACAGAGGTGGTATTGAATTACTCTAGAAATGACAGTGTCTACAACAAATAAGCTGGGAAAATTGAATATTCAAATTGGAAAAAGTTGTATTTACTAATTTCACACTATCATACAAATCAATTTTGCATGCATCAGGCCTCAAATAAGCAAAGCAATACCTTAAAACTTTGAAGAAAATGTTTGAGAATAAACATTGCTTTTGGGGATAGAAAAATTTTTTAAACCACATGGAAAAAAATACTATGCTATGAAAGAATTTATTGATATATTTATTTTTATTAAAATTAAAAGCAAAAAAAAAAGAAAACCCATACATTACTGAATTAACAAACAAACACAAAAAATCTTCTGTTCATGTAAACCACCATGAAGAAATGAAAAGTCATAGTCTGGAGGAAGGATCTACAATATATATAATAACATGATTGGTGTTATGAATATGCTTTTTTAAAAGATATCTTCAACAATAGTTTAAAAACCTGCACTAGAAAATATTAAAGGTATGAATAGACAATTGAGATGAAGAAAACCATTTATGGCTAATAAAGGTGAAAAGGTAAAGGAACCCACTATTTAATAGTGAAGTTAAAATCATAACTAGGTCCTGCTTTAGGTCATTCATACTGACAAAGGAATCTGTTACTATGAAGTTCAAAAGAGAGTGTGGTGCATAGGTACTCTTAGATACTATGTTGAGAAAATACATTTAGTAGAACAAATGTGGACAACAATTTTTATAGATTACACTGAGACACACACATCATAAAAGCATATAATAATGCATGGATTACTATCAAATTTATGACAGAAGTTTCATCTGGAGAGGATGAAGGAGTATGTATGAGATAAGAGAGAAATGCCCAAGACTCATTCCAACTATACTGGAAATGCTGTATTTCTAACCTAGGTGGTGGGTCCAAATATCTGGTTTATCTTTTTGATATATTTATACTTTGTGGTATATTTTATATATTGCATGCTATTGTTTTTTCCAGAGGAAAAATAAAAATAGATGTAGAAAATGAAATGTGTTTTGGGGGGGAACATTTTCCATATTAAGAAAATAACTTTTTTGGATAAGTCATCAGGTACTGGAAGGGAAATAGCAATTTCCTTATCTAGTTCAGAATACATGTAATTATATTGGTATGATACTAAATTAAAAACTTGATAATTGATGTTAAGATTCTATCCTCTTTTTTATTTCTCTGCCTCTCAACACATAGACATTCCAGAAATGAGTAAAGGAAAACTGAAGAGAAAAAACAATCATGTAAGGGACAACCAATCCACAATCAGACATTCTAGAAAGAAATGAAAGTAAGCTAAATTAGAAAAGGAACACTAATCAACTTAGACCTAAATATATTTTCTTTCAATTACTCTTAATAGGTTTTCTTTACCATCAGTTAACTTCTTAAGAACAATGCAAAATCGTTTACTAATTTTTTACAAGTTACTTTTCATTCTAACAAAATCTCTATTTTTCAGATTAAGATAGCTGAAATTAGTTCTTGTTTTCTAAATAGTAATGTAACAGAGATACCAAATTTACAGGTTCTGTATTCAAATCTGCTTTCAACTCTTCCATGGAAGTAAGTCATCTGTTCAAAGCACTGAACTTGGCCTTGTCTCTCACTAGGGGAGTGTGATTTAACATTCCAGGCTACAGGTAACTTTTTTGGAAAATGAGGATGCTGAAGAGGGATACCAGGTTCCAATCACTGTCATATCAACATTCAGCTGTGTGATGCCAAGCAAATAACTGGTCTTCTCTGTATGCATTTCCTTACCTATAAAACAGAATGACTAATTTTCTCAGGGTCATCATAAGAATTACCTGATTTAATGTTTATGTCAATATAAATATTGGCTGACATGTGACAGGTGACCCATCAGATTGCACTGTATCTCTGTATCTGCACAATAGGCCAGCTTGTATATGAAGATGTTTTCACCTTACAAAGGAAAACTTACTCAAAGTTCATGAATTCATTTCTTTCATATGTGAAAACTTTCATAAATTGAGTATTTGAGTTTTATTGTGCCTAGCAATGGGCACACTTTTATAATACACGTGGAAACAAGAAGACATGAGAAGCTAATTAAGGCAGTCTTAAGTCTTTATTTACTTACCTCTTTTTTTAAAACTCCAGAAACATTATCCAAACTGGTAACTTTTGTTTTTCATTGAAATGTCATCAATATATTTTAGCTGTTTTTCCAATTTATATATACTCTTTCTAGACAAAAATTAAGTGCCACTAAATATAATTACATCCATATTACCCAGGCTCTCAAAATAATCTCCTTGAACACACTCAAAATTTCCTAATGCCATAAGTGACAAGACTGTTGGAATAATTGGCTGCTTTCAAGGGTCATACTCAATTGGATATATATAGAGAGAATATAAGTATAGCTGTATTTTTTACTGTCTCAAAACAGTATATTCTTTTTTAATTTAAGGTGATACAACTTCTTCTTTGGATGATTTGCCTCCTTGTTAACTACTCAAATATAGGTCTACCTTTACTTCTTAAAACACGTGGGACAAGGAATGGTTCATATTTCAAAATTTCTCAGAATTAGGAAAATATAAAATATGTAAGTAACACTGCCAGAATAGACAGGGACATACTGACATTCTTCAGCAGAATATGTGAATAACCACCCTAAGTGACATACATAAGGATTCCATATCACCTTACTCAGTTTAAGACAGGTTTGTTTGCCAAGCAGGTTATGAAAAACACATTTTATTTCACAGACATTGAAATTCAGAATTACAGATAAAATAATGTGGATATGGGATTCCAGAAAAAGATGGTGGAGTAGTAAGGCAAGGTGGAAACCTCCTCCTAAAAACACATCAAAAGAAAAAAATACAGCAAATACAACTAAACCTGAAAATCACCTGAAGAATGTAGAACAAACTACCTACACCTGAGGGAGAAGAAAAGCCAACACAGAAAAGGGTAAAGTCACAGAGCTGAGATCCAGAGCAGGACCAAAGCCCTTCCCCCATCCCAGCCTACAGGCAGAAGAAAGAGGAACAGAGTGGTTTGAGGGGTAGGAGCCCAGGAGCACTGCAACCAGGGTATGGAAATCTGTCCCAGGATTACAAGCCCACATTACATTGGGTTCTGATGACGAGAGGGGCTGGACACCAGAGACAGATGGAACACTCTGCGGTGCTGAGACTCCAGCCAGTCTGGAGAGCAAGCACACTCCACCAGTCCTGACACCCAAAGCAGAGGTAGCTGTTTGAAAGACTTCCAGCAGTGGGAGGGGTACCAGAGGGGATTACAGTTAGACTGAACTCTCTCCTCAGGAGAAAGGGCAGGTGGAAGAGAGACCATTCAACTCTTCCTCATCCTAATAGATTGGGAACTCTCAGGAGCTCCAGACGCTCCATCCCCTTTGCTTGCAACACAACCCTGAGGCTCCTCCTTCATGTGATGCTGGAAACCAATCCACTCAGCAGTAGCATCAGACTTTGCTGCCTAGCAGGCAGAGGGAGACTCTCCCAGCTTTCTTTGTTCCATTTTTGCCAAACCAGGGAGGAGCCTGCGGGGGTCAGCCAAAGAGCTCCTTCCACCATGCAGGAGTCCAAACCCATGCAGAGCCAAACATCAGCCCAACCACCCACTATCCCCACAGCCCTGCCATTGCTACCGGCTAAGAAGAGGGCAGCCCTGGACACAGCAAGCTCACCAGAAACTCCTGAGCTGATAGCAAAGGTCGTAACTGAAGCAAACTACCAGCACAGACAAAAATATGCTTCACCCACTGCACACCAACATCTGGAGCTGCTGCAAAATTGAACCAGGATCTAGAGAGTAAAAAATCTTGAGCCTCTAGGCACCACACGATGCCTTCTACATAAATCTATCACTCAATAGGCCAGTAAGCATACCAGAGCCATCTAATACAAAGGAAGAAACACAGACACCCACACAAAATGAGTAAGCAGGTGAATAGAATCCAAACAAAACTACAGAACAGAGCTACAGAAAAAGGGCTAAATGAAATGGAGATCACCAGTCTTCTTGATAAATATTTCAAAATAAACTTCATAAATGTGCTCATGGCTTTACAGAAAAGTATTGAAGATCTCAGGGAGGACTTCAACAAAGAGATAGAAAACCTGAAAAAGAACCACTCAGAGGAGCAGAATACAGTACCTGAAATGAAACATACAATGGATGGGATTAAGAGTAGACTAAAACATGTAGAGGAGTCTGTAAGTGCAATGGAAATTAGAAAACAGGAAAACAAAGAAGCTGAGGAACAGAGAAAAAAGGACATCTAGGATTAAGAATGATAAGAGAGCTATGTGACTAATCCAAATGAAACAATATTTGTATAATAAAGGTACCAGAAGCTAAGACAAAGGGATAGAAAGTCTCTTTCAGAATAAATTGTTGAAACAGTCCCCAGTCAAGGGAAGGATCAAGACTCAGGTCATGGCAGCAGAGATAGGCTAACAGAAGGAACCCCAGGAAGACAACACCAAGACATATAATAATTAAAATTGAAAAGATCAAGCATAAGGAGAGAGTGTTGAAGGCAGCCAGAGAAAGAAAAAAGATTACTTATAAAGAAAATCCTATCAGGCTATCAGGGCCTCTCAGCAGAAACTCCACAGGCAGAAGTGAGTGGAATGATATATTCAATGTAATGAAACAGAAGCACCTACAACCAAGAATTCTTTTTTTTTTTAATATAATTTATTTTATTATCATTAATTTACAATTACATGTGCAATATTACAATTATTAAACTACCCCTTCATCAGGTCCCCCCACCAACCCCATTACAGTCACTGTCCATCAGCGTAGTGAGATGCTATAGAATCACTACTTGTCTTCTCTGAGTTGTACTGCCCTCCCCGTGCCCCCCCAACATTACATCTGCTAATCGTAATGCCCCTTTTTCCCTCTTATCCCTCCCTTCCCGCCCATTTTCCCCAGTCCCTTTCCCTTTGGTAACTATTAGTCCATTCTTGGGTTCTGTGAGTCTGCTGCTGTTTTGTTCCTTCAGTATTTTTTCTTTGTTCTTATACTCCACATATGAGTGAAATCATTTGATACTTGTCTTTTTCGGCTTGGCTTATTTCACTGAGCATAATACCCTCTAGCTCCATCCATGTTGTTGCAAATGGTAGGATTTGTTTTCTTCTTATGGCTGAATAATATTCCATTGTGTATATGTACCACATCTTCTTTATCCATTCATCTACTGATGGACACTTAGGTTGCTTCCATTTCTTGGCTATTGTAAATAGTGCTGCAATAAACATAGGGGTGCATCTGTCCTTTTCAAATTGGGCTGCTGCATTCTTAGGGTAAATTCCTAGGAGTGGAATTCCTGGGTCAAATGGTATTTCTATTTTGAGTTTTTTGAGGAACCTCCATACTGCTTTCCACAATTGTTGAACTAATTTGCAGTCCCACCAGCAGTGTAGGAGGGTTCCCTTTTCTCCACATCCTCGCCAACATTTGTTGTTGTTTGTGTTTTGGATGTTGGCCATCCTCACTGGTGTGAGGTGATATCTCATTGTGGTTTTAATCTGCATTTCTCTGATGATTAGCGATGTGGAGCATCTTTTCATGTGCCTGTTGGCCATCTGAATTTCTTCTTTGGAGAAGTGTCTATTCATGTCCTCTGCCCATTTCTTAATTGGATTATTTGCTTTCTGTTTGTTAAGGTGCATGAGTTCTTTATATATTTTGGATGTCAACCCTTTATCAGATACGTTTTTTATGAATATATTCTCCCATACTGTAGGATGTCTTTTTGTTCTACTGATGGTGTCCTTTGCTGTACAGAAGCTTTTCAGCTTGATATAGTCCCACTTGTTCATTTTTGCTTTTGTTTCCCTTGCCCGGGGAGATATGTTCATGAAGAAGTTGCTCATGTTTATGTCCAAGAGATTTTTGCCTATGTTTTTTTCTAAGAGTTTTATGGTTTCATGACTTACATTCAGGTCTTTGATCCACCTTGAGTTTACCTTTGTGTATGGGGCTAGACAGTAGTCCAGTTTCATTCTCTTACATGTAGCTGTCCAGTTTTTCCAACACCAGCTGCTGAAGAGGCTGTCATCTCCCCATTGTATATCCAAGGCACTTTTATCAAATATTAATTGACTGTATATGTTTGGGTTAATGTTTGGATTTTCTATTCTGTTCCACTGGTCTGTGGGTCTGTTTTTGTGCCAATACCAAATTGTCTTGATTACTGTGGCTTTGTAGTAGAGCTTGAAGTCAGGGAGTGTAATTCCCCCTGTTTTATTCCTCCTTCTCAGGATTGCTTTGGCTATTCGGGGTCTTTTGTGGTTCCATATAAATTTTAGAATTATTTGTTCCAGTTCATTGAAGAAAGCTGTTGGTAGTTTGATAGGGATTGCATTGAACCTGTAGATTGCTTTAGGTAGTATAGCCATTTTGACAATATTGATTCTTCCTAGCCAAGAGCATGGGATGCATTTCCACTTGTTAGTGTCCTCTTTAATTTCTCTTAGGAGTGTCTTGTAGTTTTCAGAGTACAGGTCTTTCACTTCCTTCGTTAGGTTTATTCCTAGGTATTTTATTCTTTTTGATGCAATTGTGAATGGAATTGTTTTTCTGATTTCTCTTTCTGTTAGTTCATCATTAGTGTATAGGAAAGCAACAGATTTCTGTGTGTTAATTTTGTATCCTGCAACTTTGCTGAATTCAGATATTAGTTCTAGTAGTTTTGGAATGGAATCTTTAGGGTTTTTTATGTACAGTATCATGTCATCTGCAAATAGTGACAATTTGACTTCTTCTTTACCAATCTGGATGCCTTGTATGTCTTTGTTTTGTCTGATTGCTGTGGCTAGGACCTCCAGTACTATGTTGAATAACAGTGGAGAGAGTGGGCATCCCTGTCTTGTTCCCGATCTTAGATGAAAAGCTTTCAGCGTCTCGCCGTTAAGTATGATGTTAGCTGTGGATTTGTCATATATGGCCTTTATGATGTTGAGGTACTTGCCCTCTATACCCATTTTGTTGAGAGTTTTAATCATGAATGGATGCTGAATTTTGTCAAATGCTTTTTCAGCATCTATGGAGATGATCATGTGGTTTTTGTTCTTCTTTTTGTTGATGTGGTGGATGATGTTGATGGATTTTCGAATGTTGTACCATCCTTGCATCCCTGGGATGAATCCCACTTGATCATGGTGTATGATCCTCTTGATGTATTTTTGAATTCGGTTTGCTAATATTTTGTTGAGTATTTTTGCATCTACGTTCATCAGGGATATTGGTCTGTAATTTTCTTTTTTGGTGAGGTCTTTGCCCGGTTTTGGTATTAGAGTGATGCTGGCTTCATAGAATGAGTTTGGAAGTATTCCCTCCTCTTCTATTTTTTGGAAAACTTTAAGGAGAATCGGTGTTATTTCTTCTCTATATGTCTGGTAGAATTCAGAGGTGAATCCATCAGGCCAGGGGTTTTGTTCTTGGGTAGTTTTTTGATTACCAATTCGATTTCGTCACTGGTGATTGGTCTGTTTAGTTTTTCTGTTTCTTGCTTGGTCAGTCTTGGAAGGTTGTATTTTTCTAAGAAGTTGTCCACTTCTTCTATGTTTTCCAGCTTGTTAGCATATAGATTCTCATAATATTCTCTTATGATTCTTTGTATTTCTGTGGGGTCCGTCGTGATTTTTCCTTTCTCATTTCTGATTATGTTTATGTGTGTAGATTCTCTTTTTCTCTTAATGAGTCTGGCTAGGGGTTTATCTATTTTGCTTATTTTTTCAAAGAACCAGCTCTTGGTTTTATTGATTTTTTCTATTGTTTTATTCTTCTCAATTTTATTTATTTCTTCTCTAATCTTTATTATGTCCCTCCTTCTGGTGACTTTGGGCCTCATTTGTTCTTCTTTTTCCAATTTCAGTAATTGTGTCTTTAGACTATTCATTTGGGAATGTTCTTCCTTCTTTAAATAGGCCTGGATTGCAATATACTTTCCTCTTAGAACTGCCTTTGCTGAGTCCCACAGAAGTTGTGGCTTTGTGTTGTTGTTGTCATTAGTCTCCATATATTCTTTGATTTCTGTTTTGATTTGGTCGTTAACCCATTGATTAATTAGGACAGTGTTGTTAAGTCTTCATGTATTTGTGAGCCTTTTTGATTTCTTTCTAAAATTTATTTCTAGTTTTATACCTTGGTGATCTGAGAAGTTGGTTGGTAGGATTTCAATATTTTTGAAATTACTGAGGTTCTTTTTGTGGCCTAGTATGTGGTCTATTCTGAAAAATGTTCCATGTGCACTTGAGAAGAATGTGTATCCTGTTGCTTTTGGGTGTAGAGTTCTGTAGATGTCTGTTAGGTCCATCTGTTCTAGTGTGTTGTTCAGTGCCTCTGTGTCTTTACTTATTTTCTGTCTGGTTGATCTGTCCTCTGGAGTGAGTGGTGTGTTGAAGTCTCCTAAGATGAATGCATTGCTGTCTATTTCCTCCTTTAATTCTGTTAGTATTTGTCTTACATATGCTGGCGCTCCTGTGTTGGGTGCATATATATTTATAATGGTTATATCTTCTTGTTGGACTGACCCCTTTATCATTATGTAATGTCCGTCTTTATCTTTTGCTACTTTCTTCGTTTTGAAGTCTATTTTGTCTGATACAAGTACTGCAACACCTGCTTTTTTCTCTTTGTTGTTTGCCTGAAATATCTTTTTCCATCCCTTCACTTTTAGTCTGTGTATATCTTTGGATTTGAGGTGAGTTTCTTGTAGGCAGCATATAGATGGGTCTTGCTTTTTTATCCATTCTGTTACTCTGTGTCTTTTGATTGGTGCATTCAGTCCATTTACATTTAGAGTGATTATTGATAGGTATGTACTTATTGCCATTGCTGGCTTTCGATTTGTGGTTACCAAGGGTTCAAGGGTTGCTTCTTTACTATCTAACAATCTAACTTAACTTTCTTGTTAAGTTATTGTAAACACAGTCTGATGTTTCTTTCTTTCTCTCCCTTCTTATTCCTCCTCCTCCATTCTTTCTATAATAGGTGTTTTATTCTTTTGCCTTTAGTTGGTATTTGGATGGTCTGCTTTCTTTGCTATGATTTTTTTTTCTCTGGTGACATCTTTTTAGCCTTAGGTGTGCTTCCCTCTAGAGCAGTCCATTTAAGACATCCTGTAGTGGTGGTTTATGAGAGGCAAACTCTCTTAACTTTTGTTTATCTGGAAATTGTTTAATCCCTCCATCATATTTAAATGATAATCGTGCTGGATACAATATTCTTGGTTCGAGGCCCTTCTGTTTCATAACGTTAAATATATCATGCCATTCTCTTCTGGCCTGTAAGGTTTCTGTTGAGAAGTCTGATGATAGTCTGATGGGTTTTCCTTTGTAGGTGATCTTTTTTCTCTCTCTAGCTGCCTTTAATACTCTGTCCTTATCTTTGATCTTTGCCATTTTAATTATTATGTGTCTTGGTGCTGTCTTCCTTGGGTCCCTTGTGTTGGGAGATCTGTGGGCTTCCGTGGACTGCGAGACTATTTCCTTCCCCAGCAAGGGAAAGTTTTCAGCAATTATTTCTTCAAAGACACTTTCTATCCCTTTTTCTTTCTCTTCTTCCTCTGGTACTCCTATAATGCAAATATTGTTCCGTTTGGATTGGTCACACAGTTCTCTTAATATTCTTTCATTCCTAGAAATCCTTTTATCTCTCTCTGCCTCAGCTGCTCTGTACTCCTGTTCTCTGTTTTCTATTCCGTTAACAGTCTCTCGCATCTCATCCATTCTGCCGTTAAGCCCGTCGATCGCTTGTCTGATTTCTGTATTGTCTTTCCTCAGTTCCCTCACTTCCTCCCTCAGCTCTTGCACATTTCTCTGTAGGTCCATCAGCATGGTTATGACTTTTATTCTAAATTCTTTGTCAGGGAGGCTGTGCATTTCCATCCCTTCAGACTCCCTCTGGGGTTGTCTGGTTGATTTTGGTCTGAACCATATTCCTCTGTCTTTTCATGGCTGTATAATTTGGTCACTGATAGTTGCCACGTATGTCAGCTGGGCTCTTTAAGACTTTAAAAAGAGAAGAAAAAAAAGAGAAAAAAAAAGAGAAAAAAAGAAAAAAAGAAAAAAAAGAAAGAAATAAGAAAAGGAAAAAAAGAAAGAAAAGAAAAAACAAAAACAAAACAAAACAAAAAAAACAACAAAAAAAATGCCCACCGGACGTAGATTCTGTGGGAATGCTCTAGGTGGCGCTATTGTCCCACTATTCCACAGCTGTGACTGTGCCGCTCCGCAGGGCCCTTTATCGCTCTGGCAGGGGTGGGAACGAATAGGAGGCTGTTGATCTCAGTGAGAAGTGTTAAGTATGGCTACGCTTCCTCAGTCGCCAGCTAAGGCATCTGAAACTCCCCCGGACTCCCAGCCTGCTGGGCTGAGTGTGCTGGGGCGATCCGGCTCCTCCGCTGGGCTCCTGTCTCTTTAAGACCGCTGAAGAGAGCGTGCGCTTTTTTTTTTTTTCCTTCCCGGGAGCCGGCTGCAAGCACCCTGGCGCGTTCCCTGCTCAGATCCTGCCCCTCTGTCTCTCCAATCTCCGCTGCACTGCACAATGTGGGTCAGCGCTCCCCGCGCAGATCCCCGGGGCTGGCTACTTCGCGGGGTGCACTTCCACTCCCTCCCGGCTCTGAATCCTCTCCTCCCGCCGGTGTGCTGGGGTGGGGGAGGGCTCGGGTCCCGCCGGGTCGCGGCTCCGTATCTTACCCGCCTCTTGGGGTGCCGAGTCCTCTCGGGTGTAGTTGCACGCTGTGCACTTTCCTGTGTATTCTCGTCTCTCTTTTAGGAATAGATGTATTTGCTGTGTTTTCGTAGATAAATATAGTGTTGGGAGGAGATTTCTGCCGCCCTGCTCACACCGCCATCTTCCCGGAAGTCTAAACCAAGAATTCTTTACCTGGCAAGATTATCATTTAAATTGAAAGCATGTATTAAACAATTTCCAGACAAAGAAAATTGAAGGAATTTACCACTAAGCCAGTCTTATAGGATATGTTAAAGGCACCACTGTAGATGGAACCATTCATAAGGCTAAATAGCTTTCACCAGTGAAAATAAACTTACAGTGAAGGCAGTAGACCAACTAATTACCAAGCAAGTATGAAATTAAAACAAAACAAAAAAAAAGAAAATCAACTATGTACAAAATCAGTCAAGGATAGACAAAAAGTGCAGATTATGAGGTTTAATATGAGAAAAGTGGAGTTGTGAGAGGAAGAAGGATAAAAAGTATGTTTAGATTGAGTCTGAAAGAGAATAATCAGCAATTTAATAAAGACTATATCATAAGGAAGCTGTCCTTGAACCTTTGGTAACCACAAAACTAAAGACTACAATAAATACATATACAAAAATTAATTAATTAAAAAAAGAGAGAGAAATCCAATTACAACACTAAAGAAAACCATCAATAACAAGAGAAGTGTGTAAGAGAGGAAGAAAGGAACAAAGATGAGATATAAAAAAAGCCAAAAACCAATTAATAAAATGGAAATAAATGCATATCTGTTGATAATCACCTAAATGTAAATGGACTTAATGCACCAATCAAAAAACATAGAGTGGCAGAATGGGTAAGGAAACAAGACTCGTCTATATGCTGCCTACAGGAGACTCATTTCAGAACCAAAGACATACACAGACTAAAAGTGAAGAAATGGAAAAAGATTCCATGCAAATAATAGAGAGAAAACAGCAGAGTAGGAGTACTTATATCAGACAAAATAGATTTCAAAACAAAGAAAATAAAAAGAGACAAAGAAGGACATTACATAATGATAAAGTGGTCAGTCCAAAAAGAGGATATAACCTTTAAATATATCTATACACTCAACATAGGAGCACCTAAATATGTAAAACAAATACAGAATTAAAGGAGGAAATAGATTGCAGCACATTCAACTTTAGGAGACTTTAACACACCACTTACATCAATAGACAGATCAACCAGGCAGAAAATAAATAAAGAAACAGAGACACTGAATAACACATTAGAGCAAATTGACTTAACAGATATCTACAGGACACTCCACCCAAAAGCAGCAGGATACACATTTTTCTCAAGTGTACATGGAATGTTCTCCAGAATAGATCACCTGCCAGGCCACAAGAAGAGCCTCAATAAATTAAAAAAGATTGAAATTGTATCAAGCAACTTCTCAGACCACAATGGTATGAAACTAGAAATAACACAAAGAAAACAAAAAAGCCTACACACACATGGTGGCTGAACAAAATTATTCTATAATAATTGGATTAATGAATAAGCTAAAACAGAAGTCAAGCAATACATGGAGATAAATGAAAAGAAAAACCCAACAAACCAAAATCTGTGGGAGGCAGCCAAAGTAGTTCTAAGAGGAAAGTACATAGCAATGCAGGCTTACCTCAAGAAACAAGAACAATCCCAAATAAATAGCCTAAACTCCAATTAATGAAACTAGAAAAAAACAGAACAAATGAGGCCCAAAATCAGTAGAAGGAGGGACATAATAAAAGTCAGAGCAGAAATAAATAAAATAGATAAGAATAAAACAATAGAAAAAATAAATGAAATCAGGAGCTAGTTCATTGAGAAAATGAACAAAATAAACCCCTAGCCACACTTATCAAGAAAAGCAGAGTCTGTACACATGTACACAGAATCAGAAATAAAAAAGGAATAATTACAATGGATACCACAGAAATACAAAGAATTATTAGAGACTACTATAAAAATTATATGCCAATCAATTGGACAACCTAGAAGAAATGTACAACTTCCTATAAAAATACAACCTTCTAAGACTGACCCAGGAAGAAACAGGAAATCTGAACAGACCAATTACCAGCAATGAAATAGAACTGATAATAAAAAAACTTCCAAAAAACAAAATTCCAGGTAGATGGCTTAACAGCCCAATGCTACCAAACATTTAAAGAGCTAATACCATCTTTCTTAAAGTGAAGCAAGGTAGAAGATGAAGGAATATATCAAAACTCATTCTATGAGGCCAGCATCACTCAAATACCAAAACCATTCAGAAACCACAAAAAAAGAAAATTACAGACCAATATCCCTGAAGAACATACATGCAAATATCCTCAACAAAATATTAGCAAACTGAATACAAAAATATATCAAAAGATGGAAATATATTGCAATGCAGGCCTACCTCAGGAAATAAGAACAGTCCCAAATGAACAGTCTAAACTCACAATTAATGAAACTAGAAAAGGAAGAACAGATGAGGCCCAAAATCAATAGAAGGAGGGACATAATAAAGATTAAAGCAGAAATAAGTAAAATTGAGAAGAATAAAACAATAGAAAGAATCAATGAAAGCAGGAGCGGGTTCTTAGAGAAAATAAACAAAATAGATAAACCCCTAGCCAGACTTATCAAGAAAAAAAGAGTGTCTACACACATAAACAGAATCAGAAATGAGAAAGGAAAAATCACTACACATACCACAGAAATACAAAGAATTATGAGAGAATGCTATGAAAAATTATATGCTAACAAACTGAATAACCTAGAAGAAATGGACAACTTCCTAGAAAAATACAACTATTCAAGGCTGACCCAGGAAGAAACAGAAAATCTGAATAGACAAATTACCAGCAAAGAAATTGAATTGGTAATCAAAAAATTACCTAAGAACAAAATGACTGGACCAGATGGTTTCACTGCTGAATTTTATCAAACAATTAGTGAAGACCTAATACCTATCCTCATTAAAGTTTTCCAAAATGTAGAAGAGGAGGGAATACTCCCAAACTCATTCTATGAGGCCAACATCACTTCAATACCAAAACTAGGCAAAGGCACCACCAAAAAAGAAAATTATAGACCAATACCCCTGATGAATATGGATGCAAAAATACTCAACAAAATATTAGCAAACCAAATACAAAAATATATCAAAAAGATCATCCATATTCATCAAGTGGGATTCATCTCAGGGATCCAAGGATGGTACAATATTCAAAAATCCATCAACATCATCCACTACGTCAATAAAAAGAAGGACAAAAACCACATGATCATCTCTATAGATGCTGAAAAAGAGTTTGACAAAATTCAGCATCCATTCATGATAAAAACTCTCAACAAAATGGGTATAGAGGGCAAGTACCTCAACATAATAAAGGCCACATATGACAAACCCACAGCCAACATTACACTTAACAGAGAGAAGCTGAAAGTTTTCCTTTAAGATTGGGAACAACAAAGGATGCCCATTCTCCCCACTTTTATTCAACATAGTACTGGAGGTCCTAGCCACAGCAATCAGACAACACAAAGAAATAAAAGGCATCCAGATTGGCAAGGAAGAACTCAAACTGTCCTTGTTTGCAAAAGACAGAATATTGTACATAAAAAACCCTAAACCACTCCAAAACTATTAGATCTAATATCTGTATTCAGCAAAGTTGTGGGATACAAAATTAATACACAGAAATCTGCTGAATTCTTATACACTAGCTATGAACTTGCAGAAAGAGAAATCAGGAAAACAATTCCATTCACAACTGCATCAAAAAGAGTAAAATACCTAGGCATAAACCTAACCAAGGAAGTGAAAGACCTATACTCTAAAAACTACAAGAAACTCTTATGAGAAATTAAAGAGGACACTAATAAATGGAAATTCATCCCATGCTCTTGGCTAGGAAGAATTAATATTGTCAAAATGGCCATCCTGCCTAAAGCAATCTACAGATTCAATGCAATCCCTATCAAATTACCAACAGCATTCTTCAATGAACTAGAGCAAAGAGTTCTAAAATTCATATGGAACCACAAAAGACCCCAAATAGCCAAAGCAATCCTGAGAAGGAGGAATAAAACAGGGAGGTTACGCTCCCTGACATCAAGCTCTACTACAAAGCCACAGTAATCAAGACAATTTGGTACTGGCACAAGAACAGACCCATAGACCAGTGGAACAGAATAGAGAGCCCAGATATAAACACAAGAATATATGGTCAATTAATATATGGTAAAGAAGCCCTGGATATACAATGGGGAAATGACAGCCTCTTCAACAGCTGATGTTGGCAAAACTGGACAGCTACATGTAAGAGAATGGAACTGGATTACTGTCTAACCCCACACACCAAAGTAAACTCAAAATGGATCAAAGACCTGAATGTAAGTCAACAGCTGTGGAAAGCAGTATGGAGATTCCTCAAAAAACTAAAAATAGAAATACCATTTGATCCAGTAATTCCATCCTATGAATTCACCCAAAGAAAACTAAATCCCTGATTCAAAAAAATATATGCCCATCTATGTTTATTGCCAAACTATTTGCAAAGCCAAGATATGGAATCAACCTAAGTGTCCATCAATAGATGAATGTATAAAGAAGAGGTAGTACATATACACAATGGAATATTATTCAGCCATAAAAAGAAATCCTGCCATTTGCAACAACATGGGTGGATCTAGAGGGTATTATGCTCAGAGAAATAAGCCAGGCAGAGAAAGACAAATACCATATGATTTCACTTATTTATGGAGTATAAAAACAAAGCAAAACAGAAGAAACAAAGCAACAGTAATTTCATGACACTGAGAAGTGCCTAGTGGTTACCAATCAGGATGAGTTGGGGTGGGTACAAGGGGGGAAGGGGATGGGGATAAAGGGACACAATAATTCACAATCTCAGTATAAGTTGATCTTGGGACTGTTGAACCACTGTGACATTTAAAACCAGCACAAGATTATTATTAGCAACACTTTAATTAAAAAAAAATAATAATGTGGACATATGTTCCTTGGTACAAACTTTCTTTGACATCAAAAAACTCATGTAAAATTCAAGGGAAGACTATTTCCCTTCTTCAAGAGTTCCTGATTTTTAGTATAATTGCTGTCTGTTGTTATGTACCTTCACATTTGACTATAGCCAATCTCACAGGAATATTATTATAATTTACCTTTTGTCTCTTTGCTGCAAGAACTAAATCTTATGCTATTTGGTATCTTCCACCATGTCTTATACTCCCAGATCTGTAAGGTTCTTTCTACAAATAAATTACATCAAATGGAGTAAAATTCAATTTGTGTTTTATAAATAATTGTGAATTTCATACCCAATAATGTTTTGCTTCCCTTTGAGTGCAAAGATAAGGTTATTGCTTAACGATAATTCAAAATGGGTTTTCTTAACTCTTTTTTATTTTATAAGAAGTATTTTTTTAAAAACATGGTATTTTCTAGAGGGGAAAGTACAAGCATGTCTATAATCATTAGTCTGGGTAGTTTGCTTTTCTTTGTGTTGTTATCTATTTTTAGCCTTTCACACATTTTCTTATCTTCACTTGGATTGATTAAACAATTAGATTTAAACTGATGGTTGGTATTGTTCCTAGCCATCTGATAGGCACACAAAAATTATTGCAAAATGAAATATCTCTGACTGTGGGAGCTCAAAGTTTTCCTTGCATGTAAATGCTTAATAATTGCAACATAAATCGGTGAACGCAGGTATTTTAATTATCATTTGTGGGTCTCACTATCTCTTTGACATTCAGGAACTGTCACTACTAAAATGAAGTGCTGATTCTGGGTTGTCTCCCTTCAAAGTTATTGCTCATCATCTGGTTTTATTTGTTTAGTTCACAGTGGTGTCTCAGTGATATAAATTGCTACATTCGTTACTATTTTTATAGCAATTTCTATTACTAAATAATGCTATCTAGATAAGGCATTTTTTAATGTAAATAAAAATAATTGAATAACAAAAATGTTTTATTTTGGGGTAAATGGCAGAATTTCCAGAATCTCCCTCCCAGTTTTTGTTCACTTACATTTCAATAGGTGTTTATCACTGCAGAGCTTCCCATCGGTCTGGGGCAAGAGGTGGAGAGAAAATGGCCAGTGTGAGCTGCGTCTGGAGGACATGGACACAGCCTAGTGACTGTAATGAATAAACGCCTTTCTCCCAACCTACCCTTTCCCTTGACTCATTTTAGTTTCAACAGTTTCATAAGGAACTCACCTGGGCGAGGAACACCCTTACAGACCATAGTTCTGCATTTTCTCCCAAGATAATGATTCTTTCTGACTTGTATTGTAACTCTAAATTATTCCTGGAAAATATTGCTGCTGCTAATGTGTGACTGTGAGTGAACATTCAATCCTATGTGAACAAGTGAGACTTTAAGTCTACTGAACACTATTTCTTTCACAGTACTATTTGTAATCAATCATTCTAATTTTTCCAGTACCCAAATTACTTGAGTGATGCTAGAAAACTCAGACCAAATACAAGACAGATCTCCAGAGATTCAGGATCTCTGGACAGGAGGGAAAAATAAGAGATTCATGTGCTTCTAGGACAGGGAAAAGAGGTTTATGTTCAGAAGTTTTTACTGAACACAAGGAACCCAGGGAAGCAAATAGGGTCTTGTTTTTGAAGCAATGAATACATACGTATATCGTATATAAATCAAGGGAAAAGAAAGGATTTAAAAAAAGAGAAAGAAAAGCATATGAAGTCTTTCTGAATATTTATAACTTGACTGAACAAAAAGGAGATATAAATATCTATATATCTATGTCTATCTAAAAAATGGAGAATAAAAGCAAATTGTATACAATCAGTTTTGTGCTGTTTTGCTAAATATAATATGTTGGTATGAAAATATCTGAGTGGACATCTGTGAAATGAAAAATATAAAAGTCATAAATTCAAATTCAAAATTGGGTGGGGTGAGGAATGGTACATCAAAAAATGAGCTAAAAAGAACTCTGCTAAATGCAGTCAGTTGATGAGCTGGGAGATTAGACTAGGAATCCCACATGATACATCACGTGTGTCTGTGTGACAGAGAGAGAGAAAGAGAGAATAGTAAAATTTAACACAGAGAGGAAAAATAAAATTCCATCATCCACCAATACTTATTATATACAAATAGGACAGCACAAAATAGGAAGAGAAAGTAGGGAGGCATACCAAAAAATACTTTTATTTTTAGAACTAAAGAGAAAACATAAGTCCTCAGATTTTCACTGTTTTCCAAAAATAAGAAAACTATATGAGCCATATATCAGGATGAAATTTTAGAACTCAAAAGAGTTCTTTTATTGGAAGTTCCATGAGATGTATGGGAGCAGGAACAATTATTAAATGAATACCCAGCAAAGACAATGTGAATTGTCATTAATAAGCTTAGGTACAAGATTCTGAAGGAATGTCTTTATATTTCTGAATTAAAAATATTTAACTAGAGCTATATTTAATCAAATTAACATCCCATTATGAGAATAAAATAAAACACAGCATGCCAAACATTTCTTATCTATTACCCATATCTGAAAGAATTACTAGAGGATATACTCTGAAAAAAGGAACAATGATTCTAAGAGAGAAATTATACATAAAATAGTGAAGAACAAGGAAACCAGAATAACTAATACTTAAGCTTAAATAAGAGTGGTTTATAAAGGAAAAAAAATGACAATTTAAATTTTAAAGTAAATTAAATGTACTGATGATCTCAATGTAGAACAAGTTTTTTCAGCTCACTGATGTAAAATATGGCAGGAGGTGAGAAGAAGGGAAAAAAAGTTTCTAAGATTCTCGATCTATATGATAAAAATATAAAAGAAGTTATTAACAAAAGGCATTGCATAGAAATAACAAAGCTTATATACACATTAAAATATCAAGACAACCAACATTAGAGAAAAAATGAAACTAAGATAACTACATGAGTTCATCCAAATATAAGAATATGAATTAAAAAAAAATAAAAAAGTAGAAAACATACAGTAAATTGTCAGGAAATAGACTAAACATCTCAGTAATAACAAATGAAATATCTAAAAATATAACAATTTGAATGCTTAGTCTCAGGGTTTAAAAAACATGATCTTGTTTCCTGTTTAAAAGAGTTATATTTATAAGAAAATGACTCATAAATGTCAGTAGTGAAGAAAGAAACAAGTGTATTATATTAGATATATATAAAAAAAACAAGTATGTCATTATTACTGTTAGAGAAAAGGACATGTTAGTTAAATACATTTAAGATGACAAATAGTTATCATTTATAATATATAATAAAATTTAGCCTTGGCTAGAGTGCAAACAATATATTGGTAGTGTACAATCCTTCAAAAGATGCATTAATTTATTCAATCTGTCACATTGAAAGCCTATGTTTTATCAGGTGTGTTTTGTCCTCTAGAAAGAAAACAAGTAAGATGTAATTTCACAGAATTGTGAAATGAGGAAGAGTTATCTTAAACAGGAAGGCAAAGTCTATAGGAAGAACAGGCGGTAGTGAGGACATGTCAGAATCTGAGAGGCATGTTTCCTTTGAGTTGCCTGGTAGAAGACCAAATACAGATGTCAAGTAAAAGTTGGTTGTATAAGTCTTTGGGTCAGGGTGAAATCCAGCTGGGAGACATAAATTTTAAAATCCTTAGTGTAGAAACTACATCTAAAAACATGTGACTGAATGATATTTGGTAAATATGTAAACTTAAGAAAAGTGAAAACCAAAAAAAAAGAAATCTAAAGACTAAGCCCTTGGTAATTCCAATATCATTAGAGCAGGAAATGAGAGAAAACAATGAAGAAAAGTGAATATGAGTGGCTAGAGCAGAGAAGGATATCCAGGACAGTGCTGATAGTCTGGATTACAAAGTAAAGTTGTGTTCTAGGGATGAGAGGCAAATCTGGAGATAGACATGCAAGAGTATGACTAGGAATTGACTATACAGTCATTGCTGACCTTGCATGAGCAATTTTGAAAGAGTGATGGAAGCCATAGATCTGACTGTAATAGACTCAAAGGGTAATATGTAGAAAAGAATTAGGGTTAATGAGTTTTAGATGAGTCTTCTAAGGAGTTTTATCGTAAAGAAAAAAAAACATGGGAGTAAAATTTGGAGATTTGATGGGGGGTTTGTTAATTTGGGTTTGTTTTAAGATGGGGCAGCATGTCTGAATACTAAGATCATGCACATGCCTAAAAATAGAAAAATAAGAGAAAGGGGAAAATTGATGGAGTGATGAACTTCATGGAACTAGTGAGACTAGGATCTACTGCACAACTGAAGGTGTAGCCTTGGCCAGGGTGCAAACAATATTGGTAGTAAACCAGAAAGATGCATGTCACCACAAACACAATTAGGTAGGTTGAAATGATTCAGCAGCTTGTAAAAAGTTCTCCTCTAACTGCTATAATCTCTTCAGTAAAACACAAAGTGTGATCTTCTAGTTAAGGTGTAGCTGTTAGGCATTTGAGAAGATAGGACAATATATGGAATTGTCATCTAGAAGAATAGCAGAGTGAACAGAGAACGGAAAAGGGCAATACAGTTGTTGAGCAGCAGCCGGGGTACACAGAAGCTAGAAACATGATTCTCAGCATGAACACTCAGCACGATGGCACGTGGTTCACCAGCACGTTCAGGTAGATGGATTCAGGTTTGGGGTGGGTAGAGAGCGAACCAGAGAGTAACCAGCTGAGGATAATAAAGCTGAACAGGAGCATGGGAGCTGAGGATATAAACAAGGAGTTGATTAGAACGGTTTACAATGGAATTTAGGCTGGATAAGTTTAGAATTGAAAGCATGACATGAAGAAAGAACAGAGAAAAAAGATCAGTACATTTTAGGTTTGGTTATGAGTGCTGCGATTTTAAAGCATGTGAACTGGGAAAATAAAAGGGGGTGACTAGAGGACATTGTGCTTGAAATGAGATTATGAAAGATTTGCATCTGCTTATAATGATAAAAGGTAGAGTATGATCATGTTTGTTGGGTGAATTATCTATGTCAATATTTAAATCATCAGGCATCATGAAAGCAGCAATGTTAGACAGTGACAGTGCGCTGGGACATAAAATTTTAAGGGGTATAAAATGAAACCTGTGTCTGGATATTTGTAAGAAGAAGTATGACATAAAATTTCAATATGTGTGTCTCCAGGAATGAGGAAGGAACATTATCAAAGTTAGGTGTTTTGAAAGAAAGTGGAGGATAAAGTATAAATGTGACAAGGGGGATACCTAATTCCATCTCTAGACACAGTACTATGAGGAGTAAGGAAATGAAATAGCCATCATTTCAGAATCTTACAAGAGAAGCACTATTCTCATGGGGGAAGTGGGACATGCTGGGTTTTGATAAGCGCAAGAAAACAAGGAAATTTTTAAAAACATGGTTCAGGTGATTGTATCAATTATTTACTGCAGCTTAAGAAAACATCCAAATTTTAGAGTTTAAATTAACAACCATTTCCTCCCCCTCAAAAGTCTACAAACCAGCTAAGAGGTTCTGTTGATCTGGGTCAAAATCGTTGACGAGGATTGGGCTTGCTCATGTGTCTGCAGTTAGTGAGTTGGCTGCAGCTGGCTGGTCTAGGATGGTTTTAGCTAGGATGTCTCAGTTCTGTGTGTATCTCATATTACTTCAGCAGTCATTCTCTGTTCTCATGGTAATGCAGAAAATATGAATTAATTCAGAAAAGAAGTATAAATTTGGCAAAAACATATTACACTGAGTTTACTCTTGTTAGTAATCAGTGAAATACAAGTCAAAATTATAAAATGATACTTTTATTATACATCATTTTCAGAAATATTTATAAAATTCAGTGATAGTAATGAAGTGGAAAATATATACTCTCATTCATTTTGGGAGGAAAATATGTTGGTGTTTCTTTCTGGAGGGAGTTTCAGTAATATACATCAATATTTCAATTGTAACTACCAGTCCGGAAAATATACTTCCGAATATCAGTCATAAAGAAATACTCACAGCAAGTATAGAAAAGGATATTTAAGTATATTCACTTTATCTTTTTACAAAATATCAAACATTACTATGAAATTGCATAAGTGAAGCTTAAAGTATATTAATCCCTCACCTATCAAAGACTTAAAAGAAGATGTGACAAATTGGTTAACTAAACGTATTTTAATAAAGGCACTATTTTCAATGATATGAATACAATTTTAGGAAAAGTGACAAGGGCGGTACAGTGCCCGGGGATAGTAACAGTGGAAAACTCCTAGTGCGTTGGGCCTGAAAGGGAAGGTGTTGGCTCCACAGTCAGAAACCCGGGGCAGCTGTATGTGGAAGGCCGTCTAACAAGGACTGTGATCTTTGGTAGAGGAAGACGGCAAACTCACAGGAAAGAAGCACAAGGGAAGATGGGGAACCAATGACCCAATCTTGCATTTTTTTCCTTTCTGAACCTCCTGCCAATGACTTTTACTTCTTTGGCTAGAGCAACCAGAAGACAGTGCGCAAGAGAGGTGTGGCGATCAAGTGCCCTGCAGGCAGGCATTGCAGTTGTCCCCAAGGGCACAGAAATGGGTAGAGAAGAGTAGAGATTAGATCCGGGGAGACATATGGAAGACAACCAGCACAGAATATAATAGAATATTAAACAGCAGACAAAAAATTGAGGTAAGCTTATGCTTATTGAAAAAAAAAGATTTCTCCAAAATGGTTAAATGAAAAAAGAAAAGTTTTCAATTTGGTACCTACAACCTAATTTTTTTGTTCTTTGTTTTATTAAGATATAATTGATATATGATCTTATGCTCAGATTTCACATGAGCAACATTGTGGTTACTACATTCCCCCATTATCAAATCCCTACCATATATCCCATTACAGTCACTCTCCAACAGCATAATAAGCTTCTCTGTGCAATACTTCCTTCCCTGTGCCCTCCCTATATGTGTAATCATAATGCTGGGTAATCCTCTTATTCCTCCCTTCCCACCCACTCTCCCCAGTCCCTTTCCCTTTAGTAACTTTTAGTCCATTCTTGGGTTCTGTGAGTCTGCTGTTGTTTTGTTCCTTCACATTTTGCTTTGCTGTTAAACTCCACAGAACAGTGAAAGTATCTGGTACTTGTCCTTTTCCACCTGGCTTATTTCACTGAGCATAATACCTTCTAGCTCCATCCATGTTGTTGCAAATGGTAGGATTTGTTTTCTTCTTATGGTTGAATTATATTCCATTGTGTATATGGACCACCTCTTCTTTATTCATTCATCTACTGATGGAGACTTAGGCTGCTTCCATTTCTTGGCTATTGTAAATAGTGTGGCTATAAACATGGGTACATATCTTTTTAAATCTGGGATCCTGTATTCTTAGGGTAAATTCCTAAGAGTGGAATTCCTGGGTCAAATGGTATTTCTATTTTTAGTGTTTTCAGGAACCTCCATACAGATTCCACAATGGTTAAACTAATTTACATTCCCAGCAGTGTAGGAGGGTTCCCTTTTCTCCACATCCTCGCCAGCATTTGTTGTTGTTTGCTTTTTGGATTTTCGCCATTCTAACTGGTGTAAGGTGATATCTCATTGTGGTTTCAATTTGCATTTCTCTGATAACTAGCAATGTGGAGTATCTTTTCATGTGCCTGTTGGCCATCTGACTTTCTTCTTTGGAGAAATGTCTGTTCAGCTCCTCTGCCCATTTCTTAATTGGCTTATTTGCTTTTTATTTGTTGAGGTGTGTGAGCTATTTATATAACTTGGATGTCAACCCCTTATCAGATATGTCATTTATGAATATATTCTCCCATACTGTAGGATGCCTTTTTGCTCTACTGATGGTGTCCTTTGCTGTACAGATGCTTTTTAGTTTGATATAGTCCCACTTGTTCATTTTTGCTTTTGTTTCCCTTGCCCGAGGAGATATGTTCATGAAAAAGTTGCTCATGTTTATATTCAAGAGAATTTTTACTTATGTTTTCTTCTAAGAATTTTATGGTTTCATGACTTACATTCAGGTCTCTGATGCATTTAAAGTTTACTCTTGTGTATGGAGTTAAACAGTAATCCAGTTTTGTTTTCTTACATGTCTCTGTCCAGTTTTGCCACCACCAGCTGTTGAAGAGGCTGTCATTGCCCCATTGTATATCCATGGCTCCTTTATCATATATTAATTGGCCATATATGCTTAGGTTAATATCTGGACTCTCTATACTGTTCCATTGGTCTATGGGTCTGTTCTTGTGCCAGTACCAAATTGTCTTGATTACTGTGGCATTGTAGTAGACCTTGAAGTTGGGAAGCAAGATACCCACTGCTTTATTCTTCCTTCTCAGGACTGCTTTGGCTATTTAGGGTCTTTTGTGGTTCCATGTGAATTTTAGAATGATTTGCTCTAGTTCATTGAAGAATGCTGTCAGTATTTTGATGGGGATTGCATTGAATCTGTAGATTGCTTTAGGCAGGATGGCTATTTTGACAATATTAATTCTTCCTATCCATGAGCATGGGATGTGTTTCCATTTATTGGTATCTTCTTTAATTTCTCTCAAGAGTGTCTTGTAGTTTTCAGGGTATAGGTCTTTCACTTCCTTGGTTAGGTTTATTCCTAGGTATTTTATTCTTTTTGATGCAGTTGTGAATGGAATTGTTTTCCTGATATCTCTATCTGCTAGTTATCATCAGTGTATAGGAATGCAACAGATTTCTGTGTATTAATTTTGCATCCTGCAACTTTGCTGCATTCAGATATTAGTTCTAGAATTTTTGGAGTGGATTTTTTAGGGTTTTTTAAGTACAATATCATGTCATCTGCAAACAGTGACAGTTTAACTTCTTCCTTACTAATCTTCCTTACCTTTTATTTCTTTATGTTGTGTGATTGTTGTGGCTAGGCCTCCAGTACTATGTTGAATAAAAGTAGGGAGAATGGACATCCTTCTCTTGTTCCCAAACTTAGAAGAAAAGCTTTCAGCTTTTGACTGTTAAGTATGGGTTTGTTATATATGGCCTTCATTATGGTGAGATACTTGCCCTGTATACCCATGTTGTTGAGAATTTTTATCATGAATTGGTGTTGAATTTTTTTCAAATGCTTTTTAAGGATCTATGGAGATGATCATGTGATTTTTGTCCTTCTTTTTATGGATATAGTGGATGATGTTGATGGATTTTTGAATGTTGTACCATCCTTGCATCCCTGGGATGAATCCCACTTGATCATGAAGTATGATCCTCTTCATGTGTTTTTGAATTCAGTTTGCTAATATTTTGTTGAGTATTTTTGCATCTTAGTTCATTAGGGATATTGGTCTGTAGTTTTCTTTTTTTGTGGTGTCTTTGCCTGGTTTTGGTTTTAGAGTGATGCTGGCTTCATAGAATGAGTTTGAAAGTATTCCTTCCTTTCTATTTTTTAGAAAACATTAAGGAGATTGGGTATTATGTCTTCTCTAAATGTCTGATAAAATTCAGCAGTGAATCCATCTGCTACGGGGGTTTTGTTCTTGGGTAGTTTTTTGATTACCGATTCAATTTCATTGCTGGTGATTGGTCTGTTTTAGGTTTTCTGTTTCTTCCTAGGTCAACCTTGGAAGCTTGTAGTTTTCTAGAAAGGTGTCCATTTCTTCTAGATTATCCAGTTTGTTAGCATATAAGTTTTCATGGTATTCTGTAATAATTCTTTGAATTTCAGTGGTGTCCATAGTGAATTTTCATTTCTCATTTCTGATTCTGTTTATGCGTATACACTCATTTTTTTTCTTGATAACTCTGGCTAGCAGTTTATCTATTTTGCTTATTTTCTCAAAGAACTAGCTCTTGGTTTCATTGATTCTTTCTACTGTTTTATTCTTCTCAATTTTATTTATTTCTTCTCTGATCTTTATTATGTCCCTCCTTCTACTGACTTTGGGCTTCATTTGTTCTTTATCCAGTTTCAATTATTGCAATTTTAGACTGTTAATTTGGGATTGTTCTTCCTTCCTTAAATAAGCCTGAATTGCTATATACTTTCCTCTTAGCCTGCCTTCACTGCATCCCACAGAATTTGGGGCACTGAGCTGTTATTGTCATTTGTCTGCATATATTGCTTGATCTCTGTTTTAATTTGTTCACTGATCCATTGATTATTTAGGGACATGTTGTTAATCCCCCTGTGCTTGTTAGCCTTTCTGTTTTCTTTGTACAATTTGTTTCTAGTTTCTTACCTTTGTGATCTGAGAAGTTGATTAGTACAATTTCAATCTTTTTGAATTTGCTGAGGCTCTTTTTGTGCTCTAGAATGTGATCTACTCTGGAAAATGTTCCACGTGCACCTGAGAAGAATGTGTATACTGCTGCTTTTGGATGGAGTGTTCAGTCTGTTAGGTCCATCTGTTCTAGTGTATTGTTCAGTGCCTCTGTGTCCTTATTTTCTGTCTGGTTGATCTGTCCTTTGGAGTGGGTGGTGTGTTGAAGTCTCCTAAAATGAATGCATTGCATTCTATTTCCACCTTTAATGCTGTTAGAGTTTTTTTGTACATATTTGAGTCCTGCTATTTTGGGTGTATATATATTTATAATGGTATGTCCTCTTGTTGAACCAACCCCTTTATCATTATATAATGTCCTTCTTTGTGTCTTGTTACTTTCTTTGTTTTGAAGTCTGTTTTATCTGATACAAGAACTACAACTCCTGCTTTTTTCTCCCTTTGTTTGCATGAAATATCTTTTCCCATCCCTTCAGTTTTAGTCTGTGTATGTCTTTGGGTTTGAAGTGTGTCTCTTGTAGGGAGCAAATAGATGGGTCTAAATTTTATCCATTCTGTAACTCTGTCTTTTGAGAGGTGTACTCAGTCCGTTTACATTTAGTGTGATTATTGATAGATATGTACTTATTGCCATTGCAGGCTTTGGATTCATGGTTACCAAGGGCAGCTTCTTTTCTATCTAGCATTCTATCCTAACCTTTATTATGCTGTTATAAACACAATCTAAGATTATTCCCCTCCCACCTTCTTTTTCTCTTCCTCCTCCTCTCTCTAGATGTTAGGTGTCATATTCTGTACTCCTTGTGTATCCTTGACTGACTTTGTGGGTAGCTGATTTAATTTTGCATTTGGTTAGTATTCAATTGGTCTACTTCCTTTGCTGTGGTTTCATTTTCTCTGGTGACAGTTTTTTAGCCTTAGGCACACTTTCATCTAGAGCAGTCCCTTTAAAATTCACTGTAGAGATGGTTTATGGCATGTAAATTCCCTCAACTGTTGCTTTTCTGGGATTTGTTAAACCCCACCTTCAAATTTAAATGATAATCTTTCTGGATAGAGTATTCTTGATTCAAGGCCCCTCTGTTTCATTGAATTGAATATATCATGCTACTCCCTTCTGGCCTGTAAGGTTTCTACTGAGAAGTCTGATGATAGCCTGATGGGTTTTCCTTTGTAGGTGATCTTTTTCCTCTCTCTGGCTATTTTTAATGCTCTGTCCTCATCCTCGATCTTTGCCATTTTAATTATTATATGTCTTGGTGTTGTCTTCCTTGTGTCCCTTTTGTTCGGAGATCTGTGGACTTCCATGGCCTGAGAGACTATTTCTTTCCCCAGTTTGGGGAAGTTTTCAGTAATTATTTCTTCAAAGACACTTCCCCTTTTTCTCTCTCTTCGTCTTCTGGTACCCTTATAATGCAAATATTGCTCTGTTTGGATTGGTCACACAGTTCTCTTAATAGTCTTTCATTCCTAGAGATCCTTTTTCTCTCTCTGCCTCAGCTTCTCTGTATTCCTGTTGTCTAATTTCTATCCCATTTACTGTCTCCTCTACCTCATCTAATATGCTTTTAAATCCCTCCCTTGTTTGTTTTATTTCAGTTATCTCCCTTCTGAGTTCGTCCCTTAGCTTTTGAATATTTTTCTGTAGCTCTATTAGCATGTTTATGACTTTTATTTTGAATTCTTTTTCAGGAAGATTGGTGATTTCAGTCCCACCAAGCCCTCTTTCTGGTGTTTGTGGGATTTTGGATAGAACAAGATTCTTCTGCCTTTTCATTGCCCTGGAGCAATGGGTGTGGTTACAGGTGAATGGAGCGGGTGTCAGCTGGGAGGACAAAGTCCCTTCCTGCTTCTCAGTCACAGTGCCTGTCTCCGCTGTCTGTGCCAGTTAACTGTGCACAGGGAGGGGCCTCTGGGTTGATCCCCTAAGCTGATGTGGGCAGGGCATCCCTTGGGATGGCATAGGGCAATAGTGGGGGTCACCAGCAAGCTTTGCGGGTTCTGCCGTGAGAAAAAAGACCTTTTATGCTCCTCAGTTGCCATGTCTGTCTCCACTGAGACAGAGGGAGAAGCCTCTGTGCTAAGCTGTGTAGTTGTTGTAGGCAGGGCTGCCCTACAGCTGGTCTGCATCAATGCCACAGTCAGATGGTTTCCACACAGGTGCCGGCTTGGAGGAAGGAGAGGCATGCTGCTTATCACAGTGGGGGACTTCAGAGCTGCATTGCCAACCAGGGCATGGAGCACCTTCAGTTTCTGAAAGTTCCTAACCTGTTGGGCTGAGTGTGCCAGGCCGATTTTGTCCACCTGTTCCTACTTCTAAACCCATGCCCCTTTAGCAGCCTTCTGACTCTTGAGAAGTCTTTCACAGCACCTGCTTTTCTCTTGTCCCAGGGCAGCTGGTTGTGGGAACCTGTTTGCAGCCTTAGTCTCTGACTTTTGTTTTCAGCCCCTCTAATCTCCAGAGCACCATACAATGTGGGTATTTGCTCCTGGGGTATATTTCTAGGGCATGGTATTTAGCAGTCCTGTGCTTCCTCTCCCTTCGTGCCCTGATTTTCTTCCACCTGCAGGTGAGCTTGGGTCAGGGGAATGCTCGGGTCCCACCGGGTCACGGCTTTTTTACTTTACCCTTTTCCATGAGATGTTCACTTCTCCCAGATGTAGACTGGCTGGTGCACTCTTACTTCTGGTCACCCTTCTAGGAATAATTGTATTTGCTGTATATTCAAAATACAGTTTTGGGAGATTTCCAGCACACTTTTCATGCTGCCATCTTTTGCCACTACAACCTAATATTTTTATATGAAATACATAAAGTGGCCACATAGTTCTAAATATATATACATATTTGTGATGGTTAATTTCATATATCAGACTGACTAGGCTAAGGGATACCCAGATAACCAGTAGAACATTACTTCTGTGTATATGCATAAGGGCATTTCTGGACAGAGTAGCATTTGAATTGGTAGATGGAGTAAAGAAGACCCAGTTTAACCGACGTGAGCAGGCATCAAACCAATCCACTGAAGCCTCAGACAGAACAAAAATTCCACTGGAGGAAGGACAAATTCTCTTCCTCTCCTCTTCAGCTGGAACATCCTGCCCTCAGACGTCAGAGCTCTTGGTTGTCTGGCCTTTGCTCTGGGACTCACAACTAGGGGCTCCCACAGTTCTCAAACCTTCAGTCTTGGACTGAATTACAACACTGGCCTTCTGAGTTGTCTAGCTTGCAGGTGGTATATCCTGGGGCTTCTCAGCCTTCAGAATCATGTGAGCCAATTCCCTAATCTTTTCTTACATATACATAGAGAGGAATATAGGATATATACATATGTTGTTTTTCTGGAAAAACCTAATACAATGTATTTTTTAGCGAATTAAAAACAACTTGGATGTCCTTTAATTGTTAACATGTGGGTAGTATGGAAATGGGCAGGACATGAGGGGAGAGCTTTCATTCTTTAGTATTCTAAATTTTAGAATAAACATGTATTTATGTATCAAGTTTATTTAAAATTAAAAATTTTTAAGTATATAAAACCAGTTTTAAAATTCTGTAGAGCAATTGCACAAATTTGGGAGTTGGACAAGGTTTTTATATTGATACACAATTTCTCTTCTAGTATATTAAATATTTAGAATCAAGATGAGAAAACCACAGTGGAAGACTACTGCCTTAGCTTAAGTGTGTCCTTTATCAGTTTGTTATTATTCCATTGTATCAATTTGGAATGACTGTTCATAATAACATCATGTAAGTCCTGTCTTTTATGTCAATGTACTTTTGCATGCGTTCCTCAGTTAACACTAAGAAATGCTTGTATCTGGTGGTAAGCAGAAATAATTATCTCTCTTACCAGTGAGAAATAAAATTTGAAGTGAGGTATAGATACACCAAGGACTTTCTCCAAATATTCAAAGTGAGTTATTGACAGAACATAAAATAGAACACATTTCTCCCAAGTTCTTGCCTGGAGATTTCCACTCTATGTCACCTGATAATCAAAGGTGTTTGCCATATGGAAAAAGTATGCATGGAAGCAATAAAGCCATGTCATATTAATGGCTTTATTACTTTAGAATCTACTGCTAACCTCTATGGAAGTTGTAAAAAAAACTTGGTTTTGTTTCTACAAGAAATTCTGCAATAATCTAAGCTGCAGTTCCCAAAATGTGTGACAAATTTTCCCAAAGCATCATGGAGAAGTCAATTGGGATGCTACAGGACACTTTAAATTTTCATGGAAAGCACAGTGATACCAGACATTTCGCAACACTGAATGAACTACTAGCTCTAGGAATGCCGTGTCTACATTAGATACAGGCAGTATCTACATTGCATACATATACTTCCATTATTTCATAACTTTTCAACATCAAGTTTTGTTAGCTCCTGAGACCACAAGCAAGTACTATATGAAAATTAACCAGCAATGGACAATGAAGGTGATTTTTAGCCAAATTGATTCTGGAATTTGAGTTGTGCAGTGACAAACAGACATATAGATGCCTTTAGTAAGTAATACTATTTATTTAATTGTGGTTAACTTCTACTAATTCCTTTGATTATTTTCTTTCAGATGGCTTCAATTTTTTAGGGCACAAATACTTAAGTTGTTTGTACCTAAGTGCCTTATTAAATAGTATTCTTAGTTATTTCTTTTGGTCTAGGGTCACTATGAAAATATTGCTGAGACACTAAGGGCACTTTGATCAGGGAAAATTTGGAAACCTCTGATCCAAAGTATTAAAATTATAGTTAAGAGAGGCAAATTACAAAAGTTCCAGGCACAAATTCCCAAGTTCATGTAGCACATGTTACTCTAATAACTCTAAGCTTATTCTTTCTCTGCTCTAGTTTATCAAACAACATTCTACTCTTTTACTGTCCTTTGTTATTTTGGGGCAGGGGAAGAGGAGTTAATTGACATGGTCTCCTCTTACATGAACTTATATCCAAATGGTATGTTTCAGGACTTACAATTGAGTATAATAAATAGGGAGAACCACTTCTTTGTTCCTTTCATGCACTAAGATTATTTCCCCAACTTTTATTAATTTTTTGTGACTCATTTGGCAAAGAAAATATGCTAATGTGTATAGTCTAGCAGAAAGCAGGTATTAAGCACTGTACTGTGAAATTATGCTTGTTGATACCATGAGCACAAACATTTACAGAGAACAGAGATATGAAAAACAAGGGGAAATCATGCTGTAAATAGAGTTCTAGACGAGCAATCAGATCATGTCTGCAGCCGTGTAGTTTACATTACCCTGGGCAACCCAGGTAGTCTTCTGGGTCTCAGTTTTGTTTTCACTTGGAAAATGTTCATTCACAGACTTACCAATCTAACAATAGTTTGTCAGCATGTAGAGTGGTTTGAGGAATTTAATGATGAAGGTAAAATAATATGTATTGTACAAATGGAAGAACTCAGGCATGTTCTTGCTTTCAAGGGTATGGTTTTTTACTTTTTTCCTGATTACTCTGCCTTTTGTGATCTAGTTTATAATTTCTTCACTTCTTCAAAACTACAAAAGCTTACTAAACATGTTTTATGAATGCATGAAAATCTGGTGTATTTGTTTGCACTAGAAAACTAATGAAAACGAGTTTAAGAAAATGATTCCATTTTAAAGTAGGTCAACATTAATAAAATACTGAGAAATAGACTTAAGGTGCAAGAATTGTACACTGAAAATTATAAAACATAGCTGAAAGAAACTGAAGGAAATAAATGGAAAGACATGCCATGGTGATGCAAATAAATAATATTGTTAACACGGCACTAGTATATAATATAATCTACAGATTCAATATGATTCCTATGAAAAATTCCAAAGGGCTTTGGGTAGAGATGGGTATGTTTATTTTTGGGTGTATTATTTTCTTTTTTTTAGGGAAACTAAGTCACTGCTTATAAAAACCTGTGTGAGCTCTCATGCCCATGCCTTTCGCACTTCCCTTGGCTCGGCCTCTCCCCATCTTCCAGGAACTGCAACAAGGTGGGTGTGGTATGGCCACAACCACCAACTCAATAAGCAACATGAATGAGGCCTCTGTTCTGATAATTCCCCACAGTAGCCAGGCTTCTCATCCTTAATACTGTTCCCATCACCATCCTGTTGGCATAGATGATTGTTAGTATTATTACCAAATAGGGTTGGTAATAACAATAATGTTATGCTGGAAACCTTCCATTTGCCAGACAAGGTTTGGTACAATCTCTATCAAAATTTAAGACTGTTGTAGTTATAATAAAATTGTTCTAAGATTTATATGGAAAAGCAAAGAAACTAGAATAGTGAAAACAATTTTTAAAAAGAGTAATGCAAGAGATATCAGGTTATCCTATTTCAATACCTGTCATATAATTAATCAAGACTGTGCAGCATGCGGAGAGACAGATACGTATATCATTGGCACAGATATCTTCACATTTTCTACCCATCCAGAGAGGTACATCCACATATGTATATATATATGGATATGGGGGGAGTATATCCCCCCAGATTCCTTGTCACAAATCTTCTGTGATCCTTTCAAGTCCCTGACCACGCAGTCCAATCACTGTCCGTAGCTCATGAATGGTCACATGTGGATAGTCCTGAGCGCTCTGACCACCCTGCTGTACCTCTTGAGCGGTCCACTTTCAGATGGTGCCTGTATGTTGTAGAGAACCATCTGTAAACTAGGCCCGAGTTTTTTCTTCCTCAGTCAACTGACTGTAAATGTTAACCACTTCTACAAATATACTTTCACAGAGAGGCCTACAATAGTGCTTAAATAACTGGATACTGTAGCCTAATGAAATTGACATGTAAAACTAAGCATCACGCCACCTGAGAAAATACTTAGAGGCATCTTAGAGATTCTATGGAAAAACCAATGACAAGAGGGCAGGTTTGGAAAAGAAAGGGAGGGTAACAAAGCTGGCAACAATTTGACCCTATTTTTACAGTAAGAGTTTATTTCTGGCTAAGTCTGGGGGACGGTCATCAGCCCTTATGTAATTGAAACCTCTGTCACTGATAGCACCTTTTTCATAGTTATAAGTTCATTCAATTTTCACAATATCATAGGGTAATTTTTATTACCTTTGTCTCATTTTTGGCACAGAGATGTAATTATGGCAAAGTTGCACAGTTAGTTAATGGCAGAGGTTAGATGCAAGCCCAGACAGTCTGGCTCTGGAATCTGGTTTCTTACCAATACTGCCTCGCAGGTAAATGGAAAATTTATGGGTTTTCAATATGTAGACTGAGTGCCTCCAATTCTAATAGCTTTATTTCATATTCCTCAGACTTTCTAGCTCTACTAGTTCAGTTTCAGCTTTCTTGGCATGTCAACACCAAGGCCAGTGGCCCCTTGGCAAGTCGTCAGAGCCGAGACGTGTACCGCAGCATCCAGCGTCCATGGGGAACTGCTGTATGATCAGCGACCAGCGTCTCTCATGACTAAGAGAGAGATTATCAGAGAGCTGTGGAATGAAAAATGTTTAGTTCCTGTTGTAGATCTTTCCTTCTGATAGACCAACTGACTGCTTGATAAATGGTTTCCAACCACACCTTGATTTCTAAGCTTATTAACACTTCCATTTATTCACACACTCACCCTGGGGTACAGCCTTTTAAGGAAGGTTTCCCCCGAACCTTCTTTCTGTGCTCAGCTTCTACTCTGAAAAGCAGCAGACCCCTGAAGGTGGGCCCCCTTATCGGCATTCCTGACCTCCTCTTGTTTAGTCTCTGGTTCTAGCTTGTCAACTATGGGGGTGCAAACCCCACAGAAAAGCAAATTCTCTTTGAATGATGGAAGACGCTAAATAGCAATTTGGGAGACGTATGTGCACTTTCTCTTGCAGGCAATGTGGAGTCATTAAAGATTTCTCTGCAAGGGGTGCTATTCTTTCTTTGCATTTCTTAATGGTGCCGTTTATCCAACATATACCACACGTGAAAGACCCTCACCATTGGAATATTTAACTACCTTTTAATTATATTTCTATTATATATTTTTTCCTATTTTTTTAAATAATTTATTTTGCTTTCATTAATCTACAATTACATGTGCAATATTATGGTTATTAAACTACCCCCCTTCGTCAGGTCCCCCCCACCAACCCCATTACAGTCACTGTCCATCAGCGTAGTGAGATGCTATAGAGTCACTACTTGTCTTCTCAGTTGTACAGCCCTCCCTGTGCCCCCCCCAACATTTCGTCTGCTAGGCCTAATGCCCCTTTTTCCCCCTTATCCCTCCCTTCCCACCCATCTTCCCCAGTCCCTTTCCCTTTGGTAACTATTAGTCAGTTCTTGGGTTCTGTGAGTCTGCTGCTGTTTTGTTCCTTCAGTATTTTTTCGTTGCTCTTATACTCCACATATGAGTGAAATCATTTGATACTTGTCTTTTTCGGCTTGGCTTATTTTAGGTCATTTGAATACGAGCAGGTCTCCTAGGTAACCCAATCCTTTGCTGATAAAAGCTAAACAGAAGTGTTGTCTGTAGTGGTTATCAGAGAGGACAGGAATTCAAGTAAAATACACCATGCATTGCAAATGAGGATATGGAGCGATGGAGAAACTGAAATGATCAGAAATCTCTGGAGAATTTCCTTCCTCTAATTGCTTTTGTGTTTGACCCTCTGAAAACTTTATATTTTCATAATGGCTTTGTTTCCTGGGCAGAGGGCCGGGGAGTATACACATAGGAGGTATCTTGGTTAAAAACTGAATCTTCTACGTGCTAAAGAAAAGTGACTAGCCTGAAATGCAAAGACAGAGCTTTAAAGTTGTGTTTATTGCGTAAGCTCTGAAGTAAGAAGTTATTTTTTCATTCTGAATTTACTTAAGGCCTATGAGATTGAATTCTTTAATTCCCCATTTCAGCATTAACTGTGAAATTGTGCATACATGTACTTTAATTGAAATCAGTAACATTTGTTTTACAGAACAACTTTCCAGAGAATAACTTTATAGTCTACTATGATTAGCCTTTACTTCAAATGTAAAATTAAATTGTATAGTTCTTTTTCTTCATTGTTTTTCTGCTGGAGGAAAACATAATGGCATTTTTTATGCAACAACTGTTAAATTTTCAATAACCACACTAGCTAAAAATGTGAAATGATGTACATTTTTCTAAGTTATATTTAATAATTTGTTTCAGGAATATTAATGCACACACTCTGTTTCATATCATTGTACACAATAGTAAGGCAAGCTGGGAGAGTAAGTCCCAAAGAACACCCTTTACTGAGGGCTCAGCTTATTTTTAGCCTAAATTTCACTTTATGTAAAATAAGAGAATAGAGCCAAACTTGAAGTGTGTCACAAGTGCTAAATGACAATATTTATGGGACATGCTTAACATGGAATCTAGAATGCAATAGTATTAAAAGTTTTCCTTTCTGCCTGCCTACATACAGTAACAATCTCTCAACTTTGCTTAGCTTTAATCATTAATGGGTTAGGAATGCTGCTTAGGTTAATATAGTTTTAAAACACGGCAATCAAATTTATGTCTTCATTAATGAAGGTACTAAAGTATTCCACTGATTTTTTTCAGTTTTCCCTGAGGTTCAGGGATAGGTTTTCATTTTGCTCCTACTATTATCCTGAGTCAGTCTATCAATTCCACCTCATTTCCAGAAAGTTATAACAGGGCCAGGTTGCCACTCACAGATACAGTCCAGCACAACTTCCCATGTATTCAAAACCCAATGCTGCAGCTTTATATGACAAGGTTTGAGAATGGCAAGTGCATCTGTGACTATGCCAATTTTTACCTCAGTGCATGTTGGGGCACAGAATAATAAATATTTGTGTAATTCTGTTAATCAGACTTTAAGCAGTAAGTGTTTGTCTCTGCACTAGGCAACTACCACTTGGCTATAGGCACGCGAAATGGCTGTAAGACTCCCTGCCCTCAGAGGGCATACAGTCACACCAGGAAAGTGTCTCACAAACATGATATAATTCGACAAGGTTGTACACGGCTTCACATGCTTCACACAAGCACTACTTTGGAGAAAAGATGTAAATTCTGTTGATTGAAACAATCAAAAAGTCTTCTTAAAAAGCAGGATGGCTAGAACTCCTAATGCTTAGAAAGGGAAACAGAAGGCAGTGCACACTAAGGCATGTGCCTGTGGAAGCTTCCTGTTACTTTTGATTCATGTTCTCCTATCTGTTCATATAACTTATGTTCTTTTTGTCACTTCCAGCAACTCCTCATATTCTTTCTTTATTCTGTCTTTTGTCCTCAAAGTAAGGGGGATAATATTACCAAGTATTCCAGGATGTCTTCATCTTAAACTTACCTCACGCTCCCACAGCAAGAAGAATCTGCAGACTATCTGCGTATATTGACATCCATTCCAAATGTGTCAAATTTGCACCCTGCAATTTTCCTGCTTTTTTTGACCAGCTGTGTTTTCACGTAAACCATCACGCTTTAGCATATATTTTTCCAAATCTTCACATATTATTTTGTTTCATGTCTTGACACAAAATCTCCAAGATGCATTGCAAGGAGATAGTCTACAATTTACAAGGCTCAATTAATTACCAATGTGTATAAATTCCCAGGCTCAATTTGAACTATATGTGGCTGCAAAATGGAATGACAAATGCTGCTAGATAACCAGGTACATCCTGATATAATTCTGAATTGGTATGTGACTTTTAAAAATAATTTAAACTAGTAATAAATAAGGAGTGGATCTGTACAAACAAAAGAAGTATAACTCCCATAAGAATTAAAATGTGGTCCAGTGGCTCATTTTTTAATTTATTTTTATGGAAGTGGTAGAAGTGAATAGAGTTAATGGCAGACAGCATATTTGCAGAAAGGATTTCTGTGTGAAAGGTCATTAGATGAGTGGCACTCATGGAGGCTCTAACATCCAGTTAGCCCAATCTACGTTTAACAGATGAAAACAGTGAGTCAAAGACTAAGGACTTTGCCATGTACCTAGAAAGTGTCTGAAGGTGATTATAATCCATTTATCTTTACATTTAACCATTTTCACAATAAAATTATAAAAATATCAAAAATTAAAATTTACTTTGTTTCTATAATTTACATACTTACAAATCATGGTCATGTGGGACTTGAGTTAGAAACAGAGTGATTATATATATGTATTAAATATATATGTAAGTCTATTATTAACTGTATATATTGAATGTGTATATGTGTAACTATATATAAATGTGCGTTCATATAATCATGCATAAAATATATATGTGTAAAGAAGAAAAATTTTCAAGTATTAAGAAAACTAAAATAAATGGAAAAGTATATTACTCTTAAGATAAGAAAACTTTACATTTAAGAAGCCCAGAGACTCAGCTAAAATTTTCAATGTTAATTTATTACTAATTTATTTATTTTAAAAAGAAACTTTTGTTGAAGTTCTATGTGGGTGAGGCACAATAAGAGTTCTCCACGTAAGTGTCTGGAGTGCCTTTATTCAGAGCATCTGTTGAAATGTGAGCTCTCACTGTAGACCACTGAGAGGCATGCATTTATAATTTTATATTTTGTTCAAAAATTATTTCTTAAGCCCTGACTTTGCCAGATACTGTTAGTGGTGAATGAAGTAGGTGGCGTGATCCCCACTCTCATGCATCTTATGCTGTAGTCAGGAGAGAAACAGGTATTAAACAAATAAATCTGTTATTGCAAATTGGGAATGGGGTATAAAGGTGATGAATTGAGAATCATGGTACAAAAAACTGAATGACTGGAAGTGCAGGAGGCAGAATTTGAGGGCTACTTGTGTTGGTCAGGAGACATCTGTCTATGAAGGTAACATTTAAAGTAAAACTTCGGGATGAGAAGGATTCATCCATGAGGAAGAATAGGAGGAATGATATTCCAGGCAGAGGGAGTGGCAAGTACAGAGGGCCTAAGCTAAGGAACATACAGTGCGCTATGGAACCAAAAAGGAGGTAAAAATGTCAGGAGTCCACTTAATTTGAAAAGAATGGCCCCAAATGAGAAAGGCAAATCAAAAGGAGTCAGATTACCCAAGATGAGAAGTTTTGAATTTAATTGAAGTAAGATAGAAATTATAAGAAGGGCTTTCAGAAAAGCCTTATTGATATATAATAAACACACTATAAAAGTCACACATTTAAACTGTACAGCTCAATGGTTTTCAGTATATTGGCCGAGTTGTGCAACCATCAGACTAATTCAACTTTGTAATTGTGGTAAAATACCTATAACATAAAATCTAACATTTTAACTATTTTAAAGTGTATAATTCATTGGTTTATGTACAGTCACAGTGTCATGCAACTACCACCATTATCTAGTTCCAGAACCTTTTCATCACCCCAAATGGAAACCTTATATGCATTAAGCAGTCACTCTTCATTCCTTGTCCTCCAAGCCCCTGGAATCTACTAATCTCCTTTTTCTCTCTATGGATTTACCTATTCTGGATATTCCATGTAAATGGAGTTATGTAGTATGTGGTCTTTTGTGTCTGACTTCTTTCATTTAGCATCCTGTACACAGGTGTTCATAGCAGATCTATTCCCAATAGCAAAAGATGTAAACAACCTAAATATCCATTGACAGATGAATGGATAAATAACATGTGGTATATCTATACAATGGAATATTAGTCATAAAAAGGAATGGTGTGCTGAAGAATGAACCTGGAAAACGTTATAATTACAGAACATTTTATATGAAGAGCTTTTAAACAGGGATATGAGAGAATTCAATTTACTTGCAAAAACATCATTGGCTGCTATATGAAGAATGAATTGGAGGAAGCAGGAAAAGTGGGGATGAGAGGCAAGGAGCTTGTTTGTTTAGACTAGGAAGTTGACTGGAGAGAGAGGGAAGCCAACACATTAGAAAGATGTTTAGAAATAGAATTATCAGGCTTCATTGGATATACGGAGTGAAATGTAGAGAGAAATCAATGCAGACACACAGATGTGGAATGCAGCTATGTCACTATAATGGGCAAGACCATGGAAGAAACAGATTTCAGGAAGAAAAGCAGTAGCTAATATGTAATTATGGTCAATATCATGTATTGGTCAATATCATTTATTGGAGAGTATGTGAACCTATTAGAACTGTCATGTAATGGAGGTGGAAGAGTAAAATTTATATATCCACTTTGGAAAACTATTGAGTAGCATCTTCCAAAAACAAATAGGCACATAAAATATACACCAGTAATTCCACTCTTAAGTAAATACTCAATAGAAATGAGTACATACATCCACCCAAAATAATATATATGAATTTTATTGTAATGCTACTCATAGTATTCTAAAACTGAAGCTACCAAAATATCATTGGCAGATAAATAAATTAATTGTGGGAGCAGATTATAGTTCCTGACTAACATAGAAATAGACTCTGAACAGGTATGAAAGTTCTCTTATATTACAGTAAATGGTAAAGCAATATTAAACCTGTCACTATACCATAATATTGTATTTCACTCATTACATATCACTGATTGCTGTCTCCCCTTTTTATGCTTCCTGCTGACTTACAGGTAGAGAACTATAGCCAGAGGGTTAGTCAGAGGCCTGTAGCTGAAATCTGATATGAAATGGAGCAGAGGTTTTAGGATTACTGGGAAATTATCATATTAGGAAGATCTAAATGATGCCGATACATCACCATGACTTCCCCCATGGCACCTGAGCAATAAAATGGCAATGAAATTGTCATTATCAAATGAAAGAATATTTCACACAGCATAATCTTCCTGATATATAATAGTGGCTGTCAACTGTTAAACCATGCTGAACACTGTGGAAAGAATTTAAAACACTGTATCTTACTATTTACCCCTGTCAACTGAACAGTTGAAATAAGCACAAATTCATAGGAAACTTGAGACCAATGTCACCTTCTTAAGGACTTATATGCTCTTCTGAAAACAAGAAACAAACATAAAACCAGAGTTCTAAACAGTGTATTAAGAGTTCCAAAAGAAGCTGTAAGAAACAGAAAATGGTGCAGGTCATATATCCCATCAGGTCATCTCCAGCCCCTCAAACAATCCGATGACGTTGTGTAATCTTGGAAAGGAACACTAGGCTGCTAACTGCATGGGGACTAAGTTGGCAGTCAGTGGGTCAGCAGTATTGGCTACACCAGAATATGGCATTTGCCAGCATCTGCCTCTTCTCCGTTCCTCTGGTCTGCCCCAGAAATCTGCCAACAAGCTCTTTTTCCACTCAGGTCTTTCCAGCCTTCCTCTGCCATGCCTGCCTTGTCACCAGTTTGGTTTTCTTTAACTATAAGATTTTTATGAACCAAAGCAGAGTTTGCCTTTCTCATCAGATGTTGTGTTTAGGAGGTACAGAGAAGATTCCATCACCTCATGCAGCATTCCCATCTGGAGTGTCTCCCTCATCTTGCAGAACCTGACTGCCCCCTGCCCTCTCTTGGCCAGGCTTCTGAGATGTCGGCATATTTTACACCTAAGTCTTCCTGATAGTTTTGGATGTTAAGGAATAGGTATGCCCCTCTTTCCTTTTTCCCTTTGCATATTTTTATTTACTATTTCACTTTGGAGATAATATAGTGTGTTAGTTTTCTAGCACTGGTATAACAAATTACCACAAACTGGGAGGCTTAAAGCAACATAACTACATCATTTCACAATTCTCAAGACCTCAAGTCTGGAACCAAGGTGTTGGCAGGGCTGCACTCTGTCCGACGCTCTGGGGAGAACCCATTCCATGCCTTTCGTATGGTGGCTGCCAACAGCCGCTATCACTCCGTGGCTTGCAGCTTCTCTGTCTTCACACTGTCACCTCTTCTGCTGTCTGTGTCTCCCTTTCTCTACTGTAAGGACATTTACTGTTATCTAGGGTCCACCCAGTAATCCAGGATGAACACACCTTCATGTTTTTAGTTTAATTACAACTGCGAAGACCCTTTTCTCAAATAAGATAACATTCACAGTTTCCAGGGATTGGGACATAAGCACATTTGTTTAAGGGTCACCATTCAACCTACTACATATAGTAAGATCCAGGTGGGGCATGTGACCAAGTATATGTGACAAACTCCTTCCACATCAGTTCTTGATTTTGTGGTCCTGGTTGCTTAGCTAACGTGGCGCAGGCAGTGTGCAATATTTTCTACTCTTATCAGATAAACTGTCCCAGTTTACCTATGGCTAAACTCAGTCTTGAAGCATACTGTTTTTTTCTAAAATTCTACCACCTTATATCTAAACATATGTAATCAAATAGGTTTATTTTATTTTCTTATTGAAGTATAGTTGATACACAATATTATATTAGTTTAAGGTATACAACACAGTGGTTCAATAGTTATACACATTATTAAATCCTCATTGACTATTGACTAAGACCATTGACTATATTCTCCATGCTGCCCTACTATCCCCATGACCAACTTATATTCTGATTGAGTTTTCAATCAGGTTTATTTAAAAAAACTTTTTTTTCAAAATTTAAAGTTATTCAGAAAAATACAGGGTGCCAAGTATGAGATATGATCTGCTTTCATTGTTCTAGATTTCTCTTCTAGATATTTCTGCTTAATAACACTTTTAATGGATGATCAAATCTCAAAGCTCTTCTTGATAATTAGCCAGTATTATTTATCTGATGCTGGAAAGAGCTCTACTATTTATCTGATGACAGGATGTATTCATGAAAATGCATAAATACAAAGGTTTGAAGAAAGTCCTGACCTCAATTACTTTGTAACCTTGGTCTTCTCCTATCTCACTGACTAAGAAATATTTATGCAGTTCATTTAACTACTCTATTTTTTCCCTAGAAAGTTTAGTGATTCCTAGAAATATTTATTTCCCTCCCCTTTTGTGGAAACTTGATGTGATAAGAACACTATGGTTTTTTTCAGCCACACTGATAATTATAATTTATCAGAAAGTTACTTATTTCCTTCTGAAAGCAGCTGACACAGCCCCATAAAGCTAATCAATTATGGTAATTGTATCATATGCTACTTCAAAATGGGCATTGATAGCTGCTGAGAGAAATGTTTCTACATGGAGTTTGGCAGAGTGGCTTTGTGCTTTCAGTGTGTATGAATTTGTGCTTTTCAATGTGTATTCTCCCATAATCCACCAGGTGTCCTGGAAAGACAAACTCAAAGAGGCTAAGACAACCTCTGAGTCCCATAATAGCCCAACTAAAGCCTGTCATACAAACAGATTAATGGCCCATTTGCTGTGCACTGATATGTTTGTCACAAGAAAAATGTATACTTTCTCCCCCTCCATTTTATGCTTTTATTATAGTCCTTGTGAAAGGAAATTATTATCTTTTTCTTTTGTGGAAAATATGTTCTGATCTTGGTATAAAGTCTGCCATTAGAGTTATAAAGAAAAATATAGCCACAATATTTTTGATTCCTTGACATTTTAAATTCCCTGAGAAATTCCCCTATGACAGAAAATGAAAGAACACGCAATAATCCAAAAATAGTCCTATTACCTTGGTAAATGTTAGCTTGTATTGCTTTAAAAAACAGTCCACTGTCACAATTGTATTTTGGCTTTAGTTTTTTTTTTTAGATTTCTGCTTTATTCTTCTGTAGATTCTTTAGGTCTAGACAGGCAGTGGGCTTGTCACACATCACACCTATTCCATTAATGGTATTAGGGAGGGCTCAGATGGAAGGGGCTCTGCATTTAGAGAGATCCAGAAAGCACTTTAAGCAGCTTTGCTTCATTCATAGCAATGTGTAGAAGAAAGAGCTTTTGTGATTTTCCTCTCTTATTCCTTGTGCTACCTCACAGCCTATGCTACAAATAGCAGGTGTTCAAACATCAGCCAACACTGAATTCGAGAACAGACAAAGTCTGTTTAAGTAAAAGAGGATTTGATTTGGGCCTCACTGGACATTTCTGTTACATTTATGTGGTAATATCTTAGCAATTTTGGCTTTCTATAATACTAGCTGGTGATATTATCTTAGGAAAGTAATTGTTTTCCCCAAATCAAAATGGTATCAACATATATCTATCTCAGTATCTGGTAACATAAAGACAATATAGAAACTGTTTTTTAGTATTTTCCAAATAGATAAATGTACATCTTTGCATTTATTATAACAAATTATTTAAATGTTTAAAATATCATAAATGTTATTTAAATATCATTAAAATGGTTATCATTCTCTGCAAGACTAAAGACAAACCCATCTCCTTTACTTATATAATACCAACCATGCTGGTTGAAATAGTAAATGTTTCTTCTTGAGTTTTTTCCAATTTTCAGTTGGATTTTAAATCTTCAATGGCAGAAGCTATGTTTTTCCTCTTTTTGTTTCTCTTCAGCATATATCAGTGATGGACACCATACCTATAAGCCAGCCAGCCCCGTGGGCAGTATCTGTTGTAGTAGTCTAACCTTTAAACAGGACTTGGCATTTATCCAAATGCCTTAAAAACACAAATATCTTCAAAAGTCATTAAAGTACAACCTAAAATTTTCTAAATCTTATGTGCAGAAAGTATACCCACACCACCATAACCTCCAGGAGTCCTTCAGACTTTCTTCAAGGCCCCTGTTGATTCCCTCAGTCAACCAGGGACTTCCCTCTTCACTCCCCAGGAATTGCTCAGTTTTCTAGCTTTTCCTTCTTTTCTTTATTAAACTAGATAGCTTTCTCCTTCTGCCTGAAAATGCTTGCAGTTTTCTGTCTCTCAACAGAGTTATCAAAGCCACTTTCCCTACAAAGAAAATTTCAGACCTATTGCTTGGAAGATAACATTTTCTCTCTGCATTACAAATACACAGTGAGTATTCTGATGAAGAAGAACCATCATGCTCCAACAGGTGTTCTAATGATCAGAGCTTCATTCCAATTCTGATTGTATCACTTATTTGTATAATATTTGGTAAATTGCTTATCTCTTTAAATCTTAATTTCCTTATTTTAAAAATTAATAATATTATACACACCTTATTCTATTATAGGATTCAATAATGATATTTGGAAAGCACTCAGGATATGCTTTGTGTTGTATGAAATAAGACCACAGACTGAGAATTTTTAAAAAGGCCCTTGTTCTTCATCAGAGTGATATTTTAGAAAGAAAGATGGCTAATACATGATGACTGGTAGCTGGATGACCATGACATCCATGTCCCCTAACACGGCAAATTTATAATTCATACCTGAGCAACACCTAAGCTCATCTCAAAGAATTTCTCAGGTGAATGGGGATAGAGGAACTTTGAGATACTCATAGAGGAAAGGACACAATGCTATACTTAACAAGAGAGAGGATGGTGCACCTTGCAGACAAAAGTAGAAAATGATGACTATTTAAAAGATAAATTGATATCATACATTTGAAAGGAAACATTACTGTTAGAGAGTCTATGTGGTAGTGTCTCTGAATGTATCTGTCAATCAGAGTAAAACACTGAAGATATATATAATTGGGTAGCACTGTTTGTTCTGGGTAATAAAATGCTAAGTACCTCTAGTTGAGATTTTAACTTTTCAACAAGACAAACATCTATATGTTGTGGAGGCTGATTTCTTCCTCTTGGCACAGAGTAAGCTCCCAATAAATAGAACAAATGTGCCTTCTGTGTTGAATTTTAATTTGTGTAACAAATGGTTGTTTTGTCCAAGTATTTAAATGATGTGACACCTTGTTTTCATTTTGTCAAAAACCCTTTATACTCTGTTCAAATAAGTATCTTTATTCATCAGAGAGAAAATTACAGAAGGTTAATATCAATTCCAGGAATATATAGTTATGCCTGTCAAATAAAAATGGAAAAACAGGAAGCTTCCTATTAGAATTAAATTATTGGCATCAGATAGACATCTTTGCACATGTTATTTTCATTCATATGCTGCCTGGCAGGAGAAAAGAGAAACTCAAGAGAACAGCACCTCATGACTTCAGGGAATGGAATTGAGATCGCAGTAATGAGATATTGGTTAAAGAAAACTATGTTAAACAAGCATTTAATTAGCCTTAAATGCTGTCAGCTTTTCTGGCTGCGATGGGATTGAATGTGCTGGTTTTTCTTTTTTTTTCTCTGAACCTTATTTTCTTTAGGGAAAATAAGAATGTTGTCACTGATAATGCCATCCAGATTTATCATTGTAAATTTGATCGTGTGATCGTATGTGTGGGCCTGTAAGCTTGAGCATAGGGGGAGCCCTTTTCCTCGTTATACTTCAAAAATTTCATTGTAAACGTTGGTCACCATATAGCAAGCAAATGTGAGGACTCATCATTCAATTAGTAATGGGTGAGGTGAAAAGGTCCAGGAGTTGGTATTTGAAGTCAGGCCTAGCTAAAAATGTAAACTTTTCTTTATTTTTTTACCTTATGATTTTAATTTCCATTGATTGAACACCAATCCTATGTTATATATTTTATATACATAGATTTATGGTGTTATATTTGATATTTTATTAATAACTTTATTAAATCGATGTACATCTTAGTATCATTTAACAGATATGAAAATTGAGTCTCAAAGAGGTTAAGATAGGTGTCTAATGTTAAATATTAAGGAAGCAACATAAGTAGATCTAACTCATTTCATCTGCAGCTCAAATATTTTACACTGTTGAAGGGGGTGGGCCACAAAAAGGGAATTTGCCACATATTTGGGGGTCACTGTTTTAAGTATCACTATTTTTGTCAGTCCTACCTAGTTGAGTTATGAATTCAATAGATAACTTGGGCTCATGAGTTTATATCCATTATGTAAAGCCCAGGGTGATTATGTATTTTTTTGGAACCCTGTGTCTTATTTTTTATAGCCCCTTTGGCAATCTATCGGTTATCACTTTTTGTTATTCTCAGTGATTGCCCTCTTCATTCTAATTTTAGATTTCTAACATCTCTGGGTTTGGGAACTGGGTGGCCAGGGTAGAATGGAGAATCAAGAAACCATATTCAGTGTCATGAGGATATCCTGATATAAACATCAGCAGAAACAGGGCCAGTCAGACGTAAAGTGCTTTGTAAGTATATGTCAACTAAGACACATAAAGACACCTAACGCTACTGATGTCCTATTCTGTATATATAAAATATGTGCCTCATCATTAATTTATTATTGAAGTGTTCCTTAAGCTTTCACTCCTATTTCAGAACCTTGAGATCACATAATTAAAATCATATAATTAATGAAAACTCAAGCTTCTTGTGATTGATTGGCTTAAACTTAGATTCTTTTTTTTGTCCAACATGTTTTAAGAAATAGCTTTATTGAAATAAAATCCACGTTCAAAGAAGTGCACGTATTTAATGTGTTCAGTGTGGTGGGTTTGGACCTATGCAAACACCATCACTGCAATCAAGGTAATAAGCATATCCATTACCTCCCAAGATTTCCTATGTCCTTTTGTTTTTGTTTCTGTGCAGTAAAAACATAACACTCTACACAGCCAAAGTATTTATTTTCCCTTGGATTCTACTCTCACCTCATCCTTTGAACACAACAAAGCCTCATTTCTAAAAGCCTTGGCCTATACATTTATCACAATTCTGTCTTACTATTTTTTTTCTCTAGTCTCTTCTAATGAATTCTCTTACCAGCTCAGTTGGTCCAAGACCATCACATCTGGGGAACCACACAGAGGTAGAGGCCCTAGGATCCCCCACCCACAAATTAGAATGAAAAAGGAGTATTTTAGAACATGTTTTCTACAACACTGATCCCTAAGACCCATAAACAGTGACTTCCAAGAGTCCTTTAAGTATCAATATTTTAACTATATTTTCCTCCATTTACTTTTTAACTTTTGTGTCTCCTTGAAAAATATCAGAAATCAGTATTTTATGTATTTTTCAAAGCCTACTGATTTTCTCTTTTATTTTCAAACATTGTGGAGAGTCATTTGTAGAACTCAAATTCCAAGTCTCTTCATACATAGTATTTAACGGACTGATAACTCTAATGTGAGAGTCTCGCAGCCATGGGAGTGGAAAGCAGAAGAGTAGCTCATAAACTCTTAAGTCATTGACTAAGAGAATGTTTATTTACTAGCATATCTGTATTTATTGGCAGTGACTTAGTTGGTATCTAGAAAGTAATAACCTCTGTCCTTAGTAAAATTCCACTGTTGCCACAAATCCCAGTTCTAGACATGCAAATCTGAATAATATCCTTTAATTTTATAAGGCAGTAGTGATTTTTTTCTCTCTCCCTACTCAGGTAATTAGTATTCTCTACAAAATGCCTTTCTCATTTTTTTAATCATATTATGAACAAAATGTCCATTTATATGTGTGTGTGTATAACATAACCATGGTTATATAATTATCGTATATGTATCATGTATATGTAATCAACTTCTATTTGAGAGGTTTTTAAAATTATAGTTGATATACAATCATATATTGGTTTCAAGTATATAACACAGTGGTTCAACAGTTACACACATTATTAAACACTCACCCAACTAGTGCAGTTACTATCTGCCAACATACAAAGATGTTACAGAACCATTGGCTATACTCTCCATGATGCACTCCCATCCCTGTGACCAACATATATTATGATTGAGGCCTTTATCCCCATCACCCTCCCCATTCACCCACCTCAAGCACTTCCCCATGATAACCACCAGGTACTTCTCAGTCTATGAACCTACTGCTATTTTGTTCATTTTGTTTTGTTTTTAGATTCCAAAAATAAGTGAAATCATTCACTATTTCTCTTTCTCCACCTAATTTTTTTCACTTAGCATAATACCCTCTAGGTCCATCCCTGTTGATGCAAATGGCAGGAATTTCTTTTATTTTTTTATGGCTGAATAGTATTCCAATGTATATATGTACCATCTCTTCTTTATCCATTCATCTACTGATGGGTACTTCCCTTCATATCTTGGCTATTGTAAGTACTGTGGTAATAACAAAGGGATTCATATATTCTCTAGAATCAGGTTTTTTTTTTTTTTTGCTTTCTTTGTCTAAATTCCTAGAAGTAGAATTACTGAGTCATATGGTAATTCTATTTTTAGTTTTTTGAGGACTATCCATGCTGCTTTCCAAAGTTACTACACCAACTTACATTCCCACCAACACTGCAAGAGGGTTCCCTTTTCTCCACATCCTTGCCAACATTTGTTATTTCTTGTCTTTTGGATAGTAGCCATTCTAATTGGTATGAGGTGATATCTCATTGTGGTTTTGATTTGCATTTCCCTAATGATTAGCAATGTGGAGCATCTTTCTATGTGACTATTGGCCATATGTATGTCTTCTTTGGAAAAATGCCTGTTCAGATCCTCCACCTCCACCTATTTTTTAATCAGGTTTTTTTTTTGGTGTTGAGGTGTATGAGTTCTTTACATATTTTGGGTGTTATAACCCCTTATCAGATAAATCATTTAGAAATATAGTCTCCCATGCTGTAGGTTGCCTTTTTGCTCTGCTGATGGCGTCTTTTGCTGTACAGATTTTTATTTTGATGTAGTGCCAGTTGATTTTTTATTTTGTTTCCCCTACCTGAGGAAATGTGTCCAGGAAAAAAATTTTTCATTCTTATGTTAAGGAGATTTTTGCCTATGTTTTCTTCTAAGAGTTTTATGGTTTCATGTTTTACATTAGGTCTTTGATCCATTTTGAGTTTACTTTTGTGTATGGAGTTAGAGAGTAACAGTTTCATTCTCTTGCATGTAGTGCTCCAGTTTTGCCAAAACCAGTTGTTAAAAGAGACTGCCTTTTCCCTATTTTATATACCCAGGGCTCCTTTATCATATATTAATTGACCATATATTAGTGGTTTATATCTGGACTCTCTATTCTGTTCCACTGATCTGTGGGTCTGTTCTTGTGCCAGTACCATACTGTTTTGATTTCTGTAACTTTGTAGTACATCTTGAAGTCAGGGATCTTAATCATCCCAGCTTTGTTCTACTTTCTCAGGTTTGCTTTGACTATTTGAGGTCTTTTGTGGTTGAAAAATACCATTGGTATTTTGATAGAGATTACACTGAATCTTTGGTAAATTGCTTTGTGGAAGAATGGCCATTTTGACAGTATTAATTCTTCCAATCCATGAGCACAGAATAGATTTCTATTTATTAGTGTCTTCTTTAATTTCTGTCATGAGTGTCTTATAGTTTTCAGAGCACAAGTCTTTCACCTCCTTGGTTAGGTTTATTCCTAGATATTTTATTCTTTTTGATGCAGTTGTAAATGGAGTTTGTTTCCTGATTTCTCTTTCTGCTACTTCATTGTTAGTATATAAAAATACAACAGATTTCTGTGTATTAATTTTGTATCCTGCAAATTTGCTGAATCAGTTATTAATTCTAGTAGATTTTTGATGGAGTATTTAGGGCTTTCTATATGTAGTATCATATCATCTGTAAATAGTGACAGTTTAACTTCTTCCTTATCAATTTGGATACTTTTTATCTCTTTATCTTGTCTGATTGCTGTGGCTAGGACTTTCAGTACTATGGTGAATAAAAATGGTGAGGGTGGGCATCCTTGTCTTGTTCCTGATCTTAAAGGAAAACCTTTTGGCTTTTCTCCATTGAGTGTGATGTTAACTTCAGGTTTGTCAAATATGATCTTTATTATGTTGAGGTACTTGCCCTCTATACACATTTTGTTGAGAGTTCTTATCATGAATGGATGTCGAATTTTGTCAAATGCTTTTTCAGCATCTATTGAGATGATCATATTATTTTTATGCCTCCTTTTGTTAATGGGCTGTATCACACTGACTTATTTATTAATATCATACCATTCTTGCATCCCTGGAACAAATCCTGTTTGGTAGTGAATGGATGATCCTTTTGATATATTTTTTCAATTTTGCTTGCTAATATTTTATTGAATATTTTTGCATCTATTTTCATCAATGCTATTGGTCTATAATTTTCATTTTCTGTAGTGTCTCTGTCTGGTTTTGGTATTAGAGAGATGTTGGCCTCATATAATGAGTTTGGAAGTATTCCCTCCTCTTCTACTTTTTGGAATACTTTGAGAAGGTTGGGTATGAGCTCTTCTTTAAATGTTTTGTAGAATTCAGGTGGGAAGCCATCTGGTTCTGGACTTGTGATTGTTGGGAGTTTTTTTTATTACCAGTTCAATTTTGTTACTGGTAATTGGTCTGTTCCAGTTTTCTGCTTCTTCCTGGATTAGTCTTGGAAGGTTGCACTTTTCTAAGAATTTGTCCATTTCTTCTAGGTTGTCCAATTTATTAGCATATAATTCTTTATAGAATTCTCTAATAATTCTTTGTATTTCTGTGATTTCAGTTGTAACTATTCTTTTTTCATTTCTGATTTTATTTGTGTCCTCTTTTTTTCTTGGTAAGTCTGGCAAGGGGTTTGTCTGTTTTATTTATCTTCCCAAAGAACAAGCTTGTGTTTTCATTAATTTTTTTCTATTGTTTTATTTTCTATTCTATTTATTTCTGCTCTGGCCTATATGCCCCTCTTTCTACTAACTTTGGTTTTCATTTGTTCTTTTTCTAGTTTTTTAGTTCTGATGTTAGACTTTATTGGCAGGATTGTTCTTGTTTCTTGTGGTAGGCCTATATTGCTATGTATTTCCCTCTTAGAACTGCTTTTTCAGCGTCCGAATATTTTGTTTTACTTTGGGTAATTTATCTAAGTTCACTGAGATTTATTTTTATGTATATAGCAGTACAATTTTAAGAGACCCAAATTGGAAACAACTCAAATATGCATATAAACAATAAAATGGATAAACACATGTGAAATATTTACACAATAGGATGTTCTACAGAAATGTTAATGAACAAACTACTGCTATACACAGCACTCAGTAACATGGATGAATCTCACAAAGGAAAAAAAAATGGACCAAAGAATACATAATGTAAAATTCCATGCCTGCAACTGGCAAATGAGGAGAAACTCAAAATGCTATATAAGTATACTACTATGTCTATACTTTACAAATAATGAAAAAATTAACAGAAAGATGTCATTCATCAGCACTGTGGTTCCTTTGAGAGGGGAGAGGGGAGGAGATTGGGCAGGATCACAAAGGGAGCTTCTGGAGTATTGCTAATCTATCCTTTGACAAGCACACATTTTGAAGGATGTGTATATATTTATAGCTGTGAATTGTACACTACTCTGCACATCATACTTCAATGAAAATGAAAAGTTCTATCTTTTTGTCTATTTAATCAAATCAAGTTAATTTCCTGTGAACTAAAAGCACTAATAAAGTGTGTTAATATGTGATAGTCTACCTCTTGTGATAAGCGCAGCAGGCTTTCTGCAGAGGGTAGTTTTTCTTTATTGGCAATATTGCAGCAAGTATACCTGGGGCCTGGGATATAGTGTGGACAGATTGTCCTCCAGTAACTGACAGCAAACACCCACACATAAGGGAGTCTGGGCTGCTGAAGAAATTTCATGCCATAAACCTAGGATTGTTTCTTCAAAATACAAATGAAATAAAATATATAAATGAATTTTAAAATGTAGTTTAAGCTAGTTATTTGGTAAATAAAGAAATTCTTATCCAAATAGCAGCATGCTTATTAAGAATACAACCATGCTTTGCATTAAATTAAATATTAGCAAAAACTTGCAACTTTATCATTCTTCCTTCTCGCAGTCAGTGCTTTTATACATTTTCTTTCAAACTTCCAGAGTTAATTAAGAATCTTATTCACTTATGCATCCCTTTATTCAGCAATTCTGTTTTAAGCCTCTACTATCTGCCACATTCTTTTCTAGGCAAAAAGATGTAGAAATGAAAGACACAGTCATGTCTTCTTAAGGAGCTTTTAGTATAGAATATTATGGGGATATTAAGTGATGATTATAACACAGTGCAATCTATGTGCTAAGATAGACTTACTCTTATTTTTCCTGCAGAAGTAAGGAAGAGTAGCTCCTAATCCAGGAGGAAGGTGGTGGATCACAACAAGGTGGAGAGGTTTTCTGACTAGGAGCTGACAAGCTGTAGTTGTTCAGTGAATGAAGAAGGGCAAGATCAAAGGCACTTTCATCATTGAATTTATTCTATTAATTATTAGTTATTTAGTACCCATCTTTCAGTAAAAGACTTGAAGGGATGGAGCTGAACTAATTTTTAATCACTGAGAGCTGTCATTTTTTGAGAGATAAAATGTGACATATCCTTAAAAAACGGGACATCAAATTTAATGTAGCCATTAAAGCAGAGCTCTCCTAACAAATAAGGGCTCCACAAAGCCAGCAAATCATAAGTAAAACGGCTTCAAGACAATAACACTGTCTACATATGAGACCAACTTAACTCCTGCAGGAAAGGCTTGACCTTGCATTTATCTCATCTGCCTCTAAATCTTTACTGTTAACAGAACTTATGTTCTACTTGGTGGGGTCTTTAAATAATTTACTAAGAGTCAAGTAACTCAGAAGCCATAAATGAGTGCTCCAGAAGATATTCAAAATGTAGAGCACAGGAGAATGGAGAGAGAGTTATTACTGTTCCAGAGAACATATGTTTGTGCATGGATTTTTTTAGGCAATGGGAAATGTTCATGTCCTGAAATATTGTCCTAATCTGCAAAATTTAGATTTTTATATTTGTGTCTTCATTGCTTCTAATCAAGAAGCTGTGTCTCTACAAATCCTGTGTAGTTACTAAGACTGTTTAACATATGTTTTTGACTTAAAGAACATCTAAATACATTAAAAGGCAAAACAGATAAAAATACAAAAATAGTATATAATATACATTATCTTATTTGTGGGAAAAAACTTGAAAGGTCAGTTAAAGGAAAATAATAATGTAACATTAAAAAAATTATGTAAAACTGGCCCAAATAGGAAGACTCAGGTATTAGAAAGTAGCTTTCCAAAGGGTAGATGGACACTTAATAACCAGTATGTAAACAGAAATTAAGAAGACAGGTACATGGAGTAAAGGACAAGATCTGACAGAGACTGTGAAAAGATATTTGCTTCATTTATTCACTGTTTATTGCCTACTATGTGTAAGGCCATGTTCCAGGTGCTTGAAATACATTAATGAATCTATAAAGACCCCTACCCTCATGGGACTTACCTTCCAGTGGGAACAGACAATTCCCAGCGATATCTAATTTTCCATCTAAATGCAGCAGTGATAGAAAGTGATAAACATGGCTATCTCGCTAATACACTTTGTTGTCCATCTGTTGTGCTTCTACAATCATTAGACACCTACTCTGCAAAGGTCCTCTGCCAAAGTCAAAAGGAAGGAAATGAGACAGGGTTTGTACCCAAATTGCTGATTATCCTGGAGTTCAAAGTTTGGGCTTGATTGGAACAACTGTTCGCTTGGACAGCTGCCTTTTAAAGACTTCATAGTGAAATAAAGCAAAGGAGGTTTCTCTTCCATCAATTAAAAAACATGGATACATAATACAACTCTTCCATATACTGTTCCCAGTTGGGCAGGCTTATGAATATTGTTTCACATATGTATAAAATCCAGGAATGTGAGTTGCTGGATCAAAAAGTGCTTGGAATTTATAAATCTAAGAAATTTACTCTAATTTCCTTTTGGAGAACTTTATAAATTTATATTTCCACTGGCAATGTTTTCCCACAGCTTCAGCAACACAGTCATTGAACTTGGTCATGTGGATAAAAGAAGGAAGATATTCATCATAGTTTTTACTTTTATTTACTTATTAAATTGAGATTAAACTGTTGTCAAATTTAGAAGCATTTCTATTATCATTTCCTTGAGTTGCTTATTCATAGCCTTTGTTCATTTTTCTATTGATTCATTAATCCTTTTTCTACTTATTTCTGGAAACCCTTAGTATCAATTGCAAATATTTTTTCTCAGTTTGTCATTTGCTTTTTAACTTAGGGTGTGGTATTTTGCTTCATATATATAATAGCTTTTGTGATGTTGAATTTATCCTTTAAGAAAAAGAAACTTTTTTAAAATTCTATATTTTGAATTATAGTTAAAAATATCTCAGCCCCTGAGAAGCTATAAAAATTTATTCCTTTTTCCTCTTTTATTTTAATGACTTTATCTTACTTTTTTGAATTTAACTTGGAATTCATTTTTATATTCAGTAAAAATAAAAGATCTACCTTCAGATTATTCTAATGGCCCTCAGACTCACAATACCTTTGAGGGATCTAATTATGCACTGATTTAAGATGACACATAAAATATACTAAATTCCCATGTACATTTGGGTTTATTTTGTACCTCTTATTCTATGTATTGACCTGTCTGGCTAAATACAACTTTATTGTATTATATGTTAATAATATATGATTATATAATTGGGCTTCAAGGTTTAATATCTATTAAGACTGGTTATTGTTTTTCTTTTTCTGAAAGTTGCTGGATATTTGTATCTGCATGATTTTGAAAATGAATTAACAAAGCACTTTATCTAGTTCTTCTGTTCCAATTTCAAAGGATGTGAGAAAACGATTGGTTTTTTTTTTTGGATTATACTAAACTTAAAACAAATTAAAGATTTGACGTCTTTATATTATTTAGCCTTTCCAAGAACATTTGTTTCTTACCTTTTCAAAGTCTTTCAAAATCATTTCAAAGTTATTCTTTGTATCCTTTAAGTGGATGCTTAAGTTTTCTTTATATAAATATTGTATATATTTAGTTTGATTTATTCCAGTTATTTTATCTCTATGAAGCAATGTTATTTTTGCCAGGGTCCCTTGATCTTTTTCTGACTATGAAAGAAATTCCAAGAATGTCTCACAGTTTCTCTGTCCCTTGCTGTCCCAGTACATACTTACATCCAAGTATGTCTGTCCATCATAATTGTCAGTTCTCCAAGCTTAAATTCTTCTTAACCTTTTTTATCTCCTGTAGCTTAAAACTGTTCAGTCCTGGAATGCCAGTCTGGGACAGGTGTGGTCTGGGTTTATCCTATGACCTAGCTCTGTGCCTTTTTCTCTCTCTAGTACCAGGAAGATAGCACTGTTAAGTGGGGGTTCAATGGCTCTCCCTGCTCAAGGAGGAAGACACAATCGTCATCTTTTTCTCCTGTGCTTTTATGTTGCTTTTTGGTTTTATTTGTTTGCTTGTTTTCAAAGATTATCCTGACTCCTGTCTTTTCTTCTCTCACTAGGCATCCCTCCCTTGGTCAGCTGCTAGGGTTCCAGCCATTACTCCCAACACACAGTCTACTCTCAATGTATACCCGGTCATTTTTCCTAGACATCTCTTTTGGCAGAATCTTTTTAGAAAGCCAGGGCTGCTCTTTGTAAGACAACACTTCCCTCACCTTTACCTTAGTGTGGTTTCCCTCAGGGCAGACTTCTGTCTCAATAGTGTCATGTAGAGGCAGCTCCTGACAGATTTTCATCTTTGGACAGTCCTTGGTGAGAGTCAAACACTGTATTAGAGCTCTAGCGGGTGGTTAGGTCCCCAAGCAGTTTTCTTAAGTGGGAAGGAAAGGTCTTACCCTCTTCTCCCAAGGAAACTATGTGGAGTTGGGGAGCTGGGGCAATGCATCAAATTCCGATACACTAGCTACAGTCATCTCTGAAGATGCTGAACCCTCACTGTTTTACAGGTTAGGTGAGTGATCTCCAAGGGTGGCAGAAGCAGTTTTCATAGCCTCAGTTTATACTACATATGTTCTCTAGCAACTTGCTTTGGGATGTGGGGGGTTCTAAGTCCCTACTGCACTTCTTTTTTACCTTGGAGTCTCAGCTAAATGAGAAAGAATGAGTTCCCTTTGACATCAAACACACAAAAAGAACCACACTGCAGAAACTCAAAGATGAAAACAGATTAGAATCTTTGATGTGCAACCATGTTTCCCTTATTTTTTACTTCTGGTATTTTTATTCATGCTACCACTACTGAATAAACTGCTTTCTTCACATCTTCACTCATCCTTCACTGTCTCTTAGATAAATAAATTCCCTGTAAATCTTCATTCACTTAGGTTCAGTTGAACTTGATATAAATAAAGTTTAGGTGAATCAACTTTATAATAAGGTAACCTTAATTTCTTCTCATTATCTTTACATGATAAAGGTCTGGTATTGTTTTTTTTTCCCATTTCTAGAGACTATTCCTCTCATTTGGATGTAGTACTCTCCAACCTCTCAAAGATACCTCAGAGTTGACTATTCTACATACTTGTTTGAAAGGAGTAAAAGTACCATTGCTCAGAACCAGGGAACTGAAAGCACTATAGTAGACATATTTTATAAGCACAGAATCACCCTCCACTTCATTATTTGAATAATACAGAACAGCTATAGTTAGCTGCTTGCTTTTCCATGTTTTTATTCATGCTACCACTACTGAATAAACTGCTTTCTTCACATCTTCACTCATCCTTCAGAATTCAGCTTAGCCATATATTGAAAAATATGCTTAAAAGCAAAACTAAGCAGAGAATGCCATTGTCAAAGGATATAAAAAACAACAAGGCTTAAATTTGATGCTCTTCTTTATCATATCCATCATAAAATGCAGAACATTTTATTAATAAATATATCTGTCATATTTATAAATGTATATTTTATTTATTAATATAATATAATATTTATTAATATATAGGGGGGATTGAATATGTCCTATGCTTCTAGAAGCTTCTATATGAGAAATGACAAAATATACAGATATATTTTTATTCTTTTTTATACTTTTTGTCTTAGTATGATTGGTACATAAAACAAGTAAAGCTCTCTACTGTATATGTATTTCAGAAAATTAGTGCCATAGAATCCTTTTTCCATTATTATTTTTTTATTAAACTATCATTAATATCATATACAATCTTATGTTGGCTTCAAATATACATCACAGTGGTTCAGCAGTCCCCATGATCAACTTACACTGTGATTGAAAATTATTGTGCCCTTTCATCCCCCTTCCCTTTACACCTTTCCCACACCCCCTACATCCACCCTTGGTAACCATTAGTCACTTCTCAATGACTAATGAGTCTTTGAGTCTAAAGCTGTTTTGTTACTTCTGTTTTGATTTGTTTTTATATTCCACAAATAAGTGAAATCATATGGTATTTGCCTTTCTCTGCCTGGCTTATTTCAAGGAGCATAATATTCTCTAGAGCCAACGATGTTGTTGAAAATGGCAGAATTTCTTTTCTTTTTATGGCTGAATAATATTGCATTGTGTATATGTGCCATCTCCTCTTTATCCATTCGTCTATTGTTGACAGTTAATTTGCTTTTCCAAATAGTGTGACAATAAAGATAGGGGTGGAGGTATCTTTTCAAATCAGGGATTTTGTTTTCTCTTGGTAAATTCCTAGGAGTGCAATTACTGGGTCAAGTGATATTTCTATTTTTAGTTTTGTGAAGAACCTCCATACTGCTTTCCACAGTGGTTGCAACAACTTGTATTCCCACCAACAGTGTAGGAAGATTCCCATTTCTCTGCATCCTTGCCAGCATTTGTTGTTTTTGTCTTTTTGATAGTGGCCATTCTAATCAGTATGAGGTGATATATCACTGTGGTTTTAATTTGTATTTCCCTGTGGTATATGTAAGGTTTTCTATGTATCATATCATGTCATCTGCAAATAGTGAGAGTTCAAGTTCTTCCTTACTGATTTAGATGCCTTTTATTTCTTTGTGTTGTCTGATTTCTGTGGCTAGAACCTCCAGTACCATGTTGAATAAAAGTGGTGAGAGTGGGCATCCTTGCCTTCTTCCTGATCTTAGAGGAAAAGCTTTCAGCTTGTCGCTATTAAGTATGATGTCAACTGTGGGTTTGTCATATATAGCCTTTATTATGTTGATGTATGTACCCTCTATACACATTTTGTTGAGAGCGCTTATCATGAATGGATGTTGAATTTTGTCAAATGCTTTTTCAGCAACTATTGAGATGATTATGTAGTGTTTATCTTTCTTTTTGTTATTGTGGTATATGATATTGGTGGATTTATGAATATTGTACCATCCTTGCATCCCTGAAATAAAACCCACTTGGTCATGCTGGATGATCCTTTTGATATATTTTTGAATTTGGTTTGCTAATATTTTGTTTAGGATTCTTACATCTATGTTTATCAGGGATATTGATCTGTAATTTTCTTTTTTTATGGTGTCTTCACCTTGTTTTGGTATTAGAGTGATGCTGGCCTCATAGAATGAGTTTGTAAGTATTCCCTTCTCTTCTACTTTTTGGAAAACTTTAAGGAGGATGGGTATGACCTCTTCTTTAAATGCTTGGTGCAGTCATCTGTGAAGCCTTTTGGACATGGAGTTTTTTTATTACCAGTTCAATTGGTAATTTCATTACTGGTAATTGGTCTGTTCAGATTTTCTGCTCAATCTTGGAAGGTTATATTTTTCTAGGAAGTTGTCCATTTCTTCCAGCTTGTCCAATTTATGGGCATATAATTTTTCATATTATTCTCTAATAATTCTTTGTATTTCCATGTTATCCATTGTAATTATTCCTTCTTTGTTTCCCAGTCTCTTTATGTGTGCACACTCTCTTTTTTTATTGATAAGTCTGGCTATGGATTTATCTGTTTTGTTTATTTTCTCAAAGAACCAGCTCCTGGTTTCACTGATTTTTTTTCTATTGCTTTATTCTTCTCTATTTTATTTATTTCTGCTCTGATCTTTATTAATACCCTACTTCTATTGACTTTGGGCCTCATTTGTTCTTCTTTTTCTAGTTAATTGTTATTTTAGACTGTTTATTTGGGATTTTTCTTGTTTCTTGAGGTAAGCCTTTTTTGCTATGTGCTTTCCTCTTAGAACTGCCTTTGCCACATCCTGCAGATTTTGGGCTTTTGTATTTGTTTTCATTTGTGTCCATGTATTGCTTAATTCCTGTTTTTATTTGTTTATTGATCCATTGATTATTTAGAAGCATGTTGTGCAGCCCCCATATGTTTGTAAGTCTTTTTGTTTTCTTAGTGTAATTTATTTCTAGTTTCATACCATTGTGGTCTGAGAAGCTGCTCGATACAATTTCAATCATTTTGAATTTATTGAGGCTCTTCTTGTGGCCTAGTATGTGACCTATTCTGGAGAATGTTCCATGTACACTTGAGAAAAATGTGTATCCTGCTGCTTTTGGTGGAGTGTTCTGTAGATATCTTTTAAGTCCATTTGATCTCATGTATTATTCAATGTCTCTGTTTCCTTATTTATTTTCTGCCTGGTTGATCTGTCTATTGATGTAAGTGTTGTGTTAAAGTCTCCTAAAGTGAATGCATTGCAATTTATTTCCTCCTTTAATTCTGTTAGTATTTGTTTTACATATTTAGGTGTTCCTATATTGGCTGCATAGATATTCATAATGGTTATATCCTCTTGGTGGACTAACCCCTTTATCATTATGTAATGTCCTTCTTTGTCTCTTTTTTCTTCTACTCCTGCTTTTTTCTCCCTATTTTTTGCAAGAAATATCTTTTTCCATCCTTTCATTTCTAGTCGGTGTATGTCTTTGGGTCTGAAATGAGTCTCTTGTAGGCAGCATATAGATTGGTCTTCTTTCCTTATCCATTTTGCCATTCTATGTCTTTTGATTGGTGCATTCAGTCCACTTACTTTTAAGGTGATTATTGAGAGATTTTTACTTATTGCCATTTTATTAATTATTTTCTGGCTGTTTTTAAGAGCTCCAGTCTGTTCTTTTCTTCCTCTCCTATTCTCTTCTCTTGTTATTGATGGTTTTCTTTAGTGTTATAATTGGACTTATCTTTTTTTAATTACTTTATTTTTTTGTATGTGTATTTATTGTAGGCTTTAGTTTTATGGTTACCAAAGGTTCAAAGATACCTTCTTACTATACAACAGACTATCTTAAATTGCTGATTACTCTTTCAAACACAATCTAACAGTACTTTTTTCCTTCTTCCTCCTCCACATTTTTCATATTAGATGTCATAAGCTGCACTTTTTGCCTATCATTGAGTTATTTTGTGTATAGTTGATTTTGATTCTTTTGTTTTGTTTTGATTTCATACTTGCTTGATAATTAATTTACTACATTCACTGTGGGTTTATTTTCACTGTTGAAAGATATTTAGCCTTAGAGTCATTTCCATCTATAACAATCCCTTTAACCTATCCTGTAGGGCTGGGTTAGTGGTGGCGAATTCCTTTAACTTTAGTTTATCTGAAAATTGTTTAATACCTGCTTCAAATTTAAATGATTATCTTGCTTGGGAGAGGACTCTTGATTGTAGGGCCTTCTGTTTCAGTACATTAAATATATCATGCCACTCACTTCTGGCCTGGGGAGTTTCTGCTGAGAAGTCTGCTGATAGCCTGATAGGATTTCCTTTATAATTAATCTTTTTTTCTCCCTCTGGCTGCTTTCAACACTCTCTCCTTATCCTTGATCTTTGCCATTTTAATTATTGTATGTCTTGGTGTTGTCTTCCTGGGGTTCCTTTTGTTAGGGGCTCTCTGTGCTTCCATGACCTGAGTGTCTGTTTCCTTCCCTTGAATGGGGATTTTTTCAATAATTAATTCCTCAGAGAGACTTTCTATCCCTTTGTCTTTGTCTTTTTCTGGTACCCCTATTATGCAAAGATTATTTCATTTGGATTAGTCACATAGCTCTCTTCTCATTCTTAAATCCTAGATAACTGTTTTTCTCTCTGTTCCTCAGCTTCTTTGTTTTCCTGTTTTCTAATTTCCATTTCATTTACCATCTCCTCTTCATGTTCTAGTCTACTCTTAAATCCCTCCATTGTATGCTTCATTTCAGATACTGTATTCTGCTGCTCTGAGTGGTTCTTTTTCAGGTTTTCTATCTCTTTGTTGAAGTCCTCCCTGAGATCTTGAATACTTTTCTGTAAAGCCATGAGCATGTTTATGAATTTTGTTTTGAAATATTTATCAAGAAGATTGGTGATCTCCATTTCATTTAGCCCTCTTTCTGAGGTTCTGTTCTGTATTTGTGTCTGGATCCTATTCATCTGCTTACTCATTTTGTCTAGGTTTCTGTGTTTCTTCCTTTGCATTAGACAGCTCTGGTATGTTTACTGGCCTATAGAGTGGTAGTTTTATGTAGAAGGCATTCTATGGTGCCCAAAAGCTCAAGATTCTTTACTCTCTAGTGCTTAGTTCAATTTTTCAATGGCCCCAGCTCTTGGCATGTCATAGGTGGGGCCACCTTTCTGTCTGTCTTCTGTTGTGGTCTTAGTCTAGGTGGGCAGTTTTCTTTGGCCACAACTTTGTGATCATCTCAGGAATCTCTGTTGAGCTCGCTGTGGGTGGGGCCAACCTCTTCCTGGTCTGCAGAATGGCAGGGCTGAAAGATTAATAGGTTTGCTGGACTGACATTCAGCTCTGCTTCAGCCAGATGTGCAGCAACAGGTTTGGACACCAGTAGGGAGGAAGGAGCTGCTGGAACTGGTTCCTGTATGTACAGCCTCAGTTGGGCTGAAATGGAGCTAAGAAACTGAAGGAGTCTCTCTCTGCCTTCCATGCAGTAAAGTATGATGCTGTCCCTGGGCCAAATGAGTAGTCTGTAGATAGTGCATGCAGGGAGGAACTGCAGGGCTGCATTGACAGCAAGGGGAATGGGGTGTCTGGGAATCCCGAGAATTCCTAATCTGTTGGGCTAAGGGAGGGTTGGGGAGGTATGGTCCACCTGCCCTTTCTCCTGAGGAAGGAGTTCTGTTGAATGCTTACCCCTCTGGTACCCCTGCACTTTGGGTATCATGACTGGCACAGCATAACTTCTCTCCACATTGGCTCGAGTCTCACCCTCCTAGAGTGTTCCACCTGACCCTGGTATCCAGCCCTACTGCTCACCAGAACCCAATGTGATGTGGGCCCATGATCCCAGGGAAGATCTCCATGTCCATGTGTGGAGCACTCCTGGGCTCCTACTGCCTCCCCACTCCATTCCTCTTTCTCCTGCCTGTAGACTAGGTTGGGGGAGGGCTTGGGTCCCACTTGGTTCTTGGCTTTGCCACTTTATTCTTTTCTATGTGGTCTTCTCTTCTTCCTCAGGTGCAGGTGGTCTGTTCTGCAGTCTTCAGGTTGTTTTGAGGTTTAGTTGTATGTGCTGTATTTTCTTCTTTTAACACAATCTTAATTATTTTTGTTTGTCTCTGAGTATTGGGTCCTATTTGGTCCTATAAACAAAGCAGGCATTGGATTCCTAAATGCTGAAAGAACAGATAGGCTTTAGCTTTCCCAGGGAAAATGTGAGCACATTACAGGGAAGCAGATATTGATTTTGTATAAGAAAGGATTTCATAAAATTGAGATGACCCTACAGAATTCTGCTTTGAAAAGCTGACTTCTCTTCACCTGAACTATTTAAGCAGATATTTGGTGACAAGCTGTCAGTGTATGCATTGTATAGTAATGTACTGGATCAAATTCTTAGATTGAACTAAATTTCATTGTAGAGTTTCTTCAAATACTAAGCTTCTGTGGGATGGCAGAATAGGCAGGCAAGGCAGAAACCTCCTCCCGAAAACACATAAAAGAAGAAGTTAAAGTCCTGTGACTTCTCATATGTTTGAAAATAATTATTAATATGGTCAATATCAGTATGCTTTCATATTAGGTAATTTTTTTAAGTACATAAACATATGTTAGATGACAATCGTTAAAGTAGTCTCCTACTCAGGGAATTATTTTGAATCATTTCTTTTTTCAGTGCATTCACACAACTTAAAAAATGTATTTTATTATTTTATAGAAACTTGAGGTCTTAAAATAAAATTTCTGTCATTAACTATTGAAATTACAACAAAGTAATGTATAAAATGCACCTTTAATAATTACGTGAAAATTATCTGGTAATTTCAGTTCTAGAGCACCCAAATGTGAGTCTCCCTATAAAGTAACACAGTGATTTCAAAACCCAGCATGATATTTATATACTAGTAATGATGTTTAGAGTGTAGATCACAGAAAATAAGAATTCTTCTGTATTCTATGCTGTTCAGATTACAGTTCCAACACCTTGTTCATTTCTGGAAACCATATTATAAAAGGCTGCTGTAAAGCTTGAAAACAATGAAAAATAATCAAGAGGGATTTAGGAACAATTTCTCAGAACAATTAAAGCAAAGGAGAGTGCACAAGGACACATGTGATTGCCTTTACATTGTAGAGTGGCTGTCTCCTAGAAAAGGAAATAAGATCTATTTTTTGTAACTCTAAAGAACAAAACTAAAACCAGTGTCTGAATGTCACTGCGTAACACATTTCGATTTGCAGTAGCAAGAGCCTTTTATTGAATCTTCTTTAATATAGAAAAGACTGCTTCACTGAAAATAAAAGTGTCATAGCAGAGAATGAGTATTTGTTTGGTGTGTATAGGAGAAATTCTCATGCCATGTAAAATGTTTTAAATGGAGACAGGGATGATGACAGGGAGGTGGATGATGAGATTATATTTAAATTCCATGTATAATGATGCTACAGAGTTGGGAGATTTATGTTAGGCTGTAAAAATGATAATGAACAAAACAATAAAACAACAATTACCCTGAGAAAAAGACTAGTTTACACACACTTGTTTGGTTGAAGAATCATGTATGTAGGAAACACATACTATCAGAATGACCTTAAAAAAAAAACCATTGTAATGGAGATATTTTTCTTCAGGTCACCATGGATCAACAGATGGAATATACCCTCCTGTATGAAACTACTCAAAATTATACAAAATATACAAGATAAATGGTTCTTAAGGTATTGGACATCAGTATATGAATGATATGATCCCGGCAGGGTGAGAAACAAATAAAGGAACGCTGTGGTTGCCAAAGTTACTGACCTGCAAGAGTTCTTAGACCATCAGACTGTGATGGAGAATCCAGGGGAAGCCTGGCAGTAACCTGAATTGATGAGATGATGTTGAGAGCCCAAGGAGGCCACACTGACAAGAATAAGCAGGGAAGAATAAAGGAGAGGAGAGAGCTGCATATGGAAAGCACTCTGGAGATACACATCAGGTCCCCTCTTGTCTTAAGCTGGATATTTACTAGTCCAGACATGTGAAGAAACTAACCAAAGGAGGGGAAAGAGCCATCTGAAAGGTTGATCTCCTGATGACATAAGGCTATAAATAATTTCTTTTCTCCACAGCCATAAAAAAAATTCATAATTCATGCAATATTGGCTAGAGTTATCAAAATTCTGCTTCAGTACTAGGGAAAAATTAGCCTTAGTCTGGCTCTACCTCACAATGTTTAATAACAAGAAAAAGAAGATAAAGCTGTTTCCCAGTCATTAACTGTATTATAAGGCAATTGTCAAAAATATTTATGGAAATTCAAAAATATTCAGAACCCAATAAGATAAAAAACAAATGTGTGTGGCACTTAATCAAAAACTGTAAGTAAATACAAAGAAGCAAGAAAATACAAACCATATGAGAGATGAATCAATCAAAATAGACCCAGAATGACACAGAGGACAGAACTAGCAGGCAGGGACATCAAATCAGTAATTATAAGTATATTCTCTATGTTCAAAATGCACAAAATTGGGATTGACAGCACATTAGATATTGCAGATGAAAAGTTTAGTGAACTTAAAGACATAGCAAAAGAAAATATAAAAAAATGAATAAACACAGAAAAAATACTAAAAAATGTAAATATAACCTCAGGGAGCCAAAGAACAACTTCTAGCAGAGTTTAAATATGTAATTAAAGCCCATGAAGAAAAAAAGGAGAAAAAATATTTAAAGAATCAATACTCATTTTTTTTTCAAATTTGATGAAAGCTCTAAACCCAAAGATGCAAGAATCCTAATTAACCCAAAGCACAAGAAACATTAAGAAAAATACACTATAGCACATCATAATCCAGTCTTAGATAAATCTTTAAAGAAAAAATGCAAATTTAGTACTGAGAAATAAGGATGAGGATAGTTGCTTTCTCACTGAGTGTGATTCAAGGCAGAGAACAACACGACATCATCTTTAAAGTACAAAAGGAGACCAAATGTCAACCTAAAATTCTACACCCAGAAAATATATCTTTCAGAACTGAAGGGAAAAATGAAGGTGCTCTGAGACATGCAAAGCTGAGAGAACTCATCACCAGCAGGCCTAAACTAAAAGATATTACAGGAAATCCATGAAGCAGAAGGAATTTGAAATAGAATAGAAATCTGGATTCACAAAATGGAAAGCAGAGCACTGAAATTAGTAACTACAAGAATAATTAAATGCATTTTTATTATTATTTAAATTATTTTGAAATAAAAGTGTCAAGACAAAAATAATAACTGTATTTTTATAGCTATAGACAGAGATGCTAAGAATAGCTCTAAAATTTCTCACTCATGGTACATTTAAGTTGCATATTACCTAGGGATCTGTTCTGTCTGAAGTATCTTTCCTACCTGGGATTACTCTTCTTATGTAGAAAGGCCCTGGCACTTAAAGCTTCCATGCAGAAGTAGCATACTTCATTCCTACTCACATTTAAATGTGTGAGCAGTTCGCATGGCCAAGACTGATGGGTATTTAATCTTTTAAGAGGGAAGACAATCAAAAATGAGAACAATAATAAAATGTCATCACACGTTCAACACACTGAATAACTCAGCTGAATGTGGTCTAATTACATGTGTAAGTGATAATTTCTCTCCCATTTCTATCTCTTTTATCTAATAATGTGATATTTATCCTGATAATACTATTACTTTACCTCAATGTCTTTCTCTTCATTACTTTCACAATTGAAAAGCTACTCTTACACTGTAAATCTTCATAAAACTTAGTTGGACATACCAAATACAAGCAAAATTACAAAACTTGATGGATTTTTCTCACTTGGAAAATTTTGAGTATGTGGCTAATTGAAAGTGAAATGGAGATTAATGCAATATCTAAAGTTGTACTGATTTCCCATCTATTATGGCCAGTCTATGTACTATATACTTAACCTACATTATCACATTTTATCTTCATAGTAATCTTGAAAGGATGGTGCCTTTTCCTATTATACAAGAGTATCAGCTCTCAAGATGTTTTATCTTGGCCCAGATCAAGAACCTCTACAGAAATAGGAATCAAATTAAATTCTCACCTTATCAGTCATCATTTATCTGCTTGCTTAGCTCTGAAACAATATGTATAGACACTTCAGGTATACCTTCCCCTTCACAGATAAAAGCCCAACTACTAAATGATCTAAATATTATACAAATGTAATATTAGTTGAGGTAATTAACTCTGTTTGCTGTAAGAATGAAACTTCAAAGTCTGAGAGACTTAACACAATATATATTTATTTGCCACTATATATTACCTGATACAGGCAAGGTGACCATTCTCTAACTTTTAGTTACTGTATCTGAACACTAGGTGCCAATGTGAATAACTCTGGGCAGAGAAAGCAAAGAATAAAGGACTCAGTCTTTGATCAGAACTGGCCACATAACCCCAGATAACTGCAAGGAAATGGATGCAAGCACATGGAATACTTAATGAGTGGAAATTGCCTCTACCACATACTGTAACTATGGAAAGAAACATTTAACCACAAACACTTGTTCATATTTATCTAAAATAAGAATCAATATTTAACTGATAATTATTTCATGTGTTGGAAAAAATCCCAGTTTCCTTCAGAACCCAAGAATTATGTCTTTTACAATGAATAAAAACTCTGAGCACATATTAAGTATTCAGTTTTAAACTGAATCCAGGAAAATACATATTTTTATATTCTGCCGTAAACTTGTATTATGACCAGAGAATATTCGATAGAAGGAAAGAAAATTCCTTTGCATTTTAATGCATCAAATCGAAGAGGAACTTCCTGACTATTCAGTTATGGACACTACAAAGTTCTTCACTAGAGCACAAGTGAAGTGATCCTACCCTTGAGAATTGGGCTGTAGTATCTAGGATTATTTAAATGTAGAATTTTCCTGCATTTATTTTCATATAATTCTAAAATTCTATAATTTTTATTAGATTTTAAAAGTTTGCATAGTACTTATAATGCTTATTTTGTTATCCATGTCTAGCATAATTCTTAAGACAATGTATCATCCTCAAGGTAAACAAGTCAATGAAATAAATGAGCCCATTTTCCTCTTTCCATTGTGAGTATTCATTATTTTTTATTAAAGTGTAGTTTATAGACAATATTACATTGGTGTCAATTACACAACACAGTGATTCATCCATTACACTCATTATTAAATACTCCCCCAACAAGTACAGTTACTATCTGTGATAATAGAAAGATGTTACAGAAGCACTGGTTATATTCTCCATGCCACACTTTCATCCCTGTGAACAACTTTTATGATTGAGGTTTTTGTGCCCTTTTATCCACCTTACCCTCCGCAACTACTCTAGCCCCACCTCCATGGTAACTCCCAGTCACTTCTCAGTGTCTATGAGTCTACTGTTGTTTTGTTAAATTTTTTTCATTTTGTTTTTACATTCCATATGTAAGTGAAATCATATGGTATTTGTCTTTCTCATCCTGGCTTATTTCACTTAGTACAGTACCTCCAGCTCCATCCATGTTGTCACAAATGTCATGATTTCTTTCTTTTTATGGTTGAATAATATTCCATTGTGTATATGTGTGATGTGATCATTTATTCTCTTCTGATGAGGTATCCCCAAATATAACAATCTCATTGAAAATAAGCTCAGGAATTAAGAGAACTAAATGACACAGTTTAAGAGAAACAACGGTACTCTTTCTAACTGAGCCCAGTGATCCAAAATCAGGTTGAGAGAGGAAGGGATACAGCCACAATGGGAAACAGTATGGCACCTTCTCAAAAAATTGAAAAATAGAAGTATTATATGATCCAGAAATTCCACTTCTGTTTATTTATCTAAAGAAAATGGAAACACCAATTGAACATATATATAGATATATAGTTGTGAGATATATATACATACATGTACACATATTTGTACATGTATGTGTGTATATATACACAATATATATTAATACATATGTGCTATATATATACTAGCCATATATGCTATATATAAACTAGCCATAAAAAAAGAAGGAAATCCTGTCATTTGTGACATGTATGGATCTTGAAATTATTACATTAAATGAAATACATCAGTCAGAGAAAGATAAGTACTATATGATTTCACTTATATGTGTAATCTAAAACAAAAACAAAATAAAAAACCAAGAAACCAAACTCATGGGAAAAAAAGAGATCAGATTTGAAGTTATCACAGTGGGAGTTAGGAGGAGGTAGAATTGGACAAAGGTGGTCAGAGTATACAAGCTTACTGCTATAAGATAAATAAGTACTAGGTATGTAATGTACAACATGATAAATAAAGCTAACACTGCTGAATGATATATAGGAAAATTGTTAAGACAGTAACACCTAAGAGTTCCATAACAATGAAAAACCATTTTTTCTTTTTTCTTTTTTTGTGTCTGCAGGAGATGATGGATATTAACTAAACTTACTGTGGTAATCATTTCAGAGTATATGTATGTCAAACCATTATACTGTCCACCTTAAACTTACACAACGCTATATATGTCAATTATATCTCAATAAAACTGGGGTGGGGGGAAGTACATACATTTTCATCTCAGTGGTTACTGCCAATTTACTCTCCAAAAATGTACCAATTTGCTTCCATCTGCTATATGTGTCTATTTCCCCACAAGCTTGCCCAAGTACGCATTTTAAAACTGGACATTTGCTGATTGATGTTTTTGGTATGGATATCAGAAGCACACCTTCGCACTAGTTGCTCTTTTGACTATCTTTTTCATACTGATTTCCTCCTACTGTGGGTGGTCATTTGTCTTTTGATATTGATATTCTCCTAAACTGAAGTTTTAGGGGAATAAATTTCTGTGTTATTTTTTTTAAAAAGGAAGAGAGATAGAGTTTGGAATCTGAACTAGCAATTTAGAACAGGTGCTCAGAGAATAAAGCAAGATGGGAACATATATACATCATATGATAGAAATGTGATTAACACTCAGAATTTAAAGAGATGTGCAGGTAACATAGAAATATGATCACATTCACACCTGCAAGCCAGAAGCAAGGTACAAGAAAGGGTAAAATTGAAATGTTAATATTAATAGAGGATTTGGGAACAAAGCATCAGATCAAAATGGAGTTTAGCCTGGGATAGCATCTCAGAATCCTGCAAATATAATTCTACCATTTTTGAACATCCAGGAATTTCTCCCAAGAAACTCTATCTTTACCATAAGAAGATTTCTGGCATATTTTTATAGGAGCTAGAAAGTGAAGGAGGGCTGCTCCCACAAATATTAGGTTCTGATATGTTCAGGAGATTGTATTATCATACCTAACTCAAAAATGGAAAATGTTTGATTATATCCAATTCCTCTGAGGCATTGTCAATAGAATAGGGCTTTGTTTGAAATGAAAAAGGATACTGTATCAAATAAAAATAATAAAGACATCTCTGTAGAACTCTGTTATCTACATAGACAAGTCAAAAAGAACTCATCAGCCATTCTGGAGAGCAGATTAAAATATGCCCATCAACTTCAGCATGTTAGCAAAAAGCAATTAAATTGCTGTAGTCCTGGGCTTTGGCAAAATTAAATTCTGACATATTTAGAATTTTATCATCATTCTGACAGTTTAATAGTACTAACATGACCAGTAAAATTTGGATTGGATCCATGTACAATGGTATACATTTTGCTTAATTTAAAATGTGATTTTATTTCAGTTTAGTGGCAAAATAAGTAAATACCTTGTCATTTCTTGAATTTGTCAACTTTGTGAATTACTTACTACTTACAATTTTTATTTTATCACCTTTTTATTGTCTCTGATTCAAAATAAACTGGATCCCAATTAAACATGTTTTATGTTAAGGAAAATCCAACATACAGAGGGTCAGGTGTTAGCCCTACCTAACAGATTTAATTACTAATGGATCAAATAATCTTATTGTAAAGTAATGTTTAACTTAATTATGAATGCAAACAATGTCCCCAGGTTAATTACTTCTCCAGTCTTTATGCCACCACTTTGCCTTGATCTATCAGAGCACATGTTATAATAAAGAGTTGTTTACCATCCATTTTTCCTATTGAACTGAGATGCTCCTAAGAGCATGACTGACATATTAATTATTTTTGTATCCCTATATGTAACACATTGCTGGGCACCTAGTAATCACTCAATTTCATTTTCTTAAACTGAATTGATAAATAATAGTGACACCCCAGAATAAACCATCTGAATGGCTTCTATCCAAGAAGAAATTATTACTCATTGACCTTTGACCATCAGGCCTTTTGTATCCATTTCAAGTTTGGAACGGTAATGACAAATCTATATCTACTCTGATGGATGTCACACTGTTCTGTAACACTGAAGAGGTAAAGAGAGATCCCTTTAATGACAAATTCCTTCTGTGAGCTAGTTAAATTATGCTTCCTTTTCAGTTCCCAATGGCTGCAGTGAGAAGGCAATAAATAAAAAGCAGATGGTGTTAGAGAATTTGAACATTTGATTGTCTTGTTAATAAACAGACTAGCTCTCATAGAATTGTGACATTTGTAGGCTTGTTGTTTTGCCACTTTTGTTAATTTGAAGTTACTATGGGGTTGCAGTCCCACAATGCTGAAACAGTGGACTGAAATGGGAGAATGTTAGCCTACTGTGTGAACGAGGAGACTCAAGTTTAAAAGATAGAAAGTATCTCAAGTTATTGATCAAATTTTGGAAATCACTTACTCATTTCTTGATAACTTCTTCCTTTCTCTAGTTAAAAACAATAGCATATTCGGCATAACTCTCCACATATTTTGTTAAATTTCCCATTTCAACTGCAAGACAGATTGTCACCATTTAAAGAAATGTTGTCTTGATTATCTAGATAGATTATTGTCCAAATTACATAGATATTTCATGACATTTGTATATACTATCTGTAATATCATCAGTAAATCTGAAAATTAATGTCATTATCTCCATTTGGATACAGAAAATTAGGTACAAGGATTTTAAATAATTAATTCAAGATTACATAGTTAATTATAAGTCTGGAATACAAAGCAGGTCAGTTTGATTCACTTCAGTATTTCACTCTGTGTTCTCTCCTAAGAGATCAGTTATAAAAGCAATTATGAAATTGACAAAGCAATTCACTACCAGGTTGGAACATGTCCTTTCTTAGCATTCACAAAAAGGGAGTTCTAATTATTCTTGTCAGTATTTACTAAAACACAGGATCACACAAAACCATTAACTTTATTCATGAAAATATACTCCAGGCCCTTGTCAGGTCTACAGGGTAGATTTATACATGTGCTGTATCTTGTTTCTAAAAATTGAAGCAATGAATTGGCCAGATAACACACAGCTGTGTTTATATCTGAATAAAAGACTGGAAATTGGAAAGGAGGGAGTCCCAGGTACCCACATAGCTAATAACAAATAATTCAGTTAACCAGACATTCTCCAAAGTCTTCATTTGAAATGTCACTGTGAAAAAATGATTTTTCCGTTCTTCTTCCAAACCAAAATTTGGACATTGTACTTTGAGGTGGTATGCCAAAACAGAAATAATCTCTGTAGGATAATTTTATAAATTTTCTCTACCTTTGAGGTTTCTGGTCTCCAATTTCACTGAAAAGGGGCTTTTTTCTCTACCAGTAAGAGGGAGTTTTTTTCGCTTGAAGTATACATAGTTCAATGAGCTTAAGCATAAAGTTACATAGCATATTATATATAAACTGTTTTTGACTAAGCTAAACAAACACAAAATAATTGAATTATAATTTGCTGGCTGTCCCTTTCCCTCCATCTCCTAAAAAGGAAGAATTCTTTGCTCATTAAGCAATGTTTCCAGCCTTCTGTTTGATAAAACAAATGTAAAATGGGAGAGATTGAGAATCAACAAGATTGCTTCTTTTGAGACTAGATGTTAAGTGAATTCATTGTTGACTCCTTTGAATGACAATAAACAGCAGAAAAATGGAGAAGAATAGAATTTGGGGTATGAGGGGGAAGATTGTATGAGAAATTATATGAAAATAAAGACTTTAAACAGAAATATTTATAAAGAAAAAATTTAAAAACCTTTCAGCATATTCCCTAATAACCTTATCATATGCATTTTTCAGTTTTCTTTTTATTGAAACATAGTTGATATACAATATTTATTAATTTCAGATATACAACAATGATTTAACAATTATATACATTGCTAAATGCTCACCATGGTAAGTATAGTTGGTAAATATAATTAATCATTGGTCAAAATACAAAGAGATTACAATATTATTGGCTATATTTCCTATTATGTAGTTCCATCCTTGTGACTGACTTATAATTTTTTTTATTATGGTATCATTAATATAAAATCACATGAGCAACATTGTGGTTACGAGATACCTTGCATTATCAAGTCCCCAACACATACCACATTACAGTCAGTCCATCAGCATAGTAAGAGCTGTAGAGTCACTACTTGTCTTCTTTGTGCTATACTGCCTTCCCTATACCCACCCCTACATTATGTGTGCTAATCATAATGCCCCTTATTCCTCTTCTGCCTCCCTTCCCAACCACACTCCCCAGTGCCTTTTCCCTTTGGTAACTGTTAGTCCATCCTTGGGTTCTGTGAGTCTGCTGCTGTTTTGTTCCTTCAGTTTTTGCATTGTTGTACTCCACAGATGAGTGAAATCATTTGGTATTTGTCTTTCTCCGCTAGGCTTATTTCACTGAGCATAATACCCTTATCTCCATTCATGGTGTTTCAAATGGTAGGATTTGTTTTCTTCTTGTGGCTGAATGATATTCCATTGTGCATATGTACCACATCTTCTGTATCCATTCATCTACTGATGGACACTTAGGTTGCTTCCAGTTCTTGGCTACTGTAAATAGTGCTGCGATAAACATAGGCATACATATGTCTTTCTGAAACAGGGATCCTGCATTCTTAGGACAATTCCTAGTAGTGGAATTCCTGGGTCAAATGGTACTTCCATTTTTAGTTTTTGGGGAAACTCCATACTGCTTTCCACAATGGCTTATCTAATTTACATTCCCACCAGCAGTATGGGAGGGTTCCCCTTTCTCCACATCCTCACCAACATTTGTTGTTGTCTTTTGGATGTTGGCCATCCTAAATACTGTGAGGCGATATCTCATTGTGGTTTTAATTTGCATTTCTCTGATAATTAGCAAAGTGGAGAATCTTTTCATGTGCCTGTTGGCCATCTGAATTTCTACTTTTGAGAAGTTTCTGTTCTTATCCTTTGCCCATTTTTTCATAGGGTTATTTGCTTTTTGGGTGTTGAGGTGTGTGAGCCCTTTATATATTTTGGATGGAAACCCCTTATTGGATATGTCATTTATGAATATAGTCTCCTATACTGTAGGATGCATTTTTGTTCTACTGATGGTGTCCTTTGCTGTACAGAAGCTTTTTGTTTTGCTATAGTCCCACTTGTTCATTTTTGCTTTTGTTTTCCTTGCCCAGGGAGATACACTTATGAAAATGTTGCCCATGTTTATATTCAAGAGAGGTATTCTTATGATTTCTTGTAATAGTTTAATGGTTTCATTACTTACATTCAGGTCTTTGATGAATTTGAGTTTATTTTTGTATAAGGAGTTACACAGTAATACAGTTTCATTCTCTTACATGTAGCTGTCCAGTTTTGCCAACACAGGGTGTTGAAGAGGCTGTCATTTTCCCATTGTATATCCATGGCTCCTTTATCATATATTAATTGACCATATATGTTTGGGTCAATATCTGGACTTTCTATTCTGTTCCACTGGTCTGTGAGTCTGTTCTTGTGCCAGTACCAAATTGTCTTGATTACTGTGGCTTTGTAGTAGAGCTTGAAGTTTGCTAGCGTAATCCCGCCTGCTTTATTCTTCCTTCTCAGGATTGCTTTGGCTATTTGGGATCTTTTGTGGTTCCATATGAATTTTAGAATGATTTCCTCTAGTTCATTGAAGAATGCTGTCCGTATTTTGATAGGGATTGCTTTAAATCTTTAGATTGCTTTAGGCAGGATGGCCATTTTGACCATATTAATTCTTCCTGTCCAAGAGCATGGGGTGAATTTCCATTTATTAGTTTCCTCTTTAATTACTCTCAAGAGTGTCTTGTAGTTTTCAGGGTATAGGTCTTTCACTTCCTTGGTTAGGTTTATTCCTAGGTATTTTATTCTTTTTGATGCAATTGTGAATAGAATTGTTTTCCTGATTTTTCTTTCTGCTAATTCATCATTAGTGTATAGGAATGCAACAGATTTGTTTATTAATTTTGTATCCTGCAACTTTTCTGAATTCATATATTAGTTCTAGTAGTTTTGGAGTAGATTCTTTAGGGTTTTTATGTACAATATCATGTCATCTGTAAATGGTGACAGTTTGACTTCTTCCTTGCCAGTCTGGATGCCTTTTATTTCTTTGTGTTGTCTGATTTCCGTGGCTAGGGCCTCCAGTACTATGTTGAATAGAAGTGGGGAGGTTGGGCATCCTTCTCTTGTTCCCTATCTTAGGGGAAAAGCTTTCAGCTTTTCACTGTTAAGTATGATGTTGGCTGTGAGTTTGTCATATATGGCCTTTATTATGTTGAGGTACTTGCCTTCTATACCCATTTTGTTGAGAGTTTTTATCATGAACGGATGTTGAATTTTGTCAAATGCTCTTTCAGGATCTATGGATATGATCATGTGATTTTTGTCCTTCTTTTTAGTGATATAGTGAATGATGTTGATGGATTTTCAAATGTTGCACCATTCTTGGATCCCTGGGATGAATACCACTTGATCCTTTTGATGTATTTTTGAATTCGGTTTGCTGATATTTTGTTGAGTATTTTCGTAAGTATGTTCATCAGGGATATTGGTCTGTAGCTTTCTTTTTCTGTAGGCTCTTTGCCTAGTTTTGGTATTAGAGTGATGCTGGCTTCATAGAATGAGCTTGGAAGTACTCCCTCCACTTCTATCTTTTGGAAAACTTTAAGGATAATGGGTATTATACCTTATCTGAATGTCATAAAATTCAGCAGTGAATCCATCTGGTCTGGGGGTTTTGTTCTTGGGTAGTTTTTTGAATACTGGTTCAATTTCATTACTGTTAATTGGTCTGTTCAGATTTTCTGTTTCTTCCTGGGTCAGTCTTAGAAGGTTATATATTTCTAGAAAGTTGTCCATTTCTTCTAGGTTATCCAGTTTGTTAACATATAATATTTCATAGTATTCTCTAATAATTCTTTGTTTTCCTGTGGTATTCATAGTGATTTTTCCTTTCTCATTTCTGATTCTGTTTATGTGTGTAGATTATATTTTTTTCTTGATAAGTCTGGCTCAGGGTTCATCTATTTTGTTTATTTTCTCAGAGAACCATCTCTTGGTTTCATTAAATTTTTCTATAGTTTTATTCTTCTCAGTTTTATTTATTTCTTCTCTAATCTTTATTATGTCCCTCCTTCTGCTGACTTTGGGCCTCATTGTTCTTCTTTTTCCATTTTCAATAATTGTGACTTTAGACTATTCATTTGGGGTTGTTCTTCCTTCTTTAAATAGGCCTGGATTGCTATATACTTTCCTCTTAGAACTGCCTTTGCTGCGTCCCACAGAAGTTGGGGCTTTGTGTTGTTGTTGTCATTTGTCTCCATATATTGCTTGATCTCTGTTTTAATTTAGTCATTGAGCCATTGATTATTAGGAGCATGTTCTTAAGCCCCCATATGTTTGTGGGCCTTTTTGTTTTCTTTGTACAATTTATTTCTAGTTTTTTTACTTTTGTGATCTGAGAAGTTGGTTGGTACAATTTCAATCTTTTTGAATATGCTGAGGCTCTTTTCGTGGCCTCATATGTTGTCTATTCTGGAAAATTTTCCATGTGCACTTGAGAAGAATGTGTATCTTGCTGCTTTTGGGTGTAGAGTTCTATAGATGTCTGTTTGTTCCATCTGTTCTAATGTGTTGTTCAGTGCCTCTGTGTCCTTACTTATTTTCTCTCTGGTTGATCTGTCCTTCAGAGTGAGTGGTGTGTTGAAGGTCTCCTAAAATGAATGCTTTACATTCTATTTCCCCTTTTAATTCTGTTAGTATTTGTTTCACATATGTAGGTGATCCAGTGTTGTGTGCATAGATATTTATAATGGTTGTATCCTTTTGTTAGACTGACTCCTTTATCATTATGTAATATCCTTCTTTGTTTCTTCTTGCTTTGTTTTGAAGTCTATTTTGTCTGATACAAGTACTGCAACTCCTGCTTTTTTCTCTCTGTTGTTTGCATAAAATAACTTTTTTCCATTCCTTCCCTTACAGTCTGTGTATGTCTTTGGCTTTGAAGTGAGTCTCTTGTAGGCAGCATATAGATGGTTCTTGCTTTTTTATTCATTCTGTAATTCTGTGTCTTTTGATTGGTGCATTCAGTCCATCTACATTTAGGGTGATTATCGATAGATATGTACTTATTGCCATTGCAGGCTTTGGATTTGTGGTTAACAAAAGTTCAAGGGCAGCTTCTTTACTGTCTAGCAATCTACCTTAACTCACTTATTACACCATTAAAAACACAGTCTGATGATTCTTTTTTCTCTCCCTTCTTTTTCTTCCTCCTCCACTCTTTATATGTTAGGTGCCATATTCTGTACTCTTTGTGTATTCCTTGACTGACTTTGTGGGTAGCTGATTTAATTTTGCATTTGGTTAGTATTTAGTTTGTCTACTTCCTTTGTTGTGGTTTTATTTTCTCTGGTGACAGCTATTTAGCCTTGGCACACTTCCATCTAGAGCAGTCCTTTTACAATACACTGTAGAGACGGTTTGTGGGAGGTCAATTCCATCAACTTTTGTTTATCTGGGATTTGTTTAATCCCTTCTTCAAATTTAAATGATAATCTTGCTGGGTACAGTATTCTTGGTTCGAGGCTCTTCTGTTTCATTGAATTGAATGTATCATGCCACTCCCTCTGGCCTGTAAGGTTTCTACTAAGAAATATGATAGCCTGATGGGTTTTCCTTTGTAAGAATTCTTTTTTCTCTCTCTCTGGCTGCTTTTAATACTCTGTCCTTGTCTTTGATCTTTGCCATTTTAATTATTATAGGTCTTGGTGTTGTCCTTCTTGGGTCCCTTTTGTTGGGAGATCTGTGGACTTCCACGGCCTGAGAGACTATTTCCTTCCCCTGATTGGGGAAGTTTTCAGCAATTATTTCTTCAAAGACCCTTTCTATCCCTTTTTCTCTCTCTTCTTCTGGTACCCTTATAATGTGAATATTGTTTCATTTGGATTACTCACACAGTTCTCCTAATATTCTTTCATTCCTAGACATCCTTTATTCTCTCTCTGCTTCAGCTTCTGTGTATTCCTGTTCTCTGATTTCCATTAACAGTCTCCTCCATCTCATCTAATCTGCTTTTAAATCCCTCCATTGTTTGTTTCATTTCTGTTATCTCCCTCCTGAATTCATCCCTTAGCTCTTTAACATTTTTCTGTAGCTCCATCAACTTGCTTATGACTTTTATTTTTAATTATTTTTCAGAAAGATTGGTGATTTCAGTCTCACTGGGCCCTCTTTCTGGTGTTTAAGGGATTTTGGGTTGAACAAGTTTCTTTGGCCTTCTCATGGTCCTGGAGCGATGTGATTGATCATCAGCAAGTGGTGCAGTTATCAACTGGGAGAAAAAAGTCCCTTCCTGCTTGCTGGTCACCATGCCTGTCTCTGCTGTCTGTGCCAGTTAACCACACTCAGGGAGCAGCCTCTGGATTAATCCCCTAAACTGCTGTGGGTGGGGTGGCCCTTGGGATGGCCTAGGGCAATGGCAGCGGTCATAGGCAAGCGTGCGTGTGTCTTCCGTGAGGATAAAGCCCTTTTGTGACTCCCAGTCTCAGTGCCTGTCTTTGCTCTCTGTGCCCTTTAACTTCATGCAGGGAGCAGTCGCTGGGTTCATCCCCTAAGCTGCCATGGGCGGGGTGTCCCTCAGGATGGCCTAGGACACTGGTGGGAGATGCAGGTGAGTGGCTCGTGTTCTGTTGCGAGAACAAAGCCCCTTCGTAGCTTCTGGTCTCAGTGCTCCACTGTCTGTGCTGGTCATCCACATGCAGGGAGCAGCCTCTGGGTCTTGGCCAGTTAGCTGCGGGCAGGGGGAGAAGCCTCTGTGTTAAGCTGTGTAGTTGATGTAGGTGGGGCTGCCTTCTAGTTTGTCTGCAGCAATGGCACAGACAGCCGGTGTGTGTACAGGTGCTTGTGCAGAGGAAGGAACAACAAGGCTGCTTATCTCGGTGAGGGGTCTCAGGGCTGTGTTGACAACCAGAGGTATAGGGCACCTGAAGCTCCTCAAAGTTCCCAGCCTGCTGGGCTGAGTGTACCAGGACGATTTTGTCCTCCTGTTAAACCCTTGTCCCTTTAAGGCTTTTAAAGGGCCTGCTTTTCTTTGGTCCCAGGGCAGCCAGTTGTGGGAACCTGTTCACAGTCTTAGTCTCAGACTTTGCTTTTCAGTTCCTCTAATCTCCAGAGCACCATGAAAAGTGGGTCTTTGCTCCTGGGGCAGGTTTCTAGGGCTGGTTATTTAGCAGTCCTGTGCTTCCCCTCCCTCCCTGCTCTGATTCTTTTCCTCCCACTGGTGAGCTGGGGTGGGGGGTGTGCTCGGTCCTGCTGGGTCATGACTTTGTACTTTACCATTTTCCATGAGATATTGACTTCTCCCAGATGTAGACTGGCTGGTGTACTATTACTTATGTTCACTCTTTAGAAATAATTGTATTTGCTGTATTTTCAAAATATACATGGTTTTGGGAGGAGATTTATGTCACACTACTCACATTGCTATCATTTCCTCCTTGTGACTGTCTTATTTTATAATTTGAAGTTTGTATCTCTTTACCCTCTTCGCCTGTTTCATCCATCCTCCCAACCCTCTCCCCTATGGTAAATTGCAGTCCAAGGAGACATACAGATGGCCAACAAATGTAAGAAGAGATAATCAACATCACTAATCATCAGGGAAATGCAAATCAAAACCAGAACTGGTTGGGTTAGGGGGCATTATAGATCTTCACTAGATAAAAATAGCTATATTGGAGATTAAATTTCTGTTGTAAATAAACAATCAAGCCACTTCTATAGCCATAGGTAGAAATACCTGTTCCAAATGTGAAGAAAATTCATAGGATTATTCCCTCATCCAGGTAAGAAATAAAGGAAATCTAGTCTAAGACAACTTATGGGAAAACCGAAGAGTATTTGTGGCAGTGTATGTAGGGATAAGACATGAAAGATGAGAAAGAAGGAAGGGACCATATGTTCTCCTGGTTTTGGCTTGATAGGCAGGATAGAATTCTGCATCATAAATGAAGGTGGCAAATGCAATCATAGAAAGCAGTCTGAGGTAATGCAGCTAGAATTCGGATAAGGGTGGAATAGTGGGATCTGTTTTGTGCATTTGACACTTGATATGTTTATAAGACATTGAAAGAGTTTCTATTAAGCAGTGTATTATATGAGTCTTAAATCTCAGAACTGCTGGCATGACTGATAAAACAAGAGGGTAGAAGAAAATCTACTAAGAAAGATGGAATGCAATTAGAAATTGAAGAAGTTAAAGAGATTTAATTAATGAATCTCCTCAGTTCTCTATGGAAAAAGACTTCTTAGCTGAGCAATACCTGAGAAACTTGTATTAAGAAGTTCTTTAATTTACATCTGTATGATTTCAGGAATGAATAGTACATGAGTCTTTCATTATTGCTCATAATTTCTGCTGGGTTCAGATCCAGGTTCAGCAAATCACTGACTTTGTACAAGGAACTTAACCTCTGAGCTACAATTTCTTCACTTATAAAAGTGGGTATAAACACTTAATCTTTAAAATTATTGCAATGATTAAATCTTTTTTTAATGTTTATTTTGATATCATTAATCTACAATTAAATGAGTAATATTATGGTGATTACACTACCCCCTTCATCAGGTCCCCCCCCACCAACCCCATTACAGTCACTGTCCATCAGCGTAGAGAGATGCCATACAGTCACTACTTGTCCTCTCTGGGTTGTACAGCCCTCCCCGTGCCCCCCCAACATTACATCTGCTAATCGTAATGTCCCTTCTTCCCCCTTATCCCTCCCTTCCTGCCCATCCTCCCCAGTCCCTTTCCCTTTGGTAACTATTAGTCCGTTCTTGGGTTCTATGAGTCTCCTGCTGTTTTGTTCCTTCAGTTTTTTTTTTCCTTAGTTCTTATACTCCACATATGAGTGAAATCATTTGGTACTTGTCTTTTTCAGCTTGGCTTATGCAATGATTAAATCTTACAAAATATATAAAACAATCATAACAGTGTCTGGGACTGCACAATGAATACCTTCTGTACTCCTTTCATTATTTTCATGATTTTGTTCCTGCTATTGTTTTTGACATCACTCCTAGTTACATAGGTAGACTTTATCTACGTAATGGTTGAACAAAAATGTGCTGTACTTTTTTACCTACATTAAATTATAATTACCATTGGAGTTCAGACAAACTTTGGTATGGGTGGTTCCATCTCTGAATAGCAGCTGGGCTGCCTGAGTGCTCGTCACTGAATCGTTATTAGCTTAAGTCTCCACAATGCAGCCCCGGAATTCACCTCTGTGACAAGAAAAGGTACTTGCTATAAGATGGGATCATACTGTAGGGATGGGTAGTATGTATAAGCCTTCACATAGTTGTGATTTCCTTGGGATATTTGGGATGACTTTAGTGATGTCAGAAAAGACTTCCATACCCACTTAGTCCAATACATAGGGCTATTTAATTTTGGCTCTACACAAGATCATTTTCCCAGAACAAACAAACCCAAGTAGTTTCTATAATATTTATTTCTTCCTTTTTAATCATATATCAACCAACTTGATTTTAATGGGGTGCTCTGAGAATAGACTCCAGAATTGACGTATAGAAGATATTTGTCATTATATGCTAGTTATTTTGTTATTTTTGCTGCAGCTGCTATCGATTTTTGTTATTCTGAAAGGAGAAGCAAAATATACTACTTGGAGCACATGTCTCCATGGTTTGGAAGCAAATATTCTAATAGGCTTTTTAGTTATTTCTATATAATCATAACAGTACATAAGTTTCTCTTCACTGGCAGAAGAATTATATTCCTGGAAACCATGTCATTGAAGAGGAAACTGGACTGATAGAAGTGAAAAAGGGAGAAAGTGCTTTGATAACCTAGCCTCAGAGAAGGTTGGCTAGTTTGTACTGTGGATGTGAAGAGCATAATTAAAGGTACTTCTGTGTGGGGAACAGGCTGAATTCTGAGGAATAGAACATGATTATAGTATAAGGAGTGACAGAATGGTTGTTCATGGAACGGTAAAGACGATAGACACTAGGAATGACAGTATCGGTTACCAAGAAACACTGATTTTAAAGACGAGACTGGAAAGTGAAGTACTGTTCCAGCCCAAACTGGTAGAAAAGATAAATGACAACCAGATGGCTTTATAGATTTTTGAGAATTATCCATGAGAAGAGAACATAGTTAGATATTGAACTAGTTTAAGTTTTCAGAAAGCTTGTACTATTGTTATTTAGGCAAAGAAGTTAGAGGTAGTTACATATTATAATAATTTATATATAATATATTAATATATAAATGATATACAATTATTGATATATAATATATTTATAAATATAATATATAACATAAAACCCCATATTATAAAAATAATATGGAAATGTATTTCTAAGGCACCGACACTTTTTAGCATCTTTAACAATTCCCTAAATGATTAGTACAAACACAGTCACTCTAGTCCTCTAATCCTGTTCAACTTCCAGCTCCCACCCTCCCTTCACAGTCTTCTCCAATTAAGAGTGCTTATTCTGCATCCTTTGTGAGTTAAAAAGGACAGTCAATAATTTGCCAGAAGTTATATGTCAATAGTAATATATTTTTATAGTTCTCTAGTGATTTGGAGCAATGTGATAATGAACACAGTAATATAGATTTGCTTTTACTCTTTCTCAATATGAGATGAGTGAGGAGGGGAAGAATGTGCACATTATACAATGAAACAAATTCAAAATTTCATTGTCTTGCTTAAAGATTCCTCCCGTGCGTGTGTATATACACACACACACACACACACACACACACACAAACACACATTTCAGCCATCTTCTGGGATGTTTGAACTTGAGAGATAAGTAACTTTAGGATGAATAAGATGATAGTGTGTTTAATTATTAAGATGCTTAGAAACAATTTTTCCCAGAGAAAGTAAATTAAAGGGATACTTATTGGTACTACCTATGGTCATTAGAAAGTCTAACAAGAGAAAGAAATTCCAGGATTCCCGTGTCAGTCTGACCATTCCAGTATCTATAAAGAAATGTATATTCTTTATAGACGAAGATATTATATATAATCCAAAATGGGTGAATTTCAAGTCCGAGCCAAGAAAATAATTCTTTATAGGGGGAATCTTTTTTTCTGCTTGACTATGGGAATGGCAGAAGCCATACAAAGGCTTAGTGTTTTCAAAAATATCACAGCATGGAACCAAAGGACAGAGAGAGAGAGAAAGGACTGAAACAAACATCAAGTGAAAGGAACAAATCTCCAAAGGCCTGTGCTGTGTACATTCAGATAAGTATTCTGACTTCATGTGACTTCAGTGAATCAGAAAGATTCTGTAAATCTTTAGAGACTGAAACATCTTTACTATGTAGTCCCATGCCTGAAGCAGTACAAACACAACGTGTTAATATGTCAGCATGTTAATGTTATCTTTCTATTGCAGGAGAAAAATTTTACATGAATAGATATCGATTTCCTGACTGAGTGTTACATGGGGATTCATCACAGAGACTCTTGCAGACTCTGATGCAGGGCCCCTTTACGGGTGCATATAATCCTATGGACTTCAAATTAAAAGCAATAAAAATCACATTAGTTGATCGACTAGATGAGATGTTATTAAGAGTAATGGGAAAATGCTATCAAGACTTCATTTCTTAATGTTTGGTTCTTAGAACCCAGGCTTTCAGACAAATAAAGACTGTTGTGAGTTATTACTCTTTGTCATACATAAGTACTGATATATTTATCACTGTTGGCTGAAGGGATGTCACCTCTAAGATGACTTTTTTTTCCAGATGGTGGATGTGGAAGAGAGGAGGGAAGGTAATGTCAGGAAGTCTACACACAGGCAAAATGGGTGTGACCACACTGAAGAAAAGTGTGTTACCCAAAGTCTGATGGTAGTTTCATTATTATAGTGTGTCTGCATAAATATATTTTAATTGTATCTGATGAAATATACTCATTGCTATTATATGATATATGTGGGGGTACAACTAAGACATAATAAAGTCACATATTATATGTAAGACTGCAAACCGAATCATATATTCAAGAGTAACTTATGTGTAATGTCTTCCAACAGTTAAGAAAAAGCAATGTGTAAAATTACTGTTCTAAGATCACATACTAGTGGAATCTGGAGAGGGTCTTGGTTTCCTGATTTCTTTCTACTCCAAGTTGCTGGCTTTTCATGCAGTTTCCCCTTGTTAGAACCCTACGGTACCTTCCTGTTCCTTAGTTGGATATGATGTAGTACTCTATTCAATTACTTATTAACCTCACTTGTGCTACTATGAAACTATCACTACATATAAATAATTCTTAACCAGCAAACTGATAGTATCCCTTCACAAATGTTTCTGTTTCTCAATTACATTTTTATAGTTCTTAACCCATTAAGTCCTGAGAGACAAAGAAAGTGATGTGAGAGCATATTTCAAACTCCTTGAGGCAGATTTGACATGAATACATACATACAGAGTTCACAGCTTTTAACCAAAAAAGTGGTATATATCCAGTATACTTCTTGTGTATCATTTGTACATTAATTAATCTAATTGAATAGGATTTCTCTGAAGACTAATGAATTTGTAATAGTATCATCTAAGCAATTAATATGCACCACTAGTGTTGAACACAGATTCCTGGGTTGTGATTCAGTAGGTCTGCAGTGGGCCTAATCATTTATTTTTAACAAATTACCAGTTGATGCTGATGCTTCTGGTCCATGAACCCCACTTTGGCAGTGCAGGTACCTGTACGTGGAGACCCTCTCAGTCCTGAAGGCTAGTGTCAAGGTACAGGATAAAATGAACTTTGGAGGAAAAAAAAACTGTGTAAACAACAAAGAATGGCCATGAGATAACTGTCGTACACTGTGCAGCCACAAGAGGTAAAAATGTCTCTAATGATGCTGGACACATGATTGTTGTGACAATTTTGTGACACGAGGCAACAGCGAGTGAAGTCACATCCACAATTAGTTATCCCTATATGTCATTTGAGCACCACACAGACTGAATATTTTCCCTGTGCCTTGAGCTGTGCTCTATGGAAATACATAAGAGAAAGTCCCTGCCTCCCTTGTTCTTGGCCTCTAGGCACTCTGAGTGTGCGGATGGGGCAAAGATGTAACCGTATACATGCAAATGCAAATAATTCTGTGGGATCCATGTGTCCTGCTTCTACACAGTGTGACTTCAAATCTCACATTCTGTTCCAACCTTGAAGAAAAAGATTTGTCTCTAATCTCTCTCCTTTTGTTAAGTCCCAAAGATTTATTCAACACAGTAACTGGCAAAAACTGATGGGATATTTCCATCAGTCCAGCAGAAGGCCCCCTCTACATGGCACTGGTTGGAAGAAAGGAGCCACCTCCATTCCAAGAGTGAGTCGTGCAAGTCTTGTCAGTGCTGATAGGCAGTCATTTTTAGGGGTGGAAGCGTGGGAAGGACATCATCTCTCAAATGTTATTGTTTATTCATGTGGCAATGGGCTAATGTCATAATTCTTTAAATACTTAAGAGAGACATAGCTCTTTGATTTCTCAAGGATTCACAAATACATAAGTCCGGCGATTGTAGCCATTCTTCCCCCACACCGCCCCACAATTTCTCCTGTTACAAAGATAATTTTATCTGCTACCTTAACACTAGTCGTCAGGACTGCAGTGGGTGGGTCTCAAGGTGTACACACCTGCTCTACTCAGAGTGTGCTCTGTGGGCCCGGAGCATCAGTGTCAACCTGGGAATTTGTTAGAAATGAAATACTTGAACCGCTTGAAATTATCTGTGTACTTCTTGTACTTTTATTTTAATGTTAACTCCCAAGCAAAACTCTATGAACAATACAGCTTTCCCTTTAAGTCTCATCTCCACCTGCTCTCCATTCTTTCAGAGCCATTCAGGATGGCCTTTTGCTGTTTCTCCAGCACGCCGGGCATCCCTCTACTCATGTCCTTTGCACTTTCTGGTCTTTGCCAGGAATATTTGCCCAGGTAAGCAACTGCAGGGCTCACTGCCTCACTGCACTTAGGTATTCATTCAAGTGTCACTTTCTCCCTTTAACATTTGCTTCTCTACTCTACTTAACATTGGAACAACTTTTCCAACCCTCTCTCTTTTGAATTACTAGCTTTATTTCCTCCATAGAATTTGCAGTCAACCAATATCATCTATCTATAATCTATCACCTATCATCTTTTCTTAATTTTACCTACTAGGATGTAATTCTCAATAGGACTTTTTTTTTCTGCTTTATTAAGTATCCTTAATGCCTAGAACTTTTGCTGCCACATAGCTGGCCCTCACCGAATGAATGAATTAAAACCTATCTACCAAACTTCCAAAGAAAGCTTTCTCCAAGAACTTTCCTGCTTTAAAATTCATCAGAATATTATTGGAAAGGAATGTGACAATAGCAGCATAAAGAGCAAAATCAAGAATTTTAGCTGCTTTTCTCTTTTGATTTCTTTTTGACTCAAACCATGTATTCATCATGGCCTTAATGTAGATTTTTCCCTCTAAAATTGATATGGAATTGTCTTGTCATATTGGTATTGTTCTCACCAGGAAAAAGGAATGACAGAACACATTTTTGGTGTAGTTGACTAGAAGAAAAATTCATCTTTCCATATCCTTTCTCATTAGTAGGTTAGTAATGTTTGTTTACATTAATAAATCTAATATTTTATCTCATTATCCATTATGAGCACAATATTTGAAAACTGCAAATTATACACAAATATTGTTAGAACATTCTAAAATATGAATGATGTTACCTTGAAAAGCAGCAAGACATTAGTGTCTCAGTACTAAGTCCATATTAAAGAGCATGGGAAAATATGAGGCAAACCATCTTTATCAACTACATATTCAAATGGGAAATTAAATTATAGTATATTTTATGCTATATAGAAAGGAGAAATTTTGATGACAGTTCCTTAGGAAAAGAAAAATCAAAGACTACACAAATAAACCAAGGAAGACAGTTTTTAGTGCTTTCCCCTCCAAGTACACACACACCACTGGAATTGCTACCCTTGAGGAAACAAATGCCTGAATGATTACTCCCACTGCCATCTTTTGAATAAATTATAGTATTACCAGTATTTTTTGTTAGTTTCCTATAGAATCGTATTCAGGTACACAAAAGACTCAAGCCTCTGTATTGAAGAGAACCACATTGAGGTCAGTTGCTGAGGACATAAAGTGGCAAAAACTTGACTTACTTTTCAGAATAATGACAGGATAACAAACCACTTGAGTTTTAATTTTCAGTTAATGGTGTAGGGTTATAACTATTAAGACAATTTATCAGGCACTTAGTAGAAACAGTAAATGTTAGCATTGGTTGAAAACATATTGTTCATTTAAATGCTGCATAATGGAAAGGGTAGCTAGTACATGGAGAGGGAAGAGATTTGAATGAAGCCCATGCTTCAGCTTCATTTTAATTAGGTGTCTATGGAGAAGCCATTTAATAATGATTAAATCATCATTGGAAAGTTATTATAATTTTTCAGGTCTACGTCACTCAGATATGTGTTTTAAGGACCAAATCAGTTGCTCTGAATAAATATACTGATGTAAAATACAGAAAAAAATAAGGATCCTCAATCCTATATAGGTTGAAGATAAATATATAAATAGTGGCATGTTTCCAGATTCTAAATCTAAAATGCTCTTCATATTCAGCTTTTCATGGCACAAGTACAGAAAATAAAAATATTAGCTTAGCTAAATCACGTAAGAGCAGTTGTTAAGTGTGGTCCCTGGACCAGCAAACATCAGTCAGCATCCTCTGGCACCTTGCTAGGAGTGTAAATTCCTGGGCCCCAGTCCACACCTACTGAATCAGAGATTCTGTGCGTGGGGCCCAGAAACTTGTATTAATTCTGCAAATGGTTCTGATTCAACTTGAAGTTTGAGAACTGCTACCACTTTTTATATTAAATGGTTTAAGATCTTTACCTCTGGAAAGAGATGGTAAATAATTCACTTACATTACTTTGGCTCTGCCCATAACAAAAGAAACACAGCCCTGAAGGGCTTGCCCAGTTCCTACTCCCCCCACCCCCTTCCCCAGGCCTTGCCTCATACCAGGAACCCCGAGGCTGTCAGAGGTTCTATCACATTGTCTTCCTTTCAGTTCCTGAATACCACATACTCTGGGCTTTGCAGGGAGTGATCTCTCTTGTCTTAAACTGTCCACTTACTTTCCTAAACATCCTTCAGTTCTCAACTCAAGTATTGTTTCCTCATGAAAACCTTTTCTAATCCTCAGATTAGATCAAATCTCACTGTTACTGTTAGGCATAAAGATAGATATAAGCCGCTGGAGGGGCAAAAGGGACTCAAAGAGCTAACCAGGTAAAACCAGAGAGCCCGAAAATTTTCACAGAATTAATTAGTTGAAGTTTCAAGGACCAGGAGTTTCTTGGAATATCCAAACACTCCCCAGATAAAAAAACAAAGACCCAGATGGGAAGTCTCCAAGCACAGACATTCCCCAGATAACAACAAAAAAACAAGACAGGGCACAGAAACCATCAGAGCAGGGCCCATGTCTTCCTTTTACCAATTAGACCAGGCCTCCAAGGCCAAAGATCATTGATCAAGGGCTTCTCTGCCCTACTAAAAACCCCATAAAAAAAGCCTTAGAGTAAACCATCTGTGTGTATATAAAATCAGGCAGACCCACTCTGATGAGCAAGGTGAAATAAATTTTACTTTTCCTTCTTAACTTGGTTTCATGTTTCAGTCTATCTGACTTCTCTGCAACTCTAAATTGACTTTTTCTCCCAAACATTATGATTCATAGGACTCTGTACTTGTCCCTTAGAGCACTTATCACAGTTTATAAAGACATAATTTTGAGATTATCTGATTAATGTCTTCCTCATGTACAGGAATGCATACTGCATGTAATTGATAGGGAAATATTTACAAGGTCAGCAATCTAGTCCAGGTGGCTCCCTTATGTTTCTCTTCTTTAGCAAAGACAGCAGAAATTCCCCTTTTCCCCTCCGCTTCACTCCCTATTCCAACAAGCACTCACTCCCAAAACGCTCTCCCTTGCTTGCTGTGCACGTAGAAATGTTGCAGATACGGAAACAGAAAGATATATATTGCTCCCCTTGTCTTTGTGTGGGGCTCACACCTTGGAAGATTACTGCCCTCTGAGCCCGCTGGTGTAAAATAAACCTCAACACCCCAAGACCTCCGAGTGCCGGTTGGTTCTTCTGTCTAGCGATCCAATCCAGGTTTTTCAGGTTTTTCTGTAACATCATCACAGCCCAAACCTGCTTTGTTTACCATTCAGTCTCCAGTAGCAAGTTCAGTCCCTGCACATGGAAGATGACCAATAAATATTGTGGGATAAATGGGTAAAATGATACTCAGCTGTACTCTTTCAACTTATTGAACTGTAGAAAATGTCTAACAAATGGAAGACCATAATAATAAAGTAGAACAATTGTATGTGACCTTATAATTTCAAACCTATAATTTAGCTCAGTTAGCACTAACCACTCAATTAATATTAAACTGAATATCTACAAATAATCTATGTATTGAGACATGATTTGCTGAGGATAGATATTTTATTATTTATTTGGCTGAAGGGATTAATTCACTTATGTTTAATTATGCTATAAGTAATAAAAACAAAACAACTACACATGGCTCAAACTGAGGAAATATATTACCTTGCTTAGCATAAACCATGAGGCAGAGTGGTGCTGTGTTTGGACATCATCAAAGACAAATATTTTTTACTCTTTAAAATTTCTAAACATATGTTCACTCAGCATTCCTCATGTTATTGTCCTTTTTCTTTAATATTGCGTCCTCATTCCTTTACAAATTGTCTATGGCTGTTTTCTTGCTGCAACAGAGACCCAAAAATTTCAAAGCCTAAAATATTTACCATCTGACCATTTATAAAGTGTGTCAATCCTGACTCAAGCTATGAAAAAAATAAGAGGACCTAGTTATCCATTACCACACATCCTCTATCTTTCAGCAATGGCACATTTGTTATTGAGGACAGAGCTTGTTTGTGCACTTTTGCAATTAAGTGACAAGTCCTAAGGCAGTTTTGAATTATGTGTCATTTCAGTTGGGCTCCTCACCCCTCCAGATATGGGGTAGCCACATAATGAAAGAAAGGGAGGGAAAAAATAAAGGAAGAGAATCAGAAGGAAATAGAACTTTTATCCCAAAATGTCTTCTAGGAAAAACCAATCTTCTTCCCTATAGTACAAAAATCTAATTATGTGTCCATAAGAACAACATTTTGTCCATGATTCATGTCCAAGCTTCTTTCTTAAAGACTGAATACAGAGCTGAAGGAGGAACGTATGTCACTCAGAGGCCTCTTAGTAAGTTAGAAGGTATGACAATATTTGTCTGTATATTTCTATTATGCAATTATTCTCCCCCTAAATTTTTTATCAATGGTTCAGACCTTGGGGACAAGCTGAAGTGCCTACAAATCTCAGGCTTTGTGACAGATTCTGCAAAGTGGCACCTGTTTTGTCATTTGTTTATGAAACCTCAATTGCTATTTTTCCTATCAAGCAATAGGTACTCTATTATCAGGAATAATGGACAAAATAAGCAGGGACAGAATATATGCTTATTTATTTAGTATAGTTAGATACTATCTCCACATAAAACTGAAATTGTCAGGAAACTGGAACAGTAATTAACTGCAGAGTTAATTACTGCATATCTAATCTAACCCATCACTGAACATTTATAAACATTTAGATAATTGAATATCTAATTTTTTTAGACTTTTAACTTTGATATATATAATCACAGATACTCTTACAACACCTCTATAGAATTTCAGTTCTTTGTCAAAAACATTATACATGCTTTTCTAATTTCATTCTCCCCACAATAGCACCCAGCTGAAGAACTGAAGCTAAAATCACAAAGGTAGTGAGACTTGTCATTCAGTCCAACAAAAAATTTAGGTGTAAAATGTGCACTATGTTTACTAGATGTGTTCAGTTGATTACTTATAGTTCCTTAAGTTTCAAATCTGCCCTGCATGAACACACATAAATAGACATTTACTTCTTGCTGTGTGGGCAGAAACAATAATCCACTTTTTAAAATCTTCAGTTGAAACATAGTGCTGAGAACTTACTAACTACTTAATATGAGGTTTCTTATTTGTGGCATGGCTTGTTTTTCCAACATTTATTCATTCATGCCTGTATCTCAACTGTGTTTCAGTGATTACCTGCAAATACACATTCCCGCCCAGGCCTCTTCTTTGATTTCAACACTCATATTTACAACTATACACTGAACGATGGTATGTGAATATTTCACAAAAAGCCAAGTCCAATATTTTTTAAACCAACTTCGTAATTTCCCTCCAGAGTCTCCTAGTCCTCCTTTCTTCTGTAGCACAACAGATGGAACACCGGCCACCTAAACCTAGACCCAGGAGACCTCTCCAACTTATCCAACACATTAATTTGATCATCTTATTATCTCTCAGTTCTAGTTCATATTTTTAGTTCAATTATCAAGACTTAAGTCCCTTTCCAGCGTTTCTCCCTTTAGCTTTCTGAAGCAGATACCTAATTATGCTGTTTCTAGTCTTGCGCTTTGAGTCATTCTCTCTTCCTGTTTACTGTTATTGGTTGCATAAAAGACACATTTAATCTCATTATTCCCTGAAAAGGTACACCTTTGCCCAGGTACCATGCAGCTCTTGGCATACACTGTGTGCTCCCACCTACCTGTGCATTTCCTTAAGCTCTGTCTTCTCTGCCCTCCTTTCCCACTTTTCTCCCTTTACATTTACTGCCTGAACATTTCTATTTTTCCTGAAAAATCTGAGGAAATACCACCTCTTCTGATGCAGTTCCCTGATGCTTTGGAACATGTTAAGTGATTCTCTTCTATATAAGAACATATACTGAATACTTATATTTTCTGGATTATCTCTTGCGAACTCAGCATTCCAGGATGTCCTTTTTTAAGGGTTTTACTTCATTGCAAGGGAGAAACCAGAAATTTCATTGCCCAGAATCTCTTTCCCTTAATGGTTCTGGCTTTGAATTTTCCAGTAAGAGAAAATTGCTGGAACTTTGGAAGGTAGAATAGAAAGAGGTGTCATTATTCTTTTAGTTCAATTGTAGTCAGATGTTGTGAGGCAGCCAGGAGATTCAATGGCTTTCCAATGAGCCTCTAAGAACCACCTACTTTGATGTTGCAGACAGAGTTGGTGAGACTATTTCAGAGCTTCCCTAGCAACTTTGCAGTGAGCTTTGAGAACGACTTGCTTTATTGCTCTAGGGTTGATCTTCAGTGACCTTTATGCCATCTCCCTGTGATGATTTGGTTCTGTCATCTAATCTTGAACTAGATTGCACAGAATTCTCTCCTCTGTTGGGTTCTAGGATGAAATTGGCCTCAAGAGAAACTCAGTGAGAGTTGTATGGTGAAAATGAATCAGCATTCATGGATATTCTTGACAGGTCAGTGCTGGCTCAGGCTCTGCATCTGCTTGTGTTAAGTGAGATGGGTCCATTATTTTACTTTGGGGCATGCAGCAGCATCCAGCCCCTAACTCCTACAGCCTCTTCAGTATTTCCTGCTTTAGCTTCTCTGGCTCTCCAAACACATGCCTGCTTAGCTCTGTGAATGTTACCAGCTTCTATTCCAGATTGCTCATGTCATAAAAGGCAACTTTAGAAGCCATGAGAGGTCCATTTGGGCTCCAGCTCATCTTCAAGGGTTTGCCCTTACACGTTCCAGCTTGTCCTCACTCTCTTCCACTCCACATTCATGTTTTCTTCTTGCCCACTTGCCCTGCTGACATCAGCCTAGCACAGGAGACAGAAGCAATAGCTGGACATAAACCAGTGAGCCAGACCCCACGATGCGTAGGGTCAACTGACCCTAACAAAGCCCTTATTTACGTCGGTGCTGGTGATTCTGCTTCTCCAGTGAAACCTTGACTGATACATTTCCTGATCCTCTGTGACTTCTTTCCCCAATTCCCTGAGCTCTTCCAATAGTCACAGATGCCCATGGCTCCTAGATTAAACCCTTTCTACCTGGAAGTCATGGAGTGCCTTCTTTTTTAAAAAATGTTTTGCCTTAACCCTTATTAATGTATTACATTAGCACTTATATTATTAAATAGATTATTAAACCTCAATATGATTAGAAGTTTGGTCACATGCAATTAAAAAGAACTTGACTAAAAAATTATGTTATAGTTATTCTGTGCTGTCAAAACTGGAGACTATAACTTGCCTGTATGTATAATTTTGATGTTACATTATTGGAAAGGCACCTAATACATAGAATGTAGTAACAAATGATTTAAAAGTAAAATAATGAACTAATAATCTATGAAGAATACAAAATAAATTGATCACCAATAATGAGCAAAGAACATTAAAGGAAGTAAAACACTCTTACCGCTCACAAAAGTCAGAATCTATCTAAGAAGATAAAGACCACAGATTGAATAGTACACAATGACTCTAATGCAATTAAACATATGCAACGAAATAATAAATTGTGCATACACAGCTATCAAACATGCTATAGAGGGGGATTACAGAATTGAGTTTGTAGTTAAAAGCAATAAAATAAACATTATAAAGCATATGAAAGTAAAATAATAGCATCCTGACTTTGTGTACCTGCTATAAAAACTTTTAGCTCTACCTATGTCCACATCAAATTCTGTGAGTTCATCTCTTTGAATTTCAAAGATAAATTGAAAATCAGAGACAGAATTTGGTAGGTTATAGATAAAAGGGAACAACTCTACAATGCACTGGTAAGTAATAAAGAAGTTTATTGAGTATTGCTGGTGTGATGCAGATGTTCAAACCATATGCCCAAGTTATCTTAAATCTATATGTTCCATTCATTTTTCATTTGGACCCAAATCCTTCTACATCAGTCAGTCCCCTTATTTCTTTCCACCATCTGCTTTCAATATTCCCTATATTGATCATAGCTACTCAGATCTCTCATATGTCATTCATGTCCCATTAGCTCCTTAAAAACCAAAGTTTTAGAAAGCGGCATTGAGAAAAATAAAGTACATTTACACCTCAGGGCTTCTCCTCTTCCCAAGCTGGGTATCAAATTAAACCTCCCAACAAAGTAGACATTCACCTCCTATCAATATTGCTACTTCTGTCAAACTGCATGAATTACGAAAAGAGTAGAACATATATGATTAGGATATATGCTTCTTGGGTAAATTAAATACGTCAGTATCATTCCATTATCAGTCTACAAACTTGACTGGGCAAATTGGACAGACAGGGAAGACTAATGCTCTCCTGTGGTCCTCAGCTATATCCGGCTATTTTATTTGCCTATAATAATACTCTCCATTCCCAAATATCATAGCACATGCACACCTGTAAAACACATGCAACATTTTCCTTTCTTCTAATATGCATTTTAATTAATCTGAAAAGGGGAATAACTCATCTCACACCCAAAGCTTATTTGTACATATGCGATTATATGAATGAATCAATGAAATAAAAGGAAAATAACTGACTTTGTTCCAGAAGTTATAATTATTTGTTCTAAAAACATGCAGTGGTTATTTTAGATGCAGTACAAAATAGGATTAGTGGCTAGAATAAAGAAAGATTTTTAAACAAGCATTTCCTGAAGAATCATTCAGTTGTAACTATTCCCCTGAAGTTTTTAACTATCTGCCACCACAACAGCTTGAAAATAAAGTGAAAATTTTCAAATACTTTGTCCGCTTATTTTGCATACTGAAGGCCATATACACAAATGTCACTGTATTTTTCTGATTCCATTGAGCTGTTTGGTGCATAATGACAGAATTTCTGTGTAGGTATTATCTTAACTATCTAATAAAATCCCATGAGAAAGGTTCAATAAGTTTAGTTGCAGAAAACTTTATTCCTTTAACTCTAGTAATAGTGGTATAAAAATACAAGCCACTTTACAAGTTAAATTTTAACAATAATCTGTATTCCATTGTCTTTGACATATTCAGTAAACTTCATGTTTAGTTATCCAATTTTTCTCAGTGTATACAGTCTTATTTATTTCTAAGCCAATTCTGCTAGAGGAATGTAGTTATTTTAGCTTTTGTAATCAACATGCTTTGCCTTATTATCTTCCAAATGGCAGCGGTTAGTGTTCTTAAGCCATAATGAACTACGTGACGTGAACTTTTACCCTGATACTATAAAATCATTATAAATGTCATTGGGTGGTACATCATTGCAACAGAGTTCATTAGATCCCAATGGCCTATATGAAAAACAACACCTCAAACATTCATGGCTTAACGTTTCAATTTACGAGTGCTGAGTTCTAGAGCAAATTTCTTAGGGACTTTCAGCACAGTTAAGCTGAATGAAGTAGACAAGTGTTGACTTTTGATCACCAAGACCACCTTCTGCTCACTGATAGGAAAATGGCGCCCCGCTCTCTAGACCTATCATAAGGTCAGCAGGAAAATCCCCTGAGGCATTTCTACTCTATTTCTCCTCTTCTTACTCCCAAGCCAAACACCTTTCTAATATTTTTTGCTGAGTCCCAATATGCTCTTTGTTTCTTTGCTCTGTTTGTTCCACACATACTCTTTGGTCTGTTCGGTGCCCCTCATCTCTGCCTCCTTCCCGGCTCGCTGCTGTTCCGAGCTATCTATCGCTCAGTCCACTCTCTCTTAGAATATATTTCACTGTCTTCTTAAGGTCATGATCTCTTTCACTACTTAGCTCAAAACTCATTTGCCTTAAATATGCAACTCTGATAAAAACACGGCAGCCATATCACCTTAGGAAAAAGAGAAATGCATTTTCCGCATTAGTTATATATATGCATGCACACCTGCTTCCATATGTGGCCTCAGTGAGGCATATAAGACTATAGTTAATAATGGCAAGCAGCTTGCAATGGGTGTTATTTATATGGTTGCTGGCAACCGAGATTTGTCTTTTTACTCAATTAATATTGATTTCTTTTTGGATTGTCTTTTTATGTGCAACATTGTAGGGGCGGTTCAGACCGATTTTTAAAATATTATTTTCACTGGCATTTTACTTAAACAATAACATAATCAATTACTTTGCTCTCTTCCAGGAAACTGAATGCAATATAATCAAGTGTTGCTAGGCCTGTAAATATGGGACATGTTGGCTTAGGCTGCATATTTTTACAGAACATTATATGCCAATATTTGGGTACCTTTTCCTGTTTTTTTAAACAAAGAATAAGAATATAATAAACTCAGCAAATATAAAATGAATGACAGTCATGGATGAATGCTGAGTAGTGTTGCTGTCACTTAAATTAAAAAATATATAGTTAAAATGGCTAAAGATGGCAATAAAGACCTTAAATATTGTGAATGTAGATATCCTCTGTAGTCACCTTAATCAAACTGTTCTGCTCTTTTCCTGAAATTACCAAGAATAATGCCTACCACAAAGGAGCTACTCATGTATAATAATTTTACTTCATTTCCATCCATTTTTACCTGTTTCACCCTTAAAGTTCCAAATGAGTTGCAGCTATTGGGTGAAAGAGGATGTGGATGGGGGAAGGGAGGGGAGAAGGACTTTCTACCACCTTTCCTTAATTTTTATCATCATCATGTTATTTACCTTCATCAAGTGTTATTTACTTAAATATTTTCTTTTAGGTTCAGCCCCTACAAATCAATGTTACTCTGCCTTTTCACTTGAGTTAATATTGTATATTTTATTAGTTCTCTGCTTTCATATCTAATCTCAAGCAAATTTATCTCCCCCACTCAGCTTGTCTCCTCTACACATCTTGTTTCTCTTTTGTGTAGTGGGTAGAAAACCAAGTGCCTGGGACATAGTCCTCTTTTTATTAAATGAAGTGAAAGACGTGAGATAGCACTTAATATTATTAATGGATGAATAAGGTCATGGGTGGGGCTTTGAAAGTCATTTCTAGTGAAAACCTTGAAAAAATGATATGTCCACAGGAGAGTTTATATCAAACAATAGTGATATTGTACCACAGTGTGTGAGTGGTGATTATGATAAGAAAATCTATAGAGAAATAAAGAGAACAGTCAGATTTGTTGTGTGCCCTTCATTTGTCAGGCATCTGCAAGATACTGAGCATACAGAGCTGCATAACCTAAAATTCTGTCACTCAAACCAAAGCCCACTTTCCTTCTCTAACCAACACTCTCTCCACCCAGCCTCACCTTGGTTGGATGAATAACCTCAAGTCTCCTTTCCCACTTTCCATATACAGAATTAGCATTTACACACTATATGTAAATAGTACACACATACACACCACATGTTGTTTTAATCACCAATTCTCTTTAGCTCTTGCTACCAAACTCTAACTTACTTGGTTCTCTTGGCCATGGACAATGTTGCATAGGCTTGGCTCTGATCTACTCACACTTTTCAGAAACGAATATCCTGCAATGTCTGTTATGCTTCCTTTCTTCTTTACATTAAACATTTCCCTCTTCAAATGAATGCCTACCATGAAAATGTATAGACCCTCTCTAATATTAAACAAACTAGAAATAAGAAGACCTTCTAAACTTCCCTTGATCTCATGTATTTCTAGGATTCTCTCTCTTCCACATCACTGCCAAAGTACATGAATGTCAGCTGTCTCCACCAACTCATTGCTAAGCCTCTCCTCATGCCACTCTGGTCTGGCTTCTGCTCCACACCATAGTCTAAACAGTTCTCATTCATAATGAAAGCTTTCATTGAAAATCAGGGATTATTTCATTTCCCCACAGGCCGTACTTGAATCTCTCCTTTGAGATTCAGAAGTATAATCTCAATGGCTGTCCTGACATTTCCTTTTGAATATCTTCAAAGGCAACTCATTTCCAGTATACATCCATTCACCACATTTTAACCAAAGTAATATGCCTACAACTATTTTAGTCAAATTCTAATAAATTGATGGTTGCTAATTAACCTGAGAATATTGACTACATTCCTTAATATGGAAAACAGGTTCTGTGTAGCCAGCCCCTTTCCAGTGCTTTTTAAGATGTTCTCCCTCTTGATGCTTCAATCACACTGAGTCTTTTTTCCTAAAAGTACCAAGCTCTGTAATGCCATGTACAGCTTTTGCACAAGGCTTTGTATGAAATTCTGTTCTCCCTTCCCAACTGACGCTTCAGATTCCATGAATTGCTACATTTTTTCAGTCATGGCCCATGTAATTAATATTACTGAGTGCTCACAATATGTAAGTCACTGTACCCAGCACTGGGTGAGCAGCAGAAAACAAACATGAAACTTTATTCACCCTATAGATCTTAGATTTAACATTCTAGGAAAAGCTTATATTCCATGCTTTTTTTTTCTTAGCTGGATGATGTTTTCCTCCCCCTAGGCCAGGTTCATACGTTACACACATTACACCTTCCCTGTGTAATGTTCTTCAATAGCAGTTTCTTCAGTCTAACATGATATGTTCATTTATGCAAATATTTATTTTATATCCATTGGGAAATCATAAATTCCATGAAGCAAAGAAATTTTTTCTGTATTTTTGCCCATTCTAATCTCTCCATACCCTGACATAGAACTACTCAATAAAAATTAGTTGAATGAATGAAAGCAACTCATTCTACTGTGTGTGTATTTGTATATAAAGAACTTAAGGACACTTTTTGATGGAGTGTGTGGATGTAGAAATAAGTAGATACGGTTTAGAAAGAATTAAACATTTGAGATTCCTACAGCAATTCATTTTTTCAACATATACAGACTGAGCTGTCACTCTGAGACAGACACTGTAATGGCAAGAGAGTCCACAATAGAGGACAAGACAGACATGATCTTTGTCTATGGAACACAGCCTTCAAAGTACATATCTTCAATATTTATAAAGAGACAAAGAATGTGAGCAGTTATATCAGTTAATGATACATTTCAGTAACTCTTCCTTATGGACTTTCTTAAAACAAACCTTACTTCAAAAATAGATTCATGGACCAAACTATCCCTGACCAGTTTTGTTCTAGAAGACACTACTGTTCTAATGCATTCTAGCACTCTTAATTATAGCATCTGCCATGAGTTGCCCCTTATCCTCGCTTATTTTCATTTTTTAAACTTTCACCAAATGAGTGGTCACATTCACCATTTATTTTATAAATATCAATTTCCTTTCTGAATGTGTAGGCTACAACATATTTAAAGCACCTGTCTAGCCACCAAGGTATAGAGTACATTTTATAATTTTAGTTTAGGATTTCTAACATTTTCTGTCATTAAAAGAAAAGAAGCAAAGAGTCAGCTTGTACATTGAGACATTTTTCCTGTTGGTGAGACTTTTCTCCTCTTTAAAAATAGAAGAGCAGAATTTTCTTCAAGGTTCATGGTCTGTTCCTGTTTCTGTTAAAAATAATACAGTGAATCAGAGATAACTTTGTGTTGGCTGTAAAATGTTTTTATTGTTTTTTAAAAATTCTTGTCTCCCAAATTAAGATAAAATAGTTAAGACAATTGGAATTAATTCTTCTACAATTCTTATGGTTAACAAATAAACAAAAGAAAATCTCCCCACTTCTAACATAGTAATTTTAGGGAACAAGGGTCAGGAAATCTCAAATCAGTGGAGCTGGTGGAGGGGTTAGGGCTAAGGCTGAGATTCAGTGAGGAGTGGGGCCTCTGAATATCTGTTCAAGTGACTTTGAACTTCAACTGAAACCATAACATCTTCCTCCATGTGAATACATGAAAGAACCAAAAACTGGAGCTCCATGGAAGCCAGCTCTCAATCTAAAGAACAAGGAGAGAAGAAGGGAAGCAGTTTTGTACACTATATTTTATCTTGAAAGAGCTATATCTATTTTGAGCTAAGATAACCAGATTATGAAAATTCTGTTTTTGGGGGCACAGGGGTTGAATAATGGGAGAACATTAACTAGTGTAATTAATTTCTTATTCAACTAAAATATACTTACTTTTTAACTTTTATTCTATTACCTCATGTAAGAAAGAAAATTTTTTAATCACATGAATGACCCGGCAAGAACCAAAATATGTTCTCTATAATTCATTATTGTGTTCATGTGTAGAACACAATGATACTGGTTTATACAGTCAGTTTCAATGAAAAGAAAACAATAATGACCAGAATATAAACAAATGAACAAACACCCAGAAATAGACACTGCACCCTCAAAAACATTAAAGAAATCAGAAGTATTTTGCTTGACAAGCTGGTTTGTGAATCTGTACCTATGAGAGTAAAACTTGCCAACCTCAACATGTCAGTATGAAAAAAATAACATTCAAATTTATAGACTAAAATTAATTGTATATAAAATATGGGTGATAAATGTCCCTTGAAATATCTTAAATACTTAAATCTCATTTATGTTCAATCAATCTAAATACAATGTGACAACTATGATTATCTTTTGATAGTTGATGGAATGCCTTGAAAAGGAAAAACTATGCCAGATAAAGAGAAAAGAATGAATGAGTTTGGGCCTTCAGGAAATATACAATGTTTGAAATAAACAGGAAAATAAGTATTAAATTACTATGTCATTAGTGCTATCAGAATGATAGTTATGGTAGAAAATATAAACACTTCAAAAGAGGAAAATGAAAAATAAACCCACACACACCAAGATAACAATGGTGTACCACTTTATACCCAATAGATCGGCAACAATTCAGACATTTGACCATGCCAATCACCAGGTGTCTCGGGATACAGAGGAGAATCCCCAGCGCAGAGTACCTATAAGTGCTAGAGAGGTGGGGATTCTGAGGACCTGCTGACAAGATGAGGTAGCTTTTTAGCTGAATTGTGTGTGCCTTATAAGCAGGTGTTACTAACCTGAGTATTAAGAACACTCTAGGGAAAGAAATATTAGGTAAGCTACAAGGGCACAAGAAGGATAACTATGGAAGGAGTATGCAGGACTGAACATGGAAAAAGACTGAAGAAAGAAAACCATAAGGTAAGTAAAGAGGCCAATCTTGCCCAGGCAGTCAGAGAGGAATTATTTAACATGATTTTACCATTACTTTATGCACACACTGAGTTTGAGAAATAATGTGAATGTATTCAACTTGGTCCCACCATGCTTCAAACTCATCTCATGCTTTTTGTTTTCTCCTTTTTGTTAGATTTGTAATAAATACAGAGTTCTGGGCTATTTATTTTATTAATAATGGATTATTTCCTCTATGTTTCAACTAATTCATATATGGAAACCATCAATACAAATTGACCAAATTGAGTAAAACCTTCAAGAAATTCACATGGGGACACTTGACTTTCTACTGAATTCATGTTTTAGTATTTTCTCACTACTTGCTGATTCACATAAAATCTAATTTTTTTCCCCCATCTTACCCTTAAATATCTGAAGGCAGGAAATCAGGAGAGTAAGAGCAAGAACTACTGGGTGCAAGGAATGAGGCACTTTATTATAATTCAGCTCTGTTAACATTCTTGACAATTTAAGATTAATTGCCTCAGGGAAACACGACAAATCTATTCTTTCGTTCAAGTAAAGAGAACAACTTATTCACTCAAAAAATACATCATAATTTCCTATCCCCAACACATTCTTTGCTTCTTCTTTTCTTTTAACTTTTTTTCTTGGAAGAAAGCTACTCTGCAGTGAGTTTTGAGCTATAGGTAAAGTGTAGGCTTAAATAAAACATTCAAGGAGCTCTTTCCATGTTGCACGAAGATTCGTGTTTGGGAGCAGAGCATGCTGAAGACAGCAGTATTTTAAGATGATGCTCCAATTTACAAGTGATCATGATTTGGACACCTTAACACACTAACACTACTCAAGTTTGACTTCCAAAGGGAAATAAAGTAGTGTGTTTTCACAAGTTAAAACAAAACAAAACAAAAAATCCCACAGCAACGCTGAGTCAGTAAAAGGAATATGGGCATAACCACCTAGAGAGTATAATTCCTGCACAGCAGAGATTTCTGAGGTTTTCATCAAGAGACTAAAAGTAGATTATCAGAAGAGAAATATGTGCACATTTCCTATGTGCTCTATGCAGATTGCTTGTGTAGGTAACACATATTGAATTCAAAGTCTCCTGAATTTTGAATAAATATACAGAACTGAGGGAAATTGAAAGAGGAACAGAAAGACACCCCACCAGAGTAGAAGACACCCCACCAGGGTAGAAGAAAAATGCCAGGGTATTGGTTGAAAACTTCAACTTTGTCCAGGAAAGAAAATAGCAAATCCATGAAGTTTGATAAATTCCAATTAAAAAAAAATTTAATCAGAGCCATTATCTTATAAACTAAATAGAACCAAAAATGATTTTTCATTCAGTACTGGTGATAGGAAAGAACAATGTATTTGGCAACTACACTTAAAAGTTGACAAAATGAAGTGTCTTTAAACATTTCTCTTCCATTCCCTTATTTGACATTCGCATGCTATTTAATTTGGGAATGTTGCAACAAAACGTATACACCTATCTTTTGGGAATCACGGGCTCTCCCAGTCTTGACATAAAAGTGAATTATTTAACTATTTTGAGCTTCAGTATTTTTAGGTGAAATTTGTAATTACAGTAACTTGAAACTTCCTATAAAATGAAGATTAAGAGATAAATTCAGAAATATGCAAACTTACCTTTAAAAAGTAAAATATCATGGGTCGGAAGGGAGGGAAAAGGGGGAAAAAGGGGCACTACGATTAGCACACATAATGTAGTGGGGGGGCATGGGGAAGGCAGGATAACACAGAGCAGACAAGTAGGGATTCTATAGCATCTCACTATGCTGATAGACAGTGACTGTGATGGGGTATATGGTGGGGACTGGATGACAGGGGGACTCTAGTAACCATAATGTTGCTCATGTAAGTGTACATTAATGATACAAAAAAAAGTAAAATATCCCTTATGCCAGGAAAGTTTGGAATAAAGGTAATAAAGCATTTTATTATAATACAGATATCAAAATAAGAGTTGGGAAGCTTTTTTGAAGTGGAAAAATAAAAGTCAGAGAGGTTTATTTTATCAATATCCAGCTGTCCTTTTGCAGAGGTATAGAATCTATAGCCATTTGACTTTGACTGTTTTGTGCTGTGTGTTTTCAACAAGAATTCAAGAACACTTATTACAATGAGGCTATCTCTTTTAGTTCTTTCTTGATAATGAATAAATGCAATGTGGTTAAAAGTATAGATTTAAAACCAGACTGGGTGGATTCATACCTAAGTTTTGCCACTTATGAGCTATATGAATAGTAAATCTAACATCTGTGTGTCTGCTATTTTCCTATAAATGAATTATTATAAGGACATATGGGCTAATATTTGTAAAGTGCTTAGAACAGTGTCTGATACATAGTAAGTATGCTATTAATATTTGAAAAATAAAATAATAATGATAATCATTTGCCTTCCAATTTAGAAGTTTTATTTTAGAAATTTTTCCTGAGACATGATCACTTTCATAGAGAAAACAAGACTAGATTTATGAAACATCAAGTCTGAGGACCAGACTCAGGACTGTGATACATTCTTCAGAGTAACTGATGGAGGTAAACATGGGAAGGCACGTGGTGTAGAGCTAATTAAGCAGGTACAGTGATCCCTGATTTGCCTTCTGGAAGTGAAACTTCAATGCTAGGTATGCATTAGAGCCTTGGAGAGCACACATTGAAGAGCCACACTTTGAAAGAGCTGGGATGAAAAAGCAGAGGTTCAGCATTAGCTCTCTGATGCCTGAGTTAGGTCTGTCTATTCTTCTTAACATTTTATTATAGATTATGAATTTCAAACATATACAAGAAAAGACATAACCCTATAGTGAGCCCCATTCAGGCGTCATCCAGCCTCAGCAGCTATCAGTTCATGGTTAACTTTGTTTCATTTTTACCCCCATCTACTTACCCTTGTCCTATAATATCTTGATAACTAAATCCTTACATTTTCTTTTATTTGTAAATATGAGGGCTTCTAAAAAATAACCATAATGAAATTACACACCTAAATAATTAGTATTTTTTTATTATTTAATAAAATCAGCTATCTAGTTTGTGTTCAAATTCCCAAGTATCCTATAAAGGTCAAAATAACAAATTTAATTTTCTCTATTTGAAATATCTGATATGACTTTTAAAATCTTTAACTTAGAGGTTCCTATACCCTCTTTTTTACTCTCTATCCTGTACAGTTCCCACAGTCTGGATTGTGGTAATTGCCTCACAGTTGTGTAGTGTAGTTCAACATGTTACTTATTCCTCTTATTTCCTAAAAACTGGCCATTAGATCCAGATTTAGGTTTTGTTTTGTTTTGTTCCAGAACATCTTTAGATATAGTTGACTTTAAAAAAAAATAATTTTTCCCATTGGGAAACAGTAACGTCTGGTTGAATCTCTTTTTACTTAGCTTTTTAAACAGTTATTGACATTGTCTAGATAAATTTTTTTAAGTTGCAAAATAGTACTGTATTAATTATATTATTTCTTCTTCATTTTTTCTTGAAATACTTCCCTAATAATAAAGCTCCCTTCATCTATTTGGCTATGCAGGTGTTCATTTTGCATAGAAAAGATATGAAAAATGTTCTTTTCCTTTTATTTACTAGTTTTTAAATAAGGAGTTGGTCTTCAAGTCTCTTGCAGTAAAGACCAATACTTCATTATTTCTGTTTCAACAGGAACTAATAAAATTGAACATTTTTGTTTTTTAACATAAATGATATATTTTAAATATTTTTGACATTTTATAGTAAAAATGTATAAACCTAAAGAAAAGTTGAGAAATTGTATAATGTACAGCCATAGAATGACCAATTTTATAAATCAATTTTCACTATATTTGCTTTACCCATATATCATATATTCATTTATCATATATCACAAATATCCATTTATCCATGTCTTTATATATACATCTGTCAAGCCCAAGCTTTTAACTACTTTATTATGCTACCTTTCATTTATTAGAATGTAAAAGCAATCTGCAAAAAACACAGGGTTCTTAGTATCCTTGTCCTCATAAATATGGCATTTGAGTTGATCTCTGAGTAGTTATGTAAGATGAACGCTTGGATAGGTACATGAAAAGATAAAGGGAGAGAATGAAACTAAGCAGGGTAGAATTAAACCTAAGCTGTTCTCTCCTCATCCATTTCCCTTCATCCTGTGAATTCATTACTTTGTCAATCTGTTGCAATTCTAAAATTAAAAAAATAGACTGTGCATTTTCCAATAATTTAAAATGTTATACATAAACAAACTATGATAATAAAACACCATCATGGTCATGATCATTATTGGTAAGACTGAGCAATAAACTCATTTAATCCTCAAAAATATCTCCCAAATTGTAGAGGAGAATATCAAGGCACAAAGACAAGCAAATTGCATACATCACATAAGAAATGTGTACATGTTCCTCTTCTGATAACCTACATTTAGTTTCTTGAAAACCTCAGAAATTTCTGTGCAGGAATTACATTCCCCAGGTGTTTATGCCCATATCCCTTTTACTGACCCAATGTTGCTGTGGGGTTTTTTTGTTTTGTTTTGTTTTGTTTTAACTTGTGAAGACACACTACTTTATTTTCCTTGGAAGTCAAACTTCAGTAGTGTTAGTGCGTTAAGGTGTCCAAATCATGATCACTTGCAAACTGGAGCATCATCTAAAAATACTGCTGTCTTCAGCATGCTCTGCTCCCAAACACGAATCTTCGTGCAACATGGAAATAGATCCTTAAATGTTTTATTGAACCTTACACTTTACCTATAGCTCAAAACTCATTGCAGAGTAGCTTTCCTCCAAGAAAAAAAGTTAAAAGAAAAGAAGCAGAGAGTTTGTTGGGGATAGGAAATTATGATGTATTTTTTGAGTGAATAAGTTGTTCTCTTTTCACGTGAATCAAAGATTTGTCATGTTTCCCAGAGGAAATTAATCTTAAAATTTGTGCCTTTCAGTTGTCAAGAATATTGATATAACTGAATTATAATAAAGTGCCTCATTCCTTGCACCCAGTAGTTCTTGCTCTTACTCTTCTGATTTCCTGCCTTCAGATACTAAGGGTAAGATGGGGAAAAAATAGTTAGAGGTTATGTGACTAAACTCTTGAAAGCACATAGTGAGAAAATACTAAAACATGAATTTAATAGCAAGTCAAGTCCCCCATGTGAGTTTTTTCAATGTTTTACTCAATCTAGTCAATATTTATTGGTAGTTTCCATTCTGAACTGAAATCATATCAAGCATCTTTTCCTAGCCAAAAGTTATGAAACTAGAAATCATTTACATGAAGAAAATTAGAAAAAAATGCAAACACATGGAGACAGTATGAAATGTTACTAAAGAACAAATGAGTCACTGAGGAAATCAAAGAAGTAAAAAAATATCTTGAGGCAAATGAAAATGGAAACACAACTTTCTAAAATCTACAATATGCAACAAAAGCAGTTCTAAGAGGGAAGTTCATAGCAATACAGACCTACCTCAAGAAAAAGAAAAATCCCAAATAAACAATTTAACTTTATACATAAAAGAATAATAAAAAGATGAAAAAACCAAGTCCGAAGTTAGTAGAATGAAAGAAATAAAGATCAGAGTAGAAATAAATGAAATAGAAACTAAAAAAATAGAGAACATCAAAGAAACTAAAAGCTTGAGATTTAAAAATATAAACATAATTAATATACCTCTGTCCAGACTCCTAAAAAAAATAAAGTGAGGCTGTGGGGAGGGGAGCCTAAATAAATAGTCAAAATTAAAGATAATTATGACTGACATTGCAAATACCAATGATCATAAGACACTGCTATGACCACTTACATGCCCACAAATTGGGAAAACTAGAAGTGGATAAATTCTTAGAAACACATGACCCTCTAAGACTAAATTACAATAGATAGAAAATATGAACAAACCAAACTGAAGTAATGAAATTGAATCAGTAGCTTAAAAACTATCTATTCCCCCCAGAAAATGTTCAGAACCAGACAGCCTCACAGGTTAATTCCATCAAATGTTCAAGGTAGAGTCACCTTCAACATAATATTACCTCAACAAAATATTAACAAACTAGATTTAACATACGTCAAACAGATCATATACAACAATCAAGTAGAATTTATTCCACAGATGTAAGGATGGTTCAGTACCTGCAAATTAGCAATGTGATATACCATATTAACAAAAAAAAAAAGGTAAAAATCATGGTTATCTCAGTAGACAAAAAAGCATTTGGTAAAATTCAACCTCCATTTATTATAAAAACTCTTACCAAAGTGAGTATGCAAGGAATATACTTCAACATAATAAGTCTATAAATGACAAAACCACATCTCACATCATACTCAATGGTGGAAAACTGAAATCTTTTCCTCTAAGACAGGAAATAGACAAGGATTTCCACTCTGGTTTCTTTTATTCAACAGAGTATTGCAAGTCCTAAGCACTTCAACTGGACAAGAAAAAAAAATAAAATGTATCCAAATTGGAAAAATGAAATTATCATTATTTGCATATGACATGAGTCTATATATAGAAAACCCTAAAGATTCCATGAAAATACTATTAGAACTAATAAATAAATTCTGGAAAGTCACCTGGTACAAAAGTAATATAAAAGTATGAAAGTGGTTGTGCTTCTATACACTAACAATGAGCTACTAGAAAGATATATTAAGAAAACAATTCATTTACAATTGCATCAAAGAGAATAAAATACCTAGGAAGAAATTTCACCAAGGAGGTGAAGACATGTACACTGAAAAAAATATAAGACATTTATGATAGACATTGAAGATAACACAAATAAATGGAAAGATATATTGTGCTTATCAATTGGAAGAATTAATATTGTTAAAATGTCTCCATGCTACTCAAAGCAAACTACAGATTCAATGGAATCCCCACCAAAATACAAATGACCTTTTTCACAGAACTAGAAGAATTGTAAAATTGTTATGGAACACAAAAGGCCCTTAACAACCAAAGCAATCTTGAGAAAGAAGAGCAAAGTTGAAGGTTTCATGTTCCTTGATTTCAAACTATATCACAAAGTTACAGTAGTCAAAGAAGAATGGTACTGGCATGAAAACAGATACAAAGATCAATGGAATAGAATAGAGAGCCAAGAAATAAATCCATGCATATATGGTCAATTAATCTGCAACAAAGGAAGCAAGACTATATATATAGGGGAAAAGATAGCCTCTGCAATAAGTGGTGTTGGGAAAGCTAGACATCTACATGCAAGAAAAAAAATGAAATGGGGCCACTATCTTATACCATATATGAAAATAAATTCAAAATGGATTAAAGTCTTGAATGTAAGATCTGAAACCATAAAACTCCTAAAAGAAAACATAGACAGTAAGCTTTTGACATTTGTCTTAACAATATTTTGGACCAGTCTTCTCAAGCAAGGATGTCAAAAGCTAAAGTAAACAAATGAAACTACATCAAACCAAAAAACACTTGCAGTGATTGAAATGATTAATAAAATGAAAAAGAAACTTACTGAATGGGAGAAGATATCTGCAAATTATATATCTGATAATAATTTAACTTAATATCAATAAAATAAAGACATTTATTAAGAAATGGTCCTTGAATAGCCATTTTTTCCATAGGAAACATACAGATGACCAACAGGCACATGAGTAGTTGCTCAACATTGCTAATTATCAGGGAAATGAAAATCAAAACTACAATGATATCACCTCACACTTGTCAGACTGGTGATTATCAAAAAGATAAAAAATAGCGAGTTTTGGTGAGGTTGTGGAGAAGAAGGAATGCACATACATTGTTGGTGGGATTGTAAATTGGTATAGACACTATGGAAAAATTATGGATGTTCCTCAAAATATTAAAAGTTGAACTACCATATAATCCAGCAATTCCACTTCTTGGTATCCATCCAAAGAAAATTAAAAACACCAATTTGAAGAAATGCATGCATCCCTATATTCACTGCAGCATTATTTACAATAGCCGCCATATGGAAGCAGCCTAAGTGTCCATCAACAGGTGAATGGATAAAGATGTTTTATCTATATCTATCTATCTATCTACCTATATATGTATATACACAATGGAATATTAACTCAGCTGAGAAAATGAATGAAATCATGCCATTTGTAACAACATGGATAGACCTATAAGGTATAATTTAAGTGAAATAAGTCAGAGAAAGACAAATACCATATGATTTCACTTATATATGGAATCTAAAAAACAAAACTAATGAACAAAAAAATTAAAACAGAAAAAGAATCATACATACAGGTAACTATTGGTTACCAGAATGAGATTAGTTGGGGGCTGGTAAAATAGTGAAGGGGATTAAAAGTTACAAACTCCCAGTTATAAAATAAGTAAGTCTTGTAGATGCAAAGTACAGCATAAGGAATATATTTAATGTTGTACATTTGAAAGATAACAAGTGGTAACTAGACTTATGGAGGAGATTATTTTATAACATGTAAAAATGTTGAATCACTGTGCTGTACATCTGAAACTAACAGGATACTGGATCTCAATTATACTTCAATAAAAAAGCATATTTTAGTATTACTTCTCTTAGTAAAATCAGCTGGTTTCCTGAACCAGTTTCATGAGATGTCAGCAAAAAGTTTACTTCTGTTTATAAGATAAAACTTGAATTAAAATATTCATGAGTTTTAGTTTATTATATGTCTACTAATAGTTTTCTTAGTGTGTTTACTGTAAGGGTAGAAATCACTTTGATAAATGTAAAATATATAATATACATATCAGTGAAATTTTTAATTGTTAGAATATTAGTTATCAATAAAAATGACATCCTAAGTAATATTCTTACCAAATTATCAAGGTTTGAAGATATATCTTGTGAGATAATGTAGGAATGTATCTTTCTGCTGGAATTTTGAGAGAAGGATACCCATTAATTTGAGTAACCTCTCCCTTTCATCTTTGTCTTTACCATCTGCTGTCTTTTAGTTATAACTTTAAAGTAAGCTTTTTCACAGTAATAAGAGAGAACAGAAAAATGCAAATTTTTGTTATGCAAAAATATTTTTACAAACTGGTATTCATGGTGTTTCACCCATTACTCTTTTTCTCTCCCTCAAAAATGTCTGTAGGCACCACACTTTCTGACTTGACTTATCACATTCTTCCCCACTGAATGTCCATACTAAAATATGGACCTGTAGATCATACCAATAAAAAAATATCATTGGATATACCTTAGTAATGTTTGTTGTCAGAAATATAGAAAATCAAAAGAGAAAATCCTTAATTGCACATATAAAAAGCAAATATTATTTTTCCTCTAAGTGAGTGTGTTTGTATGAAAAGAAAATGAATCTTATTTTATAAGAGCTTTTACCTATGCTTGTCTGTAAGTTTTTTGGTAGACATAGACTGACAGATGAGTCAAACAATTATTGAGGAATATAAAGTTAGGTTTCTCTACTGAGGTTGGCATATTTGAAAGGGGAAAAAGATTTTCATTCAATTATCCAATGGACGAAGAAAAAGAATTTTAAGGGTGGTGAAAGATTCAGATGAAACTAGATCACAGTAAGAATCTGAACAAATGGAAGGAAAGAATGAAAAGAAACATACAATTAGAAGTCCATACATTTTCTAAACCTAAAAGAGGAAGAGATATCTTGTATTTCATCTATATTTCCCTATAAACCATGAAGATTTATTTCCCTGCACCATTTCATAATTTTTTTTGTGTTACATGCTTTCAGATACTATTGTCCATCTGTTGAAGCATCTGATGCTAATGCCTAAATAACTTTGATGCAATAGTTCTTCAAAGTACATCTGATTGCAGAATGCCATTACTAAGGCAATGTATATGTATGCACATATATATACACATACATACATATTAGCTATATAAATATATGAATAACTTACATATATGTTTTGGTCATCTTTTGTCACATCCTTTGATTTATAACCTGTCTCCTGATTAAGACACAGTCCTTGCAAGCTTCTTTTTGCCAAGCATTTTATCTGCAATGCTCAACTTCTCCCAACCATAGTCCTGTCAGGTGTATGTTATTAATATCACTTTGCAGCTCATAGAGGTTAAGTAATTGTGTAAATTTATACAGTGAATTGTTAGCAGAAACAGGTTGCAAAACTATGTCTGCCTGCTCTTAAAACGTTGGGCTTAGTACTAAGAAATATTTCTAATGAGAATTTTATACTTCCTAACATTAATCAGTGTTTAATAGTTTGAAGCCTATGGGTCCTTGTCATTCTCATCATGTAAGTAATGACAGGTCCTGCCAAGTGATTTCTGTATTGGGATGGAGACATGACAACCACTGTAAAAATTCACTTGAGACAAGGATCAATAAATATACACTTACATCTTACGAAATCACTCCCTGTTCTCACAAATTACTTTCTTTTCTTTGTTTCCATACCCAAACAGAACACTAGGATATTTTATACTGCATTATTGAAACATAGGGTAGAAGTTGTAGAGATTTTTACATTTTCTTTTCCTTTCTAGTTATTCCATCACAATCAGAGAAGGTTAGCTTGAATTTCAAACTTGTTAGATCCCAAGTAAGAGCATGCTTTTCCAGAAAATGTGTTTCTGAAAGAGAAATTGAATATAAATACACATCTGTAAACCTCATGGGAAATGCATGACAGGAACTCTGCATATAAAGAAAATCTGTGGTAAATTCTTCCCTGAACAGAAGACTTACCAATTACTTTTTGCTTGCATTTATGTCTGAAGAGACATTCATAAAAATGGTGTACACCTGTGTTTGGTTGGCTGTAAAACAAACATTCTTTGGACAGAGCGACAGTTATTTGGGGGCCACAAAACTAAGAACATGAGTGTTTCCTGCATTCTAATATTGTGCAGTTGGATAAATAACAGTTGTCCTCCAAGGCATGTCTTTTTCTTTTTCTTTTGATGGTTTCATTAAGAGATTTTTATTGTGATAAAATATACATAAAACTTACCATTTTAACCATTTTTAGGTGTACAGTTCTGTAGTATTAAGTACATGCACTTTGTTGTGCGATCATCATCACTATCTACAGAACTTTTTCTTCTTCTTCAGCTGAAACCCTGTACCCATTAAACATTAACTCCCCATTCCTGCCTCCCCAAAGTCCCTGGCAACTACCATTGTACTTTCTGTGTGAATTTGACTACTCTAGGAATTTCATTTAAGAGGAATCATACAATATTTGTCCTTTTCTGACTGGCTTATTTCACTTAGCATCATGTCTTCAAGATTCACCCATGTTGTAGCATGTGCCTCACTGCTTTTTTTTTTTGAAGTGTTCTTGATATACAGTCTTATACTGGTTTCAAATATACAGCACAGTGATTCAACAGTTACCCATATTATTAAATAGTCACCCCCCACTAGTGCAGTTAATATCTGTCAACACAGAAAGATGTTACAGAATCACTGACAGTATTCTCCATGCTCTATCCCTGTGGTGAGGAGGGTGAGGGTGGATAAAGGGGCACAAAAATGCTTAATCATAATGTAAGTGAGGCATGTGTTTTCTGTCCCTATTCACACAACTGATATGTAAGTTGCTTTGCAAATAAGGTTTTGCGGTTAATTTTTCACAAAAATCAAACAACCTAGACAGTGTCTATGAATTCCTTTTATGTATAAAACCCTCCAATGGATTCCTATTTCTGTTATGATAAAATCAAAATCCACTGGAGGATTTTATTTATCTAGGGAAAGTGATATGTTCAAATATTTATTTTATTTGATATTGCATCTTCCGCATTTTTGCAAATTATTAAAATTATCCAATTTCAATATTCCTATCTCAGGTTATATCTTCTTTGCAGTAAAAATTTCTTTTAACCTCATTCTGGATCATGAGCCCATGATTTATGCTGTCATCTTTCCTTTATAATACATTATGCAATTTGTAATATTACATATAGGTTTTAGATTATTTGATTAATACGTTAATTTAGCTTAACAAAGACAAAGATTTTGGTAGCTGTTGCTTGCCATTGAAATCTCCCAGAGCTTAGAATGGAATATATTAAGTGGCCAATACATGTTTAAATAATGTATTATTTTTAATGACATCCTGACATGTCCATGCATGTGGAAAGAAACTCACCCCAAAGTTAATGTTAGACATTCTATGTAGTGTAATTATAAATTATTTGATGGACTCTGAATAATTGTCCAGTTTGTACATGTTTTCTAAAATATACATTACATCAATTTTCTAATAAAATATTTTATAAACAAATGAATCAAATATAAACACCTATATCAATATTTAGCACCACTCAGACAAAATTCAAATTAAAACTCCTTGTTTTAAGTATCAACTTCTGCTTCCCTCATTTTTAAAATGTAATTCCATTCCTTTGGCAAGTGCCCCATCTACAAATCGATATTCTTGAGTCAAACTTTTTTTCTTTTCTTGAAAACAAGAAAGTTGTCATTTGTCTTCTGTATTGATGGCCTGATTATAGTTATTTCACATAAACCACATCAGTCCATTTGTACTGACTTAATTTAGGACCTGTTGTGTGGTGGTCCAACTGGGTCCTAGAGACCTAAAAGTAGGAAAGGTGTTTCTTGCTGTAGCTAAGTGCTTAGAAGAGAAGTCATGGTTTTAAAAGTCTCATGGGAGTAACTGTTAATAGAACATAATACCTGATGTGAGTTGAAGCCTGAGGCAAAAGTTGTGAGCTGTTCTAGTGAATACATAAAGTGAAGAATTAGTCTAATAAACTTCCAGGGGAATTTAAATTGAGCAGAGTCTTGGAAGAAGAGTAAGGATTCAACAGAAATACAATAAGAGAATAGATTTCCAGCAGAGGAAATAGCACACACAGGGAAGTGGAAGTACGCATGTGCATTTGTCCCTAGGGAGGAATAAGCAGGAAGGCATGGCCAGTCCCTATGGCACCCAGGGGAAGTGTTAGGAGACAGCATAGGAAGAGAGTTAGCGGCCAGAGAACGAAGCAAATCTTAGACCTTGTTAAGAAAACATCTGGCTTGGTGCATAGGAAATTTTACTATGGTAGAAAGCAGAATACATCAGAATATTGAAGTTGTATGTTTCCCTAGATTTTTCCTAAAGACATAAAGCGATCATAAAGCAATAAGGTGCATTCACATGCCTGCCAGCTCATTTTTTTCTCTCCATAAGGATCAATGATTTCAATGTGCAAGTAAAAATTCACTAGTAAATATATTTGAAAATACTGACTGAATTAACATTTTCCACATCATTCTTAGAGGAATTTAAAAATTCTTCTTTTCATAATAAGGTTAATGCATATTAGCCTATTAACCACCCCAAAAAATAATTCTTATATTTATTAAGTAAAAATCTTGACTAAGAAGCTTCAGTTATGATGAGGGTAATATTTTACTATTTATTTTCAGTGTTGAGTATTTATTACTAGAGAGGCCTAGGAATTAGTGTCTTTCATTCTCCACCTGCTTATTGTCTAGATAACACCCACCACAGTATATCTTTCCACATGAGTAAAGTGAAAATAATATCCTTCCAATATTGCTTATCACTTTAAGAGATACATATCATGAGTCATCAGCTTCTGATGAAACCTTTCAATTACTCTACTCATGTGTTATCTAAAAAGAGTTGCAGTATAGTCTGTGTCGTTGGAAGTGAGAAGCCTATGGGTTCATCAGAAATTAAAGCACGAATTTAGCAGCACCATACATTTCATCAGTGTTTCTCAGACTTACTTGTATTCAGAGCATATTTTTAAAGAAGAGAAAAAGTGATTGCTTTGAATCATTTTTATTTTAATATTACTTGAATATATAAATGTAAACTCCTCTTTGTAATCTGTATAACTCTAATACAACTAAAAAGTTCTAGAAGTAAAACACTTATAAGCCCTTAAACATAAATTACTAAGAATAATTCAATATAATTCATGTTATTATTTTGCTGAAATGAAACAGCTGCCTAATAGTAGCTCAGTAATATTTTAGGAAGGTATATACATGAACACCAACAGAGTCCTGGCTGCTGACAATCAGGTTCTATTGTTTTGTTCTTTTATGTAATTGTACATTATAGAACAATTACTGGTCACCAGGTAATGGTTCAATTCTTCCACCATTTTCTTGTTTGATCTATAGTTAAGTCTTTATTTATAGTTTTTCCACATATTTTTCCTTCAGTTAGCTTACGTGAATTATTCTACAGTAATTCAGCCTCTGTGTGTTTTTATTAGAGTATGATGAAGTAATACTTTTATGCATCAGCAAAATCTGAAATATAAGCATAGATACTGATACTGAAAGTTCCTGACAACAACTATCAATATAGTTGATAGCCTAATGGTTATACTCTGCTTTTATTAATAACTCATTTTAGTGTAATATAATAGTATGCAAATAAAAATGAGAAGAATTCATAGATACTAGGATGTACTTCTGCTAAGCATTAAGATTCTGGGGAAATCCGATATGAGAAAGATTTCTCTAAATAACTAATGTAATATGATCTCTGGGTAAAGAGTTTTTGTAATACTAGATAGTTTTAAATAGTCTTATGTTCTTAATAGCATCTTCATAAGTTTTTTTTTAAATGTAAGTAAACCCTGTTTTAAACAACATTCAGAAAATGTTTAGATTGATTTTTCTAATAAGTCTCCATTCTGTTTTATTTACTAGAGCAAATCATTATGATTATACTCTGAAGAGCATTGCATGCTTCTGGGATCCTGGCTTTCAGAGGGCTATCTAAGGGATTTCTTTTTGTCTTGCCTGATTCAGGGTGCTAACAGGAACCTGGCGTATTTTGGTTGCCTGGACCCCTGAGAAAAAAGGAGAGCAAAGAAGCTTGCTGGGGCAGTACCACAGAACCTGCTGTACCAAACACAAACACCAGAGGGAGCAAGAGATTATGAATTCCTGTAAACCTAGTAAACCTCTCATTGGGCAATGACACACACAAACCCATAAAACTCATTCCCAAAAGATGTTTCAGAGGCTCCCAGATTATCTAGTTAGGCTGATTGGTGAAAGTATTGTCCTTTATAAAGGCAGCCAGTAAAGACTGAGAATGGTGGCCGTTTTTTCATATGCAGAAAACTCAGGGGGGAAAAAAAAGGCATATAAAGAAATGGGGACCCATGGTTAAGTCAAAGGAATAAAGTGCATTTTCAGAAATAAGTGCCCCAAAACAGAGATTGATGAATTACTTGACAAAAAACTCAAATTAACTGTCTTAAAGAAGCTTAATATCTACACGAGAACACAGTCAACTAAAAATCAAGAAAATGATGAATAAAACAAAATGACAATATCAGCAAAGAGACAGAAACTATAAAAATTAGACAAATTCTGGAGGTGAAGAGACAAATAACTGAATTGAAAACTTCACTGGAGGGGTTCAACAGCAGACATAATCAAGCAGAAGAAAGAATCAGAACTCAAATACAGATCATTTGAAATTGCTGAATCAGAGAGTAAAAAGAAAAAACAGTGAGGAAAAGTGAAAGAAAGCCTAAGAGACTTACATCGTATCATAAAGTGGGCCACTATATGCATTATGAGAGTCCCAAAAGAATAACAGAGATAGAAAGAGAAAGAGGGCTTATTTGAAGAAATAATGGCTGAAAACATCCAGAGGAAATATGGACATTTACATTCAGCAAGCCCCACTAGACTCCAACTAGAGTGAACCTAAAGAGAACCTTGAATAGCCAAAAACCATGAAAGAAGAACAAAGCTGGAAGCTTCATACTTCCTGACTTCAAAACATATTATAAAACTACAGTAAGCAAAACAATATGGCAGTGGCATACAGACAGAATCACAGACCAATAGAACAGAATAAAAGCCCAGGATAAACCTTCACATACATGGTCACATGATCTTCTACAGGGATGCCAAGCACATAAGAGGGAATAAATAGTCTCTTCAAAAATAGTGCTGGGAAAACTGGAGATCTACATGCAAAAGATACACCCTCATCTTACCGCATTTATAAAAATTAACTCAAAATGGATTAATTACCTAATTTTTAGACCTGAAACTATAAAATTCCCAGAAGAATACATAGCGGGACATCTTTATGATGTTGGAATGGGCAATAATTTCTTGGATATGAAATCAAAAGCACAAGTAACAAGACCAAAAATGGACAAGTGGATATACATCAAACTGAAACACTTCTGTGCAGCAAAGCAAACAAATCAACAGAGTGAAAAGGCAACTTCTAGAATGAGAGAATATTTGCAAGCCACATATTGCACTAGGGGATACTATCCAGAACATATAAAGAACTCCTACAATTCAATGCAAAATAACACCAAAAAAAACCCAATTAAAAAATGAATAGCTATTTCTCCAAAAACACATTCAAATGCCAATTAGCATATGAAAAGATGTGCAATCTCACTAATCATTACAATAATGAAAATCAAAATCACCATGAAAATCATCTCACATCCATCAGATGGCCAGTATAAATAATCATAATAATAGGAGCAAATATGGCAAGGATGAAGGGAACTGGAATCCTTGTACACTGTTGGTGAGATTGTAAAACAGTGCAGTCATTATGAAAAATAGTATGGAGGTTCACCAAAAAATTATAAAAAAGACTGTCACATGATCCAGCAATACTACTTCTGGGTATATATTCAAAAGAATTGAAAACAGAATCTTTCTTAAAGAGATATTTACACACCCATATTCATTGTGGCATTATTCACAACAGCTAAGAAGTGGAAGCAACCTGAATATCCATTGAGTGGATAAGAAGAATGTGGTATTTCAATACAATGGGATATTGTTGAGCCTTAAAAAAAAAAGAAATCCTGGCAAATATCATGCTTAGTGAAATAAGGCAGTCATCAAAAGACCAATACTGCATGATTCTATTTGTGCAATGTATATAAACTAATCATGCTCATAAGAAATAGAATTGTGGCTGCCAGTGGTTAGGTGGAGGGGAAAAGAATAGTTGATATCCAATGAGTATAGAGTTGCAGTCATGCAAGATTAAACAGTTTTAGGGATCAGTAATGTAGCAATGTATATACACTCAATAATACAGCATAGTACACTTAAAAATTAGGAAGGTAAATTTACATATTTTTTACACGACACTATATATATACATACATATATATATATATATATATATATGTATATATATATGTATATATCTTCATAATTACCATCATAACTCTCATTATGAGGAAATTTTTATAAGGTTTACTTTTCATTTAAAAAATAATTTTTCCTTTGTTTTCCTCCACTTAGGTTGAATTTTTCCCCCAGTGAAAGCTAAAAATGCTATAGGAGTATCAAGGATCTTAAACTGTTCATTTTTAAATTTCAAAATAGTAAGAAATGCTGTTGCCCTATACTTTACTTGTTTGCTTTTTTCTGAAAGCCAAGAGAGAAATGAAGAGATTTAACCACTGTTAACTCAGATTCTTCATTTTAATAAAGAAGATGAGATATCAGAAGACTGATATCAAAATGTTCTCCTAAGCTGCGTCTTTTGGCTATTATGAAATTCTCCTAGTCTGTGAAACATATTGAATAGTAACTCACAAGTCCAATCTTGGATTTGAGTTCCATTTTCCAAGGGAAGAAAAACATGTGCTCTGAAAAAATTTTTCACACCTGAGCTCAAACCATCTTTGCATTTCTATCACAACTGAAATTTTACAGGTAGCCTCCTTAGAAAACATCTGGGCCCAATGCTGTTTTTGAACATTTTTTAAAATGTGGAAACTTATTGAATGGGTGTTGGTTTATTTAAATTTATACTGCTTCTTCACTGGGTTTACTTATATGTTACCTTATAAACATAAAATGAAATTTTATTTTATTTATATTAACAGAGATTTGCACCTAATATTGTATTCCATCATATCTTTTCTATGTTTTGACTTTGTGTCCTTTCAAATTCCAAGTAACATTTTATTTAGTTGGTTCTTTTGTGTTAGTGGTGGTTTGTTTATTCATATTATACACATATATGCATACACCCACCATTTCTTTTTACTAGATTTTTCTGATGTGGTTCAGGACATGCTACTCAAAATCTGGCACCTTGGTGTATTGAGTATCTTAAGTTGAAGGAATTTGAGGAGAGAACAGAAAAAGAGAGGTCTCTGTGATGTCAAACCCCTCACTCTTCTTCCCTGAAATAAGTCATAAAACTCCATGTGAAGAATGTCTTCTTTCTATCAGGAGGAGGGAAGACATTCTTATCACCAGAGATGGGGAGTTTGGGGATGAGAAATCTGTACAAACAAATCTTGTAAAATTAACCCTTATATTCCTAGTTACTTCTTCATTTACTACCCCAGCCCAAAACCCATGTCTTGTCATTTTTTCACAAATATATTGTTTCTTTGTCTAAAGATATAAAAGCTTCCTGCTGTGGTCTCTTTGGGTCATTTTCTTGTGAAGGCTCCCAAGTACATATAAAAGTTCACTAAAAATTGTATGCTTTTCTCCTGTTAATCTGCCTTTGTCAGTTGAATTTTCAGACCCAGCTAGGGACTTTAAAAGGGTGGAAGAAAAACATTTCCTCCCCTACATTTCTCTGAAGCATCTGCACTTCAAAGCAATTTTACCTTTTATTTATTGTTGTTTTCTAATCGTTAGCATCCTACTTAATCTTTAATTAACTACCTCTCTTGCTTTCTTTAATTTCCACACCATGAAAATGACTATCACCCTCTTTCCTATTTAATAATTTACACCTCCAAATTTTACTCAAAGTGCAATTTTAGGCAACATCCTATCGTTTGAAATGCAATGCTGAAATTTTTCCTGTGTTCTAAGAGAGATAAATAATATTTTTGGCCCAATTCAGCTGGGATAAGTTTTTAACAATTATCTTACTTTGACATTAATTTTTATTATAATTTCTATAGTTTTGTTATTTCGGTTGTATAATTTCTGCCTTTTGAGGTTCACTGAGAATTGTGTATGTCCTCATCAAGCCCACAAGCAGAAAAGGGGATCACAGAACTATTTTACTTGCACACATTCCATTAAGTCCATCCATACTTCTTTCCTAGAACTCTTATCAAGAGTGATTGCTCTCTAACATTTGCTTATTTGTCTTCATGTTTATAGTGAAAAGTGAATTGGATGAGATAAGAATGATCCATTTGGAAAGGGATAGAGACATAAGAGCAAGTAATAATTAAGGAAACAAGATCATTGAGGAGTAGGAAGGAATGTATCAGTGTCCAATAAAAGGATTATCTTGAGCAGGTCAGTGGGGCGGGGGAGGGGACATGTATCACTGTAAAAAATGAAGTAGCACACAATGGCATTGGAAATAGCTATTTGTTGTTTTTGGTGGCAGGAAATTGTCAGTGTTCCTGAGTAATGCTCCTGGTTTTACAAGGAATAGGAATTAAGTCCCAGAATTAAAGTGTACAGCTGTAGAACTTTGTTCAAATTCTTTATGGTAGTTTGACAAGTCTGTAATTTTTACCATGTTTCCTACTTAGCTTTCCATCAACTAATCAATTACCAACATTCTCTGCTCTAACTACAACACACATTTTATGTTGGGTAGATCATGTGGGCACAACTTCTTTGGACATTTTCTTCCTTCTGCCTGAAACCCTTGCTCATATCTTCACATGGTTAACTCTTGTTCACTCTTCAAAACTCAACTCAACGGTCCCCTGCTACAGAAAACTTTTCTAACACTCTTGGACAAATTTCTATGTTATGGCATACCAATGCTTTCATAATACACTGGATTTTCATGTACTGCGGCATTTTTAGATTTCAAAAGTTTGTCTACTTTTCAGGTTTTTCTAGTAGACACAAATTCTTCAAAGGCATTACCCATGAATTTGGGTCCCTACAACCAAGGGGATAGTCAATATTCAATTAACATTTGTGGAATAAATGAATGGGTTAATTAATGTGCACTTGGGATTGAACTACCATGTAGTTAACACACATGAAAAAAGGTATCCATGAGCAAAGGTATACATAGAATTTACATGCATATAGACTAAAAATGTTATCTCATTTAGATTAATAATTATAAAGATTTAAATAAGATCAGTATGAAAGCTATAGCTTCATGAAACAGGTAGACGGGAGTTAATGTGAACCTAAATGTGTTAATCAAATCTCAGGATTTGAAATAGTAGTCTAACCCCTTCTTCCAACAGTTTCCATCAATACCCATACATACACACTACAGAAGTATGAAGACACTTTTAGGACAGATAAAATTGTAAATGAGTTTACAGAACTAATTATCCCAAGAGTTTCACAGAGGTGGTATGCAGGTAGTCTTAATAAAAGGTTGTAAAATGTAATGACTCTTCTGTGGCACTATGAACAATAATGTAACAATGATTGTTAACAGTAATTTATAAGTGCAATCGTAAAAGCAGTTTTTAAGAGTGAATTATGAGACTAATTATAAAGATAGCTACAGATCTTCTTTGGCTTACAATGGGTGGTGTCTTGATAAACCCACTGTAAATTGAAAATATTGTACATTGAAAACATCCTAAGTGGAAAATGCACTTCATAGTCTTAACCTACCAAACACCATAACTTAGGCTAGCCTATCTTTAATGTTCTCAGAGCACTTACATTCACCTACAGTTGGGCAAAATAATTTAAGACAGAGACTATTTTATAATAAACTGTTGAATAGTTCATGTAATTTATTGAGTACTGTACTGAAAGTGAAAAACAGAACAGTTGTGTGATCATTGAATGGTCATAGTTGACCAGTTTTTGAGCCTCATGTCCATGTGGCCGCCTGGAGCTGCCGGCATCACCTGAGTCAGACCGCACGTCACTAGCCCTGTACAATACCCAAATTCAAAATCTGAAGTACAGTTTCTACTGAATGTGTATTGCTTTCTCACCATCATCAAGTTAATAAAAAAATCCTAAGTTGAACCATCATAAGCCAGAAACTCTCTGTACAATAATTAAGTACAATAGCAAAAGGAAGTTCACAAAATGAAAGTTTGTAGAGTGTTTGGAAACCTGAACTGCACAAGCATGAAGATTTGATGGAGAAGAAAAGGGGGCCAGGAGGGAATCCCGCAGACCTCAGCACTCTCTCCAAGTCTCTGTCATTGTAAAATTGATCAGTTTCATTCTTCCAAGATGAAATATTCTTTGCTTTGAAGTACTATTCATAGTATAATAAATAACCCAAGTGATTTTCTTTGAGCAAATTAAGCTGAGTAAAATTCTTATATTATGCCTTTAGTAAACAAAACTCTTGGGTGAATTCCATCAAAATATCCATGAAAATAAAATCAGCCTACCAATTTTATCACCAGAGCTCTCTGCACTGAATAAAATGCAATAACTATGACCAAACCTATGGATAAGGAATGTTGGACAATTGTATTCTCTGCTGCATCTCCAACCTACTGATACTGTCTGGCTTTTATCAGGCACTCAATATATACATAATTGTGATGTGAATAAAGACACATCCAAAAATTAAATTTTATGTGAGAGTAAGTTATGCTGAGCTTGGGAATTTTGGTTAAGTAAGAGTTAGTCACATACACACTAAAGAATATTTTAATCAGAGAAATTAGGTACACAAAGCTTGAGGCAGAAAGTGCTTAGGAATTCATGTAATTAAATGAAAATGTGTATAGCTGGATTAGAGACACCAAGACAGCAGGCTGGAGAGGTAATATGGGTCACATCCTGGAGGGTTTGTGAATCACAATAAGAATTTTGTGTTTTATTTCTAAGAGTGTGGGAATTTTTCACATTATTTTAATCAGGAAATTTTATGTTATGTTATAATCATGGAATGCTCCAGGTAAAAGTTTTAAATTTAACAGTTCTACTCCAAAGTTTAAAATATTTTTGTTATGAAATATTATGATGATTAATGTATTAATTTCACTCAATGTGTACTCTAATTTAAATAAATTGAAGACATCAAGCCATGCACATAGGCCCATGAACATAGGCTTATGAAATATGAATTTCTGACATTTGTAGGTCATAGTTGAAATTCAAATTTAAGGTTTCTACTCTAGAATTTTAATTATTGCAGAGTTTGAGCAATAATTAATAATATAATTGTCACCTAATTGAATACTAAATTCTAAAAACAGAAAATAATATATGAATTAAATAGTAACTACTACAAACATTTGTGAATTGAGCACCAGTAATCCAGAAATCTGTTTTGCTTTTGCCCCTGTTGTGAGCCTAGTCTTATGATCATTATCTATTCAAGAGATAGTTATGAGGGTGTTTTTATTCATTTTTAAGACAATGAAAGTACCTATTTTTAAACAGTATCACACCAATATTAAACAAGGAGAGTTTCTTGCTATAATTATTTATAGGTTTTAACAAACCATTAAAGTATTTAATCATTTCTTCTTGCTATAAAAATGTCATATTTGCAAAGAACAACATACTGAACAGTATATCTAATTTTGGTCCAGTACTGAAGGGTCTCAATGGCTGCCTAACTCTCTTAATTCAAATCACATCATTTAACCACAGACCTCTTTGTGCAGCGGAGTTGAGAAGGGCATAGGCTTGAAAATTAAGCTGACCTGGATTTAAATCCTGGCACAGCCATTTATAATACCGGTGTAATGTCAAGGATGTTACTTCATCCTTCTGAGTCCCCACATTTCTCATCTGTTAAACAGAAGAAGCAATATTATAATCAGAGGCTTTTTGTGTCCTAATAAGATAACTTTTATATGTTAATACATAATTTGCCTATCTTATATAAGCAGCAAATAGTCACTATTATGAAAAATATGACTTCTTAATCTCAATTTTTCTTAGAAAATTCAGTCTCTGTTCACAGAGATTTAATGTTCTTTTCATATTTTATTTCAGTTCATATTTATACTTTCTGAAGGTATGATATCCATGTATTAATGCTTTGCCTTCCTTCTGAGATGAATTGATCAAAGAAAAGCCTTCTTTCACTTTCTGAAAGAATAAAGTAAATTAAAAAAAATCCTAAAAATAGGAATCACAGTTTAAGAGTTCAACATGTCCACAAATGTATAGTGTACAAGGAAAAAGAGAAGATACAAGTGCTTATAAAAAATATCTTTTTTTGGTCTTAATACTCATCTTAAGTATAAATTAAGCTATAATTGCAATTAGGTTTGTTTTTTGAATTATTTTAAATTGTTCAGTTAAAATTTATAATAATGCATTTTAAATATTTTAAACACTGATCCCCAAAATCAACTTTTGAAGAAAAGAAACAGGTAGTTTCAACTGTATTTTTAACAGGAAACTGGGAATCAGTTTAAATAACTGCCCCCATGTTCAAACAGCTGGTAATGTATTTTAGGCAATTTTCTTTTTTATGCACATCACTTTACACATCAAATTCAATGACTGATATTTAACATAAAGGAAATAAGAAATGTAACTAGGCACTAAAGCTGAAAAAGAGGTTTCATAGAAATGCTTAGGGAAAAAAGTTTAAATCACTAATACACCAGATGATGTGTTTCAACACTGACCCAGATTAAAAATCAGAAGTGTCTATTATTTTATTTTATTTTATATTTATTTCCAGCACATCTTGATGGGTGGAAATCTAGCATCATACATCCCACTGAAAACACTGCTATGTTTTTCTCTATCAGAAGGAGGAAAGATTGAGGGCTACAGACCTGGGATTATTTTTTAAATAATTATTAGAGGAAGAGAAAGAATACATCAAGAAGCTGCTGATATGTAGAGGCAAGTCTTTGGGACAGTGACGGATTTGAGGAGGTTGGAACTGAAGAAACCAGGTTAGAAGAGGGGACATGGAGTGATTTGACTGAAACACAGAGAGAAGATTTCAGTGAAAAGGAGCACATGAATTCAGATTTCAATCTGTAGCTTTTATTCTTAATTTGCTATGTGAAAGTATATGATGCTTGTAGTAAGCAGAACAATGTCTCCCTCCTATCAAACATATCCATGCCTTAGTCCCTAGAACCTGTGAATTAATGTGCTACCTTACTTGCCAAAAGACTTTTGAGGTGTGATTAAGGGTTTAAACTTCGGGAAGGGAAGGTTACACTGGATTATCCATGTGGACAAAATGGGATCACATGAATCCTTAAAAGCAGAGACCTCTCCAGGCTGGGACTGTGAGGGAATTGGGACTATGGAAGAAGAATCAGGGGGTGCAAATGTTGCTGATTTTAAAGATACAGGAAGGAGGCCACAAGCCAATGAATGTGGATGGACTCTAGAGCCTGAAAATCAGGGGAAGATATCTCCCCTAGAGCCTCCAGCAACTAACACATCCCTACCAACCCCTTGATGTTACCCAGTATGAACCACAGCAGATTTCTAACCTTCGGAACTGTAAGATATTTAACTTGTATTGTTTAAGCTAATAACTATGTCATGATATGTTATGGCAGCAATAGGAAACTAATACAAGTTTGTCTATATTCATCCTGTTACAAGCCACAATGCTGTTTTTTCCCCAGGATTCTGTCTCAGAGGCAACAAAGAATGAAGCCAGAAGACAAGAGTAGGGAGCAACCAGCAAAGCTCTCTTAATGAGTGAAAAGAGAAAGTTTCTGCTAATCAGGAGGGGCTCCAAGGGGGAATACCCTCAGGCTGTGGTAATGCTTCACTTGCATGGGGCACAACCAGTCAGAGAAGCTGAGGTCTATCTGAGTGAACTTTTAAATGCGTAAATCCGGGAAGAGGAAATCCTGGAACAAAATACCTAGCTGAAACCAAAATCAGTCAAAGGGAGAAAATAAAGTTCAAAACCCATTTATTGCATACAAACTGCAGCCCAGAGCTGTGTCTTTCCTGCTTAGACAGAAGCAAGCAAAACCTCCCCCTAACCTCTCAGGTTCAGATAAAGCCTCAGTTGCCCAGGTAATTACCCACTGACAAAGAGATGAACTACTTCTATCCATCCCTTAGGAACACCTGTTGATATAGAGATGCACTAAAGCCATGTGAGAGATTCTGGAAATATTACAATTTTATCCACAGGCCACTCCTCCAGAAATCTTGTCTTACAATCTACTCTTTCCCCCTCTTCCACAATGGTCCCTGGGCAAAAAAACTAGAGCATTGTACAGAGATTAATAACATACAATAGCAACAGCAATAAAAGCATTATAATTCTCAAGCCTGATGATTCAGCTGGGATCAAAGTCCTATGCAGATTAAATCCATAGCTCACGCATTCCACAGGCAGGCAACAGCAAATAATACACGGTAGCGACAGCCAGGGGGCACATCCAGGCCACAGGGACTGTAGGAGAAAATTATCTTAAGGGTGGTAAGGTACATATTTTAATGACACCAGCATAGGCAAATCTTGTCCATCAGGTAGGATACAAGCAAGAGAGTATCACTGTTCTGTGACAGAACAGTGGCAGGAATGGAATCTCATCCTGGTCTAGTATACCTCCCTGTGGGGTGTGAGTTACATATGTGTCAATATATACAGCTATGGGAGGTACATGCATTAACAATAAAGATAAAACAAATCTTTCCTGTAAGATGCTCTTACCTCCCAGGCGTTTGGGTACACTATGGTGATCTTTGGGGGCCACTCTGCTATTATGTCAGGAATACACACACGGCCAGCTTCCAAGCTTTCCCCCAAGTTGCCAGAAGGGCCAGCCATCACTGGCCCATGTGTCGAAATGTCCAGGGCCAAGTCCACTCAACAGTGTCTCCAGGGTTTAATGCAGTTGGGGCTGCAGCAGGTTGTTGCTCTGCTGGATATATCCTGGCTTTAATAACTCCTCTTTGGTTTGCACATGTAGTTGTATAGGAGAGGCAGCAATGTGCGTTAGCATGTCCACAGGGCTCAATACCCCCTTCTGGGGCTTCTTATTCAAATACCATAACACTGCCCACAAGCATAATTACTAGACTATTTTAGACTATTGGTGTCTGACTTCAGGCCAGATTTCAACAAACCCTTGTACCTCTCTATCATGTCTGCCCCAGTAGTGTTATATTGCACATGGAAGTTCCACATTATTCCTAGCTGCTGTACCCAATCTTGTAATGCATGCCGAGGAAAATGGGTGCCTTGATCACTCTCCATCACCTGCCGCCAGTCATTGGCTGCAAAGAGACACTCTAGACACATTTTGATGGTTTTCTGATCTGCATGACATGCAGGAAAAGCAACCAACAGTCCAGTAGCCGTATCCATACAAGTCATGGTACCAATAACCTTCTGATGAGGGCAGAGACCCAGTATAGAATATCTGCCACCTGACAAGTGACATCAGCCCTTTGCTATTGTCCCATGTTTCTGCAGGACTCGGTGTGAGTCCCTCTCAGAGCACACAAGGCACGCCTTCGGAGCTCGGCTGACATCTTCAAAGGTCAAAGTCAAGCCCCACTGATGGGCTACACCCACGTTGTCTTTTGCCCCATGTGCAGCAAATGCTGATATAACCATTGGGCTACATCAGAGGCAGCCTTTCCTTCTAGTCAACACACCTGGGCCAATGTGTCTGATTCATCATTCCCTGTGGATGCCAAATGCAAATGGCCAGTCACATGATATATGATAACTGTCTTTGTCAGGCCACAGGCCCATAGATCTTGCTACAGATCTTGCCCCCAAAGGGGCCAGTGAACAACCATTCAGTTGGCATGGTACCATGTCGGTAGCCACAGGGTCAAACCCCTATAGACGACCCAGCTGTCAGTGCAGACAACTATAGGGGAAAGCTTCTAGTAATCACAAGCCATACTGCCCCTAACTTAGCCCATTGGCTGCTCTTCCCCTCTCCATACTCCATCCATACTATCTGTCTCAGTCTTAGGATGGAAAGTCACAGCCCTCCACTTCTTGGGCTGCCCATGACTGGAGTCATCTGTATACCAAGCATCTTCAGGTATAGGTATAGTTCCATCCTGATAAGGACTTTTGGCTACCAATGGCTTAAAAGCAAGTTCTTCCTCCTTTCCACTGGTATAGGTCACCGGCCCCAATAAGCATTGGAGTTCTTCACTTAAGAGACTAGTAGAAAGGGCACTACACTGCTGCAAATATGCATCTGTGCCACACCACTCCATGGCTTTAGGTCCAGTCTTGCACCCACTCTGCAATGGGATAGGGGGTTATTACCTTGGTTGGAACTGTTCTGATGATGGCTTTGGTAGTTGGCAAGGCATGGTACACAGCAGCAAGTTGCTTCTCTATCAAGGTGTACCAGAACTCTGATCCTTTCCGTAGTTGTGACCAGAATCCAAAAGGTTGACATGTCCATTCAAACCACTGCCAGAGGCAACATCCATTACCATCTTTGGTTATGTGGACATCTAGCTCACAGGGCCTTCATGAGTCCTTTACACTCAAGGACTGCATGGCTTTGACTGCTCATTTAGCAGGAGTAGAGCAGCTGCACATGTGTCATCCCAGTCCCACCTGATGCCCTTTCATACCAACCAGTATAAGGGCTTCAGATTTTGTGCCAAGTGACAGATAAACACTCTCCAGTAGCCCAAAAATCACAAAAACTCTTGTAAGACTGCCACAGTGGTAGGGGTGGGGAAATCCTGGACCTTGTCTATAACTGCTTCAGGAACAATTTTAGTTTTACCCAACCAGTCAACACCCAAGAATTTTACAGAAAAACAATGTCCCTGAACCTTGGTGCTGTTCACAGCCCATCCTTTCTCCTGTAGATGTTGCAGCTGTCTAATAATTGCCACTTCTAAATCTGAAAAAGAATCAGATGTGAGCATAATATCATCAATGTAGTGATACAGCTGCAACATTTGTGGTGTCTTCCATGTGGCCAGTCCTGGGCTACAAGTCCATGACAAATGGTGGGACTGTGGAGGTATCCCTGTGGAAGGGCAGTGAATGTCCACTGCCAGCCTTCCCATATGAAGCCAAAGCATTCCTGACTTTCCTGTGCTATGTCAATAGAGAAGAAAACTTTAGCAAGGTCCACAACATAATGATACTTTCCCAGTTCATGACAAGTGCGTCCAGAATGGCTTCTATAGAGGGGACAGCAGCATGCAAAGGGGGTGTGACTATTCAGTTCTCTGTAGTCCCTTGTCCTATGCCAGGAGCCATCTGGCTTTTTCACTGGCCACATTGGGAAATTAAAAGGACTAAGAGTGGGCTTTATGATGCCCATCTTCTCCAACTCCAGTAGTTTCTCCAATTTCCCTGTGACACCCCCAGACAATCTATACTGCATAGGATTTGTCACCCACCGAGGTACAGGTAGAGCTACAGGTGGACGCTTAGCATATCCCCTCAGAACTGCCTTTACCACACATACCCTCAGTCTGAATTCACCTGCAGTGTTCTGTAACTGCAGAGCCTGCAAGACATCTACCTCAGAAATATATTCACGGATGGGAGAAATGTATACAGTATACTCCATTGGGGGTAAATTCCCTATCCCCAATGGGATTTGGGCTTTCTTTAGTCTAATTGCCTTACCCTCATAGCCATCTATCACAGCAGAGATTCCAGGAAAATGTTCAGGGTTGCCATAAATAAAAGAACACTCAGGTCCTGTGTCCACCAGTGCCAGGACACACTGTACATTCACAGGAGACCAATGAATTGCTAGTTCTACATGTGGCCTTCAGTCCCCACCACATCCCCCATGGTGGGGGCCTTGGACCCCTCTCAGTCGAACCACAATGCCCTATCGTCCTCCTGTGGGGGTGAGAGCCCACGTGAATCCTGAGTACTGTCTCCCATGAAGTTTTGCAGGGACACAGGCCAGGAATGAGACCTTGACTCCGGTTTCCATGTCCTGGACATCCGCAGCTAGAACTGCTGCTCCGGCTTTAATTGGTGCCCAGTTCTAGCAAGATTCTATTGAGCTGCCCATCAAGTTTTTCTTTCACTACCCCGGCCTTTATCAAATCAACCCACACCTGGGTCCTCAAGACCTTCATGGGGCCCTTTACACCTCTTTCAGTCATGGCCTGTACTTCCTTCCGTGCCCTTATTGTTTCAACCTCACCCAGATCAGCTAAAGTACGAGTAGCCTCACTTATGGGTTGCCCTATTTAGGGGGGCAAGAATAGTCACCGGGGACCCAAAGAGAGATGTGGGAGCTGTATGCAGCACCAGATTTCTCATTCCTATGTTGAACAACTCTTTATTGGGGTCCTGGGGGTCCATATTATACATGATATTTTTCATGTCCAGTTCCTGCAATACCTGCTGAAGCTCTACATATATTTTCCAGCTAGTGGGTAAGTATGGTAAGTCATCCTGATTAGGCCAAACTGCCCTGATGGCAGCTTTCAGCCATTCCAAAAATGTCTGAGTCCCTGAGGCATGATGGGTACTTTGCAACCACTGCCAGAGGGAAGGGTGAGTCATCAGGGAAGCCAGTCTACACATCTCAGTACCTTACATAACAATGTTTTTACCCCCATATCCCAGAGACGTAAAAGCTATGTAGGCAGAGATTGTGATGGCCTCTGCCTATACCGGACACTCATGTCCACCAGCTCATCCTGGGTATAGGGACAGAGCATGGAGTGCTCCACAACCTGGGGAGGGGGTGGCTCCTCCCCCTGAGGAGCCCACAGTTATTTCATTTTTTATTTTTTTTAATTGCAGCCAGGTGGGCCTTTAATACAGGAGTGGCTGGTACATCAGATGGTGGGCTCGGCAGCACATCCGCCCATGGCCCCGCCTCCTCTTCTCACCCCAGCTCCTCCCTCTTCCCTACAGCATCTCCTGCCACCTCCTCCCTCACCACTGCTAAGAAATCTTCCCTGAGCACAATTCGTTTTCTCAATAAGTGTCTCTCTTCCTTAGGGCGTGCCATACGTCATCACCCAGCTCCTCCAAGTGATGCTGAGATGTGTCTCTCTCCTGCTGAAGATCCTCTCTCTCCTCAATAACCCTCTCGATAACCCTCTCTTTCTCGTCAGGAGCCCTCTTTCTCTCCTGTATAACCCTCTCTCTCCCCTCGATAACATTTTCCACTATCTTGAGGAAAAGAGACCCTATAATGCCAGTTGCTACTTGGCCACTCAGGGCCTCTAAGCAGTCTTCTATATCACAGAGGGCTAATTCTGCAGCTCCCAGTGTCTCCACCCTTCCCCAGTTCTAGGGAAGTCCCCACCCCTCTAAGAGGTGCTTTTCCCTAAACCAATTCCCTACTAGAAGCTCCCAAATTAGAAGCCCCACAGACAGGGGGCTCCCAGGTGAAGCTGCACCCTCTCCCACTGCATGGGGCCTCCCAACCATCCACAAGGGGGTGTTCCAGCCTTCTCCCCACCATCTCTAGGGGCAGCCCACCCAAAGATCACATACATGTAGACAGGTTTTAGGTTCAGAGTTCCTGCCAACTACAACCAGCTGTAAATATGGGGAGGGGAAATCCCAGGGCAAAATGCCTAGCTGAAACTGAAATCAGTCAAAGGGAGAAATAAAGTTTAAAACCTGTTTATTGCTTACAATAAGCTGTCCATGGTCTCTCTCTCTCCTGCTGTGGTAGAAGCAAGCAAAACTTCCCCTCAACCTGTCAGGTCCAGATGAGCCCTCAGTCACCCAGGTAATTACCTACTGATATAGAGATGGCCTATTTCTCTCCACCCCTCGGAAATGGCTGTTGATATGGGTGTGCACTAAAGCCAAGCAAGATATTCTTGAAATACTGCAATTTTACCCACAGACTTGTTGAGTTTTATTGACACAGAGCATAACCAATCATAGCAGCTGAGGTCTATCTAAGTGGCTGAGTTGGACTGGGGCTTTTTTTTGAAACTTACAAGGTCCTGAGTTTTATCTGCCTGTGTTCTACTATCACTCACCTCAATCCCAATCCCTTTGTAATCTTTTATCAGTGTAGTTATGGACCTTGACATCACTTTTGGAACACTCTCCACTTTTTATATTGATAATATGAGGAAAGTTTCAGATTCAAGATGGAGTGCATTATTTTAGGGAGAATATGGGTGCAGCACAATAATCTTATATCCTAGAAGAAGAAATAGAAAATAATTGCTCAAAAGCATTTAAATAAAGGTCAGAAAATACATAGATATAAATAACACTGATGAGAAAAATACACATGATAAAATTAAGAAATGGTTATAAATTATCATATGGAGAGAGTTGGTCAAAAGACCTTAGAATTAATTAAGTCATGGATGCCTTACAAAGAGAAATACAACTTTTCTAAAGAGATAAGGTACTCTTAGCAATCAAATTAATTCATTACATGAAGATGTCTTTATAATTAATTTAAAAAACAAAGTACTGTAGACCATTAAAACTGGAGCCAGCTTTCTGAGATATCAGCTCCCATGATATTCAGGTTTCAATATTCACATGGATAGTCAGTGTGTGTTAAAAAAAAAATGTGATAACTCAGAACCACAAAGGAGCCTAAATTGGCAATACATGTGTTTTATTTCTCCCAAAGTCCAAAACAGATGGCTTTTAATTGTTATTAAGTTCCATAACGTTGAAAAACAATAACAAAAAATACATCCATCAAGGGAAAAACAAATTTCACTGACATTTCAAATGTCATCATCTTATCAAATCTCTACATTTCTTACAACCGTTTGTGAATTTGTATATATTTACATTTATACTGTCCTTGCTTAGGATCATTTAGATAAAAAGCACAGAACTATAAGTCATGTTTACTCAGTTTTTAAGTAAAAATAGAAAATTTCCATAAACTTTCTGGTATCTATGAAAATATACATCTTCCACAAATTAGTAGCTTACAATATTATATTTGGAAATCATTTCCTAGTCCTTCCTAAGTCATTCATTTTCAATTCCTAACTTTACTATAAATCTTTCCATGATAATGAAATATGCTGAAGTAACAAGTGGTTTCTCATAATTCTGAAATCAGGGAAGAGATAATGTACATTAAATATTTTTTAATGAATCAATTTGCATTTAATATACTTGACTATTTATTTCATGGAATGATACCTTATAATTTATTTCATTTTACAAAACAGATATTAACTCTACATTAGGGATACTAGAAAGTAAAAATTGCTCATGCAAGTAACATTTTGCTCAAGTTTAATATAAAAGTCACTGAACTTAAATAGTAGGAGAACTGGCTTTGATCTGATAATATAATATTGGGACAAAAACATTTGCCTGATTAGATTTTCAAAGATTAGAAGGTAAAGGACTATTTCCATTGCACATACTAATATGGTTTAGAACACCTGGAGGTAATGATGTCCTTCATGTTTAAATTCTGATTTTAAATTAACAAAATGTTTCATGTGAAGATAAAAGTAATTAGGGAATTCCTGCTTGTGCACTGGAAACTCAGACATTTGTATTGTTATTTAATGAAAGATTTTTTACATTTCTTTGTATGCTATAATTTTACCAGGACTTATGATTTCTGCTGCAATTTTTCACTAAATTTGATGTTAGCTATGAAAAGAGTAACAATTTTCTATAGCCAAAATAATAAAAATAACTGGCAATTTTTAATACTATTTCATTAAATTATTACCTTCAGTTGAGAAAAGTAATCTGATTTTCATGATTAAATCTTTTCCTGCTAGCCTCAATCAGCAAGAATGTTTTGGACTTATGGTTTATGAGGATAGGAACTTTTCTTTAGATACTTTTTCTTCCCACACCTCACCCAAAAGTTGCAGATTGTCTTTAATATAGTAAACCCTAAGTAAGTAAATACTGACTCGCAGTTATAGACAAAGATAATAAAGTGAAATTTTTGTTCTACTTCATTTAGCATTTATCAATCAGGTACATTCATGTACCTGTTCATTCAAAAAATACATCACCAAACGACTGCCACTAAAAGCAGCGGAGGAAATAATCAGTGGGAAAGTTATGGACTGACTTGAGGCCATTCATTCATTCAACAAACAACCCTAGCAGGCTGAGACTGTCAGCTTCCACAACTGTGAAAGAAGATAATGCATTGTTAAGTCACTAGGTTTTGTGGCTCAGAAACTAGTTCACTATTCAGTAATAAAGAAACATTGCATTTTACTGTATTTTGTGATATATCTAATAGAAAATAGCTAAACATGTAATGACGTAAGTCTGTTTTGTGACTATTCAGCTACCTAAGAAGCATCTATTTGAATAAATAGCTATTTAGTACTCTTATCTGTGACAACTCTGAACAAGGAATTTTGAGCAAATGAACAAGACAATGACACTACTGTCTTTTCCTTCAGGTAGATTGAAAGTAGTGGGAAGAAGTAGTTCTGGTGTTCATACTCCTGGCTGTGTTCTGAGACAAGATCTTATATTTCATGAATAAGAACAAATAAGGAGAGTTCTTGTTTCTGGTCCCACATATAATAAGGTTGGAAGTTGCCACTCTGTCTTAACAAGTAAAAGCTGAACAGAGCAAAAAATCAACTCTTCTTTGACCCTTAAGAGCAGGGAGTACACAGGGCAAACCACTGCCCCCAATATTGGTAAGACATTTGGCTACAGGAAGTGGTGACTTACGAGAGCCAAGATTCACAAGCAGAAGCCACAGAGAAATGAAGAGTGGGGCTGGGAAGCCTGGATTGTAATTTACAAATATTGGAGGCTCAATGTGGACAAGTCTAACAGTTAACAACTCCAGGGAAACCCAGAAATGGAGGTGCACAATATTGTGTTATACTCCAGTCATCAACCAGGTTCTCAGAGTAAACACTGGAGAAAAATCCCTTCATGCTCCACCAGAATGAGTGGAAAGGAACCATTCTGAAATAAGCCAGAGCACTCTGTTCTTAACAAAGCTTGCCCTGGAGGACTCTAGTTAAACAGAACCACCTGCTGAGGTCTGAGAGAGTCTAACTGACCTGGAGAAGGGAAATAAGCAGCTCCAGCCCACTCTAGGCATTCTGTCCCATCTAAGGGGTCGGAGGAATAAAAAACTGAAACACACTAGTGAAGTTCACAGTCCAGGGTCAAAGACAAAACACTGAAATCTAATCACAGGCTATAGAATGCACCCCCAACATACATACATGCACATCTCAACCACAAGACTAAAGGCCTATTTACAGCAGTTCTTTTTACCTGGCACAGAAAAGAATATCCAAGGCCTATAAAACAACTACAAAATGTATGACATACATGTAATGAAATTACCAGAAGAAAAAAGAGAAATGAGCCAAAGAAATATTGGAAACTATAATGACTGATAATTTCCCCAAATTAATATCAGATACCAAGCAACATATCTAGGAAACCCAGAGGATATTTTTTATTTCTCCTGTTCATAATTAATCTAACTTTCCTTATTTTGAAGTCTGCTCTGTCTGAAATCAATATAGCTACTTCTGATTAATATGTAATATTAGACATGTAGTAGCGTATAATAGATATATAAGACAGCAATATAATATGTATTTAATATATAATCATCTATTTCTTTTTTTAGTATTATCATGATATATTTTTCTCCATCCATTTACTTACAAACTATATGTACCTTCATATTCAAAGTGGGTTTCTTGTAGACAATGTATAGTTGGTGGTGGTTTTTGATACATTCTGATAATCACTGTCTTTTAATTAGTGCATTTGGAACATTAATTTTCAAAATAACTGTTGATATAGTGGATTAATGTCTATTATATCCATACCTCTTTTTATTTTTTGAACTTCTTTGTTCCTTTTTTTGTTGTCTGTTCTTTTTCAGTCTTTTGTTGTTTAATTCAGCATTTTATAAGATTCCGTTCTTTCTTCTTTCTTAGCATATAAGTCATACTTCTTTTCTTAATGGTTTCCCTGGAAAGTTTGCAATACACATTTACAATTTATCCAGGTTCCCTTTTAAATAGCACTGTACCATTTAACAGGTTGTGTAAGTACCGTATAATGACAAAACAATCCTAACTCTTGCCTCTCCTCCTTACATTTTTGCTTTCATTAATTTCACTTATATACAAGCATACATAACTGCATGGTATATACATAAGCATAACTGAATACATGGTTACTATTATTTTGCATAAACTGTCATCTGTTAGATCAATGAAGAAAAAGATCAAAGTTTCTCTTCTACCTGTGCTATTCCTTCTTTGGTTCCTGTCCTTTCTTTATTTATATTCAAGTTTCTGACTTATGCTATTTTCCTTGTTTCTGAAGAACTTATTTTAATGTTTCTTGCAAGGTAGGTCTACTGGCAACAAATTCCATCAATTTTTATTTTTCTGAGAAAGTGTCAGATGATGCATTCCATAGATTTCAATTGTGTCCAGTTGATTGAGTGCATTGTTGAATTCAACTATACCCCTCCTAATTTTCAGCCTGCTGGATCTGTCCATTTCTGAGGGAGTGGTATTGAAGTTTTCAACTATGATAGTGGATTCACCTTTTTCTTCTTGGAATTCTATCAGTTTTTCCTTCATGTAGTTTGGTGCTCTATTGTTTGGTGTTTAGACATTAAGAAATGTCTTCTTGGAGAACTGACCCTATAGAATACACACCTTTCTTAAGTTCATATGGAACATTCATCAAGATAGGCCATAAAACACACCTTAACAAATTTAAAGGAAAGGAAATCATACAGTGTCTGCTCTCATACCACAGCGGGGTTAAACTAGAAATCCTTAACTAGCTAACTGGAAAAATGTGGAAATGAAACAAAACACTTCTAAATAACACAGAGGTCAAAGAAGAAATCTAAAGAAAAAGGCTAAAATATTTTTAATAATTGAAAATGAAATCACAGCATATAAAATTTGTGAATCAGTAAAAACATTACTTAGACAGTAATTTATAGTTCTGAAATAAGTAATGTAAGTTTCTACATTAAGGAACTAAAAAAATAAAAGAAAATTAAATCCAAAGAAAGTAGATTAAAAGAAATAAGAATTATAGCAGAAATCAGTGAAACTAAAACAGGAAGTCAATAGTGAAAATCAATGAAACCTAAGCTGACTCTTCAAAAAATTTATGAAATCATAAGCATCTAGGCTGGCTAAGGAAAAAGGAGAGAGACACAAATTGCTAGTGTCAGAAATGAAAGAGGGGAGGGACATTACTATATATGTAATGTAAATTAAAGCATAATGCAGGAATGCTATGAACAACTCTATGCTCACAAATTTGATAACCTAGATGAAATATATGAATTACCTGAAAGACACAATTGCCAAAACTGACTCAAGAGAAACATATAAGCTGAATAGGGCCATATCTTTTAAATAAATTGAATCTAGAAATTAATAACCTTCTAAATTAGAAAGGCACCATACCCAAATGTGTTCAGAGGTATCTTCTACCAACTATTGAAAGGAATTATACTAATTCCCTAGAATATCTTTCAGAGGATATAAGCATACAGAATACTTCCTAACTCATTTTATGAGGTCAGTGCTACTCTAATACCAAGACCATTCAAAGAGATTACTAAAAAAGAAAACTAAAGACCAATATCTCTCATGATCAAAGATGCAAAAATCCTTAAAATTTCAATAAATTAAATCCAGTAATATATAAAGGAAGGAAAAGAATTATATACCACAACCAAGTGGGATTTTTTTCCTGGTTATGCAAGGCTGATTCAACATTCAAAAAATCAATTAGTGTAATCCATCACATCAGCAGGCTAAAACAGAAAAAATCGTGATTATGTCAATAGAGGCAAAAAAAAGCATTTGACAAAATCTAAATAGCAATTCACGATAAAAACTCAGTAAATTAGTCATATAGAAGAACTTCTTCAATATAATAAAGAATATCTACAAAAAAATCCACAGCTAACATCATATTTAGTGGTCAAAAATCTTGAAGTTTTCCCACTAAAACCACATGCAAGTCAAAATTGTCTCCTCTCACCACTCTTTTTCAACATCAGGCTGAAAGTCCTTGCTGATGCAATAAGACAAAAAAAAAAAGTTAAGGACAGGAGGAAACATGCAGAGATTAGGAAGGAAGAAATAAAACTGAGTTTTTTTTCAAAGATGACATGATCATCTATGTAGAAAGCCCAAAAATATTTTTGACAAAAATCTCCTGGAACTAATAACTATTATACAAAGGTAGCAAGATACAAAGTTAATATATGAAGTCAGTGTTTTCTATATATTAATAATGAACAAGTAGAATTTGAAATTAAAACACAATACTTTATTAATATTAACACCACCAAAAATGAAATACTTAGATACAAATCTAAGAAAAATATGTATTAGATCTATGTGCAGAAATCTATAAAACTCTGATGAACAAAATCAAATAAAAAAATAAATAAAGGGAAAGCTATTCCATGTTCATGGAATGAACGACTCAATTTTGTTAAGATGTCAGTTCTTTCCAACTGGATCTATAGATCCAATGCAATCCCAGTACTGATAAACTGATTCTAAATTTTATATGGGGAGTCAGAAAACCCAAAATAGCCAACATAGTATTAAAAGAGAAGAACAAAGTTGAAAGACTGATGCTACCCAACTTTAAGACTTACTATAGCTACAATAATCAAGGTAGTGTGTTACTGGTGAAAGAATAGACAAACACATCACTGCAACAGAATAGAGAGCCCAAAATAGACTGCTGTAAATATAGTCAACAGAGGAACAAAGGCAATACAATGGAGCAAATATAGCCTCTTCAACAAATGATGGTAAAACTGGATATTCATGTGTAAAGATAATAGTAATAATAACCTAAACACAGAATTTACAACCTTTACAATAAGTAACTCAAAATAGATCACAGGACTATAGGTAAAATGCAAAACTCTAAAACTCCTAGAAGAAAACACATACCTAGGTGACCTTAGGCATATGGATGCCTTTTTAGATACAACACAAAGACATAATCTTTTAAATAAATAATTGATAAGCTGGAATGTATTAAAATTTAGCATTTCTGCTCTGTGAAAGACAATGTCAAGAGAATGAAGAAAAATCACAGACTGAGAGAAAATATTTGTAAAAGACAAAGGACTGGTATCCAAAATATACAAAGAAGTCTTGAAATTCAACAAGAAAAGCAACAACCTGATTTGGATTTTAACATACACATCTTTGAAGAAACTATACAATGAGCAATAAGAAAATGAAAAGATGTTCAATATTGTATGTCTTTATGTAACTGGAAATTAAAAAGCAATGAGGTACTACTATATGCCTATTAGAATGGCCAAAATACAGAACTCTAACACCACCAAATGCTGGTGAGGATAGGGGAGAGAAAAACAGGAACTCATAACATTTCCCATGGGAATGCAAAATGGTGTAGCCAATTTGGAAGACAGTTTGGTGTTTCTTACAAAATTAAACATACTCTCAACATATGATCCAGCAACCACTTTCCTTGGTATTTACCCAAATGAATTGAAAGCATGTCCACATAAAAGCCTGTACAAGGATGTTTATAGCAACTTTATTTATAATTTCCCAAACTTTGAAGCAACTACAATGTCCTTCAGTGGTTGAATGGATAGATTATGGTACATCTAGATAATGGAATATTATCCAGTGCTAAAAAGAAGTGAGCTATTAAGCGATTAAGAGACATAGAAGAAACTTAAATGCACATTACTAAATGAAAGAAGACAATCTAAAAAGGCTACTTACTGTAGGCTTCCAACCACATGACATTCTGGAAAAGGCAAAACTATGGAGACAATAAAAAGTTTACTGGTTGACAGGAGTGCAGGATAGAGTTTAATAAACAGTACAGATGATTTTTAGGGAATTGAAAATACTTTGTATGATACTACAGTGACTGATGTATGTCTCTATGCATATGTCCCAACCCATAGGATGTACAACACTAACAATGAATTCTAAGGAAAACCCTGGACTTTGGGTGACTATGATGTATTAGCATAGGTTAATTCCTGGTTTAAAAAAGTGCTATTCTTGTGAGCAATGTTTATAACAGGGAAGATTTTGGAGTGTGGGGGCAAGGCTCATATAGGAAATCTCTGTACCTTCCTCTTAATTTTGTTGTAAACCTAAAACTTCTCTTTAAAAGTTGCCTTAAAAAAAAGAATAAACAAGACTGGTTAAGGCCAGCTATTCCCAGAAGTAAAGAGAGATATGCTACTCCATTGCAAAAGAATGAACTAATGGGAAATTTCTATTCATTTCTGAGATTAACTGGAAGTAGCTAGAAGGGTGTAGCTCAAACTAATTTGTCCCAGTGTTTCAAGTATGCCAAAAGACAAATATAACTGATAGATGAATAATTACTCAATATAATTGAGTAACAAAACATTGTTTCAAATAAGCCTGAAGGAAGAAGACAAACTTATCACTGCTATGAATAGACTAAGTCAAGTGTGTTTTCTGACTAAAGTCAGTAGCAATTTATCTGGATCTATAGCAAATTAAACACTTAGTATTTGATACATGTTAATTTTTTTAATCATTTATTTTGAGATAAGTGTAGATTCACAGGCCGTTGCAAGAGAAAAACACAAAGAGATCCATATACCCCATACTCAGTTTCTTCCAATGGTAACAACTTGCAAAACCATCCTACAAAATCACATATATAGAACATTCCTACCACAACCATCCCCAATACTACCGTTTTACAGCCACATCCATTTCTTACTTTCACTTCCTAATTAAACCCTGACAACCACTAATCTGTTCTTTATTTCTATAATTTTGTCATAAATAACATTATATAAATGGAATTACATAGTATGCAATCTTTTGGAATCAGTTTATTTTCATTCAGCATACTTCTCTGGAGATTTTACCAGTTAGTGTGGCATGTGTCAGTAATTCATTCCTTTTATTTAATTTTTTGCTCATTCACATTCATGTTCCACATTTTAACAATTCACCTGTTGAAAATATCTGGGATTTATTGGCATGCAAGAAACCATTATACAATGTACAAACATATAACCACCAGCAATAAAAATCTTATATTTACTTTAGTATACATTGTAGTTATCTATCAGTTCTCATCAGTCAAGCTTAAGGGTTTCTTTAAGCTATTTTTTCTACTCCATTGTAATTCTTTTTTTTTAGTTGTCTTCCTTTTATTGAAGTATAATTGATATACAATTCAAGTACACAACACAGTAGTTCACCAGTTACCTCCATTATTAACTCCTCACCCCAACTAATGCAGTTATAGTCTGTCAGCATATAAAGATGTCACAGAACCATTGGCTGTATTCTCCATGCTGCACTGCCATTGCCCTGACCAATATATTATGATTGAGAATTTTTGTGCACCTTTATGCCCCTCATTTTCCCCACCCACCCACCCACCCCAACGTCCCCAATAGTAACTACCAGTCACTTCCCAATATCTATGAGTCTACTGTCAAGTCTGAGTTTTTAACCACTCTACTATGCTATTTTTCATTTATCATTAAAAACATTCTGTGAGAATTCTTAGTATCCATATCATCATAGATATAATGTTCAAAATTGGTTTCTAAATATATATGCAAGAATGAACGAATGGATAGATTGGTGGGGACATCAAAGGATAGAAGGACAGAATGAAACCATGAAGGGTACAATTAATACAAAGCTCTTCTAACTCTTCTCACCCATTTCCCTCCATCCTGGAAATTGCTTACCTTCCCAATTAAGTGCAACTCTAAAATGGAAAAATGAAGCACTGCATATTTTCTAACACTTTAAAGTTCTACACATATAATTGAATCATGATAATAAATATCATCAGCACCATCATTGATGAGATTAAGAGATTAACTCACTTAATCCTGACAAATATCCCTCAAACTGTAGAGGAGGAAATCAAGGCACAAAGATATTAAACAAGTCCTGTATATGTTACATAAAAAAAATGTATGCAGGTACTCTACAGTTCTCTTCTGATAACTTTCCTTCGGTCTCTGTGAAAACCTCAGCAATTCCTGTGGCTCAGGAGCTGCAGTCCCAAGCCTTTATGCCTGTACTCATTTTCACTGACCCACGTAGAGCCAAGTGTTTCTCTCACTTATGAGACACATGCTTTGTTTTCCTCAGAAATCAAAGGGTAATACTGTTAGTGAATTAAGATGTCCCAGTGATGGTTCCTTGTGGATTGGACCATGTGTGAAAGCGCTGCTGACCTCCCTGTTCTCTGCTCCCAGCACAGAGGCAGTACGGCGATGGCTCCTTCCTCGGCTCACCTGAACATTTTTAAAGAATTCCATTGCGATGTATGTATAGTGTCTGAGTGCTTTCCTATGATGGCTACCATAAATTTTTTATCAGATTATCTAATATATTATCTCAATTTTGGCATGTTTCGATTATTTTTGATATAGTGGTCCCCCCCATCTGTGGGGAATAGTTCTAATACCACCAGTGGATACCTGAAGACGCAGATAGTATTGAACCCTATATATACACTATGCTTTTTCCTATATGTACATATGTGTAATTAAGTTTAATTTGTAAACTAGGCACAGTAAGAGATTAACAACAATCACTAATAATTAAACTGAACAATTTCAAAAATATACTGTAATAAAGATTATGTGAATGTGGTCTCTCGCAAAATATCTTGTACTATACTCCCCCTCCTTATGATGACGTGAGATGATAAAACACCTGCTTGATGAAATGAAGTGAGGTCAATGACATAGACATTGTGACCTAGCATTAGGCTGCTACTGATCTTCTGACTGTATGTCAGAAGGAGGATCATCTGCTTCCGGACCACAGTTACCGCAAGTAAATGAAACTGGAAAGTGAAACCATGATTCATGGGGGAGACTACTGTACTCATTTTGAGCTCTTCCTTATTCTTAGTGGGACAAATAATTTTCTATTGAAATATGTTTACACTTTGTGTATTATAAGACTCTGGGTCTTACATCAATTTTCTGTTTTAATGGCTCTCATCATTCTGGCAGAGGAAGGGAATATGCCACCTTATTACTGCCAAACAGCCTTAGAAATCCAGGTTTCCCACTTGACTCCTACTGTTACCAAAGTCTAGGGTTCCTTTACACTGCTGAATGGGTGTCAGCATCTCGTCTCCACCGAGGTCTCTGCTGACACCACCCAGGCTGAGAGGGTGGAAGGGTCATTTGATACTGCTTCCCATGTTGCTCTCCCTAGACAGGGGAGTGGGAGATGGCCTCATCACTGTTGATGGTAAATGTTCTGACTCTCAACAAGGCCTCCTCCACATTACTCCAGTAGGAAGGGACAGGGGCCCTGTGTCACTGCCTGGTGGGGGCAGAAATCTAGGCTCCATCTGGTCTCCAAGGACACCAGAGGATGGGCCTAATGACTGCTTAGCAGGGCTGAAAGTTCATGCTCAGCTCCCTACTCAACCTTCACTAACACGCCATGATGGGGATTTGGGGTGCCTTGCTGTATTCTCGTAAGGCTCTCCAACCAGCTTTTGCTGGTGAGGTCATAGTGGAGCACTGGTTTTTTGTTGCTTTTCTGTTTTGTTTTTTGGTGTTTGGGTGGATTAGAACATTTTTATTTATTTTTTTTTATTTTTATTTTTTTTGCCCTCACAGGCTGTTCTTTTCCTGGTCCTTTGCAGAGAGAGAGCAGGTTTGTGCTGACGCTTTTTTCGGTCTGTGCCTCTTGATGTTCCTAGTATACTGGCTTGTTCAGCAGCAAATCAGGGTCATGTAAGGCAGAAAAAAGAAAATCCAGCAAACTCAACATCATTGATGTTCCCATTTCAGGATCCCTAACTCATCTTTTCTTCTCTCTCTCTCTCCACCTCTTAGAGATTTCCTATGTTGGTTTTATGTATAATGCCCCAGGTTTCCTGTTGTGTTTATCTGGACATGTTGAGAAAAGTATGTTTGTTCTATTTTTCTGGAAGCAGAAGTTTGTATCATTTGTATTTAACTGTTTTAATATAGGAGTTGCAACACTTTGTACTTATTAGCTAGATTAAACAGCATGCTCAGGACAATCTTGTTCTATCAGAACATTTACTGCAATAGTAGTATTTTAATGAAAAGACCACTCTCTGGGGGCAGCGGCTACATAGATAAAGATGATGCCATCATTATCTCTGGCAGAGAAAATTTCTTAGACTATTTATTTATGAGCATGTGTTAAATTTTTTTGAAAGACAAAAGCCCCTAATAGGCCACCTAAAAGATTCATTCTTGTCAGGCTACCTTTATAGAAGAAATAAAGATTATTAAAAAAAAGAGAGAAGACAATCTGGTTAAAATCACTATATTCTAAATTGACATTCAGCTAGGGGGAGCATAAACAGTTTCTCCATTATTTTCAGAACAAATCTTATTCTCAAAAAAGTTCTTCAAAACATTACTTATTTTCTCAGAAATGCCAATTTATTTTCCAGAAGAGAGTTGTGAGCCAGGATCCCAAGAACCTTTCAGGCCATTTTGGGATATCCTTTCTTTTATACTCATATGAACGCCAGAAGCCTTTCTAATTAATGTGTAACACTGGGAGGAAAATCACAGGGAAAATACCTTTGAAACCAAAATCAGTCAAAGGGAGAAATAAAGTGGGAGAAACCCATTTATTGCTTACAAGCAGTCATCCACTTCTGCTCACCTGTGTCTCTCATGACCTGGTTGCAGAATGAATGGGCCTCACCAAACCTTTCCAGTCCAGATATGCTCTTGCTCCCCCTTGTAATTACCTATTGATATGGAGATGTAATACTTCTCTACACCCCTTAGAAACACCTATTTATATGGAGATGCACTAAGGCCAGGTGAGAGATTCTGGAAATATTGCAATTTTACCCACAGCCCACCCGTCTAGAAATCTTGCCTCAAAATCTACTCATTCCCAATTTTCCACAATGGTCCCTGTGGGGAAAACTGGAGCATTATAACCAGACTAATAATATGCAATAGCAACAGCAATAAAATCATGATAATCCTCAATCAGGAGGATTCAACTTGGTTCAAAATCCTATGCAGATTAAGTCCACAGCTCACCCATTCCACACGTGATCAGTAGCTGAACAGGTAAAGAGTTCAGAACAATCGTCATGCAGCAGCTGCAGTCAGGGGGTGCATCCAGGCCACAGGGACTGTAGAAGAAAATAATCTTAAGGGCATTAAGATACATGTTTTAATGACACCAGCACAGGCAAATCTTGACCATCAGGTAGCATTCATGCAAGAGAGTGGTCCTGTGATAGGACAGTGGCAGGAATGGGATCTCATCCTGGTCTAGTATACCAGAGTTTCACCCCCCTCCCTGTGGGAGTTACAGGTGGGTCAGTATATAGGGCTATGGGAGGTATATGCACTGGCCATGAAGATAAAACAAAACTTCCCCGTAAGATGTTCTTACCTCCTGGACATTTTGGGTACGCTACCGTGATCTTGGGGGCCACTCTGCTGTTACTCCAGGAACACACAGGAGGCCATCTTCCAGGCCTTTTCCCCATGGTGCCAGAAGGCCCACCCATCGCTGGTCCATGTGTCAAAATGTCCAGGGTCACATCCACTCAACAGTGCCTCCAGGGTTTAATGCAGTTGGGGCTGGCAACAGGATGTTGCTCTGCTGGATATATCCTGGCTTTAATAACTCCTCTTTGGTTTGCACATGTAGTTGTATAGGAGAGGTAGCAATATGTGTTAGCATGTCCACAAGGCTCAATGCCCCCTTCTGGGGCTTCTTATTTAAATACCATAACACTGCCCACAAGCGTAATTACTAGACTGTGGTAGACTATTGGTGTCTGACTTCAGGCCAGATTTCAACAAACCCTTGTACCTCTCTATCATGTCTGCCCCAGTAGTGTCATATAGTACATGAAACTTTCACATTATTCCTAGCTGCTGTACCCAATCTTGTAATGAATGTCCAGGAAAGTGGGTGCCTTGATCACTCTGGATCAACTGCGGCTGGCCATAGTTTGCAAAGAGACACTCTAGGTCCCTTTTGGTGGTTTGCTGATCTGCATAATGTGCAGGAAAAGCAACCAGTAGTCCAGTAGCTGTGTCCACACAAATCATGGGATACCAATATCCTTCTGATATGGGCAGAAGCCCGATATAATCTATCTGCCACCTAACAAGGGATATTGGCCCCCTTACTATTGTTCTATGTTGCTGTGGGACTCGGTGTGAGTCCCTATCAGAACACACAAGGCACTCCTTCTGGGCTCTGCTGACTTCTTTAAAGGTCGAAGTCAAGCCCCACTGATGGGCTACACCCACGTTGTCTTTTTCTCCATGTGCAGCAAATGTTGATGTAACCACTGGGCTACATCAGAGGCAGGCTTTCTTTCTAGCCAGCCCACCTGGGCCAATGTGTCTGCTTCATCATTCCCTGTGGATGCCAAAGGCAAAGGCCAGGCACATGATATACGACAACTGTCTTAGTCTGACCAGAGAGGCCCATAGGTCTTGCCACAATATTTGCCCCCAAACGGGCCAGAGACAAACCATCCAGTTAGGATGGTACCATGTCAGCAGCCACAGGGTCAAGCCCTGATAGACAACCCAGCTGTCAGTGCAGACAACTATATGGGATGGCTCCTTCCCATGGGATGACCAAGAGCCATACTGCCCAGAACTCAGCCCATTGACTGCTCTTCCCCTCTCTGTCCTCCATCCATATTGTCTCAGTCTTAGGATGGAAACCCATAGTGCTCCACTTCAGGGGCTGCCCATGACTGAGGCCATCTGTATACCAAGCATCCTCAAGTATAGGGGCTTTTCCCTCCTGATAAGGACTCTAGGCTACCAATGGCTTGAAAGCAAGTTCTTCCTGCTTTCCACTGGTATAGGTCACTGGCCCCAATAAGGGTTAGAATTCTCCACTTATGGGGTTAGTAGACAGGGCACTATGTTGATGTGTAAGTTTGTGCCCCATTTTGCTAGTGTTGGCATCTGTGACACACCACTCTATGGTCTTTGGGTCAGTCTCCCCCCTATTCTGCAATGGGATAGGTGGTTATTACCTTAGTCAGAGCTGTTCCACTGATGGTCTCTGTAGTCAGAAAGGCATGGTACACAGCAGCCAGTTGCTTCTCTATCAAAATGTACCAGACCTCTGCTCCTTTCCATAGTTATAACCAGAATCCAATAGGTAGGCGTGTCTGTTCAAGCTGCTGCCAAAGGCCCATCCATAACCATTTTCGGTTACGTGACCATCTAGCTCACAGAGCTCACAGGGTCTTGATGAGTTCATCACCCTCAAGGCCTTTATGGCCTTGAATGCTCACTTAGCAGCAGAAAAAGCAGCTGCACATGTTTCATCCCAATCCAACCTAATACCCTTTCACCCAACTGCTATAGGGGTGGCAGAATATGTGCCAAGTTCATGATAAACACTCTCTCATAGCCCAAAAGACCCAAAAACAGACAAACAATGTCCCTGAAACTTGGTGCTGTTCACAGCGCTAGGAACCGACGCTTCTAAATCTGTAAGAGAATCAAATGTGATTCTCTTGATGATATCATCAGTGTAGTGATACAGCCACACTGTTTTCAGTATCTTCCATGTGGCCATGTCCTGAGCTACAAGCCCATGACAAATGTTGGGACTGTGGATATATCCCTGAAGGACAGTGAATGTCTACTGCCAGCCTTCTCACATGAAGGCAAACTGTTCCTGACTTTCCTGTGCTATGTCAACAGAGAAGAAATATTAGCAATGTCCCTAGTTCATGACTGAGGGTGTCTGTAAGGGCTGCTATAGAGGGGACAGCTGCACGCAAAGGGGGTGTGACTTTATTCAATTCCCTGTAATCCACAGTCATATGCCAAGGCCATCCGGCTTTTTCACTGGCTACACTGGGGAATTAAAAGGGCTATGAGTGGGCTTTATGATGCCCACCTTCTCCAACTCCTGTAGAGTTTCTCCAATTTCCTTGAGCCTCCCAAGGAATTTATACTGCTTAATACTTGCCACCTGACAAGGAACAGGCAGAGCTACAGGCAGGTGCTTAGCGTGTCCCCTCAGAACTGCCTTTATCACACATCCCTCAGTCTGAACTCACATACAGTGGTCTGCAACCACAGGCCTTGCAGGATATCTACCCCCAAAATATATTCAGGCGTGGGAAAAATGTACACATTATACACCTTTGGGGGTAAATGCTCTATCCCCAACAGGATTTGGGCTTTCTTCACTCTAATTGCCTTACCCCATTGCTACCTATCACAGTAGGGCGTCAAGGAAAGTTCCCAAGGTTGCCATAAATCAGAGAACATTCAGCTCCTATGTCCACCAGCACCAGAACACATTGTACATTTATGGTAGACAAATGAATTGCTAATTCTACATGTGGCCTCTGATCCCCACCATGTGCCCCAAGGTGGGGGCCTTGACCCCCTACTCAGTCAAACCATGATTCCCAATCAGCTTCCGTGGGAGTGAGAGCCCAGGCAAATCCTGAGTACTGTCCCACAGGAAGTCTTGCAGGTACACAGGTCAGACATGGAGCTTTGTCTCTGGCTTTCGTGTCCTGGATGTCAGCGGCTGGAACTGCTGCTCTGGCTTTAATTGGCGCCACAGTTCTAACAAGATTCTATTGGGCTGCCCATCAAGTTTTTCTTTCACTACCCTGGCCTTTATCAAATCAACCCACATCTGGGTCCTTGAGACCTTCATAGGGCCTTTGCACCTCTCCTTTCAGTCGTAGCCCATACTTCTTCTGGGCTCTTATTGTTTCAACCTCCCCCAGATCTGCTAAAGTATGAGTAGCCTCACTTATGGGTTTCCCTATGAGAGAGGAAGAGTAGTCACTTGGGACCCAAAGAGAGATGGGGAAACTGTATGAAGCACCAGATTTCTTATTCCTATGGTGAACAACTCCTCATTGGGGCCTTGGGAGTCCATATTATAGATGATATTTCTAATGCCCATCTCCCATAACACCTGCTGGAGCTCTGCATACATTTTCCAGCTAGTGGGTAAGTATGGCTAATCACCCTGATTTGGCCAAACTTCCCTAATGGCTGCTGTCAGCCATTACAGATTCACCTGATTCCCTGAGGTGTGATAGGCACTTTGCAACTGCTGACAGAGGGAAGGGTGGGTTGTTATCAGGGGAGCCAGTCTATCCATTTTAAAACCCTACTTAACAATGTTTTCCACCCTGATATCCCAGAGATGCAAAAGCCATGTAGGCAGAGGTTCCGATGGCTTCTGCTGAAACTGGATGCTCATGTCGACCACCTCATCCTGGGTTAGGGATGGAGCATGGAGTGCTCCACAACCTGGGAAGGGGGAGCCTTATCCCCCTGAGGAGCCCATGGTTGTTGCATTTTTATTTTAATAATTACAACCAGGTTGTACTTTAATAAGGGAGAGTCTGGTGCCTTGGGCAGTGGCCTTGGCAACAGATCGGCCCTCGGCCCCACCCCCTCATCCTGTCCCAACATCTCTAACATCTCCAAGGCTGAAGGCACCCCTCTTTGGTTTCCCTACCCCATGGCATTCTGCAATGTGGATTCTCTGGCTGCCTATCCCTTGCTCCTAATGTATCTTCCAGAAGCATAACCCGTCTTCTCAATAACTATCTCTTTTTTTAAGCGCAACCCATAGGTCATCATCCAGCTCTTCCAGACAATGCTGAAGTGTGTCTCTCTCCTCCATAACCCTTTCCACTATCTCAATAAACAGACATCCCAAAATCCCAGCCGCTACATGGCCACTCAGGGCCTCTAAGCCACCTGCTATCTCACAGAGGGCTAATTCCACACCTTCTAGTGTCTCCACCCTTCCCCATTTGTGAGGAAGTCCTCACCCCTCTAGGAGGTGCTTTACCCTAGACCAGTTCCCCACTAGGGGCTCCCCAAGTGGAAGCCTCACAGATCGGGGAATCTCAGGAGAAGCCCCACCCTCTACCACTGCCACCACTGGGGACTTCCCACTATCCATGGGGATTTTGGGGTATCTCCTCATCATTTCTCGGGGCAGCCCACCCTAGGCCATACCCATGAAGACAGATTTTGGGTTTAGAGTCCTGCCGACTACCGCCAGATATAACTCCAGGGGAAAAATCTTGAGGCAAAATACCTTTGAAACCAAAATCAGTGAAAGGGAGAAATAATCTGTGAGAAATCCATTTATTGCCTACAAGCAGTCATTCACTTCTGCTCATTCTTGTCTCTCATGACCTGGCTGCAGAAAAAGGAGCCCCCACCCAACTTCTCTGGTCCAGATATTTCCTTGCTCCCCCTTGTAATACCTATTGATATGGAGAAGGACTAAGGCCAGGTGAGAGATTCTGGAAATGTTGCAATTTTACCCACGTAATGCAATGAAGATTAGAATAAAAAGCTTAATTGGAGGAGTGTATAATTTATTAAATAACTTAAAATTGACTCTCACTTGGTAAATCAGTAACATTCAAGTTATCATGATTAAAACAGTTCATAGACTTTCAGTGAACAGGGCTTATGAATCCTATAGCTTCTTCAATATTGACTACTAGGCTTGATCTATAAATAACCTGTGTGGAGACACTCATTTGGAGACTCTTTAACACCTCAGTCTGTCTAATGGTCACCCTCCTACTACTACTAGAACATTGTCATGTTTACCTCACGTCACATTCTTAAATGCAAGGTGTTGCAGAGTTCCAAAATGTTTGAGACCAGAGGTCCTTGAGGTTATATAAGGAATTGTAAGACTGTTTTTTTTTTCTGCTTTGTTTAAGAGTATCCATATGTATAGTAGAGTTGGGTCTGACACTTGCTTTCATTGCAATCTATTAAAGAGCTTATTGGGTAGAAACTAATGCTCATATACCACCAAATATTGTTTACCACCTCTATTTACCAAAAGTACACAATAATTGTGCACTCCAAATAGTTTCTTTTAGTTTGAAACTGTATGTGTATCAAAACATATTTTCTGTTAATTAAACACCATTATACAATTTTGCTTAGGAAGCTTATACAAAATACCAGATTTTTCTAAGCACTTTGAGACTAGGGAAGCTCTAACACCTGACAGTATTCCATGATTCTAATTACCTAGGAGGAATCTAATTAAAAATTTTATTTCATATCACATCTGCTTAATGTTTTTAGTGTTTCATACTGTTTTAAAGTTATGCTTATAAAAATCAAAGTATAGTGTCAACATCCTTACCTACTCTGATGTTTTTTGCTGGCAAACTTCCTAATCAGTGATCTGAAATATTTGTAAGTACAAACTTCCAACACAAAGAATTTATGACCAGACATCACTCAGGATTAGACACCCCCCATTTATATATGTCTCAATAAGAAGAATAATATTTAAACCCTTAAACTTTTCTTACCTATCCTTCAAGGCATGTTTTTGGAGATTCAGAATCTTCAAGTTATTCCCCAGTACATGGAGTGGATTATGCCTTTTGTAATAATTTGTATATGATTACTGCACACTAGGACCGTTCCATTGATTTCAATTTGTGCCCTCATATCATAGGACATTATAAATAAGCTTCTTTCATAGTACAGTTTAACTCTAGCAGCTTAACTAGGCATATCCAAAGGATTTTCAACAGTAATCTAGAATTTGCTTGCCTGTGAGTGTAATGGATTTCTGAATCCATTAAGGTCCTAAGAGAGTTGTGCATAGATGTAGACTATTTTCACTTCACATAGACAACATTCATCAGAAATAAAAACAAGAGCCTAAATCAATTCCTGGGTTCCTTTCTTTGAGCAACACACTTAATAAACTGTGAAGAAAGACATCGCAAACAGTCCATAACTTGCTTACAAACAAACTTGGACCAGTGGAAGAGTGAGCATGTCCAGTGTTATGGTGTGAAAATATAAACCCTTTTCATGTAAACTACTTTTACTATTAATCACAACTGGATCCTAATCTTTAACTCAGGATGAACCTCAAGGTGTATGGACCCACATAACTCTGAAGGTACCAAGAAATAGCACCAGGATGCAAGTTGCAGAAGAGCCAGATCATATCTAGTTAAAATATTAGTCATTGGTGCCTAGCTCAGTAAGAAGTGTAAATGATTTTAGTTGTGACCTAATTAAAAATGACCAAAGTCATATGAAAAATAATTCACCTCACCAAAGTCCAGGCATCAAGTGGCTCTAGAGTTGGTTAGTTAACTGGCCAAATGAGGTCTTCAGGAAACCAGTTTTTCCCTACTTTTTTGTTCTGCCATGCCTACTATGTTGTATTTCTTCAAGGGTAAAAATTGCTCTTTTATTTCTAGGCATCACTTACAGATATGACAATGTTAAGAAAAAAATAATCTGCTTCTTCCCAAGTGTCCTTTTTTAAGAGTTAGTGAGTCTTTCTTAGAAATTCCTAAAATAATTTTTTCTTTCTCTTACGTTTCTTAGGTCACATGCCCACTCCTAAAATAAACATAACAGAATTTCCATGACTGATTTATACTTCTTTTAGAGGTGAGTATCTCAACACAATTAAGTTTATGGTAACAAGGAATTGGGGAGAACTTTTCCATAGGCAACCGTGGGTATCTGCTGCACAGTTTAGTAAATATTTGTTCTCTAACATGGATATTCAGTTTCCACCCATGCACCAGGAATCCAATAAAATAGGAACTATCTAAGCATTTATATGAGATTGTAAAATAAAAGAGGAAAAGAAAACAATTAATTAATAACTGTACCAACAACATCACAGTTTAAGCCAGGTATTTTGCACAGCTAGATTTTACAGCTATCAGGGAGACAGATGAATGTGCTACAGTGCTTCTGCATTCTACAGCCTCTCATTTCCCCTTGAGTGTCTTTGTCATACAAGTGTCTTACTGAAAGAATCAGCTTCTATTAAAAAATATCTAACTCTGAAGGCTAGATGTAGAAGCTGGCAGACATGTATCCCTTTCAATTATCCTTGTCTCTATAGACCTGGCAAATCAATTCTATGCATTAATTGTTGAATATTTTCAGTTTGGGCATGGTGTTTCGCTCATATGTCTATCCAGAGAATACCCAACACCTTACATATTTTTTACCATTGGTAGAAGGGGATTGGTACAAGATACAATTTCAGGGCTAGGTAAGTGCTGTTTTCACTTTGATTTTCCATATTACCTTACCATTTTCCATTTTAAATATAATTGTTTAGTTGCACATTATGTGAGAAAAGATAGAATGTGAAGGAGGTGATGACAAGGAGCAGGGCAGGAAGCAAACAACCTGAGAGTAAGCAAAGAGAGGAGTTCAAGTTAGCAGCATTTCAGGTTAATCATCTCTCTCAGTCTTTGACTCCCAGGACAGTCTGCAGTCCCAGTACTGGTCCACAAATAGCTAAGTGTCAACAAGGAGAAAATAGAGAGACTGAAAGTGATCCTTTAGAAACAACATTGCAGCAACATGCAAATGAGTCTTTTTGTTTTAGACTAGTTCTAGATCTGTTCAGGTGTGGTTGAACTTATTTGCTGAATCACATGTAATGTGAACAGCATGTATTGGTCTGTGATAAACTATAAATTTAAAAATTAAAAAGAAAAACAAAACTTATCTTCCACCACAAAGAGCTTGACAAGCCTTACTGTGTAAAACTTAACCTGAGAAAACAAAGGATCCCTGTAGTCTTAAATAGATGACCCATCCAATGGCATAAATTAATAAGTGGATTTGTTTATAAATTAATACATGGATTATATAATAGTAGATGTAAGTGTAAGCCATGAGATAGCAAAAATCATTTATAATGAGTGTAGGTCACTCAAATGTCAAAACAATTGTGTTTCTTTCAACATTATAACAAAATATTTTCAGAAGTGACATGACTTTTGTTTCAATAGTTCTTGAAGTAGATTTTAGTATATGATTAAAAACAAGCAACAATAAGAAACATCTCTCCACTTATACTAGAGAACAGAGCATGAGATCCAGTGCACTACATCCTTATGAGTCAAGTTTAGCTGAGGATGAGACCAGTAAAATCATAACTTGGAGGATCAATGCTAGAATCAAGTTCCAGATGTCAGGCTAGACAGAGTCAGTTCTGGTTTCCAAGATGCAAGGAAGCATCCACCAATTATGGGTGCAGAAATTTCGTGTGTACTAAGATGAGCTGAGTATTAAGAAAGGGAAGATCAATTAAGGAGAAAAAACAACAAAAGAAAAAGCAGAGAAAGATACAAGTACTGCTCAATCCCAAATTTATTTCCTTAGGGGAGCTTGGAGATGCTACAATCATAGAGAAACCCTTTGAGTGAAATACATTATCATATTAATAAACCCTGAGAATACATACCATTAATTATTTGCCACATTGTATATAATTTTCATGCTGCTTTTTTCTGTATTAGGCATGTATTATTCTGTAGTTTTTAAAACATATTTAGAAATACATTTCAAAAATGAAATCCCAGTTTTATAAAGTAATATATGGGATACATAAAAAGTCTGAAAACTGCAATATTTTTAAGGATGCAAGAATCCACACTCCCATACATTTTAAATGAAAATTGGGAACTCTTACAATTTTAGAAAATAGTACGGCAATATTTGTAGAAATACGCATTTTCACTGAGTCACATAACCTTTGGGATTCTCTGTTGTTTTAACTAAAGAAGCATGGCTCCAAGAGGGTGACCCTCAGGACATTCTTAATCTTTCTGTGCCTTAGTTCCATCCCTGACATAATAAGGTAAATTAATTATGAGTCACTATTCACAATTATGATTCTATGAGATCTGTTGGAATTGATTCATTCCAGAAATTCTTGCTCTGTAAAAGGGAGCTCAACTTTAAAAGCTTTGGATGAACAAAGACGGAGGCAATTTGCCTCCTCACTACACGTCGGTGGCCATGAGGTCCCATGTGACATTACACACAAAAGAGTACAATTCTGGGTAACTAGAGTAGTGTGATTTTTCTGAGAGTCAATCAAATTATACCTTTCCTACCCAGAGCCAAAACAGTAATATGGAGAGACAGGGGTAATCTGAACATTTAAATATTTGTTTTAAAATGTTATAGCTATTTCCCTCCCTACTTCTTCCTTCATGCCTTGAAAAGATTGAATTGCATATAAAGGAAGCATTTACTGTGAAAAATAAACTTCCTCTCCATGTAAAAGATAAAATCATACCTCAAAGGAACATGTTTCTTGTTAGCAATAAAATTTAAATTATCATCCATAAAAGAGAAAGCTGGCGCTCCTCAAAATTATACAGCTAGAAGGAATCTCAGACATCATGAGTGCAGCCTCTTTTTCACAGATGATGAACTGGGGTCAGCTGAGGTCAATTGTTGAAGGTCATGGAGATGAGAACGCAAAATTCTTGGTTTCTAGTCCTTGCCAATTGTAATGTTCTGTACTGCCTTTCACAATTAAAGCTTAATCACTATAAGGTGACAGAGACAGTATTTTAGGACAAATGTAGTAAGCCCTTTCCTTTCCTGAGTAGCAAGGTCTAACTATACCTTAAATTATTCCCCACCCAGAGGACACATTTTTTTTCTGCCATTCCAATATTACAGTTTCACTTTTTGAAAATTCTATTTATTTTATAGCATTCTCTTAAGATTCCTAGAGTTTCCTATTAAGTCTTCACTCAGTTGAGACTTGTTAGTTTATTAACAAGAATGTGTATTTCTGAAGGATTTTTCAAAGTCTTTATATCTCCTTTATTACTTTTACTATGTATTTGTTCCTCTTTTTTTCCTTGATTAGATTACAAAGGCTAACCTATTACATTGGTCTTCTCAAAACAGTAACTTCTGGGTGTCCTTATTTAATCTACAGTTTTTCTATATTTTAATTAACTTTTTTTTTATATATTGATTTCCTCTTTCTTCAGGTTTAGTGTGCTCTTCCTAAGTAGCGTTGAGTATCTACTCCACTAATTTTCATACATTTTTGAATGATAATATATTGCATATCAAATTATGATGAAACTAGGAGTGGTTCAGTGTTTAGCTACAAGCCTTATGTTTAAGACATAGTAATCTCATTGTCTTACAGCTTATAATTTAATATTGGTCAAGAATATAAAATTGGGGTCACAGAGATCTGGGCTGAATCCCAGCTCAGCCATCATTTCCGATTTGTTCTTTAGAAAGTTACTTTAATTTGAGGTTTTATAAAATCATTAGCAATGCTGTAGCATTAATGGTTGATATGGAGAGGCAGGTTATTTACAAGTGTGAGCTTAGAACCAGACCGTCAGGGTGTGAACCTGAGACTTCTAAGTTTTTAGTTTGTGACCCAGGGAAATTTACATAACCTCTGTGCTCTGTCGTTTGCTTATCTACAAAGTAGAACTGATAGCAGTACCCACCTCATAGGTATGTTTTAAGTTTCAAAGTATGTCAGTACATGTAAAACACTATAGAACATTATAATGACTACACATTAAATCAAATAACTATTTTATGGTTAGAGTCCATGGAAAACTTTATTATCACATTGCCTAGTATGCAGCAGACATTCAACAAATGTGTTAAATTTTTACTATTACTAATAATTTCTTTGTACTAAATAACTGGAATTTTTCTTTCAATTTTTCCTTTCCTTCCTTCTCTCCCTTCCTGCCTCCTTCCCTTGCTCCATTTCTTCCTTCCTCTTTCTCTCCCACTGCCCCCCTTCTTTCTTTTCTTTCATTTTTTCCTACCTTCTGTCTTTTGCTGTTTCTCTATCCATTAGTGTCTGATCAAGAAAGAAAAACTTGAATAAGTGTCACAAATAAGGGATTTGTTATGAGGATTAAATGGAGACACCCAGTGATGGTTAGTTGGTGTCCCAGAAGTCACACAGGTGAACAGGGCTAGCAATATGGAAGAAAAGGTGGAAGTAAAGCAGGGCAGTGAGGACAAACCAGAATCTGTAAGTACTGGCTAGAATTTGTATCCATTTTTCTCATCAGCTCCATCCTCAGCAAGAACTGGGAGATGCTGTGTTTTCCAGACTTGTGACCCTCGCACCCACGGGGCATCGCAGCACCCCTTCTCCTTCATTGTCAGGATGGGTAACTCAAGGCAGAGTGATACCCCGGTTTTGAGATTTGGTTTCCAAAGACTGCAACTCCTGTCCTTCTGGCAGACTGTTTTTCTCTCTTGCTGCCTTTGCAGATGCTGCCATATTGGAGAGGACCATGTGTCAAAGAACTGAGCGCAGCCTCTGGCCGAGAGTCACAAAGGAAAGGAGGCCCTCAGTCTAGCAGCCCCTGAACAACTGACTCCTGCCAACACAGAGTGAGCCTAAAACACATCTTTCCTTAGTTGAACCTAAGATGTCTGCAATCCCAGCTAACATCTAGGGTACAGCCTCATAAGGAACTCTGAAACAGAGGATCCAGTTAAGCTATAAACTGGACTTCTGACCAAGGGAAAATGTGAAATAATAAATGCATATTGTTTTAAGCAGGAAAGGTTGCAAGGGATTTGTTACTCAGCAGTATATAACAAATATAGTCCTCTTAGCTTTAAATCATAATGAGGAATAAAATGAGGGGAGTTTACAGAGAAAATAAATTTTTCAAAAATGGGACACTTTTTTTCAGTTTTGACAAGCACCTTCAAATATACATGGGAATACAAAAATGTTGAAGGAGTGATGAAAAAACTGCAGATAATAACATGACAATTAACACAACTGAAGACTATATATATATATACACACACACACATACATATATAACATAGCCACAGTGAATTCCCCACTGTTTTCAGTAGCAAAGGTGAATATACAATTCATATTCCTCTTCTCCTCTCTACAACTACTACTCCAACTCAAGGATATGTCTTTAAAAGAAATGTAAAGGGTTGTGTGTATTTGAGGAAAGTGAGATAACTTCATACCTTTAAATAATTTTTAAAATAATCTTCACTGTGGAGTTGATCTCTGGAGCTCATCTTGCTGTCATGAAGGATGTGGAACTCCTCATTATGGTCATAATTGGCCTCTGGTGATTGACAGTGCTAAGCATCTATTTAAGTACTTGCTTAACTTTTTTAACTATGAACTGCTCAGTCAAGGATTTTGTGTTTTTCAAATATGCTGTTCACAACTTTATTGACTTGTAAAGTCTTTTTCATTTTCTAGGTAAAAGTATTTTGCAATAATTGCATCGTCTTCTCATTTGTGGATTATTTTTTATTCTTTTAGTAAGATCTTTCAATGAACAGAGGTTTGTAATTTTAATAAAATTCATTTAATCTTTTTTTTCTTTAGGGATATTATTTTTAACATCTAAAAACTAGTTACCTACTTCAAGGTCATGAAAAAATTTTCTTAATTGGTGGTGTTTTACTTCTATTTTTTAGGTCTACTTTTTTAGGTATGATGTTCAAAAATCACTTACTAAAGGATAGTCCATTTCACCCACAGAAGTTCAGGGAACATTTGATATAAATCAAGCTGTTTCATATGTGTAGATATTTTTCTGGATTCTCTAAGCTGTTCTATGGGTCTATTTGTCTTATAACAATACAGTCTGTTTTATTACTATAGATGTATAACCAGTTCTAAAATGGGGTGCTATTATTCTTCCAAATTGTTATGCCTCTTTAAGACTGTTTTGGCCATTTCAGTTTCTTTGCAGTTCCACATAAAATTTAGAATTCAGCTTGTCAATTTTCACCAAAAAGTTGAAAAGCTTGCCGAAAATTTCCACCTTGACAATACTGAGTCTTTCACACTTTTTATTTCTCCATTTATTTGTCTTATTTAATTTCTGTCAGCAACCTTTTTTCATTACACGTATGACTAGATATCTGATTTTTTCTTTTATGTCATTATATATGGAATTAAAAAAAATTTCATTTCCCAATTGTTCCTTATGGTTTTACAGTAATATAACAAATTGTGGGGTATTGATTCAGTATGCCACAAGCTTGTTAAATTTTCTTATTTGTGCTAATAACTGTTTTGTGTATTACTTTGAATTTTACACTTACCCAATCTTGTTATGTCTGAATAAACACACTTCTTTTTATTACAATCTTCCCTATTGCTCTTACCTTTACTAAAATGTTAAATTAAAGTAATAGAAATAAATGCACTTATTCTTAACTTCAGGGACAGAGCATTGCATTATTCATTTCATATAATGTTAGCAATAGATTTTTTCTCAATTATTCCTTATAAGAATAGGGTATTTTCTTCTATTTCTAGTTTGCTGAGATTTTTGTTAAAAGTGTGTGATTAGTTTTGTCTCATGCTATTTTTTTAAATTAAGGTATCATTGATATGCACTCTTATGAAGGTTTCACATGGGCAACACTGAAGTTACTACATTCACCAATCATAATGCTCCTCAATCCCCTCCTCCCTCCCTCCCCACCCACCCTCCCCACCCACCTTTCCTTTGGTAACCGCTAGTCCCTTCTTGGAGTCTGTGAGTCTGCTGCTGTTTTGTTCTTTCAGTTTTGCTTTGTTGTTATACTCCACAGATGAGTGAAATCATTTGGTACTTGTCTTTCTCCACTTGGCTTATTTCACTGAGCATAACACTCTCTAGCTCCATCCATGTTGTTGCAAATGGAAGGATTTGCTTTCTTCTTATGGCTGAATAGTATTCCATTGTGTATATGTACCACATCTTCTTTATCCATTCATGTACTGATGGACAATTAGGCTGCTTCCATATTTAGCTATTGTAAATAGTGCTGTGATAAACATAGTTGTGCATATGTCTTTTTAAATCTGGGATCTTGTTTTCTTTGGGTAAATTCCTAGGAGTGGAATTCCTTGGTCAAATGCTATTTCTATTTTTAGTTTTTTGAGGAACCTCCATATTGCTTTCTGCAATGGTTGAACTAATTTATATTCCCACCAACAGTGTAGGAGTGTCTAATACTTTTTATGTATCTACTGAGATGATTGTAACATTTTTCTTATTCTGTTAGGGTGATGATTATGTTGATATTTTAAACATTAACCAGTTTGTCATGTATAACCTCCTTTCTTATATGTCAATGTATTTTCTTTGAATACTTTTGTCAAGACTATTTGCATCTATGTTGATGAGAGATAATCACATTCATTTTTTTTTCCTGTAACCTATTTGACAAGTTTTTGTTGGTTATGCTGACCCCAAAAAACAGTTCACAAAGTGTTGTATCTTTCTCTATCCTCTAAAAATATGGAATTCTGTATTCTCTGATATGATCCATCTTGCATTTCTCCCTATCTTTCTAAACCTTCTCCCTGGAGCTCCTGGGATACATGGTCCCATGATAGAAAAATTCTTTAACTTCTTTGAAAGTTCTTTTCCCTTCTTGCCCTACCTGAAACATATTCTACCATGAGGACCCTCTTTCACTGCAATGCTCACAAGTCATGATTGTTACTATCCCCACATCCTTCATATATCACTGGTGCTGAAGTAGTATAATTGTTCCTTTTTTTAATTGACTATTTCAGAGCACCATCTTTCTATACCCCATCTCTACCCCTGGGCAGAAAAACAAAAATAACAGCACAACAAATGATAAAAAGTGTTAAAGCTCAGGTTGTCAGATAATAATGTCAGCTGTACTCTTTGTTGTATTCTTCATCATAAAAGACATAAATATAACAACATTCTTTGTATCACAACCTGCTTATAAAATTTTATATCACTCCCACTTGTCTGCAGAACATCTACAAACCTTCTAGTCAGCCACTTCAACTGCTTCATAATTTGGCCCTACGCTAACTCTATACTGTTCCTCTTTCTATAATATCCTTGGAGCAAGTTTATCTTATTTCATTAAGCATATGTAACTACTGTATCCTTATTCACACCATTTCTCAGGAATAGACTCTGCTCCTCCTATTCAGATTCCACCCATCCTTCTGTACACAATTTATTTTGATCTTGTTTGTGAAGTTTTCTTGACTAATTCAGAACAAAATATTCTAGTTGTGCCTTTGAACTGCTGTGGCAGTGACATCAGTTGTTGCTGGTCATTATTAGTTAACTTCTCTTGCATATCAAATTTTTCAACCATACAAAATATTCAAAATAGGAAAAGTTCTCTCTTACTTCTCTTGCCTAAAAGAGTGCCCGAATGTATCAAAGACTCAAAAGATATTTGTTAAAGAAATGGAAGTGAAAAATTGTGATTATGTTTCTTTTCAGGTTTTAAATCTTAATAAATCTCATAGTGCATATCAGGTATAAGAATCAGGGATTTGACACTGGCTTTGCTGCCAAGTGTCTGCAGAGAGGTAAGCAAAATCTTCCATCTAAGTTCTTCCTCTTTGAAATGAAGTCTATTAATGTCTATTCCTATACACTCCATAACCCAACCAAATATATCCTCAGAAAAATTTTAAATCCAGGTTAAAAGGAACAATCAGTTATATAAAAAGAATAATTATTCAACTCAAAATTTGACCAAATGCTAGTCAATGGGAACATCCAAATAGAAATATGACCTTTAGAAGTTATGAGGAATCCCAAAATAATTATAGGAGATAACAAAATGTGTTTTGTTACTAAATGTCCAGAAAAGCATTTGCAATCCTCCCAATTAAGAAATCTCTGAGTATTTTTATTTCATTTCTATTGTTTTCTCTTTATTTATAAGCCTTTTTACTGGAAATCTCAGAGGTAGATAACTAAAGAAGAGTATTGGGAAAAATATATTTTCCAATGCGCCAGTATCTACAGTATGGCTTTTTAGGAAAGACAGTAAAGAAAGTACAATTGGCATAAGTAAATAAGTAAACAGATTTTATGAAAAATATTTCTTAATAATAATTTTTAAATGTTTCATTCCCAAAACAAAGTTGAATTTGAAAATATCCTGAAGACAATTTGCTTAGTAGTAATGTGGTATTTCTATGGAAAACATTTTAATGTAAGTTAAATGGGATTTGAATAATTATGCTCAGTTGAGGTTTGTGGGAAGGAGACACACAGAGAAACTGAATATTCAGACAGTCAGAAAACCAAAGGAAATGGAACTTTTCTTCCTATCATTTTGCTACAGTGAGTATTCCAATGATTGAATTAGAGCAAAAGTCTGCTCATGTAATTGACTAAATGAAGGTCAAGGAAGCACAGAGCCTATTTCCAAATGACTAAAATTTGTTTTATAATGGAAATAATTAGTGTGAAGTTAGGGAAAGAAATGTAGCCAGGTTGATATGGCAGTATAGAACTTGACAAAAGTTAAGGCTTACTCTTTTTGAGCTCCAGCGGATGATGAACATATGACTAATATTCAGCATCTTTACAAGAAATACAATTTCATCTCCAAACTGGTCAAATACATTACATTTCTACCTGTCCTGCAAATAGGTTTCAGCCCCAGGCAAGTTCGCTATAGATTCACTGTGACCAAAGAAATTTACAGCAAAGGGTTCTTGGGGTGAAAAAGTTATACCCAACTTTATTTCCAGGTGGCAGGTCAGTCACTAAAATCCCGTTCACTCAGAGCGAGTCTGTGTTATCACTGCTGCTTCGGATGCAGCAAGCCGGTCTCTGCCTCTGGGCCCCTCTGTCTGCACAGCCGTCCTCTCGGCCCCTATGCACAGCCGTCCTCTGGGCCCCTCTGTCTGCACAGCCGTCCTGCACAGCTGTACTCTGGGCCTCTGTTCTCGGTGCTGCCACCATTCCAGCCTCTGCTCCGCTCTCCTACAGCCTTCCAGCCCCACCACTCCGTTGCGCACAGAGCACTGGGCAGAACTCTTTATATTAACACAATAATGGCTTATTGCCTAAAGGTGTGGAAGCAGTAGCATAGCAACAGGCCAGTTACATCATCAGGTGGTTTAAGTTCAGTGAGGATCCCGGCCATAGGAACCCCACTTTGCCCACACTCCACCCCTCCAGGATTCTCGCCTTACAATCTACATGCTTTCCATCTTCCGCAGTGGTCACTGTGCGAGAAAGCTAGAGCACTGTAACCAGATTCCACAACAGCAGCAGAGGATAACAACAACTCAGAGAAAATAAAAAATTAAGATACAGGTAACAAAAAATTATAATAATCCTCAAGCCAGAGGATTCAGCTAGGTTCAAAGCCCCATGCAGATCAAGTCCAAAGCATGTCCATTCCAGCCATTATGTGGTCTCCAGTTCTCCCCTGGTCCCTCAGGGCAGATACCTTGACCATCCCTTAGTCAAACGGTATTCTCCAATCATCTTCCTGTGTGGGCTCAAGTGAGGTTGGCTCGCTTTCCAGCAGGAAGTCTTGCAAACACCCAGGCCGGACTCGTGGCTCTGTCTCTGATCTCTGCCTCTTTGGTCTTAATGGCTGGAGCTGCTGCTCTGGTTTCAACTGTTGCCATAGCTCTAGTAAGATCTTATTTGACTTCCCATCTAATTTCCTTCCATCTGCTCCTGCCCATATTAAATCAACCCACATCTGGGTCCTCGTAACCTTCATGGGGCCCTGTAAATTCTTCTTGTGAGCAACAGGTCTTACCTCTTTCCGAATTCTCATGGCTTCAGCCTCTCCTAAGTCTGCTACTGTATGTGTCACCTTGCTTATGGGATGCCCTAAGTGAGGGGAAAGGATGGCCACTAGAGACCCAAAGAGAGATGTAGGAGCCATTTGAAGTACAATATTCCTCATCCCAGTCGTGAAAATCTCTTCATCTGGGTGATAATTCTCTGGACTATAGATGGCATTTCTCATGCCTAGCTCTCATAGCACATATTGGAGTTCAGCATATGTCTGCCATATAACAGGAGAGGATGGTAGATCACCCGGATTGGGCCACACAGCACGAAGTGCAGCCATGAGCCAATCAAGGAGGGTGTGACTCCCTGGGGTCTGATGTGCATTTTGTAATCGCTGCCTCAAGGTGGGCTGCACTGTCAGGGAAGACAGCTTTCCCATCTCTGACCCCGACAGAACAATTCCATCCACCCCTAAGTCCACAGACGCAGGAGCCAAGCTGATATTGACTCCGAGGGCGTCTGCCTAAACCTGAAGCCCAAATCCACCAGCTCAGCCTGAGTATAGGGGCGGACCATACAGTGCTCCACGACCTGGGGAGGGGGCTGCTCCTCTCCTTGGGGAACCTTCAGCTGCTGGGTATTTATTTTCTTTACAACCACGGGGTGTGCTTTCAATACAGGAGGGGCCAGAGCCTCAGGCATCACCCCTTCGTCTTTCTCCAGCTCCTCCATTACTGGGGCTGATGGCACCTTTCTCTCCCCTCCCCCGAGTGGCTCCTCTGCTACAATCTTTACCTTTTCTACTGTACCTCGCAACAATGCTACCTCAGTCTTCAAAAGGTCTCTTATCTTCAGCTCAATGCTTCCCAGCTGACGTTCTCCTGCCACCTCAGCCTGTGCTTCCCTCAGGAGTTCGTCTTTTTCTTTGATGGCCTCTTCCTCCTTCTGAACACCTGGCAGCACTGCCGTCTCATCTCCAATGGCTCCTTGCTGCCAGAGCTCTCGTGCTGCCTCCTCTGGCATCAAAGCCATCTCCTTCCTCAGGGAATCCACAGAAGTTTGAAGCTCATGTTCTCGTGCCACCATTTCTTGTGTCTCTTCTGTAGACCTTTTTAATACTGTGAGAAGCAGCCAACCCACAGTCCCCACTGCCTTACGGGCACTCAGCTTCTCAAAGGATCTACTAACTATACAAAGGGCCACCCCTACTGCCTCAGGTGTCACCTCCACTTGCCTCCAGTCCTGGGGTGGGGCCCAGTCTTCTAGAAGGCAAGCCACCTCAGACCACATACCCATTGGGGGACAATCCACTGTCTCCTCATTCACAGGGGCAGCCGCTGTAGCACCCGTCCCATAAGGACAGCTTGTCTTTTTTCTTGGTCAACAATGAACCCTGCCGACTTCTGCCAATTATCTTGAAAATGAAGCCCCGGGCAAGTTCGCTATATAGTCACTGTGACCAAAGAAATTTACAGCAAATGGTTCTTAGGGTGAAAATGTTACACCCAACTTTATTTCCAGGTGGCAGGTCAGTCACTAAAATCCCGTTCACTCAGAGCGAGTGTGTGTTATCACTGCTGCTTCGGATGCAGCAAACCGGTCTCTACCTCTGGGTCCCTCCGTCTGCACAGCCGTCCTCTGGGTCCCTCTGCACAGCCATCCCACACAGCCGTCCTCTGTCCTCGGTGCTGCCACCACTGCAGCTCTCCTACAGCCTTCCAGCCCAGCCACTCCATCGCCGGCAGAGCACTGGGCAAAATTCTTTATATTAACACAACAATGGCTTATTACCTAAAGGTGTGGAAGCGGTAGTATAGCAACAGGCCAGTTACATCATCAGGTGGTTTAACTTCAGTGAGGATCCTGGCGATAGGAACCCCACTTTACCCACACTACCATTTTCAAGAATATATGTTGGCTGTATTGAGGCTAAAATTGAGAATGTACAACTTTTTAAAAGGTTTCAAAATTGAAAATTTTTAATACTTCTATTGATTATGTATACATTTATTGTAATTCCTGTAAAAAAAAACCTGTTAAGATTCTTTTCTATAGACTTCAAAACTTTATCTGAAAAAATAAACAGAAACTTATAGATGAAAAATAAAAACAGGATGGCTGGCTTTCCTTACCACATCGTAAATTATATTCTAAAATAAAAACAACTAATTTCACAAATTTTCAGGTCGATCACTGAACTAAAGTTAATAGCTGTGGAATTTATCTCATGGTTGCGCATAAGTGCTCGAAGATTTGAACATGCTCCTCTGCTTGGTTTTCTGCCATGATATAACATTAGTGATCAATAAATGATACATTGAGACTTGGGGATTTCAAATTAATGGACTAATAGCCTATTGAGATCTAATATGTTCATTGACAGAGGCTTTCTTGCTTATATAAAGCCTTAATGTATAAAAATAGAGATTTTGTAATGCATAATACAGTGACAAAATTATTATTTACCAAGCAAGTATGTTAGTGGAGAAAACTAAGGCAAGTTTCTCAATTTACTGGATCCGCAAAGACATGAAGAGAGAGAGAGAAACATAAGCAACCACAACTGAAAACGTGATGACCAAAGAGTTGTTGGTATTGGCAATTCTAATGAGAAATGAGTCATCAGAGTTGGTTTCTCAATGAAGTCAGCTATAGGAAAATCAATGTGAGAAAGGACATATTTGGAAATCTTTGCTACTCAGACTCTTATTGAATGGATTCCTTTAAGCATTCATGGCTTTGAAAATTAAAAAGAATCTGATTTGATTCTGAAAATGACATCATTAAGTAGAATTCAACTAATCATTTAATAGATTCCAAAGGGGCCGGAATTGTGGTATGTATTTCAACCTTTGTTATTCATTTTGTTTTTGTTTTCCATATGAAAGTATTTCCAAATGTGCTAATTCTTCTGTTCTCGTTTTACAAATAATTTGATTGTACAGTTTTTGTTGTAATTCCACAGACCCCAAAATATTTAATTTTCTCTTTTTGTACTCCCCATTCATTGCTAGAATATTTTATCTTCTCATCAGAGTTAGCAGAATCTGCTAGGGACCCACTGATCTGCCTGCAGTTTTAGCAGTTGGCTTTCAGGCCTCTGACATCCTTCTGGTTGTGTTGAATACCTGTATGTCAGAGAGAACTCATGACAAGAAGAGTAGATAAAATAGAACTCAGAGTAAAATGTTCTCTTTCCAAGCTTTGGGCCAACCTCACTATCTCCTGCTTATTAGTGTCACTGACCTCCTGTTCTCCAGTTTCTACCTATCTGGACTTCTAATACCTGACTGCTCCATCCTGATCTAAGCTAACTTTCCTGAGCTCAGTCTTTTTCCCTGTTAAACCAAGTGAAATAATAGGAGAGTGATGTAATGCTCAGCCTCCATCCCATGACCTGCCTTGCTCGCATGGCCTCTGAATGTCCTGGTTTACTCCTATTAACACCTATTATTTAAGTCAACTACAACTACTACTTGTATTAAAAATCTCAGAAAGAAAAAATCATTTTGTACCATAAAACACCATGTTTCATAAACAACAGCTCATTTAGTTTACATGTTAACCCTGAATTACAGGTTTTACATCTTTACATAGAAGAGAAGAAAATAACGTCACAAAAATTAAATAACTTGCTCTAAGATATATGTAAATGATGGAACCAGAAGTCCTGTCCACGTATGCTGAGTTCAATACCATTTTTAATTTACCATATTTATAGACTAGTTTAACAGGAAATCTCACATTTAATCATGGGCCACAAAGGGATTACATATCTCCTTACTTAGTGCGGACCTCAAATTACCAAGGTTCCAGGTAGAACAAATCAACAAATTAAAAGTATGAACAAATTTGAAAGGGAAATTAAGGCTTTCTGTTAGGGATAAGCATTATAACTATAAGAACAAAAAAATAAAAATGAAAAGATGTATACATACACATGCAAATATTTATACATATGTATATGCATATATGTATGTAAGTGTGGGATTTTACAATTTAGGCCCAATATAGGAACACCTATTCATTTATAAGCTTATTATTTATTGGCCTCTCTTTACAGAAAAGGTAAGAATATTCACACTATCTTATGAACTAAGGAAGAATAACCAACAGCAAAAAAAGCCTGAAAGAAAAATCTTTAGTTTTCTATTCATTAAATTACCATTAATCATTTCAATGTGAAATTTTCCTTTGTAGACACTTTGAATTATGTATGCATCTGATTAAAGGGGTTCTTTGGAAACTTAAAGAATGTCATAAATGCAAGTGAAATTACTTTTACTTGATAATTTTGTGTGTACACATAAAATTTTTTGAAAGTGTGGTAAAAGAATAAAAATTAATCATGGGTGATGAGTTTATTTATAGCCTTCTTTGTACTAAGCCCCAGTTTGGTAGTGTGCATATTCACTATCTCACTTGTTAACAGCCACATAGGTTCTGTGTGTTACCTTCATTTTGCTGGTGAGGAGACTGAGGCCCAGTGAGGATAAGAATCGTGCTCTTAATTGAACAGCTTGGGCAAGGCTAATAATGAAAGCAAACCGGATTTTTTCCCCCATTACTCAATATCCAGTGTCACAAATATTTAATTATTAAGGTCAATATAATTGTGAGAGCTAATTTCAGATTTAAGCTCAATTTCTAGCTATGATATATGACCTAAGGGGCATATATACTGTTTTCAAAATATTAATTGCAAAGTAATAATTTTAGAGAAAAGGAAAGCCTCGTAGAAGAATGCAGAAAATTTTGAAAAAATTTTACTGGCACTAGTAAATGTTAATACATACTTGTCATTTTCTATATCCTGCTAAAAATTTAAAAACTCTCTGATATTTGCAGCAATATAATGTTTAACAGCTACTATTATCATTGCCATGATTAATTTTTATTCTTTTATTTGTAATTTATCAGTACAATTTATTCTTATTTCATTTTAACTGTTATTAAACATTGATTTGTTTTGTTTGTTATCTCAAATCCAATGGGGAATGAGCTAAGACATGAGATAAACAAATTAGCTGATTCAAATATGTAGCTTATGCTTGAAATGTATTTTTCTTCCTTATCATTACCAATATCCAATAATCATAAGTGTCAGATTAAATGCTAGTTTTTAACAGATTACCAGTATGTTTTTGATTCATTAGCTTATTCAAAAATAGACTGAATAAATAACACAGTGTAACATTACAAAGTATGCTGACAATTTTTCCTTTTGTGTATCTTTACAATGAATCCTAGATAGCTAAATATGAAACACATTCAGAGCTGTTATATATTTTTTTATTTCAGTTATTTGTACCACCATTCCTTCCACTGACAGATAATGGAAGTTGACCATTTTATGACATTTATCTGATTCTATCATCTCCTAGTATTTTCAAATCTAACTGCATAACATTTTGTTGGCAGCAATAAGTTCTGAGAGGATATCCTTTTCCATTTATTTTGTATATCTCTTTATTTTTCATATTTTCTATCTTGGCAAAGCTGAATTATGTAATGGTTCCTGCCTTCCAGTAACCTGAAAATTATTATTAATGATCTTGACATACACAATATTTTTACCTACTACTACATTATGGGGACAGAGATGGATATGTTAATACTGTCATCCGTTTCTGCAGGAGGCTCCCATCTGAATTCAGTGATTCAGACAATATTAGAAACAAGCTGTGCTTTTTGAAATTACATACAATACAATCCTGTATTTTCCCAATGCAAAACTACAAGTATGGCATTTAGGAGTTTCCACTTGCCACTATATTAAAATATTTCTTGCATCTAAGAACAGCTGATTTCTAAAAAGTCTATCTTCCATACTAAAATTACAGTTTTCATCTCTATGAATTTTCCCCTTTTTCATGTCCCACTCTTTGATACCCTGACCCTCACCTAGTCTTAACTGTCATGTCATGGAGTGATCATGAAATATGCTCTGGAATTGTAAATCTGCAATATTACATGTGCATTTTCTATTTCAGAATTATTAACCAATGGAATAAAACTAGTTGGTGAGTTGCTCTCCTTCACCTGTTCTTTCAATGGGGGGACCAAACCCACTTGTAGCTCTGGAGGGAAAGGGGATTCCCCACCTGGGACATGATCCCTGTGAATCTGCTGAAACTAAAGTAAGACAAGGGGAGGGCAGGTTGGGTTAAATGGGTTAATTTCTCACAAGTTGCTCACGTTTACTAGCCTGTCCTTTCTCCATCCATCCCCTGCAGCCACCCCCTACCTTGCCTGTGCCTTCCAGGAGGAATTCCATGGGTGGGTCCCTAGCGACTGGCAAACCCAAGACCAATTATGCACCAGGAGCAGAGAGGAGGAGAGAATGGCCATTTTCTTTCCACCCCTTGCCCTGTATAGAACGGAGGCTATGCGTAGTAAACATCCATTGGTATGTAAATGGACTAAGGCCAGGAGAGAAATTCTGGAAATTCTGGGTGGAAACTTCCATTTATACCATTCCATCTTTCACCATGAAAACTTCGCAAGTGCCTCTCTGCCTCACTCTTGAATATGCCTGCAAAGAGTTTTTAGACTAAGATCAGAGACTGCCTTTTACTCACATGGTCATATTTATCGGATGTTTCTCTAGCCCCTCACCAACATCTGGCAATGTGTGACAATTTGATGCTCTGCAACCTGTGTAAATGCAGTTTATTTGTCATATAATTGACATTTGATAGATACTTGCTCAGTGACTACATAAGAAAATAGATTGTCATTGTATTATGTATTTGTCTCATATAAGTTTATAATTGTGTCATAGAAAAAAATATGAAATTCAGCTTTGTACTCTGTATACCTAATACAGAGTTTGGAGTATAGCAGGGGTCCAAAATGTTACTAAGTAAACTACACTGACAGTATCAGCTCATGAAAATGGTGTAGAGTAAACTCTTCTCTTTCCCTCTCTATATTTACATTAACAAAAAGTACCTTTCAGAGACAGGTAAATTTTTAAATAGGCAAATCAGTTAAGAAATCATTAAACATAATAATAAAAACATCACCCACTCTTAGGAAATGACCTTCAGCTTAATAACTACAGTAAGTAGTAAGGGTCAGAACCAGTTTTAAACCTGTTTAACACATCAGTAACACTTCACTTCAGTGAACATGCCTCTAAAATCCATCCAACTAGACATGGTCTCACACAGACTCACTCTAACAAATACCCTTCTAAGACTGACATCAGCCTTCTGCCACCTCTATAAACAATATAATCCCATGATTAAAACTCATTAATGTTATGCAGTGACAAAAGGAAGAATATTTGGAGAAACTTGAATAATCCATCAAGTAGTTAGGATCTTTCAAATGGCTGATTTTGTAAATAACATTCCTATTGTGCCATGGATTGTTTTAGCCAAAAACAATAAATCTTTTCTTTTGTAAATGATATTGGTTTGGAATTGTTAACTTTGCATTAAACAAATTAGTAATGGGGAGTATGAACCAAGTGACCTGGGAAAGTCATTGGTAGGCAAGGGTCAACCTAAGCAGGACTGAGTCTGAATTTCTTCAAAGTCAAAAGGACCCACTACTTAGAATGGGGAATATTTATCATCTAGAATCTCTAAAAACAGGCTAGTCTAAAGCAAAAAAGTCATGTTATCATAATCAGTAAAACACAATGTTAGGCAATAGAGTAAGGTATATGCTTAGACCAATTTTTATATCTCATCTTGGGTTAAAATAAAGATATTTGTTAGCAAGTGTACAAGACCTCTTCTCATTTGTTTTCTGCCACCCCCAACCCCCCTGGGTCTTTGCCATCTTATAAACTCTCTTTACAGCACACTGACCAAACACAGTAGATACTCCACAGGTATGTGTTAAATGAATGAAGACTTGAACTTTTAAATTAATAACTTAAGGCTCTCTCTGAAAATGTCGGTGCTCTAGAAACTACTTTCAGACTTTCTGAATAAGAACCTTCAGGAGACATATCTGGGTAGCTGTATTTTTACTAATTTTCTAGGTACTAATTAGGTTCAGGCAAACACTTAGCTATAATATGTACTCTTTGTGGACAGTAACTGTATATTATCTCTTTCATATGACTTCTCTTTCATCATCATACTTAACCTTTTTCAGCATTCTATGTATTAGATTTCTCCCTTCTTCCCAAAATACTTTTTCTTTTTCTTGTCTGGTATCATTTTTGCCAGTTTTCCTCTTTTATTTGCTTTCTTTTTCAAACTCCTTTGCTTGTCTCTAACTGCTGAAGAATCAATCCTAAGGAGTTTAGCTATCTATTCTTGTCTACATATACTGTTCCATGGGTGATCTTACTTAGTTTCATGGTTTTAAGTATCATTTGTTGGCCAAGAATTTCAAAATGTGTATGTCCAGTATTTACCTCTTCCATATACTCCAGACTCATACAGCTGACGAACCACCTTAGGATGGGAAGTCATCTAAAATTTAATTTGGTGAAGGCAAAACTCTTGATTTATCTCAGTTGATGGAAACTTTTCCATTCCTTTTTTTCTCTCATCCCAAAATACAATCCATTGGTAATTCCTCTGCTCTATAATCAGTGTATATCCATTTCCCACTATTTGCAATGCTACCTCTCTAGTTCAAGCCTCCATATATCAAACCTAGGCTACATCAATATCCGTGGAAGTGGTCTCAAACTTTCAGCCTTCTCCCCTTCCATTAATTTCCACATGATATTTGGAAACTAAATTAGATCACACTGTTTACTTACATAAAATATATATGTGATATTCCATAATTATTATAAGGTTCAAAGCACTTCACTGGCCCAAAGGGGAAAAGTTCAGGACACTGGATTTGGCAATTATTTCTCAGATGACACCAAAGGCACAGGCATCAAAGTCCAAATTAGACAAATGGGACTATATCAAATTTAAAAACTTCTGTGCAACAAAGGAAGCTATCAACAGAATGAAAACTATCAACCCATAGAATGGAAAAAAACATTTGCAAAATTACATTCAATAAGCAGTTAATATCCAGACTATAAAAGTAACTTCTACTACTCAACAAAATAAAAACAAGTAAACTTATTAAAAAATGAGCAAAGGACATGAATAGATAATTCTCCAAAGAAGATATACAAATTGCCTAAAATCATACAAAAATATGCTTAACATTTCTATCAAGGATGTACAAATAAATGAGTATTTTACCTCATACTTCACCTCACATTCGTATAATGAGATATTACCTCATGCTTCTTAGGATGCCACTATCAAACAATAGGAAATAACAGGTGTGGTAAGGATGTAGAGAAATTGGATACTTTGTGCACTGTGGAAATGTAAAATGGTGAAGCCATTATGAAAACCAGTATACAAATTCATCAAAAATCAACAACAAAATTACAATATAAATCCAGCAATCCCACTTCTTATATACGTACAAAAGAATTCAAAGCAGGATCTTCAAAGGATATTTTTACATCAATGTTCATTGTTGTATTCACTATTCAGGAGACACAAGGGGGATAAGTAATCCAAATGTCCATGAACAGGTGAATGGATAAAGAAATGGTAGTATATACATACAGCAGAATATTATGGAGCACTAAAAAAGGAAACTCAGTCATAAGATATAACATGGATGATCCTCAAAGAAATTATGCTAAGTGAAGTAAGTCAGTCATAGAAGACCAAGTATTCTCTGATTGCACTCAAATGAAGGATCTAAATTAGTCAAACCCTTAGAAAGTACAAAGTTGATTGCCAAGGCTTAGGGGAGGGAAGGAGGGAATTTGAGTTTTGGTTTTGAAAAATGAAAAAGTTATACTTACCACTACTGAATTGTACACTTAAAATGGTTAAGATAGCAAATTTGATGTTAAATGTTTTCTACCATAATAAAAAAACATTTTTGAGGTGAAATTAATATAGCATAGAGTTAACCATTTTAAAGTGCATGACTTAGTGGCATTTAGTTCACTGACAATGTTGTTAAACAACCATCTCTCTAGTCTCAAAACATTTCATCACCTTCACCCCCCAAAAAACCCTGTATCTCTTAAGCAGTCACTTCGTACCTGCTGGAAATCAGTAATCTGTATTTTGTCTCTACGGATTGGCCTATTTTGACTGGATAGTTCACATACATAGAATCATACAATATGTCATCTTTGGTCCCTGGATTCTTTTACTTAGCATAATATTTTCAATTAGCATATTTTCGTGGTTCATCCATGTTGTACAATGGATCAGTACTTCATTCATTTTGAGGACTGAATAATATTCTGTTGCAGGTATATACCACATTTTATTTATCCATCACCCCTTTGTGCACATTTAGGTTGTTTTCATCTTTTGTCTGTTGTGAATAGTGTTGGTATGAAATTCATGAACAAGTATGCATATACCTAAGAATACAATTGCTGGGTAACGTAGTAATATTAGATTCAACTTTTCAGTTCTACCAGCAAAGAACTCCCTCAGCTTTTGTCCATCTTGTAAGTATTAATTTTTCCCTCATTTTCAAGGATAGTTTGTTGGGCATATAATTTTTTGGTGGACAGTTTTTTTTCATTCTGCACTTAAAATATGTCATCTTACAGCCTTCTGGACTTCATGGTTTCTGATTAGAAATTAGCTGTTAATATTATTAAGGATTCCTTGAATGTGAGAAATTGCTACTTTCATGCTGTTTTCAAACTTTTCTCATTGTCTTTGTTTTTCAACAGTTTGACTATGATGTGTGTAGTCTTTTTTAAGTTTTTTGGATGTTTAAGTTCATGTATTTCATCAGTTTGGTCAGTTTCCCATCATTGTAACTTCAAGTATTTTATTTTCCCCATTTTCTCTTTTCCTTCTGAGATTCCCAGGATCTCTTTAATCCCAGGTCCCTCAAACTCTACTCAAATTTCTTCATTACTCTCCTTTCTGCTCTCAGACAAGATCATCTCAATTGTCCTTATCTTCAAGTTTGCTGACTCTTTCTTTTGCCCTCTCAGACCTCCAGTGAAATTTTTATTTGTCACTATAATTTTCAGCTCCTGAATTTCTGTTTGGATCTTCTTTATTATTTCTTTTTGCATTTTCTCCTGGTTGTTTTTATTTCTTTGCCCATTATTTCTGTTAGCCTTTTGAGCATATTTAACACAGTTAATTTAAAAGCTTTGCCTGGTAAGTACAGTGTCTGTGCTTCCTCTGAACTGGTTTCTGTCCATTTATTATTTTCATGTGAATGGGCCGTATTTTCTTATTTCTTTTTTATGCTTCGTGAAAACTGAGCATTTTGAATATTTTAACGTCATAACTCTGGAATCAAATTCTCTAGGAAATCAAATTTTACCCCAGGACTTGCTATTACTGTTATGGCTGAAGTTGCCTGGTTAGTTTCACAAATTACTTTTGCAAAGACTATAGTCCTACTGCTGTGTGGTCATCGAAGTCCATGTTCCATTTTCTCAGCAGGCTGCAGTGAACCTGAAAGATATTTCCTCAAACACTTGGAGTCAAAAGGAAAAGAAAATCCTCTCCTCACAAATTTTTTTTCATTTTGGCCTTGAGCTGGGGCATACCCTCAGTGGTAAGCCAGGTGACCTACAACTCTTTTAACCATCATCCCTTGTTTTTGAAGCACCTACAGATTCTTCAAACATGCATGCCTAGCATCCTTTCAAGTCTATTCTGAGCTTGCTTCAATCCTGGGCATGTATATTGCACTCCCTGTTCCCCAGCGAACACTGACTCTTCTGAGCTTTTACTTTTCAAGAAATTTCTTCCTGAGCTCCTTTTTTCCTAAACGCTGGAATGGTCTGCGGTTTCCCTCATGCACTGCCTCTTGTCTCAAGTACGTATATCTACGTCTTTGACAGATGCTGTCACTTCCTTAGCAAGCCATTCTAGAGGGACTAGGGGGTAGAGGGCAGAGAAACAAATGTCAGTTTCTGCACTGATCCCTTAGAGAACCATCAGTGCTATATGCTGATTGTGTCTTCCCAAAATTCACATGTTGAAACCTAATCTCCAGTGTGCTGATATTTTAAGGTGGGTCTTTTGTGTGATTAGGTGGGAGGTAATTTGATAATGAAGGTGGACCTCTAATGAATAGGATTAGAGCCCTTATAAAAGGGATCCCAGAAAGCTCCCTTTTCCTTTTCACCATGTGAGGATACAAGAAGACAGCAACCTGCAACCCGGAAGAGAGTCCTCACCAGCACCTGACCATGCTGGCACTCTTATCTCAGACTTCCAGTCCTCAGAATTGAGAGAAATAAATTTCTGTTGTTTATATGCTATCCCATCTGTGGTATTCTGTCAGCCCAAACTGACTAAAACAACCAGACACATTAAAACACACAATGATGACACTTCAGAAATCAGATCCCTGTCAGCAGTCACACCAGCAATCTGCACCAGGAATGTGCCCACCATCCCCACAGCTGCTCTCTCTGCTGTGCTGTGGATTTGGGGATGGTCATTAGGTGAGTGAAAATGCTCCAAAGTTCTCTTACCAAATTTCAGCTGCCATTTTCTTCATGAAGCAGTCCCCAAGGTGTTAAAATTTTTGGACTAGATTAGGTTTCAGAGTTCCACAAAAATTGATTGTGTCACTCTTACCAGTTCATTGTTGTCTCAATAAAGGGATGTATTATTTAAGCACCTTACTCTGCCACTTCCTGAGACATCACTCCCTGTCTGATTATCTCTTAGTCTAAGGACTGCACCTTATCTCTCTTTCTCTGAGGCACAAGGCTTAGCTTCTGGAAACCAGAGATTACACTTGGTTTAGTTCAATTCATCACCACAACTAGATAAAGCAATTTGAGATATTGGCCAATTCATAGATCAACAGTAGCATTTCCATATACAAGATAAATTAAGGTTTCACCTAGAAATATTATTTACACTTCTGCCCAGAGCAATTTATTTGCATTACTGTATTCAAGTCAATCTCATACATCAACTGTGAGGTGGCCTGGAAATATATTTTGAAGACTGAAATAGTTATATCTTTATTATTATGCTTTAATCTCCATTTAATAAAAATCTTTAAACTCATTATGTTTTGCATGCTTTTTGAGAGCCACAAAATAGAATAGAACTTATATGTTTCCAAATACAGCATTTATTCTGGTATATCACATCTAGAGCTATGTCATCCTTCTAAAATCATTTTTCTTATTCTCTCTCTCTCTCTCTCTATATATATATATGTATATATATATATTTGTTTTTTTTCTAGTGTGTCACATGTTGCTTTCCAAAGTTAAACAAATCATTTAATATCAAAAAACTAAATTGAAAGAAGAAATAGACGCATGAAAGATTATTTAAAAGGCAAGTTAAAAGTAAAATGCAGTTGCATCCTTTCACTGTAGTTGTAGATATGATTTGCCTTGAACACACCTGTATGATATTGTATATCCACTTCATTATGGGTGTAAGGGAAAAAAATCAGTGTCCAGGGAAGGAAGTGGTTATTTACATTCACCCTGAAAATTATGAGGCAATGCATATCCAACATAGGGGAATACTGGCAACTTTCATCTCTCCATTGGAAATGTCTGACTTTTATCCAAGTGAGAATAGTTAATCAATTAATGGCACAAATAATATTATCCAAAATATAATTGCTATTTTTATATTTTATTGTTACATATAACATAAACAAAATAATTCATATAACATATGTGTACATCTTAACCAAGAACACTGAATTCCAAAGCAGGGCTATTTAATGAGCATGTCTTTTAATAGATTTCTAAGGTCTTCAAACTTGGATGGAAGAAAAATTACATCTTTATTTTTAGTAATCTCTAGCCAAAATTTAGCATTTCCTTCAATTATGAATTTAGACCAAAAAAAAAGAGAAATTTATTAGCAGTATCTACAATGTAGTCACCAATAGGTATTAGGGATATTATCATATTCCATGGCAATTGTTCCAAATATCTAAAAATGTCAGTTATATTTATTACTTTTTCAAAATTATGGTAGTTATTAGACTCTGCGCCAGAAGTCACATGTTCTCAGTCATTCTGTCTTCAGATATTTCCATGATATAACTGGCCTCATATTAGGTGAATTGGCACCTGGGAGCCATTTAACCACCATAAGGTAAAGTTGTATCTGCTCATATTAGTGACCCAGACACCTAAGTTTAGTTCTCTGTTCCCTGTTTACAAGTATGTGTTTATCAGTATTTGGAAAGAGGTTAATTGTTTCTTTTTCTTCCTTTTTAAATGTTTGAGTTTTGTATTTTAAATTTTCCAATGAGAATTCTAAAGCTTCTAGTGGGACACTTCCAAGATTATGTTCTCCACTTCCTAAAATCTTGTCTTGTGCATCCAATAAAGTTATTTATTAGATAACCAAAAACAAGGCACAATAAATAAAAAATTCTCACAGTGTTACAGGAACTTTAATTAATGTGTCAAAAAATTTATTGAAAATTTTTTTCTACTTGTTGGACTGGAAAAGAGGACAAGAATAGAAAGTGGTTTCCTTTCCAAGTTATTTTCTATGTTCCAACTGATATACTTCCAAATATATTCTGTCTACATCTATTTATCTATATATCCTATCAATCTAAAGTCTGCATATGTTCTGTATTTATATCTATATAGTCAAAGTACAGAATACATCTAGTTGATATATCTTTCAACATTCTGAAATTTTTCATGAAGGAATTAACAGTATCACCTCTCCAATTCAATAAGAAGCTGGGTAAAATTTCCATGGAAGCCATCCCCATTTTTAAAAAATTTTATTATTGTTTAGGTGTATGCTGATGCCATGACAGAAAAATTCACTTATTGTGTATCCATTCTGTAAACTACTAAGGCAGGCAACATTTCTTGTTTTTTCACTTTTGTTTTCCCAGAACATAACTTTCACTGAAAATAAAAGCTTCATCCTCTTGCCAGAGCTCCTGACATGCTCAAAAAGGCTTGAGGCTTTTTCTACTTCAGCAGAAAAGCAAGTTCTTCATACTGTTGGCATGCATTACATTGCTTTTTACAAAGACATGCATTGGCATTACAGATTCTTCCAACAACCCTGAAAGTTCAGTCAGAAATCTTCAAAGTCTTCAGCTTTGTCACTTAAAAAAGATTTTGTCAAGAAATGAGCAGAATACAAAAGTGCTCCATTACCACACAGAAGTTTGCCAGCTTTAAGAAAACAAGTTCTATTTTAACTAAAATTCAAATCCAAATCTTACTTGGTCTACGGTTATATGGGTCTTTTCTTTTTTCTTTCTTTTTCTATTTGTTTTATTTTTGTAGAAAAGGAAAGCCCAATCCTGAAACTCTTTTAAATAAATGATTTTATCAATAAGTTGGCTTACCTGAGAGACATTTTAAACAATGTGAAAGAGTTTTGCCTGTCAATACAAGGTCCTGAAATCACTATTGTTTATATTTGGACTTTTTTTTTGTTTTATAGAGAAATCTACACATGGATTTCTAGAACGAGTGTAGTGTAATTTTTGTATTAACATTGATAATTCATTTGGAGATTTTTCTTTTATATGGAATATCTGCAGGTTAATTATCAAATGATTTTTTAATTGTTACTGCTCATGTAGAGAATGAATTTTACTTTTACAACTTATGTCCAGAATAATGAATAAATTTTAGTAATTTAAAAATTCTCTTTATAGAATCTTCTTCTTCCATCTATCTAGAAATAATATTATGGGAGAATTATGGCACTCTTCACATCTTTTCCAATCTTTCCACTCTGTCGATACCCTGTAATGCAATGTACAGCAGCAGACATCCTTATTCTGTATTTAAAGGAAATGCTTTATTATTTCAACATTTAATTTGATATCACTTTTATAAAGGTAAAGGTATTTCAATTTCTACATCTAACTATACATGAATGTTATCATAAATCAGTACAGATTTCATTAAATTATATTTCTGCAGCGATTTTGATGAGCATGAGATTTCCTCTTGAATCTAATATGGAATATTAGAAGAGTTTTCTAATAGTGAAACAAATCTTTATCTCTGGAATTAAATCAACTAATTCAAAATAGATTACCTTTTCTACCCATCGTTCAATTTTGTTTGTTAATATTTTTTTCCTGAAATTTTATATCTGTGCTACTAATAAGATTCCCCAACAGTTCACTTTCTCATATGGAACTTGTAAGAGTTAGGAATTAATATAATAATTATCTAAAAAAATTCATAAAATGGATTTATTAAAATCTGGTTCTTTCAAAGAATATAAATGATCAGGCTTTGCTGATAGTATTCAAGAAGAAAGAAAGAAGGCACAGATAGCAAGAATCAGAAATAAAAATGGACTTTAGAGGGTATTATACTAAATGAAATAAGCCAGGTAGAGAAAGATAAATACTGCATGATTTCACTTATGTAAAATCTAAAAACAAAATAAAACAAAATAAACAGAACAGCAGTAGACTCATAGACTCTGAGAAGTGCTGCTGGTTACCACATGGGAAAGTTTGGGGTGAATAGGTAGTGTGGGTGAGGAGGATAACGACACACAAAGTCTCAATCATAATATAAGTTGGTCACAGGATGGAAGTGCATTATGGAGAATATAGCCAGTGGTTCTGTGACATCTTTTTATGTTGACAGATAGTAACTGTACTAGTGGGGATGAGGATTTAAAAATGCATGTACTGTTTAATCACTGAGTTGTGTACTTAAAACTAATATAATATTGTGTATTAACTGTACTTCAATTTAAAAAATGGTCACATCATTACAGTTGTTTCTGATAAGAAAATACTATGTATATATAAAATATACAAAACTACACTAACGTACTTGAAAATTTAGACAATGTGGTTGTTAGAAAAAGAAGCCTTAAAAACTGATATAGGAAGAAATATAAAATTTGAATTATGTAATATCATTAACAGAAATGAATCAATAGTCAAAAATCTTCACAAAGTAAACATCAGGTGCAAATGGCTCCATCAGTGAGTTCTACTGAACATTTTAGAAACATGTAATTTCATCAAGACCTAAACCTTCCCAGACAACAGAAAAAAGAATCTACTCTCTGAACACCTATGAGGCTCACAGAACCTTAAGGTTTAAACATGGTAAGGACAAAATAAAAAATATTAATTACAGGCTGATATTACTATTAAACATAAGTGTAAAATGTTAGCAAAAGTGTGTAAAATACAAGTGAAAATAATTCATTATGAGCAAGTTAGATTTTTCCTAGGAGTAACGGTAAGTTTGTTTTAAATTACAAATTACTTGTTGCTATTCACCATATTAGCACATTTAAAAAGATAATGCATCCTATCATCTCATTGACTCAAAACCATCATCTTGATACAAACTCATAGAAAACTAGTAATAGAGAGATAATGTGTCATTAAATATGTGTCTATGTACACATATGTATATATGCATAGAAACATTTTAATATATGTATACATATGTCAGCCTTTTAACCATTTATATATAATGTAAAATTATGAACAGGCATATGTATATATTTGTAATAGATATGAATGTAGATTTATATTTAGAAGCTTTTTTTTTAATTGGAAACAAGAATGCTCAACCTCACCATTTATATTTAGTTTACTAGCAATGTTATCCTATGGAGTAAGAAGGGAACAAGAAAAATGTCTATGGTGCTTATGAAAAGAAACAAAATTGCCACTATGCATAGATTATATGACTGTGCATGTAAAAACGTTCCAAAAGAAATTGCAAATACATAATCAACACTAACACAAGGATTTAATAAGGATGCAGAATAATGAATCAATAAATCTAAGCATAGAGTTCTATAAGTTTTAGCAAGTGTACATATCTGTGTAACTCACCTCTAAAAGTTCATTTGTGCTCATTTGAAGTCAATGCCTCTCCCATGCTCAGGCAATCATGAATCAGCTCTCTTTCAGTATGGATTAAGTTTGCCTTTTCTATAATTTTACGTAAATGAAATCACACAGCATGATTTCCTTTCTCAGGCTTCTTTCATTTGGTATATTGTTTCTGAGATCCATCCATGTTGTCACTCATTAATTTTTTATTGCAGAATAATATTCCTCTGATAAGCAAATATACCATGATTTGTTTATCCTGTCTCAAATGGATGAACTTTTGGACTTTTTTCCCAGTTCAATGTTATTATGAATAAAGCAGCTATTATCATTTTTGTTTTATGACCTATGCTTTTATTTCTCTTAGGCAAATTCCTAGAAGTGAGACTGCTAAATTTTACAATAAGAATACATTTAATTTTATAAGAAACTGCCAAAAGTTTCTCATAGTGATATATGAATTTACACTCCTATCATGTTTGGATGTTCCAGCTGCACATACTTGCCAACTGTGCTAGTCAGGGTTCCCCAGAGAAACAGGACTAATAGAATTTGCATAGGTACACAGAAAGAGATTTAATATGAGGAATTGGCTTACATGATTATGGAGGCTGAGAGGTCCCATGATCTGCCATCTGCAAGCTACAGGTGCAGGAAAGCTAGTGGTGTTCCAGTTCAAACCCAAAGCTCTGAGAATGAGGATAGGTAATGGTTTAAATCCCAGTCAAGTCTGAGGGCCCAAGAATGGAGGATCAGCGATGTAAGTCCTTGTCCAAAGCCAAAGGCCCGAGAACAGGAGTGCCCATGTCAGATGGCAGGAAAAGATAGACAACCCAGCTCAAGCCGAGAGCAAATTCACCCTCCCTCTGCCTTTGTGTTCTGTTCAGGCCTGAATGGCTGGATGATGCAGGCCCATGTTGGTGAAGGCAATCTTCCTTATACGGTCTGTCAATTCAAATGCTAATCTCTTCCAGAAATTACCTCACAGATACGCTCAAAATAATGGATTACCAGCTATCTGGACGTCCTTTAGCCTAGCCAAGTAGACACATAAAATTAACCATCCACCCACACTTAGTTGTGTCAGTATTTTTGCTGTTACCCATTCTAATAGATTTGTAGTAGTAACTCATTGTGGTTTTAATCTAAAAATTGATATGACTAATGATGTTGAACATATTTTCATGTGCTTGCTGATAAATATACTTTTTGTGTGAATTCTTTTCAATATTTTGCCTAATTTTTACTGTATTGTTTTATTATTGTTGATTTGTAAGAGCTCTTTAGATATTATAGAGTCAAGTCATTTTACAGCATTATAATTGCCTCTAGAGGAAGGAACATATTGAATGCTTTTAGTGCTGATATTTTCTATTTCTCTACATTGGAGGTGTTTCCATGCTTTTGTACATTAATAATATTCCTTAAATTATACATATATTCTATACTCTTTGCTGAATATATGTTATATGGATTTTTACCCTGGTTTTTCCAATCAACAGAGAGCAGGGTGGTAGCTGGGGCTTCTGATGCTCTCAGAGACCCCAGAAAATTCCATCTTGTGCCTTTGCTATTACCTTAGTACTTGAAATAGTCTATTGGATTCTGAAAACTCACTTGTGGAAGAGTCGATATTCCCAGTTTCTTATGGGCAATGTTTAGTAATGGCACACATCCCACTTCTGCTAATAGGTCATTTTCTAGTCTTTAGTTAAATACCTTGAAGGCTAGAAAATACTATAATCACAGGAAAATACACAAACTGTTTTTGCTTGTGTGTATTTTTTTTTTGTAGTCTCATTCCAGTTTGTATTTGTTCCAAGGGTGAGCACACAGTCCAGGTTTTGGCTATTAGCTTATTTTCACTTCAATGGTTCAGGATGGTTATGAAACACAAATTAGTTCAAGAAACCAGGACATTTATTGTGGAATCATTAGGAAAGAAAAATTATCTTTCTGTTGGAGTTGCAAAGCTGGGAATTTGTGTATCTGTAGCTGCAGAAGATCAGTACATGAAGAGTGAAGTGGAGAGAAAACAGAAACATGATTCCGTGTGTGAAGGTGTGAGTGTGCGTGCATGTGCATGTGCGCACACGCACACAAGCGCACGCACGCGTGTTTCTGTGTAGGCACTCGCTGGGAATAGAGGGGATGGTAGAGAGACTGTAGAAACTGAGGCTTGTGGACATGATTTTCAGAGCCAGGATCCACCTGCATCTGCAACCTGGAATATCCAGTTATAGAAGTCAAAAATTATAGTCCTACATATAGAAAACAATTATATTTAAGCCACCTTCAGCTGGATTCATATTCTCTTCTTCCCAAAGAGTTCTTACACATAATGCTATCCACATATTTTCGAAATTTTCTTTTTTTCTTAATCTGATTAATAATGTATATATTTTATGTATATTTAGAAAATTCCCTTCTAAAACATATAGATATACTTATCATAAATATCTACTCAATATTCTTGTATCGCTCTATCAGATCTAATAATAATTTTAAGGATAAGGAACATTTAAATACGGGTAGAAGGTCTTTCCCTCCCCTGCAAAATAATAGCTTTCATAATAAAGTTGACTAAGTTATTAACAAATGTATTTCTGTTTTGTTTTATAAATCATGATTTCCAATAACAAATGGATAGCTGGAAGGAATGTTCTGGAAAATAACTTCTTAAAATGAAGCTCCACAACAGCAGCCTCAGCCTCACCTGGCAACCTGCAGGAAATAAATTTCTCCACCCACCCCATGTCTGCTAATTCAGAAACTCTGAGGGGCCTGGCAATGTATGATCTAGAAAATCCTCCAGGTGATTGTGATACAGCTAAAATTTGAAAATGACTATGGTGCATGCCTTCTCACATTTTACAACGTAAGTGCATCACCCAGCTCACCATAGTTGCAGCCCAGAAAATCACTGCTCTCCAAGAAAGCCTGCAACTCTCTAGAATTTATTTCTAAAATTTCTTTGTTTGTAATTTCTACCCAAACCACTTAAAAAATAGGTGGTACTATTCCTGCAAGACACTGATAGGCAACAATCATTCTCAACTTCAGACAACTTATGAAGAAAAATCAACTTACGTTTGTACATATTTCAGCCACTGAAAGTTAAAGGTAAAACACAAATTTCTTGCAGTGAGTTCCTTTGAGGAGAAGGGGAGCATCAAAAACATACATGTGATTGAAAAAGATTATGCCCATTTTAGGATGTACTCCAACTGGGTGGTGTATACATTAAAATTCATTATTTCATTATGAATTCTTGTCTCCTTTTTGAGGTATTTCTTTAAGTAAATACATTTTAAACATTCTAAGAGGATAAAAGGAAACAAAGGTTTATGCCTTTTATATGGAAGCATAAACATAAATCATCTTGTTTATAGATTAAATTGCATAAAATGAGGATATTTATTACTTATCAACTATTAAAATTTTCCTTCTACAGGCCACATATAAAAGCAAATTGAAATTAGATTCAGTATACATTATATATGTACTTACATATAGATTATATATAATTCATTTTCATTATATATTTGCGAATACATATATAATAAGTTATATATATATTAGTTCTTAAATTACTGGTTTTAATTTTCATCTCATCAAGCTGTGTTCTAACAAAATATCTTACACCAAAAATGATAGAAGACAAGGACTTATCGTAATTCTTAAGGAAAATCTAGTTATCAGAATCTTCCAATGACTTTCTGAAGACACTCATTTACATTCATTTAACAGTAGAAAATCATACATTTGACTTAATTATATGGTGAATGTGAAATGCGGATTCTCATTTATGGCAACAAGTCTTTCACTTGAATTGATTTTCAAAACTGCATCCTTCTCATCACCTTCTCTTGAGTTATGTGAATTGATTCCTCAAGTTCCCTCCTGAATCTGGAGCCTCTCTAATAACTCATCCATTGATGAATTTCATTTGCATTGGAATGAGATGGAGCCATGCCTACATGATACTCTGGTCGAAGGCAAGAAATGAAGACATCATCCAAGTGACCTGGAAAAGAACAAGGCAGGCCTGAGTCCGGTTCACAGCGGGACCCTGACTTCAATGGTGGGGTTCCTAATATGGATGGCCTGTTTTGTGGAAGGAAGATTCAGGTCCCCTATGTATTCTACAAGTCTCTATGTTCTAGAAATGAAAATTTAACTAGATAATAAAAATTCAAAAGAAATATAAGTTTGGGAGAATATCCTGAAGTTATTGAAAGAAAAATTACTATCTTTCTTCTGAGTGCAAATGACAAGAAATGTTTTTCTGAGTATGTGTGTGTTTCAGATATATTTCTGTATTGAGGGTTTGTGTTGACACAGATTATTTATCTTATGTTTTGCTTTTGGTTTTCTTGGTATCACAGCAGCTTTTATCATAACATTTCACATCAATCATTTTGAAACTGGGTAGTCTAATTCCAACTTGTCAAGGATGAAGAGATGTCATGTGAAAAAACTACCTGACAAGAGGCAGACATTCGTGCACCAAGGAAAGATATTCACTCCTCCCACTGTGAATCAGATGTACCAAATTATGGCTGCCTTGGCAGTGTTTGGCATTTGAAGCATTTTTTATACCAAAGGTCTCCGATTAACATTTTAATAAAACTCACATATCCATGTTGGCCTATACCTCATACTGTGATTCTAGTATAGTTTATATAAATGCACACATAACATATCTAAAGTTCAGTTTTTAAACCATCTCCTCTTCTGTTTCAATGTACTATAATTTGTAACCACAATTTAAAGGTCAGGGCAAGTATATCTACCACAAAGACTACCTCTACATAATCATCTAGAGTTAGAGAGTTGAAGAGAGTCCAACTAGAATGATGTCTTGACCAACTTGATTTGGTTTATCTGCTTTCTCAATTAGACTTGTTTTCATTTGTAAGAGGGCATTAAAATAGTGCCCTTTAAATGCAAAATATCCCTTAAGTGAACAGCACATAATTCTTTAACCAGTCTCTTCCTCTTGGTGTGTATGATGGCTAATTCTATGTGTCAACTTGACTGGGATACAAGATGCTCAGATAGTTGATCAAATATTATTCTGCATGTTTCTGTGAGGGTGTTTGGATGATATTAACACTTATGTCAGTACACTGAGTAAAGCAGATTGACCTCCATAATGTGGGTGGGCCTCATCCAATCAGTTGAAGGTATTATTAGAACAAAAAGACCAACACACCCCCAAGAAAGAAAGAATTCTTCCAGCCTGATGGTCTTTGATCTCAGATATGGGTTTTTTCCTACCTTCAGATGCAAACAGAAATATCAGCTTAGCTCTTCCTAATTCCTGAGCCTGCCAGTTTCCACACTTGTTGCAGTTGGGGACCGCAAAAATGAGGAACCGAGTCAGAATGATGTTTAATGCAGAGGGCTTAGACTTCCTTGGAGACTAAGCAACAAGTCAGCGCTCCCTTGCACTTTTATGAAGTTACAATAAGTAAAAAGACAGGCATCAATTAATGATTATAGGATGAGTTTTTTTCATCAAGCTAAACAATTGCAAACTAATCACCTCTTGAAGTTTCTCTTATGTCTCGTTAAGTCATCCGGCCACATGAGTCGCAAGGTGTGTTCGTTACCTGGGTTTGTCTCAGAAAGGATCCCGGGAATTGTTTGCAGTCCTTGTCACACCGCTCATGACTTGTACCAGATTCCAAGATGCAGCACCTATTATTCTTTTCTCTTAGATTAGTTTCAGCTATAGATTAAGCTTAAACAGGAACTAAATTACAGCAAGGTTAACTGCTGGGGTATCTACACACACTGGAACTACACCCTTGGCTCTTTACTGGGTCTCCAGCTTATCAAATCATGGTACACATCTTGGGATTTGCCAGCCTCCATAGTCACATAAGGAATTATAATAAATCTGTGTGTGTGTGTGTGTGTCTCGATATATATGTAATGGAATATATATATATATATTCAATTGTTTCCATTTCTGTGAAGTACCCTAATACTAATAGAGTATGAATGAGTTTAGCAATTTAGTTTTCAGTGACGGACAAAAATCAAATTTTGAGTAATAAATTGAGGTTACTATATTCCTGCTGGATGTCAACATAAACTCAGAAGAAACATATAAAACAGATCATAGTACACTGATATATATCAAATTATTGTATTTTTAACCATGTCAGATAATGATGAATTAGAAATTTGAGAAGAAATAACTAATTTGTAATTTTTAAACAATTATTTATCAGTTTTCCAAGGAAAAAAATCAATAAAATAAAAAATAAAACAGGTCATATCTGACAAGTTTAACCAACTTTTATCTGTCATGGTTGTTCATTATAATCTTTGTTGGTTTTGTTTTTTCATTGAAATGATTTTTTAAGTTTATCTTATAATCTTTGTTCTCATTCTATCACTATGAGCTTAGACTTCCTATTGATATTTAAAGTTGACTTAAAAATAATTGAAATATGTAAATATGAAAAAATATATAAAATTTGAGAAATAATCCCCTCATTCAACATTTTTTCCTCATGTATTAGTCAAAAAATTCTCAATTTCAGAAAAAAATCAAGACATTGTTGCTTTTCCAACTTTATTTTGTGACAACACACTACACACTAAGACAGAAGTACAATAAACATTTTATTTTCTGTGAATTCCAGCATATATGTAAATCTAAGACTTAATATAGAGTACAGTCAAATCTCAGTACTTAAGGAGAGGTTGTGTCTGTGAAAATTCAGAATTATAAATAATTGTAAAACCATTAATAAACTAAAATAAACTCATTGATATTTATTAGACACACTCCCTGAACAACAGCAGAAACCCTTTTCAAGTACATGCTGAACATTTAATAAGATAAACCATCTTCTGGACTACAAAAATAAGTCTCAATATTTTCAATGGATTTAAATCATACAATGTTTATTATCTGTCTACATTGGAATTAAATTAGGATTAATAACAGGAAGCTATCTGAAAATCTCCTAATGTGGGGAAATGAAACAGTATATTTCTAAACAACTTATGCATCACACAAAAAATCAACGTATCAGTTCTAAGCCATAGCTAAAGCTGTTCATAGAGGAAAAAAATGTACAATTAAACACATTCACTAAGCATATATATTTATATACATATGCATAAAAATCTCTGTAAATATACTATCTACCCTAAGAAATTACAAAAAACAAAAAATTAAAATTAAGCAGAAGAAAAGAAACAATATAAAGGCAGTAAACAATGAAATGAAAATCATAAAACTAAGGGAGAATATCAATGCAAAAAAAAATTTTTTTTGAGAAGCTCAATAAAATTGATAAACCTCCAACCAGGCAGACCATAAAATGTTAGAAAAAAACCCACAAATTATCAATATCAGGAAAACAGGAGATGACATCACTGAAGATTTTATGTCTTAATAAGGGTGGTATGAAGATCTATATGTCAATACATACAACACTTTAGATGAAATGGGCAAATACTTTCAATGATACAAATACCAAACTCATTCAAGCAGTAAAATATAGCCTAAATAGTTATCTATAAAAGAAATGATATTGTAGATAAAACTCTCACATAAAACTCCAGTTTCAGATGACGTCACTAAGGAATTCCACCTAACAGTTAAAGAAAAAACTATTTCAATTCTACAACATTTTTCAAAAAATGGAGTCGCAAGATAAAATTCCTAACTCACTGTATAAGCCCAGCATTACCCTGATACACAAACCAAAGATATATGAGAAAACTACAGCACAATATCCCTCATGAACATAAATACAAAAATCTGTAACAAAATTTTTAATAAATTAAATTCAATGGTATGTAAAAAGATACTACATCATGACCAAGTGGGGTTTATCCTAGGAAGGCAAGGCTTATTTAATATTAAAAGAAAAAAATATCCTATCACCAGAATAATAAAGAAAATATGTATTATCCTCTCAAGCATTTGATAAAATTCAATCTCCTTTCATGGTGAAAACTTTCAACAAGCCATTGATATTAGCAAACGTTCTCAACCTGATGACAAAACTATAGCTAACATCACATAATAAATTTTCAAACAATGAAAATCAGTGAATTTCTGACGCTCTTAAGATCAGAAGTGAGGAAAATATATCTCTGCTTATCTCTCCTACTGAATATTTCATTGGAGGTTTTAACAAGTGCAATAAAGTAGGAAAAATAAATAAAATCATAGATTAGAAAGCAAGAATTAAACCTGTCTTTACTCACAGAACAATTATGTAGAAAAGTCTAGGAATCTACATGAAAACTATTATAACCAGTAAGTGTGTCTAGCAAAGTTGGAAGATAAGTCAAGTACAAATATGAACTGCATTTCTACATGCTAGCAGCAAATAATTGGAAATTCAAATAACATTAAAAATATATATTATTTAAAAATAAACTGAAGAAAATATGTGAAAGGCCACTAAATTGATAAAGACAAAATTGATTAATATCTAAATGAATGTAGAGAGATACCAAGTTGATGCATCAAAAGACACAACATTACTTCTGGGAAGATGGCGGCATGAGCAGGGCGGCGGAAATCTCCTCCCAAAACCAAATATATTTATGAAAATACAGCAAATACAACTATTCCTAAAAGAGAGACCAGAAGATACAGGATGACACCAGCCGGCAGCTACACCTGAGAGGACTCGGCACCCTGCAAGGCGGGTAAGATATGGAGCCGCGACCCGGTGGGACCTGAGCACTCCCCCACCCCAGCGCACTGGCGGGAGGAGAGGATTCAGAGCGGGGAGGGAGTGGAAGCACAGGCCCACCAAACAACCAGTCCTGGTGATCTGCACCAGGAGCACTGACACTTCGCGCAGTGTATCGGAGATGGGAGAGACAGAGGTGCAGATTCCAAGATGGCAGGTCCACCCAGCCGGCTCCCCGGGACAAAAGAAAAGCGTGCGCTTTTTTAGGCGTCTTCAAGTGACAGGGGCACAATGAAGGAGCAGGATCATCCAAGCGCACTCAGCCAAGCAGGCTGGGAGCCCTGAGGAATTTTGGTCCCTTTGGACTGTGGCTGGGAAAAGCAGTCGCATGGAGACTTCCCCAAGAAATCAGCAGCCTCCCATTCATTCCCTCCCAGGCCAGAGTCACAAAGGGCCTGGCAGAGTGGCATGGCGGCAGAATAGTGTAGCAGCAGTGCCATCCTAACAGAAACGACACCTGGCAGGGCGTCTTTTTTTTTCCTCTACTTTCCCTTCCCTCTTCTTTTCTTTTCCTGACCACTTCTATCACCATGAAAAGACAGAGAAATATGGTACAAACAAAACTGACCCAGAAAACCCAGACCAGATTACCTCAGAGAGGGAGTCTGAAGGGATGGATATGCAAAATCTTCCTGAAAAAAAATTCAGAATAAAAGTCACTACCATACTGATGGATCTAAAGAGAAATATGCAAGAGCTAAGGAAGAAAGTGAGGGAAGTCAGGAAAGACAATGGAGAGATGAGACAAGAGATCGACAGGCTTAGCAGCAGACTGGACAAGATGCAAGAGACTGTTAATGGAATAGAAATCAGAGAACAGGAATAGAGAGAAGCTGAGGCAGAAAGAGATAAAAGGATCTCCAGGAATTAAAATTTAAAGACAACTGTGTGACCAATCCAAATGGAACAATATACGCATTATAGGAATACCAGGGGAAGAAGAGAGAGAAAAACGGATAGAAAGTGTCTTTGAAGCAATAATTGCTGAAAATTTCCCCAAGCTGGGGAAGGAAATAGTCTCTCATACCATGGAAGCCCACAAATCTCCCAACACAAAGGACACAAGGAAGACAACACAAGACACATAATGATTAAAATGGCAAAGATCAAAGATAAGGAGAGAATATTAAAGGCAGCTAGAGAGAGAAAAAATATCACCTACAAAGGAAAATTCATCAGACTATCATCAGACTTCTCAACAGAAAACTTACAGGCCAGAAGAGAATGGCATGATATATTTAATGTAATGAAACAGAAGGGCCTTGAACTAAGAATATTGTATCCAGCATGATTATCATTTAAATTTGAGGGAGGGATTAAACAATTCCCAGACAAGCAAAAGGTGAGGGAATTTGCCTCGCATAAACCACCTCTACAGGATATCTTAAAGGGACTGCTCTAGATGGAAGCATTAACAAGGCTAAAAAGAGGTTACCAGAGAAAATAAAATCATAGCAAAGAAACCAGATCATCCAAATACTAAATAAAGGTAAAGAATAAAACACCTAGTATATAAAGAATGGAGGAGGAAGAATAAGAAGGGAGAGAAATAAGGAATCATCAGACTGTGTTTACAGTAACTTAACAAGAAAGTTCTCAGACTGTTAGATAGTAGAGAAGTTACCCTTGAACCTTTGGTAACCACGAATCTAAAGCCAGCAATGGCAATAAGTATATATCTACCGATAATCACCCTAAATGTAAATGGACTGAATGCACCAATCAAAAGACACAGAGTAACAGAATGGATGAAAAAGCAAGACCCAGCTATATGCTGCTTACAAGAGACTGACCTCAAACCCAAAGATATACACAGACTAAAAGTGAAGGGATAGAAAAAGATATTTCATGCAAACAACGAGGAGAAAAAAGCAGGTGTTGCAGTACTTGTATCAGACAAAATAGACTTCAAAATGAAGAAAGTAGCAAGAGATAAAGAAGGACATTAAATAATGATAAAGGATTCAGTCCAACAAGGGGATAAAACCATTTTAAATATATATGCACCGAGAATTCCGGGAAGATGGCGGCGTGAGCAGGGAGGCAGAAATCTCCTCCCAGCACTATATTTATCTATGAAAATACAGCAAATACAACTATTCCTAAAAGAAAGACCAGAATACACAGGAAAGCGCACAGCGTGCAGCTACACCCAAGAGGACTCGGCACCCCAAGAGGCGGGTAAGATTCGGAGCCGGGACCCGGCAGGACCCAAGCACTCCCCCACCCCAGCACACCGGTGGGAGGACAGGATTCAGGGCAGGAGGGAGTGGAAGTACCCCCGGCGAAATAACCAGCCCTGGTGATCTGCGCAGGGAGCGCTGACACACATGGCTCAGTGTAGCGAAGATCGGAGAGACAGAGGGTGCAGGATCTGAGTGGGGAAAGTGCCAGGGCACTTGCAGCCAGCTCCTGGGAGGAAAAAAAACAAAAGAAAGAAAAGCGTGCACTTTCTTCATCGGTCTTAAAGACACAGGAGCCCCGTGGAGGAGCCAGATCACCCCGGCACACTCAGCCCAGCAGGTTGGGAGTCATGGGGAGTTTCGGACCCTGGGGAGAGCTATAAAGGGCCCTGCGGAGTGGCATGGCCACAGCTGTGGAATAGTGGGGCAACAGCACCACCTACAGCATCCCCAAAGAATCTACTCCCGGTGGGCGGTTTTTTTTTTTAGGTTTTTTTTGTTGTTTTGTTTTTGTTTTGTTTTTTTTGTTTATTTTTTCTTTTCTTTATTTTTTCTTTTCTTTCTTTCTTTTTTTTTTCTCTTTTTAAAGTCTTAAAGAGCCCAGCTGACATACATGGCAACTACAAGTGACCACTTCGATAGCCATGAAAAGGCAGAGTAATATGGTTCAGACTAAAATCAACCAGACAACCCCAGAGAGGGAGCCTGAAGGTATGGAAATGCACTGCCTTCATGAAAAAGAATTCAGAATAAAAGTCATAACCATGCTGATGGATCTACAGAGAAATATGCAAGAGATAAGGGAGGAAAGACAATGCAGAAATCAGACAAGCGATTGACAGGCTTAAGAGCAGAATGGATGAGGTGCAAGTGACTGTTAATGGAATAGAAATCAGAGAACAGAAATACAGAGAAGCTGAGGCAGAGAGAGATAAAAGGATTTCTAGGAATGAAAGAATATTAAGAGACTGTGTGACCAATCCAAATGGAAAAATATTGGCATTATAGGAGTACCAGAGGAAGAAGAGAGAGAAAAAGGGATAGAAAGTGTCTTTGAAGAAGTAATTGCTGAAAACTTTCCCTCGCTGGGGAAGGAAATAGTCTCGCAGTCCACGGAAGCCCACAGATTCCCCCAACACAAGGGACCCAAGGAAGACAACACCAAGACACATAATAATTAAGATGGCAAAGATCAAAGATAAAGACAGGGTATTAAAGGCAGCTAGAGAGAGAAAAAAGATCACCTACAAAGGAAAACCCATCAGACTATCATCAGACTTCTCAACAGAAACCTTACAGGCCAGAAGAGAATGGCATGATATATTTTACGTTATGAAACAGAAGGGCTTCGAACCAAGAATATTGTATCCAGCACGATTATCATTGAAATATGATGGAGGGATTAAACAATTTCCAGACAAACGAAAATTGACAGAGTTTGCCTCTCATAAACCACCACTACAGGATATCTTAAACGGACTGATCTAGAGGGACGCACCCCTAAGGCTAAAAACATGTCATTAGAGAAAATAAAATCATAGCAAAGAAAGCAAACCATCCAAATACTAACTAAAGGCAAAGAATAAAACACCTAGTATATAAAGAATGGAGGAGGAAGAATAAGAACGGAGATAAATAAAGAAACATCAGACTGTGTTTACAATAACTTAACAAGAAAGTTAAGTTAGATTGATAGGTAGTAAAGAAGCAACCCTTGAACCTTTGGTAACCACGAATCTAAAGCCAGCAATGGCAATAAGTACATATCTATCAATAATTACCCTAAATGTAAATGGACTGAATGCACCAATCAAAAGACACAAAGTAACACAATGGATAAAAAAGCAAGACCCATCTATATGCTGCTTACAAGAGACTCATCTCAAAACCAAAGATATACAGAGACTAAAAGTGAAGGGATGGGAAAAGATATTTCATGCAAACAACAAAGAGAAAAAAGCAGGTATTGCAGTACTTGTATCAGACAAAACAGTCTTCAAAATGAAGAAAGTAGCAAGAGATAAAGAAGGACATTACATAATGATAAAGGGGTCAGTCCAACAAGAAGATATAAACATTATAAATATATATGCACCCAACACAGGAGTGCCAGCATATGTGAGACAAATACTAACAGAATTAAAGGAGGAAATAGACAGCAATGCATTCATCTTTGGAGAGTTCAACACACCACTCACTCCAAAGGACAGATCAACCAGAAAGAAAATAAGTAAAGACACAGAGGCACTGAACAACACACTAGAACGGATGGACCTAACAGACATCTACAGAACTATACACCCAAAAGCAGCAGGATACACATTCTTCTCAAGTGCACATGGAACATTTTCCAGAATAGACCACATACTAGGCCACAAAAAGAATCTCAGTAAATTCAAAAATATTGAAATTCTACAAACCAACTTCTCAGATCACAAGAGTATAAAACAAGAAATAAATTTTAGAAAGAATTCAAAAAGGTTCACAAATACATGGAGCCTTAACAACATTCTCCTAATTGATCAATGGGTTAAAGACCATATCAAAACAGAAATCAAAGAATATATGGACACTAATGAAAACAATAACGCAAAGCCACAACTTCTGTGGGATGCAGCAAAGGCAGTTTTAAGAGGAAAGTATATTGCAATCCAGGCCTATTTAAAGAAGGAAGAACATTCCCAAATGAATAGTCTAAAGAAACAATTACTGAAATTGGAAAAAGAAGAACAAATGAGGCCCAAAGTCACCAGAAGGAGGGACATAATAGAGATCAGAGAAGAAATAAATAAAATTGAGAAGAATGAAACAAAAGAAAAAAATCAACGAAACCAAGAGCTGGTTCTTTGAAAAAAATAAATAAAATAGATAAATCCCTAGCCAGACTCATTAAGAGAAAAAGAGAATCTACACACATAAACCGAATAAGAAATGAGAAAGGAAAAATAACCACAGACCCCACAGAAATACAAAGAATTATAAGAGAATACTATGAGAATCTATATGCTAACAAGCTGGAAAACATAGAAGAAATGGACAACTTCTTAGAAAAATACAACCTTCCAAGACTGACCAAGCAAGAAACAGAAAAACTAAACAGACCAATCACCAGAGACAAAATTGAATCGGTAATCAAAAAACTACCCAAGAACAAAACCCCCAGACGTGATGGATTCACCTCTGAATTCTACCAGACATATAGAGAAGAAATAACACCCATTCTCCTTAAAGTTTTCCAAAAAATAGAAGAGGAGGGAATACTTCCAAACTCATTCTATGAAGCCAGCATCACTCTAATACCAAAACCTGGCAAAGACCTCACCAAAAAAGAAAATTACAGACCAATATACCTGATGAACGTAGATGCAAAAATACTCAACAAAATATTAGCAAACCAAATTCAAAAATACATCAAGAGGATCATACACCATGATCAAGTGGGATTCATTCCAGGGATGCAAGGATCATACAACATTCGAAAATCCATCAACATCATCCACCACATCAACAAAAAGAACAAAAACCACATGATCTCCATGGATGCTGAAAAAGCATTTGACAAAATTCAGCATCCATTCATGATTAAAACTCTTAACAAAATGGGTATAGACGGCAAGTACCTCAACATCATAAAGGCCATATATGACAAACCCACAGCTAACATCATACTTAATGACGAGAAGCTGAAAGCTTTTCATCTTAAATCAGGAACAAGACAGGGATGCCCACTCTCTCTGCTATTATTCAACATAGTACTGGAGGTCCTAGCCATGGCATTCAGACAAAACAAAGAAATACAAGGCATCCAGATTGGTAAAGAAGAAGTCAAATTGTCACTATTTGCAGATGACATGTTACTGTACATAAAAAACCCTAAAGACTAAATTCCAAAACTACTAGAACTGATATCTGAATTCAGCAAAGTTGCAGGATACAAAATCAACACACAGAAATCGGTTGCTTTCCTATACACTAATGAAGAACTAACAGAAAGAGAAATCACAAAAACAATTCCATTCACAATTGCATCAAAAAGAATAAAATACCTAGGAATAAACTTAATGAAGGAAGTGAAAGACCTGTTCTCTGAAAAGTACAAGACACTCCTAAGAGAAAGTAAAGAGGACACTTAACAAAAGGAACTGGATCCCATGCTCTTGGTGAGGAAGAATAAATATTGTCAGAATGGCTATACTACCTAAAGCAATCTACACATTCAATGCAATCCCTATCAAACTACCAACAGCTTTCTTCAATGAACTGGAACAAATAATTCTAAAATTCATATGGAACCACAAAAGACCCGGAATAGCCAAAGCAATCCGTAAAAGGAGGAATAAAACAGGGAGAATTGTGCTCCCAGGCTTCAAGCCCTACTACAAAGCCACAGTAATCAAGACAATTGGTATTGGCACAAAAACTGACCCACAGACCAGTGGAACAGAATAGAAAATCCAAACATTAACCAGACATATACAGTCAATTAATATTTGATAAAGGAGCCTTGGTTATACAATGGGGAGATGAAAGCCTCTTCAGCAGCTGGTGTTGGAAAAACTGGACAGCTGCATGTAAGAGAATGAAACTGGACTACTGTCTAGCCCCATACACAAAGGTAAACTCCAGGTGGATCAACGACCTGAATGTAAGTCATGAAACCATAAAACTCTTAGAAAAAAATATAGACAAAAATCTCTTGGACATAAACATGAGTGACTTCTTCATAAACATATCTCCCCGAGCTAGGGAAACAAAAACAAAAATGAACAAGTGGGACTATATCAAGCTGAAAAGCTTCTGTACAGCAAAGGACACCATCAGTAGTACAAAAAGATATCCCACAGTGTGGGAGAATACATTCATAAATGACGTATCTGATAAAGGGTTGACATCCAAAATATATAAAGAACTCACATACCCTAACAAACAAAAATCAAATAATCCAATTTAGAAATGAGCACAGGACATGAATAGACACTTCTCTAAAGAAGAAATTCAGATGGCCAACAGGCACATGAAAAGAGGCTCCACATTGCTAATCATCAGAGAAATGCAGATTAAAACCACAATGAGATATCACCTCACACCAGTGAGGATGGCCAACATCCAAAACACAAACAACAACAAATATTGGTGAGGATGTAGAGAAAAGGGAACCCTCCTACACTGCTGGTGGGACTGCAAATTAGTTCAACCATTGTGGAAAGCAGTATGGAGGTTCCTCAAAAATCTCAAAATAGAAGTACCGTTTCACCCAGGAATTCCACTCCTAGGAATTTACCCTAAGAATGCAGTAGCCCAATTTGAAAAAGACAGATGCACCCCTATGTTTATCGCAGCACTATTTACAATAGCCAAGAAATGGAAGCAACCTAAGTGTCCATCAGTAGGTGAATGGATAAAGAAGAGGTGGTACACATACACAATGGAATATTATTCACCCATATAAGAAAACAAATCCTACCATTTGCAAGATCATGGATGGAGCTAGAGGGTATTATGCTCAGTGAAATAAGCCAAGCCGAAAAAGATAAGTATCAAAAGATTTCACTCATATGTGTAGTATAAGAACAAAGAAGAAAACTGAAGGAACAAAACAGCAGCATACTCACAGAACCCAAGAACAGACTAATAATTACCAAAGGGAAAGGGACTGGGGAAGATGGGTGGGAAGGGAGGGATAAGAGGGAAAAAGGGGCATTACAATTAGCAGACATAATGTTGGGGGTACGGGGAGGGCTGTAGAACTCAAAGAAGACAAGTAGTGATTCTATAGCACCTCACTATGCTGATGGACAGTGATTGTAATGGGGTTTTTGGGGGGGACCTGAAGAAGGGGTAGTTAATAACCATAATTTTACACATGTAATTGTAGATTAATGATACCTAAATAATTTATTAAAATATATATATATATATATATATATATATATATATATGCACCCAACACAGGAGCACTGACATATGTGAAACAAACACTAACAGAATTAAAGGAGGAAATAGAAAGCAATGCATTCATCTTAGGAGACTTCAAAACACCACTCACTCCAAAGGACAGATGAACCAGACAGAAAATAAGTAAAGACCCGGAGGTACTGAACAACACCGTAGAACAGATGGACCTAACAGACATTTACAGAACTCTACACCCAAAAGCAACAGGATACACATTCTTCTCAAGTGCACATGGAGCGTCTTCCAGAATAGACACTATACTAGGCCACAAAAAGAACCTCAGTAAATTCAGAAACATAGAAATTCTACCAACCAACTTCTCGTATCACAAAGGTATAAAACCAGAAATAAATTGTAGAAAGAAAACAAAAAGGCTCACAAATATATGGAGACTTAACAACATTCTCCTAATTAATCAATGGGTTAACGAACAAATCAAAACAGAAATCAAAGAATATATGGAGACTAATGACAACAACAACACAAAGCCACAACTTCTGTGGGATGCAGCAAAGGCAGTTCTAAGCGCAAAATATATTGCAGTCTAGGCCTATTTAAAGAAGGAAGAACATTCCCAAATGAATAGTCTAATGACACAATTACTGAAATTGGAAAAAGAAGAACAAATGAGGCCCAAAGTCACCAGAAGAAGAGACATAGTAAAGATCAGAGAAGTAATAAATGAAATTGAGAAGAATAAAACAATAGAAAAAATCAATGAAACCAAGAGCTGGTTCTTTGAAAAAATAAACAAAATAGATGAACCCCTAGCCAGACTCATTAAGGGAAAAAGAGAATCTACACATACAAACAGATTCAGAAATGAGAAAGGAAAAATAACGATGGACCCCACAGAAATACAAAGAATTATAACAGAATATTATGAGAATCTATATGCTAACAAGCTGGAAAACATAGAAGAAATGGGCAACTTCTTAGAAAAATACAATCTTCCAAGACTGACAATGTAAGAAACAGAAAAACTAAACAGACCAATCACAAGGAACGAAATTGAAGCGGTAATCAAAAAACTACCCAATATGAGTGAATGTGGTTGGTGGGGGGGACCTGATGAAGGGGTAGTTTAATAAACATAATATTGCACATGTAATTGTAGATTAATGATAAAAAAATTAATTATATTAAAAAAAACTACCCAATAACAAAACCCCCAGACCAGATGTATTCACCTCTGAATTCTAACACACATACAGAGAAGAAATAACACCCATTCTCCTTAAAGTTTTCCAAAAAATAGAAGAGGAGGGAATACTTCCAAACTCATTCTATGAAGCCAGCATCACTCTAATACCAGAACCGGGCAAAGACCTCATCAAAAAAGAAAATTACACACCAATATCCCTGATGAATGTAGATGCAAAAATACTCAACAACATATTAGCAAAGAGAATTTAAAAATACATCAAGAGGATCGATCATGCACCATGATCAAGTGGGGTTCATCCCAGGGATGCAAGGATGATACAACATTCAAAAATCCATAAACATCATCCATCACATCAATAAAAAGAAGAACAAAAACCACATGATCATCTCCATAGATGCTGAAAAAGCATTTGACAAAATTGAGGACTCATTCATGATTAAAACTCTGAACAAAATGGGTATCGAGGGCAATACCTGAACATCATAAAGGCCATATATGACAAACCCACAGCTAACATCATAATTAACAGCGAGAAGTTGAAAGCTTTTCATCTAAGATCGGCAACAAGACAGGGATGCCCACTCTCTCCACTGTTATTCAACACAGTACTGGAGGTCCTAGCCACAGCAATCAGACAAAACAAAGACATACAAGGCGTCCAGATTGGTAAAGAAGAAGTCAAATTGTCACTATTTGCAGATGACATTATACTGTACTTAAAAAACCCTAAAGACTCCACTCTAAAACTACTAGACCTAATATCTGAATTCAGCAAAGTTGCAGGATACAAAATTAACTCACACAAATCTGTTGCTTTCCTATACACTAACGATGAACTAACAGAAAGAGAAATCAGAAAAACAATTCCATTCACAACTGCATCAAAAAGAATAAAATACCTAGGAATAAACCTAACGAAGGAAGGGAAAGACCTATACCCTGAAAACTACAAGACGCTCCTAAGAGAAATTAAAGAGAACACTAACAAATGGAAATGCATCCCATGCTCTTGGCTAGGAAGAATAAATATTGTCAAAATGGCTATACCACCTAAAGCAATCTACAGTTTTAATGCAATCCCTATCTACATACCAACAGCCGTCTTCAATGAACTGGAACAAATAATTCTAAAATTCATATGGAACCACAAAAGACCCGGAACAGCCAAAGCAATCCTGAGAAGGAAGAATAAAACAGGGGGAATTATGCTCCCTGACTTCAAGCTCTACTATAAAGCCACAGTAATCAAAACAATTTGGTATTGGCACAAAAACAGACCCACAGACCAGAATAGAAAATCCAAACATTATCCCAAACATATACAGTCAATTAATATTTGATAAAGGAGCCTTGGATATACAATGCGGAGATGACAGCCTCTTCAGTAGCTGGTGTTGGCAAAACTGGGACAGCTACATGTAATAGAATGAAACTGGACTACTCTCTAACCCCATACACAAAAGTCAACTCAAAATGGATCAAAGACCTGAATATAAGTCATGAAACCATAAAACTCTTATAAAAAAACATAGGCAAAAATCTCTTGGACATAAACATGAGTGACTTCTTCATGAGCATATCTCCCCGGGCAATGGAAACAAAAGCAAAAATGAACAAGTGGGACTATATCAAGCTGAAAAGCTTCTGTACAGCAAAGGACACCATCAGTAGAACAAAAAGACATCTATAGTATGGGAGAATATATTTATAAATGATGTATCTGATAAGGGGTTGACATCCAAAATATATAAAGAACTCACACACCTCAACAAACAAAAACAAATAATCCAATTAAGAAATTGGCAGAGGACGTAAATAGACACTTCTCCAACGAAGAAATTCAGATGGCCAATAGGCACATGAAAAGAGGCTCCACATCACTAATCATCAGAGAAATGCAAATTAAAACCACAATGAGATATCACTTCACACTAGTGAGGATGGCCAACATCCAAAACACAACAACAAATATTGACGATAATGGAGAGAAAAGGGACCCTCCTATACTGCTGGTGGGAATGCAAATTAGTTCAACCATTGTGGAAAGCAGTATGGAGGTTCCTCAAAAAACTCAAAATAGAAATACTATTTGACCCAGGAATTCCACTCCTAGGAATTTACCCTAAGAATGCAGCAGCCCAGTTTGAAAAGACAGATGCACCCCTATGTTTATCGCAGCACTATTTACAATAGCCAAGAAATGGAAGCAACCTAAGTGTCCATCAGTAGATGAATGGATAAAGAAGAGTGGTACATATACACAATGGAATATTATTCAGCCATAAGAAGAAAACAAATCCTACCATTTGCAACAACATGAATGGAGCTAGAGGGTATTATGCTTAGTGAAATAAGCCAAGCAGAAAAAGAAAGTATCAAGTGATCTCACTCGTATGTGGAGTATAAGAACAAAGAAAAAAACTGAAGGAACAAAACAGCAGCAAACTTACAGAACCCAAGAATGGACTAATAGTTACCATAGGGAAAGGAACTGAGGAGGATGGGTGGCAAGGGAGGGACAAGGGGGAAAAAGCAGCACACATAATGTTGGGAGCGTGCAGGAGGGCTGTAGAACTCAGAGAAGACAAGTAGTGATTCTATAGCATCTCACTATGCTGATAAACAGTGACTGTAATGGGGTTGGTTGGGGAGATCTGATGAAGGGTGTAGTTTAATAACCATAATATTGTACATGTAATTGTAGATAAATGATACCAAAATAAATTATAGATAAAAAAAGACACATTATTGTATTAGGGTTCACCAGAGATACAGAACCAATAGGATCTATATATAATATATATATGGAGATTTATCATAGAATTTGGCTCAAAGGATTATGGAGGCTGAGAATTCCCACAATCTGCCATCTGCAAACTGGTTGTGTAATTTAGTCTGATCCTAAAGCCTGAGAATCAGGGGAACTGTTTGTGTCCTAGTCCAAGACCAGAGGACAAGAATCAGGAGTGCCAATGTTCAAGGGGAAAAAATAAGGTAAATGTCCCAACTAAAGCAATGAAAAATTTCACCCTTCCTCCACTTTTTGTTCTATTTTGACCCTCAACAGATTGGATATTACACACCTGCACTTTACTCAGACTTCAGATTCAAATGTTAATCTCAAACAGAAATATCTGCACATATGCATCTAAAAGTAATGTTTTACCAGGTGTCTGGCCATCCTTTAGCCTAGTAAGGTTAACACATAAATTTAATAATTACAGTTATTAAGATGCCAATTGTCCCCAACTATATCTATGGATTCAATGTAGTTCCAACTAAAATCTCAACAAGTTTTTGTATAGAAATTGTTAAACTGATTATAAAATTTATATGGGATTTCTAAAGACCTAGGAAAGAAACAGCATACTGGCAAAAAACAAATTGAGCTATTGATACATGCAAGAACTTGGATGAATCTCAAACTAAATAGGCTCTGTGAAAGAAGCCAGACCCAAAGGTGTGCCCACTAAGATACCATTTATGGAACATTCTAGTAATTGCAAACCAAAGTATGTAAGATAAGCAGATCAGAGGCTGCCTAAAGAAGGGTAAAGGGAGAGAGATGGACTAATTACAAAGAGGCATGAGCATGCTTTGAGGGCTTGCTGAGATGTCCTTCACTTGATTGTGGACATGTTCTCCTAAGCATATGCAGTCCTCACTTTGCATGGTAATGAGTTAACAGAAACTTACACATGTCAGAACTTAGTTCTTGCACTCCACAGCACTGTGGCAGCTTGTTTTACAAAACCTGCTAAGGAAGGACGTTGTTCTGATCACTACTTCCATTAAAACTATATCATGCAGAAAGGGGTTGCTTAAATATATATCTAAACATATATTATATACATATAGTTTAGGTGATCTATACTTAAAACTGTAAAAAATTAGGCTTTTCCTTACTTCTGGTTTTTCTTCAATGAATGAGATAAAAAGTATCAAATTAATTACAACTTCACAGATAATTTTATGTCTATCATATAAATTGACACCTCTTATGATTTTCTGTTTCCTGAAAAATAATGGCAGATGCCTAAATCTGAGTATCCACATCCAAAAACCACCCAAATCAACAAAAAGAACAAAGAAAACCACCTGTAACACTTGCCCAGAATGAGTACAAGGGAAAGAAACCTATAGCTCCAAATTATACATGAGTGATGAGGTAGACATTGTTGCAGCAACCGGGGGAACTACGGACAAAGAGCAGGACACTGAGACGTTAGGCAAGAAGCAGCATTTATTAGCGCCGGCACTGGCTCAGTGAACTCCTGTCCAAAGGCTGAGCCTCTAGCGCAGCAGGGCCATGCCTTTTATACATTCACTACAAGGTTAAGGGGTAGTCAGCACCCAGGAAACGTTGCAGTGGGAGCTATTAGGTCATTATAGGTGTATCCAGGATGTTAGTTATATTTTAATCTATCTCTGTAAAGGTTACTGGACACCCTACTATAAACTAATGGGGCCTCCATGACTGTGATCAACAGGGTGTTCCTTACTGCTGAGTCCTGGTGGGGCGAATGCATTGTTACATTGTTTCAACCTCAAGCACCCAAGCACCTTGTGACACCTCCACATTCCTGAAGCCTCAACTGAAACTTTGTCTCCTCTGCTCCCTACCACAACATCTCATTTCATTTCACAGCCAGCTGCATCAGCAATGCAAAAGCCGATTTGATGGAGATTTCCAAGGAAGAGGAAAGTCCCACCCTAAAGGGGAAAATAATGTACTCTGGAGGTGTACTGATAAGATCACTGACAGCAGGGATATTGAGAAGGGGCACGATTTCTGGGAGGAGGGACGTGTTTTGTAAAGGAAAGCCTTCTCTTGGAGCCTTGCTGATAAAGGCAAAGAGGACATAAACAGCCAAAATTAAGTTTTCTATATTTTAACAAACAAAAAAACTTCACAAACTCAACCCTCTCTATCAAAAAGGCACCCACAAATTAAGGAAGCTTCATTCTAACAGAAGAGAAGACCTTTTAACTGTAAATCAGCCAAACCCCCACCCCTGCTTATGATGGAACAGGTCCTAGAAAATATAAAACATTTTGAAAATAAATATGTAATAGTAGGTAATATATAAATAAAACCAGTGCAAGAATAAAACAGAAAAAATTCAAATGCTAGAAATAATCATCTAAGCCAAAAAGAACAAAGCAGAGAAAAACTAACATACCACACAAACATAAATTGAATAACATGAAGCTAGCATTTGTAAATCTGAATCAGATTCAAAAATCTCCTGAAAAAAATCATCAATATATGAAAAAATCTTTGACTAAATTGAGGAATGAAGAGAAAAATATAAATTTTTCCTAAATGGAAGCTGTTACACTCACACTTATTATCACATTATAGTCATACAAAGTCAAAATGGCTTTGAAAATTTTTAAATTTTGCTGGAGATAATAAAAATAATCCTAATCCAGTTTGTAGGGATAAAGAAAATATGTCACTTTTTAAAGTTTTAAATGAATCATAATTTGCTTTATCTGTACTGGGCTAATATCTGGGTTTATATTATCAGTTACATTATATAAATCAGTAATATCTGACTAATATCAAGGAAGAAAGATCAGTCACCTGTGTGCCATATACTCCTCTGCACTTACATATGTTATCCGATTTGATTTTCATGAATTCCTTGTGGTAGGTATTTTAATTTCTACTTTGTAGACAAAAATGTGAGAAACAGTGAAGTTAGGATATATGCTCACAACCTCAATTTAATGTCAAAGTCAGATATAAACCCAGTTCTTTCTGGCTCTATGTCCAATGTTCTTTCCATTTTCCTCCTGAGAAACTCAAACAGTGTGCAACAGTATGTTTCTTAGGTATTCATGGTAAATAACTACTCTTTAAATATTTAACTGAGTTGCTCACATATTAAATGCTAGAAATGTCATAAACATATTTTAAAAGTTAGATTTAAAAAGGTTATCATGACGATCTCTGAAATTGAATTCTAGGTGGAATAGAGGGGACACAGATGAAAATAAAAATGCAACAGGGCTTCTGCTTCTGCTCAGATGTAGAAAGCTTAAGAAAATATTAATCTCACCCTGACAATAAGAGCATCACACCTGTACATTGTCAACTGTTTGTTTCTAAATGTCCATCACAGAGACAAGGTCACACACAAAAAATGACGAGGCAAATCCAGAAAATGACAAGTGTCTCCTAGGACGGATGAGATGCATGTCTACTTTCACATCTAATAGAACATGGGAAGAGGAAGAAATCCCAGGAGCTAAAAAGAAAGGAGATGACATGTTCACATGCTGAGAGTATCTTATGGGCTGACACAGTGTTCTGGATGCCCTAGAAGTCCCAAAGTCAAAAAGTCAGCACTCCCCTGCCAGCTCTTTGCATGGACTTTCACTGAGCTCTCATGAGAAAAAATGAGGGCCAGGCAGAGGAGCTGAGCGACACAACCTGATGAAGACTGAGGGAGGGAAGGGAGAACCAAGGACTCAAACCTGAGCATGACCCAGAGCGTGAATATGCTGTCATCTGCTTGGAGGGAGGGACTGAGAAGGACCTCCTCCCTTAGATGCAGGCATATGGGACCCTATCAGTCTGAAGGCAGGGAAGAGTACTCAGAGAAACTCCACAGGTGTACCTTGGGCATTATTCTGAGCCCAAGGAAGCAGCCAACAGTGATTGGGAAAAAACAATGTGAAAAGAGTAAAAGTATATGGAATCTGTTGAAGGCTGAGAATAGAACAGAGAACTGAGATTGCTGTTCCAGGCAATACCATTTACAAGAGTATACATATACATCAAATATTTAGGAATAACTGTAATGAAAGATACTCAGTAAAAAAGAGTAAACACTTTTGAAATAAAGTTGACCTATTAAAAGGATTGATACAACACACCTATTAACCATATGATCCACTATTGATAAAATGTCAATGCTCCCCAAATTGATCTATAACTGAATGTTAATACATCAAAATTCTGGCAGGCATATTTTGTAGCAATGTATGAGTACAATATAAAAATACAAAACTGCAAATGAAATGGATATGCAAAAGAATGTTCAATAAGAAAAATAAATATAGAAGGCTTATATTATCAGATCACAGTAATTAAGATAGCATAGTATTGACTAAAGATAGATAAATAATTCAATGGAAAAAGAATCAAGATTACAGAAATAGACTCATCCATATAGAATGAATAAAGAATGCTAATGCAATTGAACAAGTAATTTTAGAAATGGTTCTGAAATAACTTCTAGTCATAAAAAATTAACCTCTACAACACACTAGAGACATAATAATTAAACTATAGACCTCTGAAAGAAATATTTGATTCTAGAGTCAGCAAATATTTCTTGGGGAGGTAGAGGCAGAAAGCCCCCTAAAGGATAAAATAAAAAATGACAAATTCGACTTCATTATCACTAAAAAATCTATTCATCCAAAGAGTTCACCTGGTAAATGGACAAGACACAATTGGGAAAACATATGCATGAATACATATCTGACTAATAACTTCATAAACTTCTGCAATAATATACAATACAATAATATAACAATACAACAATAGACAACCAAGAGAAACACATTATACAGTATATATGTTATAAAAGAATATGTATGAGTAAAGTAATCAACAACATGGAAATGCAAATGAAAACCTCAATAAGAGTTTTATAAACTCAGTAGAATGGTTAAAATGAAAAAGGCTGACAACATGTTGGCGATATGGCAAGGATGTTAAGGATATGGAGCTACTGGAACCCTCATACGTTGCTGATGGGATGTAAATGGCTCAACGATTTTGGAAAAAAAAACATTTGTCAGTTTCTCATAATTAAACAAATTATTATTTATAACCCAGCAATTACATTCTGTATTTATGCAGGAGAAATGAAAACATATATCAAAAAGATTTGTGTATAATGTTTATAGCACATTTATTCATAATGCTTCCAAACTGGAAACAACTCAGACAAAAGAATGGAGAAACATATTTTGGTATGTCCATACAATGGAATACTATTCATACACACAATACTGCTACACAAAATGACATGCATGAGTCTCAAAAACATTGTGTTGAGTAAAAGAAGCCAGATACAAAGGAAGCCAGAAGTGACATTACATGATTCCATTTTTATAAAGTTCTAGAAGAGGCAAAAGCTAATCAGTGAATAAACAAATTCAATGTGTGGTTATCTCTTAGTGTGGGTATTGAATGGAAAATGTACTTTCTGGTATGACAAAAATGTCCTGTGGTAATATGGCTTATGAGGATGTATATATTTCTTCAGATCTGTCTGAACTATGCACTTACCTCAAATTCACTGCATGTAAATTACATATAAAATATGATATAGTAGAAAAAATATATAAAGAAACAATTGGCTAACAGTTACATGAAAAGGTGCTCAATATCACTAATCATCAGGGAAATTTAAATCAAACAACAATGAGATATCATCTCATACTAGGTAAAGTGACTATCATCAAACAAAACAAGAGAAAAGTTTCGGTGAGGATGTGGAAATAAGGGAACTTTTATGCACTGTTGATTGGAATAAGAAGTGGTGCAGACATAGAAAACATTGTGGCAGTTCCTCAAAACATTTAAAAAAATTGAACTACCATATGATCCAGGAATCGTACTGTGGAGTATATCCAAAGGAAACAGAAACAGCAATTTTGTACTCTCATGTTTATTGCAGCATTACAATAAAGATGTTATATGTTATTATTTTTGCTGTTATTTTTTTTAATATTATTTATTTTGGTATCATTAATCTACAATTACATGTGCAATATTATGGTTATTAAACTATCCCCTTCATCAGGACCCCCACCAACCCCATTACAGTCACTGTCCATCAGAGTAGTGAGATGCTATAGAATCACTACTTGTTTTCTCTGAGTTGTACAGCCCTCCCCATGCCCCCCAATATTACGTCTGTGAATCGTAATGCCCCTTTTTCCCTCTTATCCCTCCCTTCCCACCCATTTTCCCCAGTCCCTTTCCCTTTCATAACTATTAGCCTGTTCTTGGGTTCTGTGAGTCTGCTGCTGTTTTGTTCCTTCAGTATTTTTTCTTTGTTCTTATATTCCACATATGAGTGAAATCATTTGATACTTGTCTTTTTCAGCTTGGCTTATTTCACTGAGCATAATACCCTCCAGCTCCATCCATGATCTTGCAAATGGTAGGATTTGTATTCTTCTTATGGCTGAATAATATTCCATTGTGTATATGTACCACCTCTTCTTTATCCATTCATCTACCGATGGACACTTAGGTTGCTTCCACTTCTTGGCTATTGTAAATAGTGCTGCAATAAACATAGGGGTGCATATGTCTTTTTCAAATTGGGCTGTGGCAGTCTTAGGGTAAATTCCTAGGAGTGGGATTCCTGGGTCAAATGGTATTTCTATTTTGAGTTTTTTGAGGAAACTCCATACTGCTTTCCACAATGGTTGAACTAATTTGCATTCCCACCAGCAGTGTAGGAGGTTCCCTTTTCTCCACATCCTCACCAACATTTGTTGTTGTTTGTGTTTTGGATGTTGGCCATCCTCACTGGTGTGAGGTGATATCTCATTCTGGTTTTAATCTGCATTTCTCTGATGATTAGCGATGTAGAGCATCGTTTCATGTGCCTGTTGGCCATCTGAATTTCTTCTTTAGAGAAGAGTCTATTCATGTCCTCTGCTCATTTCTAAATTGGATTATTTGCTTTTTGTTTGTTAAGGTACGTGAGTTCTTTATATATTTTGGATGTCAACTCTTTATCAGATACGTCATATATGAATATATTCTCCCATACTGTAGGATGTCTTTTTGTTCTACTGATGGTGTCCTTTGCTGTACAGAAGCTTTTCAGCTTGATATAGTCCCACTTGTTCATTTTTGCTTTTGTTTCCCTCACCCAGGGAGATATGTTCATGAAGAAGTCACTCATGTTTATGTCCAAGAGATTTTTGTCTATGTTTTTTTCTAAGAGTTTTATGGTTTCATGACTTACATTCAGGTCTTTGATCCACCTTGAGTTTACCTTTGTGTATGGGGCTAGAGAGTAGTTCAGTTTCATTCTCTTACATGTAGCTGTCCAGTTTTTCCAAAACCAGCTGCTGAAGAGGCTGTCACCTCCCCATTGTATATATAAGGCTCCTTTATCAAATATTAATTGACTGTATATGTTTGGGTTAATGTTTGGAATTTCTATTCTGTTCCACTGGTCTGTGGGTCTGTTTTTGTGCCAATACCAAATTGTCGTGATTACTGTGGCTTTGTAGTAGAGCTTGAAGTCAGGGAGCGTAATTCCCCCTGTTTTATTCCTCCTTCTCAGGATTGCTTTGGCTATTCGGGGTCTTTTGTGGTTCCATATGAATTTTAGAATTATTTGTTCCAGTTCATTGAAGAAAGCTGTTGGTAGTTTGATAGGGATTGCATTGAATCTGTAGATTGCTTTAGGTAGTATAGCCATTTTGACAATATTTATTCTTCCTAGCCAAGAGCATGGGATGCATTTCCATTTGTTAGTGTCCTCTTTAATTTCTCTTAGGAGTGCCTTGTAGTTTTCAGAGTACACGTCTTTCACTTCCTTCGTTAGGTTTATTCCTAGTTATTTTATACTTTTTGATGCAATTGTGAATGGAATTGTTTTTCTGATTTCTCTTTCTGTTATTTCATCGTTAGTGTATAGCAAAGGAACAGATGTCTGTGTGTTGATTTTGTATCCTGCAATTTTGCTGAATTCAGATATTAGTTCTAGTAGTGTTGGAAAGCAGTCTTTAGGGTTTTTTATGTACAGTATCTTGTCATCTGCAAATAGTGACAATTTGACTTCTTCTTTACCAATCTGGATGACTTGTATGTCTTTGTTTTGCCTGATTGCTGTGGGTAGGACCTCCAGTACTATGCTGAATAACAGTGGAGAGAGTGGCCATCCCGGTCTTGTTCCAATCTTAGATGAAAAGCTTTCAGCGTCTCGCCATTAAGTATGATGTTAGCTGGGAGTTTGTCATATATGGCCTTTATGATGCTGAGGTACTTTCTGTCTATGCCCATTTTGTTGAGAGTTTTAATCATGAATTGATGCTGAATTTTGTCAAATGCTTTTGCAGCATCTATGGAGATGATCATGTGGTTTTTGTTCTTCTTTTTGTTGATGTGGTGGATGATGTTGATGGATTTTCAAATGTTGTAACATCCTTGCATCCCTGGAATGAACCCCACTTGATCATGCTGTATGATCCTCTTGATGTATTTTTGAATTCGTTTTGCTAGTATTTTGTTGAGTATTTTTGCATCTACGTTCATCAGGGATATTGGTCTATAATTTTCTTTTTTGGTGACGTCTTTCCCCCGTTTTGTTATTAGAGTGGTGCTGGTTTCATAGAATGAGCTTGAAAGTATTCCCTTCTCTTCTATTTTTTGGAAAACTTTAAGGAGAATGGGTGTTATTTCTTCTCTGTATGTGTGGTAGAATTCAGAGGTGAATCCATCTGGTCTGGGGGTTTTGTTTTTAGGTAGTTTGTTGATTATTGATTCAATTTTCTTGCTGGTGATTGGTCTGTTTAGTTTTTCTGTTTCTTGCTTGGTCAGTCTTGGAAGGTTGTATTTTTCTAAGAAGTTTTCCATTTCTTCTAGGTTTTCCAGCTTGATAGCATATAGATTCTCATAATATTCCCTTATAATTCTTTGTATTTCTGTGGGGTCCGTGGTTATTTTTCCTTTCTCATTTCTGATTCTCTTTATGTGTGTAGATTCTCTTTTTCTCTTAATGAGTTTGGCTAGGGGTTTATCTATTTTGTTTATTTTTTCAAAGAACCAGCTCTTGGTTTCATTGATTTTTTTCTATTGTTTTATTCTTCTCAATTTTATTTATTTCTTCTCTGATCTTTATTATGTCCCTGCTTCTCGTGACTTTGGGCCTCATTTGTTCTTCTTTTTCCAATTTCAGTAATTGTGTCTATAGACTATTCATTTGGGAATGTTCTTCCTTCTTTAAATAGGCTTGGATTACAATATACTTTCCTCTTAGAACTGCCTTTGCTGTGTCCCACAGAAGTTGTGGCTTTGTGTTGTTGTTGTCATTTGTCTCCATATATGCTTTGATTTGTGTTTTGATTTCATCGTTAATCCCATTGATTAATTAGGAGAATGTTGCTAAGTCCCCATGTGTTTGTCAGCCTTTTTGATTTTTTTCTAAATTTATTTCTAGTGTTGTACCTTGGTGATCTGAGAAGTTGGTTGGTAGGATTTCAAGATTTTTGAAATTACTGAGATTCTTTTTGTGGCCTAGTATGTGGTCTATTCTGGAAAATGTTCCCTGTGCACTTGAGAAGAATGTGTATCCTGTTGCTTTTGGGTCTAGAATTCTGTAGTTGTCTATTAGGTCCATCTGTTCCAGTGTGTTGTTCAGTGCCTCTGTGTCTTCACTTATTTTCTGTATGGTTGATCTGTCGTTTGGAGTGAGTGGTGTGTTGAAGTCTCATAAAATGAATGCATTGCTGTTTATTTCCTCCTTTAATTCTGATAGTATTTGTTTCACATATGCTGGCACTCCTGTGTTGGGTGCATATATATTTATAATGGTTATATCTTCTTGTTGGACTGACCCCTTTATCATTATGTAATGTCCTTCTTTATCTCTTGCTACTTTCTTCATTTTGAAGTCTATTTTGTCTGGTACAAGTACTGCAACACCTGCTTTTTTCTCCTTGTTGTTTGCATGAAATATCTTTTTCCATCCCTTCACCTTTAGCCTGTGTATATCTTTGGCTTGAAGTGAGTCTCTTGTAACAGCATATAGATGGGTCTTGCTTTTTTATCCATTCTGTTACTCTGTGTCTTTTGATTGGTGCATTCAGTCCATTTACATTTAGGGTGATTATTGATATGTACTTATTGCCACTGCTGGCTTTAGATTCGTGGTTACCAAAGGTTCAAGGGTTGCTTCTTTACTACCTAACAATCTAACTTAACTTTCTTGTTAAGTTATTGTAAACACTGTCTGATGTGTCTTTATTTCTCTCTCTTCTTATTCTTCCTCCTCCATTCTTTATATACTAGGTGTTTTATTCTTTGCCTTTAGTTAGTATTTGGATGGTCTGCTTTCTTTGCTATGATTTTATTTTCTCTGGTGACATCTTTTTAGCCTTAGGGGTGCCTCCCTCTGGAGCAGTCCATTTAAGATATCCTGTAGTGGTGGTTTATGAGAGGCAAACTCTCTCAACTTTCGTTTGTCTGGAAATTGTTCAAACCCTCCATCATATTTAAATGATAATTGTGCTGGATACAATATTCTTGTTTCGAGGCCCTTCTGTTTCATAACGTAAAATATATCATGCCATTCTCTTCTGGCCTGTAAGGTTTCTGTTGAAAAGTCTGATGATAGTCTGATGGGTTTTCCTTTGTAGGTGATCTTTTTTCTCTCTCTAGCTGCCTTTAATACCCTGTCTTTATCTTTGATCTTTGCCATCTTAATTATTATGTGTCTTGGTGTTGTCTTCTTGGGTCACTTGTGTTGGGAGATCTGTGGGCTTCCGTGGACTGAGAGACTCTTTCCTTTCCCAGCGAGGGAAAGTTTTCAGCAATTATTTCTTCAAAGACACTTTCTATCCCTTTTTCTCTCTCTTCTTCCTCTGGTACTCCTATAATGCGAATATTGCTCCGTTTGGATTGGTCACACATTTCTCTTATTATTCTTTCATTCCTAGAAATCCTTTTATCTCTCTCTGCCTCAGCTTCTCTGTATTCCTGTTCTCTGATTTCTATTCCATTAACAGTCTGTTGCATCTCATCCAGTCTGTTGTTAAGCCCGTCGATCGCTTGTCTGATTTCTGCATTGTCTTTCCTCACTTCCCTCACTTCCTCCCTCAGCTCTTGCACATTTCTGTGTAGATCCGTCAGCATGGTTATGACTTTTGTTCTGAATTCTTTTTCAGGAAGACTGTGCATTTCCATCCCTTCAGGCTCCCTCTCTGGGGTTGTCTAGTTGGTTTTAGTCTGAACCATATTCCTCTGCCTTTTCATGGCTATAGAATTGGTCACTTGTAGTTGCCATGTATGTCAGCTGGGCTAAGACTTTAAAAAGAGAGAAAAAAAAAAAAAGAAAAGAAAGGAAAAAGCAAGAAAAGTCAAGAAAAAAGAAAGAAAGGAAAAAATAAACAATAAAAACCAAAACCAAAACAAAAAAAAAAAACTTGAAAAAAAAACGCACACTGGGGGTAGATTCTGTGGGGATGCTGTACATGGTACTGTTGCCCCACTATTCCGCAGCCATGGCTGCACCGCTCTGCAGGGCCCTTTATTGCTCTGGCCAGGGTGGGAACGAATGCAAGGTTGTTTATCTCAGTGAGAAGTGTAAGTACAGCCATGCTTCCCCAGTCACCAGCTAAGGCGTCCGAAACTCCCCAGGACTCCGAGCCTGTTGGGCTCAGTGTGCCGGGTCAATCTGGCTCCTATGCTGGGCTCCTGTCTCTTTAACACCGCTGAAGAAAGCGCGCGCTTTTTTTTTTTTCCTTCCCTGGAGCCGGCTGCAAGCACCCTGGCGCGTTCTCGCTCAGATCCTGCCCCTCTGTCTCTCCAATCTCCGCTGCACTGGGCAATGTGGGTCAGCGCTCTCTGTGCAGATCACCAGGGCTGGCTACTTCGCAGGGTGTACGTCCACTCCCTCCCGGCTCTGAATCCTCTCCTCCCGCCGGTGCACTGGGGTGGGGGAGGGCTGGGTCCCGCCGGGTCATGGCTCCTTATTTTACCCGCCTCTTGGGGTGCCAAGTCCTCTCACGTGTAGCTGCACGCTGTGCACTTTCATGTGTATTCTGGTCTCTCTTTTAGGAATAGTTGTATTTGCTGTATTTTCATAGGTAAATATAGTGTTGGGAAGAGATTTCTGCCGCCCTGCTCATGCCACCATCATCCCAGAAGTCCCTGCTGTTATTTTCTAAAAATTATTATATTATTCAGCCATGATAAATAAGGATGTACTGCATTTGCAACATCGATGGATATTTGCAACATTATGTTGAGTGAAATTATTCAGCCATAGGCAGCCAAATACTGTACATTCTTCCTGAGATGTGGAATCTAAAAATGCTGAATTCACAGAAAGAGAGTCTAGCATTTAGCTAGAAGGGGTTGAGGGTGTGGAAAAATGGTACACGTTGATCAAAAAATGTGTTTGTGTGATTTTAGTATCTAGGTAATGCTAGAATCAAAAAAATGAGTTTGAAATGGACACTTCTCTCCTATTTTCTGGAAGGTATTATGTAGACTTGATATTATTTCTTCATTAAATGACTGGTGACATTCTCCAGTGAAATATCCTTGGTCTGAACTTTTCTTTGTTAGAAAAATTTTAACTCTGAATTCAGTTTATGGAATAGATATAATGCTATTCATATTGGCAATTTCTTCTCAAGTGACTTTGGTAGTCTGTGTCTTGAAAGGAATTGTTCCATTCCATCTGTATTGTGACACGTAGTTGTGCATACAATTATCTTATTATGGGCTTCATGCCTGTGGTGTATATCGTTTCTTTTATTTCTGATGCCAGTAAATTGTTTTCTTTCTCTCTTTATCTTGCTAGAGGTATGTTGATTGTATTTATTTTATCAACCATTTGTCTTTTGGCTTAATTAATTCTATTATTTTTCCATTTTTAATTTCATTATTTCTGATTTTATTTTAATTTTCCTCCTCTTGCTTGCTTAGGTTTTATTTCTTCTTTACTCTTTTCTTAAATGTGAACACTTAACATATTGTATTGAGCATATTTTTTCTTTCCTAATGTAAGCATATAAGCTATAAGCTACAAACTTATAAGGTACAAATTTCCCTCTAAGGATTTCTTCCATTGCATTAAAAAATATTGGTAAGTTCTGTTTTCTTTTTTTTCCCCCTTTTTTCCTCCTTGATATGTTCTGTTATCATTTTCATTCAGTTTAAGTTCCCTTGAGACTTACTTTTTGACCTATATGTTATTGATTTCTGGTTCAATTCCTTTATGGCCCAAGAACTCTTGAGAAAAATGTTTAGTCAGTTAATACTATTGTTTAAATGTTAAATATTTTACTGCTTTTTGTTTACTTGTTCTATCACTTACTGAGAAAGGAGTGTTGAAGCTTCTGTTTCGAATTATGGAGTTATCTATTTCGTATTTCCATTCATGTATTTGAAGCTGTATTAAGTACCTAGTATACACACTGAGGATTGTTACGTTATAAAAATAACACCTTTTATTGTTAAGTAATATTGTCTTTTAACCATGATAATATTATTTCAGAAGTTTACTTTTCTGATAATTGTGTAGCTGCTTCTGCCTTTTTGCTTTTGTTTATTTTGAGAGATTAGTGTTTCCGTGGTATTTTACATCTTTTTGCCTTTAACTTATCTGGGTCTTTGTAATTACATGGAATTTTGTGAAGAAAATTCAATTTGGTCTTAACATTTAAAATATAATTTCACAATCTTCTTTTTAAATGTGTTGGTTAGGCCATTTATATTTAATGTTAATAGAATTGAATTAAAATCTACCATTTTTCTCTTTTCTATTTTTATATTTGTCTCCTGTTCCTCTTTTTCCAGCCTTCTTGGGATTAATTTAGCAGCATTTTATAGTTCTGTTTATCTTCTTTATTAGTATATTAGATATATCTCTTTTAAAAATATTGTAGCAGTTGCTATTCGGTTTAAATATACTTCTTTAATTAATGAAAATTTACCTGCAAATATTGCTTCACATTAGAATTTAACAATATATTCCCATATCCTCTATTTATTCTTTGTACTAATGGCATCATCTATTTCTCTTTTAAATATGATTAAGTTTACAATGAATGTCTATTGTTTTTGCCTTAGTTTATCTTTCAGAAAAATTTTGTTAATAATCATGTGTCAGTTTCTGTGTGTTAACACACTCCTTCTGCCTGAAAAATTGTCTCTAAGACTCCTTGTAGAATGTAACATTTATCATAGTTCTGCTGATAATAAATTCCCAGAAATTTTGTTTGTCTAAAAGGGTCTTAATTTCTCTTTTTTCTTTTAAAGATATTTTTACTGTTTATAGAAGTCCGGGTTGATAACTGCAGTTTACTTCCTTTTTTCATTTAGACTTTAAAAATAATATTCTTCATTTTAGTTCAGAAAGATTTGTGGCTTGAGATAAAGATCATAAACAAAAAATTTTGTTGTAGTTTTTGCTTTTCAAAAAGTAGATTAAGTTTTTATAGGTATTCTTCAATTAGGAAAGGAATCCCCAGCCATGCTGTTTTTTCAAACCATCATATTCTCCGTTCAGGATAATTGGGAATCAGTATGCCAAATATGCTCCATAATGGGCATTTTTCCTCATTTACCATGGGATCAGATACTTGATGTAACAAAGAGAAGACGCAGGAAGTTAAAATCCTGGCCAGAATGAGTTATGAGTCTGAGGAAAGATGAGGTTAACAAAAGAAAAACAAACTCGTGAGTTGTCATTCTCACAAATACATAAAATATCATACACAATTGTATTAAGGATCTTAACAGGAAAAAATAAAGCAGAAGAAAACAACAAACAAATTTGGGTTTTCTTATAGACTTAACAGCAAACTTGCATCAAGTCCTTGATAAATAAAATCCAAAATATTTCAGGAGACATGTTCACACTAAATATACATATATAAAAATACATATACATATTATATATAAATATATATGTCTATATATATATAGTTTAATATTGGATGCAACATATGGGACATATTTACCCCCAAAAATTTGTTTCTTCTTTTAAAGAGTTGTCTGATTGCAAAGGAGTCCAAAAAATAATTAAAATACAAATAATCAAAAACTTAAAAATGTGTTGAGGTTGAAATTAAAGATTTTTATTAAATGTGATTCATTGATTTGTAGCCAGAAAGCAAAAATGACATTGAACTTGAACATATAAAACTAAAATCCATATGAATTAAATTATATTCAAAAAGTTTTTCTAATATAGTTTTAAGCTCAACTTAAAAAATGACATTAATTTGATATGATAAGAAAAACCATAGGCTAAAGAATTAATAAGAGGCTTAGACCTGAGTCTAGGGTCTTAGAAATTGTACTCCAGCTCTAAAATGATGAGAAGTTGAATTAAGCATCTCTGCCCCTATCAATAAAGACAGGTTTTTAACCATTTTCTTCCAAAACCTTAATTTCTATTTGGAAATATCTTAATAAATGTCTTTTAGATTTAAATAGTGTTTTAACAAAATAACTGGATGATGACAAAAAAGAAATCTATTAATCTACCTTCTGCTAATTCTTCTATGTGCTTAATCTTTGTGCTGTATGTAGCAATAAGTTTATTTACTATAAAATGTGAAATAAATATATCCCATATGCAAATTCTATTCTTTCCTCTAATTGAAAATTGCTAAACCATATGTAAATGTGATGGATAACAGAATGTTAATTGCAATTACAATGTATCATAACTGTAAAAATTGGCATCAGCTAGGAAATGTTTATACAAATCCAAATAATCCAGGAATCTTGCCGATCTAGAGAAGATTTTACTCCTGTAGCTATTCTACATTTGTTTTAAAATTTCTAAGTTATTTCATTCTAGGACAATTGAGCTTATTTTATATGTTCTAGTTGTATTTTATATTATTAATTGGTTTGCATAATTTTTTTATTAAGGTGTTATTGATATACACTCTAATGAAGGTTTCACATGAAAAAACTATGTGATTACTGCAGTTACCATACTATCAAGTCCCCACTCATACCCCAATGCAGTCATTGTCCATCAGTGTAGTAAGATGCCACAGATTCACTGTTTGCCTTCTCTGTGCTACACTGTTTTCCCTGTGATCCCCCACACCATATGTACTAAACATAATACCCCACAATCCCCTTCTCCCACCCTCCCCACCTGCCCTCCCACACCCTTCCCTTTGGTAACTACTGGTTCCTTCTTGGGGTCTCTGAGTCTGCTGCTATTTTGTTCCTTCAGTTTTGCTTCATTGTTATACGCCACAAATGAGGGAAATCATTTGGCACTTGTCTTTCTCCACCTAGCTTATTTCACTGAGCATAATATCCTCCAGCTCCATCCATGTTGTTGCAAATGGCAGGATTTGTTTCCTTCTTATGGCTGAATAGTATTCCATTGTGTATATGTACCACCTCTTCTTTATCCATTCATCTACTGATGGACACTTAGGTTTGTTGTTCTTAGTCTTTTGGATGGTGGCCATCCTTACTGGTGTGAGGTGATATCTCATTGTGGTTTTAATTTGAATTTCCCTGATGATTAGTGATGAGGAGCATCTTTTCATGTGTCTGTTGACATCTGAATTTCTTCTTTGGAGAACTGTCTCCTCATATCCTCTACCCATTTTTTAATGGGGTATTTGCTTTTTGGGTGTTGAGGCATGTAAGTTCTTTTATATTTTGGATGTTAACCCCTTGTCAGATATGTCATTTACAAATATATTCTCCCATACTGTAGGATGCCTTTTTGTTCTGCTGATGGTGTCCACTGCCGTACAGAAACTTTTTAGTTTGAAATAGTCCCATGAGTTCATTTTTGCTTTTGTTTCCCTTGCTCAAGGAGATGTGTTCAGAAAGAATTTGCTCATGCTTATATTCAGGAGATTTTTGCCTATGTTGTCTTCTAACAGTTTTATGGTTTCATGACTTAACATTCAGGTCCTTGATCCATTTCGAGTTTACTTTGGTGTATGGGGTTAAACAATAATCCAGTTTCATTCTCTTCCATGTAAGTATCCAGTTTTGCCAACACCAGCTGTTGAAGAGGCTGTCATTTCCTCATTGTATGTCCATAGTTCCTTTATCATATATTAATTAACCATATATGGTTGGGTTTATATCAGGGCTCTCTAGGCTGTTCCATTGGTCTATGGGTCTGTTCTTGTGCTAGTACCAAATTGTCTTGAGTACTGTGGTTTTGTAGTAAAGCTTGAAGTTGGGGAACATAATCCCCCCAGATTTAGCCTTCCTTCTCCGTATTGCTTTGGCTATTTGGGGTCTGTTGTGGTTCCATATGAATTTTAGAATGATTTTCTCTAGTTCATTGAAAAATGCTGTTGGTATATTGATAGGAATTGCATTGAATCTGTAGATTGCTTTAGGCAGGATGGCCATTTTGACAATATTAATTATTCCTATCCATGAGCATGGGATGTGTTTCCATTTACTGGTATCTTCTTTAATTTCTGTCATGAGAGTCTTGTAGTTTTCAGAGTATAGGTCTTTCACTACCTTGGTTAGGTTTACTCCTAAGTATTTTATTCTTTTTGATGCAACTGTGAATGGAATTGTTTTCCTGATTTCTCTCTCTGCTAGTTCATTGTTAGTGTATAGGAATGCTACAGATTTCTGCATATTAATTTTGTATCCCACAACTTTGCTGAATTCAGATATTAGATCTAGTAGTTTTGGACTGGATTCTTTAGGTTTTTTTATGTACAATATCATGTCATCTGCAAATAGGGACAGTTTAACTTCTTCGCTGCCAATCTGGATGCCTTTTATTTCTTTGTGTTTTCTTATTGCCATGGCTAGGACCCCCAGTACTATGTTGAATAGAAATGGGGAGAGTGGGCATCCTTGTCTTGCTCCCTATCTTAAAGGAAAAGCTTTTAGCTTCTGGCTGTTAAATATAATGTTGGCTGTGGGTTTGTTATATATGGCCTTTTTTATGTTGAGGTATTGCCCTCTATACACATTTTGTTGAGAGTTTTTAAAATGAATGGATGTTGAATTTTGTCAAATGCTTTTTCAGCATCTATGGAGATAATCATGTAGTTTTGGTCCTTCTTTTTCTTGATGTGGTGGATGATGTTGATGGATTTTCGAATGTTGTACCATTCTTGCATCTCTGGAATAAATCCTGCTTGATCATGATGGATGATCCTTTTGATGTATTTTTGAATTCAGTTTGCTAGTATTTTTTGAGTATTTTTGCATCTATTATCACCAGGGATATTCGTCTGTAATTTTCTTTTTTGGTGGTGTCTTTGCCTGGTTTTGGTATTAGAGTGATGCTGGCCTCATAGAATGAGTTTGGAAGTATTCCCTCTTCTTCTACTACTTGGAAAAGTTTAAGGAGGATGGGTATTAGGTCGTCATTAAATGTTTGATAAAATTCAATGGTGAAGCCAACTTCTCCAGGCATTTTGTTCTTAGGGAGGTTTTTGATTACCAGTTCAATTTTGTTGCTGGTAATTGGTCTGTTGAGATTTTCTGTTTCTTTCTGGGTCAGCCTCAGAAGGTTGTATTTTTCTAGAAAGTTGTCCATTTCTTCTAGGTTTTCCAGTTTATTAGCATATAATTTTTCATAGTATTCTCTGATAGTTCTTTGTATTTCTGTGCTGTACGTAGTGATTTTTCCTTTCTCATTTCTGATTCTGTTTATGTGAGTAGACTCTTTTTTCCTTGATAAGTCTGGTTAGCGGTTTATCTATTTTGTTTATTTTCTCAAAGAACCAGCTCTTGCTTTTGTTGATGCTTTCTATTGTTTTATTCTTCTCGATTTTATTTATTTCTGCTCTAATCTTTATTATGTCCCTCCTTCTCCTGACTTTGGGCCTGATTTGTTCTTCTTTCTCTAGTTTCGTTAATTGTGAGTTTCGACTGCTCATAAGGGATTGTTCTTCTTTCCTGGGGTAGACCTTTATTGAAATATGCTTTCCTCTTAGCAGAGCCTTTGCTGCATCTCACAGATTTTGCGGTGTTGAATTATTGTTGTCATTTGTCTCCATATATTGCTTGATCTCTGTTTTTATTTGGTCATTGATCCATTGATTATTTAGGAACATGTTATTAAGCCTCCATGTGTTTGTGGTATTTTTCAGTTTCTTTGCGTGATTCATTTCTAGTTTCATATCTTTGGGGTCTGAGAAACTGGTTAGTAAAATTTCAATCTTTTTTAATTTATGGAGACTCTTTTTGTGGCCTAGTATATGATCTATTTTTGAAAATGTTCCATGTGCACTTGAGAAGAATGTGTATTCTGCTGCTTTTGGGTGTAGAGTTCTGTAGGTGAGTGCCTCTGTCTCCTTACTTATTTTCTGTCTGGTTGATCTGTCCTTCAGAGTGAATGTTGTGTTGAAGGCTCCTAGAATGAATGAATTGCATTCTATTTCCCCCTTTAATTCTGTTAGAATTTGTTTCACATATGTAGGTGCGCCTGTGTTGGGTGCATAGATATTTATAATGGTTATATCTTCTTGTTGGATTGACCTTTTTATCATTATGTAATTCCTTTCTTTGTCTCTTGTGACTTTGTTTGTTTTGAAGTCTACTTTGTCTGATATAAGTACTGAACTCCTGCATTTTTCTTCCAATTAGTTGCATGAAATGTCTTTTACCATCCCTTCACTTTTAGTCTGTGTATGTCTTTGGGTTTAAAGTGAGTCTCTTGTAGGCAGCATATACATGGGTCTTGTTTTTTTATCCATTCAGTGACTCTATGTCTTTTGATTGGTGCACTCAGTCCAATTATTAGGATGGTTACCGATAGGTATGTGCTTATTGGCATTGCAGGCTTTAGACTCATGGTTATCAAAGGGTCAATGTTAACCGCCTTACTATCTAAGACTCTAAATTACCTCACTTAAAATGCTATAATAAACAGAATCTATAGGTTCTTCTTTTTTTCCCCTCCTCCTTTTTCTTCCTCCTCCATTCTTTTTATATTAGGTATCATATTCTATACTGTTTGTCTATCCCTTGATTGCCTTTGGAGATAGTTAATTTAATTTTGCATTTTCTTACTATTTAGCTGTTCTACTTTCTTTACTGTTGTTTTATTACCTCTCGTGACAGCTATTAAACCATAGGAACAGTTTCATCTATAGCAGTCCCTCCAAAATACACTGTAGAGATGGTTTGTGGGAGGTAAATTCTCTCAGCTTTTGCTTCTTTGGGAATTGTTTAATCCCTCCTTCAAATTTAAATGATAATCTTGCAAGATAAAGTAAGCTTGGTTCAAGGCCCTTCTGCTTCATTGCATTAAATACATCATGCCACTCCCTTCTGGCCTGCAAGGTTTCTGCTGAGAAGTCTGATGATAGCCTGATGGGCTTTCCTTTGTATGTGGTCTTATCTCTCTCTATGGCTGCTTTTAATACTCTGTCCTTATCGTTGATCTTTGCCATTTTAATTACTATATGTCTTGGTGTTGTCTTCCTTGGGTCCCTGGTGTTGGGAGATCTGCACACCTCCATGGCCTGAGAGACTGTCTCCTTCCCCAGACTGGGGAAGTTTTCAGCAATCACCTCCTCAAAGACACTTTCTATCCCTTTTTCTCTCTCTTCTTCTTCTGGTACCCCTATAATGCAAATATTGTTCCGTTTGTATTGGTCACACAGTTCTCTCAATATTCTTTCATTCTTAGAGATCCTTTTTTCTCTCTTGTGCCTCAGCTTCTTTGTATTTCTCTTCTCTAGTTTCTATTTCATTTAACGTCTCCTCCACTGTATCCAATCTGCTTTTAATACTGTCCATTGTGCTCTTCAATGATTGAATCTCCAACAGGAAATCATTCTTGGATTCTTGAATATCTTTCTGTACCTCCTTGTGCATGTTAATGATTTTTATTTTGAACGCCCTTTCAGGGAGAGTCATGAGGTCAGTATCATTTAAATGTCTCTCAGGGTTGCACTAATAATTTTACTCTGGACCAGGTTCCTCTGGCATTTCATATTTGTGTATCACGCCCTCTAGTGCCCAGAAGCTCTACTCTCTGGAGCTGCTCAGTCCCTGAAGCAATGTCAGGGGTTGCAGGGAAGTGGTATTGTTACCTGAGGGGAGGAAAGAGCGTTTCCTGCTTCCCAGCTGCTATGCCTGTCTCTACTGCCTGAACCAGTGGGTGGAGCACACAGGTATAAGCCTCTGTGCTTTGCGTTTTTAGTTGCTGTAGACAGATCTTCCCTCTGGCTGGCCTAACACCAGGGTAGGGTTTCCCGGTTTGCACGCCCGGTGGGGCTGGCTGGGAGAAAGGTGCACTAGTCTGCCTATCATGGAAGGGGTTCTTTGAGCTTTGTAGGCAGCCAGGGAGCTGGAGCACCTGAAGATCGTGAAAGCTCCCCACCTGCTGGGCAGAGTGCACCTGGACAATTTTGTCTACCTGTCCATCCTCCTGACTTGTAATCTCTATACATTCCTTGCCCCTTTAGTTGCCCTCTTGCTAAGGGCTTCTTTGTTAGGAAGTCTCTCAGACTGCCTGCCTTTCTTTTGTCCCAGAGCAGCTGGATATGGATCCCTGCTTTCCACAAGCACCTGGAATCTTAGTCTCTCCAGGAATTATGCCTGTCTTAGCTTTCCAACCCCCTAGTTATGAGAGTATCAGGCAAGCACCATGAAATGTAGGTTTGTGCTCCCAGAGCAGATCTCCAGAGTTAGGTATTCAGCAGTCCCAGTTCTCCACTCCCTCCCTGTTCTGTTCCTCTTCCTCCCATTGGTGAGCTGGGGTGGGGGAAGGGCTTGGATCCTGCAGGGCCACAGCTTTAGCAGTTACCCTGTTCCATGAGGTCGGCTCTTTTCTCCAGGTGTATGCAGTTTAGTGCAGTCCTCTTTCTTGTTGCTCTTTCAAGAGTAGTTGTATTAGTTATATTTTCATATTATATGCTGTTTTGGGAGGAAGCCTTTGTCTCACCTCTCACATTGCCATCTTTCTCATCTTTTTTTTTGTTTTCATAATTTTTAAATGCATGGATTATAAATTAATAGATGTTTATATTTGGTCAATGGCCTCTGAGAAACTCAATTTTTACAGCATACTGGTCCATAATTCATATGAGAATACTGATAATAAGGATGGAAAGATTGAGTTTTGACCCCTGATGAAAAAAATGTTCAGGCAAAATTTAAAATGCTCAAATTAATATGCTATTTATTATCAATACGTGATTCAAAGATACTGGATATCAGTTTGATTCCCTGAAGAAAAGTAAAGACTTGATTGTTACTGTGTCAAGATATTAATAATTGGGATAATTATTTAGACATATATTATAAGCTTCATTATAACAAAAGATAGAACACATTAATTAGTAAAGGAATATTGTTTATATAAAATGAAGAGCCTTTAGTCTATAAAAGAGAATAGTTACATTATAAAACTATAAGATTAATATTTGCTAAAGATAGATTTAATTGATATAATTAATTGAAAATACTTATTTAATTTTTTTTTAAATATTAAAATCCAATTGGTAGAATTGTTTAATTCATCCAGATATCTTATACACACACATACACACAGAGAGAGAATATGAGAGAGAGAGAGTGAGCAAGCATTGGAGATTGATAGTGGTGAGGAAATAAAATAGTTGCCTGAATCTCAAGGTCGACTGTTAGAGTAAACTCTTCACTATCACCCAAGAGCTATCTGTACCAAGGAAAGTCTAGGAACTGAAAGACTGCTTTCTAAGAATAGACAATCATCTGCAGTGGGGATGGCAATGACTGGAAGCAAAGGGAAACTGAATCAAGTTAAGCCAACTCTCCATCAGATACTTACATATCGAGAACAAAATAATTTGAATAAACATCCACTGTGCCTTATGTTACAGAAAAATGATGAAATACATAGTGTTGAACTCTATTCAATAATTTTATATTGGTAAAAATATGTTGTTTTAAAACTACTGTCTGGTATTTTAGGTAAAGAAGATAAGTAACTATGTATTTTAATTATAATAGTATATTTTATTAGCAATTAATAATTTCAAAATGAAAAATGTTAGATTATATAATAATCTACTTAAGTAAAAAGTGTATGTCATTGATACTAAATTAAAAATATCATATAGCTTTACAAGAATAAAAATAAAAATAAAACCTATTTTTTTCTATCTTTTTTCACTGAAATGCCGCAGGAACACTGGCATTCAACAATGCCCCTAGTACTCAGATTCTGATATCTACTTTTCTAAAAATTTTCCACAAATAAATTCCAAGGTTCTTTAGAGAAATATTAATTTTATTCTGTAAGTGAGGCAGGAAAACACAAAGGAGAACATGATACACCCATTTCTACCAGAGCTAAGAAAGATTTCAAAGACTATGAAAGTAATGGCAAAAAGAAACAAATGCAGTGCAAAAGGAACTTCTACTGATCAAAGTTGATATAACTTAAATATAAATACAATAACTACTATAATTAATTAACATATATGAAATATGAAATCCCATTAACCCATAATTATATACATATACATTTTAAAAGCTACACAATTAAAGAATTATAAAGTAATGATAAATGCCACAGGGCCTAAAGCTCTTTAAGTTATATTTGTGGGGACTCACCAAAATCATTGTTCTCTAGACTAAGAGTCCCTTGTCTTAAGAGTTCCTCAACACAGTGGGAGTTGGACTTCTTAAGTAAAATGCAGAAACATGAAAGGACCACAGTGTTTTCCCAGGAGAGTAAAACAATGAAGATCTCTTCTTAATTGAATATTTTTTGACTTTTAGAATACATGATAGGAACAGTGTGTGTGTGTACACGTGTGCATATGTTTATGGAAGCTTGGTTTCCTCATTTTATTCTTCATTCTGCATATGTGAAAACTTTGCATATATATGCCTCATCTTCATAAACTACAAATGAACCTTTCAAAGGTTTTTATTGTCATCATAAATCCTAGTAGGAACTGGATTTCTTGAGAGTTGGGAAAGTTAGAGCTTCTATTAGCAGTAAACTGGTATAAGAAGTAAAAATGTCATGAGTCATCGTGGCATGAGCAGGGCGGCAGAAATCTCCGCCCGAAACCATATACATTTTTGAAAATACAGCAAATACAACTATTCCTAAAAAAGAGGCCAGAAGATACAGTACAACAGCAAGGCTACAGCTACACCTGTGAGAACTCAGTGCCTCACAAAGCGGGTAAGATACAAAGCCACCACCCGGCAGGACCCGAGCACTGCCCCACCCCAGCGCACCAGCGGGAGGAAAAGATTCAGAGCGAGGAGGGAGTGGAAGCACAGGCCCACCACATAACCAGCCCTGGTGATCTGCACTGGGAGCACAGACACACATCACATGGTGTATCGGAGATTAGAGAAACAGAGTGCAGGATGCGAGATGGAGACAACAAGCAGGTCCCCTAAGTGGGCTCTCTGGGACAAAAGAAAAACGGGCGCTTTTTTTTGTTTTGTTTTTTTGTTTTGGGTTTTTTTTGTTGTTGTTGTTGTTCGGTTAAAGTCTTAAAGAGACAAGGGCCCAACAGCAGAACAAAATCATCACAGCACGCTCAGCACAGCAGGCTGGGAGTTTGCGGAATTTCGGACCACCTGGCTGGCGGCTGGGCAAAGTAGCGGCACCGAGGCTTCCCACAGTGATCAGCAGCCTGCCATTCATTCCCCGCCCCCCACCCTGGGCAGCACCACAAAGTGTCGGAGAGCCTTCACTGCTGTGGAACAGCTGAGGAGCAGCCCCACCCACAGCATCCTCACAGAATCTACTTCCAGCAGGCGTGCAGCTAAGCGGGAAGGACCCCAGAACCCACATCAAGGGCTGGAAAGCACCAAGGGGAAAGAAGGCACCCAGCACGACTTCAAACCCCAGCATTGCTATAGGCTAGGCTGAGGGCAACCGTGCACACAGGCAGCTCAGGCAATTATCCCAGAGACTGCCTCGCAGTGGGTGAGAAACCAGTTCAGGCCCTGGAGAAGGGCAAGGAGAACAACAAGCAGGAAGGGACTTTGTTCTCCCAGCTGACACACATGGCACCTACCAGTGGCCACTTCTATCACCATAAAAAGACAGAGGAATATGGTACAGACAAAGATTACCCAGACAACCCCAGAGAGAGTGCCTGATGGGATAGATTTATACAATCTTCCTGAATAAGAATTCAGAATAAAAGTCATAACCATGCTGATGGATCTACAGAGAAATATGCAAGAGATAAGGGAGGAAAGACAATGCAGAAATCAGACAAGCGATTGACAGGCTTAAGAGCAGAATGGATGAGGTGCAAGTGACTGTTAATGGAATAGAAATCAGAGAACAGGAGTACAGAGAAACTGCGGCAGAGAGAGATAAAAGGATCTCTAGGAATGAAAGAATATTAAGAGAACTGTGTGACCAATCCAAATGGAAGAGTATTTGCATTATACAAGTACCAGAAGAAAAGAGAAAGAAAAAGGAATAGAAAGTGTCTTCGAAGAAATAACTGCTGAAAACTTCCCAAAGCTATGGAAGGAAATAGTTTCTCAGCTCACGGAAGCCCACAGATCTCCCAACACAAGGGACCCAAGGAAGACAACACCATGACACATAATAATTAAAATGGCAAAGATCAAAGATAAGGACAGAGTATTAAAGGCAGCTAGAGAGAGAGAAAAGATCACCTAAAAAGGAAAACCCGTCGGACTATCATCAGACTTCTCAACAGAAACCTTACAGGCCAGAAGTGAATGGCATGATATATTTAAAGTAATGAAACAGAAGGGGCTTGAAACAAGAATACTGTATCCAGCACGATTATCATTTAAATTTGAGAGGGATAATACAATTCCCAGACAAGCGAAAGCTGAGGGAATTTGCCTCCCACAAATCACCTCTACAGGATATCTTAAAGGGACTGCTCTACGTGCAAGCACACCTAAGGCTAAAAAGATGTCACGAAGAATATAAAGTCAGAGCAAAGAAACCAGATAATCCTAATACTAACTAAAGGCAAAAATTAGTATCAACTATCCACAAAACAGTCAAAGGAAATGTAAAAGTGTACAGAAAAAAACACCTAGTATATAAAGAATGGAGGAGGAAGAAGAAGAAGGGAAAGAAATAAAGAACCATCAGACAGTGTTTATAATAGCTTAACAAGAGAGTTAAGTTAGACTGTTAGATAGTAAAGAAGCTACCCTTGAAAATTTGGTAACCACGAATCTAAAGCCAGCAATGGCAATAAGTACATATCTATCGATAATCACGCTAAATGTAGATGGACTGAATGCACCAATCAAAAGACAGAGTAATAGAATGGATAAAAAAGCAAGACCCATCTATATGCTGCTTAGAAGAGACTAACCTCAAACCCAAAGATATACACAGACTAAAGGTGAAGGGATGGAAAAAGATATTTCATGCAAACAACAAGGAGAAAAAAGCAGGTGTTGCAGTACTTGTATCAGAAAAAATAGACTTCAAAACGAAGAAAGTGGCAAGAGATAAAGAAGGACATTACATAATGATAAAGGGGTCAGTCCAACAAGAAGATATAACCATTATAAATATATATGCACCCAACACAGGAGCGCCAGCATATGTGAAACAAATACTAACAGAATTAAAGGAGGAAATAGACAGCAATGCATTCATTTTAGGAGACTTAAACACACCACTCACTCCAAAGGACAGATCAGCCAGTCAGAGAATAAGAAAAGACACAGAGGCACTGAACAACACACTAGAACAGATGGACCTAACAGACATCTACAGAACTCTACACCCAAAAGCAACAGGATACACATTTTTCTCAAGTGCACCTGGAACATTTTCCAGAATAGACCATATACTAGGCCACAAAAAGAACCTCAGTAAATTAAAAAAGATAGAAATTCTACCAACCAACTCCTCAGATCACAAAGGTATAAAACTAGAAATAAATTGTAGAAAGGAAACAAAATGGCTCACAAATACATGGAGGCTTAATAACATGCTCCTAAAGGGGTAAATGAACAAATTAAAACAGAGATCAAACGATATATGGAGACTAATGACAACAATAACACAAAGCCGCATCTTCTCTGGGACGCAGCAAAGGCAGTTCTAAGAGGAAAGCATACTGCAATCCAGGCCTATTTAAAGGAAGAACAATCCCAAATGAATAGTCTAAAGACACAATTATTGAAATTGGAAAAAAAGAACAAATGAGGCCCAAAGTCACCAGAAGGAGGGACATAATAAAGATCAGAGAAGAAATAAATAAAATTGAGAAGAATAAAACAATAGAAAAAATCAAGGAAACTAAGAGATGTTCTTTTGAAAAAATAAACAAAATACATAAACCCCTAGCCAGACTCATTAAGAGAAAAAAAGAATCTACACACATAAACAGAATAAGAAATGAGAAAGGAAAAATCATGACGGACCCCACAGAAATACAAAGAATTATAAGAGAATATTATGAATATCTACATGCTAACAAGCTGGAAAACCTAGAAGAAATGGGCAAGTTCTTAGAAAAATACAACCTTCCAAGACTGACCAAGCAAGAAACAGAAAACCTAAACAGACCAATTACAAGCAAAGAAATTTAATTGGTAATCAAAAAACCACCTAAGAACAAAACCCCTGGGCCAGATGGATTCACCTCTGAATTTTATCAGACATATAGAGAAGAAATAATACCCATTCTCCTTAAAGTTTTCCAAAAAATAGAAGAGGAGGGAATACTTCCAAACTCATTCTATGAAGCCAGCATCACTCTAATACCAAAACCGGGCAAAGACCTCACCAAAAAAGAAAATTACAGACCAGTATCAACGATGAACATAGATGCAAAATACTAAACCAAATACTAGGAAAACGAATTAAAAAATACATCAAGAAGATCAGACACCATGATCAGGTGGGATTCATCTCTGGGATGCAAGGATGGTACAACATTCGAAAATCCATCCACATCATCCACCACATCAACAAAAAGAAGAACAAAAACCACATGATCATCTCCATAGATGCTGAAAAAGCATTTGACAATATTCAACATCCATTCATGATAAAAACTCTCAACGAAATGGGTAGAGAGGGCAAGTACCTCAATATAATAAAGGCCATATATGACAAACCCACAGCCAACATCATACTTTACAATGAGAAGCTGAAAGGTTTTCATCTAAGATTGGGAACAAGACAGGGATGCCCACTGTCCCCACTGTTATTCAACATAGTACTGGACGTCCTAGCCACGGCAATCAGACAAAACAAAGAAATACAAGGCATCCAGATTTGCAGATGACATATTTTACATAAAGAACCCTAAAGACTCCACTCCAAAACTACTAGAACTAATATCTAAATTTAAGAAAGTTGCAGGATACAAATTACCACACAGAAATCTGTTGCTTTCTTATTCACTAAAGATGAACTAGTAGAAAGAGAAATCAGGAAAACAATTCCATTCACAATTGCATGAAAAAGAATAAAATATCTAGGAATAAATTTAACCAAGGAAGTGAAAGACCTATACCCTGAAAACCACCGGACACTCCTAAGAGAAATTAAAGATGATACTAACAAATGGAAATTTATCCAATGCTCCTGGCTAGGAAGAATAAATATTGTCAGAATGGCTATACTATGTAAAGCAATGTACAGATTCTATGCAATCCCTTTTGAAATACCAATAGCATTCTTCAGTGAATGGGAACAAATAGTTCTAAAATTCATATGGAACCACAAAGGACCCCGAATAGCCAAAGCAATCCTGAGAAGGAAGAATAAAACAGGGGGAATGATGCTCCCAGACTTCAAGCTCTACTACAAAGATCCAGTAATCAAGACAATTTGGTATTGGCACAAGAACAGACCCAACAGACCAGTGGAACAGAATAGAAAATCCAAACATTAACCCATAGACCAGTGGAACAGAATAGAAAATCCAAACATGAACCCAAACATATACGGTCAATTAATATATGATAAAGGAACCTTGGATATACAATGGGGAGATGACATCCTCTTCAGCAGCTGGTGTTGGCAAAACTGGACAGCTACATGTAAGAGAATGAAACTGGACTACTGTCTAACCCCATACACAAAAGTCAACTCAGAATGGATCAAAGACCTGAATGTAAGTCATGAAACCATAACACTCTTAGAAAAAAACATAGGCAAAAATCTCTTGGACATAAACTTGAGCGACTTCTTCATGAACATATCTCCCCAGGCAAGGGAAACAAAAGCAAAAATGAACAAGTGGGACTATATCAAGCTGAAAAGCTTCTGTACAGCAAAGGACACCATCAGTAGAACAAAAAGACATCCTACAGTGTGGGAGAATATATTCATAAATGACGTATCCGATAAGAGGTTGGCATCCAAAATATGCAAAGAACTCACACACCTCAACAAACAAAAAGCAAATAATCCAATTAAGAAATGGGCAGAGGACATGAATAGACACTTCTCCAATGAAGAAATTCAGTTGGCCAACAGGCACATGAAAAGATGCTCCACATCGCTAATCATCAGGGAAATGCAAACTAAAACCACAATGAGACATCACCTCACACGAGTAAGGATGGCCAACATCCAAAACACTAACAACAACAAATTTTGGCAAGGATGTGGAGAAAAGGGAACCCTCCTACACTGCTGGTGTGAATGCAAATTAGTTCAATCATTGTGGAAAGCAGTATGGAGGTTCCTCAAAAAACTCAAAATAGAAGTACCTTTTGACCCAGGAATCCCACTCCTAGGAATTTACCCTAAGAATGCAGCAGCCCATTTTCAAAAAGACATATGCACCCTTATGTTTATTGTAGCACTATTTACAATAGCCAAGAAATGGAAGCAACCTAAGTGTCCATCAGTAGATGAATGAATAAAGAAGATGTGGTACATAATCACAATGGAATATTATTCATCCATAAGAAGAAAACAAATCCTACCATTTGCAACAACATGGATGGAGCTAGAGGGTATTATGCTCAGTGAAATAAGCCAGGTGGAGAAAGACAAGTATCAAATGATTTCACTCATGTGTGGAGTATAAGAGCAAAGAAAAAAAACTGAAAGAAAAAAACAGCAGCAGACTCACAGACCCCAAGAATGGACTAACAGTTACCAAAGGGAAAGGGACTGGGGAGGATGGGTGGGAAGGGAGGAATAAGGGGGAAAAGGGGGCATTACAATTAGCAGACGTAATGTTGTGGGGGCACGGGGAGGGCTGTACAACTCAGTGAAGACAAGTAGTGCTTCTATAGTATCTCACTATGCTGATGGACAGTGACTGTAATGGGGTTGGTGTGGGGGATCTGATGAAGTGGGGAGTTTAGTAACCATAATATTGCTCATGTAACTGTAGATTAATGGTACCAAAATAAAAAAAATGTCATGAGTCCTTGAGTCACTTTTACCCTCCTGGTTTTCCTTTATGGCAGTTGAACTACACCCCTTACATTCCAATATGGTCTTACACAGAACTTCTCCGAATTATGATTTACATTATTAGGAAGCATATCAAATGTGACTTTATAAATTAAAAATTTAAACAAAATGTTTTCTGTGGTACAGACAATCCAGGCTACAGAAGTTCAAGTAAGGAGAAGAATAGATCTTAGTGTTAATGGATTATGAAAAATATTTCATATTTAGGCATAGCTGCGACTTGAGGGATATCTTGATGGGCAGATACATTTTGACTGAGCCAAAAGGATGGGTAGATGCTTGAGAGTCTAAGAATAAGATGAGTAAAAGCTCATCTTGTACAAGCATGGTATACCTGAGGAATGGGTAAGAGGAGAAACTAACTGGTGGGTGGAAATAAAGTCCACCAAAATGAGAATAGACCGAAGCTAATTATTTAGAGCTTGCTATAGCAAGGGAATCAGCCTCCATTACTTGTGGCTGGCAGAAATTCAAATACTACCAGGGATGTGGAAATTTCATAGTACAGAAATAGGGTAGAGGTTTCTGGTATATTCTGATTGGAGATAGTTGGCATTTGGAAGATGGAGGTGAGATAAAGATAAGTGAGATACCTTATATGATTGATTCATGGGACATATTCTGCTTTCTCTGGTTGCTCCCGATTTGGAAGTGGGGATAAATATAGGGAAGTTAGCACTCATTAACCAATCCCTGCTGATTCTGGGCCGTTTGCTATAGACATCGTGGTTTGTTAACCTGGGCTGCTTATGTTGTTCTGAATTCTGTTACATATATGGTCTGGCCACTGTACAAATGTATTCTCAGTCTCTCTCTTGTGAATTATTGACAAATAGGTTTGGAGAAAAGTGGAGGTCCTTGAGATCAGGGAAGGATGGGTGAAATCAATCTCTTACCTCTTAAAGGTGTGCATTGTTACCACTCATTCTTACTTCCCAACTGATCCTAATGTTATCCTATAAGTAAGAGAACTTTGGTTCCTCAAATAGCACAAGAATTGAATGACACTGTGGATTGAAAAGACAGGATGGCAAAGACTAATATCGCTTTAGAATTTAATTCAAGCAAATTTCCCCCATGACATTTGTTTAATTTAATGGTGTAGGGGCCTTCTATTTCTCACTGTTCTAACTATGGTATCCAGTACAACATTAAAAATGAATATTTGCTGTCTGCTTGAATTTCTTCACTCTATAGACAAGTAGATTTATTGTCATCTCAATACCACCAGACTATCCATTCTTCTAATTCTGCCTCATAAAATATTTGAATTAGCTGAATTAAGTACAGTTGATCAAAGTTATATCAGCATTTATTTATCTTTGGTTGACTCAAAGCAGTCTTCTTGCTCCTTCTATCTTCCTGTGCTTATCATTCAAAAATTTCTATTTCTATGTCTCAAGAGATAAACAGAAAAATCCAAAAGCTTAAATGAAATGTTTGATAGGGGCTAAAATTTAAAGTACCAGAGAAAATACAATCTTTGGATTATCTGAAAATTTCATTTTTCTAAGAAAGCCATATTTCTCACCAATACAGATAATCCTTTCTTTCCTCAAAAACAAGCTTTTCAAAAAGGCATATATAAGGTAAATAATACATAAAATCAACATATCTTTTCTGACACAGAAATGATCATGTTAAAATTCTTAAAATTTGTGTTATCTTGATTTGTTCCTTTCAAAATCTAAAACCCTAAAAAAAAGCCTTTACAGAACTCACAGGCTATAATTTCCAAATACAAATTTTATTTAGTTATTTTTTCTTCATAGCCTTATGTTTGGTAAATATAATGTTTACCTTTATATTTCTGTCTTAATTTTTAAATTCCATCAACAACTCAAAAGGAACCCATAAGTTTCTAACCTATTTCCTTTTTTTTTTTTTTGAATGGGTTGGGGAGACACTGACTCAATTTTCAACATACAGCACAGGATGATGATTAAAAGTAAAGATTCTAACCACAGCCTCCCTACAAGTGAATCTTGGCTAAGCTAGCATGCAAACCCAATGTAGTCTAAACTTGTGACCCATCCTCTTTGCACATTACTTCTTTCCAAAAGAGAATTTTCTAGTCAGTAGAGTTGCAGAAATGCTCAAACGTAAATAACATATTTTTCAGCAGAGGGACAATGAGATATACCAATTATAAATAACAATGTCTTCTGAAAGAACTAAACTTTTTTATGTTGCTCGGGATCAGTGAGTATTACAAATGAAATCAGTTGAAATATGATGATACATAGCAATAGAACTGCTATAAATATGTTAAGCTTCAAAATTTACTGTTAAAATGCATCTAATTTTCATCTCAAAGCTGTTTCAAATGCATGGCTGAATGAATCAGTTGGCTGTTGATTCTAACTGTGAAATTCAACAGTATATTGGCAATTATATCCACACAAATTTCCTGAAAAATGTGGGTTTTTTCATAAAGAAAGTAATAATTCTTGTGGTTTTGTAATATTTACACAAATATGTCCATATATATATGTATGTATATATGTGTGTGTGTATACACACACACACACACACACACACACACACATATGCCTTGATAACTCCATTTAAAATTTCAAACTATTCTACATTTTCAAAAATTGTCATTTTATATTAATGAAAAAGTGATGAATTGGCAATCGTTTTACTATTCAGTTGTAAATTATCTGACAGGAAGCATCTAAAGTAGAGAAAGATCAATATATTTTATATTTTTCTGTTACCCAAAGATTGCCAATGTCAACAAATAAATTAGGAAAGAACTAAAAGGACTTTAAGTATCATATTTTGGCCAACCAGTTTAATAGTGCTAACTTTTCTCCTTTTCTATGAGAATTTCAATAGCACATTATTATTGTTCCTATCATTATCATAACACTAAATTAATCACTAGCACTTAAAAGGTTTTATTACAGCTTTTGACCTAAACTATAGATCAGAATAGTTTGAATAAAATACAACTCCTTCACGACTTCACAAAAGAAGTTGCTGTTAGCTTTCAACTAGAATGTTAGTTGAGAGGTGTCTTATGTAGGGCAATTTGCCTATTACTTCCTAATACAGATTTAGTGTTAATCTCTCTCTGTCAAAAAGATGCTGGCATGGGATATGAGACACAGGCTTCCTCCTAAAACTGCATATAATATGAAAATATAATTAATACAACTAATCCTAAAAGAGGAACAGGAAAGAGGACTGCGCCAGACTGCATACACCTGGAGAAAAGAGCAGACCTCACAGAACACAGTAACGTAAAAGCTGTGGCCCAGTGGGACCCAAGCCCTACCCCTACCCCAGCTCACTGGTAGGAAGAAGAAAAATGGAGCAGGGAGGGACTGGAGGGATTGAATACCTAACTCTGGAGATCTGCTCTAGGAGCAAAAACCTACATTTCATGGTGCTTGCATGCTACTCTGGTGATTATGGGGTTGGAAAGCCAAGACAGGCAGAAATCCTGGAGAGATCAAGACTCTAGCCGCCTGTGGGAAGCAGGGATCCATATCCAGCTGCTTTGGGAAAAAAGAAAGACGGACAGTCTGAGAGACGTCCTGACAAGGAAACTCTTAGCAAGAGGGCTGCTAAAGGGGCAAGGATTGCACAGAGCTTACTGCTCAGCAGAGAGGACACGTAGACAAAATTTTCCAGGAGCATTTTGCCCAGAAGGTTGGGAGCTTTGCCATATAGACACTCATATTTAAGGAGGCAAAAAGAAATCTTCCTCCTTAGACGATCTTCAGGTGCTCCAGCTCCCTGGCTGGCTACACAGCTCCAAGGACCCCCTCTGTGATATGAAGCCTACTGCGCCGTTCTCCCAGCCAGCCCCACCCGGCTCACAAACTGGGAAACCCTACCCTGGCATTAGGCCAGCCACAGGGAAGATCTGTCTACAGCAACTACAAACGCAAAGCATAGAGGCTTATACCTGTGTGCTCCACCCACTGGTTCAGGCAGTAGAGACAGGCATAGCAGCCGGGAGCAGGAAACAGCTCTTTCCTCCCCCCAGGCACCAATACCACTCCCCTGCGACCCATGACATTGCTTCAGGGGCTGAGCAGCTCCAGGGAGTAGAGCTCCTGGACACTAGAGGGAGCCATATACAAATATGAAACACCAAAGGAACCTGGGTCAGAGTAACATTATTAATACAACTCCTGAGAAAGATTTAAATGACATCAACCTCATGACTCTTCCTGAAAAGAAGTTCAAAATAAAGATCATTAATGCTCATGGAGGTACGGAAAGATATACAAGAACACAAGAATGAATTTCAGTCAGAGATCCAATCTTTGAAGAGCACATTGGAGGGTATAAAAAGCAGATTAGATATGGTAGAGGAGATGATAAATGAAATATGAAATAGAAAATAGAGATGAGGAACACAAAGAAGCAGAAGCACAGAGAGTAAAAAAGATCTCTAAAAATGAAAGAATATTGAGAGAACTGTATGACCAATACAAATGGAACAATATTCGAATTATAGGGGTATAAGAAGAAGAAGAGAAAAAGGGGTAGAAAGTGTTTTTGAGGAAGTAATTGCTGAAAACATCCCCAATCTGTGGAAGGAGGTAGACTCTCAGGCCATGGAGATGCACAGATCTCCCAACACAAGGGACCCAAGGAAGACAACACCAAGACATATAGTAATTAAAATGGCAAAGATCAAGGATAAGGACAGACTATTAAAAGCAGCCAGAGACATAAGTAGGATCACATAAAGGAAAGCCCATCAGGCTATCATCAGACTTCTCAACAGAATCCTTACAGGCCAGAAGGGAGTGGCATGATGTATTTAATGCAATGAAGTAAAAGGGCCTCAAACCAAGAACACTTTATCTGGCAAGATTATCATTTACATTTGAAGGAGGGATTAAACAATTTCCAGATAAGCAAAAGCGGAGAGAATTTACCTCCCATACACCATCTCCACAGTGTATTTTGGAGGGACTGCTACAGATGGAAGTGTTCCTAAGGTTTAATAGCTATCACCATAGGTAATAAAACCACAGTAAAAATAGTAGAACAGCTAATAACTAAGAAAATGCAAAATTAAATTAACTATCCCCAAAGTCAATCAAGGGATAGATAAAGAGTACAGAATATGATACCTAATATATAAAGAATGGAGAAGGAAGAAAAAGGAGGACAAAAAAAACAAAGAACCTTTACATTCTGTTTGTAATAGCATATTGAGTTCAGTTAGATTCTCAGACAGTAAGGAAGTTAACCTTGAACCTTTCATAACCACAAATCTTAAAGACTGCAATGCCAATAAGTACATACCTACCAATAATCACCCTAAACATAAATGGACTGAATGCACCAATCAAAAGACAAAGAGTCACTGAATGGACAAAAAAGCAAGACCCATCTATATGCTGCCTACAAGAGACTCACTTTAAACTCAAAGACATACACAGTCTAAAAGTGAAGGGATGGAAAAAGGCATGCCATGCAACTAATAGGGAGAAAAAAGCTGGAGTTGCAGTACTTGTATCAGACAAAATAGACTACAAAACAAAGAAAGTCACAATAGACAAAGAAGGAAATTGCGTAATGATAAAAGGGTTAATACAACAAGAAGATATAACCATTATAAATATCTATGCACCCAACACAGGAGCACCTACATATGTGAAACAAATACTAACAGAATTAAAGGGGGAAATCGAATGCAGTGCATTCATTCTAGGAGATTTCAAAACACCACTCACTCTGAAGGACAGAACAACCAGACAGAAAAGAAGTAAGGAGACAGAGACACTGAACAATGCAATAGAACAGATGGAAGTAACAGACATATACAGAACTCTACAACCAAAAGCAGCAGAACACACATTCTTTTCAAGTGCACGTGGAACATTTTCAAGAATAGATCTTATACTAGGCCACAAATAGAGCCTTGGTAAATTAAAAAAGATTGAAATTGTACCAACCAGTTTCTCAGACCACAAAGGTATGAAACTAGAAATAAATTATGCAAAGAAAAGGAAAAATACCACAAACACATGGAGGCTTCACAACATGCTCCTAAATAACCAATGGATCAATGACCAAATAAAAACAGAGATCAAGCAATATATGGAGACACATGTCAACAATAATTCAACAACGCAAAATCTGTGCGATGCAGCAAAGGCCATGCTAAGAGGAAAGTATATTGCAATACAGGCCTACCTCAGGATGAAAGAACAATCCCATATAAACAATATAAACTCACAATTAACAAAACTAGGAAAAGAACAAATGAGGCCCAAAGTCAGTAGAATGAGGTACATAATAAAGATTAGAGCATAAATAAATAAAATAGAGAAGAATAAAACAATAGAATCAATGAAAGCAAGAGCTGGTTCTTTGAGAAAATAAACAAAATAGATAAATCCCTAGCCAGACTTTTTTTTGGGGGGGGCGGTTTAAAAAGGTTTTATTGATATACACTCTTATGAAGGTTTCACATGAAAAAACAATGTGGTTACTACATTTACCCATATTCTCAAGGCCCCAACGATACGGCAAAACAGTAACCGTCCATCAGTGTAGTAAGATGCCACAGATTCACTATTTGCCTTCTCTGTGTTACACTGTTTTCCCCTTGATTGCCCACACCATGTGTACAAAACATAATGCCCCTCAATCACCTTCTCCCACCCTCCCCACCCACCCTCCAACACCACTGCCCTATCGTAACTGCTAGTTCCTTCTTCGAGTCTCTGAGTCTGCTACGATTTTGTTCCTTCAGTTTTGCTTCGTTGTTACACTCCACAAATGAGGGAAATCATTTGGCACTTGTCTTTTTCGGCCTGGCTTATTTCACTGAGCATAATATCCTCCAGCTCCATCCATGTTGTTGCAAATGGCAGAATTTGTTTCTTTCTTATGGCTAAATAGTATCCATTGTGTATATGTACCACCTCTTCTTTATCCATTCATCTACTGATGGACACTTAGGTGGCTTCCATATCTTGGCTATTGTAAAAAGTGCTGCAATAAACAGGGGTGCATATGTCTTTTTGAATCTGAGAAGTTGTATTCTTTGGGTAAATTCCAAAGAGTGGGATTCCCGGGTCAAATGGCATTTCTATTTTTAGTTTTTTGAGGAACCTCCATATTGCTTTCCGCAATGGTGAACTAGCTTACATTCCCACCAGCAGTGTAGGAGGGTTCCCCTTTCTCCACATCCTCGCCAGCATTTGTTGTTCCTAGTCTTTTGGATGGTGGTTATCCTTACTGGAGTGAGGTGATATCTCATCGTGGTGTTAATTTGCATTTCCCTGATGACTAGTAATGTGGAGCATCTTTTCATGTGTCTTTTGGCCATCTGAATTTCTTCTTTGGAGAACTGTCTCTTCATATCCTCTGTCTATTTTTTGATCAGGTTATTTGCTTTTTGGGTGTTGAGGCGTGTAAGTTCTTTATATATTTTGGATGTTAACCCCTTGTCAGATATGTCATTTACAAATATATTCTCCCATACTGTAGGATACCTTTTTGTTCTGTTGATGGCGTCCTTAGCCATACAGAAACTTTTTAGTTTGATGTAGTCCCATGAGTTCATTTTGCTTTTGTTTCCCTTGCTCGAGGAGATGCATTCAGGAAGAAGTTTCTCATGCTTATATTCAGGAGATTTTTGCTTATATTGTCTTCTATGAGCTTTATGCTTTCATGACTTACATTCAGGTCCTTGATCCATTTCGAGTTTACTTTTGTGTATGAGGTTAAACAATAATCCAGTTTCATTATCTTGCATGAAGCTGTCCAGTTTTGTCAACACCAGCTGTTAAAGAGGCTGTTATTTCCCCATTGTATGTCCACCCTAGCCAGTCTTATCAAGAAAAAAGGAGAGTACACTCACATAAGCAGAATCACAAATCAGAAAGGAAAAATCACTACAGATACCACAGAAATACAAAGAATTATTAAAGAATACTATGAAAAAATATATGCTCAGAAATTAGATAATCTAGAAGAAATGGACAACTTTATAGAAAAATACAACCTTCCAAGACTGACCCAGAAAGAAAAAGAAAATCTGAACAGACCAATTATGAGCAAAAAACTGGTAAACAACCTACCTAAGAACAAAACTCCTGGACCAGATGACTTCACCACTGAATTTTATCAAAACATTTAGTGAACACGTAATACCCATCCTCCTTAAAGTTTTCCAAAGAGGAGAAGAAGAGAAAATACTTCCAAACTCATTCTATGAGGCCAGCATCACTCTAATACCAAAACCAGGCAAAGACACCACCAAAAAAGAAAATTACAGACGAATATCCCTGGTGATAATAGATGCAAAAATACTCAAAAAATACTAGCAAACCGAATTCAAAAATACATCAAAAGGATCATCCATCATGATCTAGTAGGATTTATTCCTACAAGGGATTCAAGGATGGTACAACATTCGAAAATCCATCAACATCATCCACCCTAGCAACAAAAAGGACAAAAACCACATGATCATTTCCATAGATATTGAAAAAGCATTTGACAAAATTCAACATCCGTTCATGATAAAAACTCTCAACAAAATGGGTATAGAGGGCAAGCACCTCAACATAATAAAGGCCATATATAACAAACCCACAGCCAACATTATACTTAACCGTGAGAAGCTGAAAGCATTTCCTTTAAGATCGGGAACAAGAGAAGGATGTCCACCCTCCCCACTTCTGTTCAGCATGGTACTGAAGGTCTTAGCCATGGCAATCAGACAACACAAAGAAATAAAAGGCATCCAGATTGGCAGCAAAGAAGTTAAACTGTCCCTGTTTGCAGATGACATGATATTGCACAGAAAAAACCCTTAAGAATCCACTTCAAAACTACTAGATCTAATATCTGAATTTAGCAAAGTTGCCGAATACAAAATTAATATGCAGAAATCTGTGGCATTCCTATACACTAACAGTGAACTAGCAGAGAGAGAAATCAGGAAAGAAATTCCATTCACAGTTGCATCAAAATGAATAAAATACCTAGGAATAAACCTAATCAAGGAAGTAAAAGACCTATACTCTGAAAACTACAGGACACTCATGAGAGAAATTAAAGAAGATACCAATAAATGGAAACACATCCTATGCTCATGGATAGGAAGAATTAATATTGTCAAAATGGCCATCCTGCCTAAAGCAATCTACAGAATCAATGCAATTCCTATCAAAATACCAACAGCATTCTTCAAAGAACTAGAGAAAATTGTTCTAAAATTCATATGGAACCACAAAAGACCCCAAATAGCCAAAGCAATCTTGAGAAGGAAGAATAAAGCTGGGGGAATTATGCTCCCCAACTTCAAGCTCTACTACAAAGCCACAGTACTCAAGACAATTTGGTACTGGCACAAGAAAAGACCCACAGACCAGTGGAACAGACTAGAGAGCTCTTATATAAACCCAACCATATGTGGTCAATTAATATATGATATAGGAGCTATGGACATACAATGGTGAAATGACAGCCTCTTCAACAGCTGGTGTTGGCAAAACTGGACAGCTTCATGCAAGATAATGAAACTGGATTACTGTTTAAACTCATATACAAAAGTAATCTCGAAATGGATCAAGGACCTGAATGTAAGTCATGAAACCATAAAACTCTTAGAAGACAACATAGGCAAAAATCTCCTGAATATAAGCATGAGAAACTTCTTCCTGAATGCATCTCCTCGAGCAAGGGAAACAAAAGCAAAATGAACTCAGGGGACTACATCAAACTAAAAAGTTTCTGCACAGCAATGGACACCAACAATAGAACAAAAGGCATCCTACAGTATGGGAGAATATATTTGTAAATGACATATCTGACAAGGGGTTAACATCCAAAATATATAAAGAACTTACACGCCTCAGCACCCAAAAAGCAAATAACGATTAAAAAATGGGCAGAGGTATGAAGAGACAGTTCTCCAGAGAAGAAATTCAGATGGCCAAAAGACACATGAAAAGATGCTCCTCATCATTAATCATCAGGGAAATGAAAATTAAAACCACAATGAGATATCACCTCACTCCAGTAAGGATGGCCACCATCCAAAAGACTAAGAACAACAAATGCTGACGAGGATGCGGAGAAAGGGGAACCCTCCTACACTGCTGGTGGGAATGTAAGCTAGTTCAACCACTGTGGAAAACAATATGGAGATTCCTCAAAAAACTAAAAGTAGAAATGCCATTTGACCCGGGAATCCCACTCTTTGGAATTTATGCAAAGAATACAACTTCTCAGATTCAAAAAGACATATGCACCCCTGTTTATTGCAGCACTTTTTACAATAGCCAAGATATGGAAGCAACCTAAGTGTCCATCAGTAGATGAATGGATAAAGAAGAGATGGTACATATACACGATGGAATACTATTCAGCCATAAGAAAGAAACAAATCCTATGATTTGCAACAACATGGTTGGAACTGGAGGATATTATGCTCAGTGAAGTAAGCCAGGCCGAAAAAGACAAGTGCCAAATGATTTCCCTCATTTGTGGAGTGTAACAACGAAGAAAAACTGAAGGAACAAAATAGCAGCAGAGTCAGAGACTCCAAGAAGAACTAGTGGTTACCAAAGGGGAGGTGTGTGGGAGGGTGAGTGGGGAGGGTGGGAGAAGGGGATTGAGGGGTATTATGTTTAGTACACATGGTGTGGGCGATCAAGGGGAAAACAGTAGCACAGAGAAGGCAAATAGTGAATCTGTGACATCTTAGTACACTGATGGACAGTGACTGCTTTGGGGTATGGGTAGGGTCTTGATAATATGGGTAAATGTAGCTAACCACATTGTTTTTTTCATGTGAAACCTTCATAAGAGTGTATATCAATAATACCTTAATCAAAAAAATCTCTCTCTGTCCTCAGTGATTAATGACTTCAAAATCTTTAAAAGATTATCACTTGAAAGGAATAAGTAACCAATAAAGTAACCAATCTACTTGCTTTCAAAGTTCAGTGTTTGACCAACCTGCTGAGCAGGTAGGTGAGGAATGGAAATAACAAAGTTCAAAACAAAAGGTGGTTAATTTTGACGTAATGACTTATCCACTAAGGACTGTAAGCACAGTGCCCATGATTTTAGGGACCCACAGAAATGGTTTAGTAATTTCGTTTTAAATCAGAAGAAAAAAGTGAATAATATAATGCTAATGAAGATGTAATAGCAATGTGAGCCAGTATTATATTCATCCTTATACAAATGCAATTTTAAAATATAACTTTTAATACTTTTTATACAGGAAAGGACCTATGAAGGCACAGTACCTAGGTTTCATGAGTTATCATATAGCACTTTTAGTCATTATAAATGTTAAGCAATTATTTAAATGAAGGGATAATTAATTAAAGTTAAATAAATTTGAGCTGTCTAGATAAAGTATTTAGTTGCCAATATTGAACTATAAAAATTTAATTATCTCAAAATTTAATTTACACTAGTCAACTTCATGTAATAAGTCTTCATACTAAAGGAACCTGAATTTACTTACAATAGTATTAAACTGTTAAGAAATAATCCTTTATAGACCTGAAATCAAATTCTTAGGCAGCATATTTTATCACTGTAAAAAGCAAAAGCAAATAGACTAAAATAGTTCTAAACAAAACATTGTTCTCTAATTTATGCCCCATAAACACTGATGTTTGTGTAAGGGCATTTATTAGAACACAATGTTGAAATACTGCAGTGTATCTCAAGGAAACTTTTTAGTGAAATATCAAAAAATAAATATTAAATTGCAAGCAGGGATTAATGACAAGGAATGATCATAAGTAAAAATGTGGTAATAGTAGGCAAGAAATAACTCAGGCATATTTAAAAGATATCCTAAAAAGAACTTTTATTCAATACAGCCTAGAGAAAAACTTTGGGAACCAGTCATTCATTCAACTACCATTTATTAAATAATATACATTTCTTAACCTACAATCCCAACTAAAGAATGAAAATGATGTTCTACTAAGAGATGTATCATTTAACTTAGAAGGGACTGGCTTAAGTATAATCAGACAATCATCTTTCTCAGTTAACTTAGAAAAAGTATTATCAAATTGTCCCATTTTGCTGTAACAGCTTTATAAATCCCAATGATATTTTAAAATTCATAAATATTAAAGATGTAAGAAAATTGCTAAATTACATAAACAATATCTCCCTTTCCACATTACAAACTCATTTTCGATTTTACCATCTAAAATACAAATTAGGACTATTATTATGAGGATCTTATATGCCTTTAGTAAGTGAGATGATTTAGTTTTAGCTTTTAGGAATATCTGCCATTGTAAGTCCATTTAAGTTAAAAAATGTTGTAATTTTGATGAGTGATGGTGGTTTTCTGACAATTCAATTACTTTGTACACTTGGCTCTTTCATCTTCACCGACAAATTTGAGAGTTGAAAAGGGAAGCAGGAAAAGAAGTTAATATAATTAAATGTGATTCAAATAAATTGTCTGAAGGCTTGTTACGTACTAGTGCTTCAATCAGAGACCTGACATAAGCTCATGCTATTGTCATGACTGTACTTCAGAACAATTATCATGGAGTTTGTATGGAGAATAGTTTGGACCAAATAAAGACTGGGATCTTGGAAAGTATATTGGTAATAGTAATGAAGAATACAATGAACATGAAAAAGACTGTGGAAGCACCATTTTTAAAATGATTGAGCCAATTGATTTTATTTGGGGTTTAGGATAAAAGGCAGGGTCAACTTGGACTAACAAAATTTTGACTGATGAGTTGATTGGGCTCCTAGTATACAGTGATTACACGAAGTAGGTACATTTTGAGTGGGAGGATACGACATGGTGAGTTCTGAGTTCATATTTTGAATTTGATAATATGCAGTAAGTAGTTAGCTATACCAATCTAAAACTAATTCAGGGAAAGAAATACTGATGAAAAAATACACAGTTCTTTGAACTATGGATGTGAATGAAGTCACACATATGGAAATGAGAATCAGGGGGACACCAACATATGAGACAACAGTATAAGAAGAACCAATAAAGGGATTGTAGATATGCTATAGAGGAGTTGGATCCAATACTAATTAACACAAAAAAGGATTTTTAGGAAAATCACAGTGGATTAAGAAATTTATGGGAAAAGAGAAAGTGAAACACAAAATGTCACAAAGGTTTAAATGAAGCTCATCTCTTGATTTATTTTCTTCCCTTTATAGCTGTCTTGCCAATGGGTTTCATCCTCAGAAAAGTTCCCTATGGATTCAGTGAGACCGAGGAATTACAATGGAATGTTCTTGGCAAAAAGGGGTTTATTACCTGGCTTTGTTTCCCAGCGATAGGTCGAGCACTGGAATTACATCTGCATCCAATGGTCTGCAGGTCTGTAATCCTCCTTCATCTCTGCCTCTGCCCAGAGCTCTGGGCAGAGCTCTTTATATAGTGACTCAGTCAATAAAAGCTTGTTGCCTATGGGTGTGGAAACAGTAGCCTAGCAGCAGGCCCATTACATCATCAAGTAGTTTAGGTTCAGGTGAAGATCCTGGCCATAGAAACTTAGACCTTTCCCACAGTAGCCCTTTAAAAAGAGAAGAAAAGTTATCATAGGATCAAAGGATCATGGTTGGAGAAAGCAATGGGAGAGATCAAAATATGTTCAAATGCTGATGGGAAAAAACCTTTAGAGAAAGTTGAAAATAGAATGAAAAATTTACCAATCAGTTTACTTGAGATAGATGTGGGCCCATAATACAAGAAGAGATATCACTTTAGACAGGAATTTGTTCTCTTATTGAATGCCCTTGTTTTGCCAATGGGTTTCAGCCCCAGGCAAGTTCGCTATGGATTCAATGTGACCGAAGAAATTGACAGCAAAACGTTCTTTGGGGTGAAAGGGTTTATTACCCATCTTGTTCTACCTGCAGTAGGTCGATCACTAGCGTCTCTGCCTTCGCCCAGAGCACCGGGCCGAGCTCTCTATATAGCCCAGTAATAGCTTATTGCCTAAAGGTGTGGAAGCAGTAGCCTAGCAACAGGCCAGTTACATCATCAAGTGGTTTAAATTCAGTGAGGATCCTGGCCATAGGAACCCCAACTTCCCCACAGCCCTCTATGGTTCTGAGTTATTTATATATATTAACTCATTTTCTGTAGGAGGTAAATAAGAGTTTCTCCTCAGAATTATGTTGTTTATATGTAGGAGTATAATGGGTTAAAAGTAGAATATATGATAGGGACTACAAGAGACAAAAGACAATCTGAAATGGTCTCTATGCAAAATTACTAGATAATATCAACTACATTGGACTGGGCAACAGGAATCTGCAAAGACACAAAGAAGAGGGGCCAGATTTTCCTCATCTTGCTCAGGGACTCCTGGAAAAACAAGAGAAGGTAGAATATGAGAACTGTCTCACACCAGAGTGTTCCAGGTAGATGGGACAGAAGTATCAGGAGACAGAGGAAGTAGTCAGAAGTGACCCGGCAGAATGGAGCGAAAGAACAGGTCTCAATAAAGTGAAAGAAATGGGGAACTGGGAAAAGGAGAGGAAGACCACAAGAATATGAGGTTGCAGTCACAGACAGATGCTGTCTTTCTTTTAAGATTTAAGTTTCAGAGAAATCCATAATGACGGGAGCGAAACTGTGGCTGTGGGAGTGTATGTTAAAGTAGAGTGGAGATGTAGGTCATTGGAGCTAAGGAGCTATAAGGCAACGTAAGTCATGATGCAAGGTGTGAAATCACCCCAGATTCTGGGAGACCTTGCTGTCAGGGGAGTGTCATCAGTCAGATGCTCTGAATGGATTTTAAAGTATGGGAGTAGGGAGAGTAGCAGCCCTAGGGTGAGAAAGAATGTGGAATGTAGAACATAGATGACTCAACATGGTAATGAATCTACTAATTTTTGAGTTCAAGAAAATAAAAAGTGTGTTTCACACAGAGAAAAATAATTCATTTATTACTTCACTTTTCATTGTCCAAATTACTCTGTAAAAAGTCTTTGCCTTGTCATCTTCTTTTCCTAGCAAGAGTCAGCTCTGCATAGATTAGTGGAATAAGAATATCAAATACAAAGGATTTGTTGTCTTTCAGGCATCATTCTATGGGGGTTTTAACCCAATTTAATTTCACAATAATCTTATGAAGTAGATATTACTATAATCTACTTGCAGATTTAAAAATTGGAAGTCCAAAGAAGTTAAGTAAACTTTCTCACAGTTACACAATTAGATATAATAGATCCCTCATTTGAATAAGCATGAAAAGTTCATCTAAGATCATTAATAAATCTTAATTAGGTGAGCCTAGTAAGAGGAGAGTGTTTCCCAAACATCTGCTTCACTAATCAGTAGATTTAGTCTGCTATCTGAGGTGATCACCAAAAGCAGTTACTTCCCTTGCCATGAGATTCCTGTTAAGATTTGGCCTCAGTTTTCCAGTGCATCACTTCTACTTCTTTTGATACGATGAAACTATGTCCTATATGGCAATAAATTGTGTCTCCCTAGTTCTTGCCTCTTCTCTACACCCAGAGCCTGTTAATTATTCCAAATCTAGCTGAAATTCTGGATGTGGTTGTGCCTTAGGCAGATTGGTTTCTAGGAACCATGACAATTTCCATTGCAGGGGGCCTTGATCTGACCAGAAGATTGGAAACCCTTGATAAGACGCTTTACATAACAAGTTGTTGGTCATACCCTACATGAGGTTCTGAAGGCATCATAGACAAAGAAAGATTCTCAAATAACATACTAATTTTAAATATATTAACCAAACAGCACATGTTGAGCAAGTGTTCCCTTTTCACTGGTTTTATCAGGATTTTTTAACTTCTCATTTTTACACTGAAATCACTTTTCAAGCTATTAAATACCTCAAAATCACCCTTTTGTATACCGCAAACTGCAATGCAAACAAGAAGGCATATCATGTAAACAGTGACAGTTCTATTATTTAGTTAAGTAATAGAATATATTTTACATAAAATGGAACAATATTAAAGGGAGTAATAAATGGTAGTTCAAAATGGGATTAAAGACATGACAGAACAGATGTCTTTTCTCTCTTTTCCTTGAGGCACCAGCTTTCTCATATTAAATATTAAAGGTTATAAACAATGAAATGGAAAATCAAAGCAAGATACCATCACTTAGGTGCTTATCAACAGACATCAATGCACTGGGTTGTTTTAACATGAAAGTATTTTTTAATGAAAGCACATCTCACCTATGGTAAATTAGAGAAGACATCATAGAGTTTTTATGCCATGTGCTATCTGTAGTGATAACAAAGGTAAGTCAACAATTTAGAATTACAAAAGAGAATGTACATAAACTAGATTAGAAAGATAAAAGTCTAGGTCAAATAAGGCAATACTTAACACATCTCTTAGTGATTTTCTCAAAGTTAAGGAAGTGTTTATCCAACTATAATTTTTACAGGATTAGTATATTCAGCTCTCTGTCAACAGCTTCCAGGAATGGACTGATGATATTTTCCTTGTCTTCTTATCTGCCTGAGTGTATAGAGTACTATAAACCCTCTCTGACACATTCAGATAACTTGCAAGAAGATAAAGGACCACAAATCAGATATGGCTTGCCATAGGAAGCCAACCAGGTCACAAAGGGTACCTGTCTTTCGCTGTAAAAGGTTTTGCATTTGTGAACATAAATTTATACTAACATTTACTATAACAAATATTCCAAGACATGCTATCATTTGGAGGGTAAGTGTAAATACCTTTGCTATCTATATCGGAAAAGAGTTGTATGGTTTATTAGGAGGAAATTAATGTCGCCTGACCATTTCAGGAGATCACTAACATATTTTTCCTAAGTAGTAATAAGGCTTAGGGGAAAAAAAGCTTAGGATATTGTAATGTTCTAAACATCAATAATAATGTTTTTCAAATATTTATAGTCATTAGGACTGAGTTATGATTTGTCATCTTTTATTTCTAATGTAAATGTGGAGACAATGAAAAGATACAATAATGAACCTTTGTACTGTGTCCACCCAACAGAGTCAAAGTGTTATTGCTCAAGAAATAGCAATGCAAACATGGTATTTTAAAGGAATTAGTAACAAATAGGGAGGAGATGATTGCCTAGGGCAAAGGTGAGGACTGTTAACTTCAGATGGTCATTAATCCCCAGAAAATGTTTTGCACTTATTATTGCCTCTACATATTGGAATAGGAAACAATGCAGTGATTATGAGATCTTTTTATTGCAAAATTGATTGTTACAAATTCCTATGGAGGATTTCCCATGTTAACATAGTGAGTTATTTACCTAACCTTTCTGATGTTACTCATAAAATGTATACAAAATACCAAAACCAGCAAACCACCTAAAGTCCTGCCAGAATATTTATAGGATATAATAATAATAAAGATAAATGGCAGGTTTATTGAACATTTCATAAACTATGATTCTATCCAGTCTCTGACAATTCTCAGTTGTGCAACCTTGGGCAAATTGCTCTTTGAATTTAGTTTCCTCAACCACATAGTAATGGGGTAAATACTAAAGATAATATAAACTGTTGCACAGATTAACTAAAGCTGCATATGTAAAGTCCTTAGCATAAAACACTGTACATATTTAGGACTCAATAAATGTTATCTCAGTCTCTAGTTTCCTAACCACCTGGAACTTAATTGGGTACCCAGGTGCAATGAATGAAACAGTAGCAAATGCACTCACTGTCCTCAAAGAGTCCTAAAAACATATATCAAAATGTGCTCCAAGGAGAAAAGTCTCTCAATATGTTCTGAAAAAAAAAAACAAAAAGCACTTTATAGCTAAGGAAATGTATGAATTAGATTAGGTAGGTAGATATATAATTACATGTATACACACACACACACACACACACACATATATATCCTTTCTGGTATATTCATAATACACAGTATCATATTGAAGAATCTGAGAGACACTGTAATAAAAAGTCTACTTAATACTTATCTGACAGGGGAGATACCATGATCACAAAGGTGGTTTTCCCAGGGTGAGGCTTACCCAGTACTTCAGATGTGCTGACCCCTGTGATTTTGCCAAATGTGGGAAACTCGACTGCATAATTTGTGGTAGTAGGGGACTGTGTTCATGCTTTTCCCTGATTAAAAAAAAAAAGAAAAAAGTCTATTTAATTTTAGTTGTTTCTCTTTCACCCCTATGACACACTTAAGGAAGTTTTCAAGAACAAACCTTGAGAAATATCACCTTACAGTTTACTGAAGAGATAACTGATCATACATATTCTATTAATAAAAAAATCTTGAATAGTACAAGACCTGAAGCTTGCTTGTGTATATTATCACATTTAATCAAAACTAATACCTGAAAAGGTCATTCAGGATTGAGCTGTAATAGCAAGAGAAAGTCTGAACTGCTGGAGAAAACTCCTCCATAAAGGAAACCACACTAGAGATGGGTCTTGAAGGATTTGAAAAGTTGTCTAGCATCATCCCTTGAGACAACTGAAAGGGAGAGGTGCTAGGCATGCTAATGTGGTCACATACCAGAATCTGCTAGACCTCACTTAACACTGGCTTCCATGTTGCGGTTTTGACTTACTCTCTGGGATATCTCAGACATGCTCTGAGCCCAGCCCTGTTGGGAAAAATCAAACTTGCTTGTTTTGGCATGTAGAAACATATACTGTGCCTTTTTCTGCCCAAAATTTTTTCAGGAGAAATGGATGATTCTTTTGGAGTTTCTATATCTTTTTGACTGAGAATACTATGTTTTACTGAGAATTCTACCCATGTAGTGTGGCCACTAACTCAGTAAAACTCATCCTTGAAACCTCATGTTAACAATTCACAGCAGAAATTTAGGACTTTAAACATGGAACACTTCCACTATAATTTTTTTCCTTTTTAGATTCTCAACCCTCCCTTACCTTCTCCCCCACATACACACAGTGACCCTTGGGTGGTTTCCCTAAGCCATTGGAAGTAAGTTGATAGGTTAGTTTAGGGCCTAATTCCAAATGTACTCCAAACAGATAAGGAAAGAAATTAATCAATATTCACAAGGTGATACTCTTTATTATTTGTCTTATGAAATGTACATGACGTTGCCATCATTTTGGCAAAGTAAAGGAATCATTGAAAGGTTACTATGAGGATTCCCTGCATTAATTTCATATGCTATTTAGAAGACCATGAAATAAGAGATAGCCAAGCTACAGAGACATCTTTCTCCCACAGGCTGAGATTAAGTTCACGATTATGCTATCCCCATTTAGTTCTGGCATAGAATCCAGGTTCTTGCAAGAAAATCCAAAGAGATAGTAACACAGAATTAGATATGCAGAAATAGTAGACAACTAATTTCTTTTGCTCATCCAGGACATTCCATTAAAATGATGATTTAATACTAGTCCAGTGTATTTCCAGCATACCTTTATTGATTTAATTACTTAAAAAGTATGATTAAGTTAATTAAGCAGCTATCCATACCAGGAACTATTGTGGGTGCTAGACCTAGGTGCCTTCAAGTTGCTTACAGTTTAGTCAGGGAGACAGATGAGTATATTTATAATCATAATTCTGTGGACTAAGTGTCAAAATAGAAGAGGACTGGAAGTGACATGAATCATGAACAAGAGGCATGCTGAAGCAAGGCGGCCTGAACATGATTGCTGGGTTCACTCTTTTTCTATCTAAGAAAGATTCAATACAACCAGGCAATCTCAACTGTGTTGCCTCAGAGCAGATAAAGTGAAATTGGTGTCTCTACTTTAGGTAGATTTGTCACTTTTATAGAAACTTTTAAAGTGAATTTTTAATGCAGGACCAGAAATAATAAAAGAAGGCAACAATGAGTTGGTTTCATTTAATCTGGTTTGGCACAGATATCCTTTTTTTTCAAAAGCAAATCTTATGAGCGACTTTTGAAAAACAGTTGTTCAAGCTGTTTAACAGATCTTGGTCTTCTCTAAATTTTAAGATATTTAATTTTTTTTAATTCTCCAAAATTTTAAATATCATCCCTGATTCATAGATAACCAATTTACTCTAATGTAAATCCAGTGACCATAGGCACAATATATGTAGGCACAGTCTTTAATAATAAACCCATCTCCTTGTTCTCCTATAATCATTACTGCCACTCTTGGGCATCGTTATTACACTGAACACATTTTTTCCAAGATTCTATAACCCAATAGAAAAATCTTGTAAACTCAATTTTTCTTCTTTCAAAGGTTGTAATTTCATCAAACATCCAGGCCAACAAGAGGAGTAGTTTCTATTAAGGATGGGGGCTTTAACTTTCCACTTGGAGAAAAGTGAATTCCATGTTTAAATATTACTACATGTTATTATTGTAATTATTGAAAATTTAAAAATTTTGCAGATAGGGATTTATTATTATAACAATGCAGTCATTAAGCTAGTATTCCAGAGCTTTGATTCCACTACTCTATAGCCCACTCTGTGATGCGAGGGCTGAGGCTCTGCAAGTGACATTTACCCTTTTCCACCTGATCCACTAGAGTCTGCAAAGAAGCATGAGAGGATGACTAGAAAGCTCTTTCCCATTTTCTCCCTTTTTCTTGTTTGTACCTTCCTGTTTCTGTCGAGTTACCCGAGTGCCCAAGCAGTTTGATGGAGCAACTGCAGCTGATTCTGGTAAACAGTCTTTCCAACGCGCGTGCACCAGAGTCGCTGTGCTGTCTGAGACTCCAGCACTGTCAGCTGGAATCTCCTGCAGTGTCTGGGTCCCAGGTCCAGGAGGCCCTTCCTCCCAGCTCAGCAACACAAGCTCCAGCTGAGCAATGTGTCCTTGTTTTCGACTTTTTACTTCCTGAATAGTTGATAAACAATTCTTGTAGTAAGTTCTGTCTTTTAAAATATTTGGCATGTTTTCTGTTTCCTGCCTTGTCAGAAACAGATAAAATGACTCATTGAAATAAAAATGCTTTATATTGCTATCCAGTATTTGCATACACAGACACATGCACACACACACACAATTAAATGTTTCCTAAAACAATATTCACCCTTGTTAAGTGTGATATACTCTGTTTTTAATTATTTTATTCAATATTGTTTTTTGAAACTTTTAGGAACAATCTACTAAATTGATTTATAATCCATTATTCATTCCTAAGCAGAAAATGTTCATATAAGTGAAACAGAAATAGGCAATCTGGTACTGATATCTTTGCTTACATGATGGCTTAAACCAGGTATTTTATTTGTATATATGGAATTGTATGGGAATTTTCTAACTTGAAATATGTTCAGGAAATTGGAAATAAAGCTTAACAGGAAAAGTAGGTTAAAAAAGATGATGAAAAGTAAAATTCCAAAATAAAACTAAAAGTAAAACCTCAACTATGCAAAGGAATTCTATTGGGCTGATCTGGATTAATAGTCTAACTCTTGTAATCAACATGCTAGGAAATATTGAGAAGCAAAAAATGATTCACATACACATACATACATATATAATTACTAATCACTTTCTGATTTTACTGATTTCCTGCTTATGCTGAAAGAGAATCCATCCCTAGTCACAGAGAAAATATAGTGAATAAGTCACTCAAGAGAAAACAAAAGTCTTTCAGATATCAAAATAGTCAAAATAAAATCCCGTCATTTGTCTACTCCAGAGCTCTAATAAATTAATGATAGTCCATATCCTCAGGAAAATTGAAAAAAGTTATTGTCAAATCATCCAATGTTGTTCCATCTATAACATATATAATGTGGGGTACTAATGCAGTGGAAGAGACGTTGACACTGTGGCATAGTACATGTCAAGAAATACTTTAAAACAAGTTGACTGACCAAAATAATCGTGTTTTTTCTGCAGAATGGGAACATAATGAGATTTTCATTCCTCATCTTCATCTCACCTCTATAAGAATTCTAGGAAAGAATGTTATGAACTCCTAAATCTGTTTAAAAATTATGTTTTACTTACTTACAAATGTGGTTATAACTCAAGATGTAGACTAGTTCAGATAACTCTTCAACCAATTTTATAATGACCAGGAATTACTGTGGCATTTAGTGACTTGTGCTATTTATTGTTAATGGATTTTTCTACTTGGATTATATTAAATCATAGAAAGAATATCCAAGTAAATTTAGTCAAGTGAAAGAAGTCACTGTTTTTAGCCTGGAGACTAAAAGCTTAGAATAAAGGCAACTTTAAGTAATAGCTATCAAAAACCAATATTACCTTTTTTTACTTCAACTACATCATGCCTTCCTTCCTATTTCATATAAAATTAAAGTTTGTCTTCTACCTATTTCTCTACTCCTGTCTCCCACCACGCTTACCATATACAAATTTGTTAGCCACCTCCCCTACCCTCATCTCATCCCCACACATAAAAGAGGCAGTATAACATAGTAATTTAGAATTCATATTTTGGGGTCAGACGGTATAGATTTAAATAAATCCAGACCTAACCATTAAGTGCTTATTTCTTGGGCCTATTACTTAACATCCTCAAGTTCAGTTTATTTCAAAGGGAATACTAAGGCCCCTAACCTCAAACTGTGCTTACAAAATTAAACAAAATGATGCTTCTATAGCACTAAGCAATTGCTAAATGCATACTAACTATTTTTATTATTAGCATTATTATTTCTGTGATGGTGACAATTATGAGAAGAAGTAGGAAGTGGGCTTCTGCTTGTAGCGTACCCTCCTCCTACAATGCCTGTCCACCTTCACTCACCCTCTGTGATGTTTATTTTCTCATGTGTCAAGTTTATTGGGTCTAGACAGCTAGTAAAACATTATTTCTGGGTGTGTCTCAGAGGAAAGAGATTAGCATTTGAATTGAAAATTTGGTAAAGCAGATGGCCTTTCCCATCATGGGCAGGCATAATATAAAATCCATGGAACACCTGGATAGAACAAAGAGGCCGAGGAAGGGCAGGCTCTCTTGCTCTGCTTGAGCTGAGATGACCATCTTCTCCTGGCTCTAGACATCGGTGCTCCTGATTCCTTGGAAACTCTTTCAACGAACTATTCTCAGGCATCAGACCTGGATTAAATTATATCACCACCTTTCCTTGTTCTCTAGCTTGTAGATGGCAGATCGTGGCCCTTCATGGAGTGTATTGAGCCAATACCTACAATAATTCTCCTTATATATATATATGTATATACCTTATTGGTCTGTTTCTCTGGAGAAGCCTTATATACATACCTAATTATACTTGCCCTTCATATTCAGTTCAGGTATTGTCTCTTCTAGAAAACACTCTCCAAAGCTGCTGATTGAGTGAAACAAAATGCTCTCACAGCACATACAATTTTATGGATACATACCATAAGCCCTTTGGGTTTGCCTGTTTGGGTTGCCTGATGTGGGTAAAACTGCAATATTTCCAGATTGCAATAGTTAGTGCTTCTCCGTATCAATAGGTGTTTCCAAGGGTTGGAGAGAAGTACTGCAATAGAAGGACATCAATAGGAGATTACAAGGGTTGGGGAGTGAGGGTATATCTGGACCAGAGAGGTTGGGTGGAGTCCCTTTTTGTAGCCGGGTCACGAGAGATAAGCACAAGCAGAAGTGGATGACAGCTTGTGGGCAATAAATGGGTTTCTCCCACTTTATCTCTCCCTTTGACTGATTTCAGCTTCAAAGGTTATTTGCCCTGTGCTGGGAACATATTTCTTCCGGGAGTTACACCTGGCGGTAGTTGGCAGGACCTCTGAACCTAAAATCTGTCTTCATGGGTGTGAAGCTTGGGCAGGCTCTTCCCTAAGGATGATGGGGAGATACCCGGAAACTGCCATGTGGGTGGTGAAGGGGTCCCAATGGCTGCAGCAGTGGAGGATGCAGCTTCTCCCGGGAGTCCCCCATCAGTGGAGCTTCGACTTCAGTAGCCTCTACTGGGGAATTGATCTAGGATAAAGCATGTCCTAGATGGGTGGTCCCTTCCCCAGAATTGGGGAAGGGTGGAGACACTGGAAGCTGTGGAATTAGTCCTCTGTGAGATAGAAGACTGCTTAGAGGCCCTGAGTGGCCATGTACCAGCCAGGATTGTGGGATGTTTCTTTCTTGAGACAGTGGAAAGGATTATCAAGGAGAGAGACATATTTCGTCAACACCTGGAGGAGCTGTGCGATGTCCTATAGAATGCCCTTAAGAAAGAGAGACAGTTATTGAGAAGTCAGGTCGCATTCCTGGAAGATATGTTAGCAGCAAGGGAGGAGGCAGCAGGAGAATCTGCATTACAGGTGGCCGTGGGGGAGGGGGAAGACAGAGCCGTGACTTCAGACCTGGAGATGGCAGAAGATATGTCGGGGGAGGATGACAGAGTGGGGTCAGGGGCTTATATGTTGCCAAGTCCACCATCCAAGGCCCCAGCCTCTCCTGTATTAAAGTCCTACCCGATTGTAATTAATAGAGTAAAAACCAACAACCATGGCTTCTTGGGGGGAGGAGATGTCCCATCCACAGGTTGTGGAGCACTCCATGCTCTGCCCCATGCCCAAGGTGACCTGGTGGACATGAGCATACAGTTTTGGCAAAAGCAGTTGGAACCTCTGCCTACACGGCTTTTGCATCTCTGGGATATGGAAGTGGAAAACAACATGTTGGATTCTAAAATGGGTAGACTGGCTTCCCTGATGACTCACCCTTCCCTCCAGCAGCAGTTACAAAGTTCCCATCACACCTCAGGGAACTGGGCACATCTGGATTGGCTGACAGCAGCCATCAGGGCAGTTTGGCTTAATCGGGGTGATTAGCCATGCTTACCCAGTAGCTGGAAGATGTATGCAGAGCTCCAGCAGGTGTTACAGGAATTGGTCATGAAAAATATAATCTACACTATGGACCCCCAGAAACCCAATGAGTTGTTCACAGTAGGAATGAGAAATCTGGTTCTGCATAACGCTCCCCCATATCTCTTTGGGTCCCTAGTGACTATACTTGCCCCCCACATAAGGCAACCCATAAGTGAGGCTACTCATACTTTAGCAGATCTGGGGAAGGGTGAAACAATACGAACGTGGAAGGAAGTACAGGCTATGACTGAAAGGAGAGGTGCAAAGTCCCCATGAAGGTCTTGAGGACCCAGATGTGGGTTGAATTTTATAAAGTCTGGGGTAGTGAAAGAAAAATGTGATGGGCAGCCCAATAGGATCTTGCTAGAACTGTGGAACCAATTAAAGCCAGAGCAGCAGTTCTAGCTGCTGAGGTCCAAGACATGGAGGCCGGAGGTGAAGCCCTATGTCTGGCTTGTGTCCCTGCAAGACTTCCTGGGGGACAGTACTCAGGCTCTACTGGGCCCTCATCCCCACAGGAGGATGACTGGGCCTCACGGTTCAACTGAGGTTGGGGGTCAAGGCCCCCACCTTGGGGGATGTGGTGGGGACCAGAGCCACATGTAGAATTAGAAATTCATGGTCCCTTGTTAATGAACAACGTGTCCTAGTGCTGGTGGGCACAGGAGCTGAATGTTCTCTGATTTATGGCAACCCTGAGCATTTTCCTGGGCCCCCTACTATGATAGATAGCTATAGGCGTAAGGTAAATAAGAGTGAAGAAAGCCCAAATCCTAGGTGAGTTCAGATTTAGGGTACATGTGGTAAAGGCAGTTGTGAGGCAGCATGCCATGCACCCACCTATAGCTCTTCCTGTACCTTGGCAGGTGACCAATACTAAGCAGTATAAATTGCCTGGGTGGCAAAAAGAAATTAGGGAAACTCTACAGGAGTTGGAGGTGGACATCATAAAGCCCACTCATAGACCTTTTAATTCCCCAGTGTGGCCAGTGAAAAGGCCAGACGGCTCCTGGTGTTTGACTGTGGACTACAGGAAATTGAACAAAGTCACACCCCCTTTGCATGCTGCTGTACCCTCTATAGCAGTCCTTATAGACACCCTCAGTCGTGAACTAGGGATGTATCATATGTTGTGGACCTTGCTAATGCTTTCTTCTTTATTGACATAGCACAGGAATAGTTTGTCTTCACCTGGGAAGGCCGGCAGATGACATAGACTCTCCTTCCACAGGGATATGGCCAAGGTCTCACCATTTGTCATATATTTGTATCCCAGGATATGGCCACATGGAAGAAACCACAAATGGTGTGCCTGTGTCACTTCACTGATGCTATTATGCTGAAGAAGTCAGCAGAGCCCAGAAATAGTGTCTTGTGTGCTCTAAAAGGGCTTACACCAAGTCCCACAGCAACATGGGACAATAGCAAAGGGGCCAATACCCCTTGTCAGGTTGCACATAGACCATATAGGGTCTCTTCCCATATCACAACGGTATTGGTATGCCATGACTGTGTGGACATAGCTACTGGGCTATTGGTTGCTTTTCCTGCATGTTGTGCAGATCAGCAAACCACCAAGAGGGGCCTAGAGTGTTTCTTTCCAGCCTATGGCTGGCTGCAAATGATTAAGAGCAATCAAGGCACCCACTTTATTGAACATGCCTTACAAGAATGGGTGCAGCAATTAGGAATAAAGTGGAAGTTTCATGTACCACAGAACCTACCAGGGCAGGCATAATAGAGAAATACAGTGGTTTGTTGAAATCTGGCCTGAAGTCAGACACCAATTGTCTACAGGGCTGGTCAGTTCTGTTATGGACAGTGCTATGGCATTTGAATTACAAGCCCTGAGAAGGAGCCTTGAGCCCTGTGGACATGCTAACACACATTGCTGCCTCTCCTGTACAGCTGTATGTGCAAACAAAGGAGGAGGTGTTGAAGCCAGGATATGACCAGCAGAGCAACATCCTGCTGCCAGCCCTTACTGCATTAAACCCTGGAGACTGTTCAGTGGACGCAGCCCTGGACATTTCAAAAAATGGAGCAGTGATGGCTGGTCCTTTTGGCACCTTGGGGAAAAGGCCTGGAAGCTGTCCTCCTGTGTATTCCTGGAGTAACAACAGAGTGGCTCCCAAAGATCACAGCAGTATACCCAAAACATCCAGGAGGTTAACAGCATCTTATGGAGAAGATTTGTTTTATCTTTATGGACAGTGCATGTTCCTCCTGTAGCCCTATATATTGACCCATCTGTAACTCCTACAGGGAGTGGGGTGAAAGTCTTGTGTACTACAGTGAGACAAGATCCCATCCTGCCACTGTCCTATCAGAGGACCACTCTCTTGCATGCATCCTACCTGATGGACAAGATTTGCCCGTGCTGCTGTCATTAAAACATGTATCTTATCGCCCTTACGGTTATTTTTTTCTACCGTCCCTGTGGCCTGGACCAGCCCGCTGACTGTGTCTGCCACTTGATTATTGCTCTGAACTTCCTACCTGTTCAGCTACTGGCGTTCCGTGGAATGGACGAGCTATGGACTTAATCTTCACAGGACTTTGAATTTAGCTGAATCCTCCTCCTTTAGGATTATCATGATTTTATTGCTGTTGTTATTGTATATTATTAGTCTGGGTAAACCGCTCCAGTTTTCTCACACAGGGGCCATTGAAAAAGATGAGAAGAGGTGATTGTGAGGCAAGGTTGATGGAGGGGTGGGCTGTGGGTAAAACTGCAATATTTCCAGAATCTTGCCTGGCCTTACTATATCCCCATATCAATAGGTGTTTTCGAGGGGTGGAGAGAAGTAGTCCATCTCCATATCAATAGGTGATTGCAAGGGGTAATGGTGGCATATCTGAACCAGAGAGGTTGGGTGGGGTCCTTTTTGGCAGCTGGCTCCCAGGAGACATGGACGAGCAGAACTACACGACTACTTATAAGCAATAAATAGGTTTCTCCCGTTTTATTTCTCCCTTTGACTGATTTTAGCCTCAAAGGTTATCTGCCCTGAGCTGGGAACACATTTTCCCCATGAAGTTGCACCTGGCTTTCTCACTATGCTGTGAGTATCTCAAAAATGTAGAGAACATTTCATGTTCATCTGAGAATCACCTTTCCTTAGTCCATTGCCTTGCCCTTAATATGTTCAATATCTTTGCAATAAAACTGAGCTCCCTGAATATAAATAATCAATGATTTGTACTTGCCAATGTTGCTAGTACCATGAGTTCAGAAAAGAACCCAAATAGTGATAAATTTAACCTAATCTACCCACCACTTCTTGTTTCTTTCCTCATGTTCTTCCCTAAAAAAAAAAAGCCCTAACATTTAGCACTTAGGAAAATTTGCTCAACATCTTACTCCTTCTGGTCTTTTCCTTTTGGTGCAGTTTTTCTGTCTCACACATTCAGTGTTCTCTCTTAAACATGGTATGCTCTGAACAGCCAGCATTGCGATGATACCCTACTGATTGCTTCCAACATGCCTCCTGACAGCTATCTTCACAAATAAAATCTAAATTGAAACTATTCCAAAAGGCATCCATGACCTCAAGAAGATTTATCAGTTCTCCTGGTATATGTAGTAAATGAAATGTTGTTATTCTCTCTAAACACAAATTCCATCTGACAGATGGTGGTGTGTTATTTTAGGAAGGTAGCAGTCCACTGAGTCTTTAAGGGATTCCTTTAAGAGTCCCATTGCAACATTTCCATAAATCTTTTGCTTCTCTTTTAAGAGAATTCATGCAATAAATTTTCCATAGCATAACCACAGAGAGACTGACATCTCTTAGGGTTATGAAAATGAGATTAAGAAAATTGGTATGAAATAGTTCTGTAAGCCATCAATACTTTATAAAAATGCATGTGAACAATAAACCTTATGTTTTCCAAATAAGGTTCCTGAGAGATGCTTCTTCATAGCATCTCCGTGTCTCCATGGAACTAGCCACTTAAATTATTCTTGTTACTCAAGCATCTGTGCTTCCCCAGTGTGCTGTGCTCTTTGCCATTTTCCAATGCTGGCTGATAAAACTGAGTTTTGTAGACATCACTACCCTAATGGCACATGAAAGAAACCTGAGATACAGCTAACTTCACCTAGGGAAATAAAGGTCCATCTGTAAATTTGAACCAAAGAGATGATACTGTTTTATTAATGAATCTCCAGAGAGAGTCATTGATTAATACATGTCGCAAGGACCAGGCTGTCGGATCTGAGATGAGAAGTGATTACCAAGGAGGATTATCATTTAAGGTCATTATAGAATGACAGTGTTCAAGAAAAGGGAATGCAAGTTTTGCAAGACCAAATACTGTGCAGGCAGCAGAAATTTATACTTTCAGAAGAAGATGTCTGGACCATTTTTTCTTTGATTTGTTGAACATAAGATACCCAGCTTTTTTTGACATTTTAAGTAGATGAAAATAAAAATTACTGTACTGAATTAAAACCTGGATTGAGGTTGGTAGTTTTGCATTGAACATATTTAAATGTGTTAAATAAATGTAAATAAGCTAGACTGGCTTGATATATTCTATACACAGTTAGATTCTAAGTGAACATAGATGGTCTTTTAATATTGGAAATATAAATTGGTGCAACTTTTGGTGGGCAGTTTCTCAATAGCTAACAGTAAGTGCTACAACATTTTTGGCCTTACAAATCTACTGCTAAATTTTGGCTCCAACCTGAAGCTACAGTGTGATATTTACAATATGATTATTGAAATATGGTAAAGTAATTCAATAATAACAGACTACAGACACAATGGCTGTGTGTACACAATAATCAAAATGTTTAGTCAGTTAAACAACTATTTTTTCCTCCAAAGGGATTCTAAACAACCTAGTCTCCCTAACATTTCCCACTGAACTAATTACATCTCTGAGCTATATGGTGGACAAAAATGTTAATTTCCATCTAGGGTAGCACATATTTTATATTTACATAATATTTTATATTTCATAGTACTTTATAAATACTTTGTATGATTGTCCTGTACAGCTTTGAGAACTTTCTCAGACTTTATATCTATATTTATTTAGTTAGTTAGCAAATTAGTCAGTTTAGAGCATGAGCTATTGCTGTACTGGGTGTAATCTGCACTTATTTTTAAAATAAATTTTATTTTTGAATAATCTGACGTTTGCAGAGCAGTTTCAAAGATAGAACAGTGGGTTCTCAGATATTCCAAACAGAATTCCAGTTTCCCCTAATGTTGTTGTCTTACCTTGCAATTGTACATCTGCCAAAACTAAGAAACCAACATCAATACATTGCTATTGACTGAACCCCGGGTTGAATTTAGATTTTACCAGTGTTACCAGTAATGTCCTTATCCTGTTCCAGGGTTCAATCCAGTGACCACATTTCACTTAGTGGTTGTGTATCCTTTATTCTTCTCTGGTCTGTGTCAGGGCCTCGACGTGTCCATGGTCTTCATGAAAACCTTGGTAGTGCTGAGGGGTACTGGTCGGTATTTTGTAGTCTGTTTCTCAGTTTGGGTTTGTCTGATGTTTTTCTCATAATGAGGCTGGGGCTAATGGGTTTTGGGGAGAAGACCACCACAGAGGGGTAATTCTTACCATATTAAATCATTGATCTCTTTCCCCCTTTGGTGATCAGAAGGAATAAGAAGAGGTCATAGGTTTAAGCACTTTGTAACTTGTGGGACTCAAAAGGCAGCATTTTGGAAATTTGTGGAGCCAATTTTAATTGTCATCAAAATTAAGGGACACATAGGCATCCAGTGGTAATTGCCAGGGATTCTGGATGGTCTGCAATGTGCAGGGTTCTTCTGCTAAGGATGCCAGGCTACATTCCACACAAAAGTGAATGCCCCAGCAGACATTCCTTTAGATGAAAAATTTATTTATAACTATCAGAGCCTAGAAATGGACTCTGTTATACAAACAAACAGAAAATATTTTTCACAGATTTAATTATACACTGAAGTTTTCAGGGCTATAACAGTCATGAATACTAAGGTAAGATTGTTCATTATATTTAGGAATATTAACAAAGTTTTGCTCATCAATTTGGAAAATCATGTCACTGATTGTAACGTCACTCACAATATTTGAATTGCCAGTTAAGCTATGACAGTATGCATTTGTAGCTATTGCATTTATGTGATTATGTGTGTAGGAAAAATGTGTCTGTGTGGCCTTTTTAAAATGTCAAATAAAATGGTGATGATAATATTCAGGTGAATATCATTGTTTCCCTTTCATAGTTCAGTAAAAGCATTACAATGATTTTTGAAATAACGTGTGTGGGTTATAGTTTGTAATGAATATCAGAATCATAAAGGTGTATTAAAATATTTATCATAAAGAGGGTTTTGTATTTGATAAGGTTCAGACTTAGAGCTATATGCTGCCATGCTCAGCCATCCCAATTTAACACATTGAGACTGGCAAGGAGAGCCCTGGCGCTCAAGTGCAATCCTCATAATCAGACTCTGCAGTGATAAACCCGTGGTAAATAGCATGATTCTAGAGAACTTGCTCCAGACAGTCCAGGTTTGGGGATGTTTTCCTGGGTTTGTTAGTAACAGTACTCCCTTTATTCTCAAAAATTCCCCAGTTTGGATGATCCGTTATTTGTTCTCACTAATGGGTAGAGGAGTGAGGCAACACCTAGTGACTCATTCACCCTGGCTGAGTACCAGGCCACTGGGAGAAACAGGGATCTACTTTGTAACTGGTCCAACACAAAAGCCTCCACTCACACAATATGCGGAACAAAAAGTGCCTCTTTTATTTGTCACCTTTTAACGCCACCCAGGTTTTCACCCAATGCCTCTGGAAGCTCACATTCCTGCTTGTGTCAAATTTGGCTCATGTCAGATTCAATCATATGGAATATGGAGGCCAACTGTATAGGTTAGAAAGAGTTGAATATCCACAAGTTCGTATGCTGAAGCCTGTATTTCCACTTTTGGGTATTACTCTGCCAATGTCATATAGGAAGTGGTTTGATATCCTAGTTGTGAGTCTTTTTTTTTTTTCCAAACTATATGCAAAGCATATTAGGCTGCTGAGATCCAGATTATCAAAAAAGAATACAGAAAGAATCTTGTGTTAATAAACATCAAGAGTTGCTAAGTGAGTATATGCTGCATCATACTTGTACTTTTGGGTAATTTTTTTTCGTTTCCTTTTAAGCAAGTATTTTGTAACTTAAATCTATCTTTTGTTTCCAAAACCCGTAATTGACTTTAACCATTCAACTTTATTTTAATTGTATCTCTCATAATTATACTACTAATAAAAGGGACTAATTCACAAAGGGCCTTTTATGTCCTAATAAAATATTGATAATAGGGAGCCCTTGAGAACTTTATGTATGCTTGAAATTAGTACTTTTCCAAATAGTTTGTCCCAAGAATTCCTCCCTCAAGGATCTAGACACTCATTCTCCTAAATGAGTAGCAAATCAGGTATTGAGTCTGCACCCAGATTTTCAGGATTTTCCAATATTGAACACTGCAGTCCCTAGGTAAGGCAGCTGGAGAGAAAGGGGATCTTTATCCCAGCAGCCAAAAAGATAAGAAATGAGGTTTCTAAAACTACACTTAGACAGGTGCAGCTTGACCAACAAGCTCTTTGAGGCCAAAGGATTTTTTAAATATTAACCAAGTAAAAAAATAAAATACCTTCAAGGTTTGTAACTTAGACTTGAGAAGGCTTTGAGATAAATGAAAATAGAAATTGCTGGTCTGGGTTCACAGTGCTGCTTGAAAGGGAGTCAGTGATGGCAATGGCAGAGGATGAATCTTCCCCAGAGTGATCCCAGCAAAGAGGGAAATAACAATAGCAGCAAGAGGAGCAAAAGGCATTTCGTTCACTCCAGATTTGCTTTATGACTATTTTAAATCTGGACATTTGCGATGGAGGGAAAAGGTGCCATTCCTAAGTACACAGAACTTATAGTCTATTGCAAATAAGGGTTGTTATTCATTCACTCATTCATTCATTCATTCATTCACTCATTCATTCATTCATTCATTCATTTTCTCTTAAAGCCTACTACAAAGACCTGCAGGAGCACATCTGTAATTGAACAATGGAGAAATTATGTGGCATCTCATAAGAGGGTGTGAGAGCAGACTTAGACCAGAAACTGGCCTTATATTAGGTGATTCTGAGAAGGACTCAAAGAAATAGGGCTTGGCTCTCTATGCAATGATATCAGAAAATTGGGTTATTCTATGTTGGCTATTTTAACAATTCTTATCTAGAAAGCATTACTTACGCTGTTATTATCTATGAAGAACAAAGAGAAGCTGAAGCTGTGCTTGAAGAAGAAACATTGATGATTCATATTAGCCAGGAGGGAGGGATAATGGGCCACTTTGGTTTTTTGGGCAATACTAAATTTTTGTCCTGATTCATCAGAGTCACTGAGTGGTCTTGTCTGATGTCGATGTTCTGTGAAATTAAGTCCAACAGAAAAACAACAAGACCTAGCTGTAAGTGCAAGCCTGCCCCAGACTCTCAGGAGCTAGTTTCTTTCTTTCTTTAATGTCATTTATTCAACAAACACTTATTAAGCATATAATATGTATATGACCTAACATCATATGTATGCATTCCATAACCTCAGCCCTCAAAAAAAGAATAGGTGTTTAACGTTACAGACTATGCATTAGAATTTTATGTAGAGGAAGTTGCCCAAAGAAAGACATTTTCAGGGTGCTGGGGAGCATGCAGTGAGGGTGTCAGAGAAGTGGTGGTATTTACCTGCATGTTGAAGGATGCAGAGCTTTTGATAGTTTCAGGTAAGAACACTGTGGGCACAAGTAGCAACTGGGAAGTCCTAATAGGTGATAAATGCTCTGAGCAGCCAGTAAGTCTGAGAAAAGACTGTGCCCACCAGGCTGATGGATTAACACCTTTTTATTTTCCTCCCACCACAAGAGGCATGGAAACCCTGCATACAAAGGGAGCTTGTAATTGCATCAGCACTTTTCTGAGCATATTGTTTGTGGAGTGGAAATAAAAGCATATACGGGAATAATTTGAGAACTAAGATCATATCAAAACCACCTGGTGCTGAGCCTGGCATGTGCTTGGTACACGTGGGTGGTCCAGCCACATGGGTTCCCCAGCTGCCTGCCAATAAGGATGTTAATCCCATGGAAACAAGGGCCCCTTGATGAGAGGAACCTGGGTTTGTGGAAGAAAGACTGTTTTAAATGAGTATATTTAGTAATTCCCCTTGATTGTGGAGAAGGATAAAAACTGAGATCACACATCAGTGCTAAGAGTACCCTCTGGTTTCACAAAGCATTCTTTCATAACTTTTCATTAGGCTGCCATTAAATATAGAATGTAAAATATTCTGTCAGCAAACCGTTAAGAAGTGTTAAAAAGCACCAGCAAAAGAAGATATAGCAGCTTCTCAAAGGTTGAAAATAGGATGGATTCTCATCTTGCTTGGATAATTTAAGAGGCATCTTGCATGATGATAAGGAAAATAAGGAAATGAAGCAGATGACCTCTCAATGTCCTTTTTGGACGAGAAATTATATGATAATATATTCTAATGAGTCCTTGTAGTTAGCAAAATAGGAAAACACCTCGTTCTGAACTCTATGTCATTTAATTTTTTTTTCCTGTAGAATTAAGGGTAGATTTACTTTAAAGTTAAATTGGGTGTGAAATTGGTTCTCAAGTTTTTTAAGCCGAAAGGTTATCTATGATTTTTAATTTTCTTATGATTCCACAAGTAATATATATGTGTTTTAGAAACATTTGACAATATAAACATTTCAAAGGAAGCAAAAACATCACCCATTATTTCATTACCTAAATATCTTTCTGTTCAATAATTTGGCCTCTACTCACTTATTATATTTAATAGATGCAATCACTGCCAGCACCATTCAATTCACAGCCCTCCCCAGGTTCAGTTCACCCTCTGAAAGGCCTACCTGGATTTCCACTCCTTGGAGTATCATTCTCTCTTTCCCATCTCTTCACATCTGCTATCACCTGTCATCACAAATCAGAGGGTCTCTTAGGTCATTTTGCAGTTCTGTCCACCACCTCTATAGTGAAGGGCAGTGAGCAGTAGGGTTCAGGAAAGACAGCCCCAGTGGCCTTTTGTTTGTCCAGCTGCTTCTCCTCCTCCTCTCTCCTCCCCCAGAGTTTTATGTATCATGAAATGCAGTCCATTGAAAACTGTCCACAAAAATGTTCAAGGAATAAAATGGTATAAACAACTCAGGAAAACCACTTAGTTGTCTGGTATATAGACAACACGGTTGTAGACAGCTCTCTAGAGATGATGGACATCAAAATAAAAACAAGAAGCCTCCTGTATATAATTTAGAACAAAATAATGCACTCTCTTGTATTACAATACTGACAGCAGGAATTTCACTCCAGGAAACAGATTTTAAAATGTATTATTGCTTGTAATTCTTTCAGTAAGGACATTAGAGACAGTGTTAAAAGCAGGATGGGTTTTAATTTGAGGCAAGGTGGGTCCAACATGTACTACCAATAATCAGAATAAATAAAACATAAGAAGATACAATAATGTCTCCATCAAGAGTCCATCTTCTGGTTACCAAAGAGAAACCCAGTTAAAAATGAGGTGCTTCACACAACACCTGCACAGGATCAGAGGGGATTTTAGGTAGTAGCCATTTTTCCAGAGCAAATGACCCACTTCACTTTTTTCCTTTTTTTCCATTATTCAGCAGGCTTGGAGGTAATCAGTAAGTGCCCTGTATGGTACTAAATACTTTCCGTGGTAGTGAAGACTTCACATGCAACATTTCACTTAATCCTCATTATAAACTTGAGGTTAAGTGTTATTATTATATAGACTTTACAGTTAAGGAAACAAATTCCTAGCAATTAGGGCATTTGCTTATTAAGTCATGTTAGTGAGTGTCACTAGACAGTCTGTCATCAGAGCCATCATGGTTAATGCCTGAATAGGGGGCCTAACCTGATTCTTTTTAATAACATTTTATAATGGAAATAATATTCATCCCTAGCATATGTACATTTATATATTTTTTTAACTTTTGGGTGATGGATATTTTCCTTATAATGACTGTGCTGGTCATTTCAGTAACTTATAAAATTATAAATCTTAACTTTTCAATTATACCTCAATCATTTTTGTATAAAATAAAGTATATTTTCTTACATAAGAGTGAGAGGCTGTACCTTGAAGAAAAAATACAGAGTCTCCACCAGCTTGATCAGAATTAAGTTAAAGGAAAGCTTTTTTAGGAGCCAGAGGTTGCTGATACAATAAAGAACCAACTCTTATAAGTATTCACTTAACGTGTTGTTATGATTCTTATTAATAGAAGTGGCAATAATAGTAATATGGGAATCTGGAAATGGGGAGAAAAGAGCTATTTACCTTTCCTTGGGCACCTGCTTATTCTGGACATTGCTTCATGCTCTTTGAGGAAGATGGAAGAAGGAGTAGGGAGGGTAGCTAGAAATCTTAACTGTCATCCACGCAACAAACATACATTAATAATACAAAAATAGATCAGGGTTTGTACTAAGTACTGGAATGCAAGTTATACAGATATGATTCATGCTTTTATAGGGCTCTTTAATAGCAGCAATGCAAAATATACAGAACACAGAGAAGAGACACCTGCCCAGCTGATGGTAGAGCTGAGTTGAAGATAGGAAGGCTTCCTAAAGACAAAGTCTTGAAATTCAGGAATGGTCTGATTAAGAAGATGGGAAAGTTCATTCCTTGCAGTGAGCAGTATGTGCTAAGTCACACATTTGAGAGTGCAGAAAGTTTAGAGAATTTCAAGTATTTCAGTGTGGCTCCAGCATGAACAGAATGAAATGATCATGGAAAAAAATAAACAGGGACAACTATGGTTATAGTGATCAGAAATAATTCTATATCTAATGTTAAGGCATTTGGATTTTATTAAGGCAATAGGACAAGGTACAAAATTTAAGACTGGATTTAGCTTGTGAGATCCACATCAGTGACTTCTGCATGTTTTATTCTACATATACATAGTCTTTGAAATTTATGTAACAAACTGTGCAAAGAACGTCTATTTTAAAAGAGTTATATTAGAGAAAAGCTAGTTTGAAGACAGAAGGTGTTAACACCCGCCTTCTGTGAAAGTTCTAGAATTTTGTTTCAATATTTAAATTAAGTTGAAAATGCAAGCCATTTTGGGTGTCTGTTGTACTGCAATCTCTTATGGGAATAATATTAACTTGAACTTACTAGTATCTTAGAACCACGAAATCATAAAACATCAGATCTAAAAAAAGTCTGAAATCATCTAGTCCAATTACCTTTATAGATAAGAAAATTAAGGATTGGGGAGAAGTGAATTCCCAGTTTCACATGGTCAGTAATTAAAAGAGCAAAGACTACAACATAACTGCTACTTCTTAGCTCTGATCTCCTTAACGTTCACCAGGCAGCCTAGTCTTCTGTGTTTTCAATATCCATTACTGATAGTTGATGGAAAAATATTACTGATGTTAGCATGAAAATTACCATCTGCAATGTTCAGCATTTAAAAATCATATGAAGCTGCTTTAAAACCTTAATCAAGACTGCTTGACAAGAACAGATGGTCGCGCTTCCAAAGTTCCTTGTTACATGGTGGTACCAAATTTACACATGAAAATTTTTCAGATTGCTGACAAGTTGAGACATTCATAAAATGCACACATATGTTTTGTTCAAGATGGCAGAAATATCATATTTTCCTCCCAAAAGTATATTAAAATGACAGTAAAGAAATAACCAGATTAATCATAGCAATGTTTAGAACAGGAATTCTTAGGCATTGGGCAGCAACAGAGTGATAATATTGACAAACTTCTGAAAATACAAATCTTATGAGATTATATTGATGGACAACCCAGAAGAGAGCAAACTACAGCTGAAACACACTGAAAATACTACAGATGCAGTGGGACAGGGCCACCCTCCCCACCCACCTAAGCCTCAACATTTCTGAGCTCAAAGGTGGCAAGTGTTATGTTAGTGAAACCTGACAGTTAATCCCTTCAAACTTCCTCCACTCCATCATACCCTAAACATATATAGTCACAAGAAACTAATGTTTTGTTGTAGGACAATAATGAAAAAGAACTATCTACAGAAGTTGACTTATTTGCTCAGAGATATCAAAGGCCATAAAATGGATTTGGGAAACTCAAAGCATAATTTCCTTTATTTAAGTATTAGAGGGGGGCTAGAATTTTATGCCTAATTGCCTACCTCCCAAAAGAAGAATGAATCTTGCTAGTGAATGTCCCACTCACTTAGATAGAGATAATGATTCTGGAAAAAGAGAGGTCTGTGTGAAAAGAGGCTTACATAAGAAGAAAGTAACTCATACCAGCTCTAGTAACTACCAACCTAGTCCATTATTTAAAAAAGATAAGAATGAAAACCAATTGCACAAAAGAGCAGATTAACAAATAAATGGCTGACTGTATCAGTCAGGATTGAGTAGGTTATGCTGCAATAACAAATGACTGTGCAATCTCAAATGACAATACTTCCATCTTAAACATTGTTTTGCTACTGAGGCAGAAGGAAAAAGAGTCCATGCACCAACAATTATAAGCTCAACCTAGAAGTGACACTCAAATTACACAGACAAGTACAAATTACATGGCCTCACAAACAGGAAGGGAAATACATAGTCTCAAACATACTGATTTGGATTCATTAAATAAATTCATTAATTGAAAGAGTACTAGCAAATGCCCAGGGAGCAAAGAATTTCAATTATTTGGTGAAAAATAGTAATGACCTTGGAAAAAATAACAGCTTCATGGGCCAAAAACAATAAAACAAATTCTAATTGTTCTCTTTAGGAAGAAGAGTCATGATATGTCCATGAAAAAAAAAATCTAGGTGCTAGGAAAAATATACAATTAAGGGAATTAAACAGATTTTAAAATTAGAATTTTATGAATATTATATAGGTAAATAGATGTCAAAGTCACAAAGAGTGGAAGACACATTTAGGAGCAAAAAACTACATCTCTCAACATCCATCCAATAGATTAACAGAAAGGAAAAATGAGAAGAGAAAGAATGAATAGATGAACAAACTAACTAGGTAATTTTTTTTTTAATTTCAGGAGCTGAAAGCTGGAAATATTTTAAATGAAAGGACTTATTAAGGATTGAGTAAAGTAAATGACAAAAGACTCACATCTAGAGATCCTTGTAGAATTTAAGAACATTAATGATAAAGAGATCTTTTCAGAACTTTTTTTTTGTTGGTTGGTTAGACTGTTAATGTTCCCTACTGAGAGATATGAATTATGTCTGTATTGAGATTTTCATCTGCACCCTTGCATGTTAGAGAACAATAAAATAGAATGTTCAAAGTGTAAGAATTGAATCTATATTACCAAATCTATAATTTTATGCCCTTGGAAAAAGGAAATATTGCATAATATGAATGCACTCAGAATCCTAAATATTTGTAAGGTGTATTATTTGAGGAGGTGTACCCATAAAGAGAAAGTTATGTAAGAAATAAGGCATGGGATCAAATGAATAATGATAAGTAAGCCATTATTGCAATGTCAGAAAGTCCAAGGGTGGGGGGGGGGGGCATTCAATTATAAGCCTAGGAAGGACTGACTCCAGGAAGAATTTCTTCAAAAAAGTGAATTCTAAAATACAAATTATGTAAGCAAGAAACTGTATGACCTTAACGATATAATAAACCACTTATTTTTCTTTCCATAAAGGAAAAAAGAAAGAAGTTTTTAAAAATTCAGGCATGCTAAATTAAACAAAAAATATCAGGCATGTTAAAAATAAAAGTTATAAGAAAACTATACTCTAAATATGAAAGAATTCCTCAAAAACCCATGACCTTAAAACCTATGTTTGAGGTAATCCATTTTTACCTTTGAACTTAAAATGTCCTTTAAGGTACATCTTAACTAAGAAAAATAATGTTGTTTAAACAACCAAAATATTACAAATGCTTTTTATTGGTTGTCCTTTTTACAAAGAATTGGCCTACATGCAAACATGGAAGACTCAGTCATTATATGATAAGCAGATGTCATAAATCTTAACTATCTATAATATGCTTTTATAACTTCATATTGTAGGAACTCAAGAGAATTTAGCTAAACAAAAATGAAAAAGAGTTTCTTATTTAAATGGCATGGTCGTTTATAAAACACCAAGAATAATTTGACTATACTTGGCAGAAAAAGGGAGTTGGAAGAAGAAAAATAATGAAGATATTACCGTTATTTTCCTTATACAGGGATAATTACTATTAAAAGGGCTTGAGATTTTCTAAGGAAGATAATGAGTAAAAATTTCAGTTATATAGGCTTGATTTTCCTGCCCCCCAAAAGACCTCCCTAAGTAGGGATACTTAGTACTCTGAGGCTACACCCCTTTAATTTCCTATTAAACTAAAGATATCTGTGGTCTTAAACTAAACACCTATATCTCTATTGTCAAAAACGTTTAACCCTAGAAAGCTTATAACAAACTGCCCATTTTCCTTCAAACAAATAAGCACTAGCTCAGTAACACAAATCTTAGCATTTAAAGGAACCTTCAAGTTGTATCTCCTGTCACTATCCCTTCATATGTGGAAAGGCTAAGTGTTTGAACTCAGGCCCCCATTTTCCATTCCAGTGTTGACGGGCTGCCCCTGTTTCCCCATTTCTGTGGATAGAGCCACCTGACCTGCTTCCTTAACAATTCTCTTACATCAGCAGGCTCTTTAAAATTTATGTTTGAAATATATCTCAAGTCTGTTCCCTTATCCTCATCTTAATTGCAACCACAGTAGTCAGTGAGTCAACAATTTAGTTATTACATTTCTACAATGTGTCAGGTACATTCCACTTGTTGGTTGAGAGAGAGTCCTTACCCCCAACAATGTTACATTATATTGCAAATAACAAATATGAAAAAAGTACTAAATAAATCAGTTAACAGAATGCTAAATGATGAAAAGAAAAGCCCACTCTAGATTATTCCCTTTTCGGTAATTCTTGGCAGAAATGGCATACCTCTCTTAGATGCTCCAAAAGTACCATGCTTTGTCCTGCTCACATTATTTTGCTTTGGCATTATGGTGTATTTTTCCTCCAAACACTCCCAACTAGGACTGAGGTGAAGACAAGCAAAGGCATAGAAGATTCTCTGGAGATCCATAAGGAACTCTCTACAGATACACTCACCAGTGAAGCAGCCATAATGAGTGGATGTTTAAAAAACAAACAAAAAAATCAACCTTTTAAAGCCTCTGGAAAATGTCCTTAGGACATACAGAGGATGAAGAAGCATTTATTTGAGAAAATCTACTAACTGTGGGAGTCTGTGGCACTGGAATCATGACCTGCTCCCTCCCTTCTCCTAATCCCTGCTCCACTCTGTCTGGGTGGGTGTGGCCAAGAAGACGACAATCCCTTTCCCCTAACTCCCAGCTAAGGGCTACAGCATCTCCTGAGGAGGAGCCAGCACCAGCCTTTTTCATTTCCCAGCTCTGGGTTACAGAGGCTTAATTCCAGGTATGTGCAGCCCAGAGTCTGGGAATCCCTTCTGTGCTCTGTCTCAGTTGTAGGATGAAGGCTTTACCCCAGGTACGGTAGAATATTGCTGAAGAATCATCTGTGCCCCATAGATACCTGGAAGGAAGCTATCCTCTCTCCTCTTCTTTGACTATAGCTATCATTTCTATTCTCCTGCAATCACTCCCAAGTAGAACAGAGGTGAAGACACTTTTAAAAGCTTCCTACTTTACCTTTATACATGTACAAATAATTGTTGAAAAAAAGAATTAAATAAAAACTCTTATATTCCAGTTACATAAATCCTTTCCAACAGAATTGGGCTGAACAGTTTCCTTCCAGGATTCCTGTCCTTTCCAGAACCTTCAAATGTGACCTTATTTGGAAATACTATAATTGTAGATGTAAATAGTTAAGATGAGGTCATATTGGAATAGGCTAGGTAGGCTCTTAATCCAATATACCTGGTGTCCTTATAGAGAGAAGAAAGAAGAAGATGCAGAAATGGGAATTATTCTGGCCGAGGCCAAGGGATGTCAACATCCATGAGGAGCAAGGGCAGAGGCAAGGGACAGATTCTCTCTCTGAGTTCCCAAGAAGGATACAACCTTGCCAACACTTTAATTTTGGATTTCCAGCCTAAACTGTGTGAGAAATACATTTTTGTTGCTTTTAGCCTCACAGTCTGTGATACTTGGCTACAGCAGCCCTAGGATTCAGCTCAAATGTTCTCTCAGACTTAAATCTTCTGAGATTCCAGCCAGACTGAAGGCTTTTGGAGGAGAGCTGTGCCTTGTTCTTATTTGCACTCTTACTGCCTAGCATACAATAGGAGATTTCATGCCTCCTTTTGAAAAGATGAAGTTTCTTCCGTCTGGAAGCCATCATTTCCTCTTCTGAATGCTCACAACACTTAATAAGGGAAGCTAGAGAAGTCGATTCAAGTTCATGTCAGAACAAAATAGTGACTCCAGTGAAAAGATGTCGAACAGAACTTGCAGCACATACTAGATAAGCAGTAGCAAGAGACTGAAAGGACACAAATGCCTTAAGGCAACAAATTGTTAGAACAGTGTTTTCCATGATTCTCAGGGACTAGGGTAGGCTCCTTGGTGTTTTAGCAGGGAGCACATTTGTTTTTCTAGGAACTCACAAGACCCACAGTGGAATGGAGAGGACATGTCACTGACATCCCCTTTCCTTCCTGCTTGCTCAGGGATATGGGGTGTTAACAGGTAGGATGAGAATGACATTCCTTTTGTGTCCTCTCTCAGGAGAAGCACAGCTTGGGTACCTTGTGATCATTCTGACCTCCTACATCTAGGGGTGAAAACAATAGGAGTGAGCCTTGGTGGTGGTGGTAGGTGCCCCCTTCCTTCCAGTAGCGGAGAAACATGGTATAAAATACTAGGTGAGGGAAGAAAGCTTGACATTTTATGTGCATTTTCAGAAAACACCCGAGGGACAAAGGGGAAAAAAATAACCTCTCATTTTTAGTGTTCAATTTATAACAAAATACAATCATAGAAAATCTTATTTCTTTCCCTGGATTTTCTGTTTCAGATTGCAGCTCCCTGGCAGGCTTATTATGACAATATAGACCCAGAGAATGGCTGACATTCTCATGAAAACTACAAACCTTAATGATACATTTTATGGTATATGATTTGAGATGCTCATCCTTGAGTGTGCATAATGCTCTGAATCATCATTGTTTTGACATCAAGATATGATTGATATTAGATGTTAAACCTAGTATTTTGTTACCTTTAAGATGCAACTTTTAAAATTGGATTCTTTGAACATTTACCAACTTCTCATTATTATTTCTGGAGGAATGAATATTTGGATAATTGGGAACTCTAAAATGTTGATATAGGGATTTATGGCTTGGATAAAATTGCCTTCTGCAACATGAATTTTTGAGAGACAGGAAAAATTCTTACATCCCAAAAAGACTCAGAACTTATGAAGTGTATCAAGTATATTCAGATTTATACTGAGGCTTTATTGCATTTTTCATTTAACAGATGTGTGCCTCCTTTGATCTTTGATCCCAAAAGACTCAACCCAGCATGCTACCATATCAAATTGAAACATGTATATTTTCATGCTCTATGAAATGCAACTTTTAAAACACTGAACACTGTTTTACAAAATGTCTCATGTGAACTTAAAAGATGTTAATACAAGAGAACTTTAAGAATCATTTCTACGTTTCAAACAAATTTATTGTTTCATATTTTTTTACAGTCCCTTCAATTCCACGATTCCTGTCTTAACCTATAATCACACCTCTCAGCCCACTACTAGGAAAATTGAGGGGTTCGACTTTAGACTGTTATAATTCATTCCTCGTCACTGTACTTTATCAATAAATGTGTCCTCATTAAACTGTTGGGATTCAGTCACCTGATATTTTTTCATGATCAGATTCCTGAGTTCAAAACAGATCTAGATATAAGCCAAAAGGCTAAGTCCCACAGAGAAGCAAATCTGTCAATCATGATACCCTCTCACCTCTTCCTCCAACAAGGACAGATATTGACTGAACCTATTTTATGTGCGAGACATTACTCTAAATATTGTATAGAATTCAAATAAGAAAGGGACATAATACCTGACATCAAGATTTTAAAAATCACCTTGCTTTATGAGGCAATGTATCTTTAAGCTTCTCTTAAGTGACTCAACTAGTAATAATCATCATAACAATAATTACAAAAGGAAATCAGAAGTGAGAGGATTTCTGTGGACTGAAAAAGACTGCTGCTAAATAAGTGTGGATTGAACTTCATTGTGTTTATGATTTCAGAACCACAAATACAGATTTCTTGGGGGAGCAAGCATACTGATCTTTGAGCTTCTGATCTTTGAGTTTATTTCTCTGAAATGGCTTATAAAAATATAAAAATTGTTATTCATGCCTATGAAAAAAATGCAATACATCCCTTGGCCATAGAAAATCTTGTACAATACAGTAAGGAAAACCACGTGTAGCTTTAGTATTTAGAGGAAAATCTTAGCAAAAACAGAGCCATGGAAATGAGGCATAAACCATGGCTTTCAAACTTTTGTATTTTTATTGGTGCCAACTTTTCCTCTTCTCTTTTTTCCCAAAAACTCAACACTATGGGTCATAAGTATAAATAAATTTTGGGATGAAGCACACATGTGAGCAGTTTTCCCTAGTACCCAAATATCAAGTTTGCAGAGACAAATTTGCAGAAACATGAAGGCTAAGGAGCTGGGTCCAGTCTTCCCCTGGCTCCACCTCACATCGTTTCAGTCAAAGGAGCTCAGCTTTTGTCTGATTTGTTTTACATGTTGGACTTCTCTATGATTTCTTTTAACAAAAGTTTATTAAAAAATGATTAACTATTGATCTATTCCAATTCTTTCATTTTAAAGTTGAGAAATATGAAAATTCATACAGATCAAGGAGTTTCACAAGGTCACAGCTAAGGATTTAAAGAGCAAATTAAGAAGAAATTAAATTTTCACAGAAGAATAATTTTGCATAGTCCCTGTTAGGCTGCTCTTTTTTCTTTACCATGAATCCTGACCATCAAAAGAAGAACGGAAATTATCTCCCTGATTGTAAGCTCAATACTTGGAGGTACAACACATGTTTATACAAGGCTACAAGATGGGCCAGTGTAAGAAAACCCAATGAAAACAAGGAAATTGCTATAATCAGCTATTTAGGTATTATATAAGCCAAGGTGTTTAGGAAACATATTCATAAAATATTTTCAAAATAATCTTGCCAAAATACTTATTAATGAGTGTTCTGATAAGATTTACAGCATGGGGAAAAATTATAAAATTGCCTTAGTGTATTGTGTCTGACACCTTAACAGAATTCTGTTTTTCAATAATTGGAACATTCAGGTTAGTTAAATGTAGTTCCACCTTGCATTTGGTCTTACATTTCATATATGCAAGATTCTCACACAGAATATATTTCCAGTTTGTTGGTATTTGGTTTAAACGTACCAAGTAAATTATAAAAAAGATTATGTCACTATATAGAAACCTGTGACATCAGTTAAAAAAAAACATCTGGATCTCATTGGGGGAAAAAGATGGCAGGGTGAGAAGGGAGACAGAAACCTCCTCCCAAAACCACATATAACATGAAAATACAGCAAATACAACTAATCCTGAAAGAGCAACCAGAAGACTGCAGAACAGACTGCTTACATCTGGGGATAAGAGAAGACTACACAAAAAACAGTAAAGCAGCAAAGCTGTGATCCAGCAAGACCCAGACTCTTCTCCAACACCAGCCCACAGCCAGGAGAAAGAGGAATGAAGCGAGGAGGGAGTAGAAGCCTAGGTTTGCTAAACATCCAGCCCTGGAAATCTGCTCCAGGGGCATGAACCCACATTACATGGTGCTCTGGAGATTAGAAGGGTAGGAAAGCAAAGACAGGTGGAATACTTGGAGAAACTGAGATTCCATCCACTAGTGGAGAGCAAGTACCACACAACTGGACCCCCTGCCCTGGGAAAAAGGAAAGCCGGGCACTTTGAAAGACTTCCCAACAGTGAGAGTGGCTCTAAAGGGACAAAGAGTACACAGAGGTTGCCACTCAGGAGAAAGGGCAGGTGGACAAAATCATCTAGGCACACTCAGCCCAGCAGGTTGGGAGGTCTCAGGAGCTTCAGAAGTTCCATCCCCCTAGCTGGCAATGTATCCCTGAGGTCTCCCACTGTGATAAGAAGACTGTAGCTCCTTCCTCCAAGCAGGCACCAGTCCACAAACCTGTTACCCTTACCATCATGCCAGACCAGCCAAAGGGAAGCTCTGCCTATGGCAGCTAGAGGGGTTTAACACAGAGGCTATTCTGTGAGCACTTGACCCACTGGACCTGGCAGTGGAGTCAGGCACTGCAGCCAGGAAGCAGGAAAGAGCTCTTTCCTCCTGGCAGGCACCAGCACAGCTCACCTGAGACCACTGCCATTGCTCCAGGTATTCAGCTGCTCTAGAGAGTAGAGCTTCTGGGCACTAGAGGCCACTGCCAACAAAGTTATTATAGGATAGGAATCACTATAAAAATGAAATAGCCAAAAAACTTTGTCCAAGTAAAATTCAGGAAAGGACACCAGAAAGAGGACTAAGTGAAAGTGAAATCACAAAACTTCTTTACAAAGATTTCAAAATAAGTCATAAACATGCTCATGGAGCTACAGAAAAATATTCAAGATCTTAGGGACAACTTCAAGACAGAGATAGGAACTTTGAAAAATATAGTATCTGAGCTGAAACATACAATGGATGGACTTAAATATAGATTAGATGAGGTAGAGGAGATGGTAAATGAAATAGAAATTAGAGAACAGGAAAACAAAGATGCTGAGGCAAAGAGAGAAGAAAGGATCTCTAGGAATGAAAGAATAATAAGATAACTGTGTGACCAATCCAAAGGGAACAATGTTGTATTATAGGGGTACCAGAAGAAGAGAGAGAAAAAGAGATAGAAAGTCTCTTTGAGGAAATATTTACTGAAAACTTCACCAATCTTGGAAAAGAAATAATCACTCAGGTGATGGAGGAGTATAGCTCCTCCCAAGGACAACACCAAGACATACAATAATTTAAGTGGCAAAGATCAAGAACAAGAAGAGAGTATTGAAAGCAGCCAGAGAGAGAAAAATGATCACTTATGAAGGTAAACCCATCAGACTATCAGCAGGCTTCTCAGAAAAAACCTTACAGGCCAGAAAGAAGTGTCATGATATATTTAATGCAATGAAACGGAAGGACTTCCAACCAAGAATACTCTACCCAGCAAGATTATCATTTAAATTTGAGGCAGGGATTAAACATTTCCAGATAAGCAAAAGTTGAGAGAATTTATCATCCAGAAACCATCTCTACAGTGTATTTTGAAGGGACTATTCTAGATAGAAGTTCTCCTAAGGCTAAATAGCTGTCACCAGAAAAAATAAAACCACACTAAAGGAAGTAGACCTATTAATTATTAAGCAAATGCAAAATTTAAATAACTACTCACAAGGATAGTAAATGGAATCACAAAGATACAAAATATGACACCTAATATATAAAAAGTGGAAGAGGAAAAAAGTATTAGATTGTGTTTTAAATAGAGTAATAAGTGAGGTAAGACAAACTGTCAGATAATAAGGAAGCTATCCTTGAACCTTTAGTAAAAACAAATCTAAAGTCTACAGTGGCAATAAAAACATATCTATCCATAATAACCCTAAATGTAAAAGGCCGGAATTTACCAATCAAAAGACATAGAGTTACAGATGGATAAAAAATAAGACCCATCTTTATGCTGCCTAAAAGAAACTCACTTCAAACAGAAAGATATGAAATAAAAGTGAAGGGATGGAAAAAGATATTTCATGCAAATAGGGAGAAAAAAGCAGGAGTTGCAGTACTTAGAAAAAATTGATTTCAAAACAAAAAAAGTAATAAGAGACAAAAAAGGACATTACATAATGAAAAGGTGAGAGTTCAACAGGAGGATATAACCATTATAATATCTGTACATCCAATATAGGAGCACCTAAATGTATGACACAAAGACCAACAGAATTAAACAGAGAAATAGAATGCATTCATTTTAGGAGACTTCAACACACCACACACTCCAAAAGACAGAACAACCAAACAGAAAATAAGTAAGGAGACAGAGGCACTGAACAAAACATTAGAACAGATGGACCTAACAGACATCTAGAGAACACTCCATCCAGGCATCAGAGTACACATTCTTCTCAAGTGCACATGGAACATTTTCCATAATAGATCACATTCTAGGCCACAAAAAGAGACTCAGTAAATTCAAAAAGATTGAAATTGTGCCAATCAGATTCTCAGACCATAAAGGTATGAAACTAGAAATAAATTATGCAAAGAAAACAGAAAAGCCCACAAACACACAGAAGCTTAAAACATGCTGCTAAATAATCAATAAATCAATGACCAAATTAAAACAGAAATCAAGCAATATATGGAGACAAATGAAAACAACAACTCAACAGCCAAAAGCTGTGGAATGCAGAAAAGATAGTTCTAAGAAGAGTGTGTATTGCAAAACAGGCTCACCTCAAGAAAAAAGAATAATCCCAAGTGCACAATCTAAATCCACAATCAATGAAACAAGAAAAAGAAAAGCAAAGAAGGACCAAAGTTGGTAGAAGGAGGGACATAATAAAGACCAGAGCAGAAATAAATAAAACCAAGAAGGATAAAACAGTAGAAAGAATCGATGAAACCAGGAGCTCCTTCTTCAAGAAAATAAATAAAATATATAAACTCCTTCCCAGATGAATCAAGAAAAAAAAGAGAGTGTATACACATAAACAGAAGCAGAAATGAGAAAGGAAAAATCACTATGGGCACCATGGAAATACAAAGAATTATTAGAGAATACTATGAAAAATTATATGCTACCAAATTGCAAAACCTAGAAGAAATGGACAAATTTCTAGAAAAATTCAACCTTCCAAGACTGACCAAGGAAGAAACAGAAAATCTGAATAGACCAATTACCAGCAATGAAATTGAATTGGTAATCAAAAAACTACCTAGAAACAAAATCCAGGACCAGATGGCTTCACTGCTGAATTTTATCATACATTTAGAAAATACCTAATACGTATCCTCCTTAATGTTTTCCAAAAAGTGGAACAGGAAGGAACACTTCCAAACTCATTCTATGAGGCCAGCATCACTCCAGTACCAAAACCAGAAAATATTATCAACAAAATAATAGCAACTGAATTCAAATATGCATCAAAAAGGTCATCCATCATGATCAAGTGGGATTTAATCCAGGGATGCAAGGATGGTACAGTATTAAACACTATATCAACATTATACACCATATCAACAAAAAGAAGGACAAAAATCATATGATCATCTCAATAGATGCTGAAAAAGCATTTGACAAAATTCAACATCCATTCATGGAAAAAGCTCTCAACAAAATGGGTATAGAGGGCAAGTACCTCAACATAATAAAAGCCATATATGAAAGACCTACAGCCAATATCATACTTAACAGTGAAAAGCTGAAAGCTTTTCTTCTAAGATGGGGAACAGACAAGGATGCCCACTCTCACCACTTTTATTCAACATAGTACTGGAGTTCCCAGCCAAGGCAATCAGCACAAAAAAATAAAAGGCATCCACATTGGTAAAGAAGTTACATTGTCACTGTTTGCAAATGACATGATATTGTACATGAAAAACCCTAAAGAATCTACCCCAAAACTGCTAGAATTAAGAACTGAATTCAGCAAAGTTGCAGGATACAAAATTAATACACAGAAATCTGTTGCATTTCTATATACTAACGATGACCTAGCAGAAAGAGAAATCAGTAAAACAATTCCATTTACAATTGCAATAAAAAGAATAATATTCCTAGGAATAAACCTAACAAAGGAGGTAAAAGACCTACATGCTGAAAACTACAAGACACTCATGACAGAAATTAAAGTAGACACTAATAAATGGAAATACATCCCATGCTCATGGATAGGAAGAATTAATATTGTCAAAATGGCCATCCTGTCAAAGCAATCTACAGATTCAATGCCATCCCTATCAAAATACAAACAGTATTCTTCAATGAACTAGAGCAAATAGTTCTACAATTCATATGGAACCATAAAAGACCCTAAATTGACAAAGCAAACCTGAGAATGAAGAATAAAGCTGTGGGGATTACACTTCCCAACTTCAAGCTCTACTACAAAGCCACAGTAATCAAGATATTTGGTACTGGCACAAGAACCGACCCACAGATCAATGGAAGAGAATAGAACCCAGATATAAGCCCACACATATGTGGTCAATTAATATATGATAAAGGAGGCATGGATGTATAATGGGGAAATGACAGTCTCTTCAACAACTGGTGTTGGCAAAACTGGACAGCTACATATAAGAGAATGAACCTGGATTATTGTCTAACTTCATACACAAAAGTAAATTTGAAATGAATCAAGACCTGAATGTAATCATGAAACCATAAAACTCATAGAAGAAAACATAGGCAAAAATCTCTTGAATATAAACACGAGCAACTTTTTCTTGAACACATCTCCTCGGGCAAAGGAAACAAAATAAAAATAAGCAAATGGGACTACATCAAACTAAAATGTTTCTGTATATTAAAGGACACCATCAGCAGAACAAAATGTCATAAAGTATAGAGAATATATTTGTAAACAACTTATCTGATAAGGGATTAACATCCAAAATATATAGAGAGCTCACATACCTCAACATCCCCCACCCAAAAAAACCAATTAAAAAAAGGGAAGAGGCTCTGTACTGACAGTTCTCCAAAGAAGAAATTCAAATGGGCAATAGGCACATGAAAAGATCCTCCACATCACTAATTATCAGGGAAATGCAAATTAAAATCACAATGAGATATCACCTCACACCAGTTAGGATGGCCAACATAGAAAAGACTAGGAACAACAAATGTTGTGAGGATGTGGAGAAAGGAGAATCCTCCTACACTGCTGGTGGCAATATAAATTAGTTCATTGTGGAAAGCAGTATGGAGGTTCCTCAAAAAACTAAAAATAGAAATACCATTTGACCCAGGAATTCCACTCCTAGGAATTTACCCAAAGAAAACAAGGTCCTTGAATCAAAAAGACATAGGCACCCTTATGTTTATCGCAGCACTATTTACAATAACCAAGATACGGAAGCAACCTAAGTGTCCATCTGTAGAAAAATGGATAAAGAAGATGTGGTACATGAAAAAAATGGAATATTATTCAGCTATAAGAAGAAAACAAATCCTACCATTTGCAACAACGTGGATGGAGCTGGACGGTATTTTGCTCAGTGAAATAAGCCAGGAGGAGAGAGACAAGTACCAAATGATTTCACTCATTTGTGGGGTATAACAACAAAGCAAAACTAAAGGAACAAAACAGCAGCAGATTCACAGTTTCCAAGAAGCGACTAGCCATTACCAAAGGGAAAAGGTTGAGGAGGGTGGTTGTGGAGGGAGGAGAAGGGTATTGAGGTGCACTACAATTAACACTCACAGTAGAGGTAGACTGGGGGAATGAAGTACAGCTCAAAGAATACAAGTAATGACTCTAAAGCATCTTACTATGCTGATGGGCAGTGACAGCAATGGGGTTGGGAGGGGACTTGATAATATGGGTGAACGTTGAAACTGCAGTGTTGTTCATGTGAAACGTTTATAGGATTGTATTTCAATAATACCTTAATTTTAAAAAATTTGGATCAAAAGATTCCCTTCATTATTTTACAAATGATATTATTTTGTATACTACAAATTTGCAAACAAACGTATTTAAGCAACCCTTGTTGGGAGGCAGAGAGTATCTGTAGCCTTAACAAAGTAGAATGACAATGGACTTTGTAGTCAGACAGACTGAATTACAAATTTAAACTCTGATAAAAACCTTTCTGATCTTCCATATCCTTGTATGTTAAATGGAGATAGCAATACCTATGAAAACAAGGTAATAATTCAGTCAAATGATGAAATGTTCTTGCCACAAGGTTCTTGCCACAAGGTACCATAAGCCAATATTAGATCCAGTTACATGCTAATAGTAGTAGCAAAAGCAGAATTATTAGTAGTAATTCATCTTAGAATAGGAAGCAGAACTGAAAGAGAATAAAGGTCTTTCATCTGGGGACTCAGAAATTTAACTCAGGGTACACAGATTCAGGTAGACACTCAAGTAATATCCTGCTTAGAGGGTGAAAACAAGGGGTTTTTATGAGGAAAAGGAAGAGGGTAATTACATGAGTAAAGAAAAAAAAACACATTTTCTATGGGCACTGTAACAAGCTAAGCTACTCTGGGGTATATGTTGATTAATTCCTGATTCTTTTGGTGAATAAATTTGGTTTGGAGATGCAGAGAAGTCAGAGTTCAAGGTGAGGAAAGAATTCATTAAAGCAAGAAGAGCAGGGAATGGCAGGTGCCTTGCAGGCAGCAGAGAACAAAGAAGAACAGAGGAAAGGAAAGCCCATTGAACTCCTGATCAGCATTGAGCAAATCCCTTGCCAACTCCTAAAGCCAGGGTCACTTGGCATCCAGTGTCTGCTTGAATCTACACTGCATGGGAACTAAGTCCCTACCACCCCAGGCTTTGGGGGAGCCACAGAGGACTGGATGGAGTGAGATTATGTTCTGAGAACTTCCCGAAGGCAAAGAAAGGAGATTTTTACGCAGGCTGCTAAAGAACACAGTTGTACAGCTGAAGTCCTGTCCAGGTCACCCAGGCAACAGGAACTTGCAAGACCAAATCAGAGCTCTCAGTAGTTCCTCCCTATTTATTTGGAGTAGAACAGAGGCAGAGTATTTGCAACACAGTCAAAGAAAGGGGAGTGCGGGCAACCTCAGAACAGAGGAGTGCTTAAGGGTTTAGGGTCTGAGGTTTTATAGGGCTTTTTGGGTAAGGGCCAGCATAAAACATGATATATACAGGTAATTTATAATTCCTTTGAAGTTTTGTCTTAAGAATAGGGTTACTTAGGTGACTGTGTTGGTCAAAATCTTTATATACATGTTTATTTACACTTCAAAGATCCATCTCCTGTACTGGTTACAAGTTACTTGATTAAGGTGCTGGAAGAAGAGGAAGAACAGCATATAGATTAAGTTAAGGAATAGGCTGGGCCTTTTTGCAAGCTAAATAAATTCTACAATGGCATGACCCTTGTCCCATTTACCTGCCCTACCTCATGAGATAGGGCAGAGAAGTTTTTGACTGACAACTTTTGTCTGGGGAGTTGTTTTTCATTTGGGGAATATCTGGACATTCCAGGTCACTCTTGGCCTTTGAAACTTTAACTATTTTACTCTGTGAGTCCTCTCTGACTCTCTGGTTTTATCTGGTTAGCTCTTTAGGTCCCTTTTAGTGGACTTTATTGGTTTTATTCTCTCTCCACCCTGCTCATGTCTGTCTTTTGGCCTAACAGTTCTATCTTCAGAAAGTTCAGAACCACAAGACCATGCTCAGGAAGCAAGTTCTCATGCTGGCTTCTCAAACAATTGTTTTAAACAGCTGCCATTTTTCCCAATCCAAATGGCTCAATACAATCAAAAGCAAGTAAGGCGGTTTTTCTCCAATGGCCACTCTGATTCCATTTTTTAAATAGCTCTAGTCATGGCAATATTTCACATGTAAATAGTAATGGTAGAAGATATGAATTTCTAGAATTAAAGAAGGCAGATTAAAACAATACCATATAATCTCTTCTCTTTCTCACTATTCCACAAAAGACAATAAAGGAATTATAAAATGGCATATACCTATAACAAAGAGAAGAGGAAAAGAGTGACCCGTGGTGTGGGCAACATTGCAGTATTTCCAGAATCTCTCACCCAGCCTTAGTCTATCTCCATATCAATAGGTGATTATAAGGGTGAGGGGAACAAAGGTATACCTGGACCAGAGAAGTTTAGTGGGGTCCTTTAATACAGCACAGTCGGGAGAAACACAAGTGAGCAAAAGTGAATGACTGCTTGTTGGCAATAAATGGGTTTCTCCCACTTATATCTCCCTTGACTGATTTCAGTTTCAAAGGTATTTTTCTCAGGGCTGGGAAAATATTTTCCGCTTGGAGTTACATCCGGGGGTAGTTAGCAGGATCTCTGAACCTGAAATCTGTCTTCATGGGTGCAAAGCTTGGGCAGGTTGCCTCTAGAAATGATGGGGTGATATCGGGAACCCCTGGTGGATGGCAGAGTGGCCTCACTGGCTGCAGTGGTAGAGGGTACACCTTCTCCTGGGAGCCCCTTATTCATTGGATTTCCACTTGGGGAGGCCCTAGTGGGAAACTGGTCTAGGGTAAAGCACCTCTTAGATGGGTGGACCCTACCCCAGAATTGGGGAAGGGTGGAGACATCGGAAGCTGTGGAATTAGTTCTCTGTGAGATAGAAGAATGTGTAGAGCCCCTGAGTGCCTGTGTACTAGCCAGGACGGTGGGATGTTTGTTTCTCGAGATAGTGGAAAGGGCTATTGAGAAGAGAGACACACTTTGGCAGGAGAAAGATACACTTCAGTGCTGCCTAAAAGAGCTGGGTGATGACCTATGGTATGCCCTTAAGAAAGGGAGACAGTTATTGAGAAGATAGATCACACTCCTTGAATATATGTTAGCAGCGAGGAAGGAGGCAGCAAGAGAATCCACATTGCGGGAGGCTGTGGGGGAGGGGAAGAAAAGATTGGTGCCTTCAGCCCCAGAGGTGGTAGAGGAGATGCTTGGGGAGAATGACAGGGTGGAGCCAAGGACCAAACTGGTGCCAGTGCCACCGCCCAAAGAACCAGCCCCTTCCATATTAAAAGCCCAGGCAGTTGTAATTAAGAAAGTAAAAATGCAACAACAGCGGAATCCTTAGGGGGAGGAGCAGCCTAGTTCCCAGGTTGTGGAGCAGTCCATGCTCCACCCCTATACACAGGATGGACTGGTGAACATGAGCATCTGGTCTCAGCAGAAGCCGTCGGAACTTATGCCTACATGGCTTTTGCGTCTTTGGGGTGTGGGGGTGGAAGACATTGTTATGTTGGATTCTGAAATGAGTAGGCTGGCTTCCCTGATGACTCACCCTTCCCTCAGGCAGTGGCTGCAAAGTGCCCATCATACTTCAGGGAATCAGGCTCTTCTGGATTCGCTGACAGCAACCATCAGGGCAGTTTTGCCTAATCAGGGTGATTTACCATACTTACTCACTAGCTGGAAAATGTAAGATGATCTCCAGCAGGTGTTACAGGAGCTGGGCATGAAAAATATCATCTATAATATGGACTCACAGGGCCCCAATGGGGTGTTGTTCACAGTAGGAAAGAGAAATATGGTGCTGCATAACACTCCCCCATCTCTTTTTTGGGTCCCTAGTGACTATACTTGCCCCCACATAGGGCAACCCGTAAGTGTGGCTACTCATACTATAGCAGATCTGGGGGAGGTTGAAACAATAAGAACATGGAAGGAAGTATGGGCTATGCCTAGAAGGAGAGTTGCAAAGAGCCCATGAAGGTCTCAAGGACCCAGATATCTGCTGATTTGATAAAGGCCAGGGTAGTGAAAGAAAATTTTGAAAGGCCACCCAATAGGATCTTGTTAGAACTGTGGCACCAATTAAAGTCAGGGCAGCACTTTCAGACGCTGAGGTCCAGGACACGGAAGCCGGAGACAAAGACCCACGTCCGGCCTGTGTCTTTGCGGGACTTCCTGGGGGACAGTACTCAGGCCCTGCCTAGGCCCTCAGTCCAGGAGGATAATGATTGGGCATCATGGTTTGATTGGCAGGGGCAAGGCCCCCACCTTGGGGGATGTTGTGAGACCAGAGTCCACATGTAGAATTAGTAATTCATTGGTTCCCATTAATGTAAACCATGTCCTGCCATTGGTGGACACAGGAGCTGAATGTTCTCTGATTTATGGCAGCCCTGAGCATTTTCCCAGGACCCCTGCTGTGATAGATGGCTATGGGGGTAAGGCAATTAGAGTGAGGAGAGCCCAAATCCCATTGGAGACAGGCCATTTACTCCCAAAGGACTATACTCTGTACATTTCTCCCATTCCTGAATATATTTTGGTGGTTGATAGCCTTCACGGCCTGTGGTTACAGACCACTGCAGGTGATTAAGCCTGAGGGTACATGTGGTAAAGGCAGTTCTGAGGGGACATGCTGAGCACCTGCCTGTAGCTCTGCCTGTTTCTCAGTGGGTGACCAATACTAAGCAGTACAAATTGCCTGGGGAGCACAAGGAAATTGGAGAAACTACAGGAGTTGGAGAAGGTGGGCATCATAAAGCCCACTCATAGACCTTTTAATTTCTCAGGGTGGCCATTGAAAAAACCAGATGGCTCCTGGCATATGACCATGGATTACAGGAATTGAACAAAGTCACACCCCCTTTACATGCTGCTGTCCCTCTATAGCAGCCCTTATGGACACCCTTTGTCATGAACTAGGAATGTATCATTATGTTGTGGATCTTTCTAATGCTTTCTTCTCTATTGACATAGTACATGAAAGTCAGGAACAGTTTGCCTTCAGGTGTAAAAGCCAGCAGTGGACATTCACAGTCCTTCCACAGGGATACCTCCACAGTCTCACCATTTGTCACGGACTTCTAGCCTAGGACTTGGCTACATGGAAGAAACCGCAAACAGTACAGCTGTAATCACTACACTGGTCATATTAGGCTCACGTCTGCTTCTCCTGCAGATTTAGAAAGGGCAGTTCCTAGACTGCATCTACAGGAGAAAAGATGATCTGTGAACAGCACCGAGGTTCAGGAAACTGGTTTGTCAGTAAAGTTCTTGGGGGTTGTCTGGTTGGGTAAAACTAAAGTTATTCCAGAAGCAGTCATAGACAAGGTCCAGGCTTTCCCTACCCTTACCACTGTGGCAATATTGCAAGAGACTGTGGATCTTTTGGGCTACTAGAGAGTGTTTATCCCGCACTTGGCACAAATTCTAAAGCCCTTATGCTGGTTGTTATGAAAGGGCATCAGGTAGGACTGGGATGAAACATGTTAGCTGCTTTTACTGCTGCTAAGTGAGCAGTCAAGGCTGTACAGGTCTTGGGTGTAATGGACTCATCAAGGCCCTGTGAGATAGCTTGTTCATGTAATGGAAGATGGTTATGTACGGGCCTTTGGCAGCAGCTTGAAAGGACACACCAAACTATTGGATTCTGGTTATAACTATGGAAAGGAGCAGAGGTCTGGTACACCTTGATAGAGAAGCAACTGGCTGCTGTATATCATGCCTTTCTGGTTACTGAGCCCATCACTGGAATAGCTCCAACTAAGGTAATAACCACCTATCCCATTGTGGAGTGGGTGGGAGACTGGACCCAAAGCCACAGAGTGGCATGATACAGATGCCTACACTGGCCATATGGGGCACAAACTTACACAGCACCATAGTGCCCTGTCTACTAGCCCCTTAAGTGGAGAACTCCAATGCTTATTGGGGCCAGTGACATATACCAGGGAAGCAGGAAGAACTTAGTTTTGAGCTATTGATAGCCAAGAGTCCTTATCAGGAGGGAAAAGCCCCTCTACCTGAAGATGCTTGGTATATGGATGGCCCCAGGTGTGGGCAGCCCCTGAATTGGAGGGCTGTAGCTTTCCTTCCTAAGACTGAGACAATACTGATAGAGGACAGAGAGGGGAAGAATAGTCAGTGGAATGAGTTGTGGACTGTATGGCTTGTGATCACCCAGGAGCCCTCCCCCATAGTTGTCTTCACTGACAGCTGGGCCATCTATCGGGGCCTGACCCTGTGGCTACAGACATGGTACCATGCCAACTGGATGGTTGGTCACCAGCCCCTTTGTGGGCAAGAGTTGTATAGAGACATATGCACCTCCAGTTAGACGAAGACAGTTACCACATATCATGTGACTGGCCATTTGTCTTTGGCAGCCCCAGGGAATGATGATGCATATATATAGGCCCAGGTGCGTTGGCTAGAAGGAAGGCCTGCCTATGATGTAGCCCAATGGTTACATCAATGTTTGTTGCATGAGGGGGACAATGTGGGCTGTAGCTCATCAGTGGGGCTTGCCATTGACCTTTGAAGAAGTCAGCAGAGCCCAGAAGGAGTGCCTTGTGTTCTCTATGAAGGACTTACACCCAGTCACACAGCAACAAGGGGCAAATGTAAAGGGGCCGATACCCCTTGTCAGGTGGCAGACAGACTATATTTTGGCTCTGCCCATATGAGAAGGATATTGGTATGCTATGACTTATGTGGACACAGCTACTGGACTGTTGATAACCTTTCTTGCACGTTGTGCCAATCAGAAAACCACCAAGAGGGGCCTAGAGTGTCCCTTTGCACCTATGGCTGGTTGCAGGTGATTGAGTATGATCAAGACACCCACTTTACTGTACAAGCGTTACAAGAATGGGTGCAGCAATTAGGAGTAAAGTGGAAATTTCATGTACCATAGAACCCTACCAGGGCAGGCATGATAGAGAAATACAGTGGTTTGTTGAAATCTGGCCTGAAGTCAGACACCAATTGTCTACAGGGCTGGTCAGTTCTGTTATGGACAGTGCTATGGCGTTTGAATTAAAAGCTCTGAAAAGGAGCCTTGAGCCCTGTGGACATGCTAACACACATTGCTGCCTCTCCTATACAACTGTATGTGCAAACCAAAGAGGAGTTATTGAAGCCAGGATATGGCCAGCAGAGCAACATCCTGCTGCCAGCCCCAACTGCATTACACCCTGGAGACACTGTTGTGTACACAGCCCTGGACATTTCAAAAAATGGAGCATCAATGGCTGGTCCTTTTGGCACCTTGGGGGAAAGGCCTGGAAGCTGTCCTCCTCTGTGTTGCTGGAGTAACAACAGAGTGGCCCCCAAAGATCATGGTCGTGTACCCAAAACATCTGGGATGTAAGAGCATCTTATGGGGAAGTTTTGTTTCATCTTTATGGCCAGTGCATGTACCTCCCATAGCCCTACATATTGACCCATCTTTAACTCCCAAAGGTTGGGGTTAAAGTTTGGTATGCTAGACCAGGATGAGATCCCATTCGTGCCACTGTCCTATCACAGGACTACTCTCTTGCATGCATCCTACCTGATGGACAAGATTTGCCTCTACTTGTGTCATTAAAATATGTATCTTATTGCCCATAACATTATTTTTCTTCTATATTCCCTGTAGCCTGGACATACCCCCTGGCTGCAGCTGCCTCATGATGATTGCTCTGAACTCTGTATCCATTCAGTTATTGTCACCTGTGGAATGGGAGAGCTATGGACTTAATCTGCATAAGACTGACCTAGCTGAATCCTCTTGCTTGCAGATTATCATGATTTTATTGCTATTGTTATTTTACTATTAGTTATTTTACTGTTAATGGCTATTAGTCTGGTTACAGTGCTCCAGTTTTCTCACACAGGGGTCATTGCAGAAAATGAGGAGTATGTAGATTGTGAGCTAGATTTATGGAGGGTAAATTATTGGCTGTGGGTAAAATTTCAATATTTCCAGAACCTCACCTGGCCTTAGTGTATCTCCACATCCGTAAGTGTTTCCAAGGTGTGGAGAGAAGTAGTCCATCTCCATATCAACCAACAGGTGATTACAATGGTTGGGGTAGTGAGGGTATATCTGGGTGAGAGAAGCTTGGTGGGGTCCCTTTTTACAGCTGGGTTGCGAGAGACATGGGCGAGCGAAAGTGGACGACTGCTTGTAAGCACTAAGAACGTTTCTCCCACTTACTTTCTCCCTTTGAATGATTTTGACTTCAAAGGTAATTTTGCTCCAGTCTGGGAACTTATTTTCCCCCTGGAGTTATACATGGACAGGTAATTTCAACAATTATTGGGAAATGGAAGAGGCATGCAGGACCACTGAGGGATGCAACCTGAACCTTGGCAATGTACACAGAAGCTACATCCAAAGAGGGTGTTCACGTATCAGCAGAGCTTCAGACACACTTTATATTTAGAAATTAGGCTATACCATGGACCAGAAGGAGTGTTCAGGGTTGAATCATGAGTCTAATAAAACACAAGGAGGTGGGAATCATTGATTCCAGGGGAGCACACAGAACACACTCTCCAGTCTGTTATCTTTGCCTAGAGAAACTGTCTTTCTGCACAGACATGTATTTAATGTCTGGGAGAACAAAGCCACCCGAGGATGAGAGTTCTCCTCTCTTGTTGGAAGGGCTCTCCTAACACAGCCTGGTTATTGACAACCTATTTGTGAACCACATGGCCCTTCTATTGCTCCACACATGCATATAAATCCAAAACAAAGGATCCATAGACTCTTCAAGAAATCCTATAAAGTGAAAGAGGCTGAACTTAAATAGAATGAAAGACAGACAGCTTAAGAAAATAGCTACAGGGAAATGCATATATTTTACATATAGACAAGAACAGGATGTTGGAAAAGGAAAAACCACATAACTAGACATTAAAATTATCCTTGCCAAAATTAAACAAATATTAGAATAGACAGAAGACTAGATGAAGAAATGTCCCAGGCAACAGAACAAAAAGATGATTTAGAAAATGAAAAAAGAGATAAAAACAAAGAGGGCCACATTAGGAACATATAGGAGCTCTAGAAGGAGTGAAAAAAAATAACATGTTAAGGAAACAATTTAAGAAAAATTTCCAAATCTGTAAGGATACATGGGCACTCAGATGAAAAGTATATGGCAAGTGCCTAACAAGATGCACGAGAGTGAAATCAGAAGTCTAGATGTGTCGATTTTAAATTGCAGAATGCTAAGGTTCAAGTGAAGGTCCTGAAAGAATCTACATGGGATAACAAAATAAGTCAGTCCCAAAGGTATGAAATATAGAGTGGCCTCAGCCTTTTCCTTAGCAACAATGAGTGTCAAGAGACAATGACAAAAATACTTTCAGAAGTATGAGAGGAAAAGATTTTCAAGCCGGAATCAAAGACTTTGGCAACCTACAACAAAGTAAGAAGACGGGAGAAAGATATTTTCATCATGAAAAGACTCAGTTACCCTTTTTCACACTTAGGAATTTACTTGAGGATATAATCTAATATGATAAGCAGTTGCTCTAATTAAAAAGATGTGGACTTGGGAAAGGGAGTCAGTGATGGAGGCTGTGTCCCAGTGCTGGAAGTCTTAAGTTGGAGCATAACAAAGAGAGCTGGGAGGGATTTCTCTGGAAGAAAAGGGGATTCCGTGGTCAGAGATCTTAACTATTTTTAAGATATAGAGAGATGACAGTGTAGGGACCTCGCCTGAAGTTGCAGACATGACCAGAATGGAACCATGAGTTAAACAAACAAAAAATCCCACTTGGGAAGATGTGGATGAATGGCCTGCATGGGGAGGTCACATATGAACACGTGACTATTTCATAAACTCTTTTCTAATTTCCAGGAAGTAAATCCTATTTAAATCTGATGTATAAAGTAAGAAACGTAATTGCTTAGTGATATGAAAGAAAACACCATAGCCTAAAACAAAAAAATAGCCATTGTTCCAGGAGGAAGGAATGGAGAAGGAGGGGTAGTCACTGCTGCTTCTCATTGGGAGCCTAATCTACTACTGCTTTCTTTATGTGAGAATTGTTTTGACAAAATAAACAATACATTTAAATGGCCATTTAATGTCTCCAAGGTAGGTTTCCCACAAGTGGCTTCTGAGACATGTTTTCATGTGCAAATGTTTTATTATTGAAGTGTTCCTAGAGAAACATGTAACAGTTGTCTGAGCAGGACAAGGGAGGAAAAGTGCCAAACTGGGTGATTTCAGATGAAAGTCTCTGCCTCAGGCTGATCCTCTCAGATCTTGTCCTGACTACAGGCAGGGAGGCTGAACTTCCTCTTCCACTCCAGGTCCCAGGCTCTCTCTGCTGAGAGCTATGTTGGAGGAAGAGGAGAGGGATACAACCTTCACATATTTTTGTCTCCCTAATATTACAGTCAACTCCCTTGGACAGTCACCTGAAGAGGGGCAGATTCAGGCCTTTGGAAGCATAAGAACAGTGAACTGAGCTGGGGCAGGGGGGTCACACAGAAATGGAAAGCAGATCTGAGGAGATCTGGGTGGGACACTGACAGTGTCCACTACAGAATGTAAAGATAGTTGGATTTGGTAGTCCGGCCAGTGTGGGTAGTCTAAATTCAAAACACTTTTAGTAGTAATGGGTCATTCTCCCAGCCTCCCTGAACACATTTTAATAAACATATACTGAGCTCCTAACTCCCCTATCCTCAAACTAGCACAATCCATTAAATAGCACTAATTCATTACACACTATCATAAAAATAAGCTTTTATAATGCATTTGACCTGATTAATGTGATTAGGTGGGTGTTTTGGGAAGTACGGGTGGGATAGTGTTCCAGGGAACAGTTCTAAGAGGAGTTGATGATGGTATTAAAATACAAATAAGTCTTCTCTAAGCAAAAAAGTAAGACAAGGTCTTCCAAGGAGAAGTCACAGATGTGAGCGATATGAAGAGGTGGCATCTGACTGAGCTCGGCACAGTCTAGAATCAGCATGCACTTCAGTATAGAAGGAAGTGTCCACTCATCAGCCGCTTTTAATAAGCTATTTGCAAATGACAAAAAGCAGATACAATCATGAAAGTGGATGCAGTAAGATCTCCAATGTATTAATCTTTTCACATTATTTTGCTCCTTTGCATGCAATTAAAAGCAATAATATTTTGGTAATTAATCACTAAATTGATTACTTTCAAACCTGCAAGCAAGTTACCCCTAAAAGCTCAGTCCACTTCCCAGAAAGCATGCATTGTGAAAGCATTGGTTCACTAGAGACAGCAGGGGAGAGAAAAGAAAATCACACTTCAACCTAGCATCAGGCTTACATTCAACTTTGGCTCTTAATTCTTATTAACGACATTGCTGCTAATTCCATAACTTTCCCATACTTGCAACTTATGAACCATATCACATTGGGCTAGCTGTTTCATCTCTCAGAGACCTATATTTTCCTAGCTGTATAATAAGGATATATACAACTATGTAACTATATATCTCTCACACAAAGTTATTACGTAGGTAGGTGGAAAAAAAATGAGTTCATATACACAACACAAATAACCAAGGATATGACTCATGCTAAGTGCTAAACAGAGTGCAGATTCTTTGCTTTTCCAGATTCTGGACTCTACTTACCTACGGTAACTTCTGCAAAAGACTATTTCTGGATTGAGTTCTATGTTCCAGATTAACTGGATATGTTATATACATTACTCATCATTAGAGGAAAAACTTAAGATGGGTGTTACAATTATTCCATTTTACGCATGAGAAAATTAAGGGACAAAGAAATGAAGTAAGTTTCCTAACATTAGATGCTTGGTAGAAGACAAAGAGCAGGGTTCAACCTAGATGATTCTGACTAAATACTTGTGTCCTTCCACTGCAACAAAGGTTGTCTTAATATCTGAGATAACTCAAAGTTGTCCATAAGTAATGCTTGGAGGTGAAAAGTTAATTTAAACCGTCTCAAGAAGAACACTCAAGAAATGAGAGAAAACGAGAACATCAGCATGGATTCGAGCTTCGATAATGCTGCCCGTATCAGCTGACAAATGTGACCCTTTTATGTTCTGATTGGGTATCTAGACTATGTAAACATTATACACTGGACACTTGAACATAATGCTTCTTTGCTAATGCAGGGTGAGTCACTCTACATTGTAAAAGTGGTAGAGAATATTTTTCAGAAATACTAAATTGTTTCCAGGCTAAATCAAGGCACACACTCATAATGTGTGGTATTCTAACAGGAATTTCAATTTCCTGGGAGTCCAGATTATTTTATACTGACTCATACACTGACTCCAGAAATCTTTTTTAAAAAGAAAAAGGAAGTTTAATGGTATGTCAGTTGGATCCTACAGAAGCCAATACAGAGATGCAGTTAAGACGCAATGAGCTCATGGAGGAGTGACATCTATGAAAGAAAAAGGGGGGAACAGGATTGTGCATGAGACTGTGATGCAAATATAACAAAATCTCTGCCAGCCCCATGGGACTAGAGGAACATACGAGAGTAACCCTGCAGTGAGCAGAAATTGCTGTAGCCTTGCATGATTGTCTTGCCCAGTCATTGTCTGAGGCTACCCCAAGGAAAGCATGAACTCAAAAACCCATGCAGACCAGAAGAGGTTATCAGCAGGAAGCTTCCAGCTAATCACACTCCTCCCAGTTAGGCAACAAGTCCTTCCTTGAAGGGGGATTTGAGAGATACATCTCTCTGTGGTTCTTACAATCCTTTGTGCCCTGTGGATTCACTTCTCCATATGCATTCAGAGAACAGTTACTTGTGGGGGAAAGTTTACAAAAGGAAGAAGGTGTCTGGAATTGCATCCCATTCTGGTTCCCATCCCAGGGCTGTACTAATCTATCTCTTTGCTCCTCCATTCTTTCAAATCCCCTCAGCTGTCACCTCTGCTGGTCTTAGTGGGGACCTTACCCTGTGGTGTGTCCTGACCTTCTTTCTTGAGGGAAATGAAATCTTGGCAGCCATATTCTTCTCAGGCTAGTATCCTGTACTTATTCATTCACAATTACAGTTGGACAAGGAAGCACCAGAGACACCTAACTGAACGTCAGTGTTTCACACATTTTCCAAACTGGCCCCTGCAGCAAATAGCCGCTCTACCTGCTCCTGCTGATCAGGTTCAGGGATCTCCTGAGGCAATGAGTCCTTTTCTGCCCTGCTGGTCCCTGCATACAGGAGTCCAAAGTGCTAAGCGTAGTTATGGTTTTTAGTTCAATAGGGTGCTTAATGAATCTACTGGCAAGAGATTCAATAACCCCTTTGTGGGTCAGGATCTCTAATCTTGCAGACCCAAGAGCTGAGGAAATGAGAAGCACAAAGTCCCCTAGTGTGTCATTAGAACTGAGGATAATAGGAATTGGGGCCATTCCTGCTTCCACCTCTTGCTTCCCAGACCTACATATTCTTACTATTGGAGACACATTGCCATAGAGAGGCCTTTGATTCCTGGAAGATGATGTCCAAGGTTCAGAGTATTGCCTCTGAGGTGTCATTGCAGTCACACCTTCAGCATGCCTTGATGATGCTCCCCGAGGAAGCAGCTTCTGATTGGTGTTTATTAGACAAGTGGGGGTCCCAAGCCCCCCTTTGCTGTGAAGTGGGGCCAATCAGAAGCAGCTACTTGATGGCACAGCATATAATAAGGCATTTGCATACTTAGTTGGTGGTCTACCTCTAGCAAATGCTTTTTGCTGGGTATTAATATATGAAAGGAAGGTCTTCTCACTTTGTGTCTGCTCCCACAGGTCCACCCACATGTCTCCATGCAGATCTCTTTGTCTCTGATCTCTTACTATTTTTATTCTAGGCCCCCAACCAGGCCATCTGCAACTTCTTGTGAGTCTGTGTGTATTCTAATCCTGGGCCACTTCTTCCACATGAAGTGGGTGCCCAGGTGTACCATCTAAAGCTCTTTCCTTTGGAGAGATTTTCCCTTGCCACTGTCAGTCACGGCCATTGCTGAGGGACAACAACTCAAAAACTGAGATGGACTTAGAGATGATACTAGCTGGATGCTGGTTGCCAGCCACTTCTTCAGAGCTGGGCAGTGAGCCCTTTCTTGAAGGAGGAGCTGAGCTTTGCATCTTCACCCTGTCACAAGTGGCCATTCATTATTCTAATTTACTTGGCATTCTTTCTCCATTCTTTCTAAATGAGATCTCCCTTCCCTTTAATGAACAACCTTCCAGGAAGTCCGAGGAAGGCTTAATCAAGCTGCTCTGCTCCTCCAATCCTCGGCTACAACGTGAACATGCAATTAAACTGGGTCAGTCATACTCCACAGTGAATCTGAAACTAGAGTTATGAAAAAAGAAAGGAAACACAGCTTTTAGCTAATTCTGTTCTTCATTTTTCTGCTACTGATACTGCAATTGTGCACTGGTGTGCATCCTTCTGAAAGTCTTGGTGGTCTGTAATTCTACAAGCTACCCCAGTATCTTTACAACACATTCCTTTTTTGTTTCATGCATTAACCAGAGTAAATTTCTCTTGCTTGTCATGAAATCCCTAACTGACACAAAGCTCTAATAAACTATACAGATAGCCCTGACACTCTAGGAAAAGACATATTTCTGAAAACTGAAAAAGATGTCTCATTCTGGATGGAAGCACATCTATGGATGCACAGCCTGGGGAGCAGATGGTCCCTTTGTGCTAATGAGGAAAAGAAGCCCCTTCAAGGGGCCTTTTTGGTGGCTCCCTCATGAAGGATTCAACCCTGAATACCTTTGCTTGAACAAATACTTCAGACAATTCCTACCAAATAGTAGGGACAGAGGAAAATAACATAGGACAGAGATGTTTTTGAAGTGGAGAAATATAACCCTTGTTATGGTACCTGGGTACATACCTATGGGAACACAGCTGACAGTGGCTTGAGCTGAGGCTGGAGTAGCAAAATGAAGTTACTAATTTTCTTGGATATGGTGGAAAAGAAGTTATTTCAAAATAAGGGAGCAGGAAAAAAGCCACACAAGACAAGCTTTGATTTTTAAAAAATATATATTTTTTTATCCAGTCGGCACTAATTTAGAAGAGTAAAAGGTAACCAAAGTAATCATTCCGATTTCAGCACTTACAGAACCATTAACAAGAAGAAAGACTCCATTTCAGAAGGGCACAACTTTAGCCTAAATTCTCGAAGGAGTTCAATCCTATTTTTATTTGAGAAGCTTTCTTGGATGCATAATATCATAAAATTGAAAGCTTTGCACAATTCCTTAGAAGAATCTGTTTGATAAAAGAAAAGCAGCTTGAATTAAAGTGCTAAGGCTGAATATGAAAAGTTCATGCGGGAAACCACAGAAGATAATTTTGTATACATTAATGGATACTATAGATGGTAATATTCATGCCCCTGGATGGACAGGAAAAACCTTAAGGTCATCCACTCAGTTTCCTAGCACAAGCCTTGTTTATCTCCAGGAAAAGGGCGTATTTACCAATAAGCATAAAAAAACCCCATGAGCCCCTGAGACCCGCCTCAGGACAGGACCACAGCCTGATCCAATGTAATTAAACAGGGGAAACAAAAAGTGGGAGACTTGTGTTCCCTGCCTCTTAGCATGTCAATCAATTAAAGTTTTAATTCTGTTTATATACTATCTTCTTATTGAATACCTGATTTTTACTGAGTACCTACTATGGTAGGTACCTATTGGTTATCTACCCCATTTCAGTTATCGATTCCTATGGTTCTAGGAAGTAGAATTCACCCTCCACTTCTAGAAATGGACCAAGTGATCAGGGCTGATCTCAACAGTACATCCCACCATGCTAGCCACAATTATCCATTGAGATGGGCATGTGATCTAAATTGTTCTAACTTAGTGAATCTGAGAATGTTTAATGGGAATATTTGGGAAGAAAATTAACTAACACTTTCTTTGGATCATATAAAGACTGGTGCTTATGAAGCCATCTGTGGACCCAGTAAAAAGCAACCCTGAGGAGATGTCAAGACAAGTGGACAGCATTCTGACATGTCAGAAGCCTGTCCTACCTATTAATCCCTCTCAGTTACTCAAGACAATCAAATTCTCTTTATCTTTTAATTCAGTTCGAATTGGGCTTTCTGTACTTAACAGCAACAGCATCCCAACTTATATGGAGTTAATATTGCATTTGGAGTTTTATAAGAAGACTGTCTGTCCTCAAGTAAGATATAGAGGAAAGGGGTACAGAATTTGCCTCTGTTCCAGTGAGAAATTGATGATAATTTTTCTGCATTAGTTAATCGGTTGTTAGTTTGCGGTGTAATGTGAGGACATGGATCTTTGGTTTAGCAAAGCTGCAGCATAACGGAACAGCTCCAGAAATCCAAATGGTGTTACTTGATTGCTATTTCTTACAGCATCAGTAAGGTCATTCATCCCGGGGATAAGACACTTTGAACCTGGTCTGTCTGAAAGAAAAAGAGCACCTGTAGGTTTCCAGTGAGATGACTTCCTGTCCATGTTGAAGAGACTTCAGTATTTTAAAGGATTTCAGGATTGGAAGAGTTAGATTTTCTACTCCAAATCCTAAAATTAGTTCTGGCTGATTTCCAGCACTTCCCCATACAATCCAGTAGAGCCACCAAAAGGAGACAATCACTTCAGTGTAGGAAAGAACAGAAATACAGCCTGCTTGTTTCCCAGGTCTATTTTAGGCAATTTACCGAAGGAGATTTTTTTCACTGAAGGTTAAGGAAATAGAAATACTTGAGTGGACAGAAAAGTTCAAGTTCATTACTAGCTACAAACATTGGTTAGATAAGATTCCATGACCTCTAGTACATGAAATTAATTAGAAGACATAGACTTTGTAAATAAAAAGTCTAACAGTTTTTTGCTGTTAACCACAGCCATCTTGTAAGCACTTTCCTACTTTCCCTTCTGTCCCACATCTGAGCAAACTGATAGGTCTGGGTGCTCCCTCCTTTGAAGTCAGAGGATATTAAAATCTCACAAACCCTCATCTACCTGTGAGAACTCTTATGACAGCTGCAATCCCTAACCACAATCAACACTCCATGCCAGTACTTTCCTTTGCTCTCTGTAGCTCAGAAGCTCGGCTCCTGGCAGGTTCATACTGGACTCGTGGAGACAAACGACGAGGCTACAGGATTCATACCCAGCTTTATCTTGGGGCAGCCTGTCCAGCGCTTAGATTATATCTGATGCATCCACATGAAGCACGTCTGTAATCCACAATCCTCAGAGAGTACTGCGGGAGGTCCTCATACAGCAACATAGACAATAGTGACGTCCTGCCAATAGTGACCCAAGCCTGCACATGCTCAGTAGACAGGCCTGGGGTCATGATGCACATGCACTGTGAGGAGTCGTAAGAAAGAATAGCATGTGCAGAGTGGGCATGCAGGTCAGGGTCAGGTGAGCATCCTGGCCATGGGAACTCCATTTTCCCTACACTCTCTCAAGCCACTTCTGGATCAGCTTGAGAAACCTTCCCTGCTTGCCCCAGAAAAGCCCCATTATATAAGTGATAACCTTTCCATACCTTCAAAGTGTGTATATGTCTGGCATCATCAGCCTCAACAGCCAACCTAGATCTTGGGTGGGTGTCTTTCCTGGCTGTGTAGGGTGACCAAAACAGACTGAAGCATAGTATCTAAGGAACATTAATTACCAAGGAACCCTCAAGCCTGACTCCCAAAGGCTTGTGATTGCTAATCTGTGGGGAAACGTCTGGACCCTGAATTCATACCACATGAAAATGGGCTGCTATTTAACGTTTCTTGTTTGAAGGACAATATCTCCAACAACATACAGCCATGGGCCCTGCCCATATATCCTGAAAAGCAGAACTAGGGTTCAGCCAGGGCACTGAAGAATTCACTTCTCCCACAAAGCAGGGAGACTTCGTTACTACTGTCCAGAGCATATTCTGTATGTCACGGACAAGTGATCCCTCTGTCTTGTTTCCAGTTGTCCCTTCTCCAAGTGGTGATTTTTATTAGAGTTTATATGTTAGAGTGGATTGATTTTCATCTAACCATCAGTCCTGAATTGTGAGAAGCTGTATCTTTGCCTCATGAAGGATATTGCACATCGTCCAGTGAGCCTAGAAATCAGAGCTAAATGGTAGATGTGGATAAAACTTTTGTTAACTTCTTTTGGAGAGAAAATGAGTAAAGTCTAGGTTGATATGAGCATTCTGGAAAAGGCATAGATTAGAGAGATGGGGTGGATGTTCATCAGCCAAAGAGGTCACTGTGAGTAGTTGTCAGCTGCCTCTCTAACACCCATTCCCCATCTTAATGACTTTGGAGGCAGAGCAGAAATCCCTGTGGCTTTGGGCAAGCTGACTCCGTCCTCAGTTCCCTAGTTCCTGGAGAGACACATGTTCTAAGACAGTCTCAGAACGTTTCTTACAAATTTTGTAATAGAGATGCCCTCTTTTCCCTTTAGCTGATATGGTGTGTAAATGTTAAGTGTGAAACTGCTGCAGCCCTTTTTCTGCCATGAGGAATACCACCCTGAGTCTGACAGACAAGAACAAAGGACTTGAGAAAATGTCAGGAAAATACAGCTGGAGCACTGAGCAAATTATACTTGGAAGCTGCCGTACATCTGAACCTTTTCATTTACATGAATCCATAAACCAACAAATTCTCTTTTTGGTTGAGTTAGACCTGAGTTTTGGTTGTTTACAATAATAAGAACCAGAACATTGTGGATTTTAAAAGTGATATCACATCATTTCTCATTAGAAGTAGTTTGCATGACTTTCTCTTCTATTATATTGTAAGGAAAAATGCCGTCAAGAAAGGACATGACCATCTTCTATTAATTCCAAGAAATGATGGAAGGAAAATTAAATCAAGATCTGAGTTAGACCCAAATATCTAACTTGCAATTAGATACCTTAAATTGGATTTTAAAAACAATACTTTTATTCAATATAGCCAAACAGACTCTTTGATCTTCTGAAATCTGGAATCCTATTCCCATGAGACCAGTGAATGTCACCACCCATCTTTACTTAAGCTGTAGATTCACCCTCACCTGCCTTATTTCATTCCCCATATAAAACCCATCATGTTATTTGTAGATTTACTGACCAGATGGCCCTCACTCTTCCCCTCCACTAGTCCAAGCTACAATTGTCTTCTTTCTGAGTTGCCTTCTGAGCTCAGTATTTGCTTCTTCTGACCCAACTTCTCCAGAACAAGCACAGGGATCTTTCCACCACTCAAGCCTGCCATCTCTCCATGCCTACCTCCATCCACTTCTCTTTTTCTCTATGAATAGAAGCAAAACTTCCTAACATAGTTGACCATGGCATATAACAGAAGGCCTGGCAAAGAGGAGTCCCCTGCCACTCTCCTAATTCGCCACCATGGTCCCCCACACCTCCTGCCTGTAGTCTCTGCTGCTGGGAGACCCTGGGTTCTCATGCTGGGGCCCCTGCCTGGAAGGAGGTTCCTGACTTTGCATCTTCTCCCTGAACAAGCCTTTCCTGACCTTACTGACAAGGCCAAAGCCTCCTAGTATTTGCTCTAAAAGTATCATGTACCTCTTCTTCTAAGCCCTTATTATGTTTTATAATTGTGCACTTTTTGCTTGGTCATGTGATTATATAGATAGATAGATACAGATATATATAAATATATGTATCTACTCCAGTAGGTTTTAAGCTGCTTAAAGCCCAGCTACATGTCTGCTTTTGTACAGGATTGCCTAAGGCAAAGAGTATGCTCAATAAATATTTTTGGAAAGAATGAAGGAAATCATACAAGGGTGATACTTAAAATACATTGATTATTTGATTAATAAAAATTAACCCTACGTACATCCTTCTTAACTTCATCATAAAGTCTATCACAAACTTTGAAGAGAAGTACATGATGGATTAACTGTACATATTCAATTTTGGCAAAACCATGATAAAATTGGCTGTAGCCAAAGAGGAAGAATATGTGTGTGACAGAAGGAAGATTGATCATTTAGAAATTAAAATAGCAAAGTCCTAGATGTTTTGTTGTACCACACATTAGCTTAGCAGTGGCAAAGAAAAATCTAAGCTGGATGGTAGCAAAGAAATAAAAACAAATTGTACTCAGGAACTTTTGCAATAGAAACAGACAGTAAAGAGCTGGGCACAACTCCAAATACTGCATGGAATTTGTAGCCAAGGAGGTGGGGGTGGAGGTGGGGTGTCTGTGGACAGAAAATTACTTAGAGGAAATAGCAGGGGTGAAGGGGGATTCCTGGCTAAACTGATTTGATAGGATTCTTGACAAAGAAGAAGCAGGCTGAGATGATCAGGAGGAGGAATTTGAACAAATCTCAAGGATGGAAGTTTCTTTCTAAACTAACTTAACATAATCTTCACTAAATCTGAGTGATGCAGGCCAAACAGGGACACACACTGAATGTCAAGGCCTACAGGGCTTAGAAGAACCTAGTTAAAGTTTAGTTAAGGAGAAAGTCTTGTCAGTAATTGAGGAAAAAGTGTAACTCTCAGAAGCCTCAGTCTCTTCATCTGTAAAATGGTCATAATAAACCCATCAAACTCACCCCATGGGATTATTTTGAACATCATCTAATTAGTCTGCCATCCAAAATTTCAGGCATTATCCAAAAACAGACTTCAGATTCCCTATCTTCCTTAAACCTTCCTGGATATCCCAGTCAGATGTGGACATTTTTTCTCGGAAACCGTAGGAATATGTTAGTCTTATTGTTGTAATGACATGTTTTGTATTTCTCCCTGATACATTCAAGGTTTCTTCCTGGGAAACTCTTGTAAACTTAATTCATCTAATACTGTGGAAAGTGACTAATATACGAGCCAACCATAATATTGCCAGGTACAGACTTACAATCTCTTTTATATGGACATCAAAGAATTTGGGGGATACTAGAGAGAGACATTAGCTTTGGAGAAATGCAGTTCCGACCAAATCCTGCTTCCACCACTTAATTATCTGTGACCTTGAATAATCTTATGATTCTCAACATGTTCTTCATGGAGTGCAGTGAAGACTAGAAATAATGTGTACAGAATCTAGTACAGTTACTGGTAGCTGGTGAGTGGATAACAAGTGGGGCTGCTCTGCTGTTAGCATTATTATTGTTATGATTAGAAAATGTCACCTTCATGAGATCTATGACACAGGAAAAAAAAATGGAAATAAGTCTATGATGTAACCATGTTGTATGATTCTTTATGAATACTTGCAAATATTTTTATTCACTGATTCAAAATTAAATAAAGACCTCTGTTTTATATAGATTACATATGTACTCCTCAAAATAATCTTCAGAGAAAAATAATTCATGAAATTCTCTTTATTAATAAGGACATGTTTGTTGACCCAGATTATCTCAACAACCATGCTTACCATTTTACAACTCTTGATACATATACCTTGACAAAAATTAGTCCTACTTTTAACTATGGATTCATATACCACGTATATACCATGTATCTTCACAGATGAATGACATAGGTACCGCCATATGCTGTGTGCTATAGACATGAATATGACACAGTCCTTATCATCAATTGTCTTTTAAGGAAAACACATTGTATTGTATCACTTACTTGTCAAATAAAACATGTAAAAGTGTTGCATTAGAAGTACAGAGTAGAAAATCCACACCACAGGTTGGAGATTATACCTACAAATTCCTGGTCTAACAAGCTACCTCTGAGAATTTTTTAATCACCAGGTCTCTTGGTAATAGAATGACAAGCAGTGCAACTTGACCTTACACACATTAGGAGTTGCATAAACAATTATTTAATTTGCTCACCATTCAGATCTAATATGGTAATATAATGGAAACTTTTTATCTGCATAAACACACAGATAGGTTAAAGCATTATGAACAAGGTTAACTTAAGGTACAGTGGAAATAAGCTATAAAAAATGGTGATCAGTTTAGATTGGATATTAATAAATGCAGCAACCAGAGCAGTAAATGTTTTAATGCCTTAAGGAGGTGACCTAAAGGCAAAACTCAAATTATCAATACTTGAACTATAGAAGAAGTGGTAAATTAACCTTGAAAAAAATTAGCCTGGCACTACTAGTTATAGGTAAAATTTGGCATGAATAATCACTGTCCTCAAGAAAGATATAATTTCTTTATCAAAAGCTTTATAAGAGAAAGTAAGAGTAAGAGAGAATAAGGAGAGAAAGGCCAGGGGCATAACAGATTGAAATGTAGCCCTCCAAAGATGTATGGAGCTGGAGTCTGTGAATGTGATCGTAGTTGGAAGTATCTTGGCGGGTGGGACGGCATTAAGCTAGGCATTGGAGGTGTTATTGGTGGGTTGGGCTCTGTTTGAACATCTGTTTTGGATCATCGTGTTGAGATCAATGTGGAGCAATCTTTTTGCCTATGTAGTATCTAGTGCATTACTAAGGAATCTATTCAATTTTCCTTTTTTGTCCCTATGTATTAGTTTCCTTCAGCTGCCTGAAGACATTTCTACACAGTAGGTGGCTTAGAACGACAGGGATATATTCTCCCACAATTCTGGAAGTCAGAAGTCTGAAGTCAAGGTGTCGGCAGGGTTCTTTTTCCTTCTGAAAGCTCTCAGGGAGGATCCATGCCAGTCTTCTCTTCTAGTTTCTGGTGACTACTGGTTATCCCTTGGCATTCCTGGGATTATAACTACATACTCTGTATTTCTGCTGTTCTATAAGGACTCCTGGTTTTGGGATTCAAGATAGGATCAAAATTGGGATGATCTCACCTTAAGACTCTTAACTTTTTCTCTAAATTTATTATTTATATGTCTTAACTAAGTTAAGATCTACAAAGTCCCTTTTTCCAAATAAAGTCTTTTAGAGGTCCAGGTGGAAATATCTTTTGAAGGGGCCACAGTTCAACCCATTACAATCTGCCCTGTGGCCTCTAATTCATATCTGTTCCAGATGTAAAATGCACTCACCCCATTCTTAAAAGCTTCAACCTATTATAGCATGAAGTAAAAGTCCAAAATCTCATCTAAATATGAAGTTAAAAATCCTGGGATAATCATCTAAACCAGGTATGGATGAAACTCTGGATCTGGTGCATCTTGGGGAAAATTCTTGACCATCTGTTGACCTGTGAAATTAGAAAACAAGTTATCTACTTCTAAAAAATACAACAGTGGAACAAGCATAGAATAAACAGAAGAGGCAGAGAAAAATAACAAAGGAAGTTTGAAAAATAAGTAGGGTTTGAAAACCAAAGGGGTGGAATGGGAAAGTTAAGGCATAATTAATAATACATGTAGAGAAAAAAATTCCCTTGTCTACTGAAATTTATAGTATAGATAAATCTAGAACAGCAATGTACAAGATTTCCATTTGGACAGATGATGTTCTAAATTCATGATCTTAATCCCCAACTACATATACATTTTTTTCTCTATAACAGAGCAGTAAGCACAGAGAAGAAAGAAAAAAAATGCATGAAATGTAAGTAATTTTTTTAAGTAACATAATACATACCTCAAAACCCAGAGGCCATTTGTTGTGAATATAACTAACACACACATATCTAGCAAGGGTAATAAATGTTGCAAATTAAATTGAATAATGACTTCACTTGTCTAGTTGGTTTCTTCATGAAAGACACATAAGGGATTTGAAAGCCAGTCAGTATTTATAACACAATATAAAATATAAGACCTACTCCAAGATGGAATTTCTGAAATGTCACCAACACACTAATTTATCGCTATTTCCAGAAGAAAAATAAAAGCATTGAACACAACCAATACAGGCCGAAGGTTAGCAGAAAATCTCAATTACAAATTATACTTTTCCCTTTAAACTTTACTTTGCTCTAAGGACAGCTTTAGAAGTTTTGAAGGAAGAGAATAAAAAAGGAAAAAACGATATTCACTATTTACTTAGAAGGAAGCCATTTGACATATTTATAACTGGATCAGAAATTGATAGCTTCAGCCATGCTTCAATCTCTAAAGTTCTTGTTTTGTCAAAAATCCTTTAAAGGAATGCTGTTTTGTTAAACTCCCAATTATATTTTATGTATCAGAAAAAGAATTGCAGAAGGTAGATGCCAATCACTTTTATAAACACAAATCTAAGACTTAAAGGCATTTCAAAGCCATTGAGAATTAAATGAGTCTCAGGAGTTATGTCAAGAGAAATTCAGTTTCAGAGATTGTGTCAGTCTAAAAGGATTCCATATCAAAATAGTGATTCCATACTGGTTTCTTAGTTAATATGGATGTGTTTGCTTCTTTAGTGCAACTGGGGAGTGGTGGTTAGGGCACAGGGCAGAAATGCAGAGCTGTAAAAGACAGAGGTGTTTGATACTGCCCAATAGTAATTTCTAACCAGCATTAATCTATATTTAAGCAATGGAATGTTGACACTTGTAATTTGAGTAGATGGTATAAGTTAAATAATTTTCTCTTTTGCTATGGTAAAGAGGGTTAAAAGAAAATAGATCATGGTAATATGTTGCTTATTAAGGAAAAAATGGTTTATTTCCTTCTACGGTAGTTTCTAGTAACACATTCTATTAATAAAATGCTAAAATAAATTACAGTGATGTATGTTATTTCTCCACATATTGCTTTAGACAAAGCCAGATGCAACAAGGCAATGTACTCTCTGTACTATAGAAAGATGGTATTATGTCATTACATGGATTTGTGACTTTGAAAGTAGGTTTTGTGTGTGTGTATTAGTGTGGGCATGCAAGCATGTGAATGGGGAAGATGAAATACAATGAAACCAGACAAAGTCATTACTTTGTAATTTCATTACATGCCTGTCATGAAACTTTTTTAAAATGTGGTATTAAGTGGCTTTTACTTTTAATATCAAGCATGTTTTCTTATTGTAATCATTAGGTAGATTGGGAAAGAGATGTATGAGCGTGGTGATGGGTATGGGAAGGAGATGCTTTGTAAAAGGCAATTAAGACTTCATAGCTCCTGTTACATGAATTGGCCTCAAAACTGTCTGCTTGACTGGGCCAAAGGGTCCCCAGATATCAAACATTACTCTTAGTGTTTCTGTTAAGATATTTTTGGTTGACTTTATCATTTAAATTGCTAGATTGAATAAAGCAGATTTATCTCCTTAATGTGGGTGGGCCTCTTCCAATCAGTTGAAGGCCTGAATAGAACAAAAGGGCTGACTCTTCTGTAAGTAAGAAGGGCTTATTCCTGCCAGGCTGCCTTTGTGCTGAGACATTGGTTTTTCTTGTCTTCAAACTCAAACTGAAACAGCTCTTTCTGGGTCTCGAGTTTGCCTGCCTTTGAACTGGAACCACACCGTTTGTTCTCTTGGTTGTAATGCCTTTGGACTCGTACTGGAACTTACCATTGTCTCTCCTGGGCTTCTATCCAATTTGGGGATTTGTCAGCCTCCATGAATTTGTATGAGCAAATTCTTTATTATGAATCTGTTGAGATATTGGTTCTCCTTTTCTACAGAACTTTGACTAATACACTCTGCAATATAATTCTGGTGATTATTTTTCTTGGTTTGCTTTTTGGTGCCCACCATGCTGGTTGCGTAACTGTCTGTAAGACTTTAGTCTTGTTGTTCTGTGCTGCCCATAAAGCCTCATTTGATCATTTTCAGTAAGTTCCTGTTTAGTAATTACTGCAACTGGATTTTGTTTCCTGACTAGGTCTAATGCAGAATGCATTTTCCTTCTCTGAATGTTTACATAACTAATATTTTATACCATACTTTTAATTTGCTATCTATTAAATCAGGAGTTGGGAAACTGGAACCCCTGGGCCAAATCCCCATCTGCCTCTTATTTTTGTAAATAAAATTTTGTTGGAGTACAGCCATGCCTATTTATATATCTGTGGCTGCTTTTACCCTACAACAGTAGAGTTGAGTTGAGCAGTTGCATCAAAAACCATATGGCCCACAAAGACAAAAATATTTACTATCTAGCCCTCTCTAGAAAACATTTGCTAGTCCATGATTATGTCAACCTCTAATTGGTCCATTTAGGTCTCTCCAAATATAGTGTGTACTGGTTAAAGGTAACCATCCATCTTCTACGTAGCCTGTGTTCTCAGGAGCCCCTGATAGAGGTCATGGAGTGACAGATGCTTAAAAATGTATGGTGACCTGATTTCTTCACTTGGGGATGAAAAAAGCAAGTAGGGAAGCAAGAGTCAAGATACTGAAGAAGTCTAATATGTTTTCTTGGGTGCTGAGAACCTGGGTTGTACTGTAGTGGGTTTTTTGGTCTTTGGAAGGATTTTCCTTTACTAAATGATGAGCTGTTTTAGAGCAGAAACTACTTCCTTTTCTTAAAGTGCCAAACAGCAATCACTGTGTCTTGCACTGAGTAGGTGTCCAATAAATGCATTTATGAATGAAAGAAAATGAATAGCCTAACCAAATGACCAAAGGCCAGAAACATCTGGCTAAGAGCTCAATGTTCTTGGGTCATAAAAGGTGGGGGAGAAGATGGTGAGCAATCAGGCCAGAAAACTAAGCAAACATAACATGATAAAAGTCTAGTGAAGCAAATTAAGTGCTTTGATTTATCATTTCATTGATGGAGTGGTCTCTGGAGAATAATAAATTAGGGGACTCCTTTAGGTCCAGTTGTATTTCAGTAGACTACCTTGAAAGGTTAACATTAGAATATTAAAACAACTGCTAGCGAATAAGAAATGGATAATCAGGGGAATATTATGTGGCTCCTGAAGTAAATAAAGATATACTACACATCTACAAAACAAATAAATTTTAAAAATTTAAAGTCTTTTTTAGAGTCATTTGTAAATATATTTATGCAACTAAATAACTCACCCACATAGATCATGCATACAGAGGAAGCAGAATCGCTGTCTACAAGATTTAGAAATGGGTATTTGATTCAGAATGACTACCTAGCTCTGCGACCTCTAACCCAGAGGTCATAATTTATTCATATGTTACAACTTCTTGAAAGAGTGTCCCCATGGGAAGCTTCATTAACTGCCATTTTGTATTAGTGAACAAAACCATAAATCTCCAAATTAATAGGGCATATTGATCCAATTTTGTTCTGTTTGAAATTTCCTAAAGTTCAGTTTGATCACCTAATACCAAGACAGACAAACAAAATGCCGAATGATTGAGAGTTGAAGTAGAAACTTTCCTTAACTTCGTGACTTTTTACATAATGGAGTTCTTCCCATTTATACACTTTTCACTTCCATGAAAATATACTTTTACCCTAAAAGTTGCTTTCATATGTGAGATAAGAATAATACAATAGAAAGATGGGGCTTTGGAATCAGAGTGGTGCAATTACCAGCAGAGTCAACCTGTGTAATTTTTGGTAAATCATTAACTTTTCTCTGCCTCAGTTTCCTCACCTGCAGAATGATAGTATCATGCCTGTTCAACTATATTCTCATGTAAATTACAATTGTTTGTAAACCAGGTTTTTTACTTAAACAATAAAGTCTCACATATATTATTTGAAAGCATATTTTTATACCTTTTAGGCTAAATTCAATTACATATCAAGATATAGTTACACTAGCAGTAAAAAATACCCATGTAATAATGCATAGATAATCAGTTTTTATAAAGGCCACCCCAGTATATTCACATGGGAAAAATAATATTAATGCAGTAGGACAGAATTCACCCCTTTATTTTCAAAAGCTTCAAGTTCTTTACAAACTTATGTGCATTTACATTATGCAAAAGGAGAGAATGTTGAAAACAATGTTTGAAATGCTATGTATTTCCTACATTTTCATTGTCTACTCAAAGGAAGAAAAACTGTGGATTCTTGGAAGTCATTGTCTTAACCTAATTTTTTTATTTACCCTGCCACACACATACAGAACAACTACTGTTCCCTATGACACCTGCTCTGTAGGATTTTAGCCTTTGTAATACACTTATTAAAACCTACTAGAATTAGTTGGTTTTATTTCTAGCCTGTGGGCCTCACTTTATACTGCAAATCTTATGTCACTGACATATTTACAGTCCGATGACATATTTACAGAATAAAAATAAATGATTACACTTTTGATCATAATCTCATTAGAAAAGTTCAAATATCCACAAAAGAATGAATATGCCCAGAATGTTTACTTGCTCCCACTACCTTTAAAAGTCACTCTCTAATTATGTCCATTTTGTGTTGTCCCATTATGCCGAGTAGCTAGAATTGCTGGACTGTTAATAAAATCTGATTACCCGTTCAGTCTTTGTATAGACCTGCTAAACGTAGTTCAATACTGCATCAGTTCACATCACTATCTCCAGCCAACTACTTTCCAAAGAAATGCAGATTATATTTTTCTTCAGTGAGGTTAAAATAAAGGTTAAAGGAAACAGGGGCAATATGGTGATTTGCTTTATATAAAAGTGGCATTATTAAACCTGTATCTACTTGCCTGTACCTATTTCACCAATAATACATACATGAGTCAAAATGTTTGGGGTGGGGGAGGGGGTTGAAATAGGTGATTGGGGAAAATAACAAGGGTCAAAATGACATATTTCATTTCTTCTCAAATTGCACCAGGAGGAAAAAGCAGTTGCATGCCAATGTCCTGTACTATTAAAAATGTTGATATCATGTGGTATTAGTACATTTATATTTGTGATTTGGGAAGTGGGCAATTTTATTTTGTAGAGAAGAGATTTTAAAAAAACAGAATGGGAAACCTATACTAACATACACAGAAAGAAAGAAAATTTTTTTTTAATTTTGGTCTTAACTGATTTTCTTTTTAATTACAACTAAAATGTTTTATTTATAAACACTGGATAGTTTGGGGGTCATACATCTGAGAATATGTTGGTGAGTGAAAAGGGGGTGATGCTCTTAGGGCATTCTACTTTCTCAGTCCCATCATGCAGTGCTGATTCAGGGTGTCAGCATGCTGGGCAGTACAATACTGGTAATTATCCATATTTGACTCTTTTTAAGGGCTACCATGCCATTCACATAACTGTCTCTAAGCTCAAGTTTTGTTATGCCACTCTGATTACAACATCTTCATCAACCTGTTCCATATACTATCTGGATGTAACTGTTTAGTGATTAGAATTATGTTTTAGATAGACCACTTGACCAGCTCAGTGTTAGAATGCACTTAAGATAGACAAGTGAGAAGCCAGAGAGACCAACTAGAGTAGTACTGTCAAAGAGAAATATAATGGACCACATTGGTTATTTAAACTGTTTCTAGTAGCCATGTTAAAAAAGTGAAATGGAGGAAGTAAAATTCATTTTAAGAATGCACTTAATCAACAATATATATGAAATACTGTCATTTCAACACAAAATCATTATGAAATTATTAATGAAATAATCTATATTCTTTCTTAAAATACTGTCTTCAACTCCAGTGTATAGTTTATGCTTCCAGCTAGTGGCTGTACGCCCAGCCAGATATCTAGTGTTCAATAGTCCTATGTAGTCTATATTAGACGATCAGAACTAAAAACTTGTTCTAATATCCCAAGGGAAAGACTACAGCCCTAGCAGTTAAGTTGTACTCAAAATGAGGAAAAAGTGATGTACTTGGTGAAATTGATGAGTCCTGATTACTTATTGGAGGTCATGGGTAGGTGGAAAGGAAGAATCAACATACTTTTTTGACTCATAGTAAATATTATGAGAAAATCAGTAACAAAATATATGATTCTTGAGACAAAGAATATATTAAATATCACACAAGCCAATTACCTCATCTTATGGGTAGAAAAAAAACACTCATATAAATAGGAGATATATGGAAGATAGGATTGTATACTAGTAGTTTCGGAAATGATTTCTTTATCATTTAACCACAGAAAAATTACATATCTATATAACCTTTCCCCAAATATTTTCATTCATATAAATAGCGACTTTTAGAAAACATGCTCCTTTGGACCATTTTTTAACTGCCATTTTATTTCAAGATTACAGATGGAAACACATTGTCCAAGGAGTGGTGTATATTGATCTGGTTTTATGCAGCACATTTCATTAAGAAAAAGCAATCTCATAACAGCTTCAATGAAACAAACACAGAAAATTTCAAATAATCCTGTTAAAAATAAAGGTTTTCCTCATTTAGTAATTTTTACCTAATAGTTTTTTTTTCCAGTTTATGTGTATTTTGCTGTCATGTAAAGTTACTTATGAAATTATGTCAGGGAATGAATATCGGGACAAAATAATATAATAGAAAGGGCACCAGAATAACCTGGATTTAATTTTCAGCACCAAAACAGTCTACCTAGATGGCTTTGGGCATATTTTTTAACTTTCTTGTATGTCAGTTTTCCCATTTGCAAAATTATAGCACCTACTCTGCAGAATTCTGCATAAACTGGAGAAAATAAATACAAAACACCTAACGTATTAATACTTTGACAAATGTAAAGTACATAACATATAATAAGCTCTCCAAATATTGTGCTAGTTACTCACATAGATAATAATTTTGATTCAGTTTAGCTTTTCTTATTAGAAAACATTTAAGATTAATAGCAAAAGAAAACTGTAATGAGCATTCTCATAGATAATTTGAGGTTTTTAAAAATTTCTTCAGGTAAATTCAAAAGTACGTCAGTGTTATTGTTTTCCTTAGTTCTACAGGAATATCTGCATCTGATTTACATGGAAGAATCAATTTTTATACATCACCCCTGAATAATTTCAATAGGAAAGAAAAATATTCCAAGGCAATCAGATAAAATCTATATCTTTTCTTCTAAAAAGCCTAAGTTCTTTACCTATATTATTGGCAAAGCCATTATACAAAAGTGAGAGAAAATTGAAAGTGCTCTTTTAAATCTAATCATTTTCTATTTCTTCTTTAGGTTATCAAAGAAAGAAAATCAAGGTTCTCTGTACTTCATCTCCACAGCCTGAATGTTTGTTTCTTCCATTCCTCCCCCCAAACACCTACACAACTCTTTCTACAAACAAAGTGAATCCATTACCACTTTTCTGTAGGGCCTAAACTGAAGTATTTATAATAAACTTGTAATCAACTTACTAAAACCGCAATAAATCATCATTGATCAAACTACCTTTGATAGGAAAAAAAAAACATTTTCAACATCTTAATCCATCATAATCGAACACTTTAAAATACAATTAAAATGAATTACTAGAAAAATAAGATAAACAACAGAGTTCTATAATCTACAAGCCCAAGGTTTTTCATCCCTTAGATTTCAGAGATATATTAAATTTTAATATAATCAGAACAAACATAATATAAGGTAATAGATAAATACATGCATTGTTCATTGTCCAAGAATAATAAATTAATATTTAAAATCAATATAATATTAAGTAATTAATGTTAAGAAATCAACCAATTAATATCTAGAATATGTTACACATTTTCTCGTCATTCTATAGTAACAACTTAATGGAAATTTTTGAGGTTATAACTATTCTCCATATTAAATACTCACAAGCACATATCACAAGTAGATATCACATACATAAACAATCAATATGGTAAATGAGTAAATGAGCTTGTTTCTTACTTATTAATGTATCTGACTTGCATTAACAACAGAGCTAGGCCCAGAAAATAATGTATATCTAAACAGCTCCATTGTCATATTTTGATAACACTCGTGGTAGAGACCAGTGTCACAGTGGTGTGTTCATAGGAATAGAAGAGATTTTAAAGCAATTTAAGTGAACTCAGATTATTTTTTTCAACTTTCTTCCAAAACATAGCAAGTGATGCTCTATTTTTAAAGTTAATTTTCAATCTTTAATTAGTACCCAGTCCCAGTAATTTATCTTATGAATTTAGAGTTAAATTTAAGTTGTCTTTTAACTAAAGAAATAGATTTCAATCATAAACTTCCTATGCATAGTTCTGCTCTTGATGGAAATGAAATTCAAAATGTTTTACCAAATTTTTAAGGTCTTTGGTAATAATTTTTCACAGATATATAATATCAAGATCATCTAATTAATTGATAATTATTGTGGAGCATCATAACAATTTTTAAACCCCTATTCTGAAAGGTTTCTAAGCTTTGTTCTTGACCTTTTATCTCACATGTTGTTGAAAAACACCTCCATTTCTTTCCCACATGGAAGTGTTAAATCATTAAGACTAATGATGATAAAGAAGCAAATGTGTCTTGTCAAAGTATATGTTTAATATCAGTACTAAACTGATCTCCTATCTTAAAGTAACACTTGCCAAAAAGTGTTTGTCCATAACTCAAACATCACTGAAAAAACTCTTTTCTTAATGAGCTACTGTATCTCAGCATGCAATACATTTGTTATAATGTTTTGGTATTATCACATACTAAAGAGAATAATCTTTCAGAAAATTCATATTCTTTAGGTGAGTCATAGTTTTTATTAAGTCACTAACACATTTTAGTGTAGCTGAGGTACTGTTTCTTGATTGCTTTGGTTTTTGTAGCAATAATTACTCAAAGGAAAGAGAGCATTGATTTACATTTAGCATAATCTACTTAATCTGTGTGTGGCTGTCAGCTTGTAAAAGAGCCCCTTTGTGAATCACATCTTCTGCTACTGTCGCTCTTGTGGGGTTAGTTCCCTTTGTGCCAGGGTCAATTTGCATAACAAATAGCATGTGGCAAATGTGATGGAATGTAACTTTCAAGTTAAATGGTAACCCTGCAGCTTCTGTGTTGAAGGGGCTCTCTCTGTCTCTTACTCTCTCTAGATCATTCACTGTGGGAGAAGCAATTCTTTGAGCAATGCTATGAAGAGGCACCAGTTCAAGGAAATGGCTAATCGTAACAACTGAGCTAGTAACATGCCAACAACCATGTGAGTTGTTGGAAACTGGTCTTTCAGCCCCAGCTGAGTGTTCAGATGGTTGCAACTCTAGTCAACAGCTTGACTAGAACCTCATGAACTATCCTCCCAGAACTACTCCCTGAGCTGTCCCACATTCATGAACCACAGAAATGATGAGAAAGAAAATGTTTGATTTTTTTTAATCTGTTGGGTTTTGGGTGGTTTGTTATGAGCAACAGATAACTGATGCACTGCATGTTTAAACCTTAATGTTCTCCTGTCTTTGGAGCTGAGTCATTGGAACTGAGGTTCATAACAATGTGTTACTATAGTGTTACATCCTTCAAAACTAGTTATGTTTGTTAGTAATGAAGCTAAAGAAAGGAATCCTTCCTTCTTATCAAAATCATGACCAAGTAACTGTTGTTTTAACAGTATCTGAATGTTTCATAAGATGAAATCAAAAAGTATTCTGATGGCTGTATGTGTTCTGAGAGTTGGTGTTCCACATCAATAACCATTTCCTAAATATGTCAGGTTATGTTGTAACACAACTGATAATTGATCTACTTTGCCACAGGTTTACCCAACATTTACAGGAATACGTCTTTTACTAATGTCTCAGCAATTTTGTATGGTCCTTTAATCTTCAACCTGATGTGCTACATTATGAGAAGCCATCAAAAAAACAATGTTTATATTTGAATTACTGAACATCAACTTCCTTTGAGTGTTTATCTCAATATCTTTTCTTTTGAAATTTTATTGTTCCATATGTTCCTTTAATTTTTTATATAAGTGCTACTTAAGTTGCAAAAAATTCAGTGCTTTATTAGCTTTATTAGTACATCTCTCTCAAAAAACACAGTTATTCTGGTGCTCTCTGAGTTGGCAACTCCACTGAGGTGGCTTTTATTATCTCCATTTTTTAAATTCTTTTATTGTATATATATCTTATATATGTGCAATATATGGTATCATGCCTACAGAAGTAAACTCAAAATCTAAAAGATGATACTTTTCAGTAAAATTAGTATCAATTATTTTTTCATTTGTTTAGAATCACTTGCTTAGGCTTGTTATTACTGTTATATACAAAAAAATTCCTACTAAGTCTTGACAAAAAATAATGTGAAGTTTCTTTCACCATATAAAATTAGGGAGGAAAAATAAATAATTCAATACACTCTTTCTTAATTTAGCTAACACTATAAAACAATAAATTTTAAGAGGCTTGAAGAAAAAGATGATTATAAAAACAGTTTATACATATAACTGCTTAATCTTTCTCCCATTTTATATTATTTTGGGGTTTCATTTAACAACTTAACCTTAAAATATCACATCAGAAATATTTAGCTCATATCAGATACAATATGCCATTCAAGATCTTCAGCACTCAGTGGAATATGTTTTTGTTCAATGAGACAAGTCCCTGTAATGTGCTTTAAACGTTGTATTCCATAATCACAAATCTTCCATTCCTCTCTGAGTTGGCAACTCCACTGAGGTGGCTTTTATTATCTCCATTTTTTAAATTCTTTTATTGTATATATATCCTATATATGTGCAATATATGGTATTATACTGAAAGATGATTTACATAACCCTAGCTCTTAGCTAATTACACACTTCCAGATTTTCAATTATTTGTTGCAGTCTTACAAAGATTCTACTGTCTCTGGCTCCCATCACTGTAATTGAGTAGTTCACTGTCATCCTTTGTTCATAGTCTCTTTCCTCCCTCTGGCTGCCTTGGGGTTGTATAGTTTAATGCCAGTATAGCTAAATAAATATTTATTGTTATTTATCCTTCTTGGAATTAGTTAGGCTTCCTATATGTTTCATCAACTGCAAAATTCTCAGATATCTTTTTAAAATATGCTCTCTCACCCTTTCTCGCTATTTTCTTCTGGGATTCCAATTAGATGTATATTAGATCTTCTTACTATATCTTCTTGTGTAAAACCTTCTTTAATATTTATTTTTCTGTATTGCACCTTGGATCATTTATATGTATTTGCCAATGCACTGATTTTTTTTTACCATGTTCTTAATTTTCTTTGTAACATATTGGTTGTTTTTCAAGAATGCCAACTTGTTTTTGAAAGTCATGTTCAAGTTCTTTATTCAAAATATTGCTTCTTTATATACTTATGAGCATCTGTAGTCCTAATTCTGCATTTTGTTCTTTCTGTTTGCTCTTTCTGCTGACTGTCTCACATGCTGTTTTGTTTCAACTTATTTGCAGTTTCTATTTGTGAGTTCCTATTCAGTTGATCTTATTTAATGGAAACCACAAAGTATCTAAGTTGAGCTTAAGTTTATTTAGAAAATATTTATATTTGCTTTTTTCAAGCTCTCTAAGGAAATGCTTCTCAGTCTTCAGTGTGTGTGGTAGACAGAATAAAAGGCCTCCAAAGATGCTCATGTCTTAATTCCCAGAACCCATGTATATGTTATCTTATATAGCAAAGAGACATTGCAGATGAGGTTAAATTAATGTTACTGGATTATGTGGGTAGAGCCAGTGTAACCACAAGTGGTCTTAAAAGAGGAAGGTCGGAGGGTCATAGTAAGAGAATGAGATGTAGTGCTGGAAACAGAGTGTAAGGGGAGAGGGGAAGGGTAGAGAGGAAGAAGTTTAAAACTTTACATTGATGGCTTTGAGGATGAGGAAGGGTTACAAGCTAAGAAAATGCAGGTTCCTCTAGGAAACTGAAAAGGCAAGGAAGCAGATTCTCACCTAGAGCTTCCAGAAGGAATGTACTCTTTCAAAACCTTGTTATTAGAATTTCTGATCCCCAGTAAGACAATAAATTTGTGCTATTTTCCACTCTTTGTGGTTACAACAGTTTAACCCACTAAGTTTGTTAGAGCAGCAATTGGAAACTAACGCAGTGTGCCTGCAAAACATCTTGGGATCTTGTTAGAAGAAGGAATATGATTAACAGGCCTGGGAAAGTAAGAATTTCTGCACTTCCAACAAGTTCCCAGGTGATACAGATGCTGCTGTGTATTTGTGGACCATGCTTGAGTATCTGGGATGTAGGGTATTATTATCCCAAGATCACATTAAAAAAATTCTCTACTTGAGTTTTCCCCCAGACTATGCAGGTGGTTGGAATTCAAACCTCAAACAATGCATGAAAGCAAAAATTTTTCAGCACAAGCACAAACTTTCATATAGATGAGGTCCTTAACTTTATGAAGAGATCTCATTTCACTTCTCTCTTGGTGTAAACTCAATTTGGACTTGTCTCTGTCTCTTGAAGAAGTCTTAAAACTCAAGGCACTAAATTTTTGGTATAAGCAAATACATATAAGGAAGACTTTATCTCACTCATTTATTTTGCTGGTTTCAGTTCTCAGCAATTTTTTATATTTTATTGCTACCTCAGCTATACATTCAGTGTTCCATTTTTTTTCCAGGGTTTCTAGTTATTTTTGTAGCAAGAGGAATATTTAATCTTCATTAGTCCTAGATTTAGCAGTCTTCATCTATATTGCCAAAATTGAAAATGCTCCAGTCATTTCTCTGTGAATATATCCTCAGTGATTTTTGTTTGCTTTTAAGTAATTCTTGTCACTATGACCAATTAATTGCTAATTAAAATCTTTATGTTCTAAATAATAGTTAATAGTAGTTTTAAGGAGTAAAAGTCAATATCAGAGAGATCAAGTGGTTAACCCAGTTAATTAGTATATGATTGCTTTAGATGTTTGGATTAAACAAAGGAAGTCAGTAGTTAGGGAAATCTACATTTTCTGTTAAGTTTCAATCATTAGCTTAAATCTCTGTAGATGCCATGAGACATAGGCTTTATATAAATTCATTAGTTCATTTGATCTTTATAACAACTCTGTAGAGTAAGGATTATCCCTATTTTAGACATGATAAAATTCAGAATTAAAATGATTGAAAGGAAAAAAACAATTTAGAGCCCTCCGAGAAATGTTAATATTTATATATTTAAGAATAATAATACTAATAATTACTATGTAACAGGTTATGCCAGGATCAGAAGGGAACAATATCCTACACCTTGAAAAGGGAAAAGTCAGTAACAGAACCTAGAACTGCCTCAGACTAAACCTATCCTCTTTTCACTATTTCATGTTGGGCCTAAAATTACCCAAAATAGAGATTTGCGATTGATTCTGGGTATTTCATAGATCCTACTTTAATGTTATTTATGTAATAAGACTGTCTCCTTCATATGTGGTCAGTTGAAAAGCCAACTGGGAAAAAAATATTTATGGAAACAATTTGGCAAAAGAAAAAGTATATTACTTGGGTATATGAATAAATAATCACTTTTTGTATATATTCATATACACACAAACACACATACATAAATACACACTCCACTGCTCATTGTTACTATTACATATAATGGGCCACAAAGTCCTAAGCTAAGATTCTCAACCTATTCTACATCTAATTCTTCCAAAGAGCCTTTCATTTTTTCCCTACTTTGTCAATCTCAGTAGATTATTTCACCTCATTGAGAATATTTAAGCCATTAAATATGAAATTGTTTGATTCTTCCTGCCCATATTGCATATTTCCTAGATCTAAAAACATCCTCCACTGATAAAGTATCAAGTACCACCTTCATGTCAAAACCCAGCCCTCTACATGTGTTCTTAATTCAACACCTTCTATGTCCCAGAGATTGAGTTCTGTTGATTATTACTACATCTCTTTTACCTTTAATTTTTCCCTGTGACTACTTTTCCTTTGTTTATCATACATTATATTATAAATATTTCATTATTATTTTTATTTAGTTTATGATGCATATATGATCTCTCACCCTAAAAACTAAATTCTCCTTTGCCTTCTATGCTCTGCATCTGAAAATACTGTTTTATCTTTTCCTCTTTTCACCTGAACATCACAAAGAAAAAACTGCCCTCTGTCATTTCACTTGACACTTACTTGCCATGATAGTTTATTTCCTATTTTCATGAAAGAACTGAATTTTTTTCTTAATAGAACTTAATTGCCTGATTTAATGGATATTTTTAACCTTATGTTAATAAAATTTTCTGTTTTATTTGGCATCACTAATCACTCCATACTTGACACAATGTATACTTTCCTCTCAATGGCTACTTCTAAGTTTTTACTGGGAATTACTACATATTAGTTTTCCAAGGATTTTTGTCCTTGAGTCTCTCTTTTTATAATTCATCATACTTCTGTAGCTTAGGTGATCACCTCTCATAATTTCAGCTTGCTCTCCAATGCAGATAACTTGTGAATCCATGACACCTATCTGCTCTCTCTCTCCCAAGCCTCAGTTATGCAGTCTCACTGCCTGATGGTCAATTACCTCAGAATGCCCTACAAGTACCTCTCATTGTCCAGACTCAAAATGGAATTGATTTTCTTCGCCTACTTCCTCCTACTTCATATCTACGTCAAGAGCACCACCATTCATCAGTCTACATCTTAGAACCATCCTTGACCGTTGTCTTCTTCACTCTCACAATTAATTCCACAATGTTCTTTATCAGTTAAAATCCAATCAGGAGACAGAAATCATATAGTAATTTGAAATGAGAAAACTGAATGTAAAGAATTATCAACTATACCAGGGGAATAAAACGTAAGGATAACTTTAAAAAAATACCCTAGAGCTGAAGGAGAGTTTTTGTGAGAAAAAAACAAACTGGGAAGCAGAGTTTCTTTCTCAAGGCTGGGCTTAGACCTTGTTGGAACAGGTATGGTGGCCTCCCATCAGTTGGAAGAAAAATTCAGTGGGTTGAACTGGCCACAGTTTGTTTACAGTTTCCCCAAAAATAAAGAAACACCTGTCCAGGGTACAGTTGAGAAAAATTGTGCCTGGGATTTTCAAGCAGGAAACAACCTCTGGGGTGTGGGTGACTTACTGGGGTATAAGGCAGGAAAGTCCAGAAAGGGAGTCAGAGCTTTAGAAGATAGATGCTCCTAAACGGCAGCTAAATGGCTGGATGATGTGAGGTCTGAGGTATGTGGTGTCTCTGTTAGGTATTCTTAATACACCTGTGGTGTTCAGGTCAACCAAGACACATAGGTGGGTACATAGAAGGAGTCAAGGCCTCCAGAACCTGCTCACTAATAGGCCTTGGGAACACAGGTCCCTTTTGGGAAGACTATGGCAAGGTGGCAACAAGGCCAGAACCGGGGCTATGAACTTACTGAGGGACTGAATGTTCTGGGTGTGCATGTTCTTATACGGCAAGAGAGAGAAAAAGCAGAGAATCACACACAGACTAGGAAGAGAAATACTGTCTTTTTTCAGTTTCCTTCTTCTGCTTTCTATGTTTACACTGATAGTGCTAAACATTGTGCCAGCTGTAAAAGAGAATTGTTTACAGGGTCCACCTTTATTCTCAGAGTGACTAATAAAGGATAAATTTGGAGCTGCAAGGTAATACATTCATAAGTACAAAAGAAGTCATACATATATTGTTTTAAGTGTATCCTGAATTTATATATTCACACCTTTTCTGTGAGCATAGTCGTCCCTGAAACTTTCACTACCACCCAAATTTAAAATCTATTATCTATTGACCCCACTAAATGACCTACCCAAATGGGAATTCTAAGTCACTCTCCTTCTTAAAAGTCTTCAAAAAATACTCATTATTTATAAAAAAAACTCCAAGCTTATTTAACCAGAAAATAAGCTCCTTTCTCCATTTTTCTGGCCAGACCTCTCAGCAATCATTGGCTGTAGTTGTTATTCAGTGCATAACCAAAAATAAAACAAGCTTTCAGTGACATACAACAATAAGGATCGTTTTTCCCTCTAGTGGTTGGGAGTTAGTCGGTGTTTGACACATGGTGGGCACAGTTAGGCGGCTGTCAGCAGCTTTGGGGCTGGCCCTTTTCCAACAGTAGGCTTGTGAGGACACATTACACTCATAAAAGGGCAGAAGTGCGAGAGAGAATACCAGATCTTTCAAAGACACTGTCAAGCCCGTATGTCCATCTTCTGATATCCTGGTCCTGAACAGGTCATAAGATAAATCTTCAATCAAAGAGCTAGGAAGCCTCTTATGCGTGTGTCAGGGGGAGGGAAATATAGTTTAAAAAATGTAAACTATATATGATACTGGCATTACTCCCCACCATCACCCATCTGCTAAAGTGATACTCTGATTAGTGAAATGTAAGACACATCACCCGACCATACTAATGTCATTCCAAAGAAAACAAAACACTTGGAATGGTAGCTAATGTGTACAAAGTTAAATGTGTATAAATGTTTCATAGTTAAATGTATAATTTAGGGTTTTTGAAGTGGTAGAAATAACTTCTGGAGCATTCAAGGATTTCATGTTGCCTATTGATCTCAGTTCAGGAAGTTCTATTATAGGAAGTATCAATCAAATTTATTCTCTAATGGTATCTTGTCCATGTTGTCCTTTGGAGGAAAAAAAAACTGGGAGAAAATTATTTATCTCTTAAGATGCTTTGGGTTTTTGCATGCTTGTCACATTCATCCCACCAATAACAGCCTCCATTTGCCCTTTCTCTCTTCACGTGTCTCCATGAAGCTTCTGATTAAAGCTCAGAATCAGGGGTTTACTCTGTAGACCTCTGTCATCCTCTCCTTTCCCTGTGTCCCTTACTAGTGGGTCCATGTGCCTCATAATCCAATTTATACACTCTTGAATGCTTATACATTCATGTTTTAAGTAGATCAGGAGTTTAATTACCATAAAGTATTCATACTAACTGTGCTACTTTCTGGCTAGTTACTGCTTACTAATAGCTACTGAAAATAAGTATCCTTACAAAAGAAACCTGGAAGAACAGACTCTTAAAAATTTAAACAGAACTTGAAATGTTGGATTAAATATTAATTGGCCATTTTGCACAAAATATAATATAGCCAGAAAAAATGAAGAAGAGCAAATGGGAATAAAGATTAAAAAACTTGAAGGAAACAAAATAAAGAGCACAGTGTCCTGATATGAAGAACAGCAATCTGACAAGAGTTTAGAAAGATGCTTTCTGAGCTGGGAGTGGAAGTATAACACATGAACACCATTCACTAGACAGCTGTCCACCTGTCAAGAGTCTTCTTTGATGACAGAAATCTGTTCCATTTTGTCTTTCAGCCAGCAACAATCTGTCCTAAGGCATTCTCACTCCAATGTTCTCATCTCATCTTTCCCTTCTCTGAACAAAGAACTGTTCATTCTGTTTTGGTCTTGCTCCAAGGAAAATGCAGCAGTATTGAATGATAACTCCTGAAAAATGCTAAGGAGACCAGTTCAAACTGCAGTCCCTATGGCCCAGACAGACACTAGACAAATAGGAACAATGAGGATGATTTGTAATCATGTCAGTCAACTGGATCTCTTAGTACCCACTGTGTAAAAAGCAATGTAAAAGATATAATGTTAACATCTTCTTTTAATATATTAAGATTCTCTTTTAATATATAAGAGGAGTTTGCACCGTGTCCTAATAACTTCATGAAAATTAGCCTTTTTCTGATATACCTAAGGACCAAAAATTCAGAACTAGTTGGCCCCACTTCTCTCCTTCACCTGATCCTCTGAGACATTGCTCATCTACTACCTCAGGGTCTTGGAAAGCAAAGGCCCTCATAGTCATTTCAATACACTGCATGTTCAGGCATATTCTGCCTACAAACACTTGCCTTGGCCTGCAAGCACAAATATAAACAAATAGAATAATTTGTCAAAGTACACGAAGCCACTTTATAAGGCAATCAACCTCTTTCCATCATTTGTCATTAAATTATAAATAATGACATGGGAATTGGAAATATAAATCTCTAGTTCATCTGCTATGATGCAATTACAGGAGATATATACCTCTTTTTAGATGTAAATATTATGTAGAAGTATATGATCATCATTTATGTATAAAATACATCTTTGTGGTAGCTATTTTTAATTACTAAATTAAATATTATATTAACAGGTGTTGGGCAATTTTACATTACATCCAAATAATAAGTTTCATCTGACCAAAATTATACCCCCTTTAGCACAATCTGGATCTTATAATAAAAGACTGTCATGATGAGTACCTGAGTATCATCAAGATAAAAAATATAAAGAAGAGACAGAGAATCAGTGAAATATTTAATCCATTGCATAAAAAAAGGCATCTTTTCTGGGAGAAGTTGGGAAGGAACATTATAAAACAAAGGAAACTGGTAAATTCCAATCTTTGTTCTGGGTGCCATGATATGCTATCTTTTAATAAAAATCATTATCAATCCAGCTTACAGATCTTTATTAAAAGTTTATTAATAAAATAAATATAATATATGGAATAGTGTATAATATCAACCACAACCCCATTTAAAAAAGACAAATTTGGTAGTTTTATTTGCATTTTTTGTCTCTAATTTTTGCCAGTTTTTCTTTTTCATATAAATTCTCCTTGAATGTTGTTATTTCTGTGTATGAAAGCCATAATCTGGTGTAGAAAAGGCTCTAGGAAATTTCCTGAGGACTTGTTAATATTGGTGAGAAACAAATGAGAGTATTTGCTTTTCCTGTGATGCAATGTTGCTGCTAATTATCTCAGGTGAAATAAAGACTATGCCCCCCACACACTGTTTCTAACTTCATGTGCCAAGTATCATCGTTCTTTTGACTTTTATTTTCTTTACATAAGACATTTGAAGTTCCTAAGTTTATTTGCTGAAAGTACAGAGGCCTTCCCAATAAGAAGAAAAAGTATACAATAAGCACAAAACATATCATAGCAAGTTGAAAAGGTTAAATTAAAATAGATACATCTTGCATAATGGAAACTTATATATGCCCATTAAACAATTCTTCATTTCTCTCTCCTATAAAAAAAGCAAAAACAAAAAAAACAAACAAAAACTGCTTAGCCACGCTTCCAGTACTAATTCTACTTCTCTCGAATACTAAGATAAGAAAGAATACCAAACAAATTTTATATAAAAACAACCTTTACCCTCAAGAAGCTTAAAATCTGCCAGGTGAAGCTTCCAGTAGTAAGCACAATGACAGCCCTGACAACAGGAACAACTATGGCCACTTAAAATAGTATTCACCACATTCTGTTGTGGGTTAGATCATGGAACAAAGCAAAAGCCCACAAGATGAGAAGATTAATACACCAGGAATAAGTGGGTTCTATATCAGAAATTAGAAGGTAGATTCAACATTCAAAAATCAATCATTATAATTCACCACTTGAACAGAATATGGGATAAAACATGATCACACTCATGTGAGCAGACAAAGGAATAGAAGAGGGTTTACTTAATCTGATAGAAGAGACCTACCAAAATCTTAAATGAACATAATACATAATGGTAAAGTATTAACGACTTTGCCTTACACATTTCTCCCTCAATACACCACGTCTGCAAGAGTTCCTGTCTCAGATCCAGCCTGCCTCCCGTGGGCCCTGCTTGGTCACTTTGCTCCCAAGTGCATCCCTGTGTGACCTTGCCTTGTTTGTGGTGTTCTTTTCCTCTGGGCTGTGAGTACATGGGATAACAATCTGCTACCAGTCTTACCTGTCCAGTGTCAAGGGTGTGTATTCAGCCATCTCATACCATTTAGAACAGGGGATTCCTTTTTCACCCAACAGCATGAATTGGAGGCTTTCAGAATACCTAGGAATGTGCATACCAAAGTATCTAAGTAAATATTAGCAAATGCAATTCAATAGAGCATCAAAATAACAATATACTAGGGCCAATGTAGACTTATTCCAGTAAAGCAAGGGAGGTTTCCTGTGGGAAAAACCATTCATCTACTATCCAAATAGAGATAAAGAAACCTAATATCATTGGACACTGATATTTTATATGTAAAATAATAAAATGTAAAATGTTATGAGAATTAAAAGTAGCTAGATAAATATAATACAAAAAAGTATTTTCCAAAGTCAAGCATATGTTTTAAATGGAAGAACATCTCTCTTATTAAAATAAAAATCTGTAACCTTGCAAAAGTGGTCTATCATTTTTATAATTCATTATATTTCAGAAGTTCCAAAACAAACATTTTGCTAATGATATGTTGCATATTTGTAAAACCCTAGGGGCTCTAGTAAGATATGAAGAGCGTATCTCTTCATATTTCTATGTATTAAAATAAATTTCAAAATCTAAGGAGAATGTCTAGACCTTTGCCACATCAACATCAGCTACATGTTTGCTATAGATGCAGTTTTTCTTCTCCACCGCAATATACTATATCTGCATTTAACAAGACACCCAGTTATTCTTGTTTGAGAAGCATTGAACAACTACATGGGCTAATATAACATAGCAGTGTAGAAACCTTATAGCTAGGAAAAAAATGAAAACTACAAAAAGAAAGAGAAAAAATAAGCTATAGTAAAATGCAATCTGCTTATATTTAGGTGACTGTCAAACATATGAAAGGACAGGCACACTAATCAGGGTGAGGTCTTTGTGTGTGTGTTGTCTGTCAATAGCAAATATTTCTTTTTATTTTTTCAACTCTATTGACAATAAACATGTCCACAAAGTTTTCAAAAAGGGAAAGTGAAATATATATATATATACACACATATATATGTATATATAAAATAGAGATTCTAGAGTGTTAAAGTTTTATGTGCATATATGTTTATATAAGTATAATTAGGCAGAATTTCTGAAAACACACACACAGCAGGGTAGCAATGAAAATGGAGATAGGGCTGTGGCAGATGATATGCACTGTTAATACATATATTACATTATATATATATATATAATTCATTCAATCTATAATTAAAAAAGTGAAACTCTCTTTTAAAAATGAAAGCTTAAGATTAACTATACCAAAATAAGAAATAAATAAAAAATAAAAAATAAATTTAAAAAAATGAAAGCTTAACATAAAGGACACAAGTTAACCAAGTCCAGCACAGAAGACCTGATTAATTCAATTAAAAGGGTTTTGTTTTATTTTTTTGAGAAGAAAAATAATTAAAAAAAATATTTGGAAAGCATCATTACTAAAAAAAGGAGAAGGCACAAATAAGCATAATTTTAACTGAGAAAAAGCATATTCCTAAAGATACAGAATATTTGTAAACTATTTAATAGGCTGTATAACTCATCAGTTACAAATTTTTAAATTATACAAAGGGATAAATGTCTAAGGAAGTATAATTTAAATGTCAAGTTAAATGGAAACCTGAATAATATAAAAACCACTATAGAAACAAAAAAGGTAATCAAAGTTATACCCCACTGAAAGGCCTCACAGCAATAACCAGCCTGCCATTCATTCCTCCCGGCCAGCAATGAAAGCAAACTGGCTGACCCGCCATAGCTGCGGAGTAGCGGGGGAACAGCCCTGCCCACAACAACCACAAAGAATCCTCTCCCAGTGCGCAGCTAATTGGGACAGACCCAGAGGCTGCTGTCGGTGCGCAGCTGGCCAGCACAGAGAGAGGAAGCCGGAGCAAGGTCCGGAAGGCATGAAGGGGTGCCACTCTCACAGGAGAACACACTTGATGCATCTGTGACACCCAGCAGGGCTCTAGGCTATCCCGAGGGCTGCCCCTCCCACAGCAGCTCAGGAGATTATCCCACAGACTGCTCCCGGTGTGCAGGTAACTGGCACAGGCAGCGGAAGCTAGAACAAGGTCCAGAAGGCACAAAGGGGTGCAGTTCTCACAGGAAAACACACCCGGCATGTCTGCGACCACCGTAGTGTCCTAGGCTATCCCAAAGGCCACCCTGCACCTGGCAGCTTAGGAGATTATCCCAGAGACTGCTCCCTGTGTGCAGGTAACCGACACAGGCAGCGGAGAAGGGCAAGGTGACCAGAAAGCAGGAAGGGACTTTTTTCTCCCAGCTGACACATGAGCCACCTGCCTGCAACCACTTCTATCGCCATGAAAAGGCAGAAGAATCTGGTCCAGTCAAAAATCACTCAGACAACCCCAGAAAGAGGGCTGGTGGAAATAGATATAACCAATCTTCCTGGAAAAGAATTCAAAATAAAAGTCATAACCATGCTTATGGACCTGCAGAGAAATATGCAAGAGCTAAGGGATGAAGTCCAGAGGGAGATAACAGAAATGAAACAATCAATCAAAGGACTTAGGAACAGACTGGATGAGGTGCAAGAGACTTAATGGAGTAGCAATAAGAGAACAGGAATACAGAGAAGCTGAAGCAGAGAGTGAATAAAAGGATCCCTAGAAATGAAAGAATATTAAGAGAACTGTGTGACCAATCCAAATGGAACAATAGTCTCATAGGGATACCAGAAGAAGAAGAGAGAGAAAAAGGGATAGAAAGTGTCTTTGAAGAAATAATGTGAAAACTTCTCCAAACTTGGGAAGGAAATAATCTCTCAGACAACGGGAGCCCAGAGATCTCCTAACACAAGGGACCCAAGGAGGACAACACCAAGACATATAATAATTAAAATGGCAAAGATCAATTCAAGGACAGAGTATTAAAGGCAGCCAGAGAGAGAAAAAAGATCACCTACAGAGGAAAACCCATCAGGCTATCATCAGACTTCTCAACAGAAACCTTACAGGCCAGAAGAGAATGGCATGATATATTTAATGCCATGAAACAGAAGGGCCTTGAACCAAGAACACTGTATCCAGCATGATTATCATTTTAATTTTTTTGTTTTTTTTAGAGAGCCAGGGTAGAGGCTTTTGTTCAGAAATAAAGTGAGAGGAAAGAGCTCCTGGCTCATGCCAGGAGGGGACAAGAGAGCCCGTATCATTTAAACTTGAAGGACGGATTAAACAATTTCCAGACAAGCAAAAGTTAAGGGAATTTCACACCCACAAAACACCTCTACAGGACATTTTTAAGAGACTGCTCTAGATGGAAGCACTCCTAAGGCTAAATAGATGTCACCAGAGAAAACAACATCACAGCAAAGAAAGCAGACCAAGAAAATACTAACTAAAGGCAAAAAATAAAACAACTATCCATAAAAGCAGTCAAGGAAACACAAAAGTGTACAGAATAAAACAATTAACATATAAAGAATGGAGGAGGAAGAATAATAAGGGAGAGAAATAAAGAATCATCAGACAGTGTTTATAATAGCTTAATGAAAGAGTTAAATTAGATGTTTAGATAGAAAAGAAGCTACCCTTGAACCTTTCATAAACACGAATCCAAGGCCTGCAATGGCAATAAGTACATACCTTTCGATAATCACCCTAAATGTAAATGGACTGAATGAACCAATCAAAAGACACCAAGTAATAGAATGGATAAAAAAGCAAGATCCATCTGTATGCTGCTTACAAGAGGCTCACCTCAAACCCAAAGACATACACAGAGTGAAAGTGAAGGGGTGGAAAAAGTTATTTCATGCAAACAATAGGGAGAAAAAAACAGGTGTTGCAGTACATGTATCAGACAAAATAGGCTTCAAAACAAAGCAGGTAACAAGAGATAAAGAAGGACATTATACAATGATAAAGGGGTCAGTCCAACAAGAGGATATGACTATTATAAATATCCATGCACCCAACACAGGAGCACCAACATATGTGAAACAAATACAAACAGAATTAAAGGAGGAAATAGAATTCAGTGCATTCATTCTAGGAGATTTCAACACACCACTCACTACAAAGGACAGATCAACCAGACAGAAAATAAGTAAGGGCACAGAGGCACTGAACAACACACTAGAACAGATGGACGTAGCAGACATCCACAGAACTCTACACCCAAAAGCAGCAGGATACACATTCTTCTCAAGTGCACATGGAACATTTTCCAGAATAGACCACATACTAGGCCACAAAAAGGGCCTCAGTAAATTCAAAAAGTTTTAAATTCTACCAACCAACTTCTCAGATCACAAAGGTATAAAACTAGAAATAGACTCTACAAAGAAAACAAAAATGCTTACAAACATGGAGGCTTAACAACATGCTCCTAAATTATCAATGGATCAATGACCAAATTAAAATAGAGATCAAGCAATATATGGAGAAAAATGACAACAACAGCACAAAGCCCCAACTTCTGTGGGATGTGGAAAAGGCATTTCTAAGAGGAAAATATATAGCAATCCAGGCCTATTTAAAGAAGGAAGAACAATGCCAAATAAATAGTCTAAATTCACAATTATTGAAACTGGAAAAAGAAGAACAAATGAGGCCCAAAGTCAGCAGAAGGAGGGACATAATAAAGATTAGAGAAGAAATAAATAAAATTGAGAATAGACCAATAGAAAAAATCAATGAAACCAAGAGCTGGTTCTTTGAGAAAATAAACAAAATAGATAAATTCTAGCCAGACTCATTAAGAGAAAAAGAGAATCTACACACATAAACAGAATCAGAAATGAGAAAGGAAAAATTACGACGGACTCCACAGAAATACAAAGAATTATTATGGAATACTATGAAAATCTGTATGATAACAAACTGGATAATCTTGAAAAAATGGACAACTTCCTAGAAAAATAGAACCTTCCAAGACTGACCAAGGAAGAAACAGAAAATCTAAACAGACCAATATACCAGCAACAAAATTGAATCAGTAATCAAAAAACTACCCAAGAACAAAACCCCTGGGCCAGATGGATTCACCTCTGAATTTTACCAGACATATAGAGAAAACATAATACCCATTTTCCTTAAAGTGTTGAAAATATAGAAGATGAGGGAATACTTCCAAACTCATTCTATGAAGCCAGCATCACTCTAACACCAAAACCAGGCAAAGACACCACAAAAAAAGAAAATGACAGACCAATATCCCTGAATGAACATAGATGCAAAAATACTCAACAAAATATTAGCAAAATGAATTCAAAAACACATCAAGAGGACCATACACCATGATCAAGTGGGATTCATCTCAGGGATGCAAGGATGGTACAACTTTCGAAAATCCATCAACATCATCCACCACATCAACAAAAAAAAAGGACAAAAACCACATGATAATCTCCATAGATGCTGAAAAAGCATTCGACAAAATTCAACATCCATTCATGATAAAAACTCTCAATGAAATGTGTATAGAGGGCAAGCACCTCAACATAATAAAGGCCATATATGACAAACCCACAGCCAACATCATACTTAACAGTGAGAAGCTGAAAGCTTTTCACCTAAGAATGGGAACAAGACAGGGATGCCCACTACCCCACTGTTATTCTATGTAGTACTGGAGGTCCTAGCCACAGCAATCAGACAAAACAAAGACATACAAGGCATCCAGATTGGTAAGGAAGAAGTCAAACTGTCACTATTTGCAGCTGACATGATATTGTACATAAAAAACCCTAAAGACTCCACTCCAAAACTACTAGAACTAATATCTGAATTCAGCAAAGTTGCAGGATACAAAATTAATACACAGAAATCTGTTGCTTTCCTATACACTAACAATGAACTAGTAGAAAGAGAAATTAGGAAAATAACTCCATTCAGAATTGCATTGCAAATAATAAAATACCTAGGAATAAACCTAACCAAGGAAGTGAAAGACCTATACCCTGAAAACTACAAGACACTCTTAAGAGAAATTAAAGAGGACACTAACAAATGGAAACTCATCCCATGCTCTTGGGTAGGAAGAATTAATATTGTCAAAATGGTCATCCTGCCTAAAGCAATCTACAGATTCAATGCAATCTTTATCAAAATAACAACAGCATTCTTCAATGAACTGAAACAAATAGTTCTAAAATTCATATGGAACCACAAAAGATCTAGAATAGCCAAAGCAATCCTGGGAAGGAAGAATAAAGCAGTGGGTATCTCGCTTCCCAACTTCAAGGTCTACTACAAAGTCACAGTAATCAAGACAATTTGGTACCGGCACAAGAACAGACCCACAGACCAGTGGAACAGAATAGAGAGTCCAGATATTAACCCAAACATATATGGTCAATTAATATACGATAAAGGAGCCATGGATATGCAATGGGGAAATGACAGCCTCTTCAACAGCTGGTGTTGGCATAACTGGACAGCTACATGTAATAGAATGAAACTGGATCATTGTCTAACTCCATACACAAAAGTAATCTCGAAATGGATCAAAGACCTGAATGTAAGTCGTGAAGCCATAAATCTCTTAGAAAAAAACATAGGCATAAATCTCTTGGACATAAACATGAGCAACTTCTTCATGAACATATCTCCCTGGACAACAGAAACAAAAGCAAAAATGAACAAGTGGGACTATATCAAACTAAAAGGCTTCTGTACAGCAAAGGACACCATCAGTAGAACAAAAAGACATCCTACAGTATGGGAGAATATATTCATAAATGACATATCTGATAAGGGGTTGACATCCAAATTATATAAAGAGCTCACACACCTCAACAAACAAAAAGCAAATAATCCAGTTAAAAAATAGGCAGAGGACCTGAACAGAGACTTCTCCAAAGAAGAAATTCAGATGGCCAACAGACACATGAAAAGATACTCCACATCACTAATCATCAGAGAAATGCAAATTAAAACTGAAACCACAATGAGATATCACCTCACACCGGTAAGGATGGGCACCATTCAAAAGACAAACAACAACAAATGTTGGCGAGGATGTGGAGAAAGGGGAACCCTCCTACACTGCTGGTGGGAATGTAAATTAGTTCAACCGTTGTGGAAAGCAGTATGGTGGTTCCTCAAAAAACTCAAAATAGAAATACCTTTTGACCCAGGAATTCCACTCCTAGGAATTTACCCTACGAATGCAGCAGCCCAGTTTGAAAAAGACAGATGCACCCCTATATTTATCACAGCACTATTTACAATAGCCAAGAAATGGAAGCAATCTGAGTGTCCATCAGTAGATGAATGGATAAAGATGTGGTACATATACACAATGGAATATTATTCAGCCATAAGAAGAAAACACATTTTACCATTTGCAACAGCATGGATGGAGCTAGAGGGTATTATGCTCAGTGAAATAAGCCAGGTGAAAAAGACAAGTATCAAATTATTTCACTCATCTGTGGAGTAAAAGAACAAAGAAAAAAACTGAAGAACAAAACAGCAGCAGACTCACAGAACAAAAGAATGGAATAACAGTTACCAAAGGGAAAGGGACTGGGGAGGATGGGTGGGAAGGGAGGGATAAGGGGAAAAAAAGGAGCATTAAGATTAGCAGACATAATGGAGGGGGGGCACAGGGAAGGCAGTACAACACAGAGAAGACAAGTAGTGATTCTATGGCATCTTACTACGCTGATGGACAGTGTCTATAATGGGGTATGTGGTGGGGACTTGATGATGGGGGGAGTCTAGTAAACATAATGTTGCTCATGTAATTGTAGATTAATGGTACCAAAATAAAAGTAAAAAATAGTCATTGACAGCAGAGGATGTGAGAAATTTTTACAGTATCTTCAATAAAGAGTTTGTTCTTCTAATAAATATTTGTAGAGCATAAAAGCATCAACCAAATTCCAACCTATTCCCTAAGCTTAGAACACTCCTGAGGCCCTTGTAAGTCAAGAAAGGAGGTAAAATGAAGTCTTCTATGAATATTGATGTAAAAGTAGTAAGTAAAAGATTAACAATCATATCACTAGTTTAATAAGAATGTGAAAGAAAATACTGAGAAAAGTGACAACTGAAAGTCGACCCTTTCTATTAGATAGCAAACTCTATTATAATTTTATAATAACTGAAATAAATGGTATTGGTAAAAATTTAGTATTTCAAAAGGACATGTAAATTCAGAAAGCGACCTATATTATAATATCTATGGGATTTTAGAATTTGATAACTGCTATTCAAGTTCAGCAAACAATGGATTATCCAACATATGGCTATCTTCTTGGAAAAACCATAATTAAATTTATAACTCAAAAAGTTGACAAATATAAATGATAGATTAATGAGATGAAACTTTTTAAAACTATGTATTAGGACAAATATAGAAAAGATATTAAAACACAGAAGCTATAAGGAAAAATAATTTATCTGAATAAGTAAACATTAAAAATTCCTGTGCAGGAAAAGCAGCCAGTTAAAAATCAAGTGGCAGATTGGGAAAGGTTCTCTGCAATATAGTTATAACAAAGGGCCCATAATATACAAAAAGCATTACTGAATCAGTATGAAAAAGCAAAAGATACAAAAGAAAATTTGCACAAAATTATGAATAGGCACAGAAGAGTAAATGCTAAATAGTAAACATAATAATGCCAAATATCTAAAGGACTTACTTTGTGCCAGTTATTTCTGGAAGCCCTTTGCATTTATCTTCACTATTCCCTTATGGGATAGGTTTATTTTTTATCTCTATTATACAGATGAGAAAAACAAGGCAGGAGACCTTAAGTTTTACACACTGTCCCTGCTAGAAAGTGAAGAAGCTAGGGTTAAAACTCAGACATTCTGGTCACAGTCTGTGCATGCTTTTATCCATTACATATGCAGCCTCCTAAACAGATGAAAAGTGATTCATCCTCAGATGCTGTCAGAAAAATGCAATATAAAAAACTAAACTATTTAATCATTGTGAAGTATGTAAAAGACTCCTACTATTTTACATACTAATTTTGCAGTTTAATGTTGTAATGTTTTATTGGATAGTAGGTAGACATTACCTACCAGAACCAATAGTATGAATATGTTTGCACAACACACACACATATGTATATATAATTACATTAATTTTAACAATAAAGTATTATAATCAACTAAAATATATCATCAGCGAATAAATAAATCATGCTACATGTACGGTATGGAAAACAATGGTAAATATGTGTACATTTACACACACACATAATCATGGACAAATTTCCAAGACATTTTGTTAACTTAAAATGAGTAACATTACAAAATGTGTATTGAAATATCTTCTTTATGTGTATATTGTAATACATACACACACATATATACAACAAATTCTCAAATTTCATAGAAAATAATTACCTCATGTAAATCTGACCTTTGGAGAATAAAGGGTGACTTTCTTGTATGACTTTATTTAATGTACATGCTATGTGTTTGATTTTAGAAGACTATACAACATAATATCTTTCATGTATCCAGTTGGAAAAGAATTTTAATATTGGCAAAGTTGTGACATGAATTTTCCACATACTCTTGTTTGAACTGCATCTGTTTTTCTTGAAGTGAAATTTGGAAATATATTTCAAAATCCATAAAGGTGTTCATAGCATTTAATCCAGAAATTCCACTCTTACCCATTTTCCTAGTGAAATAACTGGCATATTTTCAAGACACATGCAACCAGACACAAATATGGTAATGTAATATTAGTTTATAACAATGAAGCAATTTGAAAGTAGCCTAGGAAGTTAATAATAGGGATGGGCCTAGTAAGAATATCCCATCTTTAAAGTAAATGTAAATGAAACACTTCAACGTTATTTTTAGAAATGTAAAATGATATTCATGGGCAAAGAAAGTTGCATGATATGCATAATAACATTCCTGTTTTTTAAACTTCTCATGTGGTCTCAAGATATTAACATATAATATTAACAATGTTTTGCTTACTTGGTAAGGTTATGTGTAGTATCTTTTACAATTCTAGCTTTAAAAAGTTTTTAAATTTTCCACTGCAATTATAAAACAATTATAGACTACTTTAGATTTTATTGAACTCTGTTTTTATTTATTCCACTTTCATTTAATATATTCATTATCTATTTCATTAAGTTTTTCACAATTTGCTTTATTTATATCATTTTTTAATCCTTAAAAAATCTGAGAAAGAAGAGTTATGCTTACAGTGCAATGAGAAAACTGAGTTTTACATAGGTAACCCTGGGTGGACAATGCAGCTGGGAACCATAAACACAGTCGAGTGCAGATCTAGTTGATCCCTGTGCCTGTGTTCTACGTGCTGCATTGTGTTATTGTCACTGCGTAGAACAGCACGAGACACAGAGCGGAGTCACAGGTATGATTCTATTCATTGTTTAAGAAATCAAAATTTGAGCTGAAGATTTCATAGGGGCAGATAGTATTTAATTCAGTACTTACTTCTGTATGGAGACAGGAAGACTTAAAATTGAGTCTTTTTTATTTTGTTTTGTTATTCTTCAGAGAAGACTGGCTTGAAATTTACAGCATCAACTACAATTACAGATGTCAGTGCATCCGTGCTGCTTAGTAATAGCTCAGCCAACATCTGTGTTCCAGGAGAACCTGTTGTTTCTCACTATTCTGTTGGTATCCCTTCCTGCCATGATTTCTTAACAGAATTCCTGTTTGTAAGGCTCACACTCAGGCAGGCCACTGTTAAATGGCATCATTTTAAATGCCATCGCATTTCTTCCTTCCCAAATCCCCCCAAAATGAGTATTATTAGTTTCATATTATGAGTAGGCTGAGAGAAGTGATAACATTAGAACCGAAATTTGGTCGTGTTTGCCCAAAATTCCATCTGTTTCCAAGACAATAAGGATTGATTGTTGACCTCATGGCTGTACCTCTGAGTCAGAAAGACTCTGAAGAATCTCTTTTGCAACCCAAACAGTAGTTGTAAACAGAATAAATTATGTGTTGTGTTTTTGTGATTAATAAAGTGAAGATTGACTTAACATGCTAAATTAAAAACAGCTTTGTTGTTATTATGCACTTTCTCAATTACTACAATCTACTTTCCAGCCTGTGAGACTCAGTGAAGTCTTGCACTGAAAAGTGATTTCCTGTACACATCATTGCAGACTCCTATTCTTCATCTTGTTCTTCATTCCTGACAAAGAATTGTTGGGTCAAGTCCACTTAGGGAACTGCCTATATCTGTTCATTTATATTACAAATATATATTGAGGGGATCATGTGCCAGCCACCTGACCTAGACCCGGGGAACTCAGCAGCAAAAGAAAAAATGAAGACAGCAGCAAGCAAGCAAATAAATACAGCTATAGATGGAGATGGAGGTAGAGATATCCAGAGGAGCCACGCTTGAGTGAGAGGAGACAGAAAGAATAAATCAGATGGCACATGAAGTTATAGTAAATAAGGTATAAAATGAGAAGTGTCTATGTGTGTGTTGCAGTTTAAATAGGGTTATTAAGCATTTATCACTGTGCAAATGTCATATTAACAAAGACTTAGAGGAGCGGAAGGAATTAGCCCATGTAGTTTTACAGGGGGAAACATCAAGAGATAAGAGCAAGTGTGGAGATCCCAGTAAAGGCCTTTGAGGAGCACCAAAGAAAGCAGTGTGGCTGAAAGCAAAGTAAGCTAAGGGAGGAGAAGAAGGAATATAAGGTCGGAAAGCTAACAGGATTCATACTGGGCTTATAGGCTAGTGACAGGATGATGGCTTTTCCCAGGAGATGGGGACCCACTGCAAGACTCTGAAGGGAAGGAGGACGTGACACAACCTATTATCATTTGAGTAGCTATAAAAAGCAACTGGGTGCCTCCCAGATGTTACCTGCATCAGCATGTCATGCATGGTGCTGTGTTATTGCCATCTTTTAAGGCTCTTCAGGAAACCCGTTAGAATAGGATGAAGAACCATGTCGACTAGAAGACTAAGGGAGATGAATTTATCTGGACTGAACTCATCAGGGAGCCCAGCAGCGAGCAGCAGTTGTGCTGGTACTAAAAAGAACTGTAGGTCGGCAAAGCACAAAGACAGTACAGGAGTGGCACAGCGGACGTGAGCTTTCAACATATAGGGTCACAGAGTCAGCAGGTTCTCACATATGTTACTGTAGCATGCAAGTGGTAGCTTAGCTTTGAAAGCACGGATGTAGAAGTGAAGCAAGACAGAAGAGAAAGCTCTGCTAGCACGCAAAGGAGATTCTGCCACAGTCTGAGGAGCCTGTGAATATTCCGTGTGCAAGAGGGCATCAGAAAACCAAGAGGACTTCTCTGAGCTGCTTCCTGCCATACTGTTCCTGGTGATACTCATCAACAGGAAAGATTACACCTCAAAACATTTAACTAGTAAGATTACAACTTTGATAACAGATATGGCCACATTTTACATTTACAGCTTTAGACAATTAATTGTCTTTCTAGGGTTCTGGGTATATATTTGCTCTTCATATAACTTTCAACCCACCAAACTGTCACAGGGGACTTAGAAAAGCCACCAAGGAATGTTTTTCTGTTTGTCAGCAGTGCCAAGGCTAGTTTTCCTGCTAATGGCAGATGTGAAGCCATGGTAAAAGCTGGTTTCACTGTATGAACTGAAGTATGCATGTTCTTATTTGCAATTACTTGTAAGCTGAAGCTGTGGTTTGTCACCCAGCAGCACAAAATTCATGTCTACTCCACCCACTTTCAGTATTCCTGGCTCTGTTGCTGGTCTGGGGACTTTCCAGGAAATGGGGAGGAGAGAAGGTGGACTGAAGTGGTTTCAAATAGGAGAATTAAATCTGAATCCCACTTAGAACCTTCAAGACCTTGAATGAAGAATTTAAGGGATCTGAGCTTCATTCTCTTCATTTTTAAGAACAGTGCAATCATTTCTATGTCCCTTGGTTGTTAGGATGGTTAAGTTAAGTAGCACAGATTATAGTGTTCTGTAAAATGATATGCACTTGTCTGGCATTATTTGCAATGATGGTAATAGTATAACAAGTATTATTAAACTGTTTTTTAACCATATAGTAATATAAGCATGTTCCTCTCAATGTATCAAACTGAAATGCCATTGGAAATTCTAGCCATATAGTAAATTTTGTCTTTTTCCCCCTTATTTTCCTATTTTGCATAACCAACACCAGCCTCCACGCCCATTTGAAATCATCGTGCTTAGTGTTTTAAAAGCTAGCCATATGGTCCTGTTTTTTAATGGCATGGTAAAAGTGAAATATACTCCTTTGCATTAAAACATGCAAAGATTTAACAGAATGGCATAACATTCACTTCTTTTTATTTTTATTTTCTTATTAAAATGTAGTTGATGCATGGTCTTATATTGGTTTCAAGTATACAACCCAGTGGTTCAACAGTTGCCCACATTATTAAATCCTCATTCCCACCAGTGTAGCTTCTATCTGTCCACACAGAAGGATGTTACAGAACCATTGGCTATATTCTCTGTGCTGTGCTTCCATTCCTGTGACCAACATATATTATGATTGAGATTTTGTGCCTCTTTATCCCCTTTTTTATAAGAGAAAAATCATGCTGAACAGAACTGCATTACTCTCCGAAGCCTTTTGGCTCCTTGCATATTGCTCGCAGAAAGGTCTGTCAGAGATATTAATCACTCTGAGAAATGTGTATCTCAGAGAGTGCTGCTAGACTAGGCTAAATTTTTTTTTTTTAGAGCAAGTGAGGGAGCAATTTTTTGCCTGGTTAGGCTGGAATATTTGCATTTCAATTGACATCAGCCTTTTGAGTTTTAGGTTTCTCAACAAAGCTCTCACCAGAAAGGGGCTTCTTAACTCGAATCTCTCGTTTTTAAACTTACTTACCATCATAGTATTGACAGTAATCATTTGATTATTTTAAGCTGCTCTAAAGAAAAGTCTCCATCATGAAAGCACGTGCTATTGAATGACAAAGAAGAGACAGATACACAATCATCTCCTCCATAATAAAAGCACAGATGGGTGGATTATAAGGAACCAGAACTGTAAGCCATTTGTTTGCTTACCCCTTCCTCCTCTGAATCCATGCAGAGGAAATAAGGAAATTATTGGAAATGAGCCAACTTCAGAAACGTGTCTCAAAAGCTGCCTGTTCGAAACCACCTGACAAGTCTGTGTGCCATGGCCCACCTCCTCCAAGTCCAGGTTGTCAGAACAGGAAGGCATCTCAAATGGCACCAATTCCAATGGCCTCATCTCACAGATGCAGGAGTGGACCCTCAAGAAATAGAGCCATCTGCCCAGGGTCCCTGGGGAATAATGGCAGAATAGAGGCCCAAATCCAGGTCCCTGAATGCTAATTTACACTGCTCTCCATGTGCTTCCTCTGATCACCGACATCTAACTGGGAACAGGAGCTTCCTCAAGATTCCACAGTCAGCAAAGGATGATTGAACTCCTAAGACAAGGAAAGAAATGCAACTAATAAAAGCTGCGTCTCTGGGCTTCCCCACCTAAAGCAGGCTCTCTTCTTGGTGGTGATCATGCAGCACTCGGACCACCTCTTTCCTCTACCTATCCCTCCTTCTGAGCCACTCATTCCTAATGCTGTTCGCTTAGTATCATCAATTGTGAGACTAGTTAAAATCACAGGTACCAGGACTCTGCCTAGAAATGATGCTCAAGCATCCCCCAGGGAAAGGCTAAGTTGTCCTTAAATCTCACAAAGTGATCTTGATGAATGGCGACATCGAAGGTCTGTAAGATCTGATATAGTTCCTGGAAAGCAGGAATCACTTCTTCATCTTATAACTCAATGCCCCGGTGTGAAGTATGCCTTAGGAAGTATTTTATAAATGAATGGCTAAATGAATTGTTCTCGAATCAGGCAATTGCAAGGAGCCATAGGAAAGATTTAGACTTATGAAATGGAGGGAAAAAATCATTTTAAGAAATTAGAAGTGAAATAAAATTTAAAATAAAAAAAAATGAAAAAGTGTCATATAAAATGGGGGGAAAATCAACTATAAACCTGGAGGGAATGTTACAGGTCACTCAGCCCATGCCCACATTGGAGTATGAAGAAAATGAGACCCAGGGATACGAAGCCACTGTGCCATGGCCACGCGGGGAGTTAGGTGTCTGGATTTCTACTGGAAAGAAGATCCAGCTGAAATGCTTTAGGGCAGGCAGTGGTTGTCAGGGTTGATCTCAGGACAAATGACATCAGCATCACCTGGAACCTTGTTAGAAATGCGCATATTAGGACCCACAAGAGACCTACTGAATCAGAAACTATAGGGATGGGCCCAGTGATCTGTTTTAACAAGTCTTCATGTGATTCTGCAGCACTTTTTAATTTGAGGACCATTGATGTAGGCAATCAAATTTATCCTTACCAATCTACTTGACAAAGTCCTTTTTTATATAATGTTCATGTAAATCGACTGTAACATAAGGCCATTGCCCAAATTTATTTTAGGAACATCCCAGAGTAATATATCTTTGAGAGTAGGTGAGTAGAAATTAATTTGGGACCAAATATTCTAATTTATTGCCTCATCTGAAATTTACTTTTTCCTTTTAGACCCTTTTGAAACCTCTGTTTATGTGAGTTGCTATGATACCTCCAAAAATGCCAGTTCTTTTTTTTCTCTCTCATTGTTCATACATGACCATTAAGCTCAACCCCCTATAAATTGTTACCTATTATTTAGGTTACACTTTTCCAGTATGATCTCAACAAATTTGCCCCACCTTATTTCTCAGTGTTCAAATTCTGACATAGTGATTAATGTCATGGGTTTTGGAAGTAGAAAATACTGACTCTGAATTTCAGGCATAACGCTAATTAGTTGTGTGACCTAGAAAATTACTTAACCTTTAAACATCTTTTTTCATTTATTTATTTATTTTTATTAAGGTATTATTGATATACACTCTTATGAAGGTTTCACATGAAAAGACAATGTGGTTACTACATTTACCCATGTTACCAACTCACCACCATACCCCAATGAGGTCACTGTCCATCACTGGAGTAAGATGCCATACATTCACTATTTGCCTTCTCTGTGCTACACTGTTTTCCCCATGATCCTCTGCACCATATGTACTAAACATAATACCCCACAATCCCCTTCTCCCACCCTCCCCACATGCCCTCCCACACCCCTCCCCTTTAGTAACCACTAGATCCTTCTTGGAGTCTCTGATTCTGCTGCTATTTTGTTCCTTCAGTTTTGCTGCATTGTTATACTCCACAAATGAGGGAAATCATTTGGCATTTGTCTTTCTCTGCCTGGCTTATTTCACTGAGCATAATATCCTCCAGCTCCATCCATGTTGTTGCAAATGGTAGAATTTTTTTCCTTCTTATGGCTGAATAGTATTCCATTGTGTATATGCAACACATCTTCTTTATCCATTCATCTACTGATGTACACTTAGGTTGCTTCCATGTCTTGTCTATTGTCAAAAGTGCTACAATAAACATAGACGTGCATATGTCTTTTTGAACCTAAGAAGTTGTATTCTTTAGGTAGATTCCAAGGAGTGAGATTCCTGGGTCAAATGGTATTTCTGTTTTAAGTTTTTTGAAGAACCTCCATATTGCTTTCCACAATGGTTGAACTAGCATACAATCCCACCAGCAGTGTAGGAGGGTTGCCCTATCTCCACATCCTCACCAGCATTTGTTGTTCTTAGTCTTTTGGATGGTGGCCATCCTTACTGGTGTGAGGTGATATCTCATTGTGGTTTTAATTTGCATTTCCCTGATGATTAGGGATTTGGAGCATCTTTTCATGTGTCTGTTGACCATCTGAATTTCTTCTTTGGAGAACTCTCTCTTCATATCCTCTGCCCATTTTTTAATTGGGTTATTTGCTTTTTGGGTGTTGAGGCGTGTAAGTTCTTTATATATTTTGGATGTTAACCCCTTGTCAGATATGTCCTTTACAAATATATTCTCCCATACTGTAGGATCCTTTTTGTTCTGTTGATGGGGTCCATTGCCATACAGAAACTTTTTAGTTTGATGTAGTCACATGAGTTCATTTTTGCTTTTGTTTCCCTTGCTCGAGGAGATGCGTTCAGGCAGAAGTTGCTCAATGCTTATATTCAGGAGATTTTTGCCTATGTTGTCTTCTAAGAGTTTTATGATTTCATGACTTAACATTCAGGTCCTTGATCCATTTCGAGTTTACTTTTGTGTATGGGGTTAAACAATAATTCAGTTTCATTCTCTTGCATGTAGGTGTCCAGTTTTGCCAACACCAGCTGTTGAAGAGGCTACCATTTCCCCATTATATGTCCATAGCTCCTTTATCATATATTAATTGACCATATAAGGTTGAGTTTATATCAGGGCTCTCTAGTCTGTTCCATTGGTCTATGGGTCTGTTCTTGTGCCAGTACCAAATTGTCTTGAGTACTATGGCTTTGTAGTAAAGCTTGAAGTTGGGGAGCATAATCCCCCCAGTTTTATTTCTCCTTCTCATGATTGCTTTGCCTATTCGGGGTCTTTTGTGATTCCATATGAATTTTAGAATGATTTTCTCTAGTTCATTGAAGAATGCTGTTGGTATTTTGATAGCAATTGCATTGAATCTGTAGATTGCTTTAGGCAGGAGGGCCATTTTGACAATATTAATTCTTCCTATCCATGAACATGGGATGTGTTGCCATTTATTGGTGTCTTCTTTAATTTCTCTCATGAGTGTCTTGTCGTTTTCAGAGTATAAGTCTTTCACTTCCTTGGTTAGGTTTATTCCTAGGTATTTTATTCTTTTTGGTGCAACTGTGAATGGAATTGTTTTCCTGATTTCTCTCTCTCTGCTAGGTCATTGTTAGTGTCACAGATTTCTGCATATTAATTTTGTATCCCGCAACTTTGCTGAATTCAGATATTAGATCTAGTAGTTTTGGAGTGGATTCTTTAGGGTTTTTTATGTATAATATCATGTCATCTGCAAACAGGGACAGTTTAACTTCTTCCTTGCCAATCTGGATGCCTTTTATTTCTTTGTGTTGTCTGATTGCTGTGGCTAGGACCTCCAGTACAATGTTGAATAGAAGTGGGGAGAGTGTGCATCCTTGTCTTGTTCCTGATAGTAAAGGAAAAGCTTTCAACTTCTCGCTGTTAAGTATAATGTTGGCTGTGGGTTTGTCATATATGGCCTTTATTATGTTGAGATACTTGCCCTCTATACCCATTTTCTTGAGAATTTTTATCATGAATGGGTGTTGAAGTTTGTTAAATGCTTTTTCTGCATCTATGGAGATGATCATGTGGTTTTTGTCCTTCTTTTTGTTGATGTGGTGGATGATCTTGATGGATTTTTGAATGTTGTACCATCCTTGCATCCCTGGAATAAATCCTACTTGATCAGGATGGATGATCTTCTTGATGTATTTTTGAATTCGGTTTGCTAATATTTTGTTGAATATTTTTGCATCTATGTTCTTCAGGGATATGATATGTAGTTTTCTTTTTTTGTATTGTCTTTGCCTGGTTTTGGTATTAGAGTCATGCTGACCTCATAGAATGAGTTTGGAAGTATTCCCTCTTCTTCTACTCCTTGGAAAACTTAAAGGAGGATGGGTATTAGGTCTTCACTAAATGTTTGATAAAATTCAGCGGTGAAGCTATCTGGCACACGTGTTTTGTTCTTAGGTAGGTTTTTGATTACCAGTTCAATTTCATTGCTGGTAATTGGTCTGTTCAGATTTTCTGGGTCAGCCTTGGAAGGTTGTATTTTCCTAGAAGGTTCTCCATTTCTTCTAGGTTATCCAGTTTGTTAGCATACGATTTTTCATAGTAATATCTCATAATTCTTTGTATTTTTGTGGTGTCTGTAGTGATTTTTCTTTTCTCATTTCTGATTCTGTTTATGTGAGCGTACTCTCTTTTTTTCTTGATAAGCCTGGCTAGGGGTTTATCTATCTTGTTTATTTTCCCAAAGAACCAGCTCTTGCTTTTATTGATTCTTTCTATTGTTTTATTCTTCTCAATTTTATTTATTTATGCTCTAATCTTTATTTTGTCCCTCCTTCTACTGACTTTTGGGACTCATTTCTTCTTTTTTTTCTAGTATCGTTAATTGTGAGTTTAGACTGTACATATGGGATTGTTATTCTTTACTGAGGTAAGCCAGTATTGTAATATACTTTCCTCTTAGCATGGCCTTCACTGCATCCCATAGATTTTGCGGTGTTGAATTATTGTTGTCATTTGTCTCCATGTATTGCTTGATCTCTGTTTTTATTTGGTCATTGATCCATTGGTTATTTAGGAGCATGTTGTGAGGTCTCCATGCATTTGTGGGATTTTTCATTTTCTTTGCATAATTCTTTTCTAGTTTCAAACCTTTGTGGTCTGAGAAACTGGTTGGTACAATTTCAATCATTTTGAATTTACTGAGGCTCTTTTTCTGGCCTAGGATATGATCTATTCTTGAAAATGTTCTATGTGCACTTGGGAAGAATATGTATTCTGCTGCTTTTGGGTGTAGAGTTCTGTAGATGTCTATTAGTTCCATCTGTTCTATTGTGTTGTTCAGTGCCTCTGTCTCCTTACCTATTTTCAGTCTGGTTGATCTGTCCTTCAGAGTGAGTGGTGTGTTGAAATCTCCTAGAATGAATGTATTGCATTCTATTTCCCCCTTTAATTCTATTAGTATTTGTTTCACATATGTAGGTGCTCCTGTGTTCAGTGCATAGATATTTATACTGGTTATATCTTCTTGTTGGATTGACCCTTTTATCATTATGTAATGTCCTTCTTTGTCTCTTGTGACTTTCTTTGTTTTGAAGTCTATTTTGTCTGATATAAGTACTGCAACTCCTGCTTTTTTCTCCCTATTAGTTGCATGAAATGTCTTTTTTGATCCCTTCACTTTTAATCTGTGTAAGTCTTTGGGTTGAAGTGAGTTTCTTGTAGGCAGCGTATAGATGGTTCTTGTTTTTTTATCCATTCAGTGACTCTATATCTTTTGATTGGTGCATTCAATCCATTTACATTTAGGGTGATTATCGATAGGTTCGTACTTATTGGCATTGCAGGCTTCAGATTCGTGGTTACCAAAGATTCAAAGTTAACTTCCTTACTATCTAAGAGCCTAATTTAAGTCACTTAATATACTATTACAAACACAATCTAAAGGTTCCTTTCTTTTTTCCTCCTCCTTTTTCATCCTCCTCCATTCTTTATATATTAGTTATCATATTCTGTACTCTTTGTCTCTCCCTTGATTGACTTTGGGGATAGTTAATTTAATTTTGCATTTTCTTAGTAATTAGCTGTTCTACTTCCTTTATTGTGGTTTTATTACCTCTGGTGACAGCTATTAAACCATAGGAACACTTCTATCTATAGCTGTCCCTCCAAAATACACTGTGGAAATGGTTTGTGGGAGGTAAATTCTCTCAGCTTTTGCTTATCTGGAAAGTGTTTAATCCCTCCTTCAAATTTAAATGATAATCTTGCCAGATAAAGTAATCTTGGTTCAAGGCTCTTCTGCTTCATTGCATTAAATACATCATGCCACTCCCTTCTGGCCTGTAAGTTTTCTATTGAGAAGTCTGATGATAGCCTGATGGGCTTTCCTTTGTATGTGATCTTATTTCTCTGTCTGAATGCTTTTAGTAGTCTGTCCTTATCCTTTATCTTTGCCATTTTAATTACTATATGTCTTGGTGTTGTCTTCCTTGGGTCCCTTGTGTTGGGAGATCTGTGCACCTACATGGCCTGAGAGACTATCTCCTTCCCCAGATTGGGTAAGTTTTCAGCAATTACCTCATCAAAGAGACTTTCTATCCCTTTATCTCTCTCTTCTTCCTCTGGTATCCCTATAATATGAATATTGTTCCTTTTGGATTGGTCCCACAGTTCTCTCAATATTCTTTCATTCTTATAGATCCTTTTTTCTCTCTGTGCCTCACCTTCTTTATATTCCCCTTCTCTAGTTTCTATTTCATTTATTGTCTCCTCCACCATATCTAATCTGCTTTTACTACCATCCATTGTGCTCTTCAATGATTGGATCTCCGATCAGAGTTCATTCCTGAGTTTTTGAACATCTTTCCATACCTCCATAAGCATGTTAATGATTTTTATTTTGAACTCCCTTTCAGGGAGAGTCATAAGGTCAATATCATTTAAATCTTTCTCAGGAGTTGTATTCATAATTTTACTCTGGACCTGGTTTCTTTTGCATTTTGTATTTGTGTATGGCGCCCTCTAGTGCCCAGAAGCTCTACTCTCTGGAGCTGCTCAGCCCCTGAAGCAATGTCGGAGGTTGCAGGGGAGTGGTATTAGTGCCTGGGAGGAGGAAAGAGCTGTCTCCACGGCCTTTCTTGGTTTGAAAGCTCAGTGGGGCTGGCCAGATGAAAGGTGCAGTAGACTGCCTATGACTGAAGCGGTTCTTGGAGCTATGTAGGCAGCCAGGGAGCTGGAGCACCTTAAGATCGTGAAACTCCCAACCTGCTAGGCAGAGTGCACCCAGGCAATTTTGCCTGCCTGTCCTTTCTCCTGAGGAGCAAGCTCTGTGCAATCCTTGCCCCTTTAGCAGCCCTCTTGCTAAGGGATTCTTTGTTAGGAAGTCTCTCAGACTGCCTGCCTTTCTTTTCTCCCAGAGCAGCTGGATATGGATCCCTGCTCTCCACAAGCAGCTGGAATCTCAGTCTCTCCAGGAATTCTGCCTGGCTTAGCTTCCAACCCCCTAATTATGAGAGTATCATGCAAGCACCATGAAATGTAGATTTTTGCTCCCAGAGCAGATCTCCGGAGAGGTATTCAGCAGTCCCAGTTCTCTACTCCCTCCCTGCTCTGTTCCTCTTCCTCCCACTGGTGAGCTGGGGTGGGGGAAAGGCTTGGATCCCACCGGGCCACAGCTTTAGTTCGTTACCCTGTTCAGTAAGGTCTGCTCCTGTCTCCAGGAGTGTGCAGTTTGGTGAAGTCCTCTTTCCTGTTGCTCTTTCAAGAGTAGTTGTATTAGTTATATTTTCGTATTATATGCAGTTTTAGGAGGAAGCCTCTGTCTCTCCTCTCATAGCACCATCTTTAATCCCCATAGGTTTTTTAATCTAAATATCTTAATATCAACAGATGTATGAAAACATCCTAACTCTAATATTTGTCATGTAGTAAAATTTATTATTTTAGCTGGTTCTGCTTTAGGAAGTCCAGGATTTTCACTGTTGAAAACATAGCTATCTTGTGATTATTATAATTCCTTTTGTCATGTAAGCTTACTGAATTCCTATGCTATACAAATATACATTTTTCTTGAGTATCGTCCAACTATCAAGCATATCCATCAATTCTATCTTTTTATCCTCAAATTCTAATATAGTCACATTGCTACCACTGTCCCCACTGCATTTAATCCTTAATTCCACCTTGTTGATGATTTAGTGATCCATATTGTAAATTTCCAGTGATGCTTTGAACAAAGATCTACCTGAGTTTTATTAGCAATCTAAAAATAACTTTTCAAATGCTAAATATGCTTAATACCAATTGAACATATAGATGAAAATTGTACCTAAAATTCTATAAAATAGAAAAATATTCTAATATAGAGCTATACAAATGTGTATTTTTATAGTCTAAGAGTTATGTAAGATTTTTTAAATCTTTTTAGAACAAACTAACAATAAAAATATGGAATTTATTCCAGGAATGCAAAGTTGTGTCAACATTCAAAAATAAATCCTTGCAATTTACTATATAACAAGCTAAAGGAAAACTTTGTAATTATCTCAAAAGACACAAAAAGAGCATCTTATAAAGCTCAGCATTTATTCATGCTGAAAACTTTCAAAAATTAAAAATAGAAAGGAACTTCCTCAACCTGATAAAAGGCATTAACAAATAAGCTATGGCTAACATTCTATTTTAAGATAAAAGACTGAGTGATTTTCCCCCAGTGATGGGTAATCAGCCAGGATATTTTCTTTCACCACACCTGTGCATCACTGTACTAAAGGATCTAGCCAGGACAGTAAGGCAAGAAAAAAAAAATTACATAGTTTGGAAAAGAACTATGAATTATGAGGTTTCCACTCTGGTTTTGGGAAACCCAGATAAATTGTTATCCTATGTGAGCTTGAAGAATTATTCTCTCTACAAAAGTTAACTCAAAATGGTTCAGAGATGTAAATATAATAGCTAAAACCACAAAATTCTTGGAGGAAAACATAGGAGTAAATCTTCATGATGTCGGATTTTTCGGTATGACACTAAAATCATGAGCCACAAAAAGAAAATTAGATAAATTATACTTCATCAAAATTAAGAAACTTTGTACATAAAAGGACATTATCAAAAAAGTGAAAAGATAACCTATAGAATGGGAAAAAACATTTGCAAATCAAATATCTGATAAGGGTCTCTTAGCCAGCATGTATAAATAAGACTTATACTTCAAAAAGAAAAGGAAAACCCAATTAAGAATGGGTAAATGAATGTGAATAAACATTTTTCTAAAAAAGGATAGAAACAGCTGACAAGCACATGGAAAGATGCTCAACATTATTTGTCATTAGGGCAATGCAAATCAAGTTCACAAGAGGTATCACCCACACTATGTTGGCTCTTTTAAAAAAATGGAAAATAACGTGTTGGGGGAAATATGGAGAAACTGAAATCTTACTATATTGATGGTAGGAATGTTATTGGTAGGCAGCCACTGTAGAAAATAATTTGGCATTCCCTCAAATGGTAAAACACAGAATTACCTTATGACCTAGTAATTCTACTCCTTTGGGTATAAGTATATACCCACAAGAACTGAAAATAGGTACCTAAACAAATAAACGTGTCGATGTTATTGCAGTTACTATTCAGAGTAGCCAGAGCTGAAAACAGTTCAAAATCCATAAAAAAATTATAGATTATGCATACAATGAGATATTATTCAACCATAAAAAGAAATGAAGTACTTATACATGCCATAACATGGATGAACCTCAAAGACATTATGTTAAGTAAAAAAAGTCAGACACAAAAGGTCACATATTGTATGATTCCATTTTTATGAAGTATCCAGATTAGGAAAATCTATAGGACCACTGTTTAATGGGCATAAGGCTTATTTTGGGGCTGATGAAATATTTGGGGACAAGATAGAGGTGGTAATTGCACAACACTGTGAATGTACTAAATGACATTAATGTGTTCACACTAAAAATGGTTAATTTTATGTTACATGAATTTCATCTCAGTAATAATAAGGAATTATTCATGGTAATGTTTTTGGAGTTATTCTCTCCCCAGCTTTGGTAATTTTCTTATATGCATTCACTGGTCAGTTCTCAGTTGGAGACTCAAGGGTGATACAACACAGGTCTCTACACCTAAGCTGCTGTGACTTCTACCTGCTTTGGCCCCTTGGACTCTGAACTCTATCTCTAAATCAATGATACCTCCAGCCTCCAGGTGGTTTCCAGACAAACCCCCTGGAAAGTACACTAGAAAAATCCTGGGCTCACCTCCTTTATCGCCTCTGTCTCAGGTATCACGGCCCAGCATTGCCCAAAGCTCAATGTCCAAAAACCATTGCTTTATGTTTATTGTCTAGTTTTTAGTTATTTTCGCATGGTAAATCCAGAGACTGTTATTTATTGTGGCCAGAAATGGCAACATTTACCTTTTCCTAAAGTCTTTTTCAACCTGGGTTTTACATATTTATTCTCAGGTGTTCATTTTATAAATACATATGCATGCACTTACACACACACACACACACACACACACACACACACACACACACACACACAGAGATATTTCTCTCTTTAGAAGATACAAGTAAGTGGACTACTTAAACGTGAGAAAACACTGATCTAAATCTTCCCAAAGTTGGAGAAGCGTACATACATATGCCCATTGTGACACTTCAAAGTGTATTTTATTCACGGTAGCAATAGGAATTTTCAGCACTGTAAGGCTCTTATCTCAGCGAGTACCATCATGGAGCTCTGCTTAGAGCTCAAAGGATGCTCTCTAATTAGATTCTACTGCCAAGAGTGAAAGAAAATGGGAAGTACACCTGGGCATGCAATCCATTAATGAGATTTAGCCTTTAATCCTTATGGGTAGATGATATCCACAGGTTCTTCAGTATTCCAGGGGGATAAGACTGCCAGGAACAAACATTTTATAACAGTATGTCTTGACTAGGAACAGTCACGACAGTAAAGGACACAATTAAAAAAAAAATGTTTGCCAGGACATCAATTGGATTAACTAATTCTGCCCCATGGGTAGATTGAGTAGAGTCACCTTTCCTCAGTAAAAGGAACACTTAATATAACCTATATTTTAACTTTTTAAGTGGTTTTGAAATTTGATTTTAAAGGATTGCTTTTAACATGAAGAATAACATGTCACTCCTAAAAGTATGTTTTTCGGTTGTGTTATTTCTATTCTCAAAATTATTTGCATGGTAATCTGAATATATAATCTATGTTCTTATAGTAACTGGCAGGAAAAATAATGTTATCAGTCAACCAGTTTTGGAGGAAAATTGCAACAATACCTTTTATTAATTTGTCCCATGTAGGCATTTCCCTGTGTGTCCTCCCCAACTACTCCCTCACTGCGACAAGGGAGCAACTGTGTATGAGTCCACACTTACTTTTCCTAAATACCCTGTGTTCTTCCATGTCTCTGTGGCTTTGCAATTGCTCTGTCCCTACCTAAAAGATGTTCAACTTTACAAGTAAATGTTCACCTTTCAATACACGTAATGAGTGTCATTTTTAAAATGGAATCCTTTCCAGTTTCCTCATAAATTAAGTAACACAGCCTTCCCTAAACCACTCTCTGGAGAGAGAATTTCATTGTATTGCAGATTTAACTCAGGGGTTGGTTCCTCCACTACATTCTGAGCTTCTGGGAAGTCTGAGCCTTGTTTATGTTAAACATTCTAACATATTCTGCCCCCACTGTAAAATAAACATTTCAGACAATTGCTGGAAGAAAGAAAAGGAGGCAAGGAGCAAAGTGGATAAAGAAAAAGTAAATGAATGGTTACCTTGTTATAGATATTAAGTAGTTCAAAGATAAGGAAGTGAACCAATTCTGATATTCACACAATTGGACAACCCAGATCACCAAAATTTGGCCACAACATCTGAATTAAGATGATCTTGATAAACTTGTGCATTTCAGAATGTTCAAAACTTTTATTAGCAGGGGAAATTCTAGATGAGACAATCTGATAATGATTTTAAATCAATGCTATGAAACCTGAATCTATGAAGCAAATATATATAGAATTTTTAGTATTGAACAAGTAGAGCTAAAAGGTCAGAAAGACTAATAATATTTTATGATCTTTCCATGGATTATTGTCATGTTGGCTGATTGTAATGTTAAATAAAAATACATTATTCTTTCACTGGGTATCAAGGAGAGATGGGAAGATAAGAGAAGATGCTGTAACTAGTTTACAATCTAGTTCAGGTGATATTACATATTGTCTTAAAGAAAGATTTTGAATAAGTTTCCAGCTTGATGTAGAAGCCAGAGAACAAGATTTTACGTCCAACTTGAATCACCAATTTCTAGCTTGGTGAACTATGAGGAAATAATCCCTCTCCAGGGGACTCTATCGACAACATAGAGGGCTGAGCACTTTCTGGCTAGAATATTCATACAAAAAAATATGATCATGATTAAAATTAAGTACAAAAATATTGAAAGAATGTTAGCAAAGAAAAAATTGAGCTTGGCAGCTAAATTAATAAAGAAATCCTGGCAGGCTAGGCGGCCCTGCAGAAACATAAGCACAGAGGTCAAGTTGTACCTGAACTCCAGTAGTTTGCCATTAATGTGCATGGCAGTTATTTCACAATAAACCAACAAAGTTTATGCACTCAAGAGAGATGCTACCAGATTTTATACAAAGTATGGAGAAAAGTTACCATGTACTTAAAAATGATCATTCATTATATATGAAACACAAATATTTGTGTTATTAAGTTGAGCTATACCTCAAATTAGGGTCAAATTAGCTTTTGCCACAGTTTTGTCCTCATATATTTAATGAACACTTTCTATATTTTAATACTTGCCTTCATGTTTGAAGACATGCAAATATTTCTCAAACAAAACCCAATCTATACCTGAATGCTGCAATAAACGAATCATTGCCTTGATTGATGCTATCATTTTCTTCTCAAAATGCTGGACATTCAAGAGCAATGATGACGTGTCCAGATAAAGTGCTAAATGGACTGGTTTTGTTTAAAAAGAAGTGATATCTAATGTTTGTCTCATTAAACACTGAGTTATTTCCTGTTATAGATCTCATCACAGAACATGGTAACTGGAATGATTTAATTTGCAATTTTGAGTCCACTATATCACAAAGGTTTTTAAAGCAGCTATGTTTTTCTTCACCTAAAAACAAAAGGAAATCTAAAAATTTAAACCTCAGAAGTTATTAGCAATTAGATTTAAGGCAGTTGGCATCAAAACACAAACTCATTTGTGCACCTGTTGCTCATACTGTAACTATATTTACTCAACCTCAAGTGAGCATTTGCTGGTAAAAGCTTAACTACTATAGAATCTGTTCCCCTCCCCCACCCACTCCCTTTTCTCAAATATTTTCATTTCTGAACAAAATGCATTTTAATAAATCCTGGTCTTTTCAAATTCTTAAATAAAATAAGAAGGCTCATTTCAGGAAATTACCAAAGACATTTTTTAACCTTTTATTCTGTGACAGAATTATAGCATACTGCAAGTGATAACACCAAAGGAAAGAAATCAGCATTATCTGAATCATACCTTTTTGGAAAGTTAGCAAATCTATGAAATGGTCATCTCTGAACACTCATATGTTTCAAGCAAAGTGTTAAGTAGCTTTTTCTTAACCTACTTTCGTAAAAGTTCCTTCTAGTACAATTTAATGCATTTTTCCATATTAAGATTCAGAAAGAAATCTTTTATTAAAGGAGAAAGCTCAGTTGTCATCAGATTTTACATAGTATGCAACTAGATTCATATAAAATAGAAATTACTATGACAATTCAAGAATTGATGACTCAAGTCTATAAAATATAAATGCCATCTCTAGATAAATTAGTTATTGGAAAATGAGGATTATAGCCCAGTTGCAAGGTGAAAGGCTATGCCATTCATGAATAGCTGTTTCTATGATTACTGGTGATCTAGTATATGTATCTAATTTAAGCATTTTGTTTTATTTATTTTGGACAGTTGTTTGCTAGACAGTCTTGCCCATCTGTAAGTGAAATCAATTATGATCTCTGTAATTGGGTGTTCTAACTGTATTCCAAGAAATTCAGATATGTCTGAGCTTTCTTCAAGATTTTTGAGCTCCAGGAAAGTAGATATCTCTTCAAATAACACTAGAAAGTAAATTGAGCAAAGAGTTTTATACCTAATATTGGCATAGTCATCAAAGGGGAAGTGAAACGGTGGATACACCATCATTTTTTAACAGTGATATTCATTCCCTAACCTAAATGTTATAAAATACATATTCCCTGGGTGGGATGGTCTTTTTCATTTAACTTTGTCTCACATTCAAGACCAAGTATCACTTCTGTGGGTTTCTCTGACAGAGTGCCACACACAAGGAAGAGAAACAATTTCTCCCATTCTGTGTTTGTGTAAAATTTTGAAATTCTTATGGTTTGGGGGCATCAAATAGCTCATAAGTATTTTGCATAAAGAAAAGCTCATGAACAATTGTAGAATAGTTTAAGATCAGTCATGTCTGGAAAAGCAGTGGTAACTATAAAGAGGGAAATTGCTGGCACCTTTATTAGTACAACATGGAAGAAAGCCACGGAAGGACATCCAAGCCTATTGTGTCACCAATTCAAGGGATATCATTCATGTTGAGATCCATGTAAATGGGTCACTGGTGCTCATGTGAAATTCCCATTGAGAAATCCCTAAATTCCTGAAGCAAGAGAGATCTATGCAGAGGGTTGGAGTTCAAAAGAGAAAGATTCTAGTTACCCTTTAAAGAGCATACACCTGCCACGTTTTCATCTTAACCTTCAGAACCCTTTCCTCATGGAGTTCATTTTGTACTATTTAATGCTTGAGGGTAGATCCAGAGATGCAGGGTAAAGCCAAGCTGTTGAGCTGTATCTATAACGCATTCAGGTTTTCCAATACATCACAGGGGAATGAGGCTGAGGATAAGGCAAAATACCTGAGTTTCATTTCTGACTTTGTCACAAATTCTTTATTGCTCCTGGTAAATTTCTGTTACCATGTGTGTGCATCCATTTTCATTCTTCTCTACAACATATGGAACTACCTTACAATATCACTGTAAATACTTATGAGATAGTAAATGCAAATCATTGTAAGCATTATAAGGTGTCATAAAATGAATGTCATCTTCCATTTAAAAGGTCAACTTGTCAGACACTGGTTTGAATATATTGATTTATGTCAATATCTTTGTCAAATGATTTCTGGTAATGGTGTTAAAATTCATGTAAAGAGAAGTTAAGAGTCATTTTTATTTCTATGCCATCTGAAATAGAACTTCAATAGCTGCTAATTCAAGGAAAATTCTTCCCATTCTTCGAATATAATATTTAACTAAGTCAGCATTCATAAGAATATGCTCAAGATTTTCTTCTGTTACAAGCTTGATTGTTGGCTTGTCAATTTTTCTCTTCAATATTATCTTATCAAAACTGAACCATGGAAGTTCAGTTTATCTGAAATCTGAGTGTTGTGAAGTATAAAGCTTGGATCACAAATTTCTGAGATAAAAATTATAATTCCTGGCCCATAAAAACTTTACTCTGTGATCATAGGAAATGCTCACTTCCTCTTCAATTTTTATTTCCTCCAGATCTCTTAAATCAGCACTATAATGCTTATCACACATAAAAAAATATTCTCTCATATTTGACCATGATAATAGAACATGTAGGAAATTAAAACTACCAATTTGAGAAACTATAAACCATGGATAAAATAAATGAATGACTGAAGACGTAGGAAAGCAAGCAGTCAGGCAGGAGGGAACCACACGAAGCTAAGCCCCCATTTACTTCTGTTTGTGCCTCAGAAAATTTGTCAATCACATTTCAGGGAAATGAAGGCCGATGGTACCCTGAAGATTTGGATAGTCGAACTGGGGAAGGGAGACAGTCTGGATTTGGGGTTTCCTAAGGTAACAAAAACTTAAGGGCAAAAGCACCAGGGGCTGGAAACCAAAAAGAAGTGAGCCTAGAGTGTGTAGGCCATTTACTCTTCGGTGCACTTGGCATGAGAGCAGAGACTCCTGAAGAACAGGTGAAGAATAGTATCTGAGGAGCCAAAGAATTCAATTCCAAGAAACTAGAATTCAGGGAGGAAGAGAGGGAAGGAAGAAGGGAGGGAGGGAGGGAGGAAGGGAGGAAGAAAGGGAGGGAGGGAAGAAGGAAAAAGGAAGGGAGGGAGGAATGGCAGGAGGGAAGGAGGGAGGGTGGGAAGGAGGGAAGGAAGGGGAAGACTCTCATGAGAGACACTCAGAGAGCTCCATTGTACGAGTGGGGAATGGTGCCTTAGGACAAAGAGCAATCTGCAATAGAGCAGCTGGATTAAAACTGGAAACAGACTCCACTGGAATCAGGTGATTTACCTACACTCTATGCTCTTGCCAGGGCAGAACTCAAATGCCTCTGGATAAGCTAACATCATCCAAAGCACAGAACATTCAATATTTATTGAGAAATAAATTAGCATGCCAAGAAACTGAATCAAATGACCAAAAATCAAGAGAAAAAAAATAAATGATATAAAAATACCTAAAAGTGATCCAGATATTATAGCTATCAGGAGAGAACTTTAACACAACTGTACTTGATGTGTTCAGAAAATACAGAAAAAGAGAATTTCAGTGGAAAACTGAAAAAATATTGTTAACTTTAGAACTGAAAATACAATAGCAGATTTAATATTTTAAGAGATAAGTTTCATAGAATAAGAATATAAAAAAAAGAGACTCATATAACTTATATTAGGGAAATTCAAAGACCAAAATGTGATAGCACTATGTATATATTCAATTAGAAATATTAGTTTAAAAAATAGTGACAATATGATAATAGAAATTAATGTGGTCACTGGTGGTGGGCATTAAACTAGTACAACAACCACTACTCTGGCAAACTTTTGCTAGGAACTACTAAAGTTAAAATACAGTTTTACTCTATATATGGAGATAATATTTTCCAAAATGTATGTGCATGAATGTCAGCAGGAGCTTTATTCATAATAGCCCTAAACTAGCAATAATCCAATTGCTTATCAATGTTAGAATAGAAAAATTCTGGTGTAGTTATTGGTGGAATATAATACAACAATAAAAGTAAAGAAATTCTCATAACATAGAACATTGTGGATAAATCTGATGGAATAATGATGTGTTAAATGAGCTAGATGAAAAAACCTTATGTACTGCATAATTCTTTATGTGAAGTTCAAAGACAGACATAATCCATTTATGTTGCTAAAAGTCACAGAAGTTACACTTATGGGATGAGAATTAACTGGAAGAAGTCACAAGGGAAGCTTCGGCTGTGATAATGTTGTCCTTTATTTTTATCTGGGTGATAGTTATAGATGTTTATACCTTTGAAAGTATTTCCACACAAGAATTTATAGTTCACTTTATACTAGATTTCTCTTTAAAAGTTAAAAAAGTTATGGTAGTTACATTTAGTCATATGGAAGTACTTTGAAAAAGTTGAAAAAAAATTAGCATGGTATTATTTTTGCCAACTTTCTATTTTTGATGCTCAGTTTCATATTCAAAGATTCCAAATAAATAAATAAATACCCTTCTTGACACAGAAAAGCAGGATTTCTCTGAGGAAGGACTGATCTCTGATCTTTCATGTGTCAGGTTCTCCCAAATACTACCCTGTCAATATTGGATTTACTAAAACTTATTTTAAATTTTAAAATGCCATTTCAATTTACCTTCTCTCAGCTCAAAATTATGTTCAGAGAAAGACATTTTGTTTGCCCAAGAAACAGGTCACTGGAACCGTGACAAGTCCCTTTGAACAGTGAAAAATCTTTTTATATCTGGGGAATCCAATATTTATTTGAGCCAGCAGACTGGTCCAGGGCATAACAAGGAAATATTTTGTTCAAGTGGTGTTAAATAGAGATGAGAAGCAACATACACATATGGGAATCTGGTTGAACTTTTTTTTAAGGATGTGGATTTCAGAGCTATTTTTTCATTTGTTATAGACATTTTTTCTCTAATATCAAGTCAGTGACTAATCAATGCCCTAAATGAATAACCAGTCTCTTTGTACAATATTAAGCCACATGAACCCATGCTCATCAATAAATGTTTGTTGACATTTTCCTCTAAATCTTTGATGTAGAAACTATTTTAATATATCAAATTTGAAGTTACAATAGATTACATCACTCAAAATAATATTTCAGTCTAAACAGATTAGAAAGGACCTTAGAAATCTTTGTTCTGTCACCTTTTTTTGTATATTTAAAAATTTCTGTGTGATAGGTGATCTGAGTTGACGAAGCAAGCTCACACAGCTTTTGCTAAAATTAAAGCCTGATTTTTTGACAATTATCCTTTTTGTTTTCTTTCCCCAAAGGGTTATGGCAGAACTAGCTTAAAAACAGCATCAAAATAGAACCCAAATCCATTCCCTCTCAACGCATTCTTCCAGAGTTGTGCCACACTGAAATTCTACATTAAATTCCTCATTAAGAACTAAACACCAACAAATAGTTCCTTTGCTAACAGAAAGTCTAAATGCCACTAATTTAAGTAACAGCTTAGGGATTTCAGAAGAGATAATGTGCATATGGCTCATGACAATTCAGAGTAGGTTGACAGAATAGAAGTTCAGGAATGGTAAAATTTGAGATAGGAAATGTGTTAAGGCTCGGTTTAGGAGGTCTTAATGCAGGGTTTACATGGACATTTTTGTACAGGTGCAAGCTCTTACGTTTGATAACTAATGGTGAAAGGAAATATGTCTTGGAGTATCTCCAGCCTGTTGGGTGGTCTCTAAGTTAGTGGCCAGGGGAATTTGTTACCCATATGGCAGGCAAAGAGTCCTAACAGTAAACTATCTGGCTAATTGCGCCTTCAGCAGAAATGAAAAGCTCAGACTTACCTGATGCCAGAGTTGTATTCTTGTTGAGTCTGCTCATCTTTCCCCACTACAGATGCTATGTGAAAAGTCACCATAGAATGATTGGTAGTGAATATTGCCTACGTCAGAGGGCACAGCTGGGCTTCTCAGCTTCAAAATCACACTCTCTTATATAGTTGTCCCTCCACCCCTCCTCCCCATGCACTCCACCCACACCCACCCCACACTAGCTTTTTGCAGCCCCTCAGGCTGCAAGCCTATTAGCTCACTTATTTCAAAGTATTTGCTAATGGGACACATCCTCACTCAATTTTATTATTGTCTTGCCACATCCCTGACTCATCCCCTCTGCTCTTTATCCACATGTTGGATTTTACATGTGGAATTTGTCTTTCTCATTATAGAGTTGAACAGGTCATTGGGTATGAATGAGTTAATATTAAGCCATTTTTTTATTCATTCTTTCTTGCTTTCTTCCTTTCCTCTTTCATGCATTAAAAGCACTCTTGAGGGCCAGTGCTCTTCTATGTGTAACTATGCTACATTCTGGAGATAGAAAGAAGGAACATACAGTCCCTGCTCTGGAACTTGGAGTCCCCTTGGGAACATTTTGTGAAGATGGAGCAGTGCAGTGAGTCTTCTGTGTTGAAAGAAACAGCAAACAGTAAAGCATGGATGCAGCACAGGGTCTCAGGGAGTCAATGAAAGAGAAAGGCCTGGTTATCCCACATGAGAATTCTAAGCCCCAAATGAAATGGTTTGCCAAAGGCCACCCAATACTAAGTGGCTCTGCCACCTCACAAACTCATCCTTTGACTCCAAGGTCTACCTGCTTTAGAAATACCACACTGCCTCTGTGCATCTACATTTAGCATCATCCTGACCTTGCTTGGGGCTTGTTTCTCTCCATCCTTTTGAGAGCTTTACAGTTTTAATGAGAGTTTCATTACTACAACCTCAAATTTCTAGGCTTGCCATTCTTTGTTATATATGACCTCATGGCCCTAAATCTTCTTGAATTGAAAACCTAAAACAAAAAACACTATTCTGTACTTAATATTTTACACTCATGCATTCCTGGTTTTCATTTTCTTAGTCATCCTCTCTTCAAATTAAAACTCACTGGTACTTGTTATGCACACAGCTGATAAATCCAGACACCCTTCATTTGAAGGTTGGAGGGGCAGCTTCCCTTCTTCAGAATCTCCCATCCACAGATGATTTGCCTGCTCCCTGTAGAGTCCCCCAGTTTGACAATTACTAGTGGAAGGCTAGAGGGTGAGGTTTATATACCTGTACCCATTTTAAAGGTGAGGAAAGTAAGACAAGCCCTGGGCTCCTGTCTCCTGTATGGAACCAAAGCCTTAATTTGTGGAGAGAAGATAATAAACTCTGCAGAGACGGAGGTGCCCATGAAAACCTACTGCAGTTGAGCAAGTTGAGGGAAATCCTTCTAAACCTTCTAATCCTTCTAAAACCCTTGTGAGAGGATCAACCAGTAGTTTCTGGAGTCTGAAAAGACTATGATGGCTGAGGTCTAGGGGCGAGTAGGAAACGTCACCACTGTGCCCCCACGCCCCCAGCAGGCAGGTAACCTGTAACTTGCAAAAGACAGACACTTGCTTAGGCACAGCACAAAGGAAGCCTTGAATCTGAGAGTCAAGATACACTGGAAATACAAACTGTGGTAAACTAGCCATACACTAAACACCCAGTGTCCCCTGGGTCATTTAAGGTCTGCGGAGCAAAGGGCGATCACAGCAATAACAAATGTAACCCAGGCCAATTTCTGATTAGATGAATTCAAACCCTTGCCCTACAAACCAAGTGAGAGGAAATGTGTTCTCATTTCTAGTTAAAATCTGTTTGCCTCAGTCTCATTCTGGTACACAAGCTATTTGGCTTTAAAAAAAAATGTTTTTAAGCATACAAAAAGGAAAGAAAAATCATGCTCCCTGAGACACAAAACAATCATCAGAATTAGATTCAGATATGACACAGAAACTATCCAATAAGTGATTTAAAGAAACCATGATGATTAATATGTTAAAGAGTAATAAATAGTAATAACACTTGATGTCATGTATCATCTGATATATTAGAAATGTCATATAACCAAAAATGTATAACCTCAGTCTAATAATGAGAAAACATCAGACAAACACAAATCAAGGGACAGTCTACAAGATAACTGAAAAGTATTCTTGAAAGTATCAAGGTTATAAAAGACAAAGGAGTACCCAGAAATCATCACCATTCCTTAATAGACTAAGAAGACACCCAATAATTAGTGCAATTTGGCTTCCAGGATTAGATCTTGAAATGGAAAGGAACATAAGTGGAAATCTGGTGAAAAGCAAATAAAGTCTGTAGTTTAGTTAATAGTGTACAAACACTAATTTCTTAGTTTTGATAATTGTACTGTGTAATATATTTACCATTAGGGGAAACTATGTGAAGGGGATTTGGGAACTCTGTACTATTTCTACAACTCTTCTTTACATCTAAAATATTTCATAATAAAAATAAGTCCCTGATTGCCTGTTAATATTTTATTGACATAGTCAACAAATACTGAAAGCCTGGTATATCCTGGGCATTCTAGGAGGCACAGAAGAAATATTTCATGGTTTCATGGTGTTTATAATATTTCAGGGAAGAAGGACATGATACAAATAAACTAATCAATTTTCTTACCAATCTTGAAGGAAAGCTAGACTATAGCATTGAAAGCTGCCATATGGGACATTACATTACCCTGGGGCAGTGGCAGTCACAAGTGCATTACTATGACCAGAAATAACTCCATACCAAGTTAAACTGCTGGCATCACACATGTATTAAAATAAATTTAAAGCATACAGGGACAAGTAGGGGGAAAGAGATGGGCTAATTTAATATACTTAAGGTAGGGTACAGGCAGTTGGGAGGGCCACTCTATCCACACTACCTGAATCTTGTGTATACACTATTCCTATGTTCTTCCTGTCACTCAGCACATCACCTTTCCCACTGATAACCTTGATAACCTTTTTATGAGATTCAATCAAAGGAGTCCATGGACAGACGATGGTCAGGTTTATTCTATGAGAGAGACACAGGGACAAGTATGCTTGGACACATCAACTGTAGCCTGCCAATCAACTTGATGAATAGCCACAAGCTTTATTTTTGTATTTGGACAGAGGACACGTGGTATCAGGATGGGTGTGGCCTCATAAATATGGAGTGTTTCCTATGTCTCATTTAAGTATAGAGTATTCTGAATGAGAACCTCTTATATATGTAGTAGTATCTACTATGCATCATGCATAGAGTATAATGAATGTTCACTAACCAGATGCCTTGTAAATATTTCAACTTGCAGTCCTTCCATCTCTTCCTATCTAAGTGCGTCCCTCACATCCCTCTCTCACTACAGTATATCTGGGTTCTCCAGAACTGGATAAGAAGTAGAGAGGCAAGGAAGTTTAGAAATGATTACACTGGTACAGTTGTCATGTGGTACTGCTACATTTAAGAGGTATTGCTGCATTTAAGGTATTGCTACCAAGTTGCTCAAATGCTTTTTCTCATGGGACACTTTTGAAGGTTCTTCAAAGACCCCAGCCATATTACCAGGTCATCGTTACCTGTAGTTTCCTGACCTGAATGATGCCTCATTGGATACTGCTTGCAACATCCCTTAAGCTGTATGCTCAGGGAACTCTACTGGAGGACCTCTTATTCCTCCACGTAATCCTTTCCAGGGTGGATTCCAAGATGGGATCCTTTCATAAGGTTGATGCCTGAACCACAAGAAACAAAATGTTAGCTCATTTCTTGGTGGAAAAACAGATTGGTTCCACTTTGGCTCATTTCTTTTGTTTTGTGATCAGAGGCTATTTGAGCAGTGAGCTATATATAAATTTCCACATTCATAATAAAACCCAGAAAAGTTGAATTTAATATTCTGTCATCTTTTTCACATCACATGCTCACTATTTTTAATCACTGTTAATCTACACACTGATCCACCACTTACATATCTGATAGATAATTGTTTTCTAGGTTGCCCAGTTAAAAAGAAAATTGCATCTCAATGAAAAAACCTATTATAATTACTATATTTAATCTCTTTAAATATTCTGTGTGTTTAGATAAACTATATTGCAATGATTTCTTCATGCTTCCAGATCATTTTTAATACAATAAAACACTCTAAATGTACCCACATGTCTCACTCTCACAAAGATAAACCCAGAAACTCAGTAATAATGCTGAGAATACACAACTTAATTTTTTGTAATTGTCATTTTTCACGTTAGCATCACCTTGGGATATTATTCAGGATAAGTTCCCAATGGTGAGAGGGTCTGTGTCTTCACTGAGATAAATCCAGGAGGTAATATGACAATATAATTTTACCCAATTATGTTCCAAGAGTTAATATAACCCATTCAATTGAAAAGGTGACAAAAACTCTACTTAGGGCTCTTAACTGATGATTTTTAAAGTATTTTATAACTTAGTGCTGGACAGGTGAGTTTTACAAGCAGAGCACGGGGTAAGTAAATGTGTCCTTAGGAAAAGCCTACAAATTGACAACTTTCCTGCCACTGTTTTTTCAGCCTTCTTGATGATAGACTGTAGAACAATCCGTCAAGCTGCAAAACGTTGATCGGGCTTAGTCACAGCCAAGGGGGTGAAATTCAACTGAAAAATGGCCAATTTAAAGGTGCTGTAAAGATCAAACAAGCTTACTTCCCTGGGGGCCAGCACGTGAGGAAAAGCAATGAAGTGGCAAACAGTAAGAGAGAAACAAAGGATCAGCTCAGCCTCCACACCACAGAGGCAGGGCAGGCAGCGCTGGGGCACCCACAGTGAGCACCCAGAAATCAGCATAATCTGGTTTTGCCTGTGTGGGTATATCAGGCCCTTTGTCAGGATGCCTTCTTCGCTTTTCTAATCTTAACATCTCCAATATTCAGATAATAAAGTTGGCATTAATAAGTTATACTCTGAGGCCCTTCCTCGTCGCTATAATAATTAGATATTTTTATATTTAAGCTATAATGATAATAATAGAAGGACAAATTTAAAAAGATAGAGCCATGCTATAAAATTAAACAAGTAAGTGTCTCTACAAGCCAGAAAACAAAGCACAGAGCAGGGCCGAGGCCATGAGTACTCCAGCCTCCGGATGCAGAAGCAGGAAGAAGAAGGTGAGAATTTGACTCGTGTAAGTTTATAAGGAGTAAATATTCCCCACAAGAGGTAAGGGATGGAGTCAAGATCACCATGTTAAAAGCAGGGCATGATAAAGGACCTTTGTTTGTTAAATAAAAACAAGTGAAAAATCTTTCTGCCACCCCTTGACTGGCAACATGGCTTACATACATGTGCTCTCTTAGAAGCAGCAGGGAGGTGCCCTGCCTGGTTCTGTCATTGGACCTGCAATATCTGCAGCCGTGGAGTAAGAACTGAGCAACACACACGGACCCAGTTCTCAAATGGGAGCCCTGAGAGGCTGTGTGGACACAACTGCAAACCAAAGGAGCCTAAGGATCTGATGGAGAGAGAGAGAGACCCTCCTAAACATCAGCAAAACTAAACTCTGAATATGGAAAGTACAGCAGAACTATGGAAGTTACCAATAAAACCAACATGTAGATGAATTCCCTCCAGATAAAACAAAAATGACATAGCAATCAAACAAAACACTTCAACATTATTTTCAGAGTCCTCTAAATATTTAGTGAAAAATGGTCATAAAAATAACATGAAAAATTAAAATGTATGGAATTGAAGATTGAAGGTGTGTATATTTTACAACTCAGCATTGCCTCAACTATATGTATGTCAGAGAAATTGAAGTAAATTTAACAGAATATTAAAATATTAAAGCCTTTATCCTAAGATGTTTTATGTGCTATTTTGCAAAACCATAATTCGTGTTGTTAGAAATCTTTGACATTTTTATAGCAATTTTACACCTTTCTTGAATTTATGGATACTAAGAATTTGGTACGGTAGATATTACCTCCATTTCACTAAAGACATAGTATCCATGTAAGACAGAGACTTTTAATGAATGGTCACATACATATTTTACTCGAACTTAGGTCTTTTGATACAAAAGCCCATTAATGTGGCCCCAAAGACAATTCACTTAATTTCTTTGCAATCCCAGTTTCCTCACTTATAATTTAGTAGGCTGTTGGAAAAATGAAACACCATTTGTAAAGCACCGAATGGGTCCTCAGTTCCTATCCCTTATTTTGTTCCTTCTGGTAACTTTTTGCCTTTCTCCTCAGTGTTTGGTTTTCTTAGTGTTTGTTACTGGGCTTTTGTTTCTGAATAGATTGAAAATTCTGTGCAGCCGGAACCAAGTTTGTTTTGTATTTCTTTACCCACACTACCTGTCATTACCAAGTATATATTTCCCCTACTATAATAACTTGGTTCCTCACAGCTAACATGTAAAATAGGTATGGAAAGTATTGGTATTCATTTTAGCATATTTTCAATTAAGAAATCCTAGGCTCGGGGCTACATCATTTACTGAAGCTCACATAACTAAGAGGAAGTTGAATTGCAATTTTACATTTGTTTTTTCGGATTCCAAATCCAGAGTTTTCCTGTAACTTTGGGGCTTTCCATACCTAACCACCTACCTGTTTATTTATTTATTTATCCTATTTTTATTTAGTCATTGCTCTTGAGTAAAATCATTGGTGCAAGCTTGTGTGTAAAATAAATGGCACTGTATCTGTTATCGTTGTGAGGCTGCGATGGTGCACCGTGAAGAGAAAAACTGAGCTCCAGGCTTTCTGACTAAGCAGATCTAGAGGGAGTTCAGGGATTTGTATTTTTGTTAAATTCCCAGGTGAGGCTGATGCTGCTGGGCCGGGAAACAGACAACAGTGGTTCTGTTGGGCAGGAAAATAGATACGAGCGGGGTGGAAAGAGAAAAAGGCCAGAAAAGTCCACTAAAAAGACCCCAAATGAATCAATTAAAGCTCAAAATGCCAAGAGCAACTTGGCCTGGAATGTTTGAGTGTTTCCCAGATAAAGGAAGGTACCTCAGCATAGCTCATGTCTTTATTGTGTTAATCATGCAGGCCCAGCTTACTTTTTTTACCTTTACCTATATGCTGTTTTTTTCTCCTTCCGGCCCTTATTAAGTCGTTTGTAACCTAGGCAACTAATTTAGCATGCAGGTCCAGCTTTAAACAACATAGTGAAAGGCAGGAAGGATTCCATCTTAAAGACTGTATTTTAAATACCCAGAAAGTTAAAAATGTAAGATTCTTAACTTACTCTTTAGCAAACAGACAGTAACTCAGTCCACCTTGGGGGCTGGGCAGGCTGCCTGTTTGATCTGCTTCCAGACCAAGACCCCGGTGTCCCAGGGAGGAATCAGAGCAGGAAGTTCCTTGTGTTAAGTTAATTCTAAGTATTCAGAGACCACTTAACGAGACTGCACCCCCAGCCCTTAGTCCCATTCCTAAAGAATCCTTAAAAGGGGAAACCCGCAACCTTTCAGCGTGCTCCTCTCTCTGAGGTCGCCCGCACTTTCGAAGGGCGAAACCATTTACCTTTAAAGTATCTTTTCAACCTTCTAGGGGCGCCCCTCTCTCTAAGGTGGCCCACACTTTCTAAGTATGTAACCTTTTAATCTTAAACCTTCTCTCTCCAACCTTTCGGGGTGCCTCTCTTTGCTGAGGTTGCCTACTGCATTTCTCTCTTTAAATAACTTTGAATAAAACTTTTACTACTTTTACTATGCTTCACTACTGTGTCTCTGCCCTTCAGTTCTTTGTCGCGGTGGGGACAAGGACCCAGGAAATACACAATGCTCCCCCAACAGTTCTAATTTCTTGCTACTCATGGTGTAGTATGCTGAGCGGCAGGGGCAGCCTCCCTGGGGAACTTTTTATAACTGCAAAATCTCAGACCCCACCCCAGATCCACTGAACCATAATTTGTGTTTTACTAAGATTGGTATGCACATAGATGAGAAGCTCTGTTTTATACACTAGGTTCCTGTCCCAGGTGCACATCAGCATAACCTGGTATTTCAGGTATTTCCCGGAACTATAAACACATACATGCTTGGGTCTCTCCCAAAAGATTTCAGTTTAATTTACCTGAGGTATGGGTAGGTATGGGTGTTCTACAGAATGATTTCCAGAATGCATCATTACCACACTTGTCTCAAGAAATACCTGACAAATTGATTAAAAAAAAAAAAAGAAAAGCAAGTTCTCAAGCACCTCCTATAAAAATGTTCAGTAGATCAAGAAAGGGCCAAGCATGCATAATTTTAACAAGAATTCCAGGCAATTTTTATTGTCAGATAAATTTGAAAACTCTACCCACTCCAGAATTCTATACATATCCCTATAATAAATGAACTGCATTTTGATAACATTTTTACCTATGGTACCATTTTAAACGTGCCTCAGCTGACCTTTCAAATTTCATAGAATAATATTGAGGCTTATACTCATAAAAATAATGTTAAATTCCCCAGAGGTAGGCCTTATTTCAATGGAACATTTAAGTTGGAAAGTTAGGAAATTGCAATTCTAGCCTGGGGTGTGTCTTTAATCCCATGTGTCAATGTTGACTGTTCACTTAACATCTTTAGATGTCAGTTTCTGTATTCATATATAGGAGAAAGCACACTGAATAACTGTGTTTCTAAAAAATGTTATTGTTTAGATAAAGGTGATATGATGTGTAGCAGCCATCAGGTTAATGGCCAACCCAAAAACATTTGATTTATCATCTAGTGCTTTATGACCTACCTCCTGCAATTTCTTTATTGATGTAGTCAACTGTCTAATCCCCAAAAGACCTCCAGGAAATTCTTTTATTCAAGCAAAGCTGAGCAGTAGGAGAGAGCTCCACCTTAACCAATCTAAATAGTGTTTCCAAATGGGAAGATTGGAATCTAAGCTTTGTTGAGTTGGTAGAATAGGCTGGGTGATTTTAAGGTAAGTCTTGCCAAGTGGCGAACTGGTTGAGGTGGGGCAGGGAGAACATAGGACCTAATAATCTTGGATTAATAGGCATAGCTATTAAAGTGAAGTGAGGATCTTGAAAATGAGTTTTGATGAGAAAACTGTTTATTTTGACAAATAAGGTGTTGAGTTGGCTCATAGGACCAGTTATTTCCTGAAGCAAGGTGCTAAGTTATTTTTGCCTAGTCTGATGTTATTTAGCACAAAAACAGTAGAATATTCTCCCTCCTAGAATGGTTTAGCACAGGAACAGAAAATATGTTGGTTACTGGACATGTAATTAAAAATTCATTTACAGGTTTATATTGTCCCAATGATCATTTATGTATTCTGAGCTAGTTTAAGTCCCAGAGTCCAAAGGCTGGAGAACAAGAAGCTCTGTTGTCTGAGGGCAGGAGAAGATGAAAGTCCTAGCTCAGAAGAGATTGAGAATTTGTTTTTCCTTTGACTTTTCATTCCATTTCACCTGAAACAGATTGGATCATGCTCAAGACAGCGATGAGGGCAAAACTCTTTATTCAGTCCACTGCATCAAACACTAATCTCTCCCAGATACACTCTCACCCAGAAATAATGTTTTTCCCACTATCTGAGCCAGTCAAATTGACACATGAAATAACCATCACACTTCCTGTTCATATCCATTTCTGATTCTATTTCCTGTTGGGTTTGTGGTATCTTTCTTAAGGAATCTTAATTGTTCTTGATGTATTTCTCAGTTTGGCTTTTGTATTTTGACCTCTGCTATTCCTTTTTCCATGAAAACATTTTCAATTTACATACTCAAACTTCAAAATTTTTCTTGTCATTTCTGGATTCTTATTTTTTATTTAGAAAAACCTCTTCTTCTCCAAGATTATAAAACAAATTCCTCTATATAATCCACTCGCTTAATTTTTTTGTTGGGGCTGTGGTATAAAAAATGTACAGATCTAGCATTTTTACTTGGTTTATTTGTTGTTCAACTACTGTTTACTGATAAATTCATAGTTCTCTCATTGTTTTTAAATTATGGCTTTATTATATATTTAGTGTATTTTATGAAATCTTCAACCCATTTATCTTTTTGCTGACTTCCATGCCAACATCAAAAGTTTCTATCACATGATTGTGTAATGTTTTGATATTTGTAGAAATATTACTATTAATTAAAATTATTATGTACTTTATCATGATTTTTCACTATCATTCGTATTTTTGTCATTATTACTTATGTCTACTCTTACATATTTCATATATGAGATTTAGCATCAACTAGTTAAGTACGAAAGAAACAAAATGATCAACCAATATTTAATTAATCCTATTTATTTTACAAATCACTTTTGAAAGTATTGAAATGTTTACAACATTTATTTTTTGTTGACTAAGAGCGAGGTATTTAGGTGTCTTATTTTATCCCTTTTTGTAAATATAGTATGTTAACAGTGGTCACAAAGTCTTTGTAAGTCCTTCAATCTGGAAATGGAATCTATTTCCCCAAAATCTGGAATCCAAGCCAGTCTTGTGACTTAATTCTGTCAGGGAAGAAAAAACTTTTCCTGTCCATTAGAGGACAATGGGTAAACGGAGCCTGCAAATAAAACTAACAAAAGACAGGATGACAGGAGAAAAAAATATTTATTTGCACGCACACAGGAGCTAACAAAAGAAGTGGCTTACATGTTAAAGTTGAAGACTTACATCTGTAATTTAGTAGGGGAATGGGAGGGAGAGAAATAGCTTCTATGGGAAGTACAAATAGGTTTCTTAAGGAAAGGCAAGTGATTGTTAGGAGAACAAATGGGAGGTAAGAAAGCCTTTGGTAACATTTGTCTATTCAGATTCTAGTGGTCTTCAAAGTCATAAAACATCCCCAGGGTGGACTTTCAATAGGTTTGCCTTTGGCCTCTCTCATGGAAGTAGACACTACCTCAAAGAGGGAATTTATGGCATCCTCATTTTTCAGAAGTTTCTGCTTTCAGTCAGATCAGGAAGCTTGGAAAAGGCTTCTTTCCACACCTGTTGAGTTCCCAAATGACTTCAGCTTAAAGTAGTCCTTATACCAATTCTCAGTTTCTGAGTGAATCCTTACAAGATCTTAGCTCAGACTTAAAATAACCTTGTGGCTTATGCTTCCCCCTTTCTGGAACTGTTTCCATCCTGGGAAAAAGCCCAGGCTGGCTTTCTAGAGGATGAGAGACCGCACGGAGCCACCACATAGCGCGGAGATTCACTGTTCCAGTTGACCCAGCCCCAGCTACCAGCCAATAGAAATGTCAGTGAACACGTTACTGCTGTTTTAAGCCATTAAGTTTTGAGGTGGCTAGTGAGAGTAACTGAACAGCTAATAGAATATTTAAAGTTTCATCCTCTTGGTCTGGGTCTTTCTTAATTTTATTTTATGATTTATTTGCATATGTTTGCTATTGTAAATAAAATCTTAATTTCCAAGAGGTTGTTTATAAATATGAAAACTGGGTATATTAGTTTTGGACCTATACTGATGAATTTATTTAGAGTTTCTTAATTTAGAATTTAAATTTAAGTACTTCAAATAACCAGCTACTGGATCTCATTATCTTTAAATAAGGATAATTTCTTCTCTTCCTTAACAAAGATATTTTATTTATATCATATTTTTCTTGTGTATTTACACTGACTAGTAATTCTGAAATAATGTTAAATAATAATGATGGTATGATAAGCATCCTTTATGTTTTCTGAATGTAATGATAAATTTTTCAGTGCTCCACTATTAAATATTACACTGAAAGAATCCATAAATGACTTTTATTGAAAGTTAAATGATTGTCATCAAAAGTATATTTTAAACTTTATCATATATATTCTGGCCATCAATTTAGCTTTTGTATATGTTTTTGTACTAATTCATACTATGTAATATGTTTCTATGCTAATATATGTTTTATGTTTTTATATGCATATAGTTTTATATTAGTACATATTTTATACTATGTTATATACATATATAGTAAATTATTCTTTATTCTGGAAACAAACTCCAGTTTTCTATGGTTTTCCTAATTCAGTATGTCGCTGGAGTCTATTTTATTTGAGACTTTTAAATCAATATTTTTTAATGAGTTTTCTTTCTTTGTACTGTTTTGTCTGGTTTTGATATCAAGGATATGTTTGACTTTTAAAAATAGTTTTGAACTTTTAAATTGCTCTCAGTGCTCTGGACAAGTTTACATAGCATCAGCATAATCAACTTCTTGAAATGTTGATAAAATTCACCTGTAATAACCTCTGATTCCTGGCCTTTTCCAGCACATGAGAGACACAGCGGTGAGGCAGAGGTGGTTTTCTTTCCAAGCATGTTGTGTCTCTCTCATGCAATTGGTCTGTTTCCTGTCACTTCATCTGCTGATTTTAGCAATTTACATGTTTCCAGGATCTCATTTATTACATTCAGATTTCAAACTGATTTGAAAAAGTGATGAATTGTTTAATTCATTTAATTTCCTCTGTCTCTTTGGTTCTTTTCCATTTCCTCTCTAATCTTTCATGTCTATGCTTTCTCTCTCACCATTTCCTGCCTGGGTTGGATTTAATTGTTTTTAAAATAGATGGCATTTGGATGTACACGTTATTACTACATCTGTTTCAAATGTGTTTTCTGTTTCTTTTCTTTATTGATTTCATTCTTCCACTTTCCTTCCACTTATGCTATTATTTACTTTTCAAAATCCTTGATTCAATGCCTAATTTGTTTGTCTTTTCTACAACTCTCTCTCTAAGCCTGTCCCTCTGTCTCTCCCTTCCCTTACTGTTCTGAAATTTTTGCTGTCTTTATATTATATTGGTTTCACCCTTCCCCCCAGAAAATGAATCACGTGATTATAGCACATTTCTTTAAAAAGACATCTTTCACATACGAAGATGCCATAATTTACACACCTGTATTATTTCATTCCTTAATATATGTACTGAATATTAATAAGTAGATGTATGTGTTGTATATATAAGTTTTGGTTTTCCAGTATCAAGGCAATCTCACAGAACATTTCAAAGAACTTGTTAGAAGAATGGTTTATATTTAATTTATTAAAGCAAAACCTGAATGTTCAAAACATTAAGAATGCTTTAATTCTAGCCATTTTTTCTATTTTATGTGCAGAACAATCTGTTGCCTTGTTGGAAAAAAAACTCAAATTTAACATAAAAGATAACAATCCTAAATAATGGAATATTAGAAAGAAAAAGAAGTAATTGTTCTTTTCATTGTCCGTATTTTCCTGTTGTTAAACTAATTTGTTCCAGTTTTATCTCACTTCTGGCTAGGGAGTTGTCCACAGTGAACTCCGACAATGCACATCAGTATTTCTTTCTCAACAATCTGCCAAACTAAAATTACCATACCTTTCAGCATGATGACAACAATAGTGAAATTAAAAATAAGGACTGAAGTCTCCTGGCTCAGATTTGAGAGAGCAGTTCTCATGGTGAATCTAAACTGAGATGGAGCAGCAGCAGCTGACCAGCCTTCCCAAGACTGGGGATGACCTCACCAGTGGAAATTATTTTCTGTGCATATAGAAGAAAAAACAATCTCTTTAGATCACAGTTTTGATCACTGGAGAGGCCATTATAAATTTCACATTCTTTCAGTTTTCTGGGGTGTTTTCAGCCTTCATGCAATTCTTTGCATTAAGTTTTCTACTTAGTTTGCAATGGTTTTAAAGCTTTCTTTGTTCACACATTTTATCACTCATACTCTAGGAGATGTACTTAGGCATACATTTCTCCCCAGTGAGTCTCCAATAAAATTTCAGCTTCAATTCCTAAGGGTACCTACCCTGTGTCTATTTCTCCCAGAGGAATAAGAAGATTCAAAGCTTATACTCACACTAATGTTAACAAGACTCTCAGATATTATGAATCATCTCCCAGCTGTTACCTGCAATGCCTACCCACATAAAGGCCTTTCACCGTGAGGAAATTTCCCACTTAATGAATAGTTAAATAGCTTGATCTCTCATTACAAGAGTGGCTATCTAATTTAACATTCAAACTGGAATAGTTTTTGTGAATGAAAAAAGTTTTGTTGACAAATATGCTGGGACTAATACTGAAGTCACAAAAGTGACTTCCTGCCATGCAGTTCCTTCCTTTGATAACCTGGGACATTTTGGGCTCCTGGCATTCCCAAGTTTGTTCTCTGCTTCCCATGCATTTTGCAAGGTCCTTCATAAGATCATAGAAATAAGAACATGTATTATATAAAAATTGATGGCAATTTTTAATGAAACATATATGTCCTCTAATAAGATTAAAAAATTACATTATTTGTTAAAATATTAGCAATATTGCATGAGGCAATCATGTGGATATAAGTACTTGCATAATTTTAAATGCTGTGTTGAAATTACCTTGGCAATAAGAAAATAAATGAATTTATAGAGTTGGCTGAAAGAAAAAATAAGTAAGCCGGTTCATATGTTGAAATGAGGTTGAAACTTGATCGGGTTGGGAAAGGATGCTTCGAGTGTGCACTTAGTAACTGCTTCACCTTGCCAAGTATGTTGTAAGAAGAAATTCCACATGCAACTGAAAGAAACAGCATGTCTGGGTGGTTGCCCTTATTTCATCTTTAAGGGCAGTCTAGAGAATTGTACAAGGTTTTTTGATGGTGGTGGTGTTTTTGTTTTTAAAGAATGGAAAAGCAAGAAATGATGGGAGAATTAGCGTTGGATTGTAAATTAAGTATGCTGCATTTGCAAATGAACAATGGTTACTGCTTTCTGATACATTAAATAGGATGGTGTCAACTATGTGGCCTCATGCGCTACCTGGTGCCATGGCAGCACAGGAAGGAATGCTAGAACCAGGAGAGAATGGAGCCGTTCCTCTAGTGCAGTTGCTTGTGGAAATTACCAGCCATGTCAGCCTGTGATCTTTGTTCCTACTGTCCTTGCTATCACCAAGAATGTTGATAACCATCCAAAGTGATTCGGGTCCATTATGAGTGCATTCAGTTTCACTCACAGGTTTCAAGTCTTTTATTTCTTACTTAAAGTATCCACAGTCAAATTACACATTTTGCAACAAAGAGCACTGAGTGTTTTCTTAAAACTGTTTGATACAATGAATTTTGGAGTTCCTGAGATGAGACCGTGATTGCTGACCCCCTTTGAGAGATTCTTTTATAATGGCATCCCACAATGCTTTTGGGAAAGCATATCCCAACTAGAGATGCAAGGAGAAATAATGTTAATGATTATGTTGGGTATCTGAAGGAGAGTTAAGCATATGTATTCATGAATGTGTACTAGACTGAAAGGACAGTGGGGGTGGCATGCCCTTCCTAGTGAGCTTGCTCTCTGTCCATGAGACTCACAAACACATGGGAAGAAGGCTAGACATTTAAAATGCAAAATGGAGTTGATTCCCATACTTTTTAATTCTTACCTTGATTCAAGATTCATTTATTCATTAAACAAACACATATTTTGTACTCATTGTATAATAAAGAATGAACAAAACAGTGTGTCTCCTCAATGAACTTACAATCTATTAATGGAAGTAAACAATAAATTAATACCTAAACAAATAAATAAGGAGGCAACATTTGAGCGGGGAGCTGATTGAAGAGTATGAGCCAGCATTTTAAGTCCTGTGTAAGCAGGCAGAGAAAGCACTGTGGATAAAGATCCTGAGAGGAAAAGATATTAAGCATTTCAATAAACAGCAAGTGGTCAGGATGCTTAAATAGAGTGGACAGAAATGTTAGAGAAACAGCCCAGGGCCCAGACTATGCATGCTGGGCTCTGTAGACCATAGACTTTGACTCCAATAAACTATTAGACTATATCCATGGACTGAACTGTATCCAAAAATCTGTATATATCGAGCTCTAACACTCAACATGACTGGATTTGGAGACAGTGCTCTTAAGAGGTAACTGAGATTATGCGAGCTCCTAATCTGAGAAGATTGGTGACCTTATAAGGATCTCCTCTTTTCCTCTCTCTTTTCTCCCTCTCTAGCTATCGACATGTCACGTGAAGACACATGAATAGAAGTCCATCAGCAAGCCAGGAAGAAAGCTCTCACCAGATACGGGACTGACTGCCACCTTGATCTTGGAATTCCCCCAGAACTGCGAGAAATCAATGTTTGCTGCTTAAGCCACCAGCCTATGCCACATTTTTATGGCAGCCCCAGCAGACTTAAATAGAGAATGCATCCCAAGAAATCTGAATATGACTACCCACAGGGTGTTCCATTTTTAAAGAGAATAGTTAGAGTACATTGAGTTTAATTTTAATGTTCTTTTTAAAATGCTAATAATAATGGCTCAATTATTGCAGTGGTTTCCTTGTTGTAGTTTTCTCCCCTGAGTTGCTCCAAATTGTAAGTGGTATAACAGCACAAAGCATGCCTTGTTATCTGCCCGGTCCATTGTTAGTGCTATGTATCTTTGCCGAACCAGTCCTTTGGAATACTTCCCAGATGTAAACCTGTGGCTGTCTCTGCTAAAGCCACCATTAGCTTTTATCCTCTTTGACAACACATTGGCTTGATTGTGACTACAGAATCTTGTTTCCTCGTTTTCAAAACTGCTATTGTAAGACTCTGCTTGGAAATTTTCCCAGGGTTTAAGATGATGTTCTTTCTGGGATGTTTGGAGATACATTTCCCAAAGCTGCACATGCAAAATAAATAACTTCATTTGAATACCACTTACTCGATGTTAGCTTTAAAAATCAGATGAACTAAAATGAATGATGTGTAAACAGATGACCAAAAGCATTTTTTAAGTAAAAATATAACATAGTTCTCTTAATTACCTGTCATTGGAAATTATCATTTCCTTTAATTTTCCAAATATATGCACAATTTTTACTACACTGAAAGAAAAATTCACTCACTTTCTTATAACTACTCCCAGTTACTTTTGTACTCTATTCTTGCATTCATTTCTAAGCTCTGGATCACCTGGTGATCTGCCACCTGTACTTCTTTGCAACCTGTACCCATCTGGACCTCTCACAATCTGATTCTTTTCTGAGCCATTCCTGTGACCTACACCCAAAATCACAGTTGATGTGACAGACAACACCAACTCTTCTTTCTCCTTCTCTTCCTTTTTTTTTTTCTTCTGTTTTGTTTTAAAGTCACCCAACTCCATGCAGTCTGGACAAATACTGTCAAACTCCTAACAGCACCCTCATTAGCACCCTTGAATTCTGTCATGGAGCAGATGCTAGGCCCACCCAGGTTGCCATTCTGTGTTCTAAGATATGCAGATTTAGGTGCTGTCTTTATCAATGGCCACCTGCCCTCAGTACCTCTAGCTCCTACCAGGCAGGCTTGCAAAGTTCCAGTGTCTTATGAGGCATGGGATGCGGACTCTGGTAGATCACCTGCCCTCCCACCTCGCTGTCGAGAGTGGGGTGTCTCCTGACATTGCTAGTCTGTTGTTAGTGTGATCTCACTGTCCATTTGGCCCCTTAGTTCTGCCATCATTGGTATAACCAGCTCCCTATAGTAAACCTCATCTGCTATAAACACTTAACATGGATTCTTTTTTCCTGATTGACCCTGACTGACACAAAATGCTTCTCCTTTATTATCCAATGAATAACGTCCTTTCCCTCTAGCTTTTCTTCTGGACCTCCTCCTCTCATTAGTTATCCTGCCCTTCTACCAGCAAGGCAAGTTCTCTTCTTGCTCTTGCATTTTTATTTAGCTTCATTGTTCTAATTCAGCAAACTTGGTTGTCTCAGTTTATAAAAACAAAAAGAAAAGAAAATATCCTGACAAAGAAAACACAAAGCCTCTCAAAACTTTAAGCTCTACACCATACTTACATGTCCCTGTCTCTGTCTCTCTCCTCCCTCCTATCCCTGCATCCCTCTTTCCCTGCCTGCTCTTCTTCCTCCTTTGTCACTCAGCCTGTGAATATTGGAGCCAACACATGCATCGTTGGCCTTCAGAAGCCAGAGCCTGTGGTCATTATTTGATTTTCTGTGGTATCCAAACTCCTGCTAATTTGTATTTGTAACCTTCATGTGTTTTCAGAAATCTCATATTACAGCTTCTTCATGACTATGCACCCTAGTTCTGTATCTGCTTTGTTGTACTTGGGAATGTGCAGATCAGAAACAACCTAAATATTCTCTTGGTTTTACAGATAAACTATTTTAGATAAGAGAATTTTCTGATTTTTTAGGGCAAAGACCTTTCTTCTGATGTAAGGTGGCTTTTCATCAACCCAGAGACTTTTTTCCTAAGTGAGCTTGTTCAAAAGTCAGACTTATGTATCATGGCCATCAGATGTGGCCCCAACTATGCTAATAGTTGAGGGGTATTTTTTCATTGCTCGTCCTGATACAAATCTACCAAAGGAAGAACTAAGGATTATTATTGTGACCAACATCCTGATAAAAGGCCTTGTATCCAGCGGCTCCCTTAACATATTTCTTGGTTTTCTCTGCCTGTTTTCTGGCTAACCCCCCAAGTTAGGGGTGTTTGTGTGCCTCCATCTTCCCTCTTCACTACCTTACCAGGACTGCAGTTCTTGGCTAAGAGTCACTCCATCATTCTGCTTTTCCTCCAGTTTCATTACTTTTCTGTATCATTGAAAGTCCTTAAGTTCTGGCACAAGGGTGACAACATTGCTTGGGATAAGTAACAGCACAAATTTTTCTTTTCTGTGTGTTTGACATTTTTGTGGTTATCTTTAAATTCAGATAAAATCTAGAGAGACATAAGGGGAAGGTATAAATACTGGAGCTCACATCATCATCATATGTGGAAATCTCAAAATCAAAGCCATTTTTAAACCACACTGTGCTTTCAGAAGTGGAAAATTTAATAAACATCTCAGAAATAATATCCTATCATACATAAAATATTAAGAATTTACCTTAACACAGAAAAGCTTGATGTTATTTCTTACACTGTATTCACTCACACTGAATGTGGGATTTGTCCTCTTTCCTTCAGTTTATTAAAATGATATCCAGGGACTTCTGGTAGGGACAAGATGGCTTGGAACTGTATTTTCTCCCCTTCTCTGTCAAGCATAACTAGAAATGGCTCAAGAGACAACCAAAGGAGAACTCTGGGAGGTGGTGAGAAGAACGTGATCTAGGCTGGGGTCCCAGGATGAAAGTAACTGCACAGTTCCAGGGCATCTTGCATTCCCCAACCCATCAGAGGAAAGCCACCCAGACCCAGTGTGTCCTGGTATCCAACCCCTCTCACAGGAAAAAGGAAGTCCTCACAACATCAGGAGAGCTGAAATAAAAAGGAGAATTATTTGGGATTCCTGCCAGAAATAAGTTACCAGTGGAGGCATCCTTCTTTGCTGGGCCAGAGACTTTCCCTTTTCTTCTAAGAGACACCGAGTGAAAGGGGTCAGTAAAGTCCAAGAGAACCAGCTAATTGGCTTGGGAAACCTCTCCAATCTTGTGGAACAGACTTTCCTCCTCCTCCTAGAAACATCAGAGCAGTAGTGGCTGGGGCTGCTCATGGTCAGCGAGGGGATCCTACCACACCTGCTCCTTCCCCAAGAGACATCTCAATGTCAGCCTGGGAGAATCCCTTCTACCCATTTAGGCAGCACCAGCATGAACCAATGGGAGCCCCAGATGTACCAGGTTAACCAAGCAGATCAAAATAACACCGCAAAGGCTCTGAAAATTAAACTGTCATTGGAACTGGAGCCCACAGAAGTAAACCAGCACCCACATGTTAAACCTAGGCAAGTAAATGCAGCTGAGACAAAAGACTTGTGTAATATCCAGAGTGTCCTAACACAATAACCAAAATGTCCAGGATAAATTTAAAAATTACCTGTTACCCCAAGAACCAAGAAAATCACAACTTGAATAAGAAGAGACACTCAACTGATATGAACACTAAGATGAATCAAACATTGGAATTACTCTGACAAAACTCTGACAAAGAGTTTTTCAATAGTCATAATAAAAATGTTTCAATAAACAATCATAAATTCTCTTTAAATAAATGAAAAAATAGAAAACCTAAGCAAGAAGTAGAAGTTATTTAAGAAATAAAAAGACCACAATGGAAACTTCAGAACTGAGAGATATGATACAAAAATAAAACTCACTGGATGGGCTCAACAATAGAATAGAGATGAAGAAGATAATTCAGTTAACTTGATGACAAAAACAAGAGAATTCACCCAATCTGAACATCAGACAAAAAATAGACTGGAAAAAAATAAACAGAGCTTCAGGGACCTGTGGTATAAAAATAAAAAGGCCCAACATTCATTTATCATGGTAGGTAAAAGAACACAAGGCTACCTGACAGAATATTTGAAGAAATAATAGTAAAATCTCTAAATTTGGTAAAAGATACAACCTATAAATCCAAGAAGCTGAGTAAGCACTAATCAAGATAAACTGAAACAAATCCTTGCCAAGATAAACCACAATTAAACTTTTGAAAGCCAACAACACAAGAATATCTTGAAGCAGCCAGAGATGAGCAACGCAATGTCCACAGGAGAACACGAGTTCAGTTGTCAGTGAGTTTCTCACAGAAAGCCATGGAAGCCCAGAGAAAGTGAACAGATAACTTCCAAGTGCTGAAAGAGAAGAACTGTCACTTGCAAATTCTATTACTGGTAAAACTGTGCTTCAGGACTGAAAAAATGAAAACAAAAGGAGTTTGTCATTAGCAGATTAGTTTGTACCTACAGACTGGCTACTGGAAGCTCTTCAAACAAAAGTAAATGATAATGGAAGGACTCTTGAAGCATCAGGAATGAAGAGGGAAGAACAGAAAGAACAGAGGTAGGGGCACATACCATAAGCTATGCTATTCCTCATGAATTGTGATTATTGCAACAAAACACCATCTGCTACCCAAAACAATGATATTTCCAAGTGGGGAAGAAAAAAGGACCTAACTAGAAGTGACATTTCCACACTCCATCTGAAGTGTTGTTACCAGAAAGCTATTGTAAGTCATTATGTACATTGCAGCACACACAGCAACCTCTACAAAACCTATACTAAGATATACATTCAAAATCATTTATCATTCATACAATTCAAATACATGTAGCCCATAGAAAGGCAAGAAAAGAGAAAAACAGGAAACAAAAAAATAGCAGACTTAAGGTATAATATATCAACAATTACCTTAAAAAGTAAATTGTCTAAATATACCAATTCACAGAGATTAGCAGGGTTGATAAGCAAAATGTGACCTATTTGCTGCTTATAAGTAAGTCACTTCAAATTCTAAGACAAAGGTAGATTGAACATAAGAGAATGGAAAAAGTTACACATGTAAACCTTAACACACCTGAAGCAAACAAATTTACAAACTATCTCCAAACATCACATTACATTAATGTCTGGGTTAATAAAATGGTACTATAGTTTAGTTAACTTGACACATAAAACTAACCATTATACCATATGATCCAGCAATTCCTCTCCCATGTGTATACTCAATGTAAGGGGAATGTATACTCACACACAAATTTGCACATATATAGTCATAGTAGCCTCATTCATGATTAAAAAAAAAAATGAAAGCAACTCCAGTGCCCATTAACTGATGAATGGATAACTAAATGTGGTATGTCCATACTATGACCATATAAAGCAATAAAGTACAGACAAATGTAACAACATAGATGAACCTAAGAAATATTATGATCTTTAAAGAAGTCAGACACAAAAGGCCACATATTCTATGATTTCATTTATATGATATGTCTAGAACAGAAAAATCTACGGAGACCAAAACAAAAGATTAATGGTTGTCAGGGAGTAGGTAAGACTAAGAATAAGGGGAATGACTGATGATGACTACAGGGTGTTAAATGTTCATAAATTAGATAGTCATGATTATTGACAGTGGCACCACTGAATTATACACTTTAAAATATAAAATTTAAAAATAAAAAAATCATTATATATAAGGCAAATTGTTAGTGCTCGACAAATGGTTTTCCATACAAAAGTAAAACAAATAAGAACATGGAATTAAAAAATATACTTGTGTCTGACTCAAATATTTTATCCTATAAAATATAAGCATTTATTTATTTGACAATTTTGATGTAGACTCTAAACCATTTCTCTATTGATTGAATTAACATCTTTTTCTGCATATCAGTAATATACCATATACATTTGCCAGTTATAAAATCGTTAAAATGAAATAAGAATTTAAAGATTTTTGTTAATTATTATTAGCCCATAAATCTGTGGAATTAATTTTTTATATTATATTTTCCAAGCCTCCTTAAAGACTGTTATTATGATAGCTCATCTTTCTTAAGTTCTCGTGAAACATTTGTCTTGCTTTTTTCATAAAAATAACTATTTTCATGATCCTATTTAATCAGTTTGTACTCTACCTAATAAAATTATATAACTAAGTTGCAAGTTCAAGCAGACATAAAGAGGAATACATCCAATAATGGGAGGAGAAATACAGACACATTAGTCACTGTTTTGCTTAAACATGAAAAGCATATTTAACTTAGTGAACTAGTTAAAGAAATTGGTTAAAGAGAATTCTGCTATACACACTTTACTTACTAAATTAACATTAGTAATTCCAAGGTGATAGGAAGTTGAAGATGACTAATGCAGGTAGATGCAAAGACAGGCCATGGTTTTAGCTTAAGTTTCAAAGCCATTATCAATTTGAGTTCTGGCTTCCCCACCCTTACCAGCTGTAAAATTTGAATAAATTACTTAACTTTTCTATGCCTTTGTTTTTTCATCTATAAAATGGCACAAAATTATCTATAACCTAGATTTCTATGAGAATTAAATGTGTTGATTACAAGTAAAGTGCATAGAATAGTGTTTGCTATATTGCCAGAGATCAATAAATATTAGTTTAAGAGAGAAAATGAAAAAATAGAGCCTATGTCTTGAGGAGAGTTCTAGAATGGATGTTCAAATGGAGAACTGAAGAAGTACTGAACTATGCCTCATTTCGTTTAACTGATTTTTGGTTATCAGATTATGCCATTCAGTAAGACATACTGGGATAGTCTAAAGCACTGGGAAAGAAAAAATAAAGAGGGGGAATCCATCTTGCCTCTAATTTTCAGTGTCAAGTCCCATAGATAAAGCACATAATTCTCATCCCTGTACTTGATTCACTGTGTAAACATTACTGGGACAGCATAATTACAGAGAACAAACCACCCATTTTTGTTGGGTTGGGTGGAAATACTGTTCTGTGTGGTAAGCAGCTGTTCTAGTTGGTTCTATCCTAAGAAATATCCATAATGTACCTTCAGACTTGACCAGAGCCAAACCCTGTCTGTCTAGAGTCATCTATGACTATGGTCCTTCTATCACCTCAGTTGGTTTAAATGAACAACTGACCCATTTGGGCTAATGAGTTTCTTTCTCCCAAGCATTTGAAACTGAGATTGAAAAATGACATGTAGTCAGTTTCTGTTAGTATTTAAACTGAGAAGATATGTAAATGGATGAAGTGTTAAAGCAACCACATTCTGCCACTTTGTGGAGAGTCAGGAAGGAGCATTTGGCTAAGAAAAGAACTAATGAAATGCCCATGTAACAGAAATGCATGATAATACATTCTTAAAAGAGGGAGAGACACAGTTTTGTTTCCTGACTATTTTCCAGGTCCCAAGTCAAGTCTTTTGAGAGTTGACTTCATTTATTGCCCCTTCCTTATACTTATGATCTGTTCTCCCCTTTTTCTAGAGCTAATTTGAGTGAATTCTTGTTCTCAACAAAGAGCTTTAGTCAATAACAGTCCATTTTTCACGTGGAGGAGTTGGGTAAGTTCCGCGGAGTCAGGCTTTCTAGATCAAATAAAATGGAAGAAAAGCAATTGTGAGGGAAATTCCAACAAAAAGCATCTAAGTTATTTTGGCCGGAACTAAAGAATAGAAGAGAGAAAAACTACTTTTTCTAAGTTTAATTAATCAAGCTATTGCCTACGAATTAGACAATTTTCCCAGAGGATGCCGATTCATAAAAACATCTGAAATAAGTCCTTACCTATATTGTGAAGTAGATCCTATATTAAGAAAGATCTCCCTGACAAAAGAAGAGTCTGTAATGAGTAAGAATTTATAAAGCCCAAAGCTCAGACTACCTGAGACTAATTGGTGGTGGTAGACAGGAACCTCCTACCTCAGAACCTTCTCTGTTCCTTAGAGCCAAAGAGGCACTCACGTTATACTAAGATTTTTGTCCTGATCTTTTCTAATGCAAAATTTTCCAAACTCATAAGAGCCTTCTCAGGATGGAGAATCCTTTTATCAAATCCCTGGGGCCTTCGGGGGCCTTTTAAGTTCATAGACAGGTTCTGCTCACTTTCACATTTTGCATTTCCCAAGGACTCATGATTCATTCTTTCCATAAACATTTATTGAATAGCCTCTATGTGGCCAGTTCAGAGTCAGGTTTCCAAGAGGCAGGAACAATTCCATTCCTGTCTCTTCTCTCAAGAAATACAAATCAAGGGAAGAGAAAAGCATAGAAACAACTGTAAGATACATGTGTGCACAGTGTTTGGAAGCAGAGAGGAACGGCACCTACCTTATTTTGTATAGAGGTAAGACATGGAAATTTCTTGGGAGAGATAAGTTATGAATGGAGTTTTTATGTTTGGAATAAAAGAGGAAACAGCATGTGAGTGAAGCTAGGAAGAGATGATAGAACACAGCATGGGGGGATCTGGGGTTAGGGAGGGGGAGATATAAACAGACTGCAGATGAAGGCAAGGATGAGGTCTACAAGGGGTTTAAAGACTATGCTTAGGAATTAAGATTTTGTCTTAAAGGCACTGAAGATACATTGAAGAACATAAACAGAAACTTGACATGTTCAGATTTCATAAATATCATGTATTTTTTCATATTCAACATGATGAAAATAACAGCTATCATTTACTGAGCATCTATTATAGGTTACTAGACCCCATGAGGAAAAACTAATATCCAGAAAAATATTGGGTAAGGATATATAGAAAGGCTTATAAGTTTTGCTGGGTTGACCAGGCAATACTTTTCTAAGCCAGAACTGAAATCTATATCTGAGTTCTTGTCCTTTCTACTATACTACCTGTTTCCCGAGTCAGAATCCATGTTTAGAAGTTGAATCCCACTGCTTCTTTAATGTGCTGTTCTTGATACCTGTTCTGACACAGGTCTTGGGGCTCAGCTAGAAGTCAAAGCCATTGCCTATCATCACAGAATGACCGCCAGAGAGGGAGAATGTCCTGTATCTGTATGTCACTACTTACACACTTCACACCCCTAAAATGTGTTTGTGTGCCTCTGTTATATAACTTTGTTTCATGTTAAACTTACTTCTTTGAAGGGCGTAAATATGACATCTACTTTCTAATCCACAGATTAGCTACACTGTGTTATGTAGTGTGCTCTAGGCAATTTACTTTTAAATAAATTTTATTTTCAGTTCAATGCTGTGAAAAAAGTATTGTTCCCATCTTAAAGATATAGAAATTAAGGTACCACATGATTAGGAGCTGTCTGCAACTCCCAGCCAAAGGGCGTTTCGGTTCTAGGTAAATTCACACTGGATTCAGGGAGACCAAAAAATGACAACGGAATGTTGGGGCTAAAAGGGTTTATACCAAGCTTTGTTCCCATGGTGGCAGGTCAAGAGCTAAAATCCTACCTCTGGGGCAGTCTGCAAGTTTATCTCTGTCTCTGCCTCTGTTCCAGCCTCTGCCTCAAATGCTGTCTCCACTCCAGGCTCTGCTCTCCTCCAGCCTCTGCTCTCCTGTGGTCTTACCACCAGGTGGAACTCTTTTTATAGCAACACAGGCAATAATGGCTTTTTTCTAACAGGTATGCAAGCCTGAGCCTGCACAGTTAGGCTAAGTATCACATCACTGTGGTATACAGTGGATGAACAGATTAGGATTAGGTGAGGATCCCGGCTATGGAACTTCCATTTTCCCTACACTGTCTAAGGCCACTCACCAAGTATTTGATTGCAGGCTGCGTGAATCTCTACCATGTTATTGTCTTTATTTTACCTTGTTTGGCACATGGTAAGCAGTCAGTAATTATGTGTTTGTTATTAAATAAATGAAAGAGCAAATTAATCCATCATATTTTGTGAATGAACAACTCTTAAGTGGTCATTCTCTAAAACAAAATTGTGCACAAGTTGTAATATCTAAGCACATAGATGATTTAAATCAAATGTTGGTAAAAGTGCGCTTAATGTATGCAAGTGATATTGCACATGAAGTCTGTGCCTGTATTTTTGTCAAATAACCAGACCAAATGAATATTTTCTCTAATTACCAACTTTGCTTTTCTTACGCACATCATGGTTTCCAGGAACTCTACTTCATCAGTCCTGACCATCAGCGTGGTCTGTACTATCATAGGGATTCTATGCTCTCCTCTAATGAGGACCATACACTATCACCGGGGATTCTTCTTGCAGCATGTGACTCTTCAGGCATGTGCTGGGAGCGCACAAAGTTCTGCTGCAGACTTAGGAGTGCTATCTCAGGAGTCTTCCCATCCATCAGCCACTTACTCTGAGGCTTCTCTCAGTTTTCCCTGTTTGTTTTTGCCATGTTTTTAACCTATCTTTATCTACCTCCATATCTCTTTTTTCTGGACCCCTGACCTCTTTGGTTTGGATTCAGTCTCTACAGTTTAATCCAGCACAGTCTCTGTATCACAACACTAAATTCTTGCCCTTCAGGTACCTCCCTGTCCTCCACAAGTATGGGGAACTCCACAACCAACTTTACTTAGGTATCAGGGTGCCCATGGGTGGAGCCTGGTATTCATCTTGCCTTCATTGTCACAGCAAAGGGACCATATATGTAAAATACTGTTTTTAATTATATCTTCCCTTTTAGCTCACTTACTGTCCCAATATGCTATAAGAGTTTCAGAAAGGTTTAATGCACAAAACCAAAGCATATAGGTTTAACAGGAACTGTGCAAGTGATTTGCATGCTGGCTCAGATAAACATGGACTTCTTTGCCTGTCTACAGGTACTATTTGGTTTAAGTGATAATACATATGTAAGATCACATTGAAAACATCTATTAGATAAATAAAATCAGAATATTCAAATAAGCTAATTTATGGATCAGAATATAATGAGGCTCATCTTTTATACACACAAAATGCTGTTTTTGTTAATCATGTGATGAATGTTGAAGTTTTTATAGGTCAAATATAGAATTAGATAAAATAATAAGTATAGGTTAAAGAAAAGAGTGGAGACTCTCCCATATTAAATTTCAGCTATTAAGGTGTTTTTCTTATAGAGCATTTGAAACTGAATACATTTTTGGTGCCTCTTACTATTGATTGGATTTAAGCTTAACCTAATAGAAACATTGAACAAGAAAAGCACTTACCAAGTTTTCTATTTAAATTGCTAGAAATAGTGGATATGACTTCATACTAGCATGTGTACACTTACAGCTTCTCTTTAGTATAGCATAGTTTGCCTTGGCCTTTTTATTAAATGCAGAGCATTATTTAAAAGGGAGTTATTATCAAGTAAAGACTAAGAATTCTAACAACCAGAGTTCAGGTTTTACAGCTTAGTGTTTAGTGGCTCAAAGCTTGATAAATAAGCACCTCTCTGAGTCTTTTAAATAGTATTTAAGCTGAGTTAAGTTTATGAGTTAGCTATAAAATTATAATTTGGTTCTGAAGAGGAAAGCTCATTTAGTGGCACTCAACAAACTAATATAGTGACCCTAAATCCCAACCTGACTGTTTAGTTACTATAATATACCACAATGAAGATTATTAACAGGCCTAATTACAGCATCAATCACCTTTCAGAACTTCAATAACCCTACAATAACTATTTTTATGGCAGTTTTAGCAATTTGCCTTAATGCATGGGGGCCATATACAAATGAATTGGATATTAGGGCCCCTGATGAAAAGAGACCATTTGGCAAGCATTCCCACGCCCTGCACTTTCAGAAGCTTGCTGGGAAACAGACTGAATACCATCTAAGAAGGAAGTTTGAGCTGGTATCTATTTAACACAATCCAATATGCTGTCAGATTTTTAGACACATGTAGGTATTCAGACAGAATAATATAGGCCACTGGGCATTTCTAGTTTCATAGGCTCTTTTTGTTCAGACTGCCCTGTCCAGAGCAGTCATCTATGTAGAACAAATCACCCACATGATAGTCACTGTGTCTACGGCTGTGTGGGCAAACTTTCCGAAAAGCACATTAACACTTTTGTCCCACTGTGTTAGTGGACCTGACTTTCTCAAATGAATCTCTCTTAACAAATCAAGCACACTTTTGTAAAATAGATTTCAGGAGATTATTTGGTGAATCTCCATGAAATCACATACTTTTATTTATCAAATTAAGTTTTAGTATTTTCTGATTTTTAAGTTGGAAAATTCATGAAAGATCAATCCACATTCCCCAGTCATCTCAGCCTGGTTTCCTGCTTTCTGGGTCAGCATGGGTTTCAGGGAGGAAGGAGGATAAGGTTGGGAGCCTCTGGCTGCACTAGAAGAATACCAATTTCAAAATATCCAGAGAATACAAAATTCATGACTCGGCAAGCCGTGGGGTGAGTAGATGGGAGGATGGTAGTGGTGAGGATGATCGACAAAGGGACAAAATAATCCTTAACTTACTGATATCAACTGATGGCCAGGCGGAGGGCTCACCCTGTTTACCATCTGATAGGAAACACATAATGAGATGTGATTAAGAAGGACCACAAATAGAACTAAACTTGTATGTCCTTCAAAAGCTGGTCACTTGGTTTATGTTTCTCATGTTATTCATTCATTTAAATTAGTGTACTGAAGCTCTTAAAATATAAATGTGCTAGCGCTTGAGAGGTAGTGCTTTAAATCACATTAGGCATTTACATATTTGAGAAAACTAATTCATCATTTTTCAAAGAAAAAAACATGAAGACGTGAGGCAGGGATGGGTCAGTTCTGAAAGACGAAATACGTTGGGATTATTGGAAGAGGTGCATAAATCTTGGTCATAGGTAAACCTGGGTGGGGGCACATTTAATATCGATAACTGAGAAATGAAGAGACAGGTTTCCTAGTGAGATCTTCAAGGATCTTCAGGCTATCATTGAGATAAAGGCATACTAAATGATTCGTTTTCTGTTTACTTAAAGTAATTTTAGTTGCTATAACAAATCCACCAAAATATAAAGGCTCAAAGATGACAGTTCATTCCTTGAATATATTAAGTCTAAAATGTTGCTCATGGCTCGCAGGCAGGTTTCCTCCAGCTAATAAGTGAGACTCAGTTTTCTCCTACTCTATGGCTTCATTACCTTTGAACAAATGACTTCCAAGGTCACCAAACTCATGGCATCAAGTTAGTGGAGAGGGAAATATGTGTTAGATACATCTCACCACAAAGAAGTGTAGGGAATGGGTTCAGTAAAAGCAGCTCCCTGATCCCTGACACAGTGACACCTCCCTGAGCCCTGATGCTGCTCTGTGCCTCAGTCTCCAGCACAATAACGTTGGTTATGATAAGAGGGAAAGAGATACACATAAAGCGAGTGACAAAAGGAGAGAGGAGGTCCGTTGCACTCAGCTTTGGTTAAAAGGAAAACAAAAATCTCTCTGTTGGTTGTAGAAGAAATTCATATTTGAGTAAGGAGGGTGGGCAGAACCAGACTAAAGTTCTCTGCCTTGTTGACGTTCATACAGTCATTATGCATGGAATTGAGGCCACATACACCCATTAAATGAGTAGAGTATGGAAAACCAGTCTTGGCATTTGTGGTCTTTCCTGTTTCCCAGCTATGCTGAGTTTATCAGTAATAAAATGCATCCAGTGGTTTTCCTCATTAAAATGTCACAAATATTAAGTCCACTTCTTTCCTAATCCAAAGTATCATGGAGGTTGTTGTGGGATTCTTTAATTTGCTTCTCAGTGGGGGGACTGCTAGGATATGGGCACAGTAGTGCATTCTAACTGCAATGGTCTTTAAAAACTGAATAATAATCTGGAAAACGTGATCCCTGAAGTGTAGAATGGGATAACCAAATTGTCTTCACGAGATTTTTTAAAAATATATTTTTCTTGGCAGCAACCCCAAGTTTACACATTTGCTTCTAGCAAAAGCATGTTTGGAAACTGTCCAGTCTGATGTTAAGATCTCACAGCCAGACTGCAGACCCATAATACGTACCCAGTATGTTGATTTAAGAACCCTAAGCCCCAGGTGTTCCTGGGACTGACAGCTACACTAGGACGCTAGAAGTGTGATTAAACGTAATTCTCTGTTAGAAGAAAACAGTGGCAAGAATAAACATTTCTTCTGTGGTTACTTCCTTCTCCTTGTTAATAAAAATTGCTTTTCCTTGATACTGTTTTCCATGAGCATTCAGTCTGTAGAGTAGAATATTGTTACTGTTGAGTTATGTCAGATTAGCGCCTAATGTTGCATCCCTAAATTTCTGTGGAAAACATTATTGTAAAGTTCATCATTAGAGCTTGAGGATCGTCATTAATCAAACCAAAGTCATAAAAAGCACGACATGTCCGAAATGATAATCAGCTTCTAAAATGATGTGAGGATAATTGTGGAGATTTCTTACAATTGGTCAATTTTAAAAGATAAATATTGTTGGCATTTTTCTCATTCTCCTTCACAGGGGATGTGAATCTGCTCATAGCATAAGGTGGCCATCACAGCTCTGCCACAGTGAGTGCGCAGAAGGCAGGAGCCAGAACTCCCGCATTAGCAGCAGCTGTCATTGCCATCTAAGGGACCCACACATCCTCTCATGGACACTTCCTGGGGCAGCCTTTTGCAAATTGCTTACCTAATAATTGAGAAAACCTGGAAGAGTTTTCTCCGAAATAATATTAGGAGCTGACTTAATGTGAAATGGTAAGCTAGTCTTATTAGCATTGTTTAAGAGTAAGATTTTTCTCTAATTCAGAGTAGTTCAGATACTGTAGCATCATTTCTTCCTTTAGATCATAAAGAGTGATCCTTTTCTAGCTATAGCTTCACCTGCACTTTGGTGCAGCTTACACATTTACAAGTCAATAGATTTTACCAACTACCATTAAGTGAAGAGAAAAGGATTTAAAACCTCCATGTCCAGCTTGACAGTCTCACCTTAAACAGAAAAGGGCTTACTTTTGTCATTTCTTCCCCTGTAGAAAAGAGTAAAAGGAATATCAGTTAGGAATTATAATTCTCCAAGTAGCAAAGACACTGCCACTCCCTCCAAGAAAAAAGACAGTGGTACAAAACAAATTAGGGAATTTATATTTCCCTCCAGTAATACTAAGTTTCAAGATAGACTATCAGATACTGGAACTGTACCTGATGTTGTCATGCGTAACTCAGGCCATTAACCCTCATATTCATTCATATTCATGATGATACCAAAAACCATCACACCTGAGTTTCAGGACAGGGGAAAAAGCAAGGCCAAATTTAAAAGCTGGCACATCCTTAAAACATGCCATCTTTTAGGGAAACTTCCTGCAAACCGTGCCCAACAACTTCTGGTGCCATCTCACAGGTCCAAGTCTGTCCCACGGATGTCAATACCTCACGTGGGACTGGCAAATGTTGCTTCTAAGTTCGGCCCTTTTGTCAGTCTCAACAAAATCTGGGTCATGTTGAAGGAAGTAGAAAATAAATATTAATAAGCAGCTAGTGGTCTTTGTCACAAGAGGACCAGGAGAGAAATCTCTGCCCTCCCCCCATCCTTGCCTCAGCACTCACTTTCAATCCACTTCCCAAAGTGGGGGGATTGGCCAACCTGATTGATCAGAGGTCAACATTAATCATGTCCTGGTTTCACCAAGAAGCAGACCTGCTGCTTCTAAAAGACACAGATGTGTTTCTTGAATCCTCTCATGTATCCTCGGCAAACTCATACTTAAGCACCTACTCCATTAGTCAGAACCCCAAAGGGGAGGAGGCGGGTGGAAGGCATCAAGAAGTCCCCAGAGAAAGCAGCTTAGGTCTCAGTGAAATCTTGAAACTTGCACAATTTAGAGTATCGTCTGCTTCCTAGCCTGCTTGCCCCTTTATTGCCTCTCTGACTCTTAACTCCAGGGAGAGGAAAGCCCAGGGCAAAATACCTCTAAAACCGAAATCAGACAAAGGGAGAGATAAAGTTTAAAACCCGTTTATTGCATACAAACTGCAGTCCCGGACGGTCTCTCTCTCCTGCTCAGGCAGAAGCAAGCAAGCCCTCCCCCTCAGGTCCAGACAAGCCCTCAGTGGCCCCTGTAATTACCCAGTGATATGGAGATGAACTACTTCTATTCCACAGCTGAAGAATGCCTGTTGATATGCAGATGCACTAAAGCCAGGTGAGATATTCTGGAAATATTACAATTTTACCCACAGGCCACTGCCCCAGAAATCTCGTCTTACAATTTACTCATACACCCTCTTCCACAATGGTTCCTGGGCGAGAAAACTGGAGCATTGTGACCAGACTAATAACATACAATAGCAACAACAATAAAATCATGATAATCCCCAAGCCAGAGGATTCAGCTAGGCTCAAAGTCCTATGCAGGTAAAGTCTGTAGCTCTCCCATTCCACAGGCAGGCAGTAGCTGAAGAGGTCAAGGGTTCAGAGCAATCATCATTTGGCAGCTGCAGCCAGGGGTGCATCCAGGACACAGGGACTGTAGAAGAAAATAACCTTAACTGTGATAAGATACATGTTTTAATGACAATACCATAGGCAAATCTTGCCCATCAGGTAGGATACATGCAAGAGAGTGGTCCTGTGATAAAACAATGGCAGGAATGGGATCTTATCCTGGTCTAGTATACCAGACTTTCACCCTCCTCCCTGTGGGAGTTACAGATGGGTCAGTATATGGGGTTACAGGAGGTACATGCACTGGCCATAAAGATAAAACAAAACTTCCCTGTAAGATGCTCTTACACCCAAGATGTTTTGGGTACACTACTGCGATCTTTAGGGGCCACTCTGCTGTTACTTCAGGAATACACATGAGGCCCACTTCCAGGCCTTTAACCCAAGATGCCAGAAGAGCCAGCCATCTCTGGCCCATGTGTCAAAATGTCCAGGGCCACGTCCATTTAACAGTGTCTCCAGGGTTTAATGCAGTAGGGGCTGGCAGCAGGATGTTGCTCTGCTGGTCATTTCCTGGCGTCAATAACTCTTCTTTGGTTTGCACATACAGCTGTATAGGAGAGGCAGCAATGTGTGTTAGCATATCCACAGGACTCAAGGCTCCGTTACATGGCTTCTCATTCAAACGCCATAGCACTGTCCATAGGCAAACTGACCAGCCTCATAGACTGTTGGTGTCTGACTTCAGGCCAATTTCAACAAACCATTTTACCTCTCTATCATGTCTGCCCTGGTAGGGTTGTATGGTACATAAAATTCCACTTTATTCCTAATTACTGCACCCATTCTTGTAATGCATGTCCAGTAAAGTGGGTGCCTTGATTGCTGTCAGTCACCTGTGGCCGGCCATAAGCTGCAAAGAGATGCTCTAGGCCCCTCTTGGTGGTTTGCTGATCTGCACGACATGCAGGAAAAGCAACCAATATTCCAGTAACCATGTCCACATAAGTAAAATGGCATACCAATATCCTTCTGATATGGGCAGAGGCACAATATAGTCTATCTGCCACCTGACAAGTGGTATTGGCCCCCTTACTATTGTCCCATGTTGCTGCGGGACTCAGTGTAAGTCCCTCTTAGAACACGCAAGGCACTCCTTCTGGGCTCGGCTGACTTCTTCAAAGGCCAGTGGCAAACCCCATCGACGGGCTACAGCCTACGTTGTCTTTTGCGTGTCATGCAACAAACACTGATGTAACCATTGGGCCACATCAGAGGCAGGCTTTCCTTCTAGCCAGAGCACTTGGGCCAGTATGTCTGCTTCATCATTTCCTGGGAATGCCAAAGGCAAATGGCCAGTCCCATGATATTCAGTAACAGTCTTAGTCTGATCAGAGGCCCATAGGTCTTGCCACAACTCTTACCCCCAAAGAGGCTGGTGACCAACCAACCATTTGGCATCATGCCATGTCGGTAGCCACAGGGTCAAGCCCCAATAGACAGCCCAGCTGTCAGTGCAGACAACTATGGGGGAAGGCTCCTGGGTCATCAGGAGCAATACTGCCCACAACTCAGCCCATTGGCTGCTCTTCCCCTCTCCATACTCCATCCATATTGTCTCAGTCTTAGGATGGAAAGCCACAGCCCTCCACTTCAGAGGTTGCCCATGACTGGAGCCATCTGTATACCAAGCATCTTTAGGTATAGGGGTTTTTCCCTCCTGACAAGGACTCTCAGCTACCAATGGCTCAAAAGCAAGTTCTTCCTGCTTTCCACTGGTATAGGTCAATGGCCCCAATAAGCATTGGAGTTCTCCACTTAAGGGACTAGTAGAGAGGGCACTACACTGCTGCAAATATGTGCGCCCTTTGGCCAGTGTAGGCGTCTGGGCCTGCCACTCCATGGCCTTTGGGTCCAGTCTTGCACCCACCTCCCGATGGGATAGGTGGTTATTACCTTGGTCTGAGCTGTTCCAGCAATGGGCTCTGTAGCCAGCAAGGCATGGTACACAGCAGCCAGTTGCTTCTCTATCAAGATGTACCAGACATCTGCTCCTTTCCTTAGTTATGACCAGAATCCAAAAGGTTTGGCGTGTCTGTTCAAGCTGCTGCCAAAGAACCCATCCATAACCATCTTTGGTTACATGAACATCTGTCTCAGAGGGCCTTGATGAGTCCATTATATTCAAGGCCTGCATGGCCTTGCCTGCCCACTTGGCAGCAGTAAAAGTAGCTACATATGCCTTATTCCAGTCCCACCTGATGCCCTTTCCTACCAACTAGTAAAAGGGCTTCAGAATTTGTGCAAAGTGCAGGATAAATGCTCTCCAGTAGCCAAAAGACCCCAAAACGCTTGTAAGACTGCCACAGTGTAGGGGTGGGGAAAGCCTAGACCTTGTCTATGACTGCTCCTGGGATAACTTCAGTTTTACCCAACCAGACAACCCCCAAGAATTTTACAGACAAACCAGGTCCCTGAACCTTGGTGCTGTTCACAGCCCATTCGGCACCACTCTTTCCTCCCCATTCCCCATGGCCTCCTGAAACACGGCTTTTCCTGTTGCCTCCCCCCTTATGGTTGCTAAGGAATTTTCCAAGAGCATGACCTGCCTTTTCAGTAACTGTCTCTCTTCCTGAACGGCATCCCATAGGTTATCGCCCAGCTCCTCCAAGCGAGGCTGGAGTGTATCTCTCTCCCGCCTAAGTCCCTCTCTCTCCTCGCTAACCTTCTTGATAATCCTCTCTTTCTCCTGTATAACATTTTCCACTATCTCGAAGAAAAGAGACCCTACAATGCCAGCCACTACATGGCCCCCTAGGGTCTCCAAGCAGTCTTCCAACTCATGGAGGACTAATTCTGTAGCTTCCAGTGTTTCCACCCTTCCCCAGTTCTGGGGAAGGCCTCACACCTCTAGGACGTGCTTTACCCTAGACCAATTCCCCACTAGGGGCTCTCAAAATGGAAGCCCCACAGCTGGGGGGATAACAGCAAGTGAAGTTGCACCCTCTGCTGCTGCATCCACTGGGGCCTCCCCACCATCCACAGGGGGTGTTCCAGGCATCTCCCCACCATCTCTAGGGGCAGCCCTCCCATAGGTTGCACCCATTTTGATAGATTTTGGGTTCAGAGATACTGCCGACTACCACCAGATGAACTCTGGAGAGAGGAAATCCTGGGGCAAATACCTCTAAAACCGAAATCGGTCAAAGGAAGAAATAAAGTTTAAAACCTGTTTATTGCTTACAATCCTCAGTCCTGGGACCATCTCTCTCCTGCTCAGGCAGAAGCAAGCAAGACATCCGCCTCACCTCTCAGGTTCAGATAAGCCCTTGGTAGCCCAGGTAATTATCCATTGATATGGAGATGAACTACTTGTCTCCACAGCTGAGGAACGCCTGTTGATATGCAGATACACTAAAGCCAGGTGACATATTCTGGAAATATTACAATTTTATCCACACTGACACATTCCTTTTCTGTCTACAGCCACCCAAAGCCTTCTTCTGATCTCTTCCATCAAGGAAGCTTTCTACCTGATTTCTTGGGCTATGTTGCTTACTTACTTCCTTATGCCTCTGCCAGCCCAACATGCTTCAACCACTTTTATTAGAGCAGTTAGGCACCATACTGTAATTATTTACTTGTTTTTCTTCCATTAAGTGTGTATCTTTTTAAGGATGCTTTGACTCTTTTTCAGTCTTCAGGAACTAGCAATGTCTTTTGGGAGGGGGAGGGTGTTTTTTATTAAGGTATTATTGATATACACTCTTATGAAGGTTTCACATGAAAAAACAATGTGGTTACTACATTTACCCATATTATCAAGTATCCCACCCATACCCCAATGCAGTCACTGTCCTTGGGTGTGGTAAGATGCCACAGATTCACTGTTTGCCTTCTCTGTGCTACACTGTTTTCCCCGTGATCCCACACACCATGTGTACTAAACATAATACCCCTCAATCCCCTTCTCCCTCCTTCCCACACCCCTCCCCTTTGGCAACCACTAGGTCCTTCTTGGAGTCTCTGAGTCTGCTGCTATTTTTTTCCTTCAGTTTTGCTTCATTGTTATACTCCACAAATGAGGGAAATCATTTGGCACTTGTCTTTCTCCACCTGACTTACTTCACTGAGCATAATATCCTCCAGCTCCATCCATGTTGTTGCAAATGGTAGGATTTGTTTCTTTTTTATGGCTGAATACTATTCCATTGTGTATATGTACTACCTCTTCTTTATCCATTCATCTACTGAAGGACACTTAGATTGCTTCCATATCTTGGCTACTGTAAAAAGTGCTGCAATAAACATAGGGGTGCATATGTCTTTTTGAATCTGAGAAGTTGTATTTTTTGGGTAAATTTCAAGGAGTGGGATTCCCAGGTCAAACGGTATTTGTATTTTTAGTTTTTTGAGGAACCTCCATATTGCTTTCCATAATGGTTGAACTAGCTTACATTCCCACCGGCAGTGTAGGAGGAGTCCCCTTTCTCCGCATCCTCTCCAGCATTTGTTGTTCTTAGTCTTTTTGATGCTGGTCATCCTTACTGGTGTGAGGTGATATCTCATTGTGGTTTTAATTTGCATTTCCCTTATGATTAGTGATGTGGAGCATCTTTTCATGTGCCTGTTGGCCATCTGAATTTCTTCCTTGGAGACCTGTCTCTTCATATCCTCTGCCCATTTTTTAATTGAGTTATTTGCTTTTTGGGTGTTGAGGCGTGTAAGTTCTTTATATATTTTGGATGTTAACCCCTTGTCAGATATGTTGAGACTAGCAATGTCTTGACACATCGTTCTTAATTAAATGTAATTAGAGTTATTATTTAATATAGATATGGAAACTAATTACACTGAATCACAATTCCTAAGAGGCCAAAATATTATCTTTCATATGAAGCTTAGAAACTCAGCAGAAGTCAAAAATCTTTATTCATAGTAGTGGTTTACAAAGTATATATTAGGGAGATCATTGACAGCAGATTTTAAATAGGGTGTGTATCAAAACCACTTATGCTCTGTGTAACTCCGAGGGGAAAATCCTGGTGCAAAATACCTTAGAAACAGAAATAAGTCAAAAGGAGAAATAAAGTGGTAAAAACCCATTTATATCTCACAAGCAGCTGTCCTGCATCTTTCTATACCCAGCTGCACAAGAGACCCCACCCAGCCTCTCTGGTATGCCCTCCTTCGCCCTTGTAATTACCTATTGATATGGAGATGGACTACTTCTCTCCACCATGTGGAAACACCTATAGATATGGAGAAGCACTAAAGCCAGGTGAGAGATTCTGGAAATACTGCAATTTTACCCACACTCTGTCCCACCTTCAAAACACAGATTCTTATTCAATAGATTTGGGGTGAAACTGAGGCTTCTATATTCTTATAACTATCCTTCAAGGATTCTTCTTCACAAACTGTATTGAACTGGCACTACATAAGCAGCAGTCCACAGGTTCTTCTACTCCCCAATCCTATGAGCAAGTCCACAGTGGTCAACTATACATGAACAGTTCTCAGCCTGAGCTAATAGAAGTGCCTGGGGAAAATTCCAAACTCCCCAAACCACACTTGAAAGAGTTAATCTGAAATCTCAGGGGAGGAGCCCAGTCATCAACAAATTCTAAAAAGCTCTTCAGTTCATTCAAATGAGTAGCTGATGCTGAGAGTCTGTGACATCTAGAGATTCTGTAAGAATTTTTACCTGCTGCTATGCAACCCCAGCAACAAAATAAAATGAGTAAATAAATAAGACCCTATAGTGATATTTCAGTCATTAGCTTGAACATGCGCAAATTCATATCAGCTAGACACTTGCTGGGAATTGAGCTACTGTTTCATTCTAGGAGACTTTTACCAGCTTGATGTTGTGCTCTTTGGTGCATGCATTTCCCTGGTCTCCGAACTTCTCACTTGTACTCTGCACTCCAGAATTTGAGAACCTCTGAGTTTGGTTGGTTCTCAAATGGATTCTGACCCACAGCTTTCTCTGATCCTTGCACATCACCATCTCTGTGACTATGGCCTGCCTCCTTGATTCTTTCCCATGACTGGCTTTACCTCTCATACTTACATGATCTCTTTAGTATTTCATCTTTGCCATGTTCAGCTCTTTCTCTGCTTTTCCGATCTTGACCTCAATGTATGTGTGATATGGCATCACACTTTGATGAATATTCACCAAAAATCTGTAGGATCCCAACACTCCATGCAAGTAAAGTAAAGGAAATTAGTGTAAACAAAGAATTGGAACTCATTTTGATTTTTTATCACCTCCCACTCTTTTGTCCTGTTTAACTTTCATGCATGCAAACAGCCAGAGCACAGATGGGATTTATGCCTCTGGATGCCTCATCTCCTTGCATTTGTCATACTTCCCATGGCCAGCCCTCCTGATCCTTAAGGAATGCTTCAATGTCAATGAATAGTTACCTAAAATATTTAGTGCTTAAATAAATGGAGGCTTGCCTCTCGAATGGCCCAGATCACTCCTGTGCTTGCTCCAGCCCTCACTTCTGGCCCACTAGACGTCTGTTCATCCTCACTTCCATCTACTTTGTCATTAGATTATCTTTTCTCTCACATGGTACCTCCTCCTTCAACCCCTCCTTTTCTTCATGATGACTGCACCAGCCTCTCAGAAAGACACTTGATTTTTCCTGATCCTTTATGACAAACACTTGGTTGATTGTTTCCTACAACAGCTTCTGCATCCTCTATAAGCTTTCACTCATCCTAATAATGCTCTACCACCAGTCCTTTACTGATGATCATACAGCACTGTGACGCCCCAAGTTCACTATTTTGTAATGGGATTTCTCTGCTCATACATTGTGAATGGACCACCTTAACCAAGGACTAACTCCTGGTCCTTCTGGGCTCTTCTACTGCCCTACTGCAGGGGACATCTGCTCTCCTCACAGTGGGCATCATTTCCTGCACATAGTGTGAGGTTTTCCAAATGTGCACTATTTTCGTTGGGTGTGGCACTCTCTGAATCTTATTCCTTTTTTTGTATTTTTCAAATATGTCACCTACTGCATGAATTCTCCAGTCATCACAGCTGAGTGTGTTCACTCTCTTCTAAGTACACAGCCCTTCAGTCCATTCGCATGGTACTTATTTCTTCCTTGTGCTGTAGCTATTTACATATAGTTTGTCTTCATTAACAGCTTAAACTTTCCTTGATAACACAAAGCTTGCTCATGTTTACATCACCCCACACCCTCACACCATAATCACTTGTTCACTGGCTTTGTCCAGAGTAGCTTCTGTATAATTAATTATTGAATCATTTTAAATAATTGAACATTGAATTAACTACTTAATTAATTCAATTAATGACTGAACACAAATATATCCTTTGAACAGAGATGCATGTTTGCATTAGGATAAAAGTACTTTTATTTTATAAGGCATTTATATTTCTTTCTCTATTCCCTCAAATATAGAACTGTTTGAAAATCAAATCAAATGCTAGCCTCCTGGCAGGAAATTACTAGATAGCAATAGCATAAAAATGAGACTGTTTGAACATCCAAGTCCTACAGAGTCGAATAGAACTTCTAGGCACAGGATCTAGCTGTGAGACACATTTAAATATGAATGCCCTTGAAATATTTGTGCAAACATAATGGAGACTGAATGTTGATTTCTGGGCAGGATTAAAATGGGAGTATTAAATTCATCATATTAGGGACAGCAAGAACTTAGCAAGAAATTCTGAACTCTCATGGTGATGTAATATCTTGGGGCCAGATTTTTTTCTGACAAAATGTGTTGCCTATATTTTAATAGATGACAACTGGAAAATATGGTGCAAAACACACATTAGGTAATCACTGCAAAACCAAGTGGTTGAAATAAATGGAGCTCTGTAGGGTAGGAAAAATTTTGACTTAAGCTCTTATAGGAAAATGCAACTTGGGAAAGATTCTTTGTGAATTTATTGAAAAGAGCATGTGCGCGCACACACACACACACACAAATACACGTTTGCACCAAAAAGGATCCATAAATTAAAGATAATATACTTTAAGTTACTTAAAATTTGTGAGCTGGTCATTTTCTGTTTAGCACTCATACATTCTTCTCATCTCTACCAGTTTCAAGTGGATATTTCTTTCTTTATATAGTATGTGCATGCCTACTGCCTATTGCTGGGAGTGAATCTTCATTCACATATAAACTCTTTTTCATTTTAGGAAAGTGTTTTCTTAAGGCATACTGGGTTTTAGAACATTTCCAAAAGCATAATATTTTCCAAACTCTTTCTACTTAACAATAATTCAATATTAGGTTGGGTTATAATATGCTCCAGTTTTTAAAAATGATTTTATGGTATTTTCAATATCTCTTCCCCCTCTACTTTTAACATTCCTTCTCCCTTTTTTGCCATGTCTTGTGCCTAAGTTTGTAACAATTGTAAGTTTGTGGTTTGACCTAGGAATTTATTTATTCTGAATTTAAAATTCTTCTACTAGATCCACATATTCCAGAACTTTGTGAAAGAGAGATCTATGGTTTAGGAAAGGTTTTTAAGTCTGCTTTATACCTAACTTAAAATCTCATGTCTGTTGGTAAAATTCAGCAAAACTCTAGAGTAAATTCCATTTTAAATGTATGATTATTCAGTTATAAATGGGACCCACTATTTTCCTAGCTTTCTCATAGAAAAAGGTTTTTTCTTTTTTATATTTTTACTTCTCAAGAATTATTACTAGTTCCCTTGGTATTTGGCTTTGGGCTAAGCAAGGGATATTTTTATATACAATTTGTGAAAAACTTAGATAACTTAATATAGAATATTTGTCATCATAAAGTGGTTTTCTGTAGTTGAGATTTTTATCGATTGGTTCTTACAGATCCTGTTGAGATAAGAAGTAAATATTGACACATAGAAAATCCTAATTATACTCTCTGTTGAAAGAAGGTAGTGGGAACATTCCTGGACAGGGCAATACACTTTGTTTTGTTGAGCAAAATCTTTAAGGAATATGAAGAAGGAATGCAAGAGGTCAAACACAAACACTAGATGACTCCAACAAGAAAGAAGAAAGAAATCTTAATAGCTTATATTAAGTTCACATCTTTGCTGCCAATAGTTAGAAATATAAGTGATATTAATGGTCAGACAAATAAACTGTTTTTTGTCTCTATAAGCATTGCAGGAACTAACGTTCTAGTTTTAAATGTTTTGTTGATGCTCCATGGCTATGCAGGATTAACTGGAAGTGGTCTCTTTTTCAGGATGTAGAGCAGAAAAGCTTCATGCCCAGGGCACGCAAGTTGGAGCCAGTGAGCTTCTGCATTCTTTGCAGTAGGCACTGACTAGAAAACCAGCAACAAAAAACAGCACCATTAAAAATGGTGTCTATTGTTTTTTCCAACTGATTATAAAAGCAGCTTGGTAGAGGAGAAGTTGCCTTATTAAATAATTTTGTAGAATTCTTTGTCACCATGATACCCTCTCCACAAACTGATTCAGCTGTGGAAGGAAAACAAAAAGGAACTTACTCTGCTCTCATTCTAAGACCTCCTAAATGCACAATGTAAACCTCCCTTAATATTTATACCTTCCATATTTTTTGTCATTGTTTACCTACCAAATGCTAAACAAATCACATCCTAGAAGCAATAAAAGTCACTTGGTCCTTCTGCAGGTGCCAGACAGTAGGTGGGACATTTCCAAATCTACAGTGAGCGCTGAGCAGTAGACCTGATTCTTAAGTGTAAACAATTTATTTTGGAAAAATTATCTGCTGTGAATTTTCATCCCTGTATTAGAAATCAAAAAGAAGTTTCCTTCTTTCTCAACAGTGTCATCAAAGCAATGGAGTATTTTATTGGGTTTGAAAGTAGCAGCACTTTTCCTCCTTGGATTTTGTTTCCAGATACTATACAGACCTGCTGTCCAGTGTGGTTGCCACTAGCCACATGTGGCTGTGGAGCCTTAAAATGTGTCTAGCACAGTCCAAATCAGAATATGTTGTAATTGTAAATTACAGACCAAATTTCAAAGGTTTACTACAAAAATAATGTAAAATATGTCATTAATAGTATTTAAGCTGCTTGAATCTTGAAATAATATTTTTGTATGTGTTATCATTAACACTAATTTACTGTCTTAAAATTTTTAAATGTAGCAACCAGAACATTTGCAATGACATATGTGCCTTGGAGTATATTTCTATTGAATATTGCTGAGAGAAATTTAACTTTACTTTCACAGGGTTCTCTTTCTCAAACTGATGTACCCTGACATTTATAACCAATTTCTGGTTGGAGGGATCATCAAAAAGGCTATAGTAAGGTACTGGCAATATCAAAGTTGGCATCATTTACAAAAAGCTCCATAATGACCTAATAGTTAAGAGTTCATTAATATTATTATTAATTGTCACACAATTTGTTCAGTTCCCCTTTGGTCTGAATTCAACAAATTGCTCTTAACTTCTTCAATATGAGGGAAATAGAATATTGCTATGCAGTGACTTCTCTTCTTGGAGACTGACACAGGATCCCTAGAGAAAATTGTGAAAGCCTCTCTCCTCCCTAATATTTGATTTTCCAACTTGTGTAAATTGTAGTCATGTTCTATCCATATGTGGCCCGTGTTTTCCTCATTGTAAATCAGGCTTGTAAATTTCTGTACCAAAGGAAAATCAAGATACCTTAGAGTGAAGAAGATATAACTACAGGTAGTAGAAAACTCAAGTTTACTCTTGTCGTAAATCCCAAATCTTACAGTGCACATACGAAGGTGAACGTTACAACAGGGAAAGGTAGCTTCCTCTCCCAGGGAGGGGGCAGTAAGCCAGCCTTTGGAAAGGTGTTCTAGGAGAGAGAGACAGACTCACCAACCTGGAGCTATCTTAGTATGCAGTCTCTGTGCTCTCTCCTAACTTTCAGATTGTTCTGGTTTATAACCAACAGTAATGCTCAGTAACAGCTTCTAAGACACCATGAAACAATGCGTTTATTAAAATGCTTACCTCAGGCAAAATTTACCCATTTCTTCAAGAACTATTTTACTTACTTGAGTAGTTATCTTGCCAATGGGTTTTGATTCCAAATTCACTGTGGAGTCAAAGAGACTGAAAAAATGACAGTGGAATGTTCTTGGGGTGAAAGGATTTATACCCAACTTTAATCACACCATGATAAGTCACTCATTAGAATCCCATCCTCTGAAAGCAAGTCTTCAAGCAGCAAGCCAGTCTCTGCCTCTGGGCCTCTCTGCCTCCGCAGCCGTCTAAGTCTCTATCCTCGGTGCTGCCACCACTCCAGCCTCTGCTCTCCTGTAGCCATGCAGCAGCCCACCCCACTGAACGGAGCTCTTTATATAAAAGTCAGTGACAATGTATTGCCCACACGTGTGCAGTGAGGAAGCTGACTAGGGCCAGGTGAGAACCCTGGCCATAGGAACCTTCACTTTCTCCACAGTAGTAATGCCTGATTCTTGAATCTATAAACAAAATGCATAGGAAAATGTAATCTGGGAGAATGTGAACCACAGAGAATGTATTATTGTCTGTGTTACTTTAATTTTTCATATCTGAAAACACTGCTTAAGGATACTCTTAATTTGAAGGAGACTGGTCATCTACTTACCTAATAGTTAAAGTTTCCAGTAGGTCTTCCTAACAGTTTGCTTGGATGATCTCAGTATCAAGCTATGTAACTGGCAATGGATCACTGAAAGTAAATGCAAATCTGTGGTCCTTTGAGAATAGAGCTTATTTTTCTCCTGAAAGTCCTCTTAGGATTGTGGATGTTTCAGTGTTGATAGTGGGTATGAGACCAATATAAATTGGCAGGTATAACTCTCTTTTTGCCTGCAATAATCTTTTATCAACTTCCCTCTGTGGATTCCGGCTTTTTTCAGTCCTGGCACCCACTGCCTGCTGTTTTCCCATAACTGAGCCCAGTGTTTATTGAAAAAGAGATGATCTCTTTTAGCATAGAAAGTCCCAGAAGGAAATAATGAGGAGCAGGTGGGTTTTATCTCAAGCCCAGCAGGCTGCCCTTCTACAAGAGGCTCCTCCAGCAGTCTGGCCAGCTGTGTAGTGCGTATGGAGTGGAAGCCAGAGCTATGTCTCAGTACATGTGCCCGTATCACTAACTTCAACCAGGGGCTGCTACTCATAGCATCCCTGATTCTTGAAAATGGCTGTACCAGAATCAGTCTTATTTTCTTATACCCACTGAAACACCAAACATGCTCTCTTCCCATCTCTCTCTCCCTCCTTCCATCTCTCTCTCTCTTTCTCTGTCTCCATGCAGAACTCTCAGAGATCCATTAAACAGACAAACAGGATATTTTGTGGCAACATCCTTGTAATAAGAGGATTTAACTGAGCTATGTTTACATTATATAAAATAACTTAATTCTGTCTGAGTTTGGGTTCCTCTGTGGTAGATCTTGAGGCCAGGATCTCTTGCAACTATGTATTTGAAAGGTCGGAGAAACATTTACAAGAGAGTGGGAAATAAGACATGGAAGGGAAGGCACGATCATTAAGCCAGCTCCCATTGTGGGTCACTGAAGCTTGATGCAGCTGGGAAACCCTAGGAGCCAGGGGGAAGAACATGTGAACATGTCTCCAAATTATTCCACACAAGGGACAAGAAGATGGGTTTCTTTTTTCATCACCTTTCTTTAGCCATTGGTAAAGCACTGCCTCCAAGTGGTTCTAAGTCCTCAGCACAACTGGTTCATGCTCAGGAGGATGAAGCTTGCTCACTAACCAGAGAAAGATCCCAGGTAAAGGGAGATAGGTTCTGTCAGTGGGAGGTCAGGTGAGCTTACACCAAATTAGTAAAGATAAGGAGATATAGGTCCTGCATATACAACATCCGTGACAGGTTTGTTGTTCAATCGAACAATTGAATCTTCTGGGTAACAAACAAACCTCTGTAGGTAAAGAATACATCAGGCCAGTCTAGTGACTAGGCAGTTGTAGAGCTGAATTGAATAAATGGGGAATGAGGACGGGCTTACCTATACTGCCACCTCATCTCTGCTTCGCCTTTCTTATCTACACAGGGAAGCTTGTTTACTTCCTTAAACTACACTTTGCTGCCAAAGTTCTCAAATTTTCAATGACCTAATTACTTTGCCTTTTGTGCCCTTTAGAATTTGATTCAAAACTAATAGCAAAATTCTTCATAAATATAGCTAAAGCCATATTTTTCTGAAATTTATCTGATATCTCTCATTTACCTTTTCTGCTAGTTTTACCCCTCCTCAATCTCATCCTAAAGATACTCATATTTTAGACTTAACTATTCACTATAACAATTTTACAAAATTTTATTTTTCTTAAAATTTCCTATTTTTTTGAGCCCTACTAATTTAAAATCAAACAAATAAGTGAAAAAACCTCCTTACATACAAAATTTAATGGTTCAGATATGGTTATAGTTATTTCTCACATAAATAGTTGAGGCTTCTCATATATGGTATACTTCAATATTTAAACTGGCATGGACACATATCTTGGGAGACAGGAAGCTTCTCTAGTGTTTTGCAAATTATATTATGTAAAAGGTTCTTTTACATTAAGGATGCCAGAATGTACTTCTGGGATCATTCCTTTCACACTCGCCTTCACATAACCTTGTATTGTCCACGAGCTTTTTGATGTCACCCATTTTATATCTCACATTTCTCAATAAGATTCTTGCATAGTTCAATATTAGAATGCTGCTTCCTATGTGAAAATCTTTGTTTGCTTTTTTTGGATTCCTTTTTCAAGATGATTTATGGCTCAATTATGAAAGCTTCACATCGAGTTAAGATTGAAATGGGTTGATACGTGAATACTGCTCTGATATAGATTAAGCCGTGAGACAGCAACAATGGAAATGCCACCATCTAATTTATTTCACTTTTAGATGATCAAAGAGATGTCCATACAAACAAGGCAATCACACCGTTTTAAACAGCCCTTTCAAATTTCCCGAGGCTCTTCTATTGAATTGTCATGGCCACGTGGAATGACATTTAAGGAAATCCATGAGGGTGATAATGAACAATCCTATGAATGAACCTTTCTGCAATTCTTTTTATCTCTGAATTATAATGCAGTCTTGGTAGGTCCTAAAATATAGTGTCAGTTATTTCTGTTCTAAGCACCGTTCCCTGAAGTTTCACAAGACTGTGGCAGGACCATGATAGAAACTAAGTTGAATAGAAAGATGTCTGAGTCCTTAACACTCAGAGGAAGGGGAGGGAAGCCTGAGGAAAAACATCCAGGGCTGACATGGGTAAGACGCCTACCAATCTCAGTGATTTAGGAAGGAGCCTTTACATTCATGATGGCCAGAAGCACAAACTTAAAATGCAGCAAACCTCATTAGGTGAGGAACACTTTCTAAACCAACTCTAATACCTCATTAATGTACCAGTGGGATGAACACTGAAAAGCCCTAGGCATGCTTTCAAATATTGAAATTCATCTCTTTTTCAAAAATAAACACACAAACAAAATACTCAAAATGAAATACTTTTATATTTCGAAATATAAAAATAAATATACATATATAGGTATATGTATCAATATTTATGATATGATACATATATGTCATTTGTGGCATTGTGTAACTGATCTCTTTATTTCATATATCATACATATGTGATATGTGTGATATAGGACATATATATTACATATATATGATATATATTCTGTGGGTGTTTGTGTCCATAATTAATACTTAGATATCTATCCAAATACATATGGATATGGCTGTTTAAATAATGATCAGAGAACTTTGAATTTTACCTGAGGCCTATGATCCTGGAAAACAGTGATGGTGAAGCAAAGGTTTCCTATCCATCTGTTTTCCTGGAAATGGCTACCTGCAAAATACCATGTTTCCTTGTATGGCTTAGATAAGATCCTTGATGTCTCCCTTGTTTACTTATGACAAACCTAAGTATATACCCTCTAAATTCCCATTCTTATCCTCGTAAGTGGTTAATTGAATTTTTTTGTCCTTGCTGGCTCAGCAGAATAAAAAGCTTTGAAAGAAGGAATATACAAATGAACAATGGCCAGACCATACATAAAAATAGAACTTTGACCCACAGCTTGCAGCAACCTGCTCAGGAAACCAACCACTTACCTACAGCAAACCACCCGGGAAGCCAGCCTGCTCTACGGTAGACCAGTAGGAGGCCAGACTGCTATCTCCAGTGACACTCCAGGAAGCTAAGCAATAGCTCTGTAACAGACAGCTCTAAAATGGCTAGGGCTTGATTAGTAAATAACACCTCCCCTAATTTTTTGTTCCTGCTTTCATGTTAGGACCAACCAGAGAAAACCAAACAGGCACCTTCCCTGATCACACAGGGTACTCCACTTCTGCAGCCTGCCTCCAGTTTCCCCAGGACAGCAGCCTCCAATCAGGGCATACCTGAAACCTTCCCTTCTTTACACTATAAAGATTTCCCTCTCCTTTGTCTGCTTTTGAGTCTCTGTCAAATCCAAGTGGTGGGTTGTTGGCAATCTTGCTTGGGCAAACTCCGAATAAATAACCTTTGCTCACCTCGTTTGGTTGGTTTTTGTTTATTTCCACAGCTTGTTAACCAAGCTTAGGTTAAGCTTCTGTCTTTCTCCCATGTTCCTGAACTCTGAGCTACCCTCAGCCTGAGCTGGCATGCAGGCCCTCCAAAGCCTAGCACTCAGACACTAGACTGGCCTCAGTGGAAAGCAGTGAATGAGCTGCTGTCCCGTCACAGCACCCGCCTGCAGCCCTCTGCACTGCACCCAGCCTCTCCGAACAAGGAAAACTGTGTTGCTGAACCCTTGAGCCACTTGCATATCTTTTTTTTTCTTATAAATGCCACTTGCAAACCCTGCAGTCAGAATGCTCTCCTGACTGAGCTCTCCCCTTCCCTGCACTAGCCCCTCCCCTTCCCTGCACTAGCCCCTCCCCTTCCCTGCACTAGCACCTCCACAAGGCAGTAATCCTTTGGCATGAAGTCTCTCCTTAACAGGTCTGGATTTGTTTTATTTTGTTTTTCGTTTTACTATTTGACAAAGGATTTGTGAAGAAGATGCTGATCTCCATGTACATAGTACCTGTGTTTACAGTTTTATTTTTATGTGAGAAAAAAGAAACATAGTTTCTGTATGGCATGTAGAGGGTGGTACAAAGTGACTGGACAAAAAAATAAATAAATAAGTAAATGATTTTGGAAGCAAAGCATGTGGCTTACAATTCTGCTGAAGCATATACTTGGAAGAAAAGAAAAGATAGAGATTACAAGTGCTGTGTGAACCTAAATTTCATTGAGCCTGTGTTTGCTTGTTTTTAGATGACAAGAATCAAGATGATATCTCATCGCCATATGTGAAAAATCAGATTATTTTTTTCCGAATTAGTATTGCTAAAAAGAAAATCTCTTGTATGTAGGTTACACACTATACTTAAGCAGAAACATATTAATGGAAATCTAGATCATTTAAAAATTTTTTGTCCTGGGATTAAAGATGGCGGCGTGAGAGGTGAGATAGAGGATTCCTCCTAAAACCTCATATAATATGAAAATAAAGCTACTACAACTACTCTTGAAAGAGCAACGGGAAAGAGGACAGCAACAAACTGCATACATCTGGAGACAAGAGCAGCCCTCACGGAAAAGGGTAACGTACTAAAGCTGTGGTCCTGTGGCATCCAAGCCCTTCCCCCACCCCAGCTCACCTGCAGGTAGAACAAGAACAGAGCAGGGAGGGAATGGAGATGTGGGACTGCTGAATACCTAACTCTGGAGATCTGCTCTGGGAGCACAAACCTACATTTCATTGTGCTTGCATGATACTCTTGTAATTAGGGGGTTGGAAAGCTAAGATAGGCAGAATTCCTGGAGAGACTAAGAATCCAGCTGCTTGTGAAAGCAGGGATCCATACCCAGCTGCTTGGGGACAAAAGAAAGGCGGGGCAGTCTGAGAGACTTCCTAACAAAGAAGCCCTTAGCAAGAGAGCAGCTAAAGGGCAAGGATTGCACAGAGCTTACTGCTCAGGAGAAAGGACAGGCATACAAAATTGTCCAGGTGCACTCTGCCCAGCAGGTTTGGAGCTTTCACGATCTTCAGGTGCTCCAGCTCCCTGGCTGCCTACACAGCTCCAAGAACCCCTTCTGTGACAGGCAGACTAGTGTGCCTTTCTTCTGACCAGCACCACGGGGCTTGCAAACTGGGAAATCCTTCTCTGGTGTTAGGCCAGCCAGAGGGAAGATCTGTCTAGAGTAACTAAAAATGCAACGCACAGAGGCTTATACCTGTGTGCCCAGCCCACTGGTTCAGGCAGTGGAGACAGGCATAGCAGCCAGGAACCAGCAAACAGCCCTTTCCTCACCAGAGGCACCAATACCACTCCCCTAGAATCCCCACATTGCTTCAGGGGCTGAGCAGCTCCAGACAGTAGAGCTTCTGGGCACTAGAGGGCACCATACACAAAAATGAAACACCAAAGGAACCTGGACCAGAGTAAAATTATGAACACAACTCCTGAGAAAGATTTAAATGATATGGACTTTATGACTCTCCCTGAAAGGGAGTTCAAAATAAAAATCATTAACATGCTCATGGAGGTACGGAAAGATATTCAAGAACTCAGGAATGAATTCCGCTCAGAGATACAATCATTGAAGAACACAATGGAGGGTATTAAAGCAGATTGGATATGGTGGAGGAGACAATAAATGAAATAGAAACTAGAGAAAAGAAATACAAAGAAGCTGAGGCATAGAGAGAAAAAAGGATCTCTAAGAATGAAAGAATATTGAGAGAACTGTGTGACCAATCCAAACGGAACAATATTCGCATTATAGGGGTACCAGAGGAAGAAGAGAGAGAAAAAGGGATAGAAAGCGTCTTTGAGGAGGTGATTGCTGAAAACTTCTCCAATCTGGGAAGGAGATAGTCTCTCAGGCCATGGAGGTGCGCAGATCTCCCAACACAAGGGAACCAAGGAAGACAACAGCAAGACATATAGTAATTAAAATGGCAAAGATCAAGGATAAGGACAGACTATTAAAAGCAGCCAGAGAGAGAAATAGGATCACATACAAAGGAAAACCCATCAGGCTATCATCAGACTTCTCAGCAGAAACATTACAGGCCAGAAGGGAGTGGCATGATGTATTTAATGCAATGAAGCAGAAGGGCCTGGAACCAAGATTACTTTATCCAGCAAGATTATCATTTAAATTTGAAGGAGGGATTAAACAATTCCCAGATAAGCAAAAGCTGAGAGAATTTTCCTCCCACAAACCATCTCTACAGTGTATTTTGGAGGGACCGCTATAGATGGAAGTGTTCCTACAGGTTAATAGCTGTCACCAGAGATAATAAAAACACAGAAAAGAAAAAAGAACAGCTAATTACTAAGAAAATGCAAAATTAAATTAACTATTCCCAAAGTCAATCAAGGGATAGACAAACAGTACAGAATATGATACCTAATATAAGAATGGAATAGAAAGAAAAAGGAGGAAACAAACAAACAAACAAAAAAAGAACCTTTAGACTGTGTTTGTAATAGCATATTAAGTTAGTTGTTAGACTTTTAGATAGTAGGGAAGTTAAAATTGAACCTTTGGTAACCATGAATCTGAAGCCTGCAATGGCAATAAGTACATACCTATCCATAATCACCATAAATGTAAATGGAATGAATGAACCAGTCAAAAGACATAGAGTCACTGAATGGATAAAAAAACAAGACCCATCTATATGCTGCCTTCAAGAGACTCACTTTAAACCCAAAGACATACACAGACTAAAAGAGAAGGGATAGAAAAAGATATTTCATGCAAACAACAAGGAGAAAAAAACAGGTGTTGCAGTACTTGTAGCAGACAAAATAGACTTCAAAACGAAGAAAGTAGCAAGAGACAAAGAAGGACATTACATAATGATAAAGGGGTCAGTCCAACAAGAAGATATAACTATTATAAATATATATGCACCCAACACAGGAGCGCCAGCATATGTGAAACAAATATTAACAGAATTAAAGGAGGAAATAGACAGTAATGCATTCATTTTAGGAGACTTCAACACACCACTCACTCCAAAGGATAGATCAACCAGACAGAGAATAAGTAAAGACACAGAGGCACTGAACAACACACTAGAACAGATGGACATAACAGATATCTACAGAACTCTACACCCAAAAGCAGCAGGATACACATTCTTCTCAAGTGCACATGGAACATTTTCCAGAATAGACCACATACTAGGCCACAAAAAGGGCCTCAGTAAATTCAAAAAGTTTTAAATTCTACCAACCAACTTCTCAGATCACAAAGGTATAAAACTAGAAATAGACTCTACAAAGAAAACAAAAATGCTTACAAACATGGAGGCTTAACAACATGCTCCTAAATTATCAATGGGTTAACAACCAAATCAAAACAGAAATCAAAGAATATATGGAGACTAATGACAACAACAACACAAAGCCACAACTTCTGTGGGATGCAGCAGAGGCAGTTCTAAGAGGAAAGTATATTGCAATCCAGGCCTATTTAAAGAAGGAAGAACATTTCCAAATGAATAGTCTAGACACAATTACTGAAATTGGAAAAAGAAGAACAAATGAGGCCCAAAGTCACCAGAAGGAGGGACATAATAAAGATCAGAGAAGAAATAAATAAAATTGAGAAGAATAAACAAATGGAAAAAATCAATAAAACCAAGAGCTGGTTCTTTGAAAAAATACACAAAATAGATAAACCCCTAGCCAGACTCATTAAGAGAAAAAGAGAATCTACACACATAAACAGAATCAGAAATGAGAGAGGAAAAATAACTACCGACTCCACAGAAATACAAAGAATTATAAGAGAATATTATGAGAATCTATATGCTAACAAGCTGGAAAACATAGAAGAAATGGACGACTTCTTAGAAAAATACAACCTTCCAAGACTGACCAAGCAAGAAAAAGAAAAACTAAACAGACCAATCACCAGCAATGAAATTGAATCAGTAATCAAAAAACTACCCAAGAACAAAACCCCCTGACCAGATGGATTCACCTCTGAATTCCACCAGACATATAGAGAAGAAATAACACCGATTCTCCTTAAAGATTTTCAAAAAATAGAAGAGGAGGGAGTACTTCCAAACTCATTCTATAAAGCCTGCATCACTCTAATACCAAAACCGGGTAAAGACCTCACCAAAAAAGAAAATTACAGACCAATATCCCTGATGAATGTAGATGCAAAAATACTCAACAAAATATTAGCAAACCAAATTCAAAAATACATCAAGAGGATCACACACCATGATCAAGTGGGATACATCCCAGGGATGCAAGGATGGTACAACATTCGAAAATCCATCAACATCATCCACCACATCAACAAAAAGAAGAACAAAAACCACATGATCATCTCCATAGATGCTGAAAAAGCATTTGACAAAATTCAGCATCCATTCCTGATTAAAACTCTCAACAAAATGGGTATAGACAGCAAGTACCTCAACATCATAAAGGCTATATATGACAAACCCACAGCTAACATCATACTTAACGGCGAGACGCTGAAAGCTTTTCATCTAAGATCGGGAACAAGACAGGGATGCCCACTCTCTCCACTGTTATTCAACATAGTACTGGAGGTCCTAGCCACAGCAATCAGACAAAACAAAGACATACAAGGCATCCAGATTGGTAAAGAAGAAGTCAAATTGTCACTATTTGCAGATGACATGATACTGTACATAAAAAACCCTAAAGATTCCATTCCAAAACTACTAGAACTAATGTCTGAATTCAGCAAAGTTGCAGGATACAAAATTAACACACAGAAATCTGTTGCTTTCCTATACACTAATGATGAACTAACAGAAAGAGAAATCAGAAAAACAATTCCTTTCACAATTGCATAAAAAAGAATAAAATACCTAGGAATAAACCTAACGAAGGAACTGAAAGACCTGTACTCTGAAAACTACAAGACACTCCTAAGAGAAATTAAAGAGGACACTAACGAATGGAAATGCATTCCATGCTCTTGGCTAGGAAGAATAAACACTGTCAAAATGGCTATACTACCTAAAGCAATCTACAGATTCAATGCAATCCCTTTCAAACTACCAACAGCTTTCTTCAATGAACTGGATGGAACAAATAATTCTAAAATTCATATGGAACCACAAAAGACACCGAATAGCCAAAGCAATCCTGAGAAGGAGGAATAAAACAGGGGGAATTACGCTCCCTGACTTCAAGCTCTACTACAAAGCCACAGTAATCAAGACAATTTGGTATTGGCAGAAAAACAGACCCACAGACCAGTGGAACAGATAGAAAATCCAAACATTAACCCAAACATATACAGTCAATTAATATTTGATAAAGGAGCCTTGGATATACAATGGGAAGATGACAGCCTCTTCAGCAGCTGGTGTTGGAAAAACTGGACATCTACATGTAAGAGAATGAAACTGGACTACTGTCTAACCCCATACACAAAGGTAAACTCAAGGTGGATCAAAGACCTGAATGTAAGTCATGAAACCATAAAACTCTTAGAAAAAAACATAGGCAAACATCTCTTGGACATAAACATGAGCGACTTCTTCATGAACATATCTCCCCGGGCAAGGGAAACAAAAGCAAAAATGAACAAGTGGGACTATATCAAGCTGAAAAGCTTCTGTACAGCAAAGGACACCATCAGTAGAACAAAAAGACATCCTACAGTATGGGAGAATATATTCATAAATGACATATCTGATAAGGGGTTGATATCCAAAATATATAAAGAACTCATGCACCTTAACAAACAAAAAGCAAATAATCCAATTAAGAAATGGGCAGAAGACATGAATAGACACTTCTCTAAAGAAGAAATTCAGATGGCCAACAGGCACATGAAAAGATGCTCCACATCGCTTATTCATCAGAGAAATGCAGATTAAAACCACAGTGAGATATCACCTCACACCAGTGAGGATGGCCAACATCCAAAACACAAACAACAACAAATGTTCGCAAGGATGTGGAGAAAAGGGAACCCTCCTACACTGCTGGTGGGACTGCCAATTAGTTTAACCATTGTGGAAAGCAGTATGGAGGTTCCTCAAAAAACTCAAAATAGAAATACCAGTCGACCCAGGAATCCCACTCCTAGGAATTTACCCTAAGAATGCAGCAGCCCAGTTTGAAAAAGACAGATCCACCCCTATGTTTATCGCAGCACTATTTACAATAGCCAAGAAATGGAAGCAACCTAAGTGTCCATCAGTAGATGAATGGATAAAGAAGAAGTGGTACATATACACAATGGAATATTATTCAGCCATAAGAAGAAAACAAATCCTACCATTTGCAACAACATGGATGGAGCTAGAGGGTATTATGCTCAGTGAAATAAGCCAGGCCGAAAAAGACAAGTATCAAATGATTTCACTCATATGTGGAGTATAAAAACAAAGAAAAAAACTGAAGGAACCAAACAGCCGGAGACTCACAGAACCCAAGAACGGACTAATAGTTACCAAAGGGAAAGGGACTGGGGAAGATGGGTGGGAAGGGAGGGATAAGAGGGAAAAAGGGGCATTACGATTAGCAGATATAATGTGGGTGGGGCACGGGGAGGGCTGTACAACTCAGAGAAGACAAGTAGTGATTCTATAGCATCTCACTACGCTGATGGACAGTGACTGTAATAGGGTTGGTGGGGGGGACCTGATGAAAGGGGTAGTTTAATAATCATAATATTGCACATGTATTGTAGATTAATGATCCAAAATAAATTATTAAAAAAATAAAAAGAAAAAGAAAAAGAAAAAAAATTTTTGTCCTTGCAAATGTGCTGCAGTGAACTCTTCATATAAGTAACTTGACATTTTTTGACAATGTATCCAGGGACTAAGTTCCCAGAAAATATTCAAAGGATGTATACTTTGATAGATAAGAGTGTTACTACATATCTTTTTTTTTTTTTCAGTTTGCATTTTCCTGATGAATTATGAGAAATCAAATATCTTCATGGCCTTATTGCAATGCATATACACATACACACTAACTTTTATAGCTAACGTTCTAAAAGAAAACCTGCTGCTCTCAAGGGAAGCTCTTTTGCAAGAATAAATGTAGAAGTGAGCAATTTAGATAATTATATGCAATAGAACACCACGTCATATAACAAGGATGACTTCAAAAGGGCAAATCCAAGAACTGCTGAGAACAATGGATTTAGACCTATTCACAAAATGCAAAACGGAGACATAAAAAACATTTCTACTCCATAGGGAAACTTTTCAAAATTTGCCCCCAAAGGATTTTAGAATTGTTTGAACCTGTCTTCTATGCCTCTTTGCTCCTTTACAAATGGGTTATGTGGTTACCCTATGCCTGTTTTACTTGGGGTGTAAGGGACAGATAATTTGCCTTTTTACTTTATAAGATTTCCAGGAAAAGAGGACCTGTGTATAATTGTGATGCAGAGCATGAAATCCTACTTCTTAAGGTTCATGCAGTTATTGGATGACATTGGCATTACTGATGTGCCTGTTTTGGGGTGGGGGACTTGTATGACAGGGAAGTTAATGCTTGGGAACAAGAAGGAAGACTATGCTAGCTTGGATCGTGGCTTCTAAATCTTTACTTCCTCCCTATATAGATTAATATGTTACATACTTTATTGTGTTTCTTTGCAGTGCTTTCTTGAAGAAAACATGGAAACACATCTTTGTTTCACTGACTTTGGCATAGTCACATGGCTTGTTTTGGCCAATGGGATGTTAGTAGAGAGAAAGTAAACAAAGCCTGTAAATGTGTTGACTGTACCTTTGGTTTAGTTTGGCCTCTTGGGTCTATCATAACAGGCTTATGCCTGGGCAGCTGCAGGTCTCAGAGTGAAAGATGTGGAAATGACCTGAACGTGAACTGTATCCTAAGCAGAGCTGTCCCAGAAGACCTTCAGAGCTTTGACCAATAAATAAAGCCTGGTTGAAATTATGGGACTGTTTGATACACAGCATTACCTTGGCAGAATTCTAATATAATTATATAATTACACATCACATGAACCATATTATTACTGTTATTTAAAGAAAGGCTCAGACTATTTAAGTAACCTGATCAAGGTGATATATTAACAAAGAGGCAGCCAAGATATAAATCCCTATCAGAATGCAAAGATGGGAAAGTGTTTTTTTCACATTATATATTACTTTCTTCTACAATTCTAAGTCATTGAATGCAGTGGGGTGGGGACAGTAACAAGGGCATTAGTTCAGGAGATATATAATATGTGAGTTAAAACAGAGTAAAATGAGAAAACAAGGGTTATAATTGGAGAAGGTCAAAAGAATGGAGTACCTTATAAGAAACAGCAAGGGGAAATTCAGGACATTTGAATTTTGAAGGATCACCAAGATACTCCTTTTACAGTGCCGAGTCTATAGCTACACTATTTAACAAGCATTTCTTGATGGCCTTCACTGGGTAAATTAGGCAGAAATTATTGGAAAATTTTTATTTTCAGTCAATGTATACCCATATACTAAGATTCTTCTAGTAAATAAATATTCAGTGGTTTTACCTTGGGGAAATATACACTGAGAAGAAACAGGAAAAGTATTGAGAATTCTCTAATTAGGCTCTCCAGAAGATAGGAGGCATCCAATTTCAAATACTTACTGCTTGACTTCTATATGTGAAGTACAATGCTCTTCTCATTCTAGTAAAAAGTGAGACAATTACAGAACAATGTACGTGTGTAGTAGTGACTGGATTAATTCAACATAATCTCCTTCCACACATTGGTGATAAAGGAATAGGAATTATGCAAGAAAATACAGTGGAGTATATAATAGTTTCAAGCAATTAAAGAGTTAGTGAGTTTATCTTCAGAGCTCATATGCTACAAATACATACATACACACACATACCATTAGCAGCTGGAATAAATCTCCTTGGATATATTGAATTTTTTATTAGTCCTTATTGGTACCATGAATGCTCAATTTAAATAGTGGCATTATTACCAGACAACATTTTTGAAGAAGAATCTTTTTGCCCCACTCTCCACTAATAAAAATGATTTGGTGCATGCTGCAGTGTTTGCACTTCCTACAGCCAAGCATTTAGGTAGTTATACTTAATACATGTGTATTAGTCAGAGGCCAATCATAAGACATAAACCATACCAGGAATTTGAAGGTGGAAAATTTGACATAGAGAATTGTCAATTAAGTGGTTGAAGGTTAAAGGAAAACTATAAGGTGTACAGAAGTAGAAAAGGCATAAACCAGCTACTACTATCCCAAGAGGTGAGGGAATATAAACAACAAAGGAACAGACTTAGACTATCTCCTATCCTCATCTAAAATCCAGCCCTCTTTAGAGAGTGGTGGCTGCTATAAGAATGCCAGCCTTCCAGGGATGACAAGACTTGTCAGAGGGAGCAGGCCAGAGCTCATGTGCAAGCATCTCCTGCCAGGTGGAAAAACTTGCTGGAAGGCAAGCTCTATAGCTCATCTACAAAGGTCCCAGAGGTGACCCTCCATGTGCTGATTTGCTGGCTGTCATGCCCTCAGAAACAGCACACCAGAATCAGGAAACCCCTTTGCCTTGCAGTGTGCCCCAGCACTTTCTAGCGACAAACCCAAAGCTGCGCAGGAGAAATGTGTACAGCATATAGTTTCAATATCTCAGGGTAGGACCGAGAAGGGAAGGCTTAGAACCAAGAGGCATGAAGTGTAAGTGGCTTCACATGTATTAGGCAGGTCAGACATGCACCAAGGTATATTTCCCACTTCTAGGTGTTTTCCTTTGTTGGAATAGAATCAAAGGTAGCCTCTTCTGTTTCATTGTCACATTTTGAACTAGTCAAACTCCATGGAAATAAAAAGAGAGAGAAGTAAAAAATGCTGTCAAAACATGGCTCAGGGACAACTCCAGCAGTCTGATTTAGTCTGTCTTGCCTTATAGCAACTTATGTAGAGATGTCTCCTGTTATAATGTCATGTTCACTTAATTAATTGAGTAACTTTCCATGAAGTTATGAGAAAGGCAAAGTGACATGAATGTCTTACTTAGCCAGTAAGTACTGGCTGGAAATACTTATGCTTGATTTTAATTAGGCACATCTCTCTATAAAGAAGCAAGATGAATGAAGAGAGATGGAGTATGTGTCAGTGTTCCTCAGCCTGCTTTTATGGAGTAGGGAACATTTCAAATAATTGAATATGAGAGTAACTTTCTATTGCCTTGTTTCCCTATGTTTATTTTTATGATTCTTCCTGAGAACAGTTTATCCTATATATCATGCCATAAGAATCAAGAAAGATATCCAGCTAATCAGGGATCAAAGTAACAAACACTCTTTCATAACTTAGTTTTTTTAATTTTTGAATTTAGGTCAGCTCAACAAAATTATTCTTTTCTGCAAATTCATACATTTTTAAAGGGCAGTTTTAAGTTCACAGAAAAATTGAGCAAAAAGTACAGAATTCCCATCTGCCTCCTGTCCCCACATGTGAACACCTCACCCACTGTGGACATCCTACACCACAGGGGTACATTTGTTTTAATTGACAAACCTACACTGAAACATCATTATCACCCAAAGTCCATAGTTTTACATTAGGGTTAACATTTGGTGCTTTATACTCTATCAATTTCCCAAAATGATGATATTTATCCATGGTTGTAGTATTATACAGAATATTTTCACTGCCCTAAAAATCCTCTGTGCCCTATTCATCCCTCTCCCAGCCCCTGGAAACCACAAATCATTTTACTGCCTCCATACTTTTGCCTTTTCCAAAGGCAATATAATTGGTATCATACAGTATGTTGTCTTTTCAGATTGGTTTCCTGCAGTAGTAATAAGCATTTAAGGTTCCTCCATGTATTTTTATGGCTTGATAATTCACTTATTTTTACTGCTGAATAGTATTCCCCCGTCTACATGTATCACAGTATATCCATTTACCTACAGCAGGACACCTTGCTTCCAAGTTTTGGTAATTATGAACGAAGCTGTTATAAACATCCATGAGAAGCTTTTTGTGTGGACAACAGTTTTCAACCCATTTGGGTAAATAACAGGGTGTAATTGCTGGGTTGTATGGCAAGAGTATATTTGGTTTTGTAAGAACCCGCTAAACTGTCTTCCACAATGGCTGTACTGTTTTGCATTCCAACCAGCAATGAATGAGAGTTCTTGTCGCTCCACATCCTTGCCAGTATTCGGTGTTGTCAGTGTCCTGGATTTTGGTCATTCTAATAGGTGGGTAGTGGTATCTGTACTGTTTTCTTATTGTTGACTTTTACCAACCAAAATACTTTTGTGTAATTAAATAATTGTCTCTGATGTCCTACAAAAGTGTTAACTTCCTCATTATTTTTCCTGCTTTCACAACTGTGTAGATGAAAAGAAAAGTAACAAGAAATAGATAAAGATAAAATATGTAGTACTTCATCACACAGTCAACCCAAAACATTTATAGACTTTTACAAAGAATACATTAGTAAATAATATCAGAAGCTATGATGGCTGATAATTAAAATAATACTATTATTAGTAATAGTAGTAGCTGCTGCTATTTATTGAATAGTTATCTCGTGCCAGGAATCATACTGTTTCCTAATCATTAACTCATAAAACCTTAGTAAGTGAATATTGCTATCCCTAGCTTTTATAGATAAAATAAGAACATAGATATTGTCAAATTACTTTCCTGAACTCACATATGTAGTAAACAACAAAACTGGTATTCCAGTAGAGGTTGGCCATTTTTTCCCTATACTATCCTACCTAGTCAGTATTGGGTTTGTTGTCTTGGTTATACCTTTCACACATGTCAAGAGAAGAGCTTCTAAGCAGCCACATTTGCCCCATGCCCCTAACTGTTCAGGGAATCATTTGAAAGAGGTACATATGCCTTTTCTGCAGTAACCTCCCAAGTTCACTGTTACCAGCTCCTTGTTCCTCAGCTCATCTCTCTCCATTTCCAAACATCTATCTTATTATTCATTCCCTGTGTATGTATTCTGCTCTGGTGTGATGCATAACTTCATATCCCCTTTGGCATCTATGGCAGAATCAACAATATTCTAGCAGCAGGAGTCAGCTAAACACTGAGTTTGAGCAGGTGACAGAACATACCCACCTAATATGTGCCTATGCTTAGGACTAAAGCACCCTTCAGAAAGGGGATAGGCCACTGGATTTATTAAATTTTACTGCTCAGCCTCCCCCTTCCTTCATTATTAAGTGAATACCCATGTAACCACTTAGCAGATGAAGGCATAGAACTCCCCAGACTTTGAAAGCACCCTTTATCATCTACTGTTCCTATATCATGTGGTTTTTCTTCTCCACTCAAAGGAAACATCTCAACTTTCATGATAATTATTTCTTACCTTTAATTTCTAATTTTCCACTTTTGAATGAATCCTTAAAAGGTTTTCTTTGTGCTTGCCTTTGAACTATATATAAATGGGACATACCAAATGTATTCATATGTTACTTGCTTATTTTGTTCAATATTTTGTTTGTGATCTTCATTTGTGTTATGCTATGTAACTTTGTTTTATTTGTTTGGGCTGTTTTTATTTATTTACCCGTGGTACTATTGACTGGTACTTAATCATACCTCCTCTTTACTTTGCTACTTTTAACAATGCAGTTACTAACAGTCTTGACTATATACTCCAATGCAAATAGATGAGTAACTCAAGGGCAGGATTTCTCAATCTCAGCACTATTGACATTTGGCCCGTTTATTCTTTTCTGTTGCTGGGGGTGGGGGCTGCCCTGTGCACTGCAGAAATTTTATCAATGTCCCTTGCCTTCACATCGTAGATGCTAGTAGCATAGGTCCTTTCCACTTTGTGACTACCAAAAATATCTTTATACACTGCTAAATGTTCCCTGAGAGGTGAAATTGCTTTCAGAACAACTGCTGTAGAGTACTGTAGTATCATTAGTTTTGCTAATCAGTTATTTTAGAATCATCATCATCTAGACACATGGGTCCATTGTACTTGCTGACCCCATGTGGTTGAGTGAGTACTTGACTAGTTATGACCATGAATTGTAAAAAAAATAACTGTGTCTCCCCTAGGTTTGACCATTTAATTGCCAGTTTAAGACCCACCTCCCCCACAACTTCTTTTCATCCTGTATCTCAGTGTCCAGCGACATTCAAAATAGTAGCTAATTGGTCTGCTTAGGTCGCTGCTGATGCCGGGGTTCTTGTTCATGGAGTCAAAGAATGAACTTTGCAAACACTCAAGGTAGGAGAGAAAGGGAGAGGCTTTTATTTAGAGATAAAGTGAGAGGACAGAGCTCCTACCTTATGCCAGGAGGGGACAAGAGAGCCCATAGTTGTGTGTTTTCTAGGGAATTTATAGGTGGTTGAGTATTTTTAGGAATATGACAAAGGTCTAGGGGTATGGACTTGTTAAGTGGTCTTAGAATGTTCATCCTTGATGAAACATTAAGTCTCTTTTCTCATCTGTCTTCCAGATAATTCTGCAAAATTAACCTAAGAAATTTACTGCAGATTCCTTCTCAGAATAGCAGCTTCTTACTCTGGGAGCATATCAATCAAGGCCTGCCTGCCCTTAAGTAGGTTGAGTCATTGTCTGTTTGCTAAAGAATTTAAGAACTGTACTTAACTTCTTGGGTTTTAAAAAGCAATCTAAGATGAAATCTTTCTTGCTTTTACTACGTTGTTTATGGCTGGGCTTGCTTGCCATTATTAATTGCCTAGGTTGCAAATCACCTGATCAGGTCTGAAGGAGAAAAAAACAGCATATAGGCCTGGGACTTTTAGCATGCTAAAGTGAATCCTACAGTGGCATGATTAACACAAAAAAAAACATGAGCTATGCTGAGATTCTTTCCTTTATCTGGGGAATATTAACTGATCTCACTGAAGAATGACTCTAGAGCTTAATATTTAACATGGAGTTTTGGTAGGGGGGTTCTTTGCTTATTGCTACATTGCTCTGACTGTAATTATCTTGTCTTACTTTTTCCGGAGGCCCTCACCCTACTATGTCTAAACCCATGGTCCCTGTCTCACTACTAGAAGCAGGGAACCCCTACCAAGTAGACATATCTGATGAATGATAAAGAAATCTTTGCTTTAAACAACTGAGATCTTGAGGACTGCTTGTTAAAGAAACCGTTACAGAAAATATTCTAGAAACTGGTACCTAGAATTAGGGTACTATCATAATAAAAATTCTAAAAATATGACTGGCTGCAAGCAGAGAGAAAAGTATTATTGGGAGTTAGAAACATGGCAATGCATGGAATGGAGAGGCAAAATACTAGGTAATAATTTTGCCTGTGATTTGAAAAGCTGATAACATGCTTAATACATATTATGGCTTTAGGAACAGAGATTGGAAAACAGAATGATGACAGTATGTGTGTATTGTTTTCTGTTCAGTTACACTTGAGATAGTCTATGAAAAAGTCTGCCATTCGTAAGAAGAATTAAAGGAAATAGAAATAGTTCAGAAATTTAAGGACTTGGAGAGTTGGGCATGGCAACTTATTAATACAGAACAGTAAAAGATACAATCAAGAAATACTATAAGCAACAAAGGCCAATTGGAGCTCAGCATAATGGAAAATGGAAAATTTAGGGTCAGTCTTGACACCAGTGGTTAAAATGCATGAAAGAGTTGAAAATCTCAAGGAATCTTAACAGTAGAACAAATTTTTTTCAGAGGAAGGATATTGCTCTCTTACCAAACTGATAGGTTCAGAATACCCGTATTAAATCCAGAGAAGAGAAATGTCTACATCTATATACATGGCCAATGACGCATAGAACTCTGTGAGATCAAATAGATAAAAAGGTACATTTTTGAAACTAAGTTTTGAAGAGTTTGTCAAACACACAATATCCTGGACTAAAAATGTTTCTGACTGTATGAGATTTACAAAAGTCTTTAGGAGACTAAATGTTTTATAAACAGGAAAGAAACTAAGAAAACCTGCCCAACTCTGTCCCACCTTCCCAGGAGGGCGTATTCTCCAATGCCTTGTCAGAAGTGGCCAAGAAGGAGGATGAAAACACACGTGTTAGGAAATTCTCCATGGGTTTCTCATGTTTCTGTCTGTCTCGCTCACACAGGCATTAAGTGGTTTTGTTCTGAATTATTTTGGTAAAGATATTTGCCTAGTGAACAGCTTTGGAAGATAGAAATAATGTCTCTTCAGGCAAACATCTGTAATGTTCACTGTCCAGTATAATAAAAATAATGTCTCCCTCTGAATCAGGTATTATCACTGCCCATTAAAAATACATGAGTTCCCCAAGTTCATGGTTTTTCTCTATAATGCAGCCCCCTGTGTATTCCAGGATCATCCAGCCCTCTCTGCAACACCCTGTGGGGATTGACACTCAGGGGACAGGTGCAAGAAAATGTTGATATTCTGGCTAGTGCTATTGCTGTGAATAATAAAATCTTTTGTCTCTGTCCCTGTAGTCTTCTAGGCTCATGTTTTCTGCCAACATCTATGAAATTGTGGCAGACTAACTGGTTAAATTCCAAATATGGTAGACTCTCAGACCTCTCATGGTTTTGGGTAGGCAAGACCACAGAGGATGAGAGGATGATGCCAAAGCAACCCCCCCACACACACACTATATATGAATTTCTTAAATGGAGTGTAATTCAGACCTTAAAAAGTTATTCCTAAGCACTGATCTCAGGGTAGGAAATCCCTGAATGTCTGCTGAAGAAGATTTTTAAATTGCTACAACTAATGAATTTTGTATGTTCTCTGTTTTTCTCTCCTAAATAGCAGTGTTTGTTGTGATTAGACTTTTCCTAAACCACAATTGTATATTAGGTGTATGGAGAGTACATAACGTGTTCAATAGGACCCATGTCTAAGTGCAATTCAAAGTGCAGCCTGCTAGACCTCTCCCAGAGATAATGGTGGTCAAATCAAAGATAAGACTGCTCATCAGTAGTAAGCATACTGTGTTAGCGGGTGAGACAATGTGTCAGATAATTGGTGACTAGAATGGAGATTCTGATAAGCTTTTCACATGTTCATATTTATGTAAGTTTTTAGCTCCTATTCTATTACATTTTCATATTTATATTCCTTCATAATTCATTCTATCTTAATTACTATAGCTTTATTATAACTTTTGCAACTAGAAAATTCTCCCATTTTTTTTTCTCCTTCAAATATTTCTTGATAATAGTGGCCCTTTCCACATCTATACAAATGCTGGAACTCAGATTGTCAACTGAAACACAAACACACACACACAAATACTTACATCCACACTTCAATTGTCGGAATTTTGAATGGATTGATTTGTTTCTAGAGATCAATGTGGAGAGAACTACTGTCTTTATACAATCGAGTCTTCTAACCAAGAAATATTATATATTCTTTCACTTACTTTAATAGCTTCTTTAGTGATTCTCAATAGTTTCATATTTTTAAATAAAATTTGGTATATCTTTGTTTGGACTTATTCTTGGGCATGTTTATTTTGATGCTATTGTAAATCAGGTATTTCAATTTCAGTTTGTTCCTTTTATATAGAAATATTAGGCAGAAAAATAGACATGAGCAGGGTAGAGGGAGAGTAAAGCCAGTAAAGCCCACTAAAAGGGACTCAAAGAGTTAACCAGATAGAATCAGAGAACCAGAAAGGACTCACAGAATTAGTGAGTTAATTAGTTGAAGTTTCAAAGGCCAGGAATTACTTGAAATGTCCAGATATTCCCCAGATAGAGAAAAGTCAATCAAGGACTTCTCTGCCCTACCCCATGAGATAGAACAGGGAAATAAGACAAGGATCATGCCATTGTCAGATCTACTTAGCCTGCAAAAAGGTTCCAGTTTATTCTTTAACTTAATGTATATGCAGTTCTTCTTCTTTTTCCAGCTGCTTAATCAAGTAACTTTATACCTAGGGCAGGAGACAGACCTCCAAAGGATAAAGAAACCTATGTGGGCAAAGAACGCTGGGATCCAGACCAACACAGTCACCTAAATAACCCTATTCTTAAGATAAAACTTCAAAAGAATTATGATCACCTGTACACATCACGCCTTATGCTGACTCCTACCCAAAAAGGCCCTGTAAAACCCAGATCCTAAACCCTTAAGGATGCCTCCTCTCTGAAGTTGCCCACACGCCCCTTTCTTTGAGTGTGTCACTCTTTCTGTCCTCTTCCAGATAAGCAGGGAGGTGCTACTGAGAGCTCTGCTTTGGGCTTGCAAGTTCCTGTTGCCTGGGTGACCTGGATAGGACAGGAGTTGTACATCCATGCTCTTTCCTAGCCTGCCTGAAAATCTCCTTTCTTTGCTTTGGTAAGTTCTCAGAACATAATCTCACTCCACCCAATATTCTGCAGCTCCCCAAATCATGAGGTGGTAGGGACTTAGTTCCAACGCCATGCAGATTCAAGCAGACACTGGACACCAGGTGACCCTGGCTTCAGGAGTTGGCAAGGGATTTGCCCTGTGCTGAGCAGGAATTCAATGAGCTTCCCTTTCCTGCCTTTGTCTACCTTGACTCTAGCCTGCTTCTTCCTTGGAGTGTATTCAAATAAAACTTTCATTCTTCTTTGCTACTGTACCATTGCCTTTTTAATATTTTTATTAAGGTATCACTGATACACACTCTTATGAAGGTTTCACAAGAAAAAAATTGGTTATTACGTTCACCCTTATTATTGAGTTCCCTCCCATACCCCACTGCAGTCACTGTCCATCAGTGTCTATATTTGTCTTCTCGGAGCTACACTGTCTTCCCTGTGACCCCACACACACCATGTGCACCAATCATGATACCACACAATTCCCTTCTCCCTCCCTCCCCACCTGCTCTCCCACACCCCTCCCCTTTGGTAACCACTAGTCCCTTCTTTGGGTCTGTGAGTCTGCTGCTATTTTGTTCCTTCAGTTTAGCTTCGTTGTTATACTCCATAAATAAGGGAAATCATTTGGTATTTGTCTTTATCTGCCTGACTTATTTCACTGAACATAATACCATCTAGCTCCATCCATGTTGTTGCAAATGGTAGGATTTGTTTCTTTCTTATGGCTGAATAGTATTCCACTGTGTATATGTACCACCTCTTCTTTATCCATTCATGTATTGATGGACACTTAGGTTACTTCCATATCTTGGCTATTGTAAATAATGATGCGATAAACATAGAGGTGAATATGTGTTTTTGAATCTGAGTTGTTTTCTTTGGGTAAATTCCTAGTAGTGGAACCCAGGTCAAATGGTATTTCTATATTTAATTTTTGGGGGAACCTCCATATTGCTTTCCACAATGGTTGAACTAGTTTACATTCCCACAAGCAGTATATGAGAGTTCCTCTTTCTCCACATCCTCGCAAGCATTTGTTGTACCTATTCTTTTCTATGTTGGGCATCCTAACTCATTGTGGATTTAATTTGCATTTCCCTGATAATTAGTGATGTGGAGCATCTTTTCATGAATTTATTCTTTGGAGAAGTGTCTGTTCATACCCTCCACCCATTTTTTAATAGGGTTATTTGCTTTTTTGGTGTTGAGGCATGTGAGTTCTTTATATGTTTTGGATGTTAACCCCTTGTCGGATATGTCATTTACAAATATATTCTCCCATATTGTAAAATGCTTTTTTGTTCTGCTTATGATGTCCTTTGCTATACAGAAGCTTTGTAGCATGATGTAGTCCCATTTGTTCATTTTTTATTTTGTTTCCCTTGCCTGAGGAGATTCATTGAGGAAAAAGTTGCTCATGTTTATATTCAAGAGATTTTTGCCTGTGTTTTCTTCTAAGAGTTTTATGGTTTCATGACTTACATTCAGGTCTTTGATCCATTTTGAGTTTACTTTTGTGTATGGGGTTAGACAATAATCCAGTTTCATTCTCTTGCATGTAGCTGTCCAGTTTTGCCAACATGAGTTGTTCAAGAGGCTGTCATTTCCCCATTGTATGTCCTTGGCTCCTTTATTGCATATTAATTGACCATATATGGTTGGGTTATATCTGGGCTCTCTAGTCTGGTTCATTGGTCTATGGGTCTGTTCTTGTGCTAGTACCAAATTGTCTTGATTACTGTGGCTTTGTTGTAGAGCTTGAAGTTGAGGAGCATAATCCCCGACTTTATTCTTCTTTCTCAGGAATGCTTTGGCTATTTGGGGTCTTTTGTGGTTCCATATGAATTTTAGAACTATTTGCTCTAGTTTGTTGAAAAATGCTTTTTGTATTTTGATAGGGATTGCATTGAATCTGTAGATTGCTTTAGGCAGGATGGCCATTTTGACAATATTAATTCTTCCTATCCATGAACATGGGATGTGTTTCCATTTATTGGTGTCTTCTTTAATTTCTCTCATGAGTGTCTTGTAGTTTTCAGGATATAGGTCTTTCACTTCCTTGGCTAGGTTTATTCCTAGGTACTTTATTATTTTTGATGCAACTGTGAATGGAATTGTTTCCCTGATTTCCCTTTCTGCTAGTTCATCATTAGTGTATAGGAATGCAACAGATTTCTGTGTATTAATTTTGTATCCTGCCACTTAGCTGAATTCAGATATTAGATCTAGTAGTTTTGGAGTTGATTCTTTAGGGGTTTTTCTGTACAATACCATGTCATCTGAAAACAGGAACAGTTTAACTTCTTCCTTGCCAATCTGGATACCTTTTATTTCTTTGTGTTGTCTGATTGCCATGGCTAGGACCTCTAGTACTATGTTGAATAGAAGTGGGGAGAGTTGGCATCCCTGTCTTGCTCCTGATCTTAAATGAAAAGCTTTCAGCTTCTCACTGTTAAGTATGATGTTAGTTGTAGTTTTGTCATATATGGCCTTTATTATGTTGAAGTACTTGCCCTCTACACCCATTTTGTTGAGTTTTTATCATGAATGCATGTTGAATTTTGTCGAATGCTTTTCGGCCTCTATGGAGATGATCATGTGTTTTTTTGTCCTTTTTGTTGATGTGGTGGATGATGTTGATGGATTTTCGAATGTTGTACCATCCTTGCATCCCTGAGATAAATCCTACTTGATCATGATGGATGATCTTTTTGATGTATTTTTTAATTCGGTTTGCTCATATTTTTTTGAGTATTTTTGCATCTATGTTCATCAGGGGTATATTGGTCTGTAATTTTCTTTTTTTGTGGTGTCTTTGCCTGGTTTTGGTATTAGAGTGATGTTGGCCTCATAGAATGAGTTGGGGAGTATTCCCTCCTCTTCTACTTTTTGGAAAACCTTAAGGAGGATGGGTATTAGATCTTCACTAACTGTTTGATAAAATTTAGCCGTTAAACCATGTGGTCCATGGGTTTTGTTCTCAGGTAGTTTTTCAATTACCAATTCAATTTTGTTGTTGATAATTGGTCTATTCAGATTTTCTGTTTCTTCCTGGGTCAGCCGTGGAAGGTTGTATATTTCTAGAAGTTGTCCATTTCTTCTAGGTTATGCAATTTGTTCGCATATAATTTTTCACATTATTGTCTCATAATTCTTTGTATTTCTGTGGTGTCCATAGTGATTTTTCCTTTCTCATTTCTGATTCTGTTTATGTGTGTAGACTCCCTTTCTTTCTTGATAAGTCTGGCTAGGGCTTTATCTATTTTGTTTATATTCTCGAGGAACCAGCTCCTGCTTTCATTGATTATTTCTATTGTTTTATTCTTCACAATCTTATTTATTTCTGCTCTAATCTTTATTATGTCCCTCCTTCTACTGACTTTGGGCCTCAATTGTTCTTCTTTTCCTAGTTTCGTTAATTGTGAGTTAAAACTGTTCATTTGGGATCATTCTTCAATCCTGAGGTAGGCCTATATTGCAAAATACTTCACTCTTACCACTGCCTTCGCTGCATCCCACAGATTTTGCAATGTTACACTATTGTTGTCATTTGTCTCCATATATAGCTTGATCTCTGTTTTTATTTGGTCATTGATCTATTGATTGTTTAGGAGCATATTATGAAGCTTCCATATGTTTGTGGGCTTTTTTGTTTTCTTTTTGTAATTTATTTCTAGTTTCATACCTTTTGGTCTGAGAAGCTCGTTGGTACAATTTAAATCTTTTTGAATTTACTGAGGCTATTTTTGTTGCCTAGTATATGATGTATTCTTGAAAATGTTCCACGTACACTTGAGAAGAATGTGTATTCTGTTGCTTTTGGATGGAGTGTTCTGTAGGTGTCTGTTAGGTCCACCTGTTTTAATATGTTGTTTAATGCATCTGTCTCCTTACTTATTTTCTGTCTGGTTGATATGTCCTTTGGAGTGAGTGGTGTGTTGAAGTCTGCTAAAACTAATGCATTTCATTCTATTTCCCCCTTTAATTCTGTTAGTAGTTGTTTCACATATGTATGTGATCCAGTGTTGGGTGCATAGATATTCATAACAGTTATATCCTCTTGTTGGACTGACCCCCTTTATCATTATGTAATGCGCTTCTTTGTCTCTTGTTACTTTCTTTGTTTTGAAGGCTAATTTGTCTGACACAAGTACTGCAACTCCTGATTTTTTCTCCCTATTAGTTGCATGAAATATCCTTTTCCATCCCTTTACTTTCAGTCTGTGTATTTCTTTGGGTTTGAAGTGAGTCTCTTGTAGGCAGCATAAAGATGGGTCCTGTTTTTTATCCATTCAGTCACTCTATGTCTTTTGATTGGTGCATTCAAACCATTTACATTTAGGGTGATTATCAGTAGGTATGTACTTATTGGCATTGCAGGCTTTAGATTCGTGGTTACCAAATGGTCAAGGGTAATACCCTCACTATCCAGCAGTGTAATTTATCTCACTTTGTATGCTATTACAAACACAACCTAAAAGTTCTTTTTTTTCCTTCTTTTTCTTCCTCCTGCATTCTTTATATGTTAGATATCATATTCTGTACTCTTTTTCTATCCCTTGATTGACTTTTGGGGTAGTTGATTTGATTTTGCATCTGCTTAGTAATTAACTGTTTTACTTTCTTTACTGTGGTTTTATTTCCCCTGGTGATAGCTATTTAGCCTTAGGAACACTTCCATCTATAGAAGTTCCTCCAAACTACACTGTAGAGACAGTTTTGGGGAGGTAAATTTTGCTTATCTGAAAATTGTTTAATTCCTCCTTCAAATTTAAAGGGTAATCTTGCTGTGTAGAGTGTTCTTGGTTTGAGGCCCTTCTCTTTCATTGCATTAAATATATCATGCCACTCCCTTCTGGCCTGTAAAGTTTCTGTTGTGAAGTTTGATGATAGTCTGATGGGTTTTCCTTTGTATGTGATCTTTTTTCTCTCTCTAGCTGCTTTTTAGAAGTCTGTCCTTATTCTTGATCTTTGCCATTTTAATATTCTATGTCTTGGTGTTGTCTTCCTTGCGTCCCTTGTGTTGGAGATCTGTGCACCTCCATGGCCTGAGAGACTATCTCCTTCCCCAGAGACTATCTCCTCCTCAAAGACACTTTCTATCCCTTTTCTTTCTCTTCTTCTGGTTCCCCTATAATGCGAATATTAATCCATTTGGATTGCTCATACAGTTCTCTCAATATTTTTTTACTCTTAGAAATCCTTTTTCCTCTCAGTGCCTCAGCTTCTTTGTATTCCTCTTATCTAATTTCTATTCCATTTACTGTCTCTTCTACTACATTTAATTTGCTTTTAAATCCCTCTATTGTATGTTTCATTTCAGATATGGAATTTCTTAATGATTGAATCTCCATCCTAAATTTGTTCCTGAGTTCTTGAATATTTTTCTGTACCTCCATGAGCATGTTTATGATTTTTATTTGGAACTCTCTTTCAGGAAGATTGGTGAGTTCAGTTTCATTGGGTCCTTTTTCTGGGGTTTGTGAGATTTTGGTCTGAACCAGGTTCCTTTGATGTTTCATATAGTGTGTGGTGCCCTCTAGTGCCAAGAAGCTCTAGTCTCTGGAGCTGCTCAGCCTCTGGAGTGATGTAGGGGGTCACAGGGGGGCAGCTCTGGTCCCTGTGGAGAGAAAAGAGCTATTTCCTGCTTCCCAGCTACAATGCCTATCTCCACTGTTAAACCAGTGGGCTAAGCACACAGTTTTAAGTCTCTGTGTGCTTTGCTCTTGTAGCTGCTGAGGGAGGGTTCTCCCTCTGGCTGGCCTGACCCCAGGACAGGAACTGCCAGTTTGTGAGCTGCTGCTGGCAGGCCAGGAGGAAGGCACAGCAGGCTGCATGTCACGGTGGGGAGCCTTGAAGCTGAGTAGCCAGCCAGGGGAATGGAGAGCCTGAAGCTCCTGAAAGTTCCCAACCTGGTGGGCAGAGCGTGGCCAGACAACCTTGTCCACCTATCCCTTCTCCTGAACAGCAAGCTCCATGCAGTCCCCGCCCCTCAGCAGCCCTCTTGCTAGGAATCCTCTCAATCCACCTGCCTTTCTTTTGTCCCAGAGTAGCCAGATGTGCATCACTGTCCTCCACAAAAGACTGAAATCTCAGTCTCTCCAAGTATTCCACCTGTCTTACCTTCCCAACACCACTAATCTCCAGAGCACCATGCAATGTAGGTCTGTGCTCCCAAAGCACATCTCCAGGGTTCAGCATTCCTAGACTTACACCTACTCCCCGCTCTGTTTCTCTTCCTCCCGTTTGTGAGCTGTATCAAGGCTTTGGTACATTACCCTGTTTTGTGAGGTCTACTCTTTACTCCAGGTGTATGCAGTCTGGCACAGTCTTCTTTCCTGTTGCTCTTTTAGGATTAGTTGTATTAACTGTATTTTCATATTATATGTGGTTTGGGGAGGAGTTCTCTGTCTCACCTCTCATGCAGCCATCTTTAATCGTCTTTGTATCACTGCCTTTTAATTCTTTGTTGCAGCAAGAGCAAGACTGAGGAGAGTAAACTCAACCCCTAACAGAAACAAAGTAGTTTTCATTAATATATTGACTTAATATTCTTCACAAATATTCTTACTAAAAATAATGTTTAATTAAAGAATCCTTCAGATATTCTTCCATATATATCATATTATATGTGAATAATGACATTTCAAATGTTTACAGTTATAATATTACAGTACTTTAGATTGTTCCTTTTCTCAAAGGGAATACTTTTAATGTTTCACCTGTAAGTAAAACAGTTGTTGGAAATTTTTATGCTGCTAAATTATTGCTGCCTAATCACAGTAAGAATAGATGCCTTTGAGTTTGTATGAAGAAAGTATAATTTATTTGATTAAATTAATTAAAATATTAAAGAAATATTTCTTGGCTGTACCCTTATCTTAAAAATCACCCCTAGCACAGAGCTCTGATAAAACTGTCTATGATGGTGGCAATATTCTACACTGGGCTGTCTACACTGTGGCTATGGAGCCCTTGAAATAGCCCTTGGCTAGGGCTATGGGGAAACCATTTTCAATTTTATTTAAGTTTGATTAATTTAATTGAATAAACTTACATGTGGCTATGGGTTTTTGTCTATCGGACATCACAGCTTTAGAGAAATTATCTTTGTCAAAGAGAAGCCATATCTAGCACAAACCTATAGCTGGTGCCATGATTTAAGAGAATAAAGAGTAGAAGGGAAAAATCAGGATGCAATTTAAAGTCTCTTCAGTCTTCTCACATAAATCCCAACATTTTTGATCATTGCAAAAGGAGGAGAGAGAAATCTATTATTATCCTTAATAGAAAGAGACATTGTTCATTTCCATGGTGTTCCAAGGACCCCCAAATGCTTTTCTTCTTAAGTGAGATTTATGTGGCCTGCCTCCACTTGATATAAAATAATCCCCCCTCTCACACATTCATCAGGAGAAACCTTCAGATTTTCAGGTGACAACTAAGGAATCTGGAATAAGCTAATGTGTTCAAGAGTGTTAAAAGTTATTTTAGTATAAAGGATGCCACTCCAAATTTACTTACATTGCTTGAAAAACACAGAAATATTATTTTTAAAAAAATGGATTTCAGATGGCCTTCAGCTAAGGAAAATTTGTTTATGAAAGACGAATCACTTAAAATGCTATATGCCCTATCAAGTGCTTGGAGCCCTTAGCTAACCTGACCTTGAAGATCAGAATAGTTACATTAAGTGCTGCCTTAGTTTGTGCTGGGGACACAAATATTCAGTCTTTAGCAGGCATAAAGCATACATTGAGAAACACCCAGAGGGCTGAAGGTAAAGAAAAAGAAAGGGAGGCTAAATCACATGCATTTGCCAATATCCAAAATTCAGTGCACCATGTTGTTGCCACACACTGAGTTCTGTTTACAAAAGAGGATGTGATGCGACAACCAGAAGATTAAGCCTCGTGTGGGTTTTGATGACTGAATATTTGCTCATCTCTGACTCAAGTGTGGTTGCTAGGGTGTCTTGATTTTTTGATATTTGCTCCCCATTAAGTTCTCATTTTGGCTTTCTACTTTTAATTAAAATCAAATTAATGGGTCATATCTTATCCTTGATTTTTATGAAAATTTGATTCACTATTTTGCTTTTTTCTGCCATTTGCTATGGTAGACAGAGAACTTTACACCATCTTTCAAATTAAGTACTAAAATAATGTTCTAAAGAAATTTTGTGTGTTCTTGGCATTTAGCATTTTTGGCGGCAACGTATCAAACCACTCAATCCAGTCAAGTTTTCTTTGAAAAGCTGTGTCAGGTAAGGAATGTAATAATTTTATTTGACTGTTCAATCTCCTTTCAGTTTTCCTTATACCACATCCATCTGGTTGTAAGATACTAAAATTTTATTTTGACGTAAGAAGAGATTTATGGTGAGACCAAGTGTAGCCTGACTTCAGAAAAAATATATAAAAGCTATTTCTATTTCAGTAGTTATTCATTTTTAGAAGTTAATTGAAAAGTAAACATGAGAGGTCTTGATACCATACAAGTTTTAACCCATTTTTATCACAGTGTTTCTATTTCCATTCTTAAAGTAGTAGTGTTTTACTTCCTGAAAGGCTGAAGGAGACTGAGAATACACTGTAAAATGCCCCGGAAAGACTTGCCTATGTTTTTGAATTCCAAATATCTTTCATGACATCAGTGGGTATCCTTTAAAGCCATGTTTTTATTCCCTTTATAAATTATGTAAAAATCATATTGAGTAGAGAGTGGGTTTGGAGGGTAGGGAGGAGAAGGAAGTGGTTTGACATTTTAAAAGAAGTTTGGAAGGAAAGTGGGTGTGAGCTGACTCCAAAGTAACAGCTAGGCCTCCATCAGACTGACGGTATTTCCTCCACCCACATCTGACTATATAGCCTATGCAATAACCAGACAGTCCCAGTCGACCTAATGGAGAAGTGACAATCATTATAGCCTGTTAACAGGTATGGAATGGCACAAGCAAAGCTGCCTGTGACACAGTGTATTGAATCTTTTTGTATTTCCTTATTATATACTATCTCATTCCAAAAATACTTTCAATGATTAAAAAATTCTAATTATGATGACTGAAAACCAACCAAACACATGTTCGTTTTTTTTTGTCACAAATCTCCAAACATTTTTCCAATATATTTATTGAAAAAAACTATGATTAAGTGGACAGAACAGTTCAAACCCATATTGTTCAAAGTCAACTATAAATCTGAACCCTTTGTATAAGGCTAGTGTTAACCTTATATCAAAATAAGACAAAACCATTATAAGAAAAGAACAGACTAGTATCTCTTCTGAACACAGATGAAAAGATCTTCAATAAGATAACAAACTAAATCAAGCAATATATACATCATGACCAAGTGGAATTTATTTCAGGAATGCAAGGTTGATTTAACATATAAAAACCATATAAGATAATATACCAAAACAAAGATTAAAGGATGAAAACTATATGATTATCTCAGAAAAGGCATCTTCATGATAAAAACACCCAATAAACCAGGAATAGAAAGGAATCTCCTCAACCTGAAAGATAGCTTCAATGAAAAAACTGATAGCTAATGTCATACTTTACTTTCAAGTCATAGTCTTACTTTTTTTCAAGTTGTAGTCTTACTTTCCTCACTGATTCTTTTACTTCAAATCTCTCCATTTGCATAGTGTGAGAGAGACAGGAGGAAGCAAACAGAAGAAAATGATAATTACTTTTCTAGTAGACTCTAACTAGGAATATTTGCCTAAATCTTGAGAAAAATTGGAAAAACTCTAGCTCAGAATGTTATCAAACCTGAAAGGAAAGTCTAAGCATATAACCTACTTATTATACAAATCAAAATTACTTACATGATTACTGTTGTTGTTTTTTTCGCTTAGAATTCCAGTTTATAGAGCATCTTCAACAGAGGACAATAAATTTGTGGAGAAATGACAGAACACAGGAAAACAACTTTATATTTTCAGGGGTGATGAACACATGTTCTTGAATGAGGATTAAATCTTGGAAACAATAGGAATTTCAGTATGGTGTTAGAAAAACATGGCTTAGAGAGGTCAAGATTCTTCTTAGCTTTATTTTGCTCCACTTTGCTTTGAGAAAGAATGATTCTTAGTTTCTCAATGCTTTTGAGTAAGAAAAATATAAGAAGACATGTCTTACATGAGTTAATGAAACTACGTGAGAAATCACCTTGAATGTGATTGAAGGAAAAATTAAGTAAATGTAGCCTGTCTTACGGTAAAAGCCATGAAACTGCTGACTATTCATGTCTGCCAGCAGGTAAACTTGCTGTATAGATTGCATTTGTAATAGCTAGTGTTCAGATGGCTACAAATAACAGAACAACCCATAAAAGAAGTTTCACTTGACAACTAAAATATAATAACAGCTTGCCTTTACTGAGCACTTTGTATTAATAATCATTTATCTAAGTGTTCTCCCTGTTTTATTTTACTCATCTTTACAATAGCTCTTTAAAGTAGGTACTTTTATTATTCTATTTTTACAGATGAGAAAATTGAGGCCAAGAAGTTTATGTTATAAATCCATGGAATAGAAAGTCTCCATATAATCAGAAGTCCACAGTAGATAGTCAGGTGTTGGTTAATTCAACAATTAAGTGATTTTAAGGCAGTTGATCAGCTTTTCTGCAATTTTCTTGGATTTCTAAGTGGTAACAGTGCTATGCACAGTGTTTGAAGTGGTGGGAGTTTTTCAGTAAGTGGCAATGCATTGCAGAACTACTTAGTGAAAATCTCAGTAAAATGAATATCTTTGCCACTAGAAAGTTAGTCTGGGACCCCTAAATAGGTAACACATGATAACAAGATTGATTCTAATTTTTAAGAAATAAGCTATGACTCAGTAACAAAAGAGTCCATGAAGTTAGTTGAGGGTGTTCGTGTGATGGGGCTCCTCAACAGAGGTCCACATATTTGAATCAAGGAGAAATATTTTTCCTAGAATTGACTGAGCAAATTCCCTTTTTCATCTCATTTGAAAAATTGGGTTACATGAAATCTCACTGGTAGAGGAGAATGGGATTACCATAATTGATTTAGTCAATTACAGTGCATGCCAGATTTAGAGGATTGTCACAAACTGTGTTTGGATATCTCTATTTCAGACTTTCATAGCTATTGTTCAAGTATGACGTATGTCTCTTTAATTGGGAGACATGGATCCAGGATCAAATCTTGGGAGTTTTACTGCTATGTCAATTGATAAAGTACCTTTTCAAGTCCTTTCTGTCAGGGATCAAGAATTGTACTTCTCTGATATCTTTTTCAGAACCAACTCTCCAAGTTTTAGGTTTTACAAAGCTTGCTTCAGAGGATGCTGAGGAAAAAGGTCCATACTTGTTGATGATAAGAGTGAGGTATTTGGTCATTCTTGCAACACGGTGGGGTGTGAGCTCAAGGATGATAGCTCTAGTTGCATGGGGAGGGGTGGGAGATGGGGGGAGTCTGCTACCAACTCAGAAAGAAAAAAATCAATGAACTCCAAAGGAACTGCCCTTGAATATTTCTGCCCTTGAATTCAAGGTCAGTAACTTGAGCCAGAAAAGATAACATGTTTCTGAAAGTTTGGCTAACTTGAATAATTTCATTTGTCCTTTTTACCTTGCCTGAATATTGGTAAGGCATGTCAAGGGCAAATGCCTTTGGCCATCTGCCGGTCACAGGGAATTGATACACAGACTTTCTCAGTCTCTACATCATTCTTTCTTTGAGGGAGCCTCAATCTTTACAGTAGATGCTTCCTTTGTCAGCATTAGGGCATTTAGATATTCCTTAACCAAACGTCAATTTTGAATTTTATTTTGAATACTCTTTTGTCAATCATGAAGCATTGTGCATTTTATATTTTGAACACTACTCATATTGCTACATTCTCTTTTATCACCATTGCCTCAGATGTTGTTTTTCCTTTCCCTTTACTTTGAAATTTTACTGTCATTGAGTTTCATATTTTCTTCTGTATTTCCTATAGCTGGGTCTTATTTTTTTTAAACAAAATCTGTGTTTCATATTTTAGATTTAAGCATTTGTCTCATTTTTCTTTGCTTTCCTATTGCTTGCTTCCTACTTTCCAGTTCTTTAGTTACATGGCTTTGTATATTTTTCTCTTTGTATGGAACTTTTGTTCCAATATAAGCTTTTATAGTTACCATTAAATTCTGAATATATCCATTAAAATTTTACCAACATCTTTTGTAACATCTATAACCTTCATCTTCTTTCATCCCAAACTATACAAACAATGTCTTTCTTCTGCCCTTAAAAATTGAATGCTAGATTGTCTGAGCATAGGTTTCTAAGTTCATAACTTTTCTGTTATACAATTTCTTGATATTACCTTATTTACTTTTAACATCTATTGTGTCCAATGAAAAGCCTACTTTGTAGGTTACCTCTGTTCTCTATTATCTAGAACCCTTCACTATTTTCTCTCTTATCTTGAAGTTCAAAATTTCACCAAATGTGTCTACAAATATTTCTACACCCATCCTACTTGACATACATTGTAGGTACTTTAAATCTCAAGATTCAAATATTCTATAGCTTTGGAAACTTTTTCTTAATTATTTCTTTATTTCCTTCCCTTCATTCTCTTTTTTCTTTTTCCCCCTGCATTCCAAGACACAGATGTTGAAACTTGAGGCTTTTCCTCTTCCAAAAGCTCATGGGCATCTTCTTTATCTTCCCACTATGAAAAGTACCTCTCTTGAAACTCTTAAGATCTTTACTTGTCATTCACAAGCTTTTTCTCTTAAAAATAAAACTTTATCATTGGTTGATTCCTGGGCTTCACATTTTCAATCTATTAGAGTTTGAACTTCAGGAGGAAGAGACTCAGGGAGATGAGGCCCTAAGCCTAGAGGGATAATTCCTTTTAAGACAGGATTTTCTGCTTTGATCTTTGGAAAGTATCCTTAAGTTCTGGGTCAAGGCTTAGCTATTTTCTGTTTATATATAAATTCTCTTGTCTTTGGCTAAGTGACCAGCTCTAATGAGGGCAATCAATTCTGCCATCTGGGCTGTGTTAGAGAAGATATCCTAAGGGTGAATTGAGACCTGTTATGACAGAATTAGCCTGATAATTTCCATATGCCCATGTGTATACCTCATACTGTGGTCTATATGTATTGGAAATCTGTTGTTAAAATACCAAATGAATACATCCTTTCATTGTTTACAAATAGAATTATTCTTTATAGGAAACTCATTATGTGTAGCCATCAGCAAAGATTTTCCTACACCATGTGCTCTCGTTAGCTCCCACTCTGTTCGATCTACTACAGCAAGAGCTACATTATTTTCCAGGTCTCTTATTCATGCTTTGTTTTATGTCTAACCCAGGCTTTAGAATCAAAAGAACCTACTCTGTAGTATTAATTGATACTGATCAAAATAATTGGGAGTATAGATTACCAGTACTGTCCAAAATACATCAGTAAATTTATATCTCTCTTATAGGGGTTCAGAAAAATATTAATGATTGCCTTTAACACACACTAAGAGTAAGTCTTAAAATCTTCCTGTCAAGACTAGTATCCTTTTTTAGCAGTCCAACTTTAGGGAAATTGTGATTTGAGGACATAATTAGAGGAGGAAGATGGTTGAGGACTGGAAAGTGAATCTGGGAGAAAGAGAGGATGTAAGAATTGGAACTGTGGTAGTACAAAAAGCAGACAGAAATATTGGGGGATAAAGGCAATGTTGAGAGAAACAAAAGTTTGGTGAATTAAGAGTGTGGGTAAAATTGTAACATTTCCAGAATATCTTGCCTGTCTTTAGTGTATTTGCATATCCTCAGGGGTGGAGAGAAGGTCATCTCCTTATCAATGGGTAATTACCTGGGCAATGGAGGGCTTATCTGTACCTGAGAGGGGAGGGGAGGGCCGGTTTTGCTGTTGGAGCAGGAAAGAGAGATGGGTCAGACTGCAGTTTTGTAAGCAATAAACGGGTTTTAAACTTTATTTCTCCCTTTGACTGATTTCGGTCTTTAGAGGTATTTTGCCCCAGGATTTCCTTTCCCTGGAATTACATCTGGCGCAGTCAGTAGGATTCCTCTGAACCTGAAATCTATCATAATGGGTGAGACCTTTGGGAGGGCCGCCCCTAGAAATGATGGGGAGAAGTGGCGCTTGCACCGAGAGACCTGTATCACTCGTGTGGCTGCGGAGGCACCACCACCACTGCTGGCTGCACCGACCCCGGCCCGTGGCCCGAGCCTAAGGCTCCTGCTTCTGCCATTGCTGCTGCTCCTGCTGACGGCCGGAGCCTTGTCACAACTATGGAAAAGAGCAGAGGTCCGGGTCACCTTGATAGAGAAGCAACTGGCTGCTGTGTACCACACCTTGCTGGCTACGGAGCCCATCACCGCAAAAGCTCCGACCAAGGTAATAACCACCTATTCCATCCCATCGTGAGTAAGAGACTGGACCCAAAGGCCACGGAGCAATGTGAGGTTAGATGCAGAACATAATGCCACCAGTATTTTGTACCAATAATTTGTAGGCAGGGAATTTTAAGGAGAATAACAAATACTCTGATAGGTGAATTCCAATTTTTCTGGGAGTAAATAAAACTCAGGGATTGAGAAGTTTAATGAAATTGGGACTCATATTCAACTTGGGTCAGGATTGTTAAATAGAAGAGATGAAATCACCTCAAGATATATTCCTAGTTGTCTGGTTAAAAGATCTTAGTCCATGTCATTAAGATTTATTGCTGATTCTCAGTACCTCTTCCAAATTGTAAAAAAATCCACTTCCTCAAGTAAAGTATCCTACTATGTTACAATAACACAGAGGTTTATTGACTTCCCAAGCATGTGAAACACCAGAGAGACAATTCTGAAATGGTGTCCTGTTAGGGGAAGTGAGAGTACGGCTTTTCTGGCTAATGTGTTTGGCTCAGAATTTCCTTACAGAAAACAACATAAGGAGAGTCTTTAGGGATTGGTTGATTTCTTAAGGTAAGGGTGCTTGCAAGTAAGGAGAGGTTCTGAGAGAGGGAGAATCTTTAGGCAAGTCAAAGGCATTCTGTGGCTGTGATTGCATAACGTTGGACCACACTTCTTCAGTCTTGCAGAGCTGGTGGGGCTTTTGCTTTGGTATTCACAACAAACCACTAAACCAGTCATACTAAGAGGCCAAACTGAAAACAATTACAAGAGCTAAAAAGGCAGGAAAGAGGAAAGAAGGAAGGAAGGAAGGAGAAATTAGAATGGAGAGATCAAAAAAATATATAAGAATAATTTAGCCTGGATAACTCTCAGGAAAATACAATTAACAATAATTATTTCAAAAAGAGTAAAAGAATAAATACACCAATATCTGAAAAATACAATTAGAAATTTACAGAATGGCCAGCCCAGAATTTGTCTTTGGAGAACTCTTTAATACTCTCAGAGAAAATAACCAATATGTTGATGAGTGATCACAAGTGATACAGACAAAAAGATCTCTTTAAAAAAAAATCGATTTAGCTCTAATTCCAAAAACCGAATGATAAAACATTAGAAAAACTTTTTCTGAATTCACATTAAAAAATGTATGAGAAAAATAGTGCTTCCTTTTCAGAATGTTATTTAATTGCATGTTTATTTTCCCCTTTTCAAATTCCTTTGGAATGATAAAAATATCAAGATAAAAGCAAATATAGAGCATTATCATAATAGCAAGATATAAAATTTGATTTTCAGAAACACTGAAGAATTGAATATGGAAACGAAATATAGAAAAAATTCAAAAAGGTCTTTATTAACTTCTAAATATATAGTCCAGTCTCAACTTCCAATACTTTGAAGGATTCTCATTTGTTCTGACTGCTATCCTTGCCTTCTTTCCTTTCTGTGTGTGTGTGTGTGTGTGTGTGTGTGTGGCCAATAATGTGTAAGACAGTAACTAGAAGAAAGTGGGAAAGCTAAATAAATATATTTGAGAAGTGAAATCTTCTATTGACAGAAGAAAAAAGTGTTTTAGGGGAAAGAGATGGCTGGAAAGTTTTGGTAAGGGTGAAGGGAGGTTGGTGGCTAGTGATAAAATTTGTTTTGTTTCCTGTAACATTGAGCATACTATCACAAATTTTGTGGCTTTTTTTCTAAAATATGTTTATTTATTGTGTATTCAGCTCTTTTGAAAACACAGGTAAACAAGAAGAAAGTCTTTGAAATCTTTAGGACTATTAGGCTAGGAGGAGGAAAAAAAAATGTACCAATATTACCAAGTACTTTGCTGCTTGACACTTCATATACACACATATTATCTTATCTTGTGTATTTTTCATTGGAGCACTACCAAATAGCTATCTTTTTTTACTTTATATTGAAATTTAACATAAGTGGAGTAAAGCGCATGAATTATGAGTATATGCAAAGTGAATATGTTCATGTAACCATCACTTAGATCAAAGAACAAAATATACTCAACATCCCAGACCCAACTTCACATTCTTATCCTTGACATATAACAATGAATACATAATTTTAGCTGACTTCACAGACACATGAGATTCAAAGAGATAATCCAGGGTCACAAAATTTTGAACAAGATATCAAAATATTAGTGAGTAGTGTAGTCATGTTTCATGTCCTTCTGTTATCTGGCCACTGGCTACCTCCCTTCCAACCTTATTTGCCCCCAAATATTTTGTTTTCCAAAAAAAATCAGTAAAATTCTTAACAAGAGTCTTTCTAATTGAGTTTCTTTTTGCCTGGAATGTATTGAGGTTCACTCTTTCACGAAGGTCTTTGATCAATTGCTGTCTCCTCAGAGAACCCTACATATATATAACTGCATAACCTGTTGATCTCAGACTATCTGCTGAAACTGATTTTTCTTTAAAAAGGCATATCATTTCCTGACATTGTATTATAAATTCAATTTTGGTACTTTATTGTCTTCTACCTCACCAGAATGTAAAGTCCCTTAAGAACAGGTAACTTGCCAGTCTTGTTACTGACCTAGCGTTTTATAGACTATTGTTTGTGTGGTGGGTTATTCAAAAAATATTGGTTAATTGAATCACTTCAGGAAGAAAAATGGCAGCTACAAATCAAATCAAAGCCAAGGCAAATGAGAAGAAATCATGTAAACTACTTGTAAAATTTTGGCTTTAAGCAATTACCCAAATTTAAGAATGAGACCTGACAGTCACTCTTAAAGTCTCAACTAATATGAACCCAAGGTTAAATGGAAAACAAAACATTACACTTAATCAACATTAAAAAGAAAGCAAATTTGATAACATTCTTTGTTTATAATAATTTTTAATACTCATAATGTCATTTTGCTTACCATACATTAATAAAAACGTGGCAATAGTTTCAGAGAAGTGTACAGGAAATCTTCAGGGAATAACTAAACCTGGATGGATGTACTTGAGGTTAATGTAATTCCTCCAAATGTTTTTTTCTGTCCTATTGGAAAGTAATCACCATGTTAAGAGAAATTACATGGGAATACACAATTTCATAGACTCTATTTGAAGACCTAATTCAAATTTCCCCTTTAGTGAGGCAGCTTGAGCTCAAAGACCAGCAAAAATATCTGTCCTCACTGTTCTTTTGCGACATTAGACTCTCCCAACTAGCCAGACCAAAATGCCTAGCATGGAAAGCTATGACCAACAAAAGGGGCATCCCACACAGCTGGGGATGGAGAAGGAACATGGTGTCTTCAAAATCACTGTATTGAGATCAGAGAAGGACAGGTGTAAAAGTAAGAAATGAGCTAACTTTGACACGTGCATTTGTCTCCTTTTATTTCTGCTTTAAGTGTTTTTAGGTCTTTGGGGAAGACCTGACTTGAGTTATTGCCCAACTTTCCAAGTGTGACCAGTGACTAAGGAAAAAGAGAAATATTTCCACACTAGCATTAGATTAACACACAGTTTGCGCTGAAGAAACTTCTTTTACCCTGAATTCCAAAAAAGAATGGCTCAATTTTTGTGGTTATGTGTTTTGTTAATAGACTATTCTTTCAAGTTTCAGATTCACAGAAAAATGTACAGATAGTGCAGAAAGTTCCAATATATCCTTCACATATAATTTCCCCTATTATTGACATCATATATTAGTATGGTACATTTGTTAACAATTAATGAACCAATATTGATATCTTATATCATTAAAGTCTATAGTTTACTCAGATTTTCTTAGTTTTTCCTTAATGTCTTCTGTTCCAGGATCCCATCGAGATAAGACATTATATTTAGTCATCATCTTTCTGTGTTTTTGATTGTTTGGACAATTTTGCATAGTACAGGGTACTGGTCAGGTATACCAAAAGACATCCTTCTAATTAGAATTTGATCTTTTTCTCATGATTAATCTAGGGTTATAGGTTTTGGGAGGAGGAGCAGAGAGGCAAATCTCCATTCACATTACATCATATCAAGCGTACATACAACCAAGATGATTTACAACTGTTGATGTTGACCTTGATCACCTGGCTGAAGTGGTATTTGTCAGTTTTTCCACAGTAAAGTTAGTCTTTCCCCCAATTCCATAGTGTACTCTTTGGAAGAGAGTCACTAGTCACAGCTTACACTCCATGTATGGAGAGTTGGGCTTCCCTACCTTTATGAGTGGAGTATCTACATAATTAACTTGGAACATTTCTGCATGGGAGATTTGTCCCTTCTCCCCTATTAATTTATGAAATGGTTAGTACTATTTTTTATGTCTATATTCAACAAAAATTACCACCATGTCTTTTTTAACTGTTTGAAGTTTAACTCAACAACTATAAATCATTAGACACATAGGTGAACTCAAAAGAAAGCCCCAGTTTCCAGGTATAAAACGACAAAAAAGAAATGCCTTTAACATTGAAGGATGTTCCCTTCTATTCCTAGTTTTCTGAGTTTTTTTTTATTACAGAAGGGTGTTGGATTTTGGTGAATGCCAGTTGTACATCAGCTGAGATAATCATTTTTTTTTGTATTGTTGTTCTATTAGTGTAGTGTATTACCTTGTTTTCTTATGTGAATGACCCTTGTATTCCTAAAGGTAAGTGGTATAAATCTCACAAAGTCTATGCTTTTGAGTTAATTTAATATGTTGTTGGATTCAGTTTGCTGGCACTTTGTTGACGGCTTTTGCATCTATATTCATAAAGAACATTGCTTTGTGATTTTCTCTCCCTGTGATGTCTTTATTTGGCTTTGATATTAGGATACTACTAGGCTACTAGAATGAGTTAAGAAGTATTTCCTCCTCATGTATTTTTTTGGAAAGTTTTGAGAAGGATCGGTGTCAGTTTCTCTTTAAATATTTGAAGTGGTTGGTAAAATTCCCCAGTGAAGCCACCTGGACTTTTCTTTGCTGAGACAATTTTGATGACTGATTCAATTTTTCTATTTCTTACAGGCCTGTTGAGGTTTTTATTTCCTCTTGGGTTAGTTTAGGTGATTCGGGTCTAGGAATGTTTCCATTTCATCTGGTTATATAATTTGTTGGTGTGTAATTGTTCATAGTACTGTCTTATTATTTTTATTACTATAAGGTCAGTAATCATGTCCACATTTTAACTTCTGATTTTAATTATTTGTGTTGTCTAACTTCTTTCCTTTGTTACTTTAGCTAAATGTTTGTCAGTTTTCTTAACTTTTTAAATAATTTTTTGTTCTATTAATTCTCACTCTTTTGTTTCCTTTCTCTATTTTAGTTTTCTGTTGTGTTTTTTATTTTCTTCCTTTTTCTTGCTGTGGGTTTAGTTTTCTCTTCTTTTTCCTCAGAGTACAGAGTTTAGGTTATTGATTTGAGATCCTTGTTCTTTTCTAATGAAGGGTGTTACTGTCACAGTTCTAAATTTCATACTTTCACACTTTTTGCTAATTTCATACCTACGTTTGCTGTATCCTATAAATTGTGGTAAGTTTTGTTATTGTTTTCATTCATCTCTAGATACTTTCTAATTATCCATGTGACACCTTCTTTAACTCAATTGTTGTTTAAGGGTATGCTGTTTAGCTTTTACATATTTGTGAATTTTCTAGTTTTCCTTCATTTACTCATTTCTAGCATCATACATTGTGATCATAAAAGATATTTTGTATGAATTCAATCTTTTTTAATTTGTTGAGAACTGTTTTGTGACCTAACATGTAGTCTATACTAAAGAGTGTTTCTATGCACTTGAGAAGAATGTATATTCTGTTGCTGGGTGGAATTTTCTCTACATGTCTTATTAGATCTTGTTGGCTTTCTAGTATAGCTCACAACCTCTGTTTCCTTATTAATTTGTGTTTAAAGTCATTATTTAAAGTGATGTATCAAAGTCTCCATATGTTAATCCCAAAACATTGCTCATTTCAATTCTGTTAAATTTCACTTCATGTGTTTTGGGTTTCCATTGTTTGTTGCATATGTTTATAATTATTATATCTTCTTGAAAAATTGACACTTCTTTCAATATATAATGCCCTTTTTTGTCTTTTACAACAGTCTTTTGCTTATAATCTATTTTGTATGTTATTAATATAGCCACTCTACCACTCTCTTGTTTTACCCCATGCTTTCTTTTTTAACTTTTTGTAATATCTTCTGTATCCAATCTTTTTCAATCTATTTGTTTCCTTGGATCTAACGTGTATTTTGTAGACAGCATATAGTTGGACTGTGATTTTTTTTTAATATATCCTCCCAATATCTGCTTTTTTGTTAGAGAGTTTAAATTAAATATTTAAAGTAATTATAAAATGAAGGAATTCTGGTGTTTTGTTATTTGTTATCTGTGTACATTATATACTTTTAAAAATTTGTAATCTTCTCTATTTCTTTTGCATTTAGTGGATTTTTTGTAGAGAACTGTTTGATTCTCCTCAGTTCTTTTGAGTATATTTAAATTTTTTTTATTATCATATCATATTGATAACATCCTAAATGTAACAATTTTTATAGAGATTGACTGGACTAAACACTAGGAAGGAAAACAAAGAACAAAAACAAAATATTCTAGCATTTTTTGTATATATGCTTTATTAAGTTAAGGAAGCATCTCTCTATTCATAGTTTGTTGAGATTTTTTTACCATGATGGGTGTTTGGCTTTGTCCTATAATTTTTGCTGCATGCAATCACATGATTTAGTTTGTTAAGATGGATATGTAATTCATTTATTTTATTTTTTTATTTTGGCATTATTAATCTACAATTACATGTGCAACATTATAGTTACCAGACTCCCCACATCATCAAGTCCCCACCACATACCGCATTACAGTCACTGTCCATCAGCATAGTGAGATGCTATAGAATCACTACTTGTCTTCTCTCTGTTGTACTGCCTTCCCTGTGCCCCCCCTATATCATGTCTGCTAATCGTAATGCCCCTTTTCCCCCTTGTCCCTCCCTTCCCACCCATCCTCCCCAGTCCCTTTCCTTTGGTAACTGTTAGTCTCTTCTTGGGTTCTGTGAGTCTGCTGCTTTTTGTTCCTTCAGGTTTTTCTTTGTTCTTATACTCCACACATGAGTGAAATCATTTGATATTTGTCTTTCTTCACCTGGCTTATTTCACTGAGCATAATACCCTCTAACTCCATCCATGTTGTTGCAAATGGCATGATTTGTTTTCTTCTTATGGCTGAATAATATTCCATTGTGTATATGTACCACTTCTTCTTTATCCATTCATCTACTGATGGACACTTAGGTTGCTTCCATTTCTTGGCTATTGTAAATAGTGCTGTGATAAACATAGGGGTGCATATGTCTTTTTCAAATTGCCCTGCTGCAATCTTAGGGTAAATTCCTCGGAGTGGGATTCCTGGGTCAAATGGTATTTCTATTTTGAGTTTTTTGAGGAACCTCCATACTGCTTTCCACAATGGTTGAACTAATTTGCATTCCCACCAGCAGTGTAGGAGGGTTCCCCTTTCTCCACATCCTCGCCAACATTTGTTGTTGTTTGTGTTTTGGATGTTGGCCATCCTTACTGCTGTGAGGTGGTATCTCATAGTGGTTTTAATTTGCATTTCTCTGATGACTAGTGATGTGGAGCATCTTTTCATGTGCCTGTTGGCCATCTGAATTTCTTTTTTGGAGAAGTGTCTGTTTAGCTCTTTTGCCCATTTTTTAATTGGATTATTTGCTTTTTGTTTGTTGAGGTGCATGAGCTCTTTATACATTTTGGATGTCAACCCCTTATCGGATATGTCATTTATAAATATATTTTCCCATACTGTAAGATGTCTTTTTGTTCTACTGATGGTGTCCTTTGCTGAACAGAAGCTTTTCAGCTTGATATAGTCCCACTTGTTCATTTTTGCTTTTGTTTCCCTTTCCCGGGGAGATATGCTCATGAAGAAGTCGCTCATGTTTATGTCCAAGAGATTTTGCCTATGTTTTTTTCTAAGAGTTTTATGGTTTCATGACTTACATTCAGATCTCTGATCCATTTTGAGTTTACTTTTGTGTATGGGGTTAGACAATGATCCAGTTTTATTCTCTTACATGTAGATGTCATGTAATTCATTTTTGAATGTTGAAACAGACTCGTAAATCTGGAATAAATCCCAGCGGTAATTGGGTATATTTCTGTAATACATCTCTAGATTTGATTTGCAAATATTTCACTGAGAATTTTGTGTGTGCATTTATAGGAGATATTAGCCTAGGAGATAGAATAGTTTTCTTGTCATTTCTTTCTTTAATTTATATTATAGCAATTTTGCCCTCATAGAATAAATGAGATGTTCTATCAGTTTATATTTTCTTGAAGAGATTACAGGAAATTAGAATAATTTCTTCTTTAAATGTTAGGTAGAATTCACTGTCTGGGAGTTTTCATTTTTGAAAATTACTGATTATTGATAATTTTTTATAATAGTTATGAACCCTTTAAGATTATCTATTTCCCCTCATTTGGTTTTTAGTAGTTTGTGTCTCTTCAGAAATTGGTCCAGTTCATCTACTTTATGGCCTAGAATTGTTCATACTATTACCTATTTTCCTTTAATGTCAATAGGCTCAGTAATGATTTCTTTTTCATTTTTGATATTACTTCTGGTGATTAATATCATAAATTAACTTGAATAAGCCACAGGGTGCCCAGTTAAGCATTATTGTGGATGTGTCTTTAAGGTGTTTCTGGATGTGATTGACGTTTGAAATGTAGATTAAGTAAAGCAAAATGCATTCCCGAATACAGATGGGCCCCATCCAATACTGGAAACCCAAGTAGAACAAAAAGGTTGAGTAATAAATAGCTGTTGCATGACTGCTTTGAGTTGGGCTTTCAGTCTGTCCCTGTTTTGGACTCAAACTGGATATCAAGCATCCTAGGTTTGGACTGGAGCTCATACATTGGTTTCTTGTGGTTTCTCTCTATATATTTTGTTTGTTTGTTTGTTTTCTCCTAGCTAAAGATTTATCAAGCTTATAGATCTTTTAAAAGAGTAATGTTTTGATTTTGTGACTTTATCAATTTTTTTCCAGTTTGCAATTTTAGATTTTGCCCTTATTTTTATTGATTGTGTTCTGATTCCTTTAGGCTAACTTGCTACTTTATTCTGTTTTTCTAAGGTAGAAGCTTCGATTATTCATTTTGGACCTTTCTTCCTTTCTATTATGTATATTCAATGCTATGATTTCCTTCACATCTTACTGTTCTGGTGGCTACTACCCAAGGCACCATAAAATGAAGCTGGCAAACCACTTTTCAGCCACAAGCTGTATATAGCTGTCCTTACTTGCTAACGTCCACCAGATAACGTTATTTTGTTGTCTTCTTTTTTCTTTCTGTGTTATTTAAGGGCTGTTCAGTATACCGGTTGAATGTGCTAATGACTGCTTTGCTTCTAAGCAGAGCCGACTGCACCACAGTCCCGTCAACATGAGTGATCCTTGGGCTGTAGCCCTGGCTGAGTGGGACTCCAGGAGCCATGGTGAGATCTACATCCAGCAGAACATGCTTTTAGCAGATTGAGGTGGCATCCGAGAATAAGACCATGACAGTTACAGGGTTTGTTTAATCTTGCTGTTTTGTTATATGCTTGGTGATTTATATTTCAGTGTGTTGGAAACTTTCCATTTTATTCAAGAAATCTGTTTCAAGTTAAAACCTTGATTAAAGAAGAAGTTTTGATAATTTTTAAAAAACACTACTGTTTTTGCATCCCATAAATTTTGGCAAGATGTATTTTCATTATGATTTAGCTCAAAACTTAAAATTCTCTTTAAGATTTTCTCTTTGATCCATGTGTTATTGAGAAGTATGGAAGTGTGCTTTGTAAATCTCCAAGTGTTTTTGTGATTTTCCAGCTATTTTTCTTTATTTGATTTATACTTTAATTCCACTGTAGTCTGTGAGTATACATTACATGAATTCTATTCTTTCAAATTTGTTAAATTATAGTTTATGACCCAGGATGTCATCTATCTTTATAAATGTACCATGGGAACTTGAGACGAAAGTGTATTATTCTGTTGTTTGGTGAAGTATTCTACAAATACCAATTAGAGACGATTGATGGTGCTATTGAACTCAGCTATGTCCTTACTGTTTTTCTGCCTGCTGGATATGTCCATTACTTACAGAACGGTGTTGAAGTCTTCAACTATGACAGTGGTCAATTTCCTCTTGCATTTCTTTTAGTTTTTATCTCATATATTTTGATGCTATGGTATTAGACACACACACATTAAGGATTACTTGTTTTCTTAAAGAATTGACCCCTTTATCATTATGTAATGTTATTTTTTATCTATGGTAATTTTCCTTCTCCATAGTCTGCTTTGTCTGAAATTAATATATATTTCAGTTATCTTTCTTCTGATTAGTGTTACCATAGTATATCTTTCTACATCTCCATTTTTAACCTTGCTGAGTTCTCATATTTAAAGCGGGGTATTTTTTTTCAATAACACATAAGTGGGTCTTCTATTTTATCCTCTGACAATCTCTACCTTTTAGGGGTGTAATTAGGCTATCTGTATTTAAGGTGGTCATTGATATAGATGGCTTAGTATCTACTATGTTTGTAAATGTTTACTATTCATTGCAATTTTTCTTTTTTTCTTTTCATCCTTTTTTTTTTACCTGCTTTCTAGAGTTTCACTTGAATATTTTATATTATTCCATTTTCTCTTCTCTTACCATTTCTATTATACATTGGGGTTTTTTTTAAGTTGTTGTCCTAAAGTTTGCATCTTGGTTGCTGGTGATGAAAACCATTGCCTCTACATCTAGAGTGCAGACACGAGGTCAGCAATATTGACAGAGAGAAAAGAGAGTTGAATGTGAAGTAGAGAAGCAGGAAAAAATGAAATCCTTAAATATAAGGCAAAACTAATGGGAGCAAATTGAAACCTGCATCTGTCTCCACTTTGATTACTCTGGTGACCTACAGGAAAAGTTGCCACCTTTCATTATAAAGATGCTATACCTAACCCAGAATTAGGAGGAGGAGATCTTGTGGGAACTAGAAAGGTTAGAGGCCAGGGTGTTGCCTTTACATATGCAAGATGATTCAAAGGATCAGCAGCATATGTGAGCTCCAACAGTGCCTGCACCTCACACCAACCTCAGAGTATACAAAAGGCTGAAGCCTCCCCTTCACCTTCTATATCCCACAGACATTTCTTTCGGGGCCAACTTTAAAGCAGGACTATAACAAAAGGTAATTCTAGGAAATGTCATTTCTGTTCAGCAAGGTCTGATGTGTACAAAACTATAACTAGCCTTCCAACATATATGGAGAAATAGCTAATCATGTAAACTAGCAGATGAAGACTGAAATGAACAGCACAGTTAATAATTTTTGTAGGTGTTGAGGGATGGAAAATGTCTTTGGATTGGGGCTATATAAGGACAAACATAAAAGTGATATGATATTGTATTGTATTAAGATTAATGTCTGACACAGTTTGAATGAGGAGATGGGAATGGGCTGGGGAAGAAGTTTTGTTTACATGTATAATGAGCAAGAATGCTAATATGAACAAACATGTGGACAGGAAAAATAGGACTGTGAGTAAAGGGACATAAATAGTTCAGTTTAAATAGAGTTGAAAAGCCATAAGGGAACAATAGAAAATAAACCTGGAAAGGAAATGTAAGGCAGTTTGATAACTGACTGGAATTGCCATATACAATTTAGATAATTTTCAGTAGGCAGTGGTGAGATTTGAGCAGTGGTAAAAGCAGTATCTTATGAAAATTACTCTAAAGAGTAATTTTCAATACATTTTAAAAGGCAGTAAGTATAGAAATAAAGCCTTGTGCAATATCCCAGAAATGAGGGTAGATTGCTCCAACAATAATTTCAGAGCAGATAAAACAAAATTGAGAATGAAAATGAACAGAATAATTTTTTCAAAGGTGGAAAAATAGGACTTAGGGACTAAAGCCTATCAGGATAGGAGGGAAAAAGAAATCAGAAATAAACTCCAGTGTGTGGCTGAAAGATGGTAACTTTGGAAGAAAAAAAGGAGTACTTGCTACATGACACATAAGTAATGTGAAGGTATAAGATCAGTTCTTCTGCTGTCCTGTTCCCAGCTATTTGCACTGGACAGCAGAGATACAATAAATCTGAGTCTGTAATTTCAGGCCCACTCAGCTGTTGAGAAAGTAGCCAAGTTGGTCAAGATAGAATCTCTCAAGCTATGCTCTGCAAACGATGTCATGAACCATTTTTCTTAGAAAATATCTTATGATATGCTCCAATTAGAATGAATCTCCAATAAAGTTCTTCTGGATGGTCAGTTGATTATAAAATGTATTGCCTGATTTTCAAAGATGCCGGTCTTCTTAGATAAGGAACAAATCATTTCTACTTTCTCTAACCCAAAGCATTTTGGGTAGAGCATTTTCCATGGAGTTCATATTTCATGAGCACTGTATTTTACCCTGTGACTAAAGCCAGAGGAGATGATTTGAAATTTTTTGTTTAAGTAATTTTCTTTCATATTATTAGTGTCACTAGCTTCACTTGAAAGTATAGAAATTAGATGGCTCTGCTCTTCCAAGAGAAAAAAAGGAAGAGGACAGAAAGAAAAGTAATGTATAGACAATAGTGAGAAAGAGTAGAAATAATTTTTAAACTTCATGATTGATAGTTACCTCATTATAACTTTTATTAGTGTTGTTCTTGTAATAAAAATGACAGAATTTTTGTAAAGACAAAATTTATGAAGATATTGAAACTGACTATAGGCCAAGATCAGATTCTATTGAAATGAAAGTCACCCTGTCCAATTTAAAGTTGATTAGAGTTTGAATATAAGTAAATTATTTAGGCAGCAAGAAAGCAGAAAAAAGGTAGAAAGAGTGTGAGGAAGAAATAAAGAACTATTAGAAAAAAAGATGCAATCAGTCAGAAAGACTGGGAAAAATAGTCACATAACCCCAGAATAAATGATACAAAACCTGTTCATTTGGAATTTTTAATATTTCTTATGTAGTCTGAGCTAACATTTCTCTCTAGAATATTACAGAAAAAAAAGGGAAGGTGTGTGTGTGCATGTGTACAAGTTATAATATTTGAAAGATAAGACTTAATCATATATAATTTCGATTCTTTTTCTTTTGAAAGCATGATATCAACAATAGAAGAAAAACCTGCCAATCGTCATATGTCCTTTAGAGCAAAAGACTCTTATGCTGCATCTGAATGTCCCGTCCCTCTAGTCTTCTTCATTCTGGAACAGTTTCTCAGTATTTTTTTTTATTTATATGGAAGAATTCTTCAATTTTCAAAAATTGCAGACTGGTAATTTCATGAATCAGTAATTTCCATAATTACATAGTTTCTCTATTACCAATATCTTGCATTAGGATGATACAATTGTAACATCCATGAACCAATACTTATATATTATTATTAACTACAGTCCTACTTTATTTTGATTCCCTTCCATTTTACCTGATGCTTTGTTTCTGCTGCAGCTGCTGTTGTTTTTCTAGAATCTCATCTAGGGTAACATATTACTTTTAGTCATCAATCACATTGCTTTAGACTCCTACTGCCTGTGACAGTTTCTCAGATTTCCCTTGTTTTTCATGAAATCGATAGTTTTCAGAAATATTGGTCAAATATTTTATTGAGTGTTCCTTAATGTGGATATATCTGATGTGTTTCTCATAACTATATTGTAGTTATGGTTATTTGGGAGAAAAACCACAGAAATGAAGTGTCATTATCACCACTGTTATCAAAAGGTACATAGTATCAACATGAATTCCTGCCATTGACATTCCCTTGATCACCTGGCAGAAATAGCATTTACTAGGTTTCTCCACTATAGAGTTATCCCTTTCTTTTTTTATACTGTATTCTTTTGAAAAGAATTTCCTGTATGCAGCCCACACACTTAAGAAGTGGGGAGATATGATACACCTCCTGAAGACTGTGGAGTATAAATTACCTAATGGCTTTTCTTCCTGAAAATAGTAAAAGAGAAGAAGAAAGGAAGGAAATTTTCGTAACTGTTAACAATGTAATAAATGTGGTAACAGAAACAACTCATTTAAGTGATCTATTAAAATGAGGTATATTGCTCCTTATACCTTGAAAAGCAAGCTAAGTTAATTAAAATATGGAATCTGCTTTAAATAAATTCTCAGCCACTTAAGGAAAGAAGATACATGCTCAGATGTCTAAAATACAAGGTAAGATATCAAAAATATGAAAGTAATTCAGATAAAATAATCTGGGAGTTAACAATTTGAAGTTCATTTTACTGGCATTTTGAAACATTTCAGACTTTTCACTAGTGCTGTATTATTAAGAAAAGCTCCCATTAAATTTGCAGATGACAATGCCCTTTTCCTAGAATCCTAATAAAACTGGACCAAAATTAAGAGAAAGGGGGTCATTGTACTGGCCAAGATATTAATTACCAAGAGAACAGTTTTATTCTGATATACAGTGGTAGCAGCTAGAACTATATTTGGGCCCAGGAGGGTCACAGGTAGCCCCTTATACATCTATAGCCACCTTGTCTGGTGAAGAAAACAGTCACCTCCCAATAAAAACAAAATCCACTAAGGACTAAGGTTATTACATACAGAATATGTTGTTAAAAAGTAGTGTAGTTACAAAAACACTGACTAGAACATGAGATAAAGAGTGCTTTCTAAATATAGTAGAGGACAAAAGAGTTGTAAGTTTGAAAAGTTGGTCTATCTTTGAGGCTGGATAATAAGGAATTATCAGGCATAAGGCCTCAATCCTGTTTGCTTTTGTTCTGCCTCCTATTTCAGCTATTTACTTCTCCTGAACCAATGAGATGAGGATAAGTGCTGCAGTCCATGTGTCAGAAACAACTTGGGCTCTTTTTAGACCCAAGGAAAAAACTGGCAGGGTTCCTCCCTCAGAAGCTGAGCAAATGCTGAGAACAGCTCCTGAGCCCAGAAGGCCAAAGGGAACCTCCAGAAAGAGTGTGCTGGCTTTCTCGGACAGACAAAAGGCAAATTAAAAAAGGAAAAAAGGCAAGCAGTCTTTCTTACTTTCGAGGTGGGATAAAATAGTCAAACAAAATAAATAAAATGTATAAGTCCCAAAATGAATTTTGAAAGTATCAATGAGTGTATATTGACGTGTTATTTGAATAAATGATAGATGATGATAAGTTAGATGATAAATACAATAGATTGATATAGATAGATAGATAGATAGATAGATAGATAGATGATAGATAGATAGATGATAGATAGATACAGATGATGGATGGATAGACAGATACAATAGATATATATAGGTAGATAGGTGATAGATGATAGGTAGATAAGTAGATAAATAGATAGATACAGATGATGGATGGATAGATAGGCAGACAGACAGACAGACATAGATGATAGATAGATAGATAGATGATAGATATAGATAGATAGATAGATAGATAGATAGATAGATAGATAGATAGATAGATAGATAGATGATAGATATAGATAGATAGATAGATGGGTAGACAGATGATAGATATATATAGTAAAAAATAGACAAAACTCTTGTGCAGAGGAATTCTGAATAATTTAGGCACTTTTCTATAAAGGGGTGGAGCACAACTCCCTGCTCACTAAGCGTGGGCTGTGCATAGCAATTTCATTGCACAGAGTACAGTATATAAAAGTGGAAGAAAAGAAGAACTGTACAGTGGAGAAAGCTGACAAAAGCTACCTCACCCACATTATCAAGGTCAACGTCAACAGTGACAAGCCTTGTTGATAGTATGTACCCTTGATGTAATGAGGATGTCATCTTCCCTCTGTGACCCTCCCATAACCCATACCCAATCTAACCATGAGAAAAATATCAGACAAACTCAAATTGAGGCACATTCTATGAAATACCTGACCTGTACTGCTTAAAATTATCAAGGTCACCAAAAACAAGGAAGTTGGAACAATTGTCACAGCCACAAGGAGCCTAAGGAGACATGATAACTAAAGGTCATGGGATACATTGAATGGGACTCTGGAAGACAGAAAACATATTAGGTAAAAATTAAAGGACTCTACATAAATTATGGACTTTAACAACCATGTATAGATATTGGTTCATTAATTGTTATTAATGTGCCATACAATAGAAGATGTTACTTACGGGGGAACTGGGTGTGAGGGCATGTGAATACTCTGTGTTACAGCCTTCATAACTTTCTGTCAATCTAAACTTATTATAAAAACTTGTTGAGAAAATAGGACAGTACATAGGAAAAGATGATAACCCTAAGGAAAAGAAAAGTTAGTCAATTACATTCTGCAGGAAATGGAAATCTTGCAAAAGAGTGCATTGAAAGTGCAGAAACTACACAGGAGGTAGAAGAGGGATAATAGGAATGGCAGAGGACATCAGTCTCCTCTGAGGGACATAACTGGACACGGAGCAGATTCTGCAGAGTGTTACATCCTTGTGTAATGCACATAAATAAGGACAAATGGCAGAAAGGCAAGAGAGAAAAGCAGAACTAAGACAATGACCTGGCTCTTTTTAATGCTCCTGAGCCTTGTTCTTAATGAAGAAAACTGCTGCTCAAAACCCACATTACCCATCCTTGTAGTTCTGTTACTTAGTTGTTGATGTTGAATAGGAAAGTCTGATGGGAGTGCTCATTGGACCAATGCACAATAAGATCTAGATTTGGGAGTATATTTACATTACTTGAATGGCAGCATCTGGCTTATTATGTAAAAGTTTACTAAATGAATGTCTAAACACTAACACATTTATCACAACTGCTATTCCCTTTCCCTGTAACAATCTTCCCTTTACTTGTGTATGTGTCTATGTGTGTATCTGTGTGTGTGCCCCTGTGTGTGTGTGCATGTATACACTAGATCTTTTTTATCATTCAGCTAATTGTTCAAATATGTTCTTAGAGAGGTCTTTCTTGATTTCTACATAAAACAGATTACCTATCAACCACTGCTGTCACTCTCTAGCCCTTTACCCTTTTGTATTTTCTTTTTAACACACAATATCTGAAATTATGTATTTCTTTGTTTATTGCCAACTAAGGTGTAAGCTCATTGAGGACAGGGACTTTGTATGTCATATTCACTGCCAAGTCCTCAGCATCTAGAATACTGTTAAACATGCAGAAGTCACTCAATAGCATGAAAAAACATTAATGGATAAATTAATTAGTGAGTCTGTGGCATTTTAGTAATACAATTATTTGAGAGGATAATGTGTGTAAGATTAAGTTAGACTCTATCTATACTCTGAGCATTGGACTAAAGCCTAGTCAGTAGGAGCTTTGTTCCAGCTTTCCTCTCTACCTTCCCCTCTAGATACATGAATAAGAAAACGTAGGGCTACATATTGTTTTTCCTGAATAGGAGCACTTATAATGTAACCATACTGAAAATCATTCCATACACTTGTACTGATAGGAAGGATTTTTCTTTAAAAACCAACAAAATTAAGTCTTGATTAATTCAGGCTCCTCTCTGTCAATTAATTCTAACTAGATGAAAGCAATTTCTTACAACTCTGTCCATTCCTTATTCATTGAGTTGCTCTTCCTTTATAACTTGCTTTATCCATTTAACAAAGATTACTTATGTGTCTATTATGAACAAGCACTGTTCTTCTTGCTGATTTTACAGTGATACAAAGGTGGATGCTCTTGCTTCAAATAATTAGAATATGGACCCTCTTCACTTACGTTTTGTTTTGAAAACTGCAGTCGTCATAGCTAATCACAAAATGGTGTTCAGAAATAACAACAAAATAGAACTGATAATCTGGAATGATAAGACTGAAAAAGTGCAAAACAATATATGTCAAAATATACATAAAATTAATAAACTTACAGTTATAAAAATTCATGAAGACCTAAAAGGGAGAAATACTTCAACTGACAGCCTTAAAGTGCACATTCTTTGATGCAATACAGACTTGTTTTATATGTAAAAAATGAATGGCTAGAGTTATTCTACAAGGTAGTTTGCATGCAATATGTGAATAGAATCAAGAAGTATTAAAATAATGAATTGATAAAATTTTCATAAAAGTTGCTGCATCTAATCAGAATCTGCAGTTGTGCCTCCGAGTCCATCACTTGTATTTTTCCTCGTACTTATCTGCACACCCTTCCTTTGTGGTATCATGTTGTATGATGGCTTTAGCCATCATCTATTTACTGACAACTCCCAAATGTTTATATCCCATCCCCTCAGTTCCACAGTGAAACGTATAACTACCTACCTCTCATCTCAACATAGATACATATTAAATATTTGAAACTTTACTTGTTTTAAAGAGAACCTCTGTTTCTCCTAACTGCCTTCAATAGGTGTGTTGCCTCCCACCTAGTCTATCTCAGTTAATGGCAAATCTTCTTTACACTTACTCAGACCAAACATCTTGGAGTCACTCTCAGCTCCAACCTTTCTGTCATATTTTAGGTCAGCACTTTCTAATGACTTTGTATTCAAATGTATACAGAATCAGACAATTTGTCAACACTTCCACTATGATACTGCTGTTCCAAGCCACCATCAGCTCTCTCCTTGGTTATTGACGGAGCCTGCTACCTGGTCTCATGTCTATTCCCTTGCCTTCCTTCAGTCTATTTTTAAGGCAGCAACCAAAGTGACCTTGTTTAAATGGAAGTCAGGGCATGTCACTGCTCTACTCCACACTTCAGCTGCTTCCATCTCTCTAAAGGCAAAATCCAGGTCCTTCAATAGATAAGCAGCCATATGATCACCTTTCTGATTTCATCTCCTCCTGCTTTCCCCTCATCACCCTGCTCCAGCCATGCTGACTCCATGCTGCTTGTCAAATAAGGCCAACTTGCTTCCAGTTCAGGTGCTTGCATTCCTTGTTCCCTCTGCCTTGAGCGATATTCCCCTCAGATATGTGCATGACTGTCTCATACTTCCTTTAGGTTTTCTATGCAAATGTCACCTTCAGTTAAATTGGAATTCCTCCTACCAAATCTCCTTTCCAACGTAATAGTGCGTATCACCATATTGCATATTAGATATTTAGCATGTTTAGAATATTATTATCCGACCCTTCTTACCAAGTGCCATGAGGGCAGTGATTTGCAACTGTTTTTGTTAAATGATGACTCCCTGACACCTAGAACTAGGTGTGATATGTGGTAAGGGCTCAAAATTTGTTGTACAAATTTAGTAACTGTTATCAAAATAGGAAAAAAAGTTTTTTTTAAAAAAGCATGCATAGTTTGTTTTACTTTTAAACAAAAGCTCTCCAAAATATAAAGCAGTGGACAACAAAAAAATTATACATATTGTAAATATCAGGGGCCATTGGTCCATGTAATTACCTCAATTTTCCACATCAGCATCCATGAGGATTATTAAAATACTACTAATATTCACATTGGCTTAGTGTTTTTAATTTGTAAAGCCCGTGGATTGTCTTTGCTGATATTCTAACTATTATACTACCATAAGCTGTGAAACCAAAGTAAAAAGAATAAAGCAATAATTCTTCTGACAAATAAAAAAAATGGGGGAAAGTTCTTAAGATAAAATAAAAAAGGACCAGAAGGCGCAGCATGCTGATACCAAGACCCCTTACTTATTAGAAATACATATAGATTAGTCTGCTCAGGCTGTCATAAAAAAATACCACAAACAAAATGGGTTAAACAATAGAAACATATTTCCCACAGGAAGTCCAAGATCAAGGTGCTATCAGGGCTGACTCTTCCTGAGGCCTCTTTTCCTGGCCCATAGATAGCTGGCTTCTTGCTGTCTTCATGTGGCCTTTCTTCTGCAGGCGGGCGGAGGGAAAAAGAGAGAGGTTTGGCATCTCTTCCTCTTCTTATAAAGACACCATCCTATCTGATTAGGGCCCCAACCATAATACTTTATTTCATTACCTTCTTAATCAGCTTTATTTCCAAATATACTCATCCTTTTGGGGCTTTATCATATGAATCTGGGATGAAGGGTTTACCATATGAATTTTGGAGGGATGAAATGCAGTCCATAGTATGTGCACAATCACTATTTGAATGAGCCAGGATCTTTCAAGTTGCAAGGAATTTGCACAGGATCTTTCAAGTTGCATTTACTTTACCTCAGTAAATGGAGATTTGTTATGAGATATATCTCAGGTTACAGGCTCTTGTAACCTTGTTGTCTTTTAATGTACTAAGCACGAAAATATTTATTCTTTACTTCAGGGTTTTGAGAATCTGCTCAATCAATCCCCCTTTTTATCTTTTTATTTTTTATATCTATCTATTATCTATCTATACCTGTTATCTCTCTTCCCATTTCTATGTATTTTTGCTTCTATATCTCCTGGTGATAGGCTCTATCTCTTTGTCTCATATTCAAAAGTCCCAAGAGGGAATAGGATGGGCTTGACTTGTCACAGTGAAATAGAGAGGATTCCATTATGAGAGCTTTTTTATAAGGACTTTATTTAGCTGAACAATCTACCTATTATTGTCTATCTTTTCTCCTTGAACTGTTCTCTGTCCAAAGGGTTATGATCATTTTATGGTGATAATGTACTAAAACATTATTCCAAATGAAAAGATTTCCTTTCTTAATTACTTTTCAAGACCTTCCCAACAGCAAGCTGATTCTGGCTGATAAACTATGGGTACAGTTTATCTATACTATGTACAGTTATTAAAAGGGAGTCAAAGTCTCCTAACCACATGACCATGACTACAGCCTTTTGACCCTTAACAGGCACTATGTGAGTCTAGTGTGAGAGAGACCACAGTGCTTACCAATTATTCCATTTGTACCTCTAAATTTTCAGAACCCCTGCAAAGCAACAAGACTTTGTCACCGGCCTGTGTAGAAAAGCAGAATCTGTCACTGAGTCAGTAAAGGTAAACCTATAGACAAACATGCACGGTTCTCTAGTCAACCTTTCCTTTTATGAAAACCAAGGAGGTCAAATGTTTCCTACTTGTGTGTGTGTGTGTAAGTGTGTACATACATGTTTTAACGGCTTAATGGCGGCAGCATGAGACGATGGGAATGGCATGAACAAAGAAAGGTCACTCTTGCCAACCATAAATGTCATGCACCAGTTTGTAAAGACTGATATTTGGGGGTTATTGTTATCATAACAAAGCCTTTCCTGTCCTGGTTAATTAAAAAGGAAAAGAGAATTTTAGAGAAACAAAGAAATAAAAAGCTAAAATGTATGGCTTTAGTTTAACAGTTGATCTTGGTAAATAAGGGTGAGAAAGGGATAAGGGTGAGAATACCAATATGAGTTGGAAAGGTAGTGACCCTGGTAATAAAATGGCAAAATATCAGGTAATAGTCTTACCTGTGGAGAGTCGGCACGTAAGTCATACATTAATGAACATTTTGCTCTGGGCACAGGGCTTGGCAAAAACGTTAGTGGTGTGCTTTGCTTGTTTTCAGTCACATCAAGGAGGCGTTGCAGGGAAGAGTTGAGCTCAGGAAAGGACTATAAGCTTTGTGAGCAGAAATGGAAGGAAGACAGAAATTTCAGAAATTCGGGAAGTTGGAATGTCAGAAAATCCAACTTTGAAATGCAGAGTCAAATACTAGAATGAGTAAGAGTTTGAGTAACAAATATCTAGCAAATCCTTTCAATTGTTTAAATTGTCACAGAGCAAAGATTAGAACAAAGTATGGGACCCAGTTAGTCCTTTCAGTTTACAAAATGATGTAGCTCTTTTAACTAATCGTAAAATCAAAGAACCCACCACTGAATCCAGTGAGTGAGAAAGGGTGGAAGAGGGTGATAACAAAGAGCAAGGACTCAGTCATGAAGAGAAATAGATTCAAACTTGAGCTTTTGGCATGATCACTATCATATAATGCAGATGAAACATAATACGTAGGAAACAGACACCAAGTTTTAGAGCCTGAACCAAAAGAGGTTGTATCTTAAAGAGAAATGGGACCCCCCAAAAAAAATTGTCTGAGAAAGTTGCACAGCACCCAGGAAGAGTTCATTTCCCAAAGTCAGTGTTAGATGTGACCAAGAAAGATAATAGAGAAGAAAGAGTATCAGAGAGGAACGGATTTGGAGATTATTGGCCAGTGGAGCATGTCTGAGGGTGAAAAATTTGAGCTCTGAGGTGGGCATTCCGCAATGCCTGTTCAGTGGGTTTTCAGAGTATGTTTATATGTATGTACTTCTTTCTACGTCTGGATATTTATTGTAGCTACCCCAATCTTACTGTTGCATATTGGATGTGGTGGGGTAACTGGCCTTTTAAGTTATTGATCTTGGAAAAAGGAGCAACTGTAAAGAGGAAGCAATCATAAGGTCAGTGCAGACCTCACCATATATCACCGAGACGCCACCTAGCTGGGCCGTGCACGTGAAAACACAGTTACACGCTGTCTCCCTTGAAGGAAGGTTGAATGTGTTCTATGGAAAAGGGAGTAAGAGGAAAGTAGGTGGCCAGAACTAGTCTGATTTTTTTTAGTGATTCTCAGGTCCACTGAGCTTTCTGATAGCATTTGCTCTACTTGTAGGGATAAATAAAAGGCTGATTTGTATGGTTCTGGAGCATTGGGATTCTCCAGTTCCTTTTCAAGACACAACATACATGGACTAGCTTTGGTTGACTCAGTTAATGGTGGTTTATTTTAAGAAACAGAAAAGAGAAGTGACAAAGAGTTTCAAAAGTTGTGTAAGCAACACCTTAAACTAGAAATTCATTCAGGTCACAATACTATCCCTAGGCAGTCCTCAATTCAAGGGATGCAATGTCCAACCTTACTTTCTCTTAAGTGTCACTGTACATATATACTTCACACACAAACACACACACATGTGCCCTTTTCCTGTTCCATAGCTTATTTCATTTTTTCCCCATGGAGTTGCCTAGATCTGTTATCACTGTTTCCTGACTTGCTAGCTCTTGCTTTCACAGTAAAACTCACCAAGTTCTGATTATGTTAGTTTAGCCTGTCATGATCAAATATAGAGTCATTTTGTCCAGCAGAACCTTTGTTTAAGATACCTCCTAATTTAATTCCTGGCCCAACTATCAAAATAGCTGATTTATGGTTAGTATCATATGATGCAAATATGACAATCAATTCAAATTGAACCACCAAGCCTGCTTTCCTTAGATGTGGCCTGTAGGGAAGTAAAAGGGGGAAAAAGGGAAACATTTTTAAAGAGGTTAAAAGTGAAGACCCTGAGAAGCCACTGTGTTGTAGGTATATTTTGGTATCTTGCTGATGAATTGAATAAGAAATATAAAATAAAGAAAAAAATGAAAGATGAATGATAGACTTTCTACCTGAACAAATATTGATTTGTAATTCACTTTACTGCATGGAAGAAAACAGGAGGAAAGACTGAATGGAGGAAAACCATCAGTTGGTTTGGCCATGTTAAGTACGAGAGGCCCATCAGATATACCAGTAGATCTGTTAAACCAGCAGTGGGCTGTATGTATCTAGAGATCAGAAGAGAATTTTGGGCTGAGGATGTAAATTTAAAGGTTATGATCTGCATTTATTTAGAGGCTGTGGAATAGAATTTTTGATTATTAAGATTGGAGGAAACAAGTATGTGTTACCATATATAGAGATATATGGTGATAAATGTGATAAAATTGGAGGTGATTAAATAATAGCAAGGGTAATAAAGTGCTACCTACTATTTGTATAATGCCTTGTAATTTATCAGTGAGTGGTCATAGCAATAAACTGTCTTTTATAAGAATCATGTCATAGAGATAGGGAGTTATCATCTTTTAATCTGAAGAGACTGAAATGCCAATTGTTAAAGTTACTTGCACTCAGTTATATGTGCAGACCATAGGGGATCTGCAGATAGTGTTTGAATTGTCCTCACAAACCTATATTTGCCACCTCTACATTTTACACTTTCAGAAAGATTGACATCAAGGGATGAGACAAAGAAATCTAACCTTACCAAAATTTCAAATTCTATAAACTTGAAAAAGTTTTTCCTAACAGTTTTCCACTAAGGGTAATGGAGATAACATGGGAACCCCCAAAACCCCTTCAACTGGTAGAGGGTTCCTACAAGGATGAGATGTCTGTTTATGATGATCCTTAGAAGATGTGATATTTGCTTAGATATTAAGGTAACATGCTGAGGTTATGTTCTGTTTGTTTCTAGAATTGATTCTCCACCAACACACATTGGCAGGGTTTCTTCTCTTTGCAAGAGGTCAATCCAATTCCTATAACATTTACACTGATGATACAAAGCCACAAGGCCAAATGCTGGGAAAGATGAAAACATGCTTATTAAAATTATGCATGTGCCTTCCTCCAAGAAAGAGTGAAGTCTAGGTCCCAGAGATATGCATTGAGAAAATCTTATAAGTAGAAAACTGAGTTTTCTTTGTTTTCACTTTTCTCCCCCTTGTGTTAATAAGAAAACTCCCTGACTGATAAAGGTAAAGAAGAAGGCACTATACCAAAAGGATTTTTATCTGCACTGGTGAACACAGCTGCCTACCATCCCTTACTGCTGCTTCTGGTTTATGCACCTTGGTATTGCAGTGGGAATACTTTCTTTCTTTCTCAGTTCATGTGGTCATGTATGGCTGACCTCAATTACTGATAGAAGCAGAACAGGGCCTATTCACTCAGGGCATATCATTGCTCTGTCCACACGATTAACCCATGGATGCCATATAATACAAAAAGGCCAATGGTACTCTTTCTTAGACTTTTGCTGAAATTACTAGGAAAGAGAAATTCTATCATTATTGAAATTGCTCAACTCATGTAAGCCTTGAGATGGGGCTCACAGTGTTGAGAGCTGCTTAGACAATGAAGCCAGGAGAGCAGATGGGAAGTCCACCCTGTAAAGAGATGGACCATATCAGATGGCTTTGCTTGAATCTCTGCACATTGTAATTATACAGCCTTTATTTTCCCTTTACACGTGCTTAAGTAGTTTCTATGTTACTTGCAAATGAAATATTATTTTCTAACAAATGGATACTCAACTCTAGTTAGTTATTTTTGCAGTATAGTCTCCTAGCAGGGCTAATACTTAGGTCCAACTTTTGCCTACTTTTAAAATATTAGAAATTTTTGAAAAAGATTGTCATGAAGTCTTTCACTTTAGAGGAGGGAAGGAAAAAAGAAGTTAGGGAGTTTGTTTCTGAGAAGCCCAGTCCATAGGATAGCTTTGGTTGATTTCATATTATTATAAACTGAGGGCTCAGAAATCTAACTTAAAGAAACTATTTCCACTGGTAAAACCATGTCGGGGTGTGTGTGTGTGTAAGTAGAAGTATTGAAGATTAAATGATAAAATGTGGCCAGACAATACACTTGCTTTGGAACTATTTTGGCAACTTTGGGTAATTGGGGGGAAACATAATTGGTGGTCATAAGTTGTCTTTTGGAGAGCAGGAATGGCAGGGAGAACAATGAGGAATCCTCTAGTTGTTTCCTGAGTCAAAGTCATCAAGAGGAAACCAGAATTAGAAAGGAAAACTTACAGGATATCTCAGAGTTACTGTAACTGATAGATGCTAGCAGCTTAGAGAAAGATCATGAAATTTTGACTGTTACTATTAGAGTTTTTATCTAAGTGTTTTGTATGAGGATATCATGACATTTTTTAAAATTTCCTTTTCTTTAATCCAAAAGTATAATTTTTATTTGCTCTTAGAAAATTAATTATATCCACTCTGCTGATTTTTTTTAAAAACTATTCTCTTTCTTAGAACCCTGGAATTTAAGGATTGGGAAAACCTCAGAAATTCCTCAGTTCTATTTATTTTATTCTTATTTACAAAGGTTAGTTAATAGGGTCTTTTTAGAGAGTCAGTGGTCATCAGAAATTACTCCTACAATCTTTATTTTGCTTTATTGGAAATGATTAAGTAATGAATATACTTTGTAGATTTAGACCCCTCAGAGGTTACCTTTATGGGATATCGTGTCTAAATTAATGTTATGGTAAGTTTTTACTAGATACTTATATTATCCAAGGTAATGATTTGTTTAGTTATGTATTCTAAGAGCCCTCTATATGCTGCCCTTTAGATGAGAATCACTATAAATTAACCATCCTGTAGGAATTCCCAGTACTTCTCAGTGTCAAAGGGCTTCCTTCCTGGATTTTCCTCCTTGTGACTTCCCACCGTTTCGGACTCCCTGCCTTACTTGACCCAACTATGAAGTTCATCATGTGTCCTGTTCATCTCAACTCTGATCTTACCTATAGCCAACAATACCTTAGTTACCAAATCAAAAAGTCAAGTCTAATAAAACATACATTAACACCAAAGCTTTTTTTTAAAAAGTACAGTTTAAATTTCAAAATAGACTAGAAATAATTTTAACAGTGGCCATTTGCTTTTATCCACTTTTATTATTTTTTAATGTTATTTCTATTCTTTACCACCCAAATCTTACTAGTTCTTATTAATTTGAAATGTTTACATTTGGATTTTCACAGGGATTCTAGATACATGACAATAAGAATACTCAGCATATAAGATTAATAGAAGATATGAACAACTAGATGCTACAGAAATTGATATTTTGTTCAGAAGACAAATACAAAAATCAATTATGTTTATGAGTATGTCTGATCAATCTACATACACTTTTTGACCTTTCATATTTACTAGGTTCTTCTGTGTTAAATCTTAGAGATATTAAATGGATGCATGAAAATCCATCCTACTCCAAAATAAAAATATGGAGTTACTGGCTGAAGAGATAAAAAACACTTGAACAAAATTATTTATTTCACCACTTCATAATAAATGACTACCTGGATCACTGACCTAAAAGTATGAAGTTGCACTCCAAATACTGTGAATATCATCTTACCTCTTTTAGTACTACTGAAATTCATATTTTCTGATCACTAAAATGTTATACTGGGTCATTCACCACTGAGAGCACGGCTTTGGTTCATTTATTCAACAAATGTATATTGAGTGACATAATGTATAAGATTAATTGTTCACCACCAAAGACTGTTACTAAGATGTGGATAGAAAGAAACCATTGTAAATACTAGGAAAATTTTTATGACAGAAGGGTTGTATTCAAATGTATAAAAAATTTACCAAGTAGCGCCAAGTAATAAGAAGGAAATAGAAGAGTCAATACACATTTCAACCTGCAAGAATCTTCAAAATTGGAATGCAAGAATTTGGAAAAGAGGTGAGGGAGGAAAAAATAGCTAAGGAAGCTGTTAGGGATAGATAGCCAGAGCAACTCACTCATTGGTAATCCCCATCTTCTAGTAAACAAACACTAAATAGTCCCCGATATTCCTTTTCCCTTGTTTTCAGAGCACCCTGTCATGGAATCTATCATCTTATGTCAGGTAGACATCTCCTGCACAGACTAGTTATACTGCAATTTTCTGACAGTCTTTTACCCCGTATTCCCACCTAATTCCTTTTTACATCACTGCTTTCATGTGAGTGTAAATGTGTCACCCTTTACAACGATGTTTTCCATTTCAACCAAGACCTTCTAGAGACCATGACTTAATCTGAATGAGCAGTTTCAGTGGGAGGAAGTTTAAGTATCATTCCAGAGAAGTGAAAGAGACGTTTGATCAGGAGAACCTTATAAAATTCCTCAAACCACATAGAATGATCATCTATCTGGTCTTTATCAGTTGAGAACTAACCTGTTTAAAGCCTTTTACTCTAAGACAGCATCTGGAGTACAAATATGGAAATTCTACAGTAGTTTCAAACATTAAGGTAAGATAATAAAACTCATTATTCCCCACAAGCTAACAGACGATAAGCAAAAATGTTAACATTAATTATATAAATGGGCAAGATCACAGAGGTGGTTGGGGTAGACATGTAAGAGGATCCCAGCTTTCATGACACCAAACATGCTTCCCATGTATTCCCAAAAGATTTCCACAAACTCATGACCCTCTTTGTCATCATGGTCCATAAATTTACATTTTCTATGCCAAAATATTTTCTGTGTATTACTGACAGGATAAGTGGTAATTTTGACCTTGGTTTATCTTTTCAAAAGCACTGTGCTATAGGAGATCAGAATGTATCACACCAGTTTATAACACTTTGGCATAAAATTATTTAGAGCAAAAGACAATTGAGAAGGAGCAGATGCCAAAAAAAACGTTGCTGTCCATTCCAGCCCACCTTCAACTTGCATAAAAGTAGGCTTAGACCCTGGGGAATTGTACCAGCCTGGAGAAGGCACCAAGAGGAGTCTGCATAAAAAGCCTACTAAAATAACCCTATGGTCCGTTAGTTTTTTTTTTTTTTCATATAGTTATCTTCCCACAATTTGCCTGTCTTGGCAGTTGTAGATAAAATTGCAATATTTCCAGAATCTCTCACCTGGCTTTAGTGCATCTCCATATCAATAGGTGTTCCCAAGGAGTGGAGAGAAGTAGTCATCTCCATATCAGTAGGTGATTACAAGGAGGAGTGAGGGGATATTTGGACCAGAGAGGTTGGGTGGGGTCCCTTTTTGCAACTGGGTAGCAAGAGACACAGGCGAGCAGAAATGGACAACTGCTTGTAAGCAATAAACGGCTTTCTCCCACTTCATATCTCCCTTTGACTGATTTTGGTTTCAAAGTTATTTTGCCCCAGGATTTTCCCTGGAGAGTTACAGAAGTCTAAAACCTTTTTCTATTTTCTTGTCATTTCTCTACAAATACATTTTGCTTCTTAAGATGTCATATAAACTCAAGTACCAAACACCTCAGTGAGTTAATTATTGAGTTTCTCCCATGTGTATGTTCTCTGTACATGTTAATAGATTCCTTGTTTTTCTCTTGTTAATCTGTCTTGTCAGATTAATTTGCAAGGCCCCATCAGAACATAGGAGAGTACAGAAAAAAGGTTTGTTTCCTCCCAGACCACAAAATACAGAGTTTAAATAATATCACAGTGATTAGCTAATCTTATGTAACTCTGGGGGACAAAATCCTGGGGCAAAATACCTTTGAAACTGACATCAGTCAAAGGGAAAAATAAAGTTTAAGAAACCTGTTTATTTCTTACAAGCAGTCATCCCATTTCTCTCTTGACCAGACTGCAGCAGAAGAGTGAGCCTCACCCAACCTCTCTGGCCCAGATTAATGCAGGCTTGTCCATGTAATTACCTATTGATATGGAGATGGCTACTTCTCTCCACCCCTTGGAAACACCTATTGATATGTAAATGTACTAAAGCCAGGAGAGAGATTCTGGAAATACTGCAATTTTACCAACACCTTATTAAGAGAAAAATCTTACCCAGATTATCAAAATCACTTGTCTAAAGTGAAATTCTAATCTCTTTCATAAAACTGGTCTAAGATATCATTTGGAAATATTTTGCAAGTATAATTAAATATAGTCACTCTTTATACTTGGAAGTATTACATTTGGATTTTTTTTAAAAAGATCTGTGATGGTTGAAATGGTTTCTATGTTAAGGAATAAAAGTGAATGGAAAATAATTTTGTTTCCAACAACATTTTGTGGAGATATGCTAATAAGTGGTTAAGATATAGGATTAATCATAGATTTTGATCCTTAATTTTTTATTTTATTTAATAGTTTTACTGGTTTATCTGGTCAATCCCTGAGATCTCTTATACACAATCTCACTTCTGGCTAATTTTTACTGCTTTTTCTTCATCCTCCATCTTTTCTTTTACTTAATTAACCTATGTATCCCTTCTTATATGAAACATGTTTTTTCTTGCTTCATCTAACTGAAGTATTTTCTTCATAGGCACACTATTATTCCTGAAACTTCTTTCCCTCCTTCTTCATTCACATTTTGTAATTATTTAAAAATTTAAACATATGTGTATACATATAAAATATAAATAAAATACAGCCTCGACTAGAAATTAATAGTGATATTTACTCATTTTTTTTCTTTTGATAATTTAAAATCAAAATGATGACTCTTTGTTTTATGGAAACTTAAGTCTTAAATGATTGCCTTTGCACCTGATCTTTAATACAAATTTTGTGGTTTCACTGATCTATTTTCCAAAAGAAAGATTGTTCATATATATTTTTCAGACTAAGTGCTCCATTGGAAACTAGGAAAAGAAGGAATTTACTTTTTTCCTTTTTTCAGTAAGCTTAGTTGCACTTTCAGAGACATTTTTAAAGGTGGTATTAGGCTATCCTCTTGCCAATTACAAATTTTACTTCAATCATAAATGTTCAACTGCTCTTGAATTTAGAAATAATATTTTCAGCATATGTGTCTTTGAATGCAGTTTTCAGTAATTCAAGTAGGTTTTTCATTTCTGTAAATCAAAACATCTTTATGGAGTACCTTCTGAATGTCAATTTCTACTAAATCTCAGGGGTTCAAATATGTATAAAGATGATGTCTTTACTCAAGTATCTCCTAGATTGTATTTGCATATTTAAGTTTTCTTTTGAGCTCTGGGGAAAAATATGCTCTCAAAATTTAAGATTTATGCTGAAAATTGAGTAGTTTTTTTATGGTGTCTGATTGGATAGTGCTATTTCTTTTTCAAACAAATGATTTCTGCTTACCTATGAAAATGAAGAGGCAAAGTTCTTATAATAGTTTAATCTTTTTAACAATGGAGAAAAACAGTCATCTGTAGATAGCAACAAGTCAGGCTACATTCAATCATTTCATACTATCTTTTCATGGCTCCATCTAGAGGTTAAATTTATCTAAATAAAAAAATAATATAAAGGGTTTTATGGGAATAATATTTGAAATCTTTAATCACAGTTAGGTATGTTCAATAGAATTTTCTCCTGAGCAAAACAGCAGATATCATTTATAATTAATAGTAATTACCAGATAAATATTAGCTCTAGTTTTAGTAAATGGAGTTTGAGCTTTCAATACTTCATCACTGACATCAAACAGCAGAGCCCCATTATAAGCATTATTTTTCCTAATCACTGTTATTCTGAGAGGGTATGTGTCTGAACATTTGCATAACAATAAACGTATGTGTCAGGACTGCAAAACTATAAAAATAAGGCTAACATTTAGAACAAAATTAAGTGATGAAGCACATCCATAGTCCCAAAATACAAGTGGAACAAACAACCAACAATAAAAGACCTGTGTGGTATTAGCAGTTGTGTAGAAGTAAGCAGAAGTTAAAATAAAAAAAGAGAGAGAGAGAGAGACAATTTGGCATTCCCTTTGGATAGCTTAATGGAGCAAGGTGAGAACCGCTGAAGGCAATGGGAAATGGTTTCAAGCTTCCAATGAATGCTGGAATGGACATTTCTGAAATCAAGCTAAATGGTGCTGGAGTATTTTGAGATCTCTGAACTCTTGAAATGACCCATTAAAGTTTCCTTTCAGGACAAAACTCCCAAATTATGAGAAACTTTTGGAATCTACTTGTAGTGGATCTTTACCCATATGCGATATTGTAATATCATGACTTGGCCATTCGGAAATATTGGTTCACTAAATAATGTAATCCTTCCAGATATTTAAACATTTCATCATGTAATATTTAAAAATTGCATTCTTTATATACCACTAATGTCAACACAAATTATTTAATGTTGGGAAACTTTCAAGATTATGACTGCCGATACTAAGTTTTCTTAAATTTTAATGTTTTTAAAGTGCAATTATTTTTATGGGTAACAAATACAATCAGTTGCATTTTTTTCCTTGAAATTATAGGCTGACTTTCATTTTTCAAAAATATTTTTCACATATCCTAGTCTGAATAACCATGATTTATCTGTCATTGTTTTCAAGTAAAAATGGTATTCTATTAAAAAGTAACTTAGTTTAGCTTTCGAATCACACAATGGCACAAGACAAATACCTTTCCTCAAGACACTATTATTCTTTGGTATGTAAAAAAGGTACTTTATACATATTGCTCGTTTTACCACATTGACTATTAAAAGATATGTCCTCATCAGTTGACATTTAATAAAATCAATATATATTTTTGCTTCACCAAAACATTCTTAAGCAAAAACTGGTTTGGGTTGTTTTCCTGTAAATGTATGGCAATGAAGGATACAATGATTAGTAGTTCTGTTTGGTGTCACTGCCTTAATTGTTGCTAAAATACCCACCCTTTTAATACCCCAATCCCATTGCTTTTGCATCATTAGTACAAATGTTAACACAGTTATTATTAGATAAATCAAGAGATATTTCAAATATGTGTATGTATTTCAGCACTACTTGTGTTTGTTGCAAAGCATTCACATAAAAGGAATCTTCTAAAGCTAGTTAGTGCTGATACTAGAAGAATGTAATAACAAAGTAGATTGACTGTAATGAAATTTTAAAATAAATTTCAAGAAGTTAAGAAAATGATAGAAAATTGAAAGAATAAGATGTATTAGTATTTGATAAACTTAAAATGAGGTCATGGGAAGAAAGATTTATTTGAAAGAATATTGAAAGAATTTAGGAATGTTTTAAAAACTAAAAAGAAATTACTCCAGAAGTGAAGATTGTGTGGAACCCAAAAGTGAATAAACAACATAAATACATGCTTATGACAAATAGATGCAAAGGAAGAAAATTTTCAAAATGAATTAAAATGTAAAAATTATTTGAGTAACATAAACAAAGAAAATCCAATTTATATTTAATAATAATCTAGGAAGAAGAGAACAAAAATAATAGATGTTTACTACATTAACAGTAATTTATAATTCAAAAAGTTTGCTGAAATAAATATGAAAAATAGTTTTAATCTATTAATTGGACAGACACATTGCATATCTGGAAAACATCAATCCTGAATGGCCAACATACAACACAAGTTATAATAAAATCATTAAACTTTAAATATATAAAAGACAAAATTGTTTGGCCATCCAGGCCCCCGAAAGCCAAGGAACAATTTTTATAAAGCAGAAATTACATAAAGTGTAAGAAAAAAATAGAGAGATGCAGACTAATAATAGGAGACTGTAATACATCTCTCTAAAACCAAAACAGAGGGAGTGGACAAAATATTAGAAAGAATATAAAAAAATTAAAGAACTGTAGTGTAGCAGAATATGCTACCCAAAATATGTCACTTTGACATAAAGATTATTTTGAGCTGAAGGCAACAGGGAAGAAAGTAGAGATACAAGAAAAACTCTGTTCTCTCCCTATTTGCCTAAAACAGGACTAAATTTTCCAGGGTGTTCCCCCACTCTCCTCTCTACTAGGAAAGACAAATGTTAATCACTGCTACAACTTTAGATCTTTATTAGGCCAATAATATTTATATACACAAAACAGTGAACCCCAGTTCTAGAAATTAAACCTTCTTTTCCAAATGTACATGGAAAATTCATCAGAAAAAAAAAAATTACCGAACGACCATATCTTAGGCTACAAGGTATATCTCAAATTTCAAGAGTAGAAAACATTCAAATAGTGTCCAATCATCAGTGTAATGATGCCAGAAATCATTTTGAAACAAGACTTTTCCAACTGTAAATTTAAAAATACACATTCTATTAAAAAATTTGTTAAGAATACATGAAAAATTTGAAATGTATTGATATTACTAATAATTTAAATATGACATAAAAACAATGAGGTAGAGCAAAAGTGCCCAGTAGAGGAAAATTCTGAGCTTTAAAACCAAATAAAAATGAATGAATGAAACACAACTGAAAAGTCAGAGAGGAATAAAATAATTCACAAAAATAAAGTACAAGAAATAACACAATAAAGGGATAAAGTATTGAGGTAGAAAACAGAAAATAGAAGAAATAAATCCAGATACTGACTGCTGCTTGGGGTAGGGGGAGGAGACAAACTAGAAAAACTCATAGACAAGTGAATTCAACAAAAAAAATGACAAATACACAGAATCAGAAATGATAAGTGTAGTATTCAAAATTATGGAAACTAAAAACCACAATAACAAAAATGTAAGAAGCTACTTTGAACAAATCTACCCAAATAAAATCTAAGTCCTAGATGAAACAGTTAAAAAAATCACAGGCTATAAAAGTCATTGAATTAGAGACAGAAAGATCACAAAGGCTACAAATAAAATAATGAACTCTCCAACACACCCCACACAAATAAAGAGCGAAAGTGTAAGTCGTAGATGTTTTCACAAGGAATTTCTAAAACACCTTTAAAGACCAGTGTTTCCAGGGCTACTTAAACCATTCTCAAACACAGAAACATTAGGAAAACATCCACAATTTCATTATGAAGCAAATATAACAATGATTCATAAACCAGGAAAAAAATCACATCCTGGAAAGAAAACAATATACTGATCTCACTGTTAAATATCAATACAAAAATTTGCTTAATTAAGTTATTAGTAAAAAGAATTGATATTACATTAAAAATCATATAGCATTCTTCCAGTTTTTATAGGGTGTTCAATGTTAGGAAATCTATTCACATAATTCATCATTTACATCATATAATATGTAAAAAGAAAAAAATGATCCTCTTGATAGATACCAGAAATATGTATGACAAAATTCAGCATCTGCGCACCTTGGTGATTATGTTATCTCCCCTGCCAGGTAAGTATCGCATCTGTGCACCTTAACAGCACTCAATAAAACAGTTCAACCCAAAAGCTATCCTCTTTCTTAATAGAGAAATACCAGATTCTTTCTCATTAAAATTAAGAACAAGGCTGGACATCCCCTATCTTCAGCAAATGTAAATAGGCTAGTGAAGGCAGTTAGAGACATAAGAATTCGAAGGAAAGAGTAAAATGACCTCGATTTATAGATAATATTATGTATCTGATAACTTCTTGAAGGAAGGAAGGAAAATCTATCCTGAAAACAAAGTGATTTTGGAAAGTAATTGTTTCAGAAAACAGCATAAAAAAATGAATAGCCAAAGAAAAACCAGTTATAAGAGAAGCATCTATTTACTACAGGAACAAACAAAAAAAGAAAAATATCTAGGTTAAAATGAGACATGTAAATCCGGATGCTATAAACTATAAAACAGTTCTGAATGAAGCATAAACCCAAAGACATGCTGTGTTCTTACTTAGGGAGGGTCAGCATTATAAAGATACTACTTCTGCTGAAATTAATTTATAAATTTAGCACAATTCCTCCAATGGATGGTATTATCACAATTACATTATTGTAATGCACACCAGTAACAAAGTGAAGAATACACCATGATAATTCTGAGTGATCTCTAGGATTTATTTTTGAATGAAATATTGAGGTGGAGAAATACGTCATAATATGACACGTTACTTAAGAAGCTAGAGATGAGTATCAATCTATACATATCAAATTGTACTGTTAAAATGATTATATAAACCATATTCTTAAGTGCTTTGTAGGTAGAGAGAATAAGAGGAATAGGATGTACTTTATATTCCTTTGTTATACATATTTTTTTAATCATTCAAGTAACTTAATTATACAACTATGTGGAATTTAATAAGCAGAGCTTAAATATTTAAAGAAATCTAAAACCAATAATTCTAATTTCATATTGAATATAAAGTGTAATTATATTGATGGGATTTTGTTCTCCAAGTGATTTTTAAATAAATTAATTTGTTTCTATACCCCAAGAATTGTAAAAAAGAAAAAAAACTGAATGATATGGTTTACTAGTCCTATTACTAGTAGTAAGGTTGGCACATTTTTCCTGAGATGGTCATGTTAAATTAGAAGTTAAAATAAATGAATAATTTAATTTCGTTAAGAATTGAAATGAGTACTGAACTAACGACCTATTTTAATTTTTTTTTAAATGTAGTTTCTAACTCTGTCCGCTGAAAAAACATAGAAACACTGATCAACCTCACAGTATATTATACTATATAAATACAATTTCCTGCTGTGAAGAACCAGAGCTCTAAGTCTGAGGAAATAAAAACAAAGAAAGCACAGAATATTTTGTCATAGCACAAAGAAAAGAAACTAGCAGAGGCAGCCTGGGACTCAGAGACCTCAAGGACTCAGGAACCAACTTTAAGAGGCTCTGAGTAGTGAAGGCAATCTCTAAGTATCAGTTAGGATAATAACATCAATGGATCAAAACCAACAAATTTTGTTTAAATTTGTTAATTTCATAACAATTTGAAAACTAAAATAAATTCCTCTGTAAATTTGGAGAATGATAGCAAAGCTATTAATCATTTCAAAAAATTTTAAATAAAGGGAAAAGCAAGGCACTTTTCCTGCCTTTCCTACATTTAGGAAAATGTTTGATGGCAATAATTTTCCTTATAGAAATTTTTAGGTTAACAAAGAAGGGAGAGATATAGAATTTCAAATTCTGGAACACTTAATAAACAAATGGAGCAAGCAAAGAGTCATAAACAGTTTGTAAGAGTACAAAGAGACAATACCTTGTATGCCTTCTGTGGAAGAAGTAATGGTAGAAATTGTTTGCAAACCATATATCTGATAAGAGACTAGTATCTAGAGTATTAAAACACTCTTAAAAAGACAGCATATTAAAAAGAGGCAAATATTTTGATGAAGATGCTCAATAACATTAGTCATTAGGTAAATGGAAATGAAGCCCATGAGATACTTCAGACCTCCATAAATGGTTATAATAAGAACAACAGCAACAAAAATAAATTTAAGCATTGGAACCCTCCTACATTGCTGGTAGGAATATAAAATAGTGCAGCCACTTTGAAAAACAGTGAAGTTTAACAGAATTCCCATGACTAAGTAATTCTCCTAGGTGTAGAGCCAGGAGAGTCAAAAACTTGTCCACACAAAAAAACTTGTATATAAATGTTCATAGCAGTGTTATTGGTAATAATCCCAAAGTGACAAAACTCCAAGTGCCCATCAACTGAAGGATGATGAGAGACAATGTGTTATTACCGTACAGTAGGATATCATTTAGCTACAAATAAAGAACGCATTGATACATGCTAAGACATGGCTCAACCTTGAAAATGTGCTAAGTGAAAGAAGCCAGTCACTAAAGCCCATATATTGATTCCTTTAGTAAATCAGTGTAGGTCTAGGTCTAATTTATGGGGTCTAGTAAAATGTTTCTTTTCAATAGATGAAGGGGAAGATCAAATTAAGGATGTGTTCTTCTGTCCCTGTAGATGATCTTAAATTAGCTTGAGTGCTATGGAAAGAAGCTCTCATATCATATCCCTCAAAGGACTGAACAGTCTTAAACAATGCTTTTAAAACTATTTAGGTTTAGCTACTGGCTTCAGACATGTTGGAAAGTAAATGAATAAGAAATCTAATTTTTTAATATTAAAATATGTGAGTCTGTATTAAACAGCATTTGGCTGTTTAAGACTTAAGAAGTTATTTGGGTTCCCAAATGTCTATAGGCAAAGACATGCTAGGAAACCCGTGTTACTCCCCAAAGCAAACTTTTCCATTCTTTCCTTTACCAAATGGGATTATTTTGGTTATGCATCCTCATTTCATTATTGTATGAAGGACAGAAAATTAATTGTTTTAAATTTCAAATATCTTCATTTTGTAATCATATCATTTTGTAATAAATAAAAATATTGAATTACAGTAATGTACACTTGAAACTAATAGGATATTGCATTTCATTTTTATTTCAGTGTAAGAAAATTCTTCAGACCCAACAGAGTTTAATATAGACTTACTGTAAAGACCACTGCACAACACTCAAATCCTGGGCTTTTTTCTTTTTTAATTGGGCAAGATTGATATATAACAATATATGTTTCAGGTGCACAACACTACAATTTGGCATCTGTGTACATTGCAAAGTGGCCACCACCAAGTCTAGTTACCATCCATCACCATAAAATTGACCCCTTACACCCATTTCATCCAACCCCATGCCACTTCTCTCTAAACCATCAATCTGCTCTCTGTATCTGTTTTTGTTTTGTGGTTTTTGTTCATTTGTTTTGTTTTTTAGATTCCAAATATGAGTGAAATATGTTTTTGTCCTTCTCCACCTGACTTATTTCACCTAGCAGAAAGCCTGAATGTTGTCATCAATGAACATTGGCAAGATTTCCTTTTTTTTTTATAGCTGAGCAATATGTATATTCCACATCCTTTTTATCTATTCATCCATCAGTGGACACTTATGTTGTTTCTGTATCTTGGCTGTTGTAGATAATATTGCAATGACATGGGGGTACATATATCTTTTTGAATCAGTGTTTTCATCGTCTTCAGAAAATAGCTGGAATAGCAGGAACGTATGGTAGATCTATTCTTAATTTTTTGAGGAATCTCCATACTGTTTTGCATAGTGGCTGCACCAATTTACGTTCTACTAATATGAGGATTCCCTTTTCCCTATGTCCTCTCCAACAGTTATTTCTTGTCTTTTTGAGAATAGCCATTCTGACTAGTGTGAGGTGATATCTCACTGTGGTTTTGGTTTGCATTTACCTAATAATTAGTGATGCTGAATATATTTTCTCATACCTATTGGCCATCTGTATGTCTTCTTTGGAAAAATGTCTATACAGATCATATGCCCATTTTTTAAGCAGGCTGTCTGTTTTTATTAATATTATTATTGAACTGTGTGAGTTCTTTATATATTTTGGCTATTAACCCCCCTTGTTGGATATATGATTTCCAAATATCTTCTACCATTCAGTAGGTTGCTTTTTTGTATTGATGATGATTTCTTTTGCTGTGCAGGAGCACATTAGTTTTATGCAGTCCCATTTGCTTATGTTTGCTTTTGTTTTCCTGGCCTTTAGAGTCAGTTCAGAAACAAAATACTGAGACTGATGTCAAGGAGCTTACTGCCTATGTTCTCTTCCAAGAATTTTGTTTCAAGTCTTACACTCAAATCTTTAATCCATTTTGAGTTACCTTTTCTGTATGCTGTAAGATAGTGGTCTAGTTTCCCTCTTTTGCATGTGACTACCCACTTTCCCAACACCATTTATTGAAGTGACTGTCTTTCCTTTGTGGTATGTAATTATCATCTTTGTCATAATGAATTTTCCATGTGTGTGTGTGTGTGTGCTTTCAATTCTGTTCCACTGATCTGTGTGTTTTTATGCCAAAACCATACTGTGTTGATTACTATAATAACTTTATAGTATAGTTTGAAATCAAGAAGCATAATACCTACAGTTTTGTTCTCTCAAGATTGCTTTGTCTGTTTGGGGTCTTTTGTTGTTCCATAAAAATTTTAGAATTATTTGTTGTACTTCTGTGAAAAATGCCATTAGAATTTTGATAGGGATTGCTTTGAATCTTAGATTGCTTTGGGTAGTAGACACACTGAAAAAATATTAATTCTTTCAATCCATGAGCATGGAATATCTTTCCATTTATTTTTCTTCTTCAGTTACTTTCATCAGTGTCTTATAGTCTTCAGTGCATAGGTCTTTCATTTCCTTGGTTAAATTTATTTCTAGGTACTTTATTCTTTTTATGCAATTTTAAATGGATTGCTTTCTTAATTTCTTTTTCTAATAGTTCATTATTAATGTATAGAAATGCCACAGATTTCTATACATGTATTTTGTATCCTGCAATTTTACTGAACTTATTAGTTCTACTAGTTTTTTTTTTTCTGGAGGAGTCCTTAGGGTCTTATAAATAGTATCATGTTATCTACACATAGTGACAGTTTTAATTTTTCTATTCCAATTTGGATGTCATTTATTTCTTTTTCTTGTCTTTTTGCTGTAGCTAGGACTTCCAATACTGTATTAAGTTAAAGTGTTAAGAATGGGCATGTCTTGTTCCTCACTTTAGAGGAAATGCTCTCAGATTTTCACCACTGAGTATAATATTAGCTGTGGGTTTGTCATATATGGCTTTTGTTATGTTATGTTTCTTCTATGTCCACTTTGTTGAGAGTTTTTAATCACAAATGCATGTTGAATTTTGTCACATGCTTTTTCTGCATCTTTTCAGACAATCAGATGATTTTTATCCTTCATTTTGTTAGCATTGAACCATCCTTCCATCCCTGGAATAAATCCCACTTGAACATAGTGTTTGATCCTTTTAATATATTGTTGAATTTGTTTTGCTAATACAGTGTTGAGAAATTTTTGATTTTTGGTCATCAATGTATTATCCTAAAATTCTCCTTTTTTTTTGTGGTGTCCTTGTCTTCTACAAAGATAATGCTGGCCTCTTAAAATGAATTTGGAAGGATTCCCTTGTCTTCAGTTTCTTGCAAGAGTTAAAGAAAGGTAAGTATAAAACCTTGAGTGTTTGTAGAATTCATCAGTGAAACCATCTAGTCCTGGAGTTTTGTTTGTTGGGTAGTTTTCAGTTACAGATTCAATCTCCTTAGTATAAATCAGTCTATTCAGATTCTACTTCATAATTCAGTCTTGGAAGGTTGTGTGTTTCTAGAATTTATCCATTTCCTCTATGTGTCAGATTTGTTGGCTTACAATTGTTCATAGTAGTTTCTCCTAATCTTATTTGTATGGTATTAGTTGTAACTTTACTTTTTTTCTGATATTATTTATTTGAGCTTCCTCTTTCTCTTTGTGAGCCTTGCTAAAGGTTTGTTTGTCTTTTCAAAGAACCAGCTCTTAGCTTCATTAATCTTTCCTATTGTCCTTTTAGTCTCTATTTCACTTATTTCTGCTCTGATCTTTGTTATTTCCTTCTTTCTACTCACTTTGAGCTTTATTTGTTCTTTTATTTTTAGTTCCTTAATGTGTAAGATTATTTATTTGATTTTTTTTGTCTCTTGAGGTCTTGTATTTCTATGAACTTTCATCTGAGAACCATTTTTTGCTGCATACCATAGATTTTAGTATGTTGTATTTATGTTTCCTTTGTGTCTAGGTATTATTTTTATTTCTCTTTTGATTTACTTGAGGACCAAAGGTCATTCAGAAGCTCATTGTTTAATCTCCACATTTTTTTTAGTTTTTTTCAGTTTTCTTCTTTTAATTGATTTCCAGTTTCATACCATTATGGTTGGAAAAGATTCTTAATATTGATTTCACTCTTTTAAAATTTATTGACACTTGTGAACATGTGATCTATCCTGGAGAATGTTCCTTGTACACTTGAAAAGAATGTGTACTCTGCTGCTATTGGATAAAATGTTCTGCATGTATCTATTAAGTCCATCTGGTGTAATATGTCATTTAAGGCCAATGTTTCCTTACTGGTTTTCTGTCTGAATGATCTATCTAGTGATGTAAGTGGGGGTGTTAAAGTCCTCAAGTATTATTGTATTGCTGTCATTTTCTACTCTTGGGTCCATTAGTATTTGCTGTATACATTTTGGTGCTCCTGTATAGATTACAGTATACTGACCCCTTTGTCATTATGTAATGCTTTTCTTTGTCTTTTATTACAGTGTTTTAAAAGTCTGTTTTGTCTGATATGAGTATTGCTACACCAGCTTTCTTTTATTTCTTTTGCCAAAAGAAAGCTTTCTTTTGTTTCTTTTGCATGGAATATCTTTCTCTATCCCCTCACTTTCAGTCTGTGTGTTTCTTTACCTCTGAAGAGAATCTCTGGTAGACATCACATAGATAGTTTTTTATCCATTCAGCCATTTCAGGTCTTTTGAATGGAGAATTTACTCCATTTATGTTCAAGTTATTGATAGTTATGTTCTTATTGCCATTTTATTCATGTATCTTTTATGTTTATCTTCTCTAGTGAGATTTTATTTTTGTATATTTTGTGTCATTAACTAGTGCCATTATATTTTTCAGATTTAAGAAGTCCTTTTAACATTTCTTGTGAGCCTGATTTAGTGGTCATGAAGCCCTTCAGTTTTTGCTTATCTGGAAAACTCTTAATCTCCCCTTAAATTCTGAATGGTAATCTTGCTAGATGGAAAATTCTGGGTTAGGATTTTTTTCCTTTCAGCAATTTGAGTATGTGATGGCCTGCAAGTTTTCTGCTGAAAAATCCTGCTGATAGCCTATGGAGTTTCCTTTGTATGTAACAAGTTATTCTTTTTTTGCTGCTTTTAAGGTTCTCTCTTTAACTTTTGCCACTTTAATTATAATGTGTCTTGGTATAGATCTCTTTGAGTTCATCTTACTTGGAATACTCTGAGATTCCTGCAGGTCTGTTTCCTTTTCCAGATTAGAGATATTTTCAGCAATTATTTCTTCAAATAAGTTTTCCTCTCTAGTATTTTTATTTCCCTTTTTATTAGTTCTATTTTCCTCTCTGTTCATCTTCTGGGATCCCATAATGTGGCTGTTATTCTGCTTAATGTTGTCTCAAAGTCCCCTTAAAGTATCTTCACTTTTTAAAACTCTTTTTTCTTTTTCTTCTCTGTCTAGGTGAGTTCTATTGTTTTGTTTCCCAGCTTGCTGATCTGTTTTGCTTTATCCAGTCTGCTATTGAAGCCCTCTGTTGTATTTTCAGTTCAGCTGTTGTATTCTTGAGCTCTATAATTTCTGTTTGGTACTTTCTTGTGTTTTCTCTTTCTTTGTTGAATTTATCACTGTGTTCATCCATTATTCTCCTGAGTATGGTAAGCATCTTCATGACCACTACTCTGAATTCTTTATTGTATAGATTGCTTATCTTTGTTTCATTAAGGACTTTTTCTGAGGTTTTGTCTTGTTCTTTCATTTGGGCCATATCCTTCTTTCTCCTCCTCATTTTGCCTGACCCTCTGTGTTTGCTTCTAGGTATCAGCAGTATTGAAGGAGTGGCTTATGTAGGAAATGTCCTGTGGGGGCTCAGAAGCGCTTTGCCCACTGGTCACCAGAGCCATGTATTCAAGGGGGCATCTCCTGTGTGGGCTTCACATGCTTGCATAATGCAGCACTATGGCTACAGTGGGGTGGGGGTGGGTGTGCCAGGCTCTCACCCATCCTGGCTGCGGTGTGGGGGTGGATGGGGCCCTCAGCAGAGCATGCCTTCTGTTGCTAACAGGTTAGAAAGAGAGTTCCAAAATGGAGCCAATAGTTCTGGCATTAGCAGGTTAGAATGAGATAACAAAGATCATGCTTACAAGTGTCTGTTTGTAGAGAGAGGCCAAAATTTCCTGCTTCTCTGGCAGATGCTTTAATATTAGTAAATGAGTCTCTTTCACATTTAGTCTAGGCACATTTCAAATGTGTTTTTGTATTTGGTGTTGGAGACAAGTGAGCATGTACACAAGTCCTTTAAGGATGGGTTCTCCATTCCCTATAGTTCTATATTTTTCCTGTACATGATCCCTGTTGGTTTTCAAAGCCAGGCATTTTAGGGACTTGTCTCTGTTGTACAAAACAGAGTTGGGGTACCTGATGTGGAGCACAGATCCCTTACTTCTCAGGGAAAAATCCTCCTGATTGTGGATTTCTATGTCTGGGGTCTTTTTGTTTTGTTTTGTTCTGTTCTGGTGAAACCATGTGTCGCTTCTTCTACCTATTTCAATGTTGCCCTTTTATCTTTCAGTGTGGGGGCTCTGTTCATTCAGTTTTCATGTTTTCTCAGAGGAAATTATTGCACATCTAGTTGTGAATTTGCTGTATCTATGGAAGTAGGTGAATTCAGGATCTTCTTATGCTGCCATCTTGAACTCCTGTCCTCCCAGAGATCCTTGGCTTTGAGCTGGAAGGGATTGAGTTTGTGTCTCTTGGGATGGGGTCAACTGTGCTGTGTTTAGGGGAATCAAAGGAGCAAGTGAAATGTTTGATGTCCAGAATGGTGGACTGTGCCAATGACAGCCAGTGCTCCCTAAATTCTCTGTTTCCCTGCATTTTCCAATCTCATTGATGTTAGGCTGGGTTGCTGAGAATTTTCCTGAAAAATGGACTACAAGCAGATATGATGAGTATCACTTCAGAGAGATGGCAACTGGAAGCTTGTATTTTGTGTTTTCTTCAATTTTCTATTCCCTTGAGGTTGCAGCATGAGGACACATGTTCCAGAAAGTAGGTGAAAGTAAAATGGCTCTTACTGCCCATACATAACATGTGAGTGAGAAATAATGCTTTATTTCCTTAACATATTGAATTGCTAGCTAGATTATCTTACTGTAACTAATCCATTGACTTCCAGTAACTCACTTAACTTTGTTAAGTTTATAATTTCCTCATGTAAAAAATTGGGATGATGATTGTACTTAAGTCATGCAGCTGCTTCAAAGGTGAAATAAATAAGTCTGTTAATGAGCTTAGCCTAGGTCCCAGAACAAATTAAGCAACTAGTTAATATTAGCTATTATTATTATTATTACATTTTTATTTCCTTAGCAAATTATATAATACAACCTGCACACATTAAGAAATATACATGAATGAGGCATAATGTTGAATAAAATGGAATAGTAAAAAAGAATTTGGAATTTGAGGAGAATTGAAAATAACTGAGAGGTATAATTTGATTTTAAAAAGTGAGTACACAAAAGAAAATTTCCAAATATTGCAGAGTTCAGATGAAGTTTAAAAATATAATTTCAATCACCAAACATTTTAAATTCCTTCACTAATACTTATCAACCTGGGGACAAGAAACACATGGAAATTGTACGGTTTCCTGTGCTTGGGGAATGAGGAAAGCATACTGAAAGAAGGTTAGCAAAGCACAAAGAAAAAGATTGGTTTGGTGTTTAAGCCGAGTAAGGACTCAGTTGAAATCCAAAGGCAGATGGAGAGCTAGGGGCAATGGCTCATTTTCATTATTTTTCATTCTCTGGAAATATTTATCTTGCCATAGGATGTGAATAGTTTCTTTCAGTTAAAACAAAGGTAACACACCACAAAATAAGAAAAAACAAAGCTAAACTAATTTTTGAAACCATTGACCCTCTGCCAGAGGTGGTTTGTATTGAGAAATAATTGTCAGAAAATGACAGGACTTTACTAAAATTTTCTTAAAATTGAGAGTGGGCTACGAAGCTGCATGCAGACCAACTGCAGTTCAGTGTAACTGTGGAGCCCTTCTGAGTTGGAAAAAAACAATTAAATTCATGATGGGATGTTTATTCTTAGGGGGTGGGTCTAAGGGAATAGCATAGACAGTAAGGGAGCTTTACAAATGACTTAGAGAAAATCAAAATATGATTGAATACGCTGTTACTTTTTAGTAAATGACCACTCATTTAAGCTATAACATATGAACTAAAATATCCATTTTACATGAGAGGTGCCAGTTAGATTAAGTGTTTGAAAAAAGGGTCCTAATGCTGTATCAAATGGTAAAGTACCTGGCACTTCGTAGGCACAAAATATCTTTATGGTATTACATTATTTGAAGTCATCCTTGGAGTTGAAATTTTCCACTTATCTAAATTTTCCACATTTCTCCCTAAAGGTTCAAAATCCAATTACACTGTACAGATCATTAAAAGTCACACATGGTGTCCTAAAGGGATAGAGAGTTGGAATATAATGACAATTACATCTATAAAGTATACATGAATGGGGAGGCTGTGTTACCTGCAACTCCTTATCAGGCCTTTACTGTTCCCATTGGAATATGCCTTATGTAATCCATCAATCAGGAGAATTAATGGTGTGACTAGCAACTCGGGCCATATGGAGATAATCAAGGCATCCTAAATTGTGTTAGAGCAAGTAAAACCAGCAAAATGGGATTGCTAGCACAGCAAATTTCAAAACTGCATCCCTGCACTAGAAAATGTGTCAATGATGAAGAACAGAGGTGAAAAGAGAAAATGTCCTCTAGGGAAGAGTGTACTAACTCTCAGGAACAACAGGTAGAGCAAATTTTGGGGGTCTTCTGGGAGGAAAAGTGACATACCTTTAATGAAAGGTCTGTATAAAACCCCAGTCCTCACTGCTCAGTGCCTTGAGCTGTGCCTCTGGCTGAAAGGCCATCATTCAGACTCTTGACCCCTTGGGATCTACAGCCTACCACCTACTAAGGAGGCAGCACTTTCCGATATGTAACTTCCCAGCCCTCTTGTCTTGAGGATGGGAGCTTAAAACCAAAGTATGGACAAAAGGACTTGAAGGGAATTCTGCTTAAGACATCTGGAGAAACTGTCATTCCTGATTTTAAAAAAAGTCACTCTTTACCTCTCTGTTCTTGGGTTTTGCCGTGAAAAGAATTATTGCCTGGGTCAGCTGCAGTGATCTTAAAGCCCATGAAGGGGGCAAATAAGAGACTGAAGCTAGAGAAGTGGGAAGATGGGCAGAGACTGGGATTCCATCTGTAAACTGACTTAAAAGCACCCAACTTTTAACTCTTTTTTGATGTGCATGAATACAGGCTCTTGTCATTTAAGGCAGTACTTCTCCAACTTTACTGTGCGTTCAAATCATTTGGCGATCTTGTTACCATTAAGTTTCTGATTGAGGAGGGCCAAGGTGGTGCCTGAACAGACTGCAGTTCTAAACAAACTCTCAGGTGTTGTCCAAGCTGCCCACATACTGGGTCACAAGTATTTAAGCCACTTGCAATCAGTTACTTGAAGCGAGATGCATATTAAATAGCAATGCTGAATAGCATGAGACTTGAAAATTAAATCCAATCTAAAGACATGGTTGATGAGCCTTAGGATTTCACCACCTATAAATTTCATAAATATGATTATACCATGTGAGGGCTTTAAGGTCCCTGTGGTCTGCGTCCAAATCCTGGTTTCTGTCATTTGAACACTGTGTGACCCTGTTGTAAATTGTTTAAACTCTCTGAGTCTTGCTTGCTTCATCAGAGAACACCATCTATCTCCCATGGTTGGTTTGAACAGTAGTTGAGATGATACAATAAAAAATCTAGATTTTGAAAAAAGGTGCGCTCCTTTTCTATAATGCTATTAGCAGTATGGAATTCTGTATCGTCACACTTCACTCATGCCAAAGATTACTTATTTAAAACAGTACTAGGCCTGAGAGAAGAGGAGAGATTATGGAAATCAGACCAGAGACTTACCCTGTAACCAAGCTGCTGAAATGCTTGTTATTAGATTATCTTAAACTTAATTGGGAGTCTAAAAAAACCTCAAATTGTACGTTGATATCACTTGTGTTTTTTTTTAAGACCTGTCTGCTTTGTCCCTGATGAAAAAGGGATTTTTGTACTTTCAGACTTTTTGCTGTATTTTGCTGTAATTTATACATTTGTTGCAATGCTGTAAATTTCTGGAATAATGCCAAATGAAATGAATGTTAGCAGACATAATCAATAGTAAACTAAATCTATTGCCTTTAGTGATAGAAAAGTGGAAGGGAATGCAATTTTCCTGTCAGATTGCAAATAAGATTATGGATATTAGCTATAAGTATAAATGTTGCAACATGCTGTCTGGATTTTAGTGTTTGAAGAGTAGTAGAGATTTTCATATTTACAAGCTTGGGATCTTTGATTGGTGTAATGTTTTGAATGCCTCTTAGAATGATTTTGGAATATACTTGGCTTGATTTCAGAGTAAGGGATTTTACTAATCACTTCTCAGGCATAAAGTCATGATCTTCTGGACAAGGGCATTGCCATGGATAGGAATAACTTTTACATGTCTCCAACAGAAGATGAAAATATGTTTCAATATTATATATGTCCTCTTGACATTAGGGAATCCATATAACTTCAAATATGGCTACACTGGGCTATCATTTACCTTTCAGTATCATTGCTACCAAATCATTCTCAAAAATATCTGGAACTACATGTTTAAATATTGCAAAAGTTTTCTTAGATGGGATGAACGTGGGTTAAACCTCTCATTTCAGGAGAGCTGTAGAGCAGAATGGTGGAGAACATGGGCTTCTATGTTGGCTATAACTAAGTTTTAGGCTATTTAATCATTAATTATGCCAATTTGGACATATTACCTAATTCTTGAGACTCAATTTCCTTATTTGTAAAATGGGAATCATAATGACTATTTCAGGGCATGTTGAGAAGATTCAGTTTGGTATGAACGTAGAACACTTAGCACATGCTCAATACTTAGTAAGAGTTCAGTAAATTTTAAGTAAAAACAAATTATTCAAACCTTAGAAAAAAGCGTTTCTTTATTCTCATTTTATTTATTCATCTTGTAATTTTCCCAGTGGTGAGCTCTTAGGGGAAGAAATGGTTTGCCTAGAAAGCAGAGCCTGAGTCAATAGTTGGTGCATGCATAATTTGTTTTGGGAAGTGACTCTAGGGAGTAGGAGTGAGGGACTGAAGGAGTGCAGCCCAGCAGGGGGAAATTGGAAGGTACACAGCTGTGGGAAGCTGAGACCCACGGGACTTTCCAAGAACCATGTAGAATGTCTGAGGGAGGAAAAAGGGGAACTTGGTCGCTTTGCTCCTGTCTTCAGTTAATTGGGTTTCAGTGGGGTATTAACATCCTCATATGTTTGCAGCGTGTAAGGGGTGAGTCTGTTAGTTCTAGCAGACAGCCAATACACGTATCAGAGAAGTTGCGGAACAGAAAGTGGAGAGCATAGCCGAACGTCCAGGTCTTATTTATGCAGTGCCAGGTGCTGTAAGATGCGGAGGTGGTCAGCGCATTCCAGGAGGGGCAAAAGAGGCATTGCATCCATGCTTCTTTATAGAAGCCATGTGCCTTCAATGACCCCTGAGACTGTTTCAAAGCCCACTGTTAGACAGCAGTGACCTAAATAACTTTCTGTATTGCAGAGAACCAGTGCCGAAGTCAGCTCGTTCTGGTAGATCTACAACTGGAATCTGCAAGACCCTCAAGGGTCATTTATAGGCTAAACATCTAATTAAAAAAGACCTATTCTCAGGGTGGGCTGAGAGTCACATTTTAAATAGAACCTGTGTCCCTTAGATCTGCCAGGAAACTCAGACATGTCTGCCCCGTGTCCCTGGGCTCTCAGGGCTGAGCTGGAGACCTCAGTGGAGGCAATTAAAATGACAAAATGCTTTTCCTGTTTAAAATAGCTTCAAAAGGTTATCTGTTGATCACTGGATGATTTAATAATACTGCTTATCTGTTTTATTATACAATTTATAGTTTCACTTGAGGTTTTTTTTTCAACTTTAAGGGAGGGATAACACTTGGAAAGCTTGCTACTGGAGTCCTAGGAAACATTTAAATGCATAAATATATAAGAAATATGTGGGACTATGACCAAGGGCAAATGTATAGAGGGAAAGTCCAGTTACATGATTTCTTTAATGATTGTTGTCTTTGTGTTGGTGAGCATTCCTTTACCTAAAAATGGCCCAACTATTAAAGCTCAAAGAATCACAAAGATAAAAATTTTCTACCTTCCTACTAAACAGTGTATCTTCATTAGAGATCTATTTAGCCATAAAGGTGAAAGTGGGTTCCAGACAAATGTCTTTCACATTAGAAACTGTATTAAATTAATTGAATAATAGATAAACATTGATAATAATAATAAAACAGGAGAAAAGATGAACAGTAAAAAGTAAACACTTTTTAAATGTTGCTCAAATTGACATTCAATAAAACCACATCTTTCAAACAACATAATTATTTGCATCATAAAAAACTCTAGTGGTTGAAATTTAAAATATTGATTAAAAAGCTTCAGTTGGACTTCAAATCATCCTAAAAAGAAATTTCCATCTTAATAAAATAGGCAAAACTTTCCGTTTAAGCATTACAACTTATTTTTAAAAAAATGTGTTTACTATTCTCAAAAAAGACCTGAAATGGGTCTTTCAGAAAAAGGGAGCCTTTCCCATTTTAGACTGAATCCAACAGAGCAGTGAAGACACAATTCTAAAGCGTCCAGAAGAAAAGCAGAATATACAAAGAATGACTCGGACATTTTCAAATACCCAGATATTCAGGTTGATCTTTCAACAAAAATGATCAATTCTGTGACATTTTTAAGTTTCCTCCTGGTATTCTGATGTCCAGCCTGTCCTAAGGAACATTTAAAAACTGCAGAAACACAGTATGCTGCCTAGATTTATCTGAACTTCTAAGCCAGATTACAGACTTTCAGACAACTTGTGGAAGATTCCCTTATGTGAAGTAAGAAGATGCTCTTTGACTTTAGTCACCAAAGTTAATATTCCCATGATTTAAGTTGACTTCATACAGTCGTTTATTTTACATTCTCAGTTACTTATTCCTGCAAGTCAACACAGCACAGGAATTAATGCATTTTGTGCCTTCAACTCAAATTAAATAGTAAACACTGCCATTTGTGAACTTTTGGCCAATGAATAAAAAATACTTCATTTCCAATTCTCAGCAGAAGGATTTAAATTAAACAGTAACAGATGAATTGGGCAGGCACAGAATACTAAATAGGAACTGGCAAATGAAATAATCTAGCTCTTTGCTTTTACAATGAAAATAAGAATTGATTCTGCATTGAAAGAAAGAAGTAAAAGGACCAAGTATTTTTTAAAAAATGCTTCTCCACCAAAAGAGCCACTCAGTGGCTTTGCATTGTTAACAAAATTTCTTTATCAGAAACTACGATTTAATATTTAAGTATCTAATTTACATGTGACATGGTATCATACTCAAAAAATTAAACTGCAACTAGAAAACTATTAACCACTTAAAACGATACCAAACACAGCTCAAACATTCATAGGAAAGCAATAGCTAGAATTTGAATTGGAAAAAATGTTTCATCATGTTTGGCTCATTAAACAATGCATCCATTATAGCCTGTAAAAGAGCATCTTTTCAAGTTCATCAAAAGTTTCTCCTTTGTAGCATGAATAACATGTAAAGATAGGTTTACTGACTATATATGCACACGTGTGTATATATATAGTAAGACATACACTCGTGTATTGATTTAAAGATATTGTATCTACTGATAACTGGCTGAACATTGGAAGGTTCTGAAATTCATATTTCTACATGACCTTTGACCCACTTAATAATGTCTTTTAATAAACAGAAATTACATTAAAACTCTTTTATTAACTGAATATTTTCTTAAGCATAATAGACAGTGAAGGAATTGCACTTATTGTAAAGGTACAGTAAAGTGTTAGATTGCAGCTTAGCCATCAAAGATCAGGGACCATGGTACTGACAAGTTGTTCATTATATGCAGAGATGACAGTGGCCAGTGAAATTAAAATGAGAGCAACTAGTTACAGAACAAATAGGGGGATAACAGAAGAAAACATGCACTACTTCTATTTTAATGCAAAACTAATTTCTCCCAGGAACCCAACCCTTTGACCTTCCATACATAAAGAAACAGGTTCTGCACCCTTGGCAACACAGTAGACTTGGACTTCCGAATTCGAGTTCTAGTTCATTGTCTCTGAGTGTGCTGTCCCAGTGTCTTCTTAAGCTGCCCTTGAAATTCTGGAGCATGTACAACATTTCAGTCTCTTGGTTAGGTTTCATTGAGTCGCAATATCCCCTTCAGTTCTATATAAATAGGGTCCATTATTCATCTTCTTCTGGTTCCTGTGGTAACACGGGTATTTCTTCCTTTAAACAATCACTGAAGAATCTGAGGATTGTGCTGTAAAGATGATATTTGCTCTTCTCAGATATGTTATGACCTTCATCTGGGTACACCTAAGACATTGGAGGAAAGGAGATTCAACATTTCCAAAGCAGGTATTGTCCCTCAGAATTCAATCATTTACCCCCAATGGCAAGGGAACTTGGGAAAATAATATCAAATCAAAATCTCACCTAATCAACTCTGAGTTTTTGATCCTCAGCCTTTTCTATTATACTCATATAAATCAGCATTTGAAATAAAATACAATTTTTATGTATTTAAATTAGGACTTGTTGGCCAAAAATGGTAAAGCTTTCCAGATTGATGTTGGCCAAGATGGCAGTACTCCCTTCAGCATGACTAAATTTTAGACAAGTTCTTCCTCATTTCCCTTTTCTTAGAATATTTACTTTAGTAAACTTGCAATTATAAGTTCTTTCTCTGTCCCTTTAAAATGTATGTGAGTCTTCTTTCAGCCTTTTGCCAGTTTTAAAACTCAGGAAATGTCTTTCTCAAGAACATGGAAACCATCCTTTGAAACATAAACACTGAAGGATACAGCAGCTCTATCTCTGTGGGAAAGTAGGAGACTTGCCCGAAGAAGTGGTAAAACCGCCTCTGGTTATAAAGATACAGAAAGTTTCCATTTATTTTGGGAGAGCAAATTACCAAACACTTATGGCCTATGAGTCCCTCCATCCTAGCTCTTAGAAACTCTCTAGGTCTTTGTTTCAACAGTGTGCAGGTTAGTCTCTCTCCCCTACTACAATAGTCTTAAATAAAATCTTCTTGTCTGTTTAACCTTGTCTGGTGCAATTTTTACTTTCCTTTCCAGTATAAACAATATTGATAATTTTTCTAAAGTAAAAATACAAAAAAGAAATTGTCAATTCCTGGGTGTAAAGTTTTTAAATGGTGCCTCCCTGCTAGCTGAGTAAAGCCTCATTCTCCTTCCGGTTGTTTATGGCATGATTTGCCATCTGTTCATCTCCACATCTTCATCTTTCACCATCCTAAACATGGTATGTGTGTTTTAGGTATGCTGAACTACTTTTCATTCTTTCAAATGCTGAGAAGTTAAAATTATTTTTTTTCCTTTTTACTCCTCTCTCAGATTGAAAGATTCTTGATGGTTAAAGTATGTTTTATTGACCCATTTAGCATAGTGACCACTGTAGTGTATGTCTTTGATACATATTTATAAAATGTAGTTGAATGCACAGAGGCCAATTATGTTTTATCTTCTTTTTTCTCATAATAGTTCCTTCAATCACTTTCCCCCCACTTTTTATGATAAAAGGCAGAGGGACTAGAAGGGAAAGAGAAAATTATTCTTTTAAAAGAATTTATTATTACTGATGTGAATAAAAATCTGAGAAGACAAAGACATTTTTAAATGAGTTTATGCATTTTACTTGTAAAGCATGAGCTGATCCTTTTTCTTGACATAATTAAGAAAAAAGGAACACAATCTTTGGTACATAAAAAACACAGTAAAAAATAATAGTGTGGGGGATGGAGTAGCACAGAAGTGTTTTCATCTTATAACTGAAAGAACAATGTAGGGAAATGCATCCTTCTGAAAAGTAGCTTACCTGCAAAGTATAATTAACTCCAGCTTGTATTATGTGTTTGATTAATTCTGCTGAATGCTGGAAATGAACTTTTGCTGTAAGAAATGAAATTATGATATCATAAAGCACGTGTTTATTAGGATCAGAACATTAGATTAAGTATTCCACTTTACATACATTGCTCATTTAAAAGCCTGATAACTGGCTTTAAACAGGAAGCCAATAGATACAATGGTGATAAAACTTGGAGCTTTATAAAAAAATTATACAATTATGAAAAAAATAAACTGAAACAGAAGCTAATACTAAGGCCGTATTTACTGTACACAGAATAGTATTCAAATGTACTTTATTGGTTAATATTTAAATATTTCTAATTGTTCACATATTTTACACTAATACAACAATTTAACATAGTGAAAGCCTGTCTTGACAGTAATATAGCAAAACAGCTTTCTGTTTCTGAGGATTACTAGGACCCAAGCTTAGATACTGGCATTCTATTTTATTTTAAATTAGAAAAGGATACATGATGTTAAGAAAATAAAGTACATAACTCACTATTCAAGGGCTAAATATTTAGTGAGGATCATACTGGTATCTCTCCTGTTTCCTTCTAGCTTCCTTATGCCTGAACCTAAGGTCCAAAATCCTAAAATAAGGAGCGCAGTAGGCTGGGCTGGGTAGTGACATTGTCCCTAACTAGCTCTGCAGATGGATGAAGCCCTCAGTCTCTTTGTACAGCACTTACTGCCTATGCTACTTGGGTTATTCATTCCTACATTACACACATCTTCAAATTTCTGTAAGTAACTTTTAAGCTAACTTTATTTTTATTTTTAATTAAGGTATTATTGATATACACTCTTATGAAGGTTTCACATGAAAGAATAATGTGGTTGCTACATTTACCCATATTATCAAGTCCCCACCCATACCCCAATGTACTCACTGTCCATCAGTGTAGTAAGATGCCACAGATTCACTATTTGCCTTCTCTGTGCTACACTGTCTTCCCCGTGACGCCACACCATGTGTACTAAACATAATACCCCACAATCCCCTTCTCCCACCCTCCCTTTTGGTAACCACTAGTTACTTTTTGGAGTCTCTGATTCTGCTGCTATTTTGTTCCTTCAGATTTGCTTCATTGTTATACTCCACAAATGAGGGAAATCATTTGGCACTTGTCTTTTCCTGCCTGGCTTATTTCACTGAGCATAATATCCCCCAGCTCCATCCATGTTGTTGCAAATGACAGGATTTGTTTCCTTCTTATGGCTGAATAGTATTCCATTGTGTATATGTACCACCTCTTCTTTATCCATTCATCTACTAATGGACCCTTAGGCTGCTTCCATATCTTGGCTATTGTAAAAAGTGTTGCAATAAACATAGAGGTGCATATGGTATGTCTTTTTGAATCTGAGAAGTTGTATTCTTTGGGTAAATCCAAGGAGCTGGATTCCTGGGTCGAATGGTATTTGTATTTTTAGTTTTTTGAGGAACCTCCATATTGCTTTCCACAATGGTTGAACTAGCTTACATTCCCACCAGCAGTGTAGGAGGGTTCCCCTTTCTCCACATCCTCGCCAGCATTTGTTGTTCTTAGTCTTTTCAATGCTGACCAACCTTAGTGATGTGAGGTGATATCTCATTGTGGTTTTAATTTGTATTTCCCTGATGATTAGTGATGTGGAGCATCTTTTCATGTGTCTGTTGGCCATCTGAATTTCTTCTTTGGAGAACTGTCTCTTCATATCCTCTGCCCATTTTTTAAATGGGTTATTTGCTTTTTGGGTGTTGAGGCTTGCAAATTCTTTATATTTTTGGATGTTAACCCCTTGTCAGATATGTCATTTACAAATATATTCTTCCATACTGTAGGATGCCTGTTGATGGTGTACTTTGCCATACAGAAACTTTTTAGTTTGATGTAGTCCCATGAGTTCATTTTTGCTTTTGTTTCCCTTGCTCGAGGAAATGCGTTCAAGAAAAAGTTTCTCATGCTTATATTCAGGAGATTTTTGCCTATGTTGTCTTCTAAGAGTTTTATGGTTTCATTACTTACATTCAGGTCCTTGATCCATTTCGAGTTTACTTTTGTGTATGGGGTTAAACAATAATCCAGTTTCATTCTCTTGCATTAGCTGTCCAGTTTTGCCAAACCAGCTGTTGAAGAGGCTGTCATTTCCCCATTGTATGTCCATGGCTCCTTTATCATATATTAATTGACCATATATGGTTGGGTTTATATCAGGGCTCTCTAGTCTGTTCCATTGGTCTATGGGTCTGTTCTTGTGCCAGTACCAATTTGTCTTGAGTACTGTGGCTTTGTAGTAAAGCTTGAAGTTGGGGAGCATAATCCCCCCAGCTTTATTCTTCCTTCTCAGGTTGCTTTGGCTATTCAGGGTTTTTTGTGGTTCCATATGAATTTTAGAACAATTTGCTCTAGTTCATTGAAGAATGCTATTGGTATTTTGATAGCAATTGCATTGAATCTGTAGATTGCTTTAGGCAGGACGGCCATTTTGACAATATTTATTTTTCCTATCCATGAGCACAGGATGTGTTTCCATTTATTGGTATCTTTTTTAATTTCTCTCATAAGTGTCTTGTAGTTTTAAGAATATAGGTCTTTCACTTCCTTGGTTAGATTTATTCCTAGGTATTTTATTCTTCTTGATGAAATTGTGAATGGAATTGTTTTCCTGATTTCTTTCTCTGCTAGTTCATTGTTAGTGTATATGAATGCCACAGATTGCTGCGTATTAATTTTGTATCCCTCAACTTTGCTGAATTCAGATATTAGATATAGTAGTTTTGGAGTGGATTCTTTAGGGGTTTCTTTATGTACAGTAGCATGTCATCTGCAAACAGGGACAGTTTAACTTCTTCCTTGCCAATTTGGATGCCTTTTATTTCTTTGTGTCGTCTGATTGTTGTGGCTAGGACCTCCAGTACTATGTTGAATAGAAGTGGGAGAGTGGGCATCCTTGTCTTGTTCCCAATCTTAGATGAAAAGCTTTCAGCTTCTTGCTGTTAAGTATAATGTTGGCTGTGGATTTGTCATATATGGCTTTTATTATGTTGAGGTACTTGCCCTCTATACCTATTTTGTTGACAGTTTTTATCATGAATGGGTGTAGAATTTTGGCAAATGTTTTTTCAGCATCACTCGAGATGATCATGTGGTTTTTGTCCTTCTTTTTGTTGATGTGGTGGATGATGTTGATGGCTTTTCGAATGTTGTACCATCCTTGCATCCCTGGAATAAATCCTATCTGATCATGATGGACGATCTTTTTGATGTATTTTGGAATTCGGTTTGCTAATATTTTGTTGTTTTTTGCATCTATGTTCACCAGGGATATTGTTCTGTAATTTTCTTTTTTTGTCATGTCATTGACTGGTTTGGGTATTCGAGTGTTGTTGGACTCATAGAATGAGTTTGGAAGTATTGCCTCTTCTTCTACTCTGTGGAAAACTTTAATGAGTATGGGTATTAGGTCTTCGCTAAATGTTTGATAAAATTCAGTGGTGAAGCCATCTGGCACAGGCGTTTTGTTCTTAGGTAAGGTTTTTAATTATCAGTTCAATTTCGTTGCTGGTAATTGGTCTATTCAGATTTTCTGTTTCTTTCTGGGTCAGCCTTGGAAGGTTGTATTTTTCTAGAAAGCTGTCCATTTCTTCTAGGTTATCCAGTTTGTTAGAATATAATTTTTCTTAGTATTCTGTAATGATTCTTTTTATTTCTGTGGTATGCATAGTGATTTTTCCTTTTTCATTTCTGATTCTGTTTATGTGAGTAGACTTTTTTTCTTGATAAGTCTGGCTAGGGGTTTATCTATTTTGTTTATTTTCTCAAAGAACCAATTCTTGCTTTCATTGATTCTTTCTGTTGTTTTATTCTTCTCGATTTTATTTATTTCTGCTCTAATCTTTATTATGTCTCTCCTTCTACTGACTTTGGGCCTTTTTTGTTCTTTTTTTTTCTAGTTTTGTTAATTGTGAATTTAGACAGCTCATATGGGATTGTTCTTCTTTCCTGAGGTAGGCCTTTATTGCAATATACTTTCCTCTTAGAATGGCCTTCGCTGAGTCCCACTGATTTTGCGGTTTTGAATTATTTTTGTCATTTGGCTCCATATATTGCTTGATCTCTGTTTTTATTTGGTCTTTGATCCATTGATTATTTAGGAGCATGTGGTGAAGCCTTCATGTGTTTGTGGGGTTTTACATTTTCTTTGCATAATTGATTTCTAGTTTCATACCTTTGTGGTCTGAGAAACTGGTTGGTACAATTTCAGTCTTTTTGAATTTACTGAGGCTCTCTTTGTGGCCTAGTATATGATCTATTCTTAAAAATGTTCCATGTACACTTGAGAAGAAGGTGTATTCTGCTTCTTTTGAGTGTAGAGTTATGTAGATGTCTCTTAGGTCTACCTGTTCTATTGTCTTGTTCTGTGCCTCTGTGTCCTTACTTATTTTCTGTCTGGTTGATCTGTCTTTCAGAGTGAGTGGAATGTTGAAGTGTCCTAGAATGAAGGCATTGCATTCTATTTCTCCTTTTAATTCTGTTAGTATTTGTTTCACATATGTAGGTGCTCCTGTGTTGGGTGCATAGATATTTATACTGGTTATATCTACTTGTTGGATTGACCTTTTTGTCATTATGTAATGTCCTCCTTTGTCTCTTGTGACTTCCTTTGTTTTGAAATCTATTTTGTCTGGTACCAGTATTGCAACTCCTGCTTTTTTCTCCCTATTAGTTGCATGAAATATCTTTTTCCATCCCTTCACTTTTAGTCTGTGTATGTCTTTGGGTTTAAAGTGAGTCTCTTGTGGGAAGCATATAGAGGGGTCTTGTTTTTTTATCCATCCTATTACTCTGTGTCTTTTGATTGGTGCATTCAGTCCATTTACATTTAGGGTGATTATTGATAGGTATGTACTTATTGGCTTTGCAGGCTTTAGATTCGTGGTTACCAAATGTTCAAGGTTAACTTCCTTACTGTCTAAGAGTCTAACTTAAGTCACTTGCTATGCTATTACAAACACAATCTAAAGGTTATTTTTTTCTTTTTCTTCCTCCTCCATTCTTTATATATTAGGTATCATATTCTGTAATCTTTATTGATCCCTTGATTGACTTTGGGGATACTTAATTTAATTTTACATTTGCTTAGTAATTAGCTGTTCTACTTTCTTTACTGTGGTTTTTACCTCTGGTGACAGCTATTAAACCTCAGGAACACTTTCATCTATAGCAGTCCCTCCAAAATACCCTGTAGAGATGGTTTGTGGGAGGCAAATTCTCTCAGCTTTTGCTCTTCTGGGAATTGTTTAATCCCCCTTTCATATTAAATGATAATCTTGGTGGATAACATAATCTTAGTTCAAGGCCCTTCTGCTTCATTGCATTAAATACATCATGCCACTCCCTTCTGGCCTGTAAGGTTTCTGTTGAGAAGTCTGATGATAGCCTGATGGGCTTTCCTTTGTATGTGATCTTATTTCTCTCTCTGGCTGCTTTTAATAGTCTGTCCTTATTCTTGATCATTGCCATTTTAATTACTATATGTCTTTGTGTTGCCTTCCTTAGGTCCCTTGCATTGTGAGATATGTGCATCTCCATGGCCTGAGAGACTATCTCTTTGAACAGATTCGGGACGTTTTCAGCAATTACTTCCCCAAAGACGATTTCTATCCCTTTTTCTCTCTCTTCTTCTTCTGGCACCCCTATAATATGAATATTGTTCCTTTTGTATTGGTCACACAGTTCTCTCAATATTCTTTCATTCTTAGAGATCCTTTTTTCTCTTTGTGTCTCAGCTTCTTTGTATTCCTCTTCTCTAGTTTCTATTTCATTTATCATCTCCTCCACCGTATCCAATCTGCTTTTAATACTGTCCATTTTGCTCTTCAGTGATTGGTTCTCTGACCATAATTCATTCCTGAGTTCTTGAATATCTTTCCGTACCTCCATGAGCATGTTAATGATTTTTATTTTGAACTCCCTTTCAGGAAGAATCAAGAGGTCGATGTCATTTAAATCTTTCTCAGGAGTTGTATTAATTTTACTCTGAACCAGTTTCCTTTGGCATTTCATATTTGTGTATGGCACCTCCAGTGTCTGGAAGCTCTACTCTGTGGAGCTGCTCTGCCCCTGAAGCAATGTTGGCGGTCTCAGGGGAGTGGTATTGGTTTCTTGGAGGAGGAAAGAGCTGTTGCCTGCTACCCAGCTGCTTTGCCTGTCTCCACTGCCTGAACCTGTGGGCCGAGCACACAGGTATAAGCCTCTATGCTTTGCATTTGTAGTTGCTATAGACAAATCTACCCTCTGGTTGGCCTATCACCAGGGGCTGGCCGGGAGAAAGGCACTGCGAGTATGCTGTGTGTCATGGAGGGGGTCCTTGGAGCTGTGTAGCCAGCCAGGGAGCTGGAGCACCTGAAGATTGTCTAAGGAGGAAGATTTCTTTTTCCTCCTTAAATATGAGATTCTATATGGCAACGTTCCCAACCTGCTGGTCAGAGTGCACCTCGACAATTTTGTCTACCTGTGTTCTCTCCTGAGCAGTAAGCTCTGTGCAGTCCTTGCCCCTTTAGCCGCCCTCTTGATAAGGGCTTCCTTGTTAGGAAGTCTCTCAGACTGCCCGCCTTTCTTTTGTCCCAGAGCAGCCGGACATGGATCCCTGCTTTCCACAAGTGGCTGGAATCTCAGTCTCTCCAGGAATACTGCCTGTCTTAGCTTTCCAAGCCTGTAATCACAAGAGTATCATGCAAGCACCATGAAATGTAGGTTTGTGCTCCCAGGGCAGATCTCCAGAGTTAGGTATTCAGCAGTCCCAGGCCTGCACTCCCTCCCTACTCCTTTTCTCTTCCTCCTGCCGGTGAGCTGGGGTGGGGGAAGGGCTTGGGTCCCGCCGGGCCACAGCTTTGGTACGTTACCCTGTTCTGTGAGGTCTGCTATTTTCTCCAAGTGTATGCAGTCTGGCACAGTCCTCTTCCTGTTGCTTTTCCAGGATTAGTTGTATTAATTATATTTTCGTATTATATGCGGTTTTAGGAGGAAGCCTGCGTCTCACCTCTCACGCTGCCATCTTTAATCCTAATCTAACATTTTAAGTCTTTGTAAAACTAGGGCAGTCTTAACAATAGTTTAAGCTTCTGTATTGCTCTAATTTAATGATATTGATTAAACCTACACACAGCAGACCATAAAAGATTCCAAATGATCATTTAATTCTTTTTAAATCTCCTAAGATCTTTTCAGCATCTCCCTATTGTTCTCAATGCAAGGACATTATGTGTGTGTGTGTGTGTGTGTGTGTGTGTGTGTGTGTGTGTGTGTGCATGTGTGTGTGCAACCACACAGGTGCATTTCCTTTAAAATGACTAGTACTGAACCTCTGCTTGCATTTTATCAGGTGGTGAAGAACCAGCCCCATGACTGAGTCAGAGAGGGACAACAAGATTTACCTTAATAGCTGCAACATATTGACAGAGAAATCAGAATAGTACTCATATATCTAGGATGATGGTTAGACATGAAATAATTTAACCTTGAATGTAATTTATTTCCACAATGAAGCTTCAGAGTAAAATGAATAAGAGCCTAATGCTGGATTCTAATTCCCTTCTATGAGTCAGTAGTTGTGTGATTTCGGTAACTTAGATAAATTTGGCAGTATTTATTTTCCCAATCTTTAAAATAAGAAGAGTAATAATACCTACTACACAGTACTTTTGTGAAAAACCAATAATATAATATTAAAAGTTTTTGGCACATTATCTGATAGTCAGTACTTAATAATTGCTACTTGTTATTACTATTAATGTGTATATAAGATCTTAATACCTTAGGATGACATTCTAATGTTCTTCAGAATGTTTATGCTATCTTTCATCCTGCTTCACAGGTATGGTATCACTTTAGTCTTTAAAAAATTTTTTTAATAGTTTTAATTTTCAGAAAAATTCCAAAGATAATACAGAAAGTTCCTGTATACCCCACCCTTCACCCAGTTTCCCCTATTTTAACATGTTACATTATTAGGATACATCTGCCACAACTAAAAAGCATTTGGATATCAAGTCTCCTTAACCTCCTCTGGCCAATGAGAAATTTTCAGACTTTGCTTTGATGACTTTGCCAGTTTTGAGGAGTACTGGTCAGCTATTTGGAAGAATGTTCGTCATATGGTTTTTTCCTGACTTTTTCCTCAGGGTTAGATGGGAGTTATGAGCCTTTGGGTCAGGACCATAGAGACAGAGTGCCATTATCATGAAATGATATGAAGTGTGAATACTACCAATACTACCAACATGACTTGTCACTGTTGACATTAACCTTGATCATTTGGCAGAGATAGTATTTGTCAAGCTTCTCCCTTTTAAAGTTCCTCTTTCTCCCTCTTCCCATGCTACTGTTTTGAAACAAATCACTAAGTGCAACCTGCTCTGAAGGGAAAGGGAGGAGAGTTAAGCTTTGCTCTGTTCAAGGGGAATACCTATATAAATTATTTAGAATTCTACCTAAGGAAGATTTGTCTCTTCTCGCCCATTTTTCTACTTATTTTATATATGTCAGTATTGATCTAAGCTCTAATTTAACTTGATCTGACATGCTTGAAGAGCAAGAACAATGATGATTCTAGCAAATAATCTTTGCTATAAGACTTTTAAAAGTGATATTCTCTGTAAAATGGGGTAAAAATACTAAGGGCATAGTAGACCAAAAAAAATCAAATTCAAGTATTAGGAAATATTGATTCAAGGCTCTACCTTTCTTTGCTCACTTGCCACAGAGCCTTGGATAAATCAGTTTCCTCCTTGAAATTGATTTTTCTCATCTGTGAATGGGGCTATAAATACTGAGCTCTCTGCTGTAAAGTATTGCCTAGAATAACAACAACAAAAATACAAATTCTTTGAGCCCTAAAATGCTTCAAGTGAATATAAAATGATATTATTTATTACTAGTAATGTCAGTTACATCCATCTCCAGTGTATAAAGTGATGAAAAAATGACAGATGATATAAAATTCCTTTTTTTTAAATTGCTTTTTGTTTGTTTGTTTTAACTTTATTCAAATGAGTAACATCCGAATTTCCTCTCAGTGCTGCCATCCTGTTGTTTTTCAAGTTAGTTTCCATTTAAAGGATGTTGAGTAAAACCACAGTCGCAGTCACTAACCACATGTGGTTATTAACATTTTAATTAATTAACATTAAATAAAATAAAAAATTCAGTTCCTGACTCATAGTAAACACATTTCGAGTACTCAAGAGCCACATGTGGCTAGTGGCTACCCTGTTCCACAGCACAGATAGAGATCATTTCCGTCATCCCAGAGAGTTTTATTGGACAGTGTTGCCGTTGAGGCTCACAACCTCCTCTCCTCTTAGTCCTGACTTCCTCCTTCCCGCAGTCCTGTCATGCAGTGGATTCTCCGTGACACTCTGCTCTACTCTCTTCTTCAGAAACTTTACAGGCCCCTGAAAGCAAGTCCTTAGATGTACTCTTTTGTTCAAGGTCAGGCCTCATCAAACAGTAGCAACAAATGTGATACTTACTGTCGGCAGTCCCATGAATTATTAATAAATTTTCTCCTTTTAAGCCATGAATATTATGTAGCACACTGGATGCCTATATATAAAGGAAAACACAAATATCTGTATACATAGATCTAGGTATAGTTGCAATTTAACTTTTTTAGAACAAAAATATCTTCTTTCTTCATTATTTTTAAATTAGTTACCTGGTACGTGCTTTCCTCCTTAGATGGCATACCAAGGTATCTTTCAGAGAAAGCTGAGGCTGGGACCCAAGAAAACAGAAATTTAAGAATGAACTAAAAAGCAATTGACTAGCATCTTCCATTGTTTAATTTCTACATTTCACATTTAATTGTCATGCTCCAGTAAAACTGATTGAACCAGGGAGATTATAAACAACTGAAAACATACTGTTAGCTCATGATAAATGAGCTCAGCTGTACTCCTCTGCATTGGGACTTTCTTTTCTGAAGATCAATATCATATGTTCGGTCAGTCTGTGGGAAGTACTCACCATACAACTTCAAGTCTGTGATGGGCGCAATCACTGATCCACATTTAAAAAGGTTTTCATCTGATTTTAAGATCATTGATGCAATATAGCCACCATACCCCTGGCAAAATTAAGAATATATATACATATAAGTTATTTCTGGAAATTTTTATGTTTCAATTACTGTTGGGTAATACACATATCAATATGTCTCATAATGTCCTGGACTTGAGCAAAGAATGCAGTAAGATCACTTTTTACAGACGAAAATTCTGAAAAGAGTTGTCTAACTTTTTATGTAACAAGCTTTTTAAGTAACTTTAAATGAGATATAAAATTAATTATATCACCATGTCAAATATTTGCCCTTTGATTTCATATAGTATGTTTGGGAACAGTCTCCCAGATAATTTGAAGCTAGGGACATAACAGTATTTATGAAGTCGTATACCATTTTAGTCAAATTACACATGTATATATGTATATTTCTATATTTCTATATTTATATTTAGAAATATAAAATAAAACAATATAATGATGGTTATGTAGAATTAGTAAAGGAGAATTAAATATTTAAAAGCAATCATCACAAATATAGATTCTGCTTTAAATTCCACACAATGAAACATTTCAAGGAAATGGGACATGATAAATAATGTTGTTAGATTATTGATAAATAATGTTGGATTATTGTTTAAATTTAATTTTTAAGTATCCTCTGGCAATGTTTTTGAACCAGTTTAATTATAAATCCTTTTTAAAAAATTAATTAAGGTGTTAGATTTTCTTTTGTAGGCATGATCTGGCCAGAAAAGTTCCAGAGGAGATTTTGGTAATTATAGTAATGCTGGACTAAGGAAATGACCTACTGATTTATCTATTCATTTTAGAAATTAATTTTTAGCTGTGCTGCGGGCAATATCCTTCATCTTTCTGGATATCAGAGCATCTTGGGAGTTATTATAAAAATATTAACAGCCAGGCCTTAGCCCCAGAAATTCCAATGCAATTGATTATGATGAAGTATCCTTTTGAAAGGTTTCCAGATGATTGTAGTATGGTCCAGATAAGAAGTACAGAACTTCATTATATATATTTGGAGCATCATTTAAAAAATTGATACATTAAAGTCCAAAATGCAGTCAGACATTACTGAAGTGGCTGAGAGAACATATGTGAAGAATAGCAGAATATGCTACCTCAAAATATACCACTGTGGCAGACTGATTATTTTGAGCTTTAGGCACTTGAAAAACAGCTAATGTAGGGAGAAGCTTTCTTTGAACTCCCCTGACCTGATTAAAGGCAGATCCTCCAAAAGGAATTCAACCATCATAGACCCCCACCCCAGAAGATTCATCAACCAAGGAAGATTAAATCATCACAGAAAAGGAGACTAGAAGCCACCTTAGGGAGTTCCTCCATTTCCCTGGGTGTCTCCCATATAGACACAAGGTATACATGTCTATATAAACTTCTGTTTATTTTTCTGTTGTTAATCTGTCTTTATTATAAGGAGTCTTAGCCAAGAACTCAGAAGGGGAAAGGGAAAATTATTTTTTCCCCCTACATATGTCAGTTTTATACTAGAATACACTAATACCCAGAAGCTTGAGGAAAGCTTCTCCAAGAATTTGGAACCGGGTAAAGAACTGTAAACAAGTGCAAGGTTTGTTAGGCAGATTTAAGTTAGTGCCTTTGCCAAGGATCAGTTTCTTATGAGTTAGTCATCCTTCTCTCCCTGGCACAGACAGGGAGACATAAATGAAGATTTCCTTTAAAAACATAAATGTCCTTCACAAAAGGGTAACTTCTATCCTGTTTTCAAAGCTTCTCTTATGTCTGCTGTTCCTAAAATAATAAACTAAATAATTCTTGCACCAAAGAGGCACATTCTGGAGAGGAATATTCTGCTTTCTTGCAGAAGTATGAAGGGGTGGGATGAGTTATGCAAAGCAAGTACTTAAAAAACTATCAGAGAGCAAAAGTGTGGAGAGTTCTTGGAAGTTCTGTCCCTGAAGGAGCTTTCTCAGTGTATTACTTCTAGTTCTCTGCCACGGAGATGAGACCAGGGTGCTGCAGCCAAGAACTTTCAAGTATTACTCATGCAACAACTCTTATTTCCACAGTGAGAAACACGTCCTACTTGATGCACATCTCAGCTGATAATTTTTCTGGTTCTGATTCCAAAATGACTAAGCAAACTTTCAACCAATTATTATTCTACTGTTTGTATAACCTGCCTACTTTGAGAGAGTAGATGTCTATTCTAATCCACAGAACAACTTTGTATCACATTTAATTAATATAAACTAATCAGTTGCTGTTATGTTTTACTTCAGTTTCATATGATTCCCAGAATCTGATGATCTCCAGGAGCTAAGTACAATGGTGCCTTCCAAAGGAGGGGCAGATTCTTAAACAATGCTTCTCAACTTGGAAGTTCATTCAGATCACTTGGAAATCTTACTAAAATGCATATTCTAATTCAGTAGATCTAGAGTGGGAGCCCAAGATTTTGCATTTTTTACAAACTCTCAGGGGATGTTGGGCTGTGTTCCACATTTTGAATAGTTAGTTCTCATAGTGTAATAATATAATAAAATTACCGACCAGAACATCTTCCTTGCCTCAGCCAGCATTCCCTCGACCAGTAGAGCTTTAAAAATACCTATCAGTGCCCTTGAAAACAGTTCAATCAATCCCTGGAGAATGGGCTAGGGAGCTGTCCATATATTCTAAAGTGAAACTAGGGTTGGAATTCATTGCTGCTGTATAAGGAACTGCATTTTACTATTTTTTAATATGAAAATATGAGATTAATGAAGCTAATTACTCTTTAGACTTAATGATACTGAAAGCTGTTGAATAAAATTCTCTCTATAGCATTTGAAGACCTAATCCAAAATACTGCTTTAATTTGTTTTATTTCAGAGAATAACTTCTGTTTTTAAAAGAAAATCAACACTGATGGAATTAGAATAAATTAAATTTTAATTGCTTACGTCCCTCTTTACTATTTCATATTTATCCACTGAACGCAAGAGTGGATCATGAAAGAGTCCCTGGAAAATATATTCTGGCAGAAGTAGGAATCAGATATAAGTCTAGCTATAGGATGGTGAATTTAGTTTTCATAACAATTTATATCTATCAGGAATATGCCACAAACTGTGGGCCATCATACTGACTTTGTAATCAATTAAAGGGTGTTTTTTGTTTGATAGAGATCACAAATAGTCAGGATAGGCTACTGTGTTTCAGTTGTGTAGTCATGTTATTGGTTTCTCAGTGATCAGATTTTTCCATGCATTACAATTGCCATGTCATTTCCATTGTAAAACATTTTTGCATTACTTATGCAATTTAACAAATTTATGTTATTTTTTAAAACATTTGTTCAGCAGGGCTAAGTTTCCTGAGAATTTTCTTTCTTAAAAAAAATATATATATATATATATATACCAATGAATCTAGTAGATTAGAAGGACATCTAAGGATGGAGTCTGCCATGCTTTTTACTGAGAACTTACATTTTCATATGCCCAAGTTTTGAAATAATCATTAAGACTTTTTTTAAGATATCTTCAAAAAAGTTCATGAATACAGCCAAAAATATATAATGACAGAACTAAGGAAAAAAGTTTTTTCTATAGCCTTAAACTGGTATGATTCTTTCTAAAACACATCACCTGTAGTGCACAATGAATTAATTTGAAATTGAAATATTATAAATATGTTATGAATGACACAATATATTGCATCATATTGCATTTCATTAAAACTTTATTTGTTTAATGTAACCAAATAATTTTTAGAACAGTTCTTATAATCTGGCCTTGATTTTCTTCTCTATATATATATATTAAAAATTCCAAGCCCTAGAATTGACTCAGCGTCACTAACAAGCCCTAATTCAATTGAGAATATATAAAACTAAAAGTAATGAATAATTACCCCATAAAGTTTTAACCAGTTTCATTCATATTTTAAATATATGAATGACAATATTCATTCGTATTTTTAAACTTGTTTACCTTCCCTGGATATCCATGTTTCTTGCCTTCTCAAATTTCCTTGTCTTAGATAAAACATGATCTCCTAAGGAAAGCTTTCCTGGTTTACAAATGAAAATTGCTAAATTATCTTTAATTTTGGGCCCCCATCTATCTCTGTGACTTAGTTTTATGAATTGCATTATCACTATCAGACATTTTATATATTTTAGTATTTTTTCTTTGTTTTTCATTTATCTCTCCTCACTAAAAAATTCAAAAAAGAAAGGAATTGTTTTTTTCATTTGTGATAGTTGTATGTCCACCACCTTAAAAAGTGCTAAGGCCCATTGTACATGCTCAGTAAATGTTGAATGATTAATTTTATTCCCCATTAATGTTGGTCTGATTATTATAGAATATCAGTGCTAGGTATGATGTTTATAGGGTTTTAAATTTTGTCACCTATCTTCAATTTATGTCATTTCTAAAACAATGTCAGAAAATTTATCTTCCAGGTGTTTTCTCACCTTTAACACTTGGCTATAATTACTTGATAGAACAAATATTAAAATTATTAGAAATTATATGAAGTTAGGTTAGGTTCTGAAGGTAATATTCAAACTAAAATGGTCAAGGTCTACAATCAAATCATATTGATAACTACTGAGTAACAGATGGCCAGTTAAAAGCTAAATGTGCTAATATTACTAGCTTTCTATTATTCCAGCAAACAAGTTAGAAAATAACACTGATAAAAAACATACCATTCACAATAAAAACTAAAACACTTTAACAGTAAGCAACACCTAGATATAAATACAGATAGGAAGAGATTTGAGTTACATGAGGAAAACTACAAAATTCTTCTGAGAGATACAAAAGAAGAATTAAATAAAAGATATATTTAATGTAAATTAGGCAAAAGCTACATCTTATGAGATTTTACTTTTTCTCAATTTAATATAAAAGTAGTTTCCATAAAATTTTAATTAAAAAATTCCTGCTGAGAATTTTGAAAGAATTTTAAAAAGTAGAGAAAATAGGAGAGGTAACCAAGAATATTTTGAATATTAAAAAGTTTTTAAAAAAGACTGCTAATACAGTTGACTCTTCAACAGCAGGACTTGAACTGCATGAGTCCAAGTATACTGGATTTTTTCAATAAACACATGGGAAATTTTTTTGGAGATTGGTGACAATTTGAAAAAATATTTTCTTTTCTCTAACTTCATTATAAGAATACAGTATGTAACATATATACAAAATATGTGTTAATTGACTGTGTTAGTAGTTAGGCTTCTGGTCAGCAGTAGGCTGTTAGAAGTTAAGTTTTAGAGGAGTCAAAAGTTACAGGCAGATTTTTGACTGCTTGGAGAGTTGGGGTCCCAACCCCTGGATGTTCAAGGGTCACCTGCACTGTTAATGATGATCCAGAACACCCAAAATGCTTTGGGAAAAGTCTGGCAATCTATTGTACAAGGAATCATGGATTTCCTATATGACCAACAATTATTAGTCCTAAGTTTTTACCAAAGGAAAATGAAAATATAGCTCTATACAAAAACTTGTATGCAAATGTTTATATCAACTTTACTCATAATAGGCAAAACCTGAAAACAACACTAATGTTCAACAATAGGTAAATAGAAAAACAACTTATTTATAGTCCTAAGGGGAATATGATTCAGAAATATTAACAAAAAAAATGAAAAAAGAGAAAGAAAACAAAAATCAAAATGGATTGAGAGCTAAAATAGAAAAAATAAGATAGTAGGCACAAATAATCTATATCCTAAAAGTTAAATATATCAGTAATTACAATTTGTACAAATGAACACACTGTTCAGTTGAAATGCAGAAATTGGCAGAAAGATAAAACATTCATCTCTATTTTTTACAGGCTATATCTAATTCATGAAGACAAGGTTTGAAAATAAGATAAAGCAAAAAACAGATGTGTACTAATTAAAATAATGATGGTATTGTAAAAATCATCTTTAATGAAAAACAAAATAATAGAGATACAAATGAATAGGATCAGTGCAAAATAATAAAGGATTCAATTCATTCAGAAGATATAGTAATACTGAACCTGGGATGGGTTGAATAAAAATAGCCTTAAAGTATCCATGACAAAAATTAACGCAACAGGGAGAAATTGAACCATTCACAATTATAATGGTCTATTTTAACAGAACTTTCTTGAAAATTAGAGACCAATCATTAAGTGTATTTATGATTTGAATGTCATGATGGACAACTTTGAATAAAAGGACATGTATATAACACTAAAACTTAAGCACAGATGAAAGTTTTATTAATTACTCCTTTCCTAAGTCATAAATCAACTGAAGTTTCAAAGGGTTTTAGTATTTCTGGCTGCAATTTAGTCAAAACAAGTCAATTACAAACAGTCTAAAAAACATTTTATTTAATTTGGAATAAAAATAATAGGAACAATTTTGAGGGCCTATTTTTACTGGAAATCAAGAAATACTTATATTAAGTTTTTAAAAAGTACTACATATCAGTATGACTGTAAAGTACCTAAGGGTGCATTGCAAGGGATTTTATAACTCAAATGGTTATATCTGAAAGACAGAATGCTAAAAATTAGTAAGTTAGACATTCAGCTTAATAACTTGAGAACAAAACTGGCTTTAAAAGTAGCAGAAAAGCGGGAAGATGGCGGTGTGAGCAGGGCGGCAGAAATCTCCTCCCAACACTATATTTATCTACGAAAACACAGAAAATACATCTATTCCTAAAAGAGAGACGAGAATACACAGGAAAGCGCACAGCGTGCAGCTACACCCGAGAGGACTCGGCACCCCAAGAGGCGGGTAAGATACGGAGCCACGACCCGGCGGGACCCCAGCCCTCCCCCACCCCAGCACACCGGCGGGAGGAGAGGATTCAGAGCCGGGAGGGAGTGGAAGCACACCCCGCGAAGTAGCCAGCCCCGGTGATCTGCGCGGGGAGCGCTGACCCACATTGCGCAGTGCAGCGGAGATTGGAGAGACAGAGGGGCAGGATCTGAGCGGGGAACGCGCCAGGGTGCTTGCAGCTGGCTCCCGGGAAGGAAAAAAAAAAGTGCGCGCTTTCTTCAGCGGTCTTAAAGAGACAGGAGCCCAGCGGAGGAGCCGGATCGCCCCAGCACACTCAGCCCAGCAGGCTGGGAGTCCTGGGGAGTTTCAGACGCCTTAGCTGGCGACTGAGGAAGCGTAGCCATACTTAACACTTCTCACTGAGATCAACAGCCTCCTATTCGTTCCCACCCCTGCCAGAGCAATAAAGGGCCCTGCAGAGCGGCACAGTCACAGCTGTGGAATAGTGGGGCAATAGCGCCACCTAGAGCATTCCCACAGAATCTACGTCCGTCTTAAAGAGCCCAGCTGACATACGTGGCAACTATCAGTGACCAAATTATACAGCCATGAAAAGACAGAGAAATATGGTTCAGACCAAAATCAACCAGACAACCCCAGAGAGGGAGTCTGAAGGGATGGAAATGCACAGCCTCCCTGAAAAAGAATTTAGAATAAAAGTCATAACCATGCTGATGGACCTACAGAGAAATGTGCAAGAGCTGAGGGAGGAAGTGAGGGAACTGAGGAAAGACAATACAGAAATCAGACAAGCAATCGACGGGCTTAACAGCAGAATGGATGAGATGCGAGAGACTGTTAATGGAATAGAAAACAGAGAACAGGAGTACAGAGCAGCTGAGGCAGAGAGAGAGAAAAGGATTTCTAGGAATGAAAGAATATTAAGAGAACTGTGTGACCATTCCAAACGGAACAATATTCGCATTATAGGAGTACCAGAGGAAGAAGAGAGAGAAAAAGGGATAGAAAGTGTCTTTGAAGAAATAATTGCTGAAAACTTTCCTCGCTGGGGAAGGAAGTAGTCTCGCAGTCCACCGAAGTTCATAGATCTCCCAACACAAGGGACCCAAGGAAGACAACACCAAGACACATAATAATTAAGATGGCAAAGATCAAAGATAAAGACAGGGTATTAAAGGCAGCTAGAGAGAGAAAAAAGATCACCTACAAAGGAAAACCCATCAGACTATCATCAGACTTCTCAACAGAAACCTTACAGGCCAGAAGAGAATGGCATGATATATTTAATGCTATGAAACAGAAGGGCCTCGAACCAAGAATATTGTATCCAGCACGATTATCATTTAAATATGATGGAGGATTAAACAATTTCCAGACAAACGAAAGTTGAGAGAGTTTGCCTCTCATAAACCACCACTACAGGATATCTTAAATGGACTGCTCTAGATGGAAGCACACCTAAGGCTAAAAAGATGTCACCAGAGAAAAAATCATAGCAAAGAAAGCAGACCATCCAAATACTAACTAAAGGCAAAGAATAAAACACCTAGTATATAAAGAATGGAGGAGGAAGAATAAGAAGGGAGAGAAATAAAGAAACATCAGACGGTGTTTACAATTACTTAACAAGAAAGTTAGTTAGATTGTTAGATAGTAAAGAAGCAACCCTTGAACCTTTGGTAACCACGAATCTATAGCCAGCAATGGCAATAAGTACATACCTATCAATAATCACCCTAAATGTAAATGGACTGAATGCACCAATCAAAAGACACAGAGTAACAGAATGGATAAAAAAGCAAGACCCATCTATATGCTGCCTACAAGAAACTCACCTCAAATCCAAAGACATACACAGACTAAAAGTGAAGGATGGAAAAAGATATTTCATGCAAACAACAAAGAGAAAAAAGCAGGTGTTGCAGTACTTGTATCAGACAAAATAGACTTCAAAACGAAGAAAGTAGCTAAAGATAAAGAAGGACATTACATAATGATAAAGGGGTCAGTCCAACAAGAAGATATAACCATTATAAATATATATGCACCCAACACAGGAGCGCCAGCATATGTGAGAGAAATACTAACAGAATTAAAGGAGGAAATAGACAGCAATGCATTCATCTTAGGAGACTTCAACACACCACTCACTCCAGAGGACAGATCAGCCAGACAGAAAATAAGTAAAGACACAGAGGCACTGAACAACACACTAGAACAGATGGACCTAACAGACATCTACAGAACTCTACACCCAAAAGCAACAGGATACACATTCTTCTCAAGTGCACATGGAACATTTTCCAGAATAGACCACATATTAGGCCACAAAAAGAACCTCAGTAATTTCAAAAATATTGAAATCCTACCAACCAACTTCTCAGATCACCAAGGTACAAAACTAGAAATAAATTTTAGAAAGAAATCAAAAAGGCTCACAAATACATGGAGACTTAACAACACTCTCCTAATTAATCAATGGGTTAACGACCAAATCAAAACAGAAATCAAGGAATATATGGAGACTAATGACAACAACAACACAAAGGCACAACTTCTGTGGGACGCAGCAAAGGCAGTTCTAAGAGGAAAGTATATTGCAATCCAGGCCTATTTAAAGAAGGAAGAACATTCCCAAATGAATAGTCTAAAGACACAATTACTGAAATTGGAAAAAGAAGAACAAATGAGGCCCAAAGTCACCAGAAGGAGGGACATAATAAAGATTAGAGAAGAAATAAATAAAATTGAGAAGAATAAAACAATAGAAAAAATCAATAAACCAAGAGCTGGTTCTTTGAAAAAATAAACAAAATAGATAAACCCCTAGCCAGATTCATTAAGAGAAAAAGAATCTACACACATAAACAGAATCAGAAATGAGAAAGGAAAAATCACGATGGACCCCACAGAAATAAAAAGAATTATAAGAGAATATTATGAGAATCTATATGCTAACAAGCTGGAAAACATAGAAGAAATGGACAACTTCTTAGAAAAATACAACCTTCCAAGACTGACCAAGCAAGAAACAGAAAAACTAAACAGACCAATCACCAGCAACGAAATTGAATTGGTAATCAAAAAACTACCCAAGAACAAAACCCCTGGACCTGATGGATTCACCTCTGAATTCTACCAGACATATAGAGAAGAAATAACACCGATTCTCCTTAACGTTTTCCAAAAAATAGAAGAGGAGGGAATACTTCCAAACTCATTCTATGAAGCCAGCATCACTCTAATACCAAAACCGGGCAAAGACCTCACCAAAAAAGAAAATTACAGACCAATATCCCTGATGAACGTAGATGCAAACATACTCAACAAAATATTAGCAAATCGAATTCAAAAATACATCGAGGATCATACACCATGATCAAGTGTAATTCATCCCAGGGATGCAAGGATGGTACAACATTCGAAAATCCGTCAACATCATCCACCACATCAACAAAAAGAAGAACAAAAACCACATGATCATCTCCATAGATGCTGAAAAAGCATTTGACAAAATTCAGCATCCATTCCTGATTAAAACTCTCAACAAAATGGGTATAGAGGGCAAGTACCTCAACATCATAAAGGCTATATATGACAAACCCACAGCTAACATCATACTTAACGGCGAGACGCTGAAAGCTTTTCATCTAAGATCGGGAACAAGACAAGGATGCCCACTCTCTCCACTGTTATTCAACATAGTACTGGAGGTCCTAGCCACAGCAATCAGACAAAACAAAGACATACAAGGCATCCAGATTGGTAAAGAAGAAGTCAAATTGTCACTATTTGCAGATGACATGATACTGTACATAAAAAACCCTAAAGATTCCATTCCAAAACTACTAGAACTAATATCTGAATTCAGCAAAGTTGCAGGATACAAAATTAACACACAGAAATCTGTTGCTTTCCTATACACTAATGATGAACTAACAGAAAGAGAAATCAGAAAAACAATTCCATTCACAATTGCATCAAAAAGAATAAAATACCTAGGAATAAACCTAACGAAGGAAGTGAAAGACCTGTACTCTGAAAACTACAAGACACTCCTAAGAGAAATTAAAGAGGACACTACCAAATGGAAATGCATTACATGCTCTTGGCTAGGAAGAATCAATATTGTCAAAATGGCTCTACTACCTAAAGCAATCTACAGATTCAATGCAATCCCTTTCAAACTACCAACAGCTTTCTTCAATGAACTGGAACAAATAATTCTAAAATTCATATGGAACCACAAAAGACCCTGAATAGCCAAATCAATCCTGAGAAGGAGGAATAAACAGGGGGAATTACACTCCCTGACTTCAAGCTCTACTACAAAGCCACAGTAATCAAGACAATTTGGTATTGGCACAAAAACAGACCCACAGACCAGTGGAACAGAATAGAAAATCCAAACATTAACCCAAACATATACAGTCAATTAATATTTGATAAAGTGCCTTGGATATACAATGGGGAGATGACAGCCTCTTCAGCAGCTGGTGTTGGAAAAACTGGACAGCTACATGTAAGAGAATGAAACTGGACTACTGTCTAGCCCCATACACAAAGGTAAACTCAAGGTGGATCAAAGACTTGAATGTAAGTCATGAAACCATAAAACTCTTAGAAAAAAACATAGGCAAAAATCTCCTGGACATAAACATGAGCAACTTCTTCATGAACATATCTCCCCTGGCAAGGGAAACAAAAGCAAAGATGAACAAGTGGGACTATATCAAGCTGAAAAGCTTCTGTACAGCAAAGGACACCATCAGTAGGACAAAAAGACATCCTACAGTATGGGAGAATATATTCATAAATAATGTATCTGATAAAGGATTGACATCCAAAATATATAAAGAACTCATGCACCTTAACAAACAGAAAGCAAATAATCCAATTAAGAAATGGGCAGAGGACATGAATAGACACTTCTCCAACGAAGAAATTCAGATGGCCAACAGGCACATGAAAAGATGCTCCACATCGCTGATCATCAGAGAAATGAAGATTAAAACCACAATGAGATATCACCTCACACCAGTGAGGATGGCCAACATCCAAAACACAAACAACAACAAATGTTGGCGAGGATGTGGAGAAAAGGGAACCCTCCTACACTACTGGTGGGACTGCAAATTAGTTCAACCATTGTGGAAAGCAGTATGGAGGTTCCTCAAAAAACTCAAAATAAAAATACCATTTGACCCAGGAATTCCACTCCTAGGAATTTACCCTAAGAATGCAGCAGCCCAGTGTGAGAAAGACAGATGCACCCCTATGTTATCGCAGTGCTATTTTCAATAGCCAAGAAATGGAAGCAACCTAAGTGTCCATCAGTAGATGAAAGGATAAAGAAGATGTGGTACATATACACAATGGAATATTATTCAGCCATAAGAAGAAAACAAATCCTACCATTTGCAACAACATGGATGGAGCTAGAGGGTATTATGCTCAGTGAAATAAGCCAAGCCGAAAAAGACAAGTATCAAATGATTTCACTCATATGTGGAGTATAAGAACAAAGAAAAAAACTGAAGGAACAAAACAGCAGCAGACTCACAGAACCCAAGAACGGACTAATAGTTACCAAAGGGAAAGGGACTGGGGAAAATGGGCGGGAAGGGAGGGATAAGAGGGAAAAAGGGGCATTACGATTAGCAGATGTAATGTTGGGGGGGCACGGGGAGGGCAGTACAACTCAGAGAAGACAAGTAGTGATTCTATAGCATCTCACTACGCTGATGGACAGTGACTGTAATGGGGTTGGTGGGGGGGACCTGATGAAGGGGTAGTTTAATAATCGTAATATTGCACATGTAATTGTAAATTAATGATAATAAAGTAAATTATATTTAAAAAAAAAGTAGCAGAAAAATATGACAGAGTCATTATTAGTTAAGTAGAAAACAAAGATAAATTGAGAAAACAACTAAGCTAAAATATGGTTCATTGAAAATGAGGGCAGGACTGAGGGATGGGAGGGTGATGCTCAGGGAGAACAAAGCGAGAGGAATCAGGAAGAGTGTACACGCCACTGAGAGCAAGACAGGGTGCTAGCCAGGGCAGGGAGGCCCTGAGAAGCCACAGTGCAAGTCAGACAGGACATCACCACCACCAATGAGATGATTAAACATGATAAGAGGATACACATTGTGCTTTGAAACTCTTGAAAAATACATGAAGTGGAGAAAAATCCTTTTAAAAAGTACTAAAAATGACTCCAGAAGAAATGGAAATCTTTTAATAGTCTTGGTTAAATTTAAATATTAATTAAAAATTTTCCAACAAAAAAGCAATGGTCCTAGATACCTTTACAATCTAGTTTCAATTCTAAATAAGGCTTTCCAGGCAATAGAAAAAGCAAGAACATTACTCCCCAGCCAGTGTTATGAGTTTAGCATAAGCTAATTTGGCACTGAAATGAAACAAGTATGTTTCAAGGAAAAAAAAAATTACGAGCCTCACTAATTCTTGAAGCTAACCACGTTCCTTCATATGCTCAAAAAGCCACATTCTAAGGTATAGCTCAGTCACAAGTATGGCTATTTGTTTAACTGAAATGGAATATTTTTTCTATTTAAAGTCAATCTAGTTGTTTCATTCATTCATATCTTACTCAGTTCGGTATATTTAGATACCAGAAAGCTGAGGCCCATCAGCCCCATAATACAATGACGATGTGTGATTCTGAGCTTCTATGTCTGAGGCCCGGGGCTTATTTCCCCACGTTCACAGACTAAACTACAAACTACAAATGCTCTAGTTCCTGTGGGGAACTCTCTAAGGTCTCCGCCCAGACTTCCTCCCAGTGTTGTCATAATCCTTCTTTTATGTGAGCCTTAATTATAGTCCGTTTATTTCATGTTCTCTAAATATGCTCTTCTGACTGACACTGTGCATTTACATGAAACTCTTTGCCTTGCCCCTACCTGATGAAGGATATTTACTATCCAGTTGATATCCTACTTTATAAGGCCTTCTACAATCTTTTGAATCGTCTCTAAATGTCCATAGTAATGAATGCTAATATAGTTCATTTGGTCTTTTATATTTATTTATATGTACAGTAAGTAGAGACCTAAAATACATAAGCTCTAAGTCCTTTGTAAATTATTACATATATTGGGACCATGAAGGAGTAAAATATGTATGTTTTTGGTAAAAAACACATAAAATTTACCACCTTGACCACTTTTAAATGCACAGTTTGGTAGTGTTGTTGTGAAATAGATCTCTAGAATATTTTTATCATGCAAATCTGAAATTCTATAATTATTACACAAAATTCTCCTTTTCTCAGTTCACCAGACCCTAGCAACCACCACCATTCCCCTCTCCATCTTCGTGAACTTGATTACTCTAGACGTCTTATGTAAGTGGAACCACACAGTATTTGTCCCTCTGTGACTGCTGGCTTCACAAAGCATAATGTCTTCAAGGTTCACCCATGCATGTGACCACATTTCACTACATGCACTTGTTAATGTGGCTAGTTTCATTTCTTTGGGATGAGCACTTTATCAGGCACTTTCTTTTTTTTCAATAATATCTTTACTAGTGGTGATAGGCTTTATTATTTGTTGCACTTAGCGTGGAGAAGCATTGTTCACAAAATATTTTTATTGATCCCTTGAATAGTACTGAATAAAATACAGCAAAGATAGGCTGCACTGCAGATATTTAACGTTGGGGGAGACAGCTGTGATTTGTGCTGACTTACAGCTTTTCATGTACCTGCTTGTCAGTGCACACCTCTGAAATGCATGCCCCAGGGAAATTACCAGTTAATTTCCTGCCTTGCTCTGGTTTCACTTATGAAGAGTAGAAAATATTTTACATTAAAAGTCCATGAACACAAAGAATTTGCTTTGTTTCTAAACTAAAATAGTCATCTTCATATCCTTATGCTGTCTAGTCCAGTGATATGTATGAGCAAGGTGCACAATAAATATCTATGTGAGGTCTATTTTCCTACTGTGAAATAATATTGAACATGACACAAAATATTATTGCACTAAGAAGAAAGTATCATGCAGAAAGCAGAGAAAACTACGCATACTGGTCATCTTTTAGTTTTTAAGCCATGTCAGTCTTCCCTAAGGCAGTGGTACTTACACCTTTTGGGGAGAACACTCAGCCTCAAGAGATTTGTCTGACTGGCTCCCTTTGGTTTTTGGATATCAAATGCAATATGACTTAATCAGAGGGGCCTTACTTGACCATTCAATCTAATAACATTGGCCCTTCCTGGAATTAACTTTTATCCATTGATTGTTTACTTTTCTTACTATTACATGAAACTATGTTTTTCATTTATTTGTTTACTATTTATTTTTCTTCTTTAGGAGGTAAGCTTTATGAAAACAGATCCCTTTTTTGTTCTATTGTTCTAATACCAGGTACCACTTCGATACTCAATAAATAGTTGCTGAATGAATAAATGACTGAATGCTATAATATTATATTTTAAAGGATCATATAGAGAGATTATAGTAAAATGAAGTAATTATATGTGTACATACATAACCGTGGACAACATACTTATTTATAATTTATACATTTCTATATATATAGTATATACTTTTACAATACATATCTAAAATATATTTGCATTTCTTATATGTTTAAAAATTATATATTTATATACAATATATACATGTATATATTGTATATTTATATACAATATATACATGTATATTCAACAATACAGACAAACTGTATATTTTTTTGCCATATATGCAACATGTTTAATATTTACCTTTCCAAAAATGCTTAGTCTTTTGGAGTCAATGTACGGTTGTTTCAGTAAAAATCTGCAATGAAAAAGAAGGGAATAGTTTTATCTTCTTGAGTAAAATGTACATGGGGATTCATTCTTGGCACACGCATACACACACACACACACAAACACATGCACACACAAACCCAGAAGTCAAACTAGAAATACTACAGTGGCTGCAGCTCTATTCATGTAGAAGGGCTGTAGACACTCAGCTCTTGCTACTCAAAGTGATGGCCCAATAGTCTGGGATCACCTGGTAGCTTGTAATAAATGCAGAATCTTGGGCCCCATTCCTGGCCTCATGAATCCACATCTACATTTTAACAATATTATAGCCAGTTTCTGTGCACCGTTTCAAAGAGCCTTACTGGCTTTCTCAGGTCATTCTTTCTCGCCAGTGTGGAAATGGGATCTGTGAAGGCTCAAACGTGGCAATGAACTGGAGAAATATTAGACACTGTGAATTACTGCAAATAAATAATGTAGTGGTTAACTAAAGACTCTCTCATTTTCATAAATCCAAAGTGAATTCTAATTCCAGAAGGGAAGGAAGTCTGATAATTCTTTTACTATGGTGGTAAGAGTGAAAAAATCCAATAGTCTGCAGGATTATCTTAGAAAATTGTCCAATAGCTAAAATAACAAATTTCTGAGTCAATGTGATGAGTATTACATATTATATACCTAGCTTCTGTCATTACAGGAAAAACACTTCGCAGATGTGTACCCACTTACTTCACAGCTGCTATTTGGTCCTTTACTTCCACCGAACCTAACTTTCGATGAATCTCCTGCAAAACTTTCAGGCCCTGGAATCCACTTCCTCTGCCATCAAATCGTGCTATGATGACATTATCTGTGTCAACAAGTACTGAGTCCCAGTCCATATGGAACTTCTCTGTCACCAGCTGGCCCCCTGGCTCTTCATCCCTGCAAATAGGAGCAAAGCAGGGGCAGTTGACAATGTGGGAGAGGCTTTAGCTTTGTCACTTTTACGTTACCCATGCTGGCTATTAGAACTTCTTACCTCTTGATAATAAAACTTAAAGTAGAAATGTCATTTTCTTTCACATAACTTCAAATGAAAAGTTCTCTGAGTGAAATGAAAATACGGAGCAAAATTTAAAACTGTGAATGATAAATTAGAGTCAATTTGTTTAAAAGAGGAAAATGAAGAAAAATACATGCAGTTTCCACAGGCATTTGTAAAGAATGATCAAGTTGACATAGAGGCCTTAGTTTATTGGACTTCTTCCAGATGGAGGGTTTTAGAAAAGTCTTGCTGAACTAGTTACAGAGACTTAATCACAATTTCACACGTTTTAAAAAGACAACAGGCCCAAAATGGAATCACTTTTGCTAAGTCCCACTAAGACTTAATACCTAACTTAACTGCAGTTTCAGCCTCTGAGGAGTAGAATTTTAAGCCAGTCAGTGTGGAATTCCCTGATTGGCACTAGTGAAATAAACTGCATGGTAAGACTCTTCCTTCTATGGTAAGGTGATCTGGCCTGAAACAATCATTTCTTTTCTTTTCCTTTGTCCCACCCATTTCTGCCTATAAAACTCATCCATTCTGCACAGTTCCTTGGAGCTCCCTTCCAGTTGTTAGATGGGCTGTTGCCCAATTCTTAACTCATTGAATAAAGGCAACTAGATCTCTAAATCTACTCTGTTGAATTTTGTTTTTTAACATAAGCAATGTACAACCCTAAAGAATGTCAGAGTCAAAAAGAAACACTGCATTAATATTTCAGAATTTTTTTTTAGGTGGTAGTATTCTCACTGAGGAGAATTTAAGTATACAGTGAGGAAAAATTACTTTTTATCACTTTAGTTGACAGCAAGAAAAGAAAGCAGAGACACATATGTTTGAAAAATTTGAAAGCTAGAAGTAAAGAAGGACACACAAATTATAAAGCACAAACATTCTCTCCAGAGGGAAAACACAATATAATTTTACAATTTCCTATTACAACAGCATTTGTTATTTTCCAGAATATGGAAAAGGTATAAAAGCAAACTTTCATAAAATCACACAGCTCACCTGGGGCCAAGCCTATTGTTCATACATGCATGTGATCGATTTAAAGAGCAAGAAAACAAGTGACTCTGGAAAGTGCTCCATTTTGAGTTGGGCTACATGCCAAAAATCCTCACCCTACTTACTCTCCTGTAAAGACCCCAAACTCTCTTGGCTCGTGTCTGTGCATATGTGTTGTTGGAAGGACCAGTACAAACCAATGCACAAACTAATCCTCACTAACAAGCTTTTAGGTTATCAAATTTGCTACAGAAAATGACTTCTGTACAGCAAATGGAACTGAGTAGATATAAGAGTTGTGTGGGACCTGTGAGTTAGGTAGGGGAGGAAGTAGGGAATAGGGCAAAACATTGGACAACTACAATTTACCGAATATGGTTCTGGGCTGAATTGTGTCTCTCAAAATTCATACACTGCAGCTCTAGGGCTTACTACCTCAGAATGTGACTGAATTTGAGACTGTGCCTTTATGAATAAGCTGAAATGAGGCTTTTGGTGGGGGGAGGAGAACTCCACGTTATATTTGGGTGGAAATTAGGAAATCAGGACACCCAGAGGGACCCTAGGAGTGTGAGTGCACAGAGGGCAGACCATGTGCAGGGGCAACAAGAGGGCAGCCATCTGCAAGCCAGGGAGAGAAGTCTCAGGAGAAATAAAACCTGCTGACCCCTTCACCTTGGACTTCGAGCCTCCAGAACTGTGAGAAAATAAATATCTGTTGTTCAATATGTCCAGTCTGTGGTATTTTATTATGTCAGCCCTAGTAAATGAATACAAATGCCTTCTGTGGTCTAAGCACTTAAGATGCATTATCTTATTTACTATACACTACTGAAATGTTATTCAGCCTTTCTGCAGAATAAGTTTTTGTTGCATGGCTTTATTACATGTATTGTTACTCCTACATGGTAAATAAACTGTGCCGTGGCACTGTTTTAATCACGACCCTGTCCACTCCCTCTTAAATCACACATTCCATGGTGATCCTCTGGTCCAAGTGTGCATCTGCTTTATCCCTCCACAGTGTTTGCAATTTTTTTTCCTCTTGAAAATTTAGTATTTAGTTTATTTTAGTTTTTGCAAATTTAGCTCTTGATTAGATTATTGGCGATTGTTACTACACCTACCCACATGCTCTTACCTAGAATTCTACTAGTCTAGTTCATTGAACTATTTTTTTTCCAGATTCCCAGTGATACTGATATAACTTGTCTACTGTTTGAGGAACAGTATGGCTCATTATACCTAGCACCATTTCACCAAGAACACAGAAAATGCTTGTTGAACTAGACCCTTTCAGGAAAGTAGACTCAGGTAAAATTCAAAATGGGAGGGACATAAAAAGGACTTGAGTTTACATCGAGGCACTGCATTTTGAAACTGGGGGATTTATCGCAAAAATTAGGATGCAAAACATGATTCGCAGAGGGCAAAATACAATGATTAACTTCAATTTCTAAACTGAGTAAACTGTGAGAGTTTGAGTTCCATCTTCACTCTGAAATAGATAAGACACTGACACTCTGACTCAGTTTCCACAGCTTTAATAATGGTAAACTACTGTCTTGTTTTCCTCAAAGAGTTTTGTAAACACTAAATGGCATAATGTATTTGGAAATATTTAATGAAATATAGTAAGTAGTATACAATGACAGATTCATTGCAGAATATAAACTTTCATTCGAAGCACTTTTGTTTACATTGAACATATTTCCTTACAGTTCAAAACAGAGAACCTTAGAAAATATTTGGCTGTGAAGAAACTAAATTGGGAAATATCTATGGATAAAAATATTGTGCCATGTAGTATGAGCTGTAATGTCAGAGGGGCTTCTGTTTTCTAGATGGAGCTATTAATACCTGTTGGGTAAATGAAAGTTTTCAACCAGAATCCCTGGCCGAATGCATATAAGGCCCTGTTTGCACATCAATGTGACATTTATCACGGCAGTCCATCAGGGGACTGCTGGTCTGGGGTAAGGGGTAAGAGAGTAGCAGCTATTCTTTCCTCCCCTGTTTCTGGTATGTAATTGGTACCAGGGACCCACCCACGGAGTTCCTCCTGGAGAAACAGGCAGGAAGAAGTGAGGCGTGGGTGCCATGGCTGGAGGGATGGAGCTTAGGGAGAGGCAAATGAGTGGTGGCAGAGAGCACCCGCTGGCGAGAGAGGAGCATACTGGGAGAAGGAGAGAGACTGGGTGTGAGAAGTAAAAACCATTGTCCAACCTCTGACCCTTGTTTTCCTTTGGTCTCATAGGACTCATAAAGAAATTGCCCCAGGTGGAGAACCCTCTTCTACCTTGTCCCCCCAACCCAGCCCCTCACCAGCCACAATACCTAAAGGCTTATAAGAAAATAGAAAAAATGCAATCAATGTATGCTTTGGTGTGATTATCAGAATACTGTCAGTTATTAAGGAAGAATTTTCTCATTTTAAATACTGACAGCAGCACTAAGATAACATTATAAAAGGCTTGTTAATATGTAAGATATAATTTTCCAACTTACATTTGACCCATTGCATTGTTCACAGCTATTTTAAGGAGTTCATAGCTATCAGGTTTAGAAAAATGTTAATAAGTCACAGACATTTTATGGCAGGCAAATGAATTATTTTAAAATATAATTTAACATGAGGCACATTTTTCAAACTGATGATTAATAAATGGCTGCAGTATTTTTTAAAACAAAATCCTTCACTCCCTTACTCATGCTTGCAATACCCAGGGGAAAAATACAATTTTGTCCATTGCTCTTTTCTCTACATTGCGATTTTTAACTTCAATCTTGCCTTCAGAAGGTTTCAAGTGATATCAATACATTTTCAGCCAATGATTTTAACACATTACTCCGTCTAGCTGGGTAAACCATTTTTTCTTTTTTAGTGCATGATATAGGCATATCTCAGATGCTCTACAAAGTGTTCACCAGAAAACATTAGAGGTTTAAAGGTAAGAAAATACTGCTTATTCAGTGAGGTAGGAATAGCAAGCTATTTGGTGGTTCAGCTGACTACAAGGAATGTACTATAGAACAAATCATCCACCCTATAATAAATAAGCACCATGATTCATGTAATTATTGATCATGCAGAATTGGTGAGACCCAATTCATTTGGTTCCTTTTTATTTTATTCTAAGTGACTTCCTCATCTTTTTTTTCCTTCACTGCTTGCTTTACTCTCTGTCTCAGAAATCTCTGGGGGCCCATAGAAAGGAGGATGTGTCAAGGCTGACAATGGGAACATGCAATTTTGTTGAAAGTTATGGTGAAAAGAACAATTCCCTCTGTTTTAAGCAGTAGAAAGTTCACAGCAATATGAAAACATGTTTCCTAACACAGGCAGCAAAATCAAATTAACATTAGACTCTCCTTAGAAGCTAAGGTCTTTGAGGGCACAGTCTTTGTCTATTTCAGTACCTCCAACACTAACTTGCCTATGGATGAAGAGTTTGGGATATATGCATATAATAAAATACAAAAAAATGATGAGTAAAACCTACAATATCCAACAGACCTTTAAAATGACAGAACAAGGCACCTCTTTATGACATAACAAAACATTATCTGTGCCAAAACGGAATTAAAGTGAAGAGATTTGTTTGACTACCTGTTTGGTCAGGTGCACAGTGTTATTTAAACTCATGAAAAGAGGGTTGAGTCTCTGCTCAGAAGACAAAGGTTTAAGTCCTGATTTTGTTATTGATCTGCTGAGTTACCCTGAACAATTCTACACTCTTCTTACTTTTATTTATTGTTTTCAGTATGAAAGAATATGTTGCAAATAGTTAAACTCATGGACAGTAAGTTTTTTAAAGGCTTTTCCTTACCACTAAAACTTTGGTTACAATAAACAGAAGGGAAATATTTTCTAAGGAGAGCGCTTACCGTGACTGATCTATCCTATCACATCCAGCATTTTTTTTCCTACATGGCAAAAAAACTGCTATATGGACAGCTGCATATCCATGTCCACTGGGGGGCATGGAAGGAGAAGGACAGAGAGGGAACTGTTTACAGTCTTCTTGACTCTCTTCTCTTTCTAGGCCTAGAATACATGGATTTCAGATGCACGGTGCTGTAGAAAAGCTAGGATCATTGAGAACTAAGTGTTGCCATTTAAACTACAGATACACTACACTAAAAAAAAGAGTGTGAAAGGGAGGGTGAAGAACAGACTGGAAAGCAAGGTAAACGAATGGAAATCGTATGAAGAGGCACATCGCACTAAATTCTTAAGGAAAATCAATTCTTAACTCTTTTGATTTTGTTCTTTATGAGAGAATTCATTTCACTATAGAACATGGGTTTGACATAGGACAGCAGCCTTAACAATATTTGTCTTGCCTTAATTTGAAGTTTACTTTATGGAAAGTTACAGTCAATAATGATTTAGTTGTAACATGTACGTCTAAGTACTAAGGAGGTTTGCTCCCTTGCAAGCAGCATACACACAGGGATACTTCTACAAGGTGGCTAAGGGCCCCGTGGCCAATCTTTCTATTTCTCATTTTCTTATCCTTAGATGTCTACTCATGGATGAATTGTCCTACATGTAAAATGGCAGAATAAGTGTTCTCATATTTAGTACATCATATGAGGAATAACATTATTTTTTCCTATCTGAGAACTGCTTCTTGTCACCATTCCCCATCTTCTTCCATAATAATTTGGGAATATTATTAACGTAATCTTCAAATTTGTGGTCCATGGTTTGTTTACACTATAATTGTTGATTGAATTACTCTTCTTCAAGTTGTAATGAGGGAAGGGTTTGTTATGGTCAAGGTTATTTATGCCTCTGCTGAGAATCTACCTTACAGTTCCTAAGCCTGTGTTTCTGGTGGTGATTATGATATCTACCTGATCCTACATAGAAAATTACATCCACTTTCCCAAATTGTATTGTCTCCATCATGTGTGTTCATATACTTGCATTCATAGAGCTCATCCCTGTTAAAACTTTTTGAAAATTGCCTGTGTTAATGACCTGAAGTTTATAAGGATATGGAAACATCATCATGCAAAGGTTACAGGTCATGTGTTGATAAAGCCAAACTGAGTCGAGCCTAATGACTTTAGATAAGGTACTTCCTTTCCCTATGCCCAAGTTTGCTTATCTGTAGAGTGAAAGATGATAATAATTTTATCTCCCTACTAGAGCACAGCAAGGATTAAATGAGATAATATATACAAATTACTTAACAAAGCCTCTGGTTCTTGGTAAGTGCTAAATATTATTAGCCCAGTATGGCCAATACTATGGGACTTGACCTTTTCACTTCCCATTCCTTCATAGAAGCTGAGCTCTCAAATCTGGCCATCCCCAAGAAATGATACATTGATATTTCTTGATCCTTTATATCACAACAGTCCAGTTTCTAATTAGCTCTGCCTGAAAGGAGGAAAATTCAGTTATATTAAAAACACTTTTCAAGTGGATGGGGGCTTCAGTTTATTTAGAATGAAAAAATGTGCATAAGTAGGTATTTGTATTTATGTGTGTGTGTACTTGGTTTAGTCATGCGTATTTGTGCATTTGGGTATAATTTTTGAGTCTTTGTATGTGTATGTTCTTTATTTTCCTGTTTCCACAGATACATAATTCTTCTGACACCATAAGAACAAGAGAATCCTACCCTGATATGCCTTTCTGGATTATAGAAGTTGTAACATACAAATAAGAACTTTTTTATTGTTGGCATTATATTTTTCAATAAGTTTTGTGTTCAAAATGCTGCTCAGACAATAAATTTAATGTTTTATCTTGGCCAGAGAATTTGGACCTCTGAATTTGGGAGGGTATTCTGCATTAATAAAACTGAATTGTTTTCCATCCTTCCCCACCCCTCTTCTCACCTCCCTTTTCTTCCTTGTATTTATAATAGAATAGACTTCTTTATGTCAAGGTCAAATTCTGTCTACTAAAGGCATTTTTCCTTGTCTTGAAGGGAATTAAGTCCTATTTTTGTCTTTGGTTTCCCTTGAATAGAAGCCAGAGATGTCTCCACTATGACACAAAAACTGCATGACTATCATTAGAGCAATGCAGAAAAGCAGAATCCAGTCCTTCAAATCAACTTCTTTCTATTGTTACACGGAGCCAAAAACTGAAAAACTTATCAGAATACACGCTGAAATAGTGAACAGCATGGATATTAATGAGCCAGCAATAAAACTCAAAAATGGACTGTTAGCATTATACACACATAATTAACCTCAGGATAAACATCTTAGACAGCACCTGAAAATATCAAGCGAACCAATAGAAAAGGGCCTCAGGGATATCTTGGAGGCAGAAATTGTGCAATAAAATGGGAGGCAGTTCCAATTTCCTAACAATCTCTGCTGTCAAAGTCTTACTACATTAATTCTTATCCATTGGCCAATTTCCATTTGGGATGACTTCAAACAGACTGAGTGAGGAGGTAGAAAGAGGAGAAGTGTTTGGTGAATTTTATTTCCAGTTGCTGGGAAAAGCTAAATCATCACTGAGCTAAAAGAGCATTTGATCTACTCGCTTGCCCTTAGAGAGGGTCATGCCTAAAAAAGTCACTCACAATCAAAAGAAAGTTTAGCACATTGTATAAACATACGAAGAACAGGAGAATCTACCTCATTCTTTATCTGTATATATCTGCTACTGAAATCTCTTACACAGCAGGTCTGCTTTAGATACTATAATGGAAAATATTCTAAATGCTGGCTTAAGAAACATAGGAATATTCTAGATGAAAATAGAAAAAAGTATGTGTTGTAAAAAGAAGCAGGTGATGATCTTCACCACAATCACATATTTGTTCATTTTCCAATGGAGAATAAAATTCAGCATGGGAATATTTTGAAACTCTGAGGCTTGCAATACATAGGATACATATCAGGGATCACAATGGATTTAGAATATAGGAATGGATGCTAATTACAGGCAAATTTTAAAAGTGCCATTATCCTATAAGGCATCATCTGCCCTCAATAATACATGGCACTACAAGATAGTTATACAATCCTTTTTTTCGAACTATAGAATCCTTTAGCTAGATTATAGAAGTCAGTGTATCAACTGAAAAATACAGCTATGTAAACAAGGTTAATTTGTATCTTAGCTTACTTTGTGGTGTCAGTTAAATAGAAATAATAATCCTGCTTACTATTAACATGTATTATTAGTAGAATCATTTTTCAGTTTAGTAAACAGAGAGATAAAGCAACTGCATACCTAGATGCATAAATGACCCAGCTCTCTGAAAGAACACAATTATAAGAGCTAACCTCAGCAAAATATTCATTTAGTATCTTTGACATATAAGCAATTACATTCTCAAAGCAAAAGGAAATTAGAATTCTTAATCAGAATAGAATTAAGAATTTGAGGTTTTGAAAGTCTCTTATTTTCTACAAAGTTCTAACTCTGGGCCATTTCCTGACTTTATACTGTATTTTTTAATGTCTTTATTCCTAGAATTTTTTAGGCAAAAGTAACAGAAACCTGAACGTACCTTTCTGTTTAGTTTTCACCTCCTACTAGATGTCGGACAGGTGGTATGTTATCTACCACTTCTGATCAGAATATCTTCCATTTTGTATTCAGTAGAATTGTGAGGAAAAAATAAAGTAATATAGAGGAAATGTCTTGTAAACTGTATGTAATATAGAAGGTTTTTTTTTCCCCAGGAGTATTTTTATCCATTAAGATATATATGTGTGTGTGATACAACATTTTACACTCCTAATTCTCAAAAATGCAGTATGTTCTGTTCAACATGAGTTCATTTAGAATATTTCATAGGTGCTGGATTGAGAGGAAAGTATGTCAGTACAGCCATCACTGTGGTTCCTGCACAGCTTTTCTGAGGACATTCATGTTTGGAGGTAGAGACACACCTCCTCACAAGTAAAGAGGATGCCTTAGCAATATATTAAGAACTTAAGAGAAAAGCTGAAAATCAGCAGAATCCCCTTGCTTTAGGGTAAGTTATAGCTGGTCTAGTAGCTTTTGAAATCAGAGTCCTTCTTTGTTAGGCTTTTTGGTGACAACTGAGATTCTGATTGTAGGGGCTGCCAAGACACCAACTAGAGCAAAACAATGCATTAGTGAAGAAGGCTACACCTAGGTCAAGTTTACGATTTTGATAAAAATGGTGTGAGAGAAATGGTAAAGCAAGAATACCCTCAAGGAGGAAGCACAAATGCCCACTTCAAGGCTGAAAAGACCTAATTCTAGATAAAAACATTATTTAAGATTTAACTCCATTCGTGCTTTAATAGGAATATTATTGCTTGAATTGTAGTTTTGTTTAAAAAGCTTAACGGTTTTGAATTTCTTCCCCAGTCTGATTTCTCCCAGATAACATGTGAATTTCAGTGTGTGATTTTGCATAATTCTTGCTTCTCCGGAATACATGTTATGGTGTTATAAGAGAAACGCCAGTACTTGCGGCATAGCCTCTTATCATCACTGGCATTCTTTGTTTTGCCTATATTCTACAGAACCTTATATGATTCACAGTCTAATGTTTTTTATGTATAAATCCAAAGGGAAGAAGATATAAGAGAATTCTGGAATAACATAATATCTTTGATGGACTCCTCTAACTTGGAGCTTTGTTGCATATTACCATGGGAGAAAACACCGTATCCCAGCATCTTTAGTTTAACCTCTCAAACACGTGTTAATTAGTAACACAGTTAATATTCTCTTTTATCATAGATTTAGAAAAAAAAATCATTAAGACAGAAAAGACAAATGATTTAAATATAGGTAACCCTTACATTTATGATACAATATGTGACTCTAAAAACAGAGTAAATATGGAAGTCCTGATTTTCAAAACATTCAAGAGCCTATCTTTAAATATAGAATATATTTGTGATTTTTAAATAGGTACTAGTAATCAATAGCTATCATACATGTGAAACCATCTCATCGTATTCATGTCACTCAAATGAAACCATTAATATCTGAGACCTGTATTAAGAGAGGAAAAGATTTAAATTAGTATAAATATGCAGGTCATAGAGATGATTTTATGTATTTCTGTACTCTACATACCTAAATCTGTCAATTTAAAAGAATCCTCAAAGAGAAGAGTGTATCTTATGTTATCTTATGTGTTGTGTACACAGTTTTTGTAAATTTATAACTCCCCCCCCCCCATGGTACTTTCTCAATACATCAACTTGGAGTTTTACAGTTTTAAAAGTACTAAGTAATTAATGCTGACATGTAAGATGCATTATCTACAGATTGTGAAAGAAAAAAACATAATTTGTTTAAGAAAAATATGAAAACCAATGATCAACTTCTCCCTTTCCATTACCTGGATTAAATGTCACTGTCTTTTCTCTTCTTAATCATTTCTTGTGTATTATAGTGTAGGTACATTGTCCATCCATTTAAGTGAGGAAGATTAACAAAAATGAGAAAACTCAGAAGCTTAAATTTAAGCTTTGACCCTCATTACATGGCAAAGCAATAATAATCACTCTTTGAGACAAGTGCTAGCTGCCTCTCTTGTCCACTAGCATATGTGTTATTTTTGTAAGAAACAGAGTGAAATGGGTACATATTTTGCATGAGTAAGTGGAAGATCAAATAATGTTAGAGAAGTTGAGGAATATGTGTCTTCACTCTTGGGAAACAAAACAAACTTCCCTGTGACAATCTGATGGCTCAAATGTCTATGAATCCCAGAATAAACAAAGAATATAAAGACATCCCATATAGTGAACATTTACTTAGAACTTGGAATTTTATGAGAGTCTGGGCTGAGAATTTCATCTCACATGGAATATCTAGCAACCTACTCATGGTTCCAATAATCATTATTTGACACCAAAGCATTAACATGGTACAGTTGGAAAAAATTGCATTCTACAGATTATAAACTGTTAAGTGGGGAGAAAAGAAAGTCATAAAAGAGTTTGGTTGTAGTGAGGTCTCTATGGATTCTGATAATTGATTTTGGTAGTTTTCCAGTAATAACTATCATGCAATGGGCTATGTAAGCAGACAATATTGGGTAATAGAGCAAACCTTTCAAGTCCCCCCAAAAACAAAAAACAAGCTTGAGTTCAAACCTTAATTTTACCTTGCTTAGGATCTTGGAGGTACTACACATAATGTAATTTAGCTATAGTTTCTTTGGGTTAAAATGAGGACAATGATATTTATCTTGAGTGATTTCTGTAAGGAGTAAAGATGATATTCATGCCACCTCAGCATGATTCCATTACACAATAAATGCTCAATAAATGGTAGCTATTCTTAAGTCTTATTTTAAGAAAAGTTCAATAATTAAATGTGAAAGAGAAACAGTGAAAAGATAGCATGAAAATTAATCATTACTTAGCACTATCTAAAGATTGTAAAAGAAATGAGAAACTCCACTCACATTTTTCTGAGTGGGAAACTAAACTGTGGAGAAATTGATTCATCCAAAGGCTGTATTTAAACACTTTATAAACTCTTAAATCATTTATTTTTCCCTTTTGCCCTATATTGACTTAATTCAATTCTGATGACTAATCAGGCTTGATTGATGTGTTTGCTTATTCACTCATATAATCATTCATTCCTTTATTCTAGCAATATTTATGGAAACCAAATAATGAGCCAGTCATGGTGCCAAGGAGTTCTTAACAACAAGCTTTACAGTTTAATAGAGGAGACAGCCAAGCAACTGTTACAATCTGATATGGTTACATGTTACAACAGAGTGTATAGAATTATGTGGAAATACATCTTGAAGTATTAATAGAACTCTATTACTTGGTAAAGGAAATTAAGGGTAGTACAAGACGGTAACAACACATTAAGAAATGACTGTGGGATTAAAGATGGCAGCATGAGAAGTGAGACAGAGGCCTCCTCTTAAAACCATATATAATATGAAAATATAATTAATACAACTAATCTTGAAAGAGCAACAGGAAAGAGGACTGGACCAGACTGCATACACCAGGAGAAAAGAATAGACCTCACAGAACAGGGTAATGTACCAAAGCCATGATTTGGCAGGATCCAAGCCTTCCCCAACCCCAGCTCAATGGTGGGAGGAAGAGAAATGGAGCAGGGAGGGAATGGAGGCATGGGACTGCTGAACACCTAGCCCTGGAGATCTGCTCTGGGAGCACAAACCTACATTGCATAGTGCTCTGGGGATTGGTGGTGTTGGAAAGCTAAGAAAGGCAGAATACCTAGAAAGACTAAGATTTCAGCTGCTTGGGGAAAACAGGGATCCATATCCAGCTGCTCTGGGACAAAAGAAAGGTGGGCAGTCTGAGAGACTTCCTAAGAGCAAGAGTGCTGCTAAAGGGGCAAGGATTGCACAGAGCTTACTGATCAGGAGAAAGGATAGGTAGACAAAATTGTCCAGATGCACTCTGCCCAGCAGGTTGGGAGCTTTCACGATCTTCAGGTGCTCCAGCTCCCTGGCTGTCTACACAGCTCCAAGTCCCCTGTCTGTGATATGCAGCCTGCTGAGTCTTCCTCTCAACAAGCCTGCATCTGGTTTGCATACTGGCAAACCTTGCCCTGGTGTCAGGCCAGCCAGAGGGAAGCCCCACCTACAACAGCTACAAATGCAAGGCATAGAGGCTTATACTTGTGTGCTCTGACCACTGGTTCTGGTAGTGGAGACAGGCATAGCAGCCAGGAAGCAGGAAACAGCTATTTCCTCCCCCCAGGCATCAACACCGCTCCCCTGCAACCCCCGACATTGCTCCAGGGGCTGAGCAGCTCCAGAGAGTAGAGCTTCTGGGCACCAGAGGACACCACATACAAATATGAAACATCAAAGGAACCTGGTTCAAAGGAAAATCAGAGTCAAATGAAACTGATCTCATGAATCTTCCTGAAAGAGATTTCAAAATAAAAATCACAAACATGCTCATGGAGGTACAGAAAAATATTCAAGAGCTCAGGAATGAATTCCGGTCAGAGATCCAATCATTATGGAACACAGTATCAGAAATGAAACATACAATGGAAGGTTTTAAAAGCAGATTAAATATGGAGGGGTAGATGATAAATGAAATAGAAATTAGAGAAGAGGAATACAAAGAAGCTGAGCACAGAGAGAAAAAAGGATCTCTAAGAATGAAAGAATATTGAGAGAACTGTGTGACCGATCCAAATAGAACAATATTCGTATTATAGGGGTACCAGTAGAATGAGAGAGAAAAAGTAATAGAAAGTGTCTTTGAGGAGGTAATTGCTGAAAACTTACCCAATCTGGGGAAGGAGATAGTCTCTTAGGCCATGGAGATGCACAGATCTCCCAACACAAGGGACCCAAGGAAGACAACACCAAGACATATAGTAATTAAACTGGCAAAGATCAAGGATAAGGACAGACTACTAAAAGCAGCCAGAGAGGGAAATAAGATGGCATACAAAGGAAAGCCCATCAGGTTATCATCAGACTTCTCAGCAGAAAACTTACAGGCCAGAAGGGAGTGGCATGATGTATTTACTGGAATGAAGCAGAAGGGCCTTGAACCAAGAATACTTTATCTGGCAAGATTATTATTTAAATTTGAAGGAGGGATTAAACAATTTCCAGAGAAGCAAAATCTGAGAGAATTTACCTCCCACAAATCATCTCCAGTGTATTTTGGAGGGAATGCTATAGATGAAAGTGTTCCTAAGATTTAATAGCTGTCACCAGAGGTAATAAAACCACAGTAAAGAAAGTAGAACAGCTAATTACTAAGCAAATGCAAAATTAAATCACCTATCCCCAAAGTCAGTCAAGGGATAGACAAAGAGTACAGAATATACCTCCTTTGTAAAGAATGGAGGAGGAAGAAAAAGAGGAGAAAAACAACCTTTAGATTGTGTTTGTAACAGCATAGTGAGTTAACTTAGAATCTTAGATAGTAAGGAAGTTAACCTTGAACCTTTGATAACCAAGAATCTAAAGCCTGAAATGACAATAACTGCATATCTGTCGATAATCATCCTAAATGTAAATGATGTGAATGCACCAATAAAAAGACATAGAGTCACTGAATGGATAACAAAATAAGACCCATCTACATGCAGCCAACAAGAGACTCACTATAAACCCAAAGACACACACAGACTAAAAGTGAAGGGATGGAAAAAGGTATTTCAAGCAACTAATACAGAGAAAAAAGCAGGAGTTGCAGTATGTGTATCAGACAAAATAGACTTCAAAACAAATAAAATCACAAGAGATAAAGAAGGATATTACATAATGATTAAGGGGTCAGTCCAACAAGAAGAAATAACCATTATAAATATATATGCACCCAACACAGGAGCGCTGGCATATGTGAAACAAATACTAACAGAATTAAAGGAGGAAATAGACAGCAATGCATTCATTTTAGGTGACTTCAACACACCACTCACTCCAAAGGACAGATCAACCAGACAGAAAATAAGTAAAGACACAGAGGCACTGAACAACACACTAGAATAGATGGACCTAACAGACATCTACAGAACTCTACACCCAAAAGCAGCAGAATGCACATTCTTCTCAAGTGCACATAGAACATTTTCAAGAATAGATCATATACTAGGCCACAAAAAGAGCCTCAGTAAATTTAAAAAGATTGAAATTGTACCAACCAGTTTCTCAGACCACAACGTATGAAACTAGAAATCAATTATGCAAAGAAAATGAAAAGCCCCACAAACACATGGAGGATTCACAACATGCTCCTAAATAACCAATGGATTAATGACCAAATAAAGACAGAGATCAAGCAATATATGGAGACAAATCACAACAATAATTCAACATCACAAAATCTGTGTGATGCGGCAAAGACTGTGCTAAGAGGAAAGTATATTTCAATACAGCCCTACCTCAGGGAAGAAGAACAATCCATATGAACAGTCTAAACTCACAATTAATGAAACTAGGAAAAGAAGAACAAATGAGGCCCAAAGTTAGTAGAAGGAGGGACATAATAAAAATTAGACCAGAAAAAAAAATTAACAAGAATAAAACAGTAGAACTAATGAAAGCAATTGCAGGTTCTTCAAGAAAAAAACAAAACAGATAAACCCTGAGCCAGACTTACCAAGAAAAAAAGAGAGTCTAAACACATAAACAGAATCAGAAATGAGAAAGGTAATATCACTACAGACACCACAGAAACACAAAGAATTATTAGAAAATACTATGAAAAATTATGTGCTAACAAAGTGGATAACCTAGAAAAAATGGATGACCTTGTAGAAAAATACAACCTTTCAAGAAGACCCAGAAAGAATCGGAAAATCTGAACAGACCAATTACCAGCAACAAAATTGAACTGGTAATCAAAAGAGTACCTAAGAACTAATCTCCTGGACAAGATAGCTTCACCAATGAATTTTATCAAACATTTAGTGAAGACCTAATACCCATCCTCCTTAAAGTTTTTCACAGAGTAGAAGAAGAGGCAATACTTCCAAACTCATTCTATGAGGCCAACATCACTCTAATACCAAAACCAAGCAAACACTTCACAAAAAAAGAACATTACAGACCAATATCCCTGATAAACATATATGCAAAAATACTCAACAAAATATTAGCAAACCAAATTAAAAAAATACATCAAAAAGTTCATCCATCATGATTAAGTAGGATTTATTCCAGGGATGCAAGGATGGTACAATATTAGAAAATCCATCAACATCATCCACCACATCAACAAAAAGACAGACAAAAACCACATGATCATCTCCATAGATGCCAAAAAAGCATTGACAAAATTCAACATCCATTCATGAAAAAAACTCTTAACAAAATGGGTACGGAGGGGAAGTACCTCAACATAATAAAGGCCATATATGACAAACCCACAGCGAACATCATACTTAACAGCAAGAAGCTGAAAGCCTTTCCTTAAAAATAGGGAACAAGACAAGGATGCCCAGTCTCTCCACTTTTATTCAACATAGTTCTGGAGTTCCTCACCTCAGGAATTAGACAACACAAAGAAATAAAGGGCATCCAGATTGGTAAGGAAGAAGTTAAACTGTCCCTGTTTGCAGATGACATTATATTGTACATAAAAAATGCTAAAGAATCCACTCCAAAACTACTAGATCTAATATCTGAATTCAGCAAAGTTGCAAGATACAAAATCAATACACAGAAATCTGTTGCATTCCTATGCACTAACGATGAACTAGCAGAAAGGAAAATAAGAAAAACAATTCCTTTCAAAATTGCATCAAAAAGAATAAAATACCTAGGAATAAACCTAACCAATGAAGTGAAAGACCTATACTCTGAAAACTACAAGACACTCATGAGAGAAATTAAAGAAGATACCAATAAATGGAAACACATCCCATGCTCATGAATAGGGAGAATTAATATTGTTAAAATGGCCGTCCTGCCTAAAGCAATCTACAGATTCAATGCAATTCCTATCAAAATACCAACAGCATTCTTCAATGAACTAGAGCAAGTTGTTCAAAAATTCATATGGAACCACAAAAAACCCTGAATAGCCAAAGCAACCTGAGAAGGAAGAATAAAGCTGGGGGGGATTATGTTCCTCAACTTCAAGGTCTACTACAAAGCCACAGTAATCAAGACAATTTGGTATTTGCACAAGAACAGACCCATAGACCAATAGAATAGACTAGATAGGCCAGATAAAAACCCATTCATATATGGTCAATTAATATACAATAAAGGAAGTATGGACATACAATGGGGAAATGACAGCTTCTTCAACAACTGGTGTTGGCAAAACTGGACAGCTACATGCAAGAGAATGAAACTGGATTACTGTTTTACCCCATACACAAAAGTAAATTCGAAATGGATCAAAAACCTGAATGTAAGTCATGAAACCATAAAACTCTTAGAAGACAACATAGGCAAAAATCTCCTGAATATAAGCATGAGCAACTTCTTCCTGAACGCATATCCTTGAGCAAGGGAAACAAAAGCAAAAATAAATTCATGGAACTACATCAAATTAAAAAGCTTCTGTAGGGCAAAGGACACCATTAACAGAACAAAAAGGCATCCTACAGTATGGGAGAATATATTTGTAAATGACATATCCGACAAAGCGTTAACATCAAAAATATATAAAGAACTTACATGCCTTGACAACTAAAAAGCAAATAACCCCATAAAAAAATGGGCAGAGGATATGAACAGACAATTCTCCAAAGAAGAAATTCGGATGGCCGACAGACACATGAAAAAATTCTCCACATCACTAATCATCAGGGAAATGCAAATTAAAACCACAATGAGATACCATCTCACACCAGTAAAGATGGCCAGCATCCAAAAGACTAAGAACAACAAATGCTGGTGAGGATGTGGAGAAAGGGGAACACTCCTACACTGCTGGTAGGAATGTAAGCTAGTTCAACCATTGTGGAAAGCAATATGGAGGTTCCTCAAAAAACTAAAAATACAAATACCATTTGACCCAGGAATCCCACTCCTTGGATTTACCCAAAGAATACAACTTCTCAGATTCAAAAAGACATATGCACCTCTATGTTTATTGCAACACTTTTTACAATAGCCAAGATATGGACACAACCTAAGTGTCCATCAGTAGATGAATAGATAAAGAAGAGGTGGTACATAAACACAATGGAATATTATTCAGCGATAAGAAAAAAAGAAATCCTACCGTTTGCAGTAACATTGGTGTATCAGGAGGATATTATGCTCAGTGAAATAAGCCAGGCAGAGAAAGACAAGTGCCAGATGATTTCCCCCATTTGTGGAGTATAACAACAAAGCAAAACTGAAGGAACAAAATAGCAGCAGACTCACAGACTACAGGAAGGGACTAGTGGTTACCAAAGGGGAGGGGTGTGGGAGGGCGGGTGTGTAGGGAGGGAGATGGTGATTGAGGTGTATTATGTTTAGTACACATGCTGTGAGGGGTCACCGGGAAGACCGTGTAGTACAGAGAAGGCAAGTAGTGACTCTGTGGCATCTTATTACACTGATGGACAGTGACTGCAATGGTGTATCGGTGGGGACTTGATAATATGGGTAAATGTCATAACCACATTGTTTTTCATGTGAAACCTTCATAAGAGTGTTTATCAATAATACCTTAATAAAGCTTAAATAAACAAACAAATAAATAAAAGTAATGACTGAGAAGCTTGCATGTCCTAGAATAAAGCAATATTTCATATATCTGGAGCACTGAATATCTCTTTAGGGGGTGGGTGGAGTCAGATGAAGGTGGAGAGATAAAGATGAATGAAACAAAGAAAGACTTGTGTGCTGTGCAAGGGAACACCAATCTTTAATCAACTGGAGAACAAATAATGAGAGGATTTTAGCCAGGAGAGCCACATTTTCAAAAATGGATCTCACAAAGTTCACCCTAGCAGCAGAGTAGAAAAGCAACTAAAAGAGAGAAGATGGAGTAATAAACGAACAACAAAGGAAGTGAGAATATAGAGCAGGCGACAGATTAGCAATGACGCATCCTGATGTGATGCCTGCCTGGAATAGAACTTGAAGAAGACTGCGGGTTTCTGACAATCCCATTCGTTCAAAGACCAAGGCAAGACACTATGGTCTCTTGAGTATGATGCTATTTAAAATTTTAAACTGATATTGATTTTTGAAAGGGAAGTGTATGTATGAAAAAAATAACGATGTTATCATGATTGTTGGAGAGGAGTAGGTGGATAGTTTCACCCATTATGAATATATCAATTAATTATATCCTGCTATTTAACAGAATAATTATACAGAAAAGTTCTGAGAAACAGCTCACTTCCATCCAAGTGGCCAAAATTGTACACCTCTGATATGCATAACACTGATTGAACAAAGGAAATATCTAGATAAAAATAAATATTTCTTTGCAGTTAGAATGGTTTAGCAGAAAACTGTAATAGTAACCATGTCTACCTGGACATCATGCATTCATTCACTCAACACATATTTGTGGAGTGACTTATTGCAAAAGCTTGTTGCTAGAAGGCATAAGCAAATAAATCAGGCACTGCTTAATATATGGAATGCATAAAATGAAGATTTTAACATTTCCATTTTCTTAAGATACTCAGATATTCCAAAAGCCATTCTGTAAACTGTTTCTCTAAATATTCACTTCTAAACTGTGTAGTCTCCCTCAGAAATATTGGTCCAAAATCTAATGGGAGTCAGAAATTCCCTAAATGACATATTAAAACATCCTCACAAAAATTAGGTAAAGCAATAATATGATCAATATTGTTTGATATCTGGAAAGCCTTTGGACAGAAATCTGCAGCTGTAGGTGGAGGCATGGGTTTGTGATTGTGACAGAATCCAGATAGACTGATGAGGAGGGTAAAAGAAAGTTCCAGAAAGATAAGCCTTGACGGATGACCATGAAACTCACTAGGATTTCAAGGAAGATAAATTCAGGGAGAAATGATGAAGTCACAGGGGCCCAATAGAGTATGGTGCGTCCTGGAAATTAATGTCATGTGTTAACTAGTCTCTGTCTGCCTGAGTTAGACCTTTATCATGTGCAGCATGGATAAACTGAACATGAAAGAGTAGCAAATGGGACGAAATGGGATCTCTTGGCACTGAGAGAAACTCCCAGCTTGATATTGCTTTTCTTTGTGGATGCAGCAAACAAACAAACAAAACCCTCTCATCTCTAATAACCAGCACACCTGTCTGGATTGCTTCCTCCCAGGGTCTAGGAATTGAGATTTGTATTTATTTATTTATCAAATAAACATCTATAACTGTAGGATAGCTCCCACATAATCTTCAGTCTTACCAGATTGAAAGAATTACAGGTGAGTCCATAACTTTTCATAAGGTGCCTCTCTGTGTGTGAGGCATTATGGAGATACACGTCACAAATCCAAGAGGGGATTTCTGATTTTAAGGTGCTTATAATCTTTTTATCTCCCCACAGTCATTAGCACAGTGTGCTGCACATAAAGCAACATGGTAAATGTGCATTATATGAAATTACAAGTGTAGTAACAGAAAATAAGAACATAAAAACAACTCAAAGTGTAAATGCTGAAATGGGTAGAGATGTAGATAGAATAGGGATAAAGATGAATATAGACTACTGGGTTCTTAAGGACTCCCTCTAATGCTAAAGAGAAAGACTGGAGAAAGGTAATTAGGTATCTGGGAAGAGAAGAGGAGGGGTAGGAAAGGAAAAGAGGGTCATGACCCGTAGAGACCACTGTAAATCAAGGCCACGGAGATACATTTTGTAGTGGCAATGCTTCACAGATTCTACATTACAGTAAAATATTCTGTCACCATTGATTCACCTGCACTTTCAATATCATGAAATTAGGTTTGGGTTTCAGAAAATAAGGCCAAAGAGTGGTCCTCAGAAGACAATTTCTTCTGAGGTTCCATACAGAAGATTTGTTGGAACGAGAATTCCAAATTGCCAGACGCTCCTTTCCTCAAGGTCAGTCTTCCTTCCAGCTACTTAGGTATTTGCTGTAGCCTGTCTTCAACTCACACAATCATCATAGAATTTCCTAGAGTGCAAACCCCTCTGTGTAGGGGATGAAATGACTTACAGTCTGCCGGGTACTAGATACACTGCACAGAATAGCAATAAAGTAGTGACACCAAGATCACTAAATAATCTCTTAGCCTCATTTACGTAATAGTCGCTTTATTTATTATTCTTTATAGTCTTAAGTGCTCATTTAGGGAAAAAAAACTATTATTTTATTTTTTAGAGTGGGAAGTCCACTCATCATTGAAAATGGGATTTATTCTTAAGAAAAAAATAAGCTTTTAAATTATAAGCAATCTAAAAGAACACTTAAAAATACTTTATATTTAAGCCATTCTAATCCATATTGATTTCCAAGCATAAGTATTTTAGGAATGATCATGCAACTTAGAACAATAGATCCTTTTATAAATATAAAATTAACAAAGGAAAAATCCTCAGTTTGGTTCTGTAAGTCATATTCTACAAAATTTCTGAGAATTTACCTCTAGACACCAAGAAGTTTGGATATAGTAAATTATTATTAGTATGTTCAGCATATTAAAAACTAATAAAAACTAATGAATTAGTAGTTTCATTCTTTCCTTCATCAACCAAAACAATAGCAAAGTAAAATCTATGGGCCTGACTACATGATTTTATCTGCTTTAGTAACAAATATCTAATAATTAATTTGTGGATCCTAAATTACATGTTACATATCTACATTGATAATTTTAAATATTAAAAATACTATTCCTACTACCAATAACTTTATGGTTACAGTTTATTAAACACTAAGTGCAAATGTTTATACTCTACACTATGGTGACGTTTATATAAATTATTCCAATCTCCAATTTATTTATAAGGAAGCAGAAGCTTAGAAAAATTAAACAGTATTGGTAAATCTTCGAACAGAAAGCTGAGCTCAGGCCCTCCAGCCTCCAAAGCCAGTACTTTCCTGCCCTTAAAAAAGACCTGATTTACCCCTTTCCAAGAGAAGCTGTTCTTGTGCTAGTCCTTATATTCCTCTGAAAGACTAGAAATCACCTGACCACAGCACAAATGTGATGCCAGGATGAGCCAGTGGGCCTCTCAGCCTCAAGGCTACAGGGATAGTCTGTAACCTCTGTCTACTTTCTCCCCCCAGGTGTGACACTATTCTCAAGCCAGGGGATATGCCAGTGAGAATAGTTATCTACATATCCACTTTCCTACATGAGTCCTGCTTCAAGGAAGGACGCCTAGGACAGCTCCTTTCCCTGGGAAGCCTGATTTTCCAGTGAATAAGAACAATTCCTTCTTCCAAAAGGAGGCATGATGGAGACAGATGAGGTTGAGAATTTTTTTCCTTTTTTGTCCCATTTTAATGTGTTAAATATTTCCCATCAATCACACATGCAGTTCAAAAGGGAATTGAAGACATGCAATTGAAAGAGAAGAGAGTTAAGATACAAAAAAGAAGGAGTTAAGATACAAAAGCAAAGACAAACTTCCTCGGGAAGACACCAAGAACTCCCATGCCTTCTGTTAGGGACAAAGGAGAGCAGTCTGGGCCGGAGAAACCCAGAGAGGCCAAGGCATTCGAGTTAAGAATAAACACTGGAGTGGGGGAAAATATTAAGTATTATATTTTGTGTATTATTTAGCTTGTTGTAATGAAGTGGCACATTGCTTCCATTTACTAAAATAGAGAAAATCAATGCACTTGATATAAAAAATAACCAGTTATACTCATGATAATTATAAGAACCATATTTGCCAGGCACGTCTTATGTTGAATTTCATGTAATCTAAAAAGGATGTTTAAAACATGGGCCGTATTGTAATTCTTGTTTTTATATTTGGAGAAACTAAGCCTTACAAGAGATTAAATAACTTGCCCAAGGACACACAGATAGTAAATAACAAAACTGGAATCTGAAGCCAGGCAGTTTGATTCCACAGACTGAATACTCATCTTCTACATTCAGTAACCGTTAACAAGTAAAGTTATTTTCATTTCTATTGTTTACACTGAAGTTCTGATATAATTCTAGATATTTTTAAATACTGTCATAGGAAATATGCTTGCTGGGTAACAAATAAGGAAAATAACTCATAATTCTCTGGAATAGAATGCTATCAATATCAAGTTAGTTAGCCATTAGATAGTAGGGGCTTCTGTTCCCAATACTATGCAGTCACAATGTGTAGCTCATGGGAGCTGCTTCCTGCTGGTGGGAATATTGATAAGAGTGATTTAATAGAGACAACTGTGTCAGTAATGGAAATGTTTCCTCAATGATGCATAAACAATTAAGAAAGAGCATAAGGCTTACGTGAGACAAGGTGGATATACCTTAAGGACATTGACTAAGTGAAATAAACCAGTCACAGAAGGATAAACACTGCGTGATTCCACTGATATAAGGCATCTAAAACAGACAAGTTCACAGAAGCAGAGAGCAGAATGGAGGTTGCCAGGGGCCACAGGGAGGTGGAGATGGGCAGTTGCTGTTCAACGGATATAAAGTTTCAGCCATGCAAGATGAGTAAGTTCTAGAGCTCTGCTGTACAGCATTGCGCTTATAGTTAACAATACTGGACTGTGTACTTAAAAATTTAAAGTGGTTTCATGTAAAGTGTTCTTACCACAATAAAAAAATTGCTTTTATGAATCTAGCATAACTTTGATATGACAAATATATCCCAAAGAAAGAAAATTACAGATCAATATCATTAAAAAAAGAGAGAGAGCACATAGGGCTTGAGTAATTGGCAGGCAGACATCCATAAACCAAGTTATATGTGTCACTATTCCAGTAGTAACTGTGAGGTCAATTTGGGATGCAAAAGGTACAAAAAATTACCCGTTCCTCTATATAATTTAATGGTGGTGTCCTTGAGGAACTCACAACTCACAGCTTCCCTGATTAACTATATACATAGGACTTCTGCTGTCTTTTAATCAGAATGCTGTCATGTGAAGCATAACAAAAATTATTAAATCTTTAGATTATTTTATTTCAAAGTAAAATAAAATACTTACATTATTAACAGAAGAGCATACTGGTTTCGGTCTGTAAAATCTTTGGGAAAGGACAACTGTAAAGGAAGTTCTTTAAAGAAAGAGCAAAATATTAAAGATGGAGAGTCATTTACATGTAAAACTATAAGATGAAGATACAATTTTTCTTAAGTGACATAGCATGAGCAAAATTTTACCGTAGTCATCAATATGCAGCATTTTAATTTCTGACTTTACTGTCTTCTTCTTCAGGATTGCTTCCTTCAGCATAGAATTACTTTCCAATATAAAATATTCTATAAATCAAGAAGGGTAGTGTAAATAATTAACTGCTATGTGTTAAGAATCAGTGCAACACAACAAATAATTCTCCAGCTGTTCCTATTTGGCAGGCACTCAGCTAGGCACTGATTAAATTCTCATAATTTCTCTCCTGGATTATTACAACAGCTTTCTGAGCTTCCTTACTCCAGTTGGTCCTCTATTCGAAATAAGCACTTATATTTTCAAAGTGCTAACCTGATCATGTTACCACTCTGCCTAAGAATATTTAAAGAAAATTATCTAGCATACAATGGGATGAAATTTACAATACCTAGGTTCCAATACACCATTACCAGGCATGCAAAAAAATCAGAAAAACATCACCTATCATGAGTAAAAAATTTAACCAAATAAGCCAGAAGAAACAGATAATATAATGGATAGACAGTAATGTTAGAACAGAGATTATAGTTATATTCCATGTATCTATTAAGGTAAAGAAAAAGAAAAGCATGAGGGTATTATGGAGAAACATGAAAGAAATTTTAAGAAAAGAAGTTAAAATCCAAAAATAAAAACTGCAAAATCTGAGATATATGAAAACTATAAGATCTAAAATGAAAATATACTTGGTGGGATTAATAGCACATTAGATAATGCAGAAGAGAAGTTTATGAATTTGACATTATAGCCACAGACAATATACAAAATGAAAATAAAAAGGATAGAAAATTAACAAAACATGAAGGTAGCACCAGAAACTTGCTGGAATTTTGATCGATAAATTAAATCTATAGATTTATTGGGGAGCTTTTATATACAAAATATAGTGAATCTTCTAATCCATAAATATGTATGTGTGTGCATGTATTCGAATTTTAATTTCTCCCAGCAATGTTTGCTTACATCTTAGGGGACTTAGACTTATTATTGAATATTGTATGATTTCTGATGTTATTTTAGGTAGTGTTTTGAACTACTTTTTAATTTTGCATTGCATTGTGGTTTATAAAATAGTTAATTTTTGAAATTGACCCACATCTGTAACATGATAAATTCACTTGTCATTCCTAATAGTTTTATGAGTGTATGTAGGTTCCATATTTTTTGTTTGTTTGGTTATTTGTTTTGTTTTGTTACAAGTGCCTTCTGCAAATGAACATAGATTTTTCTATTATATTTATTTTTCTTTCCTCATTTCACTGGATAAGTATAATCCAATGTTGCACAGAGGGTGTGAGAGCAGAAGTTCTCTGCTTTTCCCAGTCTTGCAGGACAAGCACTCAGTCATTCAACACTAAATATGATGTCAGCTGCAGTACTTTTTATAGATATCATTCATCAAGTGAAGGAATTTTCTTTCTATTCTTGCTGTTATTATTACTAGTTTATTGTTTTTCAAACTTATCAAATGCTTTTTTCTAACTTATTTGGAGTTGACAGTGTAATATAGTAATTACATTGATTGTTGAATGTATGGCAATCATGGATTCTTTGGGTAAACCCCACATAGTAATAATATATTTCACTTTTATAATTGCCAGATTTAACTGGCTTGTATTTAGTTAAGGAATTGTGCATCTACTTATGAAAAAATTTGATTTTTTTGTCCCTGTAATGTCTGTGTTGGACTTGGAATCTAGCTAATGCTGGCCTTACATTTTCTGAGAGTTCATGTAAGCTTGGTATTAAAATATTGAATATTGTACAGAATGCACCAGAAGCTAACTGGAACTGGAATTTTCTTTGTGGGAAGAATGCTAATTGTGAATTAAATTTTTATTAGATACTGGGAAATTTATATACTGTGTTTCTTCCTGTTTGGGTGATTTTCCTTTTAAACATTTCATTACTAAAATTTTAATTATAATTATGGTATGCCAGTATGTTAATATATAATACATTAAAATATGCTAATAATTCATTCAACATAATTTCTCAGTTATTTTTATATCCCTAATTGCGAAAGATTATTGTGTGGCTCTGGCCATGACCTCAGACAATCCTACTTGAATGTTTAGAAAATTATGAATTTATGTCTTTTAAGGAATTTACTCATTTTTACCTACAATGTCAAGTTTACACCCATAAAATTATAATAACAATTACTATTTTTCTAAAGTCTCTGGGATCTGTTATTAACATCATCTCTTAAATGAATGAAAATGGTGATAACAGTATACATCTTTTTCATGACTTTGTCAAGAATTCTATCAATTTTATTCATCTTTTAAAAGAAAAACATCTTGTTTTATATATTTTTCTCTGCTACTAGTCCAATTTCTGAATCTTTATTTCTACTTTGATCTTTATTATTTCATTTCCTGAGAGACATAAACTTCTTTTTAATCAAAGTTGGGTATCTCCGAATTTGGATTAGTGTGTTTTCATTATCATTTGGCTCAAAATATTCCTAATTATTTTTCTAAATTCTTCTTTGATCTATGTGTTATTGAGAATTGCAAGTCTGATGGCAAAACATTCTCAGCTTCTTTTTTTCTTGATTATTTTGGCTTCATTTTTGAAAGGTATTTTTTAACTTTGTTAATCTAGGTTAAGGGTTTTGTTTTTTATCCACATTTTAAATATTTTGCTCTAATGTCTTTTTTTTTTCCTGATAAGAAGTGTGCAGTCATTCTTGGCTTTGTTAATATGCATGTAATGTGTGAATGAAATGTGTGTGTAATGGTGTGTGTTTTCTTTATCATTGTCTTTCCATTGGTATTTAAACTGCTTGAAGTTTGCGAGCAATTTTGTATTTTGCATCAGATTTGTATTTGGCTATTATTTCACCAATTATTTTTCCTTGATGATTCCAGTTAAAATATTACAGATACAGACGTTGGCCTAAGTTAACTCAGGCTCCACTCTTTTCTCTCATTCTTTTTCTCTCTGAGTCTCTGAGTTCCTGTTGATAATGAGTAGTTTCACTGATCTTTTCTTCTGCAGTGTTTAATTTGCTTTTAGTATTTTCCAGTGAAATTTTTATTTCAGATATTTTAAGTTCATGAAGTTCCTTTTTAAAATAAATTCTATTTATTTTCTCATTATATTCATTTTTTCTTTATTTTTTAACACATTTATAATGTATTTGTCAGTGGTTCCATTACCAATGTCATTTCTGAGTCTGTCATTTCTCTATTCACTGTTTTTTTTTCCTAGTTGAGTCACATTTTCTAACTTCTTCATATAGCCAATGATCTTCCTGTTGGATTTTGACCACTGTCATATTCACATTTTTGAGTACTGGGTTTTGTTCTGTTCTTTTAAAAATTGTTGGACTTTGTTCTAGCAGATGTTAAGCAAATTGCAGGTCAGCTTAATCCTTTCAGGGCTTTAAAAAATTCTTATTTAGTGTGGGTTTCCATGACTTTGCCATTTGGCTAGTTCAGCTGTACTTCTTCTAAGGCATGGCTCTTGTGGGATCTGTGCCAAACATTCCAGTATTCTGTCTGGTTGGAACTTCACCCCATCCCTGCTCTGTGTGAACTCTGGCCTTTCCCAGGTTTACAAAGTGTCTTCCTAGGCATACTTAGCTAGGTATTTGCAGCAACTCAAGATGATCCCTTGTAGCCCTATGCAGATTTTTCAGGGGTTTTCTCCTCCATGTCTCTTCTTCCTCACCAGTATCTCTCCACATTCCCAACATTCCAAAAGCGTCAACCTTTCTGAACTCCAATTGCTGCTTCCATTCTGACTCTGAGATACCATTATACTCTTGGATTGTTCCTCAATGGAGTAGAATTGATAAAATGATTTCAGCCAGAAAACAAGGGCAATACAATATTAATCTCACTTGTTTTCTTTCTTTCAGGGACCAGACACCTATCCTGACTGTTATTCCATGCTTGGAAATTGTTGTTTCATATATTTTACCCAGTTTTCTTTTTTTTTTCCTTCTCCTTTATTCTATTTCTTTCTCCCTCTTTCTTTTTGGCAAGAGGCCATGCATGTCTATTCCACTTCTACTCCATGGCCAGAATAAGAATACTTTTTTAAGTAATGGGTTATCACTGATAATTTATTGTTAAATCTAAACTCCTTAGAATGAAATGTAAGACTTCTTTGATCTCACTCCAGCCTGTCCCTGGAGCCTATATCTCTACTTTTTTTCTTAAATGTTTTGCTTCAGCAATGCTGAACAAATTATCACATCCCACTATAACCACTTAATTTTCCGTTTCCTTCATTGGAATGTAAATTCTATATGTGATTTCAGGCACATCAAACTACCTCTCCTGTAAATAAATGTCATCTTCTATAATACACATGTGGGAAATTAGACGTTCTTAGATGTTCTCAGAGATTTCTTTTATCCTCAAAATGTAAGAAATTTCAGATTAATAATAGTATATTTTCAAGGAAGCTATTCCAAATACTCAAATATAAAACTTACAATGTGAATACTTAAATTCTTTATACTTTCATCAAGGATTTAGCATTTATAATCTAAGAAATGTTATAAAAATGTACTTATTGCACTTAATTATGTATAAAAGCATTCATTTTGTACTGGAAGAAGCCAGAATCACTTGATATTTGCTAATTACAAAAGGGAAAATATTTTGAAGAATAAATCCTGTTAAATTTTTACCTTTATATCTCTAATTACAGATCATCTAATTGAATAAAGATTTTCATAAATGAACAATAGTTCACTGCATTAAAATGATTAATTAGCTAAATGAATAGAGACAGCTAATCACCAGTGCAAGAGTAATATATTAATCTCTCATGGTTTCTTTTATCATCAAATATAAATTGGAAAAATTCAAGTCTAACTACATGTAAATTAATTACATGAGTACTGAGAAAACTTTACTTCTAAATCAAAAGCCATTTGTGGCAAAAAAAATCAATCCCCGGTCACAGGGAAATAAAGTCTATTTAAGAAAAACAAATAATAGAAAACATTAAAGCCACTTTTACAATATTTAGAGAAGACATCATTTTTTCATGACAAAATCAGAAAATATGTTTAATGCACAAATTTTTTTGAAACACTGTAAAGAGAAGGAAGTTTTGAGACATGATTTTAAGTGTGTTATTGTGGAAGAAAAGAGCAGAAAATGACAATAGAAAATTGGGAAGGAAAAAAAGGAAGAGATAGGAAAGTAGAAGTATAAAGAGAAGAAAGTCATGGAATGGATAAAATGAAGAAGAAAGGAGAGAAAAAAGAATTAAAGTAAAAAAAAAGAAACAATCATATACTCAAAATTAAGAAGGAAAAAGATGAACATGTAAAAAGAGGAAAGGAGATAATAATATGAGAGAAAGGGCCTTTGAAATATTAACTAAGTAAAATTTTACATAGTTATACCTTGCTCAAGTCTCTGAGCATTTTAATGAAGGGTTTCTTTTTCATTGTAAAAGTAATATATGCTCATTGTAGAGCACTGGGAAAATACTCAAGAAGAAAGATCAAAAATATTACCTGGCAGGCTGCCAGGCAAATGCAAGAGTTAACATTTTCAAGTGGTGTCTTGAATTTTTTTAACTTTTCTTTTTTTAAAATTTATATTCTATTGAAGTATCATTGATCTACAATCTTATATTGGTTTCAAACGTACAACAAAGTGGTTCAACAGTTACCCATATTATTAAATCCTCTCCGCCACTAGTGCAGGTACTGTCAACATAGAAAGATGTTACAGAATCCCTGACTGTATTTTCCATGCTGTATTACTATCTCTCTGACCAATTTATATTATGATTGAGAACTTTTGTTCCCCTTTATCCCCTCACCCTCTTTACCTACCCACTCCAAACAGCTCATTCCCCATGGTAACTTGCCATTTGCAACAAAGATGGATGGAGCTAGGGTATTATGCTAAGTGAAATAAGCCAGGTGAGAAAGACAAATACCATATAATTTCACTTATTTTTGGAATATAAAAACAAAGCAAAAAAGAATGAACAAAACAGCAGTAGACTCATAAACACTGAGAACTCTCTTGATTTTTTTATATGCATTTTCAAATAGTTTTGTTCAAGTGGCATAAACATTTGAATACATTAATTACTTATAAATATTGCTTGAACATTTTTGAAGAATTAACTTTTGTAAACATATTTTTATTTTTAATCCTAGTGGGAAACTGATGGCAATATTGGAAACTTTATTAGAATAATTGGATGAAATTTTAATAAAGGACATATTACAAATTTATGGACAATGAGCAGGGAGATGATAAGGGATGGTAGAGTAACTCAGGAGATGCAGGCATAAAAGTGTAACTCAGTGGCTAGACCTGCAGGTCAAGGGTAGAGAGCAATTCCTTGGAGATGGTTGTGAGAAATTCACAGTGAATTTCAGCCAAGAGTCATGACCACGTGAGAGGAGGAGACAGGAGGTAGGCAGGGGTCCACACAGACAGAGCCAGAGGACCAGATGCTCCAAAGTGACTTTCTCTCTGCAGTCACCTCCAGCATTCACTTTAGCTGAATCCTTGACAGCCAACTAGCAACAGACAATAGGTCACCTATACAAACTACTTCTTGGGCAGAGACCATGGTAGAGGAAAACAGAATTAAGGGTGGCTCTGGGATGACAAGGGGAAGACATTCAGGGCACTAATTAATATTCCATTAAAGTTTATTTGCAAATTCCTTTTTTGTTATTTGTATTATGTCTTTTCCACTATCATCAACAGTGCCTTTATAATTTTCTCTATTTAGGATTATTTTCTTAGTATATGCCATTTCTTAGTATACACCATTAAAAGAAAAAATGCTGGGTAAATAGCTATTAAAGATTTAATGTTTATGACTGAATTATTTTTCTAAAATATTTGCTACAATTTATATTCTTACAAGCAAGTTATAAGAGTGTCATTATTTACTCATTTTCAGTAATTTTTTCATATTATTAATTTGTTAGAAAAAATTACAAGGCAGAGTTTTACTCTGAATTTCTTTGATAACTAGTGGGTTTAAACTATTTTTAACATGTTTGTTAAATATTTTCTTTTTTTTTCAATTTTCTTTTCATGCCCTATTTCACTTCACGTGGCCCCAAAATGAGTTATGATTGACTCATAAGTATAGAAAGATTAACCCAAAGATCCAATGACACAAAGATTGACTGACTTCCAATTGAATATAAATTTTATCTTAAGCAATAATTGTCTTTTGGAAAGAAAATTAAGCATCTGACTACTGTTCATGGCTCCTTTTTGTTTTTCCTGTCCCTGAGATGATCAGAATTGGTTAAAATGGAAAAATGAGAAAGATTTCCCTTAAACAAAAATGTTTCATGATTTGCAGCAGCACACATTATTAGAAAACAATATTGCCTTGTAACAGTGGAATAAAATTCATTAAAATTAGATTGGAAATTTAAAAAAAAAACAATTTGACAAAATGTAACACAAATATTTGCCAAGTGCAAATATTTATCAAGTGCATGCTCTGCTGTGAATATATCTCAGCCTAACATAAAATTCATTTGCTGATTTGCCTACAAGGGAACTGGTCCTGTGTGATATTAACTCATCTCAGATCCCACAAAAGGTATGTGAGTCTCATTTTATACACTGATTTTTCTCTCTATGTCATTCAACCTTCTTTCTATTTTATCATATATACTGTCTTTATTATTGTTGCTGCTAGTGTTAATCCTCAACAAATTTAATTAGCTTACCGTACACTCTTTAAGATTTATACTGACAGAAACTAAAAGATGTGCTAATCTATTTCCAAACACACAAAACTGCATTACAAATTTAGAAATTTTGTCTTTTTCTAAAACAGGCAGGAAGTTTCCATGTGGTGGTATTTGAAGAGTATAAAAGGTCTTTCTCTATTTGCTAAAAGTGACATTTGTCATTTAATATTACACTTTATGCCTGCATCTCCTCTAAGTCAAGGCATCAAAGACTCCTACTTAAAAACAGGCGATGTGAGAGACAAAAACCCAATAGAATAAGGTGCCTTCATATGGTGTGATTACAAACCCTGTTCTGGAGTTAGACTGTCTCATTTGATTCCTGGCCCTGCCACCTATTAGAATGACTCTAGCCAAGCTATTTAACCTCCCTATGACTCAGTTTTGTAATCTGTAAAAGAGGACAATATAAAATTAACTATCTCAAAAAGACAATAATATTAACTATTCTGAGAATTAAATGAACTAATAAATATAAGCCTCATTTACTAGTATGGTAAATCATTAGGGCATAGGAGTATTGATTGATTAAAATTGAAAAAAGCAAAGGATGGTAGGAAGGAAGAAGAAATGAAGGCAGGAAACAATCTGCCTATTCATGCTTAAGGTTAGCTTAATAATTTATTTGTTTATGCACTTTACTATAAGTTCTTAAAAACACTGTGCGTGCCTAATGAGCCATGCAGATCCAGCCTTTGCCATATTGCTTGATAAAATAAATTCCCATTCAATAGATGATGGGCGGTTGAATAAATACATAAAATAATAAATAACTATATCAAACAAGAAAGTCCTGGGTATCTGAAGCAAATATATTAAAATGGTATGTTTTACATAGTTTTCCCTACATTAAGCAAGATGTGTTACTCTGGGACAATAATCTATATGAAGCCCAGAAAGAATGAACCAGAGCACTGAGGGGTTAGCAGGCTGAAATGTACCTAAACGAGCCTCGTCAATCAGTCTTCATTCAATCTAGATACAGTAGACATCCTGTTTCAGACATATATACAATTCAACTTCAGTTGAAACTTGGCTCTAATCTCTTGCTTTACTGTTTCTCTTACACATACAAGGTCAAGTTGATGGTGCCTAAAAAGCTTTCCCCATGATGGGGACTTCTCTGAAGAAGGTTCTATAGAGCAGGACGCTCACAATAAATAATATAAAACCAAGACCAATGCTAGCCATGGCTATTCTGCATTGCTGTACTTACTTGCTGGGTTGTTGGTGCTATGAAGACTGACCACTGGGATGCCTGGACCTGCATTTTAAAAACATATGGATAAATACTTTAAAGACAACTGAGTAATTACTGGAAAGGCTACATTTTTTTCAAATGGAAACATTTCAGTTAAAACTTATGAAACAAAAACCAGATAACTAGATTTCACTCCTGTCAATGGATATTTTATTCAGAAAAGTAAGAACATATTGAGAAATACACTGTTTGCACAAATTATTTCTAAGTTCCCCCCTCTCTAGAGTGTCCTATGCTTCTATACTTTATGATTTTAAGCAATGTTATGCACCTTACTCTCTTTTTCTGTAGCCTTTTGTACAATAGTCACTGTTGTTCAGAAAGCTGATTCGTGACCATGTAGCCCTTCATCCACTCATCAAGGATGAAATTCTACTTACTGTTCAACCAAGAAAGTAACAACACATGCATATTATATATATTTCACCCTTAATATAAATTAAACATTGGGGCTAATTATATATTAATTTAAGAATATACTAACTGGACTCACCAATTACTTCAAATACATTAGTTAATTCAGGTGTAACCATAAGATACTATCTTGAAACGTCACTTCTCTAAGGAACTCTATCTTGAGGTCTAATGATTTTTCTTTGGTGTCATCAGACAAGGCCTTTTCTTTTTTGATTATTTCATTTCAGATATCAATAAGAAAAAACAACTGTAAAGGACAAGTGTTGGTCTATTCTTCATGGTGTCTTAAAGCAGGACACCTTGAGGTACCAGCTGGACAGTAGTACTCAATTCCATTACATTATAAGCGGACACATGCCTCCCATTTCTTCTGTGGGAAATACAGTACCCTACTAAAGGGACAGTGATTCCCAGCAATGTGACCTACAGACATATTTCTATGTAAGATGATAACATACCATTACCAGATAGAAGTAATTGGGGTGAGTGTAATTCCTCAGCACTGAAAGGTACTAGAACCAGGGAATTAAGTTTCTCTAGATACCAAATCTCTTAACAACCAAGCATTATTTTAATAAGACTACTGTTTTTCCTAAAGACTAGATAAATCATTTTACTACTGTAGCATGACTTTGTTGATGTAAATATGTTTATTTACTCTTTTAAAAAGTCCATGATGAAATAGCCCTTAGTGATCATGTGTACATGTTGATTTACTCTTAATTCTTATTCTAAATGAAATATATAAAGACAGTTTGTGTCTCAGTAAAGCCATAATTTGCAACATTTTAACAAAAATGTACAAATGAAGAATATCAAGTTGCATAGCTAGATAGTCATAGTAATGATTGTAAGAGATACTGTCAAGTAAAACGAACAAGAAGTTGTTTATCGGTAATCATCTATTACCTTCACAGAGTAGTAAGAAATGTTGATTCATGGGACTAAAACTGGCACCAAAATATGTACATTGTTCTTTCATAAAGTTACATGAAATACATTGACGATTCAATAATCCTTCAGTTGAAGCACTAGGGAGAGAAAGAAAAAGTTTAGAAATGCTATCATTCCAGGTACTTTAACCTGTTGTATTTACAGTTAAATATTAACATAAATAGAGGAGCTGTTACACCATTACTTACACTGATATTCTTGAAAATTATGAGGTACAATACAAATGCAAAGTCAATTTCAATTACTAATGTTAAGACATGCACATTTGTATTCTTTGTAATAAAATTACATTATTATACCTATGTGTATGTAATATGTATGCATGACTGTATGCTTATAAAGAAACTGACTTCCCCAGTATTCAATATAATTTGCTCTTATCTGCACTTTCTTTATATATATTTCCTTGTAAAGTCTGGAAAGGAATTACCCACAGAGACTAACATAAAGTCATTATCAATAAATATTAGTTGAAAGAACTAAAAAATGTTTTCACAAGTCAGAGAAAAAAATCAAGCTCATGATTCCCTAAACTCAATATTCTAAATATTAGAATTTGGTGTCAGTGCCCATTTTTTCCAACTAAATGCTTTCACTGAAATTTCTGGTAAAGAAAAGTTATTCTTGCATGATTATATATAATGCTGATGATGGTATATACTTTGAGGCATTAGGGAAATAAGTAAAGAGAAAAGCAACCATCTTTTTATTTTATAAATAATGGTGCTTAAGATCAGAGAAGCTGAGATATTCACCCAAGGTTTTATTATACATAGAATAATTTACTTTATAAAGAGAGATGAATTTTAAATTACGTATGTTCATAGATAAAGCACTATTGATAAAGCATTTAAAAAAACTTGACAAAGTATTCTCAATTTCATTTTGGACTGAAACATGATTTTGGCTATTCATCTTTAAATGAATCACAGTCATACTGACTTTGGTGTGCGATAAGCTGCAGGCATGGGTGGGAACGGAGGTGTTGACGGGGGCACAGGAAGCATCAGAAGCAATTGAGGATAAATGTCAAGTATAGTTCACAAAGTCACAATTTCACTTTGGAAATATTTTGAGCTCTTCATAATCCAAACTTTAATTTAAAAAGTCAAAGAAATGAATATAAAATAGTAAAACACATTAGCCAGTTTTGTCCTTATAACAACTTACACACCCATTTTCTTTCCTTTTAAAGTTGTGATAAACAAATATCTCATAACATTTGCCATTTTAATCATATTTTTTTTAAGTACAGACTTCAGTGGCATTAATGGTACTCACAGATGTCGTGCAACCATCAACTACAGGGAGATTAAGAATACGTACCAGTTGCACACAGCTATGTAGTGACATAACTAGAATTTAAAACTTTTCTTTCTCTACTCCTTTATCTAACTTTTCAGATACAAGTTCCCTAGAAATTTATGTTATTTTCTCATTATTTAGATTGTGAAATTACTGAAATAAAGAAATGCAAATTTTGAGAGAAAATTGTAACACTGAATATGGCAGCAGTTCGGATTCTGCAGGGGTATGTGATTTCATAAATTAAGTCAGCCAGTGATTATTTTATGGCCTGGACAAGACACTGATGAGTTTTCTGGGTTAAATGCTAACATTATCTTACAGTCAAGTCAATGGGCATTTGATGAGCTATTTAAGGGGAAATTTATTGGCACTACATTTTCTTTATAACACGGCCTGCTACACGAGTACAGGTCAGAGATATATTGATCGTTCTGCCTCAGTTACTTGAAAGAGAAGACAAGCACACAAATCTAAGAAGTCATTGTGATTCAGATCACATTTTAGGCTAATAGAGGGAAGAGAGATTGAAGCAGTTTCATTTGCTGAACTTGGCCAAGTCTAATCAGACAGTGTCATTTTCACTAAGAGTTTTATAAAATGAGAGAAATAAAATACTGATCAAGTATTTCCATGTCCCTGAAGGATTGTTCATGACTGCTGATATCAATCATAGTATAAGTTTCAAAAAAGATAAATTGATCATCAAAAATAAAAATGTGACCAGTACTTCAATCAAGACCTTTGAACCAAACTCAGAATCAATCTGTTCAAATAAACACCTGTTTTTCCTTTGGAAGTCACCAGAATTAAGAACATGAGTTACAGACTCCAAGAGAATAAACAAAGAGTATGAAAATGACATATGAAAAGAGGTGATAAAAAAAAGAGAGCTTGCTTCAGATGAAAGCAATGTATGCGTAAATAAGTGTGTGGGTGAATTAGGGGAGTTAGGGTATTTTAAACATACATTTTTACTCTCATTGGGAAGTCTAGCCTACTTGGTAAGAATCGGTGGTAACACTTCTTCAAACATGATTAATTTACACTGAGAATATGTCATGGCAGTTATGACACATTAAAAATGAATCTGTGAAATGGAAATTAGAAAGTGTATGTAGATAGAGTCTAGAATTAATAAGTAGCTTGCCAGACAAAAATAAAAGTCATTCTTTTGAGGTCCTGGTGAAAACCTTCTGAGTGAGGAGACATTTTGATACTAAGTAGATACGGCCTGCCTCAAGTCCCTTTTATGAATATAACTTTCCATCTGGGAAAATTGGGCAGATGAAAATATTCCCCATCTATTACTTTATTTTAGTAAGCCAAAGCATTCCTGGCTTAAATAACAATCTGAATGAATCGTACACACTCTGAAGGGTGAGGATTGGGGAGAGAGAAACCTCCATGCAGTTCACACCTACTAAGTGTTCACCACTTTTATTTTGTTCAGGAATAAATTATATGTGTACAATATTAATGCAGTGAAAATTCAAAATGAGGCTTAACAGAAGCAAATGTCACTGGGAAAATATATAAATATGTGATGTGGGTAGCTGAGAGAAGCAAAACTCAAAAAGAGATATTTTGAGACTCTAAAAGCAGGTGAAAAAAGAATAAAGCAGCAGCAAGATGGTTCCCATTCCGCTCCCAACCCTTGAGGCTCTCCAAGGTCCGGAGCTGAGGGACTGGGCCAAGGATGAAGTTCTCTCACACCTCGCTGGCTCTCTCCTGGCCTTGTCAAGAATGAAACTTCAGATTTTTGCATTCCATCATTAATTGTGTAGAAGGCCCCTTGAGAAAGCAACTTTGTAAGGAGATCCTTGCACACTGCTTACCTGTACAGCTGCCTCCCTCTGGGAGAAGATTCAGTGCTCAGAAAGTAACTGCATAGGAAAGAAAACAAACAAATATCAGGCACAGATTAATTTTCGGCACCCTGGGTTTTCACTTGAATTTTCAAACTCTTGAAGAACAGGCAAAAGTTGTTCTGTTATTCAAGCACAGGACCTCAAGCCATTTGGGAAACACATTTTTTTACTTAAAACATTATGACATTTTTCCATTATGACATGATCTCTCTCCATCTCTCTGGGTTGTGTATGTTTGTGTGTGTGCATGTCTGGCTAAGTGTCTCTCTGGGTGAAGCACAGGGAGAGTCTCAAATAAAAGGTTGTTCTTTAAAAGGCCAGGCTGGTCTAGGAAGATGGTAAGCAAAACTTAAAAATGGCAGAACAGATTGCATTTGACAACCCTGACTTCCAACTTACTAGAGAACCACAAATGCTCACATTTTTTGAGTAGTTTCATCATATGCCAAGATCTTTATTACTTCCCAGTTTCCTGATGTCAGATGCCGCACGGTGATTTGCTCACTTTTACTCTGCAAAGAAATAGAAAATATTGATTTTTCTTTCTATTTAAACAGCATCTGTGTGGCCAACTCAAAAGTACTAACTGCTTTTGTCACTTTTAATTTTTAATTCTCAGCTAACATTCAGTTTCTCTTTTACAAGCTCAAGAATGTACACACATTCACGTACATATAGACCCAGGTAGCACACTGCCTTTATTCCTATGCACAGGGAAACCATTCCGAAAATAGCTCCAGGTGTGGATTGCCTTGCATCACCTTGAATTAGGATGTCATCTTGGCATTTGGTACAGACATAGGACTGTGATAACTCTCATCTAAATGACTGACAGCTGTACAGTTTGGTCAACTTTAAATAAAACATTTCAGAAGAAACTATACCATATAAATACTAAGTGTTGGATGAGCCTTGAACAATGCAGGGCTTTGGGGCCACAATACCCCACATAGTTGGAAATTTGTGTATAACTTTTGACTTCCCCAAAACTTTACTAATAGAGTATTGTTGACTGAAAGCATATTGTTGACTGATAACTAAGACACTCGATTAATACATATTCTGCTTGTTATATGTGTTATGTACTGTATTCGTACAGTAAAGTAAGCTAGAGAAAAGAAAACAAATTCAAATTGTCCCAAATCTACAAAAATTTTCCAATATATTTATTGGAAGAAATCTGTGGACCCCAAACCTTGTTGTTCAAGGGTCAATTGTACTTTTAATTTTTACAGCATATTGCATTATTACAAGATTTGCTATGTTCACTCCATACTTTATTTTCTGAGGTTAATCCACGTTGACACTTATAGTCATGGTTTATTTTCAACTGCTTTATGGTATTTTATTGTATGGATACAGCATAATTTATATGCTTTTTTGACATTTGAGTTTTTCCAAATTTTTTATCTTAAAAACAAGTATTTCACATATATTTCATATTTTTAATGTATTTCATATATAGTTTTAATTTATGAGACCCATTTAAATATGGGACCCAATCAGTGAGTTGCCATCTTTTTAGTCTCTTTTAAAGTAAAACAGTCCATCTTTTTTTACTTCTACAACACTGACCATTTTTAAGACTTTTGTCCCAGCAGTCTTATAGGATATTCAGCCTTTTGCATTTATTTGATTGCTTTCTTATGACTTAATTTAGGCTAATTATTTTGGCAAGATTACATAGGTGATGCTGGATACGTCTTCTACTTCGTATCAGGAAACACACAATTACACCTCTTCCCACTCATGACAATGCTGTTTACATGGTAGCTGTGAGGTAGGGTATTTTCATTGTAAAAAGTGCACTTTGCCTTCAATTAAAAGTGGATGATCTTTGCATATTATGTGAAGAGTTTTCCTCCATTAACTTTTCACTCAGTAGTTTTGGCATCCATTCATGACCTTTCTCTGAATAAATTATCATTTCAAAGTGATTTTCTAACATCTCTTCCATATTTATCAAGTGGCATTCTTCTGTAAAAAGAACTACTTTTTCTGTCACATGTGTTCATTCTCTCTGTCTCTCGCCCTTCAGCCTACTACTGCAGATTTAAACATTTTTTAATGCAATATTCCATTATTGTCGTTATTCTTTATGAGGTTGAAATTGTCAAAATTTTGTTAGTGGGAATGCTTTCAAGCTAATCCCTGTAGTCTTTGGGAATGATTACATTAGTCTTTGGGCACTTCCTTGTTTTCTATACAATAAAATGTTCCAAGATCATTTTACCTATGTCCCATATCATAATCAATTATTTCTCCCAGGACTTTTTCTTTTGGATTATGGTGTTTAGATTTCAAGATCTGGGGGTAGGTATACTCATTTCTACTCTAATGGTATTTGTTCTGGGCCTTTTCAGAGTAGATAGATGGATGGACAGATACAGATTTTTATATATTCTCTGTATGTGCATGTGTATGTATGTGAGCGTATGTATGTTCTTAGTAATTACTTCAGTTAAAATTCATATCAGTTGGATTTACATTAAGGTTTATTTGCTTCTCTTAGTATTTCAATGATGTCCTCATTCTTGTAATTTTCTTTTAAAAATAAGTACATGATTCAAAAATATACTCTCTCTCTACATATTTACATACACATATATACACTGAGAGAAGTCTTGGTCTCCCATTCTCACTCATCACACACAAGTTTTTTTTTTCATTAGGTTCTTATGTATCCTTTTCTTGGAGGGCTCTTTATAATTAAAATAGTTAATATTTTCTAGCTATATAAATGTAAAACTACCCACATACATATAAATTAGAGAGTATGGAACAGGTTCTATGTCTATGGCTGTAGATCTACTTCTGTCTTTTTTTATTCTTACATAGTTCTCCATCGTGTGGATGTACTATAACTATAATTCGTTCAAACAGCCTCAGATGATGCATTTCTGAAATAGTGCTGCAGTGATTAACCCTGTGTATGTGTTGGTTTGTTAATGTGTAGGGAAATAACTTTGGGATATATTCCTACATAAGGGAAATGTTTTGCACATTTGCTAGCAATGTATAAGGGACCTGTTTTCCCAAGGACATGCCACAGAATAAGTTGTTCAGTGTTTGAATTTTTGCTGGTCTGGTAGGTGAGAAATGGTGCTGTGTCAGACACCGTGATATGCCAACCAGAACTCCCTCTGGAACAAAAGGCCTTCTTCGCCAGAGGCTAGAAGTGCTGTGGACGAAGGCCCCCAGCTGTCAGTTTTCTTTGGGGATTTCCCAGACTGAAGAAAATGGCCTCATCCAGCATCATACCTCTTTTCAAGGGCCGCCTCTACCCAAAGGTAGCCTGGTCAGTACTATAGTATAAAATACTAGTCCTCTTGTCCTAACTCGAGACTTCTCTGAAGGGCCATCCTAGTCCACAACTCTCCGTGGAATAAGTTCAAAATATGGCAGTGCAGCTCCCACTCTTCCCCACCTCTTGCTTCCTTTCCCTCCTTCATAAATTACTGACCTCCTCTGTAATCTTGGTCTCCTGCAGGCTAATCATTTCACAGTTGGCTTCCTATGAAACTCAGCTTGTGAACAGGTATAATGATGTAACTACATTTTGCATTTTCTTAGAAGCTGAGTATCTATACACACACATACACACACACATTTATGTTTATATTTATATGATTATATGTACTCTGCTGAGTGCTGAGTGCATAATTGTTTTATAAGAGTCTTTGTTAATGTTTGTGTTATCTTTCAATCAATTTTTTTATTTTGCTCTTTTCTATTTTTAAGAGCCTCTTATACTTTATATCCATTCATGTGAGATATAAGGTGCAAATATGTTCTCCAGGTTTGTCATTTTATGTTGATATTTGTTATGGTACTATTTTTGCCAAAAAGGTTTTTTTTTTAATAATCTTTCTATAATCAAATTTACTAACATACTCATATTGTTTCTGGGTGTTGATGCATAGTTTAAAAGCTCTCTTCAAACTGAGGTTACAAATAATTTACTGATTGATATACAATCATGTTAAGAAATTGTCTACCAATTCCAGGATTTTTTAAAACCAGGAATTGGTATTAAATTTTTCAAGAGGCTTTTATAGCAACTGTGAAGAATATCCATGTTGTACAACGATTTAAATTATGTTGGCATTACCTTCAAAAATCTGGTAAGGTTCAGATGAAATCACGGGCCTGGTGTTCATTTGTGATGTAGTTCTTTTATAATGTTCTATTTCTTTAATATTGTTAGTCCTTTAAACTCTTTCTCTCTCCTGGGACAGTTTTGCTAAATGTATTTACAGTGTTCATTTCATCTAAACTTTCAAATTAATTGGCATAGAGTTCTGCAAAATAAACTCCTGGGATCTATTAAAATATCCTTTGTTTTTTCCTCACTAGCCATTTCTAACTTATAAGTTTTCTTTCTCTCTTTTTTCCCTTGTTTGTACTTTTCCTTGTTTGTATGTATATGCGTGTGTGTGTGCTCAAAGAGCAAGCATTTTTTTTTCATTTATTAGTTCTACATTTTTCCATTCTCAACTTTATTTCTGCCTCAAGCTTGTTCGCATCTTCCCAATTTATCTTGATTTCTCCTGTTTTTCTAGCTATTTGAGTTGGGAGTTGAAGTCATTTAATGTTATTCTTTTATTTAATTTTAATAAATTGCAGAGCTATGAGTTTGGTTCTGGCAAATGATTCTGTTACAAAGTGTTATCATTCTTCTATTTATTACTACTAGTTTATAAATTTTGTGATTTTTGGCTTCAATTCTCCAAGGAATTATTTAATTGGATTTACTTTTTAAAAATTGCAGCCAGAAAACCTGTTAAATGTATTTCAAAACCTATTAAAAATGTATTATTGATTTCTAGGCTTATATTATTCTGATTACATGTTTCTACAGAATTTCTACTTTGTAGAATGTACTGAGATCTTTCAACGACCTAAGGTAAGGTCAACTTTTGTCAGTGTTCCATATACTCTTGAAAAGTATATACATTATCTCTTATTTGGGTGTGTCCAAACATTTTACACACACACACACACACACACACACACACACACACACAGGTAATAGTTTTATAATATATATGTAGTCATTTCTGTGAATTTCTCCTTTATGAGGGTGGCTAATGCACTGTGTGGGGCACAGATATAAACCTATTTAACTATTGTATCTTCCTTGTGATATGTGGCCTTGAGTATTTTAAAGTATCTTCTTTTGGTCTTCTTATTGCTTTAGGGTATGAAAGCTCTCTTGCTGAGTATCAGGATTTAGCCCTTCTGAATCATTTTGTTTTGAATGTATATTTTGCAAAAAGATTCAATTGTATTCTGCTTCATGAACCAATCTGAAAAATCCTTTAAAAATTTTAGTACGTAAGTTAAGCCAATCTACATTTATCAGTATGACTGATACATTTTAAAAAACTATATCTTACATATTTATTATGGATAATATGTTCAATGAATTTTTTTTGAAAGCAGCACTTGAGTATTTTTTTAATGTCAGGAAATCGGCTAGCTTTTTATTTTAGTTTTATACATTAACTTTATATTAATAATTTTAATAATGTTCTTACACAAAAGTTATCTTTTGTTTCTTGAACATTGTTGCTGCTCTGGTTTGGTGTTGGATTATGGTTTTAAATGTTGCTTCTCTTCCATGGTGCTGCTTATCTTCTCTGAAGACTTTAATTAAACATCAGGTGATCTAATTTCTCTATCTTAACTATGATCTTTTCTGCTCCTTTATTTCATTTCTTTCTATTGGCTGTTTTCACTTTTTTTTATAACAGATAGTATATATTCAGCAATATCTATTCACCTTTTATTTCCATTATTATTTTGTATTTTTCTTCAATTTTCCTCCTGCTATCTATTGCTTTTTGGTTTACAACTTTCCTTATTTTATGACGCCATTTCTAAGTTTTCAATTTCTCATTTGATAATTTTATATCTACGAATGCTTATTTAATGATATTTGATTGTTTTGGAGTACAGTTTTATAGCACTCCTCTGCTTCATAGTTGTTTTTAGGGCAGGAGTACCTTGAATATTTTTTATTTCTTCCTGTTTTCCTTTTATTATAATGTTGTATGTCTAATGGCAGCCATATTTTTTGGTTCTTTGTAAATATCTTGGATTTTCTAGGATATAGATGCATAAGAGTGGTGAAAGATTAGGTGACTCACTGGATTTCTTCTATTCCTAGTACCCCAAGGGGTGGTGTCCCTAAGGAGTACCACTACTAGTACCTTAAGAACTGTTACCCCAAGGAGCACCTTAAGGTGGCACAGTTGGGAGGGGATCTGTGTATTCTGATACCTAATAAACTTTCTTCCTATAAGGCCCTGAATTTCTATCTCTAGTTTCCACCTTTCCCTTTTCCAAGAGGTGGCTCTCTCTATCAAGTTGTTTTTCTCTTATTCTTAGGTGTTAAATTTTTTTTAAGCCATCATCTTTGGTTTTGTGCATATTCAACTACTTTATTTTGGTTCCTTGTCTCAGTGTTGATTTTTTAAAGGAATGTAACTAATGTTCCATTGTAGATCATGCTGCTACCCTAAGCCTTTGGTGAATGTCTTTATTAGCTTAAAGAATTGACTTTTTTCCTGAATTTCCAAGGTTTCTGAATATGTTTTTGTTCAATTTATTCCATCCTCTTGTTTCTTAGAACAGACTTGGTAATTTTTTTCTAGAATTTATCCATTTTACTCAAGTTTCCAAATTTGACATAAAATTACTTGTAGTTTTTAAAACACATTTTAAAATCTGCAATTATGCCTCCTTTCCATTATTTATACTTTGGGGGCTTTCCCACTTTTTAGATTAACCTTGATAGACATTAGATTTAATCAGTTTTTCCAAGAAGATGACTGTTTTGTTAAACCTCATTTTTGTTTTTGTTTTTGCTTTGTAGTTCATTAAATTCTACCATTGCATTTCTCTTTTCCTTCTTTCTACATTTGAATTTACTTTGTTCTGTTTTCTAAATTCTAACATTGGATGTTCATTTATATGTTAAATGTGTACTTATATATATTTCTTATTGGACCCATAGATAATGTAGACATATTTTATTTATAAATGTATAGCTTTCTAGGAATTATAGTTGTTACTCACTTCCAACCCACTTGTATTGTCTTTAGGCAATGTAATCCATTAGCTGAGTAACACTTCAAATGCACTTTTGGTATATCCATAATTTAGGGGTTTTGATGTGAGAGAGTTTTACTATAAAATCTATTTTCCAGTACTACTGGCAGCAGAAACTAGAAGGGCATTCTATTCTCCACTATGCATATGTAGTAATAGAATCTTCCTGCAAAAGTTCTCAGTGTCTTATTGGTACACATCTGTAAATTGACATCTCTATAAATCATCTATCCCTTGTTCTTAAAGGGAGTTCTCTAGACTTCTAACTTTGTAAGGTCAACATAAAGCATGTGACTTCTTTATTTTAACTTGTTTGTATATGTCTGATACATTATATAGCACTTTACAATTATTTGCAGAATCAAACTATGAAAGAATGGAAAGATAAAACCAAATTTCTGTAATTTGAGATAGCCACAGACCAAAGACTGACAAAGAGCTCTGAAGTCACATGTATTATTGCCAAATTCTCACAGGACAACATCCCTGTGCACAGTTCTCCTTACTCATTTCTTGCTTTAAATGAGCCAAGGACAAGATATTAAAATCTCAAGGTCATACTACACTTTTGGTGCCCAGTTTCAAGATGAACATTTCAAAACATTAAAAAGACATTTTATTCTGTACTTACACATGGTTATTTGTCATATCTGGAGAAGTTTTTGGTTCACAGATTTCTAGGTTGATTGTATTTTGTTTTTTAGAGAATTTGGTATGTATGTGTGTGTTAAGGGACAGAAGAATGTCCACATTGAAAATGATAATGAAAAAAATCCAATGATTTGAAAAATGTTTGAGCTGTGTACACAAGAATTAAAATTTTGCTTTATATCTTCCATGGAAAATCTTGACTGGGGTAGAAATTGAACCCCATTTCACATGTAATAGCATAGGTTATCATTTGTTTTAAGTTATATTGTGACAGCTGTAATAATCTAAAGCTATTTTCCAATAATACATAGCAGATTATATCATATCAGAGAGCATGTAAAATTTGATCTGGACTTTAGGTAAGTAATCCTAATAAAAATTAGACTATGGTAGATCACCATAAAATAAGTTCAAGATAAATATCAAGGGACTTGACCTGCCTCTACAAGGGCTCTCTGTACGTCTGTCAGTTTTAAATCCCTCTTCAGGAGAAATACAATCATAGCCAACGTAATTTAACAGGCAGGAAAGAATAATCGTCTTTACTGCACTGTAATAATTCTTTCTTTCTATGCAACCATGATCTCTGTTATATTAACTTGGTAGAACAGAAGCACTGATTATGAATCTGAAATCATAGTGGACTTTTGACAAAGGCAGCATAGCAATATACTTTAAACTCATAGTTCATTTTTAATTTTACAAGGAGGCTGGAAATCTAGGATGCAAATAGAGTGTTTTTATTTGGGACATTAAATATCAGACATCTGACCCTCAATTGGTAGAGATTTTATCAAAAGAAAAGTAATTGCTCATATTTTATTTAGAAATTGAAAACATACTGGCATCAGTAAAAGTTTAGTGACACTTGCTTTTTACCTAATTATACACTGTTCATTCAAATTTCTTACATTAAATTCTGTTTAACTTTTACAGCTTCTAAATATGGAAAATTCTGTATTGCTTAAAAATAACATGTTTTAATTTACTGTCTATTCATCACATGAGGTGGGCTAATTGTTTTCAGACAATTTCCTAATCAGATACAACAGTGAAATTTAATAAAAAAAATTGTATTAGGTTGATTAGGTGATAGAATTGTGGACTCCGGACATGCTATTTTCCACAGTATTTGCAGTGAATAATGGCATTTAAAATTGTTCCAAGTGAAATCATCATCTGTCATGGGCAAAACTTTGTATTGCTGAGTAGAGAAAGTGAATGGATTCACCAACATACATAATTTTTCATTTAACACAATTTAGGAAGATGACAGGGCAATTGCTTACACTCATGAATCTGAACCACTTAAAATGATTGAAACTCTGCTTACCCCATATCTGAGAAAAAAGGTGGCCAAACCTTTCCCTTCACCACAGCCTGCATTATAAGGTGTAGGATATCACAGTTCCAGATATGGGAATTCAGAAGTTAGAAGTCTATGCAAGGAATTCTATGGGAGGAGAGGAAGGGGAAATTTCTGAAGTAACCCCAAGTTTAATGACCTGAGGTAAATGAAATTTTTCATCACTGTTGGTTTCAAACTGATAGTAACACTGCATGCTGCATGCTCTGCTCCAAAGAATAATTATATTTTAGCTATATAGTTTTATGGAAAGGCCACTTTTAATTTTTATTAGTATTGTCTTTAATGGAATGTCTAAAAGTAGAGAAAACTCTCACAAATTCTATTATACATTCATATCAAAGTCTAGAAAAACATATATTGTACTGGTTTATAAATATTTTACTTTTGATCCAGGGATTCCAATTCCATTAATCCAAACTAAAGAAATAATCTCTAATATAAATGAGCTTTCTGTAAAAGTGGCATCTATAATTACAGCAAATTGCCACTAAATTAAACATTGACTAAAAATGGTTAACTATTACATCCAGTCAACTAAATATTAATCTTCTAAGGCATTGTTTTTAAAAATTATTTAGCATTATGGGAAGAGTATGTAAGATGAAACACTGTAGGTTGCATAAAATTATATTCTTGTCTAAATGGAGAAGACTGGAAGAAAATAAATAAATTCTTTCACTTTTACATTTGGGAATTACTTCAGTAAGGATTTTTTTTTAATGAGAAAAAGAACACTGAAATATTTGCGATGACAACCATCATTTTCTATAATGAAAATAACCTGAAAACACTGATTTTGTGGCTTGGTTTCTAATTAATGGTTTTTATCTACCTATTGATTCTGTGAAATAACAAAATGCTTGCCAAAATTTACTATTTCATTTAGTAAGATATTTAAAAAGATAAACATATTCTGGTTCACTGGGGAAGCTCTCTACTATAGCTAAACACCAAATGCTTCAGAGATGGTCTTCCTGACTGTCGGCTGCCAAGCTCTCTGTTCTGTCATTTTTCATTTTTTGAGCACATCAATTTTAACTGGAATCGTCCAGCATGTCAAGGGAAGGAAAACAGGGTAAAACGTCATCAATGTCATGTGACTATTCAGACTGTGAATTATTGCACTATTTTGGAAGACGCAATTTGGTGTTCTATATCACAGCTTAAACAAATACATATTTACCTAGCTTTTCATATATGTTTTGCCTGGGCATCTTTTCATATCTTAAAATATATTTTTCTGGGAATAATTATAAATAAATGAGCACTTATATATAAGAATATTTATCTTTGAATAATTTCTAGTATCAAAAATCATAGCTTTAATGATTAAAATTGATTCATTTAAATACAGTGTAATACACCTACTTGTTAGAATGTTGAGCAGCTATTAAAATCACATTTAAGAATAATATGAAATATTAAAAATGCAATTAAATGATGTGAGAAAATGCTCATATTGTTTAAATGTTACAAATCTATTATGTGCTTTGATTGCACCATTACAGGAAAATTACATACTTTTTAATTTACAAAGGAGTTGGAAGTATATACACCAATAGATCTGACAGTGTAGAGTGGTGAGATTATGTTTGGTTTTATACACTCCTTTACTCCTTATTAATTCAGTTTAGAATTTTATAAATTTTTATAGTGTGTATATATATATTTCCCAATATGGTAATCATAAAAGATTCATATAAAAACTTTTTTGTTAGCTATTAAAAAATTGAGGCAAGGAGATTCAAACTATTTTCTAAAATTATATGTGTATGTGTGTGTGTGTTTGTGTGCATGCCTGTGTGTGTGTAAACATATATCAGTTGTAGTTAAGCACTGACCTCTGACTCATCAACAAAGTGGATTAATTTTAGCCACGTTGTCAAAATACCCATAAATAATCATGCAGTCATGTTTATTTCTCACTGAGGCAAAGCACCAATTCTCTGAACTGCAACCAGAATAGATCACAACGTTTCCTACTTCAATGAAAGCTTTGTTCTAATCCCCATATAGAAAAGAAACAAAGTAAACACATCTGCTCTATGAAGTTGCTCTGAACATTTCAGAAATAATCAATTAGACTGCTTGTTAGGCTGGTTTGATTGGGTGCAGAAGGTATTTCTTCCCAACTTTTCTTAGGTGAATAAATGCCTCAATCCTACATGCCAACATCATCCCCCATCACCCCAGGAAACCCCACTTTTCAAGACACTATTTCTCTTCTTAATTCATCAAACAGATTATTTTTTGTTGGAATTATACATATAAAAATCTATTATACATCTTTCCCTGTCCTTCACTATACCTTACAAATATTCATAGTTTGTATGTAGTTTTTACCACCTGAGTTTTTACACAGTTCTGTAATATAAAATACTGAGATTTAAAAATTCAATAAAATGTCAGTCAATTGCAGGATTTGGAAAATGTGATTTATTATTATCGCCAAAATATCTCCCTAGTCCTTATGATAACCAAGTTTACTACTAGCTAGCAAAAGCTAATCAGGCAAAGCAATTTGCTAGTGAAACTTCCTCTAGCTCATATTAAAAAAAAATTCCTTAATATCACCTATCTGATTCAATCATTTTAATAGCTGGAAGTAAAATAACCAAAAATTTTATTCATATGATTATATTTATTTAAAATATAAATAAGATCACATTATATATTAGCCTATAACCTGTTTTTCCAACTTAATGAAATACTATGAAAATTACATCTTTATTGTGGACATTACATATATCCCAAATTATTTCAGCTTTGATTAAAATTAAAGTTAAAATCATTGCAAGTATCTTAGTAGGTACAGAACTGAGATAAGTATCAAAGTTTAATCTACTGATACAAGATTTTGAGAATTCAAGGCACTGAGCTGCTCAATATAAATATGTATACAGATAATGATAAAAGTTTGAGAGTATGCATAAAACTTGCAGGTTCTAAGAATACAAAAGTAGCCAGATTGCTGAGATTTTTTGCCACATATTTATTTACTCTGTATCTTGTAAGTATGAAACTGAATCTTGGCTAGTTTGTTGATAAAATTCTCATAGGTGATTCCAGTTTATCAGCAATGTTTTATCTTTGTAAATTGTCTTTTACCTGTGAGACTTGTAGGATGTTTATTTGATTTTGAAGGAAACTTTATTTCTCATGAATATTTGTAATTGAAAATTAGATTCAAATTAACTCATTAAGCTTGTTGTATTTAAATCACTTATTGTGAATTCACTGATTTTTTAAAATAATTAAATAACTGTGTAAATGGTTATTCACTTGAAGTTTAGGGGAAAAATAACCTTTTCCCTTCTTTTTAAGAGAAAGTCCATAAGAATATAACAGACTCTATTCCTTAATGACACATACAAAAATCTATTTTATCCTGTTTTTTTAAATTTGCATGGTATTTCCCTTGGTGGGTGTACCAAATTCATTCAACTATTCAATTTTTGATGGCCATTTAGATTGCTTCAGGTATTTAAGCCTTTTATAACATCTTGAAAATATTCCTTGTACAAAATAGGTAATATGCATTTGTTGAATGAAAAATCTCTAGATGTTCCCAGGGTTTGGGTACTTTTTGATTATTAAATTTTATATCCCAAACGTGTCAACTCATAGCACATGTGTAGCTCACTAAGTTTTACTGAGTGTTGAGACATTTCTGTAGCAAGAACAGCTTAAATTTATAGATATGGATATGAATCTTCCTCCTAAAATGTCCCTGAGAAATGGCTGGATTTCACAAGCATTAGCTTTAGGTCCAAATGCCACAAGAACTGTGCCTTCACGACCACGATGGCGGTGAAACAAAACCACAGAAAGAAGCCAACACTCACCTGGACGAGGAACATAGCTATGTGATAAAACTCTCCACGGCCCCCTTGCTTAACAGGAACTGTCATAAAGAATTTGCTGCCATCTCTGGAAAACACGGGCTCCTCATTCTAAAATACAGAAGTGCATATAAACAGCCTCAAAGTGGCATGTGAAATTTGTGCTGTCTACTATGGCTAATTCATGCAAGGATTAGACCAACTACTGATTTAGAATTAGCTTGGAAAATAGTCATATTATCTAAAAAATAAGTTAAAGATAGTATTTCTTTTTTTTTAAAGTAAACTCAGTACTGTGTGTACTCAACATGGAGTGAACTGAACATTGTGTATATATGCGGGTTTGAGTGGCGGGACAGATGGGGAAGTTTCTTGCATACTGGATAGGAAGGCGTCACAATTAGATTAACGGCACTTTTTAAATTAGTTCAGAAAAGAACCTTGGTATCTTTACATAAGATATGACAGTATTTAGCAATTTAACCTTCAAAGATAAAAAAAAATGGGAACATCTATATCAGTTTATCAAAATAGTTCTATTTAAAAAAGAATTTATAGCATACCATATTAAATATATTTTTCCAAAATGTTTCACTCAGCATCTCTAGTTAGTTGGAGATACATTTCTAATGATGTATGCACACATTTACTGAAAATACAGAAACGAAGTGTTGCAAAATTGGAAGGAATCCATCAAAAATCGTTTAATTCAAACTTCCCATCCTCATTGCTCATCCTTCCACAAAGACAATACAAATGCCCATTGATGATTTTTTAATTAAACTTTGGTGGCATGTTAAATCAATAGAATTATATTTTGAAAATTAAATGATGGAAGCTATGTATGTAGATTGCTTTTTCTTGCTCCAGGGGAAAATGAATTTACCATACAAAACACTGAGTTCTTTCCCGTTGGGTTAATGAAAGTGACACAAATGGTTAAATAGAAAGGCCTTTATACGGTTTCCTCTATAGGTCTGTAAAACGGCCTACGAACACCTTCAGATGATCTGGTCCTGCATTCTTTCTGACCTTACCTTCTTCTATTCTCCTGCTTCCTCATTATGCCTTGCACCTGCTCCCAGGCCTTTGCACTTTTTATTTTCTCAATCTGGCTCTATCCCTTCCATATGTCTGCTTTACGTCACCTTATCAGTGAGGTATTTTCAGATTACCCCATGTAAAGGGTGAGCAGGAAAGCCAGATCATCCAATTCTATTTGAATCACTCATCCCCTTTTACCTACCTTCCATTTTTTTCCATAGCACCTAACACCATCTGAATATTATATTTTATGTATGTATGCATTTTTTTGTATATGAATGGATATGTGTATGTGTGTAGGCACGTAGGTGCCTTAGTAGGTAATATTCCTCTGGAATGTAAGCTCCATGAGGCAGGCACCTTGTATTCTTCACTACTGTAAAATGACAGCACATGGAGCGATGTCACAAAAACTGGGCTTTACAATTACTTATTGAATACATATGTGAATGAATGAATAACTATTTTAATAATCTTAAGAGTCTGACTCTAGCTTCATTAGTCAGAACATCCCTTGACAGAAATATAAGAATATTTTTCTTGTCTATTTTATGGATATTCATGAAAATATTAGATTATATGTAAAATACATTTAAAACCATGAAGTAATATACAATTTGAGGATGGGAAAATGGCATTACTGGGCATATATAAATACTGACAATACTTAATTCAGTGAATCAAATCTTTAACTATGATAGGGTTAATAATTTTTTATATGTCCCATCTCTTGCCCATATAGGATATCTCTCTCTTTGCCTTTGTACATGGAGTTCTGTCTGGAACAACTTCTGTGTTCCTTTTATGCTAAATCTTACTCATTTTTAACTTAACTGATGGAACAGAGACCATTTCCAAAATCTCTAGTTGGAGAGCTCTATCTCTCCATACAAATTCTATAAAGTGCACGGAATTCATCTCTCTCATGGCTTTCATTGCACTCTATTATATGGTTGACTTCCTTCACTAGGCAAGTAATAATTAAACTAAGTTTCAATTTTATCTTTTTAGCTCTATTGCCTAGGACAGTAGGGGTCTGACTCGCAATTGCAAAGATGAATGCATGTGTACAAAGGGCAAGTATTTTTTATATGCACCACCCTATCCACCACAGTGACTCCAACCTATTAGCTCCTCTTATTCAACATTCTCCCTTTGTGCTTTGCTTTTATTATGGTATGGGGACATCTGAGCATTCTCCTTTTTAGCCTCTGCTTCTTCCAATTCTAGTGCCTTATAAATAGTTTAATAAAGCTACAGATGGGGACTATAATCTCAAATGCATTGTTGGGTTTAAAACCTGACTGCTAGACAATATCTGGCTATAAACATGCAAACTCTTTCTTACCATCAGATAAAGTAAGTACAGCCAATCTCACTGTCCACTTTCATGACCTTGAGCAAGTCATAATTTATGACATGCAAAGCAATGTATTGGGGCTACCAAGCTTTATCACTTGACCAAACATTTGTACACTGGTTATCTCAAGTCTCTTTCAAGTTAGGCTGAACATGCCCACTTTTCTCTGTTTGTCCTACTATCCAGAAAGTGAGCATAAGATGATTCTACTAAATTTCTAATTGTGTTAGAAATTTACTTCATCCTATTAGTACTGCCTTCTCATCCTTTAGATTTTATCAAATTCTAGGTATTTCATGAAATTCCCTTAGAGTTTCTGGAGAAAATGTCAACTGTGACAAACTATCACCTGTATTTTCTTACTGAATAATTGATAACTGGTTTCTTTGCTTAAAGAAAAAGTTTATATTAAACATTCATAAATTTGGGATGTAAGGTATAGATAGCATAATTCCAAAAGAGGATGCATTTATTTTGTTGATGTATGTTAGACTATTATGAATGTTACTGGCAACATAAAAGGCAGCAAAACAGGTTTAATAATGCAAAACAATACAGAATGTATCAATATCCATTATGTCACTTTTTTCATTGTTTTATTTTCAGAATGTAACTTAATTTTGTGAGAGTCTATTATTGGCTACAAAATCAAGGGCTTTCCCCCCCCACTCTCATTTTTCACCCTGATTGACTAGTTAATATCCATCTATAGATATGTCCATTATGAGTATGCCTATATTCAAACAAGCAAGGTTTTAGCCTATTTAGCCTTCTTACTCCTTTATTTATTCAGCATGTATTTGTGGAGCTTGTTTTATAATCAGACTATATTAGGTATTTAGGTTTACAATGGGAACAAAAAATGAATACCCTTCCTCTCCTTGTGAACTTAGTAAAAAAAAATCATAGAAATAATCGTATAAGTATTACACAAAGATTACACTTGAATTTTAAGATAACTCTGGGGATGAGATTTGGTTAGGGTGGTTGAAAGAGATGGTTCTTAAGTATTCTTATGGAGGCAATTTAAGCAGAGGTTTGAAAAATGAGTAGCCTTCACATAAGAAAGTAGCTAAGAGGATTCCATTCAGAAAGAAGGGGACATAAAGACCCCGTGAATGTGGATGCTAATGTGTCTAGAACAGAGAAAATGGGTAAAAGGGTGCTATGACACAAATCTAAACCAAAGCACACCAAACAAAACACTTTCCTTTGCAAAACATAAGGATGGAGTTAGTTGTAAATTGAGTTTAGCCATATTTGGATAATCTACTTTTGTTTCCTTCTGAAATATCCGTTATGAGATTTTTGTTGTGGAGTCATTTGGTTGTTGTTCTATCATGGTCATCTGGACCCCAGCTTCATTTATGTCACAAACTAGCATCATTAACTAGGATACATCTAAGGACAGAGGGTTCATCTGAATAATAACCAACTTAGGTGGAGATTTGGTTTATTTTCTGGACTATTTGACCAATGCTGATGGTGTGTTACAATTTTTTAATGGGTCACAAATTCTTCTCTTTCATCTGCATGTTGTTTATATGAATGCTCCTGAAAATGCATCCTGGTAGTTACTGTAAAACTTATATCCTATAAAAAAATGTTTTCAAAATGATATCATAGAAAGGCTAAGTCATAAATAGTTTAATGGAAAAGACTCATTTAGTAAAACATAACAAAGCTTTAAAATCATATTACTGAAAAAATAACTTTTAAGAGAAAATTATCACATAATAAATGGGTGAATAGGATGGTACAATGGCTAAAATGTGACATGAACAGACTACCAACCTGTTTAGAGAGCCATGTATCTGATGTCATCTCGTATTTCTGAAACAAAACAATTAACTCCATGAAACATCTAAAGACCAAAACGAGCATGCATCAATTTATCTTTCTTTACACTGTTAATTCTTCAGGCACATTTTTCTTTCCTCAGCTGGTGAAATACCAAGAGGAATCCTATCGTCATTATTGATTTAAACTGAATGAATAGGTAGAGAATTGGGATTAAATGATAATTTAATTAGAAACTCTCTCCTTTGGTGAACTCCTTCAGAATACTCAGTTGTATGTCACCAGGGATAGATCATTTTCCAGCTCTGTTTGATTACCTCACTCAAACTCTTTGAACCACTAGACACTGTCTCTTTTCACCTCTAGGCATTATCAGGAAACAATATTATTAAGTCCTTCAAAAGAACTGGGCAAACAGCCAGGAATAAAATTAGAAGGTAGCCATTCTTTCAACATTCAGTACACTCTTCATAATAGACATTTTTTTCCCTTAGGGAAAACAAACATCTGAAATGACAAAATCTTATGTTCTTTTAAAACATTCTTGCAAAGGATCAGACCCAAAATCCTATTTCAAAGGGCAAAATCAGACTAATCTAATTTCAAGTTAAGTATGTGTAGATAAAAAAAATTAATAATAGTTTACATGTAGTAAGATATAATATCTTGTAGTTTTCTAGAAAAAATGATTCTATAATAAAAGTATTCAAATGCAGAAAACTAAATCACAATATATTAGAGTTATTACCTATATGCAGTGGTACTCATTTCAAATTGTTAATAATTGCTTTTTGGTTGATAGTTTTTTTTACATTTCTTTTTTAAAGACATTTTTAAATTTTAAATTTTAAAGCTTTTTTCTCCCAAAGGATGTTTCTTTACTTGCAGACATCAAGGCAACATCTAACTAAATCATTTTTTAATTTTCTAGTCACTCTTCAGCAGTAACCATCCTTGATATCTAAAAACACAGACACAAAAACCGTATCAGTGCTATAGCACATTAGTATCACTAAGTTTTGTTAGAATCCATGAGAGTCCAAAGTTTCAAATGCATTTATCTTATTATTTTAATTGTAGCAGAAAGTATAATCTTTTTAACTCCATAAATAGAATAAAAATATAGCAGAACATCAATAAGGTGTCAAATTAATAATATGATTGGGTTGGTATATCTATTTTCTACTCAAACACTTTAATATATCCTTGCAGCTACCTATAAAGATTATCCTTATATAGAGAAGATACAGGCTTTCTCTAATGAGAACATACACATGCCAGTTTTTGAATGACTTGGTTAATCAGCTGAATAAGAAACCATCCAGAAACTTTCAATAGTGGTGAAATCTTAGTCTCTCTATAAACTAGCCAGATGAAAGAGGATGATTAAAATAAACTTTCTAATAAATACAAGCTAAATGTCAAGAGCAGCAGTCAAACCCTCTATATAAATGGCTGATTCATGTACCTTATTTTCACAGCTAGGCTCATTATTCCAATCAAAGAGAAATTTCTTCCTTATTTTTCTTTTATAGAACATATAAAACTTATGTTTAAAAATGAAGTATCATTTTCATATAGTGAAATGTACAGGTCTTAAGCATATATGATGAGTTTGACACAATTTATTTACATCCTATCAAGATATAAGACCTTTGCATTTCCTCACAATTCCTTCATGCCCTTTTGCAGAGGTTCCAAGGAGGTAACCACTCTTCTGAACTCTTTCCCCATCAATTAGTTTTGCCTATTTTAGAAATTCAGATAATTGAAGTCATGTATTATATATTCTTTGGTGTGGGCTTCTTTCACACCACATGTTTTTGAGATTCATTCAGATTGTGGAGTGTGTCAGCATTCTTGTTAAACTGCTGAATGGAATTTCATGGTAGTTCACACGGTATGACCTTTTTACTGGATTGTTTTTTTTTATTATTGAGATGTATGTATTTCTTTGTCAGATACACATTGTGAAAAATATTTTCTCCCAATCTGTGGTTAGCTGTTCAAATTTCTAACAGTGACTTTGATGGTAAGTTTCAAATTTTGTTGATGTCTGATATATTATTTTTTTCCTCCATGATTAATGATTGTTTGCCCATTCAGTATAGCAAAGTTGTATCCTACATTTTCATCTAAAAGATTGACAGTGTTAGCTCTTAGATTTAGAGCTACAGTTTATCTCAAATTAATTTTAGAATATGGTAGGAGATAAATGTCAAACATCATTGCATTTTTCACATGGTTTGATTGTTCTGGGACCATTTTCTCCCATTAGATTGTTTTGGCAACTTGGTTGAAAGTCAATCAGTCATATAAATATGGATCCATTTCTGGAAACTCTATTCTATTCAACAGCTCTGTTTGGCCTTATGCCTCCACCCCAATCTCTCAGCTTCTGTGGCTTTCTAGGAAATCAGGTAGTGCAACTCTTCCAACACTTTTTTTTTTTATGAGTGTTTTGGCTTTTCAGGTCTTTTGCATTTCCATATACATTTCAGAATCAGCTTGTCTGTTTCTACAAAAGAAGTCTGCTGCGATTTTAACTGGCATTATATTGAAACTATAGTTCAATATAAAACTGACATCTACAATATTAAGCCTTCCAATTCAAGAATGTGATATAGCCTCTATTTATTTAGGGCTCCTTTAATGCGTCTCATAAATGTAGTTTTCAATATTGGGATTTTGCACATTACTTGTTAAATTTATCTTTACATATTTAATGTTTTAAAGATTTTAATGGCATTTTCATTTCTTTTCCATCATAATATTATGAGTTTATAGAAATATATTTTTTTGCTTCTTAATTCTTTATTTTGAAACCAGTGCAAATTTACAGAAGTTAAAAGAACAGTTTGAGAAATGTCTTCATATTCTTTAGACATTTTCTTCACTTATATTTATTTTGCTCCATGTGCTTTATTATTATATTTATCTCTACTGTGTGTAAACATTTGAGGGGAAGATGGAAGCATATTTTTTCAAAATCAATTAAATTTAGAAATACACATTTTTCTAAACAATTCAACAGAAATATTGGGGCATTGTATCCATTTACCCCCAAATAATTAAGTGAGCACTTAGAAAATTACAGTATCCTGTATATCCTGTACATGTTTTTTATGGTAAAATGATCAAAATCAGGAAATTAAGCAAACAATTGAAGTTCATACACCAACCTGTGAATTGTCACCTAACCTAATATTTTTTGTACATTTCTTACTTTTTATTTATGCAATAATGCCATTTACAATTAAAGATCGGTTTACTTGTTCTTTACTAATCATCATGATATTTATTCCTTGCCAAGTTACAACTCTAATAAATAGAGTTAGAAAATGTATATCTTTACATTACTGGTGATCTTAAGGCAAAAAGAAAAGTGTTTCACCAATGAGGATGATATTTATTGGGGTATTTTGTGGGTATTCTTTATCAGATTGGGGAAAACACTTATGCTGAAGGTTTTCCTGAATGAGAACTGAGTTTTATCAATTGGTTTTTCTTCATCTACTGAGGTAACCGTTTACTTTTCCTCTTTCTTTTCTGTTGAAATAATGAATTACATTGATTTTCAGTATTCAATCAATCATAAATTGCTGGGATAAACCCTATTTAGTCATAATGCCCTGTTCTCTACATTGCAGGCAATGACACAGCAATATGTCTAAGGATATTTTTGCATACATGTTCTAGGGAGGTGTCAGTCTAAAATGTTCTCTTTTGTAATGTTTTTGTCTAGTTTTGGTACAAAAGCTATCCTTATAAAACAAATTGAAAAGTTCACTTCCTTCTCCAATTTCTGGAGACTTTAGGAATGGTAGAAATTCTTTTCCCCCCAGTTTTACTGAAATATAACTGACATGTACCATTGTATAAGAATAAGATGTACAACATAATGACTTGTATGTGTATGTATTGTGAAATGATTAAAAGTTTAACATCCATCATTTTACATAGTTATACATTTTTTTTCCTAGTGATAAGAATTTTTAAGATTTATTCCTTAGAAACTTTCCAATATGCATTATAGTATTGCTAACTACAGCCATAATGTTGTACATAGCATCTCCAGAACTTACTTATTTTATGACTGAATGTACCTTTTAATCAGCTTTACCCAATTCCTACCCTAAACCCCCAATTCTGACATACACAAATCTAAGCTCTGTTTCTGTAAATCTGTATTTTTGTTAGATTCCACATATAAGTGAGATAATACATTATTTGCCTTTCTCTATTTCACTTAGCATAAATAAATGCCTTCAAGGTCCACACATCTATGTTGTTGCAAACAGCAGTATTTTCAGTTTTTTTTCTAAATGGCTGAATAGTATTCCATTTTATATGTACCATATTTTGTTTAATCATCCAATGATAGACACTTAGGTTTTTTCTATGCCTTGGCTATTGTAAATAATGCTTCACTGAACACGGGGTGCAAATATTTCTTTAGAATAGTGATTCTGTTTCCTTTGGATATGTACACAGATATTTAATCTGGATCAGATGGTAGTTCTATTTTTAATATTTTTGAGGATCTGCCATACCGTTTCCATAGTGGCTATACCAGTATGTACTTCCACAACAGTGCACAAGAAAGGTTCACTATTTGCCACTTCCTTGTCAGCATTTGTTATTTTTGTCTTTTTGACAATCGCCATTCTAACAGGAGTGAAGTAATAACTCATTGTGGTTTGCATTTGCATTTCCCTGGTGATTAGTGATTTGAGCACATTTTCATATACCTGCTGTCTGTCTGAATATCGTCTTCAGAAAAAATGCCTATTAACCATTTTTTAATTAGAATTTTTGTTTTTTGGGGTTTTTTGCTATTGAGTTGTATTAGTTTGTTATATATTTGGGATATTAGGCCCTTATCAGATATCTAATTTGCAAATATTTCCTCCCATTCATCTTTTCATTTTGTTGACTGTTTTTTTTTGCTGTGCAGAAGCTTCTTAGTTTGACTTGTTTTAATTTGCTTACTTTATCAATTACCTTTTAGAAAAATTTAAAGCTAGAAAGTACTTTATTTTACTCATATATTTATCATTTGTGTCACCTTTCTGCTCTTCCTTTAGATCTGAGTTTTCATCTGATGTCATTTCTTTCAGCCTTAATAACTTCATTTCATGCTACTTGTGCCAAACTACTTGAGATGAAGTAGCTCAGTTTTTATTTATCTGAAAATGTCATTGTCTTCATTTTTAAAAGTTATTTTCATAAGGTGTAGACTTCTAATTATGACATTGTTTTGCTTTCAGTCCTTTCAAAGTGCCCTTCCTTTGCCCTCTGGTTTACACTGTCACAGGCAGTAATTCCCATCATTCCATTTGCCTGTATGTAATGTTTTCCTTTCATGCTACTTCAAAATGTTTTATCTATCTTTGGTCTGTAGTAATTTGAGTATAAGTATCTAGATACTTTTCTTTGTTTTTATTCTATTTGGCATTGCTTAATTTCTTAGATACATGGCTAACTGGTTTTCAAAAAACAAAATTTGGGATATTTTAAGTTATTATTTTTTAATTTTTTTCCTGTTCCAGCATCTTAAACCTTGCATTCTGTGTGTATAACTTCACATATGTACCATCTTATATTGTTCTATAATTAATTTTGTATTTGTTCATCTTTCTTTCAGTCTTTTTTTCCCTCAGGACTTTATTTTGGATTGTTTCTATTTCCCTAACTACAACAGTATCCAATTGCTGTTAGCCCAGCCAGGCAATTTTTTATTTCACTCACTGTATTTTTCAGTTTCACTGTTCTGTTTATACAGTTTATATTTCTTTACTTAAATTTCTCATTTGTTTATTAATCAGGACCATCCTTTTCTTTAATTTGTTAGATATCTTCTAATTGCTTTAAAAATATTCTCTGTTAATTTCAATATCTCTATCCTCTATATGTCTTCTGCTCCCTTGACTATTTTTGGAGGAAGGCGGGTGGATTATATTTTCTATTTCTCCACATATATAGTATGTTTTGATTGTGTGACTGATATTGTAAATTTTAATATCACTTTTCAAAGAGTAAACTTTGTTCTGGCTGACAGCTAGTTGACAGGGAGAGGAACTTGATCCCTTCTAAGTCTGATTTAAAAGTTTGTTGGAAGGAGTCTAGAACAGCCCTATTTTTAATACGTTTTCTTTCTGGGCTCTCAGTCAAATGCATAGAGTTTTCAGTGAGAGCTCTTTTTGCTGTTCAGAACTGCAAAGTCTCCAAGCATTGTGCAACCTGAAGATTGTCTATTTGCTTTTCCCCCTCTTTGTCTCTCTCTTTCCTTCTCTCTCTATGTCCTATACTTGAAAAGCTAAGCAATGAGCTAAAGACTTTAGAGCAACTTTATATAGATTGCTGTTTTTCTTCTCTCTATGCTCCATGTCCTGCGGTACTTGTCTTGCAAATTTCACCCACCACATTGCCTCAAAGTGACTCTCCTTGCCTCCTTGCATCAGTGATAACACTGTTTGTCTTGGGCTCCATCTCCTTGTACTGTGATCTCAAGAGTATTGCTAATAGGAAGTCATAGCTGGGTTTACCTTGTGCATTAACTTTATTTCACCATTTTGTCCTGCTCCTCCTGCTATCCAACCTCAGAAAATAGTTGTTAAATATGTTTTGTACATTTTTACAGTTGCTACAGCAGAGATGCTAGTCAGGTAACATTTATTCCATCTTATTCCAAACAGAAGTTTGAAAATTCCGTTTTTAAATAATTAGGAATTCTTTACCAATTACCACATACATAATATAACAATTTAAACTGACTACAGTATTTTCTCTACCAAGAACCTTAAAAATGAATTTATTGCAGAGTTTACATGACTGATTATAGAAATCAAAATGCATGCTGCTTTCGAAACACAGTGGTTCAAGAACCATTTTTTTACTGTTTTTACTAAATATACAGACAGAGACACTGCTTATAATTTTAGAAGACTTAATGAGAAAAGACTTACAGAGAAAAATGGGATTTTTGGAATTATTTAAAGAAGACAGGAAAGAAACATTACATATTTTCAAGTTAATCAAGTCAAAATATGGAGGAAAAAATCCATATTTGAGAATGAAACTAATATGCCTTGGCCTATCCTTTATATTATATAAGAATTCACATTTTAAAAGCTTAGTTTACTCTCTTCTGCTGATCATCTATATTTCTCACTTCACACTTTGACCGTTTTGTGCACTGTTATACACCTAATAAAATGACTCTTTTCCTACTATATTTGGAAGTTAAATATTGAAGTATTTGCACAAAGAATTGCCTAATTTCCTTTTGTGAGGTGTCATAACTACTTTATAAGCATAAAAGAAAAGTAAATCGTACTCACTCTGCTGCAAGCGCCGGTGGTGGTCTCACAGACCGTGAGGGTGGACATGTCCTGAGGACGGTTCAGCCACCTGACCACTGTCTTGGTGTTGCTTACCCATTTAACCATAGTGATATAGTATTCTCTAGTTTGGAAACAAAATTAAAATCCACATTTAGAGCCAGACAACCCGTATAGTACCAATATTATACACTTGTTATTTTATCTGCATGAATAAATGAAATACTATAGGATGTCACATCATAATAATTTCCATTTATGTTTACATACACATCTGCTTTTACAAATATTCACATATGTAAGTACAAATATATGTGTATACATATATACATATTAATACATACACATATGTGTACATATACAAACATACAGAAAATTTAGAATAAATTTGAAAGTGAATGAATTCCCAGAGAGAAAATCCTTGGAAAAATAAAAATAATCAAGATGTTAGACATTTATAAATAATTTGTTAGTCTTTATTGGTTAGAATTATAACATATGTGCAGTAAATATAACTTTTCTAAGCTATAGTCTATTTCTTTTAAAATACAGTCAATTTATTACAAGGCAAAGCTTACTTTTGACTTAATAATTATTTTGAATGCATGAACTCCATGTTATTCCACCTGTTCCATGGGGGCTTGGGTGACACAGGCATGAATGATTTGTTCTGGCCTTTGTCACTTACGGGCCAAGGGTCAGTCCCAGTCTTATTCATATTTACTTTACAATATTTTTATCTTATTTAATTTGAAACAGATTAAAATGAAGAAGGAATCAAAATGAAGGATATGAGGATCTACTGAATTTTTGGTATAGTAAGGATGCTAACTAAAAGGGCCTATCATGACTTCTGGCTGGTTATAGATTGAGATGTTTATATTTTTTCCTTTATACTTCTTTCATTAGTGACTCTGTTTGGAAATTTACATAAATATCACAAAACTCTAAACCCCACAGGACAAAATGCAACCATCAACATTGATTCAATTTATATTTGAGAGAAGAAAACCAATGACTTTCCAACATATTTGCCCAGTTTCAGAATAGATGAGATGCTTTCAAAACGGCTTGAGAAGTACCATCCATGAGTACTGTCTTATAATTATAATCCACCTAGTTTTCGCATGACTTAGAAAAAAACACTTATGGGAGAAAAACGTTCTGATACAAATCACTTGTTCTTAGACATATCTGGAGTAGACATTCAGCTACATGAATCTCATGTTTCTAACATCACAGAATAACTACTCCTTCCTCTAGAAAACCCACTAGCCTATCAGAGTGAAGATGTCAGTACAAGGGCCAGCAAATCTTTTCATACACATGTGAAGTCTGCCACATTCTCTTCCACAATCTCTTCAAGACACCTGGCAGTTTTCACAAACAGCTGAGTCCCACCTGAAAACTGCCAAGAAACTCAATTGTAATCATAACATGAAATTCCTTACATAGAGTTAGCAGGGCAACTTTGAATCAAACATGCAACTGGTTTAGGATTAAATACTGGCCAAACCAATGAGCCTTGCAATTCTTCACAGAATGATGAAGAATTTTCCCTGTGTGTTGTTTAAACCAATTATGGATGTATTACATATCTGGCAATGTGAATATTAAAAAGGGGAAGTACAGGTATTAACCCTTAATAGATTTAACTAGAGGAATTGGCATGGAGGAAAATGATAGTGGGTACGATAATCAATCAGGAGAAGAAATGCTGACCTCTGACAATATATATTTCTGATTAATCAGTATGTGTTATTTGAAATTAAAGTAAAAAATAATTTTGTAACTGTAAACAGCTGACCAAAGACTGCATGATGAAAGAGGTCATATTTGTGGAAAAATCTAGTAGAAGTGGTATATAAAAGATTTTCAAGACCAATCAGAGATTTGTCCTAATTAGCTAAGGTAATAATACTTTGTGCCAAGTGACATAAAAAATGAAATAAATGATTTAAAAATAAATGACAACAGCAACAATAAAAACAGAATTAAAATATTCATCTATAATGGACTTACAACATCTAAAGATATGTGATCTCTTTTTGCAATGGGTGACTAAGTTTATCATGTTTTACCTCAGATGTTAAAGAGATATATGCTTAACTAATGTTCCAATAAGTGACAATTAATTTTTCAAAGATTAAAAAAAACTGATGAAATTAGAATTATTATTTCAGGATTAAGGTATTCAGACCCACAGAGGTGGAATGACTTGTCCAAGATCACATCATGAAATAGTGGTAGAGCTGTGACTCACACACTCCTGTCTACTGCCCTTTCCTGTTATAATTCAGAGCATCAAACAAATCAGAAAACAAGAGTTAAAGGCCGCATAAAATATTAATAATTTCTTAATAGCTCCATTTATGATTAACACTTTCGTGGCTGGAAGGCTGAGTTCAAGTCGAAGCTTCTGCCTGACTTGGTCAGTCCTGAAGTACTCTAAGTGTCAGTGCATGTGGCCCTCTGAAGTGTTTTCACCTGGATTTGGTGCTCTGTAACCTGAAATAGGGTTGACTCATTTTCTACCTCTGCTACCAACTTATCTTGAGGTTCTATATATTTTCTCTTTGGGACTCATTTTTTCCATCAACAATGGGAGCAATTTGTATAAAGTAGTTAATGAATGCCCTTCCTGTGTTAACGTTACCTACATTTTTAATAACTTTTCAAATAGGAAAAATTTCCTCACACTGCAGGTTATGCTACCTGTGAAAATCCTCAACTGTGATGAAATTTTCCCAAATACATCAATGGAACAACATTTGAGTAGAATTTCTATTTGAATCAGTCACGGTGCTTTGATCGCTGATGTCCTCCAAACCAGCTCTGTGCTTAGGCTCATGTTATTCAGGGCAGCCTAAAACAGTTTTCCTAAATCAGCTGCCTATTCCATCTCCAGGAATGTTACAAATTTTCAAAGGGTTACAATATTTGAAAGAATCACCCTTTGAGCTTGAGACCACTGTGGATTTCAGAATCCGCACGGTTATTTGATTAGTTGTTTACCACTGGAGAGTTTGCTAATATTGAAATTATATTTCTCATACATGAAATGTGTTTCTTTTCTCCTGGTTCAAACTTCTTAAATAAGAAGGCTTCTTATTTAGCCTAATTTAAAACAAAATATCATTACATTTCCCTGGCTGGGGAAGAAAGCTAGGGAATCACTGGCAAGCTATGGAAGAATGTTGGAAAAACTACACAGATTTTTTTAGGGAGGTTATACTCTTTAAAAGAGGAACATTTTAAAAAACAGAGTGACTGTTTTCAGAAAGAATATTCAATGAAAATTATCCTTTGCCCCCATTTCTCTGTCACATCTCCCACAAAAGGTCTAATTCTCAGTTATCAGTATATTTAGTCATTTTGTGGTGCTGCTAATCGCCTTGCAATTTGAAATGTTTTCTGGGAACAACAAGAGATTCTGAATGACTTAATTTTTGCACTAATGCAGGCAACCTTAGCTTCATTTTCAAGTGGATTTGTTGAGCTGATCACATCCCTCTCTAAATTATAACAAAATGATAATTGGACTTAAAATAACATTTCCCAGTAAAAGTGAAATCAAAATTGCATACCTTGCTTTAAAGCTGTCAGGTGGCATGAGTTCCAAAGTATGAGTTGGTCCATATAGGTTTACAACGTATAATTTGATTGTAGGGTTCACTTGACCTGCCTTTGAGAAAAGGAATGTTGTAATACGAATACATTTAGCATTAAAATATATTGAGAAAAAAAGAAAATGCATTTTGACTCTTTTATAATGTTGTGTTAGAACAGGGGAAAAAGTTTAATTTCTCTGAAATAGAAATGATTTTAAATGCAACAACTTGATTGCTTGCAGTTGTTTTTGTAGATTGCTGCTTCTCAAGCATTTTAGTCAGGCAATTAAAGGTGATAGAAAATCATAATGACTTTATTCATTAGGCCAAGAGAACTACTGCGTTCTTTACCTACAATGGCACCAGAAGGGCTGCCTTTACAAAACAGCTAGTAGATCAAACAGCTCCTCACATTACAGGATATGAAATGCAATGGGAAGAAATCTTAGCTAATTAAAAGAAAAAAGAAGAGGAAGAAAGAAAAAGAAAACCTATCAATCCAGGTGCCATATGCTTAAAATTCCACAGTGCCCAACCTATTTCATGCACTAATCATCCCAAGCTTTCTTTTCAACTTTAATGGGTACTAGATGGGGTATCAGTGACCGGGAAGAGTGGAAAGACAGTGGTAAGAACATGGAATTTGAGTTGAGTAAATCAGTGTATGAAATACTAACTAGCCTGCATAGCAGTATGTTTCTGGCTTACAGTATGTGTTAAAGGAACTAAATGAATTATCTCACTATGTGTTCCTACTACAGTCATAACATATGATTATAACCGTTTTCCAGATGAAAATGGAGCCGGTAAGCAAACTGTGGAAGGCAAAATGGCCAGGAAATGAGGAAGCCAGTTTTTAAACCAGGAGGTTTATAACTGCCAGTTTTGCCAGTTCCTTCCTAGGCTTAGCCTCCAGCGTTTATACTGTGAACTCCTAGTGGGCAGAAATGGGAATATTCACTAACAGATCTCAAGCTATTTGAGTGAATGAAGAAAATGTTCATGCGAATAAATGATTTACAGATCAGGTGACTACTTGTGGCTTGGTGTGTTTCTTTTCTTTTTTTTCTCAATATGTTTCTAAACAATTACTGATATCATTGCAGTGTGGCTGAGGTTTTAAGAGAAGACTACATGAGATATACAAAGAAGAACAAGAATATTAAACATGAGTTGAATTAAAAGACCTGACAAGAACCTAAAGGGAATGAAAAAACTGACTTAAAGATGACAAAAACAAACAAACAAGCAAAACCAATTAATATCCAAGGAATTGGCATGGTCATCTAAATCAGGATGGGAAGCAACAGTACATTCTTCCAATAGTCAGTAATAGCTCCTTAAGAACTAGTGTTAGGTTATTTGTTACTATTGGTTAGGTTATTAAAAATGACAAGCATGGAGGGGAGAGCAGAGGGATGAATGGGTAGAGCACAGAGAACTTTAAGGGCAGAGAAAATACTCTGTATGTTACCATAATGATGGATGCATGTCATTTTACATTTGTCCAAACCAATAGGATATTGAACACCAAGAGTGAGCTGCAGTCCACACTAGGCACTTTGGGTGACTGGAATGTATCAGTGTGGGATCATCAGCTATGATAAATGCCCCACACTGGTGGGGGATGTTCACGATGGGGTAGACTGTGCATGTGTGAGGGAAGGGGATAAATGAGAATTCTCTATACCTTTCCCTCTATTTTACTGTAAACCTTAAACTGGTCTAAGAAATAAAGTCTTAGTGAAGAAAAAAATGACTAATGCATCTCTGGAAATGCATCACATACAGGTCAGAAGTTTGGAGCCCAGGAACAGACTCAGCAAAGTCCTTCACTACAACAATACAGGGCTATATAGTGAGATTATGGAAATTGTTCATATAGTAAAGGGCTTCCTGGAAGAGAAGCTATGAGCCTGCCTCACAGAGAAGACTCTGGTGTCAGATTTTGTAAAAGCTGTTCATTGCTCTAAACTCTCAAGTGCCTGGGCAGGGTTGTGTTACATGTGATATTCAGTAGGCCCATTCAAAGTGTTTTCCAGCATCACCTGGAATCTTAGAAAAACAAATTCACAGGACCCACACAGACTTGTACTCAGGCCAAATCAGAATCTCTAGGTGTGGGCCTGGGAATCTATATTTTAACTTTTTAACATGATTCCTAGATAACTATAATTAGTATGCAAATTTTGATAGAACACTGATGCATATATATATAGGTCCATATATATATTTGGCCCTCTCTCTTTCTCTGTGTGTGTGTGTGTGTGTCTATATCTATATATCTATATCTGTATCTGTATAGATAGATACAGATATAGATATATAGATATCGAAATAGCTGTAGATATATACATACATATATACATATCTGTAGCTATACCTATTTATATACAGCTCAGTGGCTATCAAGGTTAACCTGCATCAGAATCACATAGTGGGCCCTGGGGGCTGGTTTTATCCTGATTGCTGAGGCCCACCTCCAGTATTTCTAGCTTGGATGGGACTTGAGAATCTGCTTTTTAAACAATAACCTCAATAAAGCTGATACTACTGGTAAAGGGACCATATTTTAAGAACTGGTTTAGCTTAATCTGGGAATCAGAGAAAGCTCGGTCCAAATTTTGATTGTCATTTAGTAGATTATAAATCGTGGGCAAGATGTTAAAGATCGTCATGTATTATTTTCTTTGATTATTGTGGGTAAAATTGCAGTATTTCCAGAATCTCTCACCTGGCCTTAGTTCATCTCCATATAAGCAGGTGTTTCTCAGGTGTAGGGAAAAGTAGTCCATCTCCATATCAACAGGTAATTACAAGGGGGAGCGAGGGCATATCCGGATATCTGGACAAGAGCGGTTGGGTGGGATTGCTTTTTGCAGCCAGATTGTGAGAGACATGGGTGAGCAGAAGTGGACAACTGACTGTAGGCAATAAACGGGTTTCTCCTATTTTATTTCTCCCTTTGGCTGATTTCAGTTTCAAAGGTAATTTGCCCTGGGCTGGGAAAATATTTTTCCCCCACAGTTACAATTATCAGAATGAGACAATACTTTTCTGTCACAAGTCAGAAATTTTGAGTCAAAATAGGATTTCTTTCTGTAAAAATATATCATGATTTTGTTATGAGGACTAACAAAAAAGATGATTTATAAAAGTGACTAAAATAGTATACACTAGTGAGTTTAAAATGATAGTTATTAACAAGGCATTTTCTTTTCTTGTTAGTGAAAAACTTTTTAATCTTTCAATAAACTAAAGGAAAAGAAAAATTTGATCTTCTTGTGAGTTCTTATCAATGATGCACTATTTTATGACATATTTAGTCAAAGACATACATGTTTATTATTATATCTTAAGGCATTTTTTTCATGTCCATAGCACTATAAGCTTATACTTGTACAAGATCACCGATACCCCAGTCAGCTTCTACATGAAAACAAATTAAAAGTTGTGTACAGATGTGGCCAGTTTTAGACAAAAAACAAACATCAGGCTATTTTCAAAATTCAACTGTCCAGCCTTCTATAATCTCAACTAGAATTTTATCTTCCCATAGAGTTTTGAAATTAAGTGCACGTTGCAAGTTCACTTGCACTTTTTAATATTTGAATCGTTTCAATAGTTTGCAAATTAGAGCAGTTCATCTATTTGCTTTTTACAGTCACATTTGCCACAAAGACTGCAAATACACAGAATCTTTCTTCTATGATTCTGAAACACAAGCTTCAATAATAATTAACTTTATTTTACTGGCAACTAAATTGTCATTAAACAAGATAATGTTTTAATTAAGAAGATTAACCTGAGGTTACTGAGATAGAACTGTGCATCTCTTTTGTGCTGAATTGCTAATGATAGGGTCTTTTAAGAGTTCTAAATCATGCTGAATTAAGTAAAATACAAATATATTTGTGTCATGTATTTCATTAGTAAATCTACCACATTGGATACTTGCTGCACTCATTTTCATCTAGTTTAATTTGATGTGCAATTTAGTGTGAACTCTGTGCATTACTTCAGTGTCTACAGTACCACTTTTTGAAAGTTTACTGCCTAAGTAAGAGCAAATCAAAATAATACATTTTTAATGGAAGAACTAACAAATTTTTTTTGTAAACGAGAATAGAAAGTAATGAGACTTTGAAAACTCAAAGAATATGCTCAAAATGATACTGAGATTTATTCTGAGAACAAGGACCAAACCCCAGACCTAGTTTCCTTGAGTGTTATTGTTTTAAGTACCTGGGGAAGTATTCCTCCTGACAATCATCTGAGGACTTGGCATTCTTTCTCTCAGCTTTGGACATTAGGATATGTGTCTTTTCTTTATTTTTATCACTCCTCAGTGGTGGTTATTAACACACACCCAGGACCTTCATCATGTATTACATACACCATGTAGGACATGCATCACGTACCACATGTATACATGTATATTTATAGCAGGTTTGAGGCTCAGAATGTCTACATATACTCACATATAGCTAAGCCATCAGCAGTGAATGGAGCAGACCCAATGCCGCATTTTTTTTGGTTAACTTGACAAGGAGATATTTTGATTCCAGCTATGCCTTCTGAGATATAAGTTAACCTCTGGTAGTTTTATAGAAAGGAACAGAATCAATAATCTTGAGTTATTTCCCTGTTCTTAAAATAACTGTGACTTTTATAAAAGGATGAGCCTTTTAGAAGCTAAATGTGCATTTATAAACAGAGGCAATCATGAGGAGGTCCAAACGAAAAAAAAAGTGAAAAGTCTCTCTGAGAACATAAAGGCTATTATTAGCATGCATGTGTTACATACTTAATAAATAAACATTATTTTATGCCTAGCTTTACTCTTAAGAAATAGTAAATAATTAATTAAATAAAACTTATTAGATAATAAGAAAGTGTTTGGGTTTTTCAAACCAGTAGCTTCTGAATTACTGCTGACACATATGAATCTTTTCAGATATTTGTATTTGTCCATTTGTTTGTCTCAGGCATGTTAAAGTGATGAGGCTTAGGAGTGTCCAAGTTCAAGCACCAAGAGTCCATCACTGAGAAGGCAAACTTGAAGCTGCAGCTACTGGCTCCTTTGTGAGAATCCTAAGTCCCACTTCTCTCAGGAAACGGATTACAAAAAGTTGTCCCTTCTCTGGGGCTGATGTTATTCCCTTTGTGCAGTGTGCAAATTGATCAGCTGTGTGTGAATAGCTTGCTTATTAGCATATGCTTTTCATAATATGCCCCTTCATTTTATGTTTGTCCGGAGAATGTTCATTATCATAAGCAAATCATATGATATGAGAAGTAATACATTTGAAAAGTCTTTTCTGTTTTTCTCTGGGAAAAAGGTGCAAGTATGCTGTACAGGCATGAACTATCATCCAAAATATATAATTAAATCTATATTAGAGAACTCAAAAGTACTTTTCCTGGAGTACAATGAAAATCTCTTGGTGAATGTGAGTATTTGTTGTTAGGCCAAACTTGCCCTGTGCTCCTGGAGAGTGCTGAGTGCGGGGCCTCCTAATCCTCGTCCACACAAGATTCTGAAAGAATATTTCGAGGTCATAGAAACAGATTCCTCTCAATCCTGCTGTCCTTATGAGCAGTAAGTCAGTCATTTAATATGGAAGTCATTCCATGGGAGGAAGATACGATGGGAGAAAAAAAATTTCACAGAATCTCCCCCGGAGAGGAAAGACTCTTCTGATTCCTACTTTCACATTCAAGCCTTTTAAAAATAATTTCCACCTTGGATAACTTGAGTCTGGTGGGTGAAAACAAGGAAAGCTGTTTCCTGACCACGACTTCATTGCAGGCATAGAATAATTATTGTGTGATGGGTCATTTCACTTGTCCAGTATTTTGCCTAGTTAAGCCAATGCACAAATTGAAAGGTATAAAACTTATTGGCTTGGGAAACAGAACTCACAAAAGGAGTGGCTTAAAAACAGCTTCTAAATTAAATCAGCAGCCATCTCTTAACTAATTAAGAGCTAACATGTATAAAGTAGAAATTAAAAAGTCTTCTATAAGACATCTTTACATGATTAATGCATGGGGGGCCTCACTCATGAACCTTTTTATAGTAATACAAACATGGGGGAAATACATTTTAAAAGGAGAACTTAAATAATTAAAAATGGCGTAAGTAGAAAAACCAGTTCTACTACAGTTGTTTTTCCAACCTGCTTCCCAGTATTTGTTATTTGGGGAGGATTTCTGTATTTGTCTCACTTAAAAACACCAATTCCATGTATCTTAGCTGTCTAGGCTTGGCTATGGCTCTACCCCAGCACTTCATAAAATATGTTCCAGAGTATGCTCTGCCAGTAATACTGACGTCAATACTAATACTAATAAGTTCCTTATGCGTAGTCTATTTTTTATCAGTGACTTTTTATGCTTAGTCTATTCTTTATATAGATTCTTTATGCTTCGTCTATTCCTTACTGTAGATTCTTTATGCTTAGCCACTTCCTTAGAGGAGATTTATAATGCATATTAACATACAGTGTATTAAATGCTCTAAGAAATCATCTGAAAGAAGCTAGATTTTTTTTAGTTAATAATTTCCAATTTGTTTGATCATAGGACTGTTTCCCTTTTACACCTATTAAGTAGATTATAACAAATATTAACAAATAGAATAGACTTTGGAAAAACCTTTGATCTGGTGGTAGTGCTGGCCCTTAACTCTTCTCACCCTCTTTCCAGCTGGGAGGGAGAGTGAAACAAGAACAAGAGCATCAAAGGGAAGGAAATGCAGAAAAAGTGAAAATTCCCACACCCCTCAATGACCTTTACCTGTTTCTACCCAAGCACTGTGTACAGACGACTGCAAGCTCCAAACAATGAGTCTGTTGACAAGGGAAGCTTCTTTTTTTCCCAAAGACAACTTTTTCATGAACCAAGAAGACTGTCAGTCAAGTCACTGGTGCAGAGAGAGAAGGAACAAACTAGCACTTCCACATGACTTACCTTAGGATATGGGTACTGCCTTCCTTTGGGGTACAATGCTCCAGTAAACCGAGGGATAACCATGTTAGGCACCAGTGAATCATTTATCATCAGGAAGGCAAGCCTTTCTCCATCTGGTGACCACCAGTGGGCAATGTGAGAATGCAGGAGCTCCTCTAGAATAAATGAATGTTATTTGAAACCTACTGTAGAGATGTGGGCTCAGTCACCCACAAATATCTGTCCTTGAAATCTCCATTGTACATATTTATTTTATATACAGGGTGTTGGATTTTACCAACTGCATGGAGAACTCTCTATTTCTGAGTTACCCTTTTAATCCCAGGAAACAGAGGAAGGAAGAATGAAGCAATGAAGGCAGGATTTCATGGATTGTTAGCAGTGTGAACAGAGGAGATGAAGACACAATTGGAGTAAAAAAGAATGAAAACAGAAATTGAAGACTGAAATATAGCATAAAGCCATAGTCGTGTCAACATTTATTCATATTTGCATTCAATCATATTTGCATCATTCATCATCAAACAAGTTGAATACGCATTAGACCCATTAAGCTATTTTAAGCTCTAAGGAAATAGAGTGAGAAATATACTGGACATCCTTCACGTGACCTCAGATTCACTGTCCATTTTTCTACAGCTGCTTCTGGCTCAGAAAATCAACCTGTGTGAACTACACTGAGAGGACTCTCATGCCCCCTAGAGCATGGCTATTTGGGTATTTGGCAAGAGATTAGAAAGAGGAGAGTAATGTCAGCATATTTATGCCCTTGGCTCTATCCTGACATGTCAGACTCGCAGTGTGTTTTAAATGACGTCATCATTCCTGCCAATACAACCTCTTCTAAGATTGTTTTCCTTTTACACCTGTGGTGGCCCCTTTCTGTGGTCACAGGGGTGGTGATCCCTGGGCTGCCACTAGTCCAGATCATACTTCTGTCTGTTATAGCTTCCTTACAACTTCACCTTTGAAAATGGTCTCTGTAAATAAATGCAGCTTCTGTAATTCCCCTTCAAATTACTCAGTATGCCAACTCTTTTCTTCTGGGGTCCTGACTGATACAGTGAATAATATCAGCAATAGAATCAGAAAGAGACCTTTAATTTAGATTTTGAATTAGCTGGAGATGTATCTATATCATCTTTATATATGTCTATCTATACCTACATCCAGGGGTAATAATCAACTTTCCAGGGGTAACTGGCACATAGATAATCAATAGCAAGAGATGTAATCGTGAGTAATCAGATCATCACTGGTGATGACATGGAATGAAATGCAGATAGAAAGGAAAGGCATTGGGAAGACCACTGGTTGTGGCACTTAACTTGTTAAAACAATGTAACTGCAAAGATTGTTAAGTGAAGTTCACATGGTTATTCTGTCACCTCAGAGAGATGACACAGGAATAAACAGAAACTGAACTCATGATCCTAAAATTAGGAATACACAAAAGGTCTCTGTGGCATCTTTGTAGAAATCCCTTTCTTCTGTAGTTGCAAGGCAGAAATGGCTGAGGTCCTAGAGAATATGATAAGGGTTTCAGAGCTACAACACAAAACAGGGGCTCAACTCCATTTTTTTTTAATTAAGGTAGAGATATTAGTATAGAAGAATTGGGACCGTAAAGCATAGGAAAAGGATTCTTGGGTAAACATGTGCAGTATATCTATGCTTTCTGGACCAGCCTCATAACACATTTTATAGTAGAATGTTGCTATATGTGTCTAATTTTATGACTGAAGATTTTTGAACCTCAGAACTCCCACAAGTCTTCTTGTTGACAAAGGCCACCTCTATTCAAGACAGCCAGGCCTCCTCTGCATAAAGGCAGAGTGGAAGATGAATTCCTGTTAAGTTTAAGAGTCTGTATTCCTAGGGAAGAGATCAAGTACCTTGGAAACACTGAGAAGTCTCAGCTAAAGTGAGAGAAGTTATATTGGGACTGTACTTCTGCAAAGGTTAAGAGAGACTGGGCAATTTGGACTTTGAAGAATAACATAAACCATATTCACATGTGCTGCCCTGTTCTGTTTCCCAGGTAAGCTGTAAAGCTGCCAGTTATGAATAGAATCCAAGCAAGAGAGGGTTGTGCAGCAGATCACAGCCATGGTACAGTGTTGCCTGCCATCTCTGCTTTGTGACCCAACAGATACAGTGATAATGTAAGTGTCCATGGCAAACAGAGATGCTGCATGGGGCTTCTGACATTCACCATATGATAATCAAAGCACTGGCATCATAAGCTTTAGAGAAAGGCCATTTCCTCCTGTGCTGGTAAATAGTCTCTATTTCAAAAGCAGCTCTTTACTGGGCTCTGGCAGGAACAATTAGCCTGACTGTGGGCTACCAAGTGGTGATGCAACCCAAACTGCCCGTTATGGACTGAACGTCTACTGGCTCACATTCCACTCTAAATGGAAATGGTATAGATGGGACTAGAACATGTTAAGGGAATGGCCCATAGTATTGGATCCCCTGCTTTATCCTCTTGCCTCATCCAACATCTATGCCTCAAGACATGTTTTCCAATACAAGCTGGCAGAGGAGTGGATGTAGGCCTGGTGTATGTGCAGGTTTGCATGATGTACTTGAACATTCTGGAACTGGTTAAGGCTCTGTATTGTAATCTGACTCAGGAATGGCTGATAATAAACAAATACTCTCAGTTGGCAGGCTTTTGAACAAGATATTTAGTTTTCCAGTTCTTGTGGAAGGAGACATGCCTTGAAGCACAGATCCATCCTGACTCATGCACAATAAGTAATAAACAGCCACCTAATCAGGAATAAAGAAGAGTAAAATTAGAAAATTAGTGACAACGAAGTTGAGTAAAGACAACTGTATGGACTTATCAGAAGGGTTGAAATGTGAAGATATTAGTGTCCTACTTAATGTTGACCAGAGTCTGTATCAGGGGAGTCTCTCAGCAATCAGATGGACAATGTGACTACTGCGTGCACGTCTGTTTGCTTCTGGCTCCAACCATTACCTGCCAATAATAGTGGGCATCGCTAAACTCTTGATAAGGCATTATTTCCCAGCAGGACCAGCTGGCTACCTGATGACAGGTTGATTGTATGGGAATAATTCTGTGAAGAAGGGGTAGCACTTTATCTTTACAGAGATAGACACGTATTCTAGGTATGACACATCTCTGCTATCTACAGTCTTAACAGAGCTGCTATTCATGGACTTACAGAATAACTTACCCATTAGCATGACAACCCACATTATGTCACCTCCAAAAAGGAAACATTTTGTAGCAAAAAGAGAAAGGGCAATAGGCTCAGACCCACTGAATTCATCGCTATCATTCTCCATTAGATGTATGTCCCTGGCTTGAAGAAGAATGAAATAGCTTTCTCTACCTTGATTTTGGCACTATTTGTTTCAAAAGAAACTATACAGCATGCATGTGTCTCTCCTGAATAATCAGGAAGGACAGAGCTTGGAACTAAGGCATAGAATTGTAATGTTCTCTTTCACTATCACACCAATGACCCACCAGACACATTTTGTTTCTTGTCCTCATGATAATGAGCTTGGTGGGTCTACAAGCCCAGATGTCTAAGGGAGGAGTGCTTCCAGCAGGGAATATAGTTATAATTCTGTTCCTCTGAACTGGTAGCTGACATTTCCCCTTGACCATTCTGGGCTCAACAGGACTGGGGGAAAAAAAATGACAGAAAACATAGTCACTGTGCTGAGTCTAATGATAAATTTTATCCACCAGGAATAAAATGTGTCTTTACTGTACAATGGAGGGCAAGGAAGAATATATTTGGAATTCAGCACATTCACAAAAACTCCTTTGTCCAAGTCCATCTCATTCCAAATCCACATTTCTACATACCAATTTTCACTTCAATGGAAAACTGAAATTGTAGCAACATAATTAAGAAAAGGAAGCAAAGAAATAAGATTTGGAGGGAATGAAGTTTTGGTTTGCTCCACCAGGTAAATACCTATCCAGTCAAAATGCTGGCAGAAGGTAAAGGGAAAAGGGAATGAGCAGTTGACAAAGGGAGCTGTGATTGCCAATTTAAGCTATATGGTAAGCTCATTTCTTTTTTGTAATGAAGGCATTTTCCCCCAAACCTTACATGAAAACACATGTTGGCTGTAGTGATAAATTCCAGGCAGGTAAAGAACTAGACTAATAACACTCTACAATTAAACAGTAGCAGATGGGACTCTGTCTGCTCCTCTGTTGGGGACACAATCTTTGTATCTGAGTGATGAGAATTCTCCCATGGTCTCTGAGCTTGTTGATAGGGCTCATATGAAGCCAGACGAATCAAATGAGGAGAAGAAAGTTAGTGCATGGTATTAATTTCCTTGGTTCCCACTTGTCGAATCATGTGGATCTGGCTGGGCTCCTCAACCAAAACTCAGAGCTTCTACTGTGTGCAAACTATAGGATTCCCTTCATCCACCTTCCAGCAGCAGCTGCCTGCCCTTCCCACTGTAGATGTAGATGTTAATGGCAGAACCATTAGAGCCATAGGTTGCTCCCCATTCCTTTTCTTTGTTAAATGGCCCCTTTGTAGTTAAAACTTTGAATACTATTTTGAATATGTCATTTTGTCTTTCCAGCTGATCATGACCCTGACTTATCCAAGTAAGTCACAATTCAGATGAGAAGACATGAGTTTTCTGCATGACACACTAAGGGGGAAAAATATGCTAGATGACAAATGAGTGTAAACTTGAAGTCTTATGAGACTTCAAGTTACTGAGAGATCAGATCGTGTTGCCTGAAATCAACACTCAGGTTTTCTAAGAAGTGGTGCCATCCTAGTTGCTGAAATACGTGTGCACAGGTACCTCCCAAGAATAAGAATGGCCTAAAATTTGAGGATACCATTGAGTAGACTAGATTATCACTATGCTAAAATAGCAAAGTAGTACCTACAAGGTTACGTGACTTTTGCCAGGTATAAAAATAAGACTAACTTAAATGGGAAGGAGAAAAAAAGGAATCTTTAATATGCATTTGTTTGAGCCTTCCTGGATAAGGCACCCATTTCTTTAATTACACCTAACCAGACTTTTTCTCATGGATTCAGTCTTCCTGTGTTAATTACATTATTTATAAACAGTGTATTTTTGCAGGTTGCATTCCATTCCATTTTAGTGTGGGTTTGGCGATTATCATCTTTATTACACTGATTTAGAAAATCTCACTGCAGAGCACATGGAGTTTTCAGCACATTGTTTTATATCACAGGTACTTAAAAACATAGCTTCAATTCAAAATACTTACAGAAAAATAACTAATATGTAACCATTTCAGAAAACACACTATTCTGAAAAGTAAGCTGATTTTATCCATTTTTAGTTTATCGATTTAGACAGATAGGATTTCCTAAGGATGCTACTGCCAGTCCTTTGGGTTTATGCTCGATTTGTCTCCTTATTTCCTGTATCTTACTGTCAACTTTCTTGAAAGAACTGTCTCCATTCATAACCTTCCCACTTCCTATTTACACCTCCATCCATTGTAATCTTACTTCTGGCACCACCAACTGATTGATTTTGTTCTTGTCAATTTCTGTAGCAAATCCAACAGTTACTTTGGAATCCTTAGTTTGCTTGACCACCAAAGACTCAGCATTGTTGATTACCTTACCTTCCTCTGGCTTCCATGGCTATATCTCTAATTGTTTTCTTTTATCTGTCACAGTCCAGTTTTACTAGGATTTAGTAAGTACTCAATAAATATTTGTTGAATCAATGAATGGGTGAATGTGACTTTCTTTATTCAAGAGAAGGCAAAAAGTCATAAGATGAAAACAAATCCTACCATTTGCAACAACATGGATGGAGCTAGAGGGTATTAAGCTCAGTGAAATAAGCCAGGCGAAGAAAGACAAGTATCAAATGATTTCACTCATTTGTGGAGTATAACAACAAAGCAAAAACTGAAGGAAAAAAACAGCAGCAGACTCACAGACTACAGGAAGGGACTAGTGGTTACCAAAGAGAAGGGGGGTGGGGAGGGTGGGCGGGAAGGGAGGGAGAAGGGAATTAAGGGGCATTATGATTAGCACACATAATGTAGGGGGTCATGGGGAAGGAAGAATAGTACAGAGAAGGCAAGTAGTGACTCTACAGCACCTTACTACACTGAAGGACAGTGACTGTAATGGGGTATGTGGGGGGGACTTGATAATATGGGTGAATGTAGTAACCACAATGTTGCTCATGTGAAACCTTCATCAGATTGTACATCAATGATAACTTAAAAAAAAAGGAGAGAGAGAAGGCAAAATGTAAAGTGAAACTAGGCATTTTGCATTGTTCTCATTAAACAACAAGAAAGTAACAATACCAACTTATTGATAAGGATGTTTATCTTGTAAAGATTTTCTATCACTTCTTTATTGTCATTCTTAAAGCTCAATGCAAAGAACATTCCCCCAAATTAGTTATATTTATACTTCTATTTAGTATGCTGACATGTAGTTCTATTTCTATTTATATTTACCATGCTCCAAATGTTTCCTTATGTAATAGTTGTTTACAGTTTTTCACTCTATTGAGTTGGAAATACCCAAAACATAGAAATGCTTATTCCCAATTGTATTGCTCTCAGATAATGGCTGACAGATATATGTGCTCAGTAACTGTGGGATTGAATTTCAAAGAACTCCTTAAAAATATATTAATAAATCATTTTGGCATATTAGTTGCATTATTCTATATACTCAAATAATTGGAAATGTCAGCCATTTGTTCTTCTATTTAATAGATTCAATAATTTATAGACATTTTCATAGCTGTAAACTTGGCAAGTGTGGACTTTACTTTTTTTTTTTAACAAACCCCTGATCAGGTGCTTTATTTAGTTGTTACCAAGTTAAATACACCAATTTATATGAATAACATTATATGTGTTTTGTGTAAATTATATTTAAAACGGTGTTTTTTTGAGCATGATGTTTTATTTTTCTTCTGCACTTCAACTTCTTAAAACACATGATCTTTTACTTGCTTTTACTTTCTTTAAACTCTGAATTATACTAAAATAGAGACAACGATTTAGGATGACATTTTCAAAGACTTTTAAAGACTAGACATCAGTGACTGTATTTAACAGCAACAAATGGGCTCACAGATTGGCCTGGTCCAGAAAAGATTAAGCCATGCTCTTAAAATTTGACATAAAAACATTTTATTATGTTTCTGTGTTTGTTCTATTATACTTGTTCTCTAATCTTTTTTCTATAACATTTACAGGAAGCTTTGTTACTTGAGTCTCCCACATATACTAATTCAGATTGTAATTGATTTCCTTAAAGTAATAAAAAAGGAAATCTCACTAGAATATCACACACATACTGTTGGAGATCATATGCATTCCTGGCTGACATCACTGTGTTTTGGTGGGTATGCTGAAGGGAAGGAAGGCCTGGAATATGGGAGGTGGGCCACATGGGAAGTTAGGGTACATGTGAGACTCTGGAAGCATAGGTTGGGGACGACAGGCAAAATGTTGAGGGAAAAATCAACGGCATCTGAATTGCCTAAATCCCTGTGCCAGACTGTAACACTGATTCCACTGGTGAAGCAAGAATTGAGGCAAAGGCATGGACAGGGAGGGCTCAGAATCTGGATGAGGAAACAGACCAGTGAAATCTAATGGCTCTGAGACGGGGCCCGTGGGTGTGGTCAGGGTAGGGGGAGGGCCTCCGGAAAAAGCAAGGCAGGATATCTGCAGTCAGAGCAACGTAACTACATGCAAGGAAACCCCCTACCAAAACTCTGTGTTAAACATTAAGCTCTAGGGTCATTCTTCAGTAAGATGTTAATGTTCCCCAGATAAAGAAGAGTAGCTCATGTTTTTATTATGCTAATCATTTGTAATCATGTGTAAGATTGACTGTAGCATGCTAAAAGGCCCAGGCCTACGTGCTGTCTTTCCTCTTTCAGATCTGATGGGGTGATTTTGCAAACTAGGCAAATTAATTTAGCATGCAGACCCAGCCATAACACAGTAAAAGGCAAGAAGGATTCCACCTTAAAGATAAGATTGCACTTAGCTTACTCTTTGGCAAACAATGCCTCAGCCCACCTTGGGGTCAGGCTGAGCAGGTGGCCTTGTTTCATATGCCCCCAGACCAAGATGCTGGTATCTCAGGGGAGAAATCAACAGAGCAGGAGGTTACGTGTATCAAGTTACTTGTAAATATTCTAGGACCGCTTAATAAGTCCACACCCCTAAGCTTTTTCATGTTCTGGAAAAAATCCTCATCTGCCTATAAAACCCCCCAGACAATGCAACACCCCGGGCTCTCTTGTCCCCTCCTGGCGTGAGCCGGGAACTCTTCCTTCTCACTTTATTTCTAAATAAAAGCCTGTACCTTGCTCTCCTACCTTGAGTGTTTGTGAAGCTCATTCTTTGGCTTCGTGAGCAAGAACCCCGGCATCAGCTCCATGATGCATGTCATCCCGTAGGGAACAGTGAGGGGTACTGGGCTGTAACACGTAGGGTAGACCAGGACTAGGTACTGGCTTTGAAAACATACATTCAGTGGCCAGCTCTGCCCCTCATGAGCTCTGAGGCCATGTCCAAGTCACCTCTCCTCCCTGTGTCTTGGTTTATTCAGTAAATGATCAGATGTACAGCATTGTGAGGATTAAATCACATAGCACACCTGGAATTCCCAGTGTACCTACGATACAAGAGCCCAAAGGATTGACTTGAATCTGAATGGCAAAAACTATAATTTTTCCACGTCCCTTAGGAAGTGCCAGATTTATAGAGTCATCACAAAAGTTTTTGCTACCTGGTTGTCCTGCCTACCCCCAGTAGAAAGCTCACTCTCTGGCCAGATCTATAGATTTTTATTGTCCAATTAAGAAAATAACCTTATTTGTCAGGCAACGATCTTTACTTTCAGTACAATTTCCTTAAAAATGTAATACCATAACTATTTGAAGCATCTGCTAAAGGACAAGGAGATGACTCTTGCCATCTTAATAAGTGGTCAAGTCAACACATTTTACACTGAGTATACCCCTCACTGACTTAAACGTTCTTTGATGTTAAAACATCCCATTTGGTCACCCACTGTAGCCTGCCAGCACACTGCGAAGCACCACTGTCCCAACAATGATCCTTCTCTTCCCTGAAGTCCACTACTCCTTATGAATGCCTGTTCACATGTTTGTCATGACTATTCACTAGTGACCCAAACCAGAGGCCAGAGGATCACTTGACTTCTCATCTGCTCCAGCCATTTAACCACTAAGATCTATCGATTTTCCTGCCCCATCGAGTTTAGATCCTTGCCTCTTTACAGCTTTAACCCTAGTCCTATTGTTCATTATCTCTTGATGTGACATAGCAAAAGCCTCATAGCTGCTTACTGGTTTGATCCCAGCTTTGCACTATTGCCAAAATAATCTATTTATATGAAAAATCTAATCTTGACACTCCGTACTTGAAAATCTCTATTAGTTTCTCTGTTTACTAGAAGAAAAATAATCTTGAAATCCCAGATTGTTTTTAAGGTCCCTTGATTCTTGCTGCCTTCCTTTTTCTCAAATTTTATGCCTCAGTAATACCAGGTACATTTTAGTTCCCTAGGCACACACCATGCTATTTAACTCTTCTATGTTTTTGCAAGCTCTTAACTCTTGCTTGGATTTTCCCTCCTGGTTTCTTCTTAGGTTGCACTTTTTAATCTTCCAAACTTAACTTAGAGGGTTTCTCCTTTAGGAAAATGCTTGCAAATCCCTAGAATAGGCTATCTCACTCCTTTGTTCTATCCTGGGTTTCCTGTGATCTGATTATTTGCCACACTGCATGGACAGGGTTTCTTCATCTGTCAGGGTCTCACACAGTACCAGAAATATTTTGAAGATAAAAGACATATCTTACCTAGCTCCTCTAGGTAAGAGATGGTTAGCTCCTGCTACCTAAATTCTTAGAACTACCCAGCTTTCAAGTTTGTTTTCCATCTTTTTCTTCAATTCATTAGGCCATCTCAGGTCCCTCCAATAATTTATCTTTTTGAAATGAGAAAACCAGAGTCAGCTCCTGACAGTCTTAACCAAAGAACCCTTCTTATCTACTTGTGTATTTCAACTTTTAAAAGTTCATAGCATAATTATTGCTGATATTTCCACAATATCTCTTACTATCCCTCAGAATAAACTGTGGCCTCTAAAATCTTTCATTATTTGATGCTGGTATATACACAAAAATAATAGATATAAATATACATGTACAAAAATACACATAAATCTATTGACTACAAGGTCTCTTTAATAACAAAAGAGCTCTTCCCAGCAAAGTTTTTCTCTTGATGTAAGGTCCTGAGCATAGGACTTTGTTTTCTTCCTTGATGTATCTCAACACCTAGACAAGTATTTGAAACATAGTAGGTCTGTAATAACATCTGTTGGGTGAGAGAATGAATGAATGAATGAGCAAAGTGATTTACCTTTCTTAGAGAATTAAAATATGTACTCTGAGGTAGAAAGACTGCATTTGCCAATATTGCTCAAGAAATACATTTTTTTTTCTGAATCATTCTTAGCTATAATTTCTAGTCAGGTAGACTTAAATCTTGATGTATTTTGCCAAGATCAGTTGCAGAGTCTGAAACCTAGGTATGCAACTCAAGCTATGAGTATTCCCCAGGTCATCTGTATCCAAAACTCAGCTGATAATTTGTACATCATCAAAGTGAATAGAGGTTTTCAGCACCTGATTTCTTTTTATATTCTGAGCAATGACAAAAAAAAAAACTTGATTCAATAGTTATTGCAAATAACTTGCTAGGTTTTATTTGGTTCCCTATGTATTGGCTTTTAAAGTGTGATAGAATGTTCTTAATGGGGATCCCTAAAATCTAGTGGCTTTCATTTACTTTTTGAACAGTAAAGATTTGTGTTTCTTCTTTTACATAGTCAGAAAAATTCAGCATCTAATTCAAAAATTATCTGAGGTGATCATTCACTTTCATTAGTTAAATATCACCAAAAATAAAATCTAACTGGCCTGAACAAAAATGTCTGTATATATATATATATATATATATATATGTATACCAAACGTGGAGTCATATAAGCAGATGTAAATCACAATCAGTCAAAATATCAGCACACATAAAGATATGAAACAGGAAGACAATTCTGAGAAGAAATGAGAAGAAATAGTGCTATAAGCATTGTTCTGGAATGAACAGATTTTTCTTATAGATCTTGAATAAAAATATGTCATTTGTGTTCTTTTGAAACTAAATCTACTCAACTCACCTTCATATAACCAGTCAGCAATGCCATTAAAAATAATTCCTTCTTTTCCAGAAGATGTCAGTCGTAATGAACTGCTCTTTATATCAGGTTGATAGTAGATATTATTTTCAAAAATATATATCTGGATTAGGAAACATGTAAAACAAACAAACCAAAAATCCAACATATTAGGAAGCTTTTAACAAGAACTTTCGTATTACAGAATAACAGCTGAAGAGCTAAGTGTTGCATTATTTGCCTGCTTTCAATTTTTTATTTAATGCATATATTTGTATTGCTTTCAGTTATTAATGGATGTTTCTTTCCCTCTTGTACAATACCAAGCTGTCATTTAGAAATAACATATACTCAGCATTGAAGCTTTAAATCCATATTTTCAACAAAAATTTTTCATCCATTTAATAATCTCTTGCTCATACCACAAAATTGATTTGGGTTTGAGATGACATTTTGCATACTTAAGAGACTGCAACTGTACTAGATGCCATTTAAGTATCAACCAACTGACTGCTTGAAAACTTCAATCCTGGGTTTTTATTTTTGCAAAGATGATTTGGTGATCAATAAAATAATCTTCAGGGAATCTTTCTGATTCTATCCAGCTTGACTCACACATCCACTGATGAAATGAAAGGATGGCAAAATTCCTTTGAATTGCTCAGTGGAACAAACCTCCCTATGCCCCAATCTTCCCTGGCAATTCTTCCCTAAAGAGAACAGTAGTTATAATAACTTTGTCCCTGAAGGGTTACGAAAGTTAATTTGTATCACAGAGTCTTCCAATATGATATCAATGATAACAACAACCTGGACAACAGGAATAACAGTAGAAATTAAATAGTGTCTGTCCACACTAAAGTATGTATCTTTAATAGAGATAACTCAAGGCAAAATCATTTTTAATCCACTTTAACATATCTTTAATGGCAAATATTTCAAACTGTTGGCCTAAGTTATAACATAACCTTTACAGAACAGTGTTTCATCCTTAGGTTGGGGCAAGAGGAATGTTGTCCAGTACGAGCCAAATTGCTATTTAGATTGAGCATTCTGCAAGAAGGTGAAAGATGGCCCAGTGTCCATGTGTCCAGCATGTTATGGGATCATTACACAACAACAAATGGAGCAAACACAAGAACTTCTGAAATAATTGATTAATTATGAGGTCCTAGATTTTAAATCTTAGCATGTACAGAGATGAAACCAATTTTAATATCCAGAAATTTCACTGATATTCTATTTCGAGTCTGGTGATTTAGCAGTGAGTGTATCTAATTCATCATTCTACCACTATCTGTCACTTATACTGCAGGTGGAAATGCCAATATAAGAATAAGGATTTGATGGTTGGGGTAGAAAGATATACAGGGTGTTTAAAAGCTTGAGCTTGATAATCAGGCAGCCTACATGTAAAACCTCAGTAACTTTGATAATTCTCTTAACCTTTATAAACCTCAGTCTTCTCTTTTACAAAATGTGGAAATTCTCATACCTTAGAGATCTTTTGGAAAGAATAAATGAGATGATGAATATAGAACATATATGTGGCTTTACTAGAAGGAGGACTGACTTCACAGAAGATAATTTGTTTCAAATCCTAAGCTTTTGAAGGTTACAAACTAAATCAAAATAAAACCTCTATGGCTTCAGACCATGTGTAAACTATCCCAAACCACTGACTAGCAGTGCATAACATGTTGGTTAAATATGTATTAGGAGCAGTAGTGGACTAGTAACAGCAGCAAGGGTAGCTTAGTAGTAGGAGGAGGTGAGTTATTAACAAATGGAATTCACTTCTTTCACTTCACTTAGAAGGTTTTCAAGTGATGATAGGAAATAGGAAATGAGTTTATTATTGAAAGCAAGTGGGTCACACTTCAGCACAGGTGTGAGACTACATCTCAGCTGTCTTAAAAGTGGATGGTGGTGGGGAAGGGGGTTTGGGGAGATGATGGGGAGCAGTAAGGCAATGCAGAAACCTCCTCACCACACACACACCAAGGAGGCAACCACAGCAAATAAAACTGACCCTGACATGACCTGAGACTGCAGAGCAGACCATCTACACCTGGGGAAGAAGAGAAGCCCACACAGAGAAGGGTAAAGTGGCAGAGCTGCAATCAGTCGGGACTCAAGCCTTTCCCCCAATCCAGCCCATAGGTGGTAGGAAGAACAGAGAGCGGAGTGGATAGGTACCCAGAAATTCTGCACACCTGGCCCTGGAGATCTGCTCTGGGAGCACGAGTCTCCATTGCACTGGGTGCTGGTGATTAGTAGGGCCAGACACCATGAACAATTAGAGCACTCTGAGAGGCTGAGACTTCAGCCACTTGTGGAGGACAGGCACGTTCTGCAGGTCCCACTGAAACCCAATGCAGAGGTGACAGTTTGAAAGATTTGCCATCAGTGGGAAGGGTGCCAGAGGAGTGAGGGTTGGACAGAGCTCTCTCCCCCACAGGAGATAGGGTAGATAGACCACACTTCCCCAGCCCTCCCTCGGCTCAACTGGCCTGGTGCTCATGGGAACCCCAGAAATTCCATCCCCCTCACTGACAGCTCAGCTGAAGGTACTTCCCTGTGCACCTGCCTGCCCCCCGGTCCCAGCAGTAGTCAGACTTTGCTGCCTGGTAGGTGGAGGGAAGCTTTCCCAGCCCTTTCTCAGTCCAACCAGTGAGGCACCCAAAAGAGCCAGCTCCAAACACTGTGTCCTCCTCCCTGATGGCCCAGCCCCATGCCACACTCCCCGTGCACCTGCCCCATCCATCCCTTCAGCCCAGTAGCCTCACCAGAACTATTGCTGTAGGGCAGGCAGAAGGCAGGCCTGCCCACAACAATCCTAGCAGAAGCACCACTGCAGGGCTCACAAAGGGCCAGCAGAAGTGAGCTGCTACCTGCTGCCTGTGGCCTGGGATCAGCCACTGTTGGCAGACAGGCAGAAAGGTGGCTCCACCCACAGCCCACCACAGCAACTGTGACTCTACCACAAAGGAGAAGCAGGCCCTGGTGAGTAAAGAGTCTTGAGCTTCTAGGCATCACAGGATACCTTCTTCATAAAGCTGTTACTCTCTAGATCAGGAGGCATAGTGGATCTATCTAACTCAAAGGAAGAAACACAGAAACCCTGACTAAATGAGAAAGCAGAGGAATATGTTTGAAGCAAAAGAACAGGAAAAGACACGAGAAAGATGGCTAAATGAAATGGAGTTCACCAAGCTTCTTGATAAAGATTTCAAAGTAACAGTCATAAATATGCCCCCAGATCTGCGGAAAAGTATTGACAATCTCAGGGAAGACTTCAACAAGGAGACAGAAGAGTTGAAAAAGAGCCACTCAGAGCTGAAGAATACAGTTTCTGAAATGAGGAGGAAAAAGGGGCACAAAGATTCTCAATCATAATATAAGTTGGTTACAAGGATGGTAGTGCAGCATGGAGAATATAGCCACTGATTCTGTAACATCTTCCTTTGTTGATGGATGATGACCACACTAGTGAAGGTGAGGATGGGTAACTGTTGAATGACTGTGCTGTATACTTGAAACCAATAGAAGATTGTTCATTGACATTTCAATAAATAAATAGATATGTATTTTAAAAAGTGGATGGTAATTGGTTGTCATGATTTTCATAATCCCTCATAGCTGAGAAAAAAATATTTTTACTTTAGTCAACTAAAGCCTAAGCTTTATATCTTTTGTTACCTCTGCTTGCCTTTCACAAACAGTATATGAAATAGGCAGGCAAAGTTTCCCTTACTTAGAGGAATCCCCTTTTTGGACCCGAACAATCTACTAGGACTTGTGAATGACAACAGTTCATATCATCCACACTTAGGCTACTTACACACATGTGGCATTTATTAGGAGTAGGGGAGACTTAACCAAAAGTAATGTTGTTCCAAATCCTCAGCTTCTGAAGGGAATGAACTTTAAGTCAAAATAATTAATAAAACCTCCATGATTTTAGCAGATGTATAAATTACCCAAAACCCTTGACCAGTAATTACATTTATATTTCAAGAACAGATTGGATGATATTCAGAATCCATATGAAACTGACATCTGCTTCAATGTAAAAGAATAAGCAATATGAAATCAGAATTTAAATGCCATTTGCTGAAAGCTGCAATCCCAAGGAATTTCCATAAGATCTTTTTTCTATGGACAAAAAAATTAGTGGCTGTCTTCATGAAAATGTACATTTATAGTCTTCTAATGTCTTTTAAATTACCAAGGTTTCCCTTGAATTATATTAGTTTCAAATAATGGTCAAAAACTCTAACCACTACCTTAAAAATATGAAAGCTGCAAATATTGCATTTGCAGATACTATCTGGGCACTCTGATGAAATCAAGCTGGTCCACATGGCAATCATCAAGGGCTACAACTAGATTTAAATCACATTGAATATTTGACAAACCTAATGCCATTTATCCTGGTACTGATTAAGCTGTCATAGTATTTTTGATGTCATTAATCAATTCCTTCAGTGAACCACCTAAACAGGATAACAAATAGAAATGGATAGGTACTTGACCATTTAACTCTTCAATTTATAGAGCAAACCAACCACTGAGTTTTTCAAAATCAATAGTCTTAATATATGTATGAATTATTCAAAATTGGTAAAGGCAACATGAAGGGAACAGGAAGATGATTGAAATACCATGTGCTGAATTACAAAGAGTTAAGAAATATGTAATAAACATTCCAAGAAATTATTCTAATCAATGCATAAGTTGATACTGCTCATTACTAAGTGATTGGACACGTGTGTCATTTTTGCGCAGGGTGTTTTAAAAGCCTTCCCTTTTGAATTTTGAATTTCCTGCCTACTCTTCCCCTTTGCCATGACCATGAGCAATGCTTCAGACAGCAGACACCCCAGCAGCCTGGGTTGCTGGGAGAATAGGCATGGTGGGAACTCGCTCCTCAGCCCCAGGCAATGTGTAATGGACACAGAGCAAGATCTACATTTGATATTAAAAGTCGTCAGGACTTTGAGGTTGAGAGTAATCACAATGTAAATTAGCCTGTGACTGACTGAACTAGAGACAATGCCTGATACAGACTTGTAACAGCAGACTCTTAAAGACTTTTAGCCAGCTTCAATGAAAAAGAAGAGCAAAGTAAAACAGGAATGGTTTTATCTAGGAATTGTTCTATATAATTGAATATTAGATCTATTTTAGCTGAAATATTGCTGAAAAGTTATCCCACCTTCACTGATTTGAGTGATTTTCATGGTAATTTTAAATTAGGAAACTTGAGTTATTAAAAAATCCCCATGCCCTGTGGTGGTGTAAGAGGATCTGGAAAGTTACATTCAAGGTGGGATATTTTTGGGGTTGCCTTCTTTTTTGTCTTGCTTTTGAGGAAAAAAAATGTAATTAAGAAGCATTCCCAGATAACACATATCACTGGCAGGGATGTGGTGAAAGGGGTCCTTCCTAGGTGATTGTGAAAATATAAACCGGTCATATGGGAAAGCAATATGCAATTACACATTCCATCTCAAAAGGAATCCCAAACCTGGCACCTTGTCTTTTAGGGAAAAAAAAAGCAGCACTATGTAGAGAATGATGAAGAGTCATTTTTATTTCAGCTGCATTTAAGATGTTCAAAAAGAGGAGTCAAAGTGAAAACCCATCCAAATAAATGCCTGGATGAGTGATGATTCGACTACATCATATAGTAACAGTTAGGCTTTGAGGAGAATAAATTAGTGCTTCATGAACGGATTTGGAGAAGTTTCATTGAGGTATTGTTGAGTGACAAAAAGCACAAAACAAAAAAATGATTTCAACATGAACGCATTTTTTGTGCACCAATCAGAACATTAATACAAACGTTAACAGGAATGTCACCAACAGATATACATTGGGTTGTCTGTCGGTTCTCAGCCCCATGCCTGCCCCTCTGGAGTCTTTTATTTCTGTGGATTGTTAGAAGCTAGTCTTCTCAGCTTCTTCGCTAGATGGATTCTGGTTACTTTATGCAAAAAGGAGAGCTGTTAGGAATTGGAAGACATTTGCTCTGGCAGTGGCTCTACCATGCCAACTCCAGCCTTTTAATGTGGGTACTATTGTTGGGAGACGGATGTACAGTGAGAAATAGACAACTGAAAAACAGGTCAAACAGAAAAAGACTGGGAAAATATGCTAAAAAGACTTGATTGTATTTATGCTTGTATGTATATTATGCAGTTTAGTATATGCATAAACACAATACCAAAATTAATTTCAGTGATAGAAATGATGATGCTAATATAGAAATTAGTCTGACGTGTTGGTTACATGTACAGCAGATGTTTAATTATTTTTATTTGAAACTAATGACAATGAAGCTATTTTCTTGACTTAGAGCAGGGTTTCTCAACCTTGGCACTACTGATATTTAGGAATGGACATTTCTTTGAGGACTTCCCTGGCAATGCAGGAGGATGGGCGGCGTCTTTGCCAGTAGCAAAGTTACGACAACACAGAATGTCTCCAGACATTACCCAACGGCCCCTCAAAGGGAGCTGCAAATCCCCCTCCCCCCATTGAGAACGACTGACTTTGAGGTAAGTTTTCTGCATGTGCATAATGAAATGGTAGTTTAATTCCCCAAACCTTTAAAAGCCTATTTGCAATTTGTTGTTAGAAAGTACTCTCCCAAGTGTGCCTGGGTTATAAAGATTTTTAATATGTAGTCGTCTGACTTCAAGAAGATTATAATGTTATGTGAGGGACAGGCAGGTAAACTCCTAAAACCCAGTGCTGAGCGTGTGCAGCAGGGATCACGGTAGGGAATGGGTTCATGGAGACTTTTAAGAGAGAGTGAATTTAAATTGTGACATAAAGGACAAGGAGTGATTCCATGGGATTAGGAAGGTGGAGAGAAACAAATGCCAGGCAAGGGAGCAGAATTACCTCAAATCACAGACGGACAACTAGGGGAATATGAGGAGGACAGTTCTATAAGTTTCAGGTACATCTCCATATACACATGGTTGCTCTAAAAGTTAAGAAACTTGCCTTGCCTAATAGAATTTGAGCATTCAGACAACCATATCCTTGGGCCCTTTGGCTCCTGGCCCCACCAACCAAGATTCAACCTCAACATTAGCCTTTGGCCAACACAGACTCCAAAATTTGTCTGGGACCTTTGTCTTTTTCTTTATCAGGAACAGATTTTAATTTTCAATCATGCCATTCAGTTATTAAAGTGAATTCATAATATTATTTTGGAAATAAATGATACACAGGTTTTGCCATGATTTAGAGTCATTACTAGGGACAGATGTTATCATTTTTCAATAAATATGAGAGTTTCATCCCATGTACAATGTTAAAACATATGTTATAGATAGAATAACTGTTTTATTGAAAGAATAACCACCTGGAACTCCATCATAAACATGAGATGTTTCAAGATATTTAAACTTTTTTTTAAATAAAAATGTTAAAAATATTTAAGCCATATTGCATTAATGGATCTGGTTCCACTGTAGGAAACATTTGAGGAATAACTGTCTAAAACCTTTAGTATCAACTTATAAAGAAAAAGTCCTTATATTGGTTTATATAACAGACTCTTTTTTTAACATGATACATAAACAGACAAAAAGAATCAGAATAATTTAGTGTTACAATTAGAATGGCTGCAATAAAACTGAGAGTTAATAATAAGTGCTGCTAAGGATGTAAAGCAATAGGAACCTTCATGTACTTCTTATGGAAGAGTAACTAGGTACAATTACTTTGTAAATGTGAAAAAAACAGATTTTACCAAAGTAGAAAATAGGTATAATTATATGTCTCATATGAACTCCATCTGAAGGATATAACTCACAGAAATGTATATGGATGGATAGGTAGGTAGGTAGATATATATAGAGAGAGGTATATATAGGAAAGGGAGGAAGGGAAAGAAGGAATATATATATATACACACACCTACACACATACATACATATATACAAATGTACACACACTGTGTATATGCATAAATATGTATGTAACCTGTAATATATTGTAAAATTATGTATATGTATATATACGCACAAAATCAAGGGGCATATACAAAAATGCTCATAGCAGTGCTACTTATAAAGCCAACAATGATATTGCAAGTCACAGTAATGATCCCCCTGCAGGAGACTAGTGACTGGTAAAGGACAGAATAGGGGTATCCTGGCATATAAACGATGCCATGATTCTACTCTGGGCACTGTGTAGGTGGAAGTGCTCATAAGGATCGTATCTGCTGCATGTGTGTTAAACTTAAAGAACAAAGAGAAATGTTATGCATAACTTTGTCAGGAATCATAATTCACTTAAATATTATTACAAAGATTACCGTTATTTCACAGAATGTCACAGTGCATAATTCAACTATATAAAAATTCTCTTTCCTTAATTTGCCAGTATGTAATCAATTCCAAGTGTCCATTTATATAATGCAAAGTAAAGCTCTGAGCACAAGTTAAATAGTTTGATTACCTCTGACATTTTGGCTTTGAATAAATCTCTCTGTGGGTTATACAGTACTGCTTTCATTTCTCTGCAGGATGATCTCTCAGATATAGAACAACTCACTCAAATCATTCATGTCACCTTTGCACCAGTACCTGACATTCTAGAGACAGAATCACTATCAGAGACCTCGCATCCCTTGACATTTGCAATTATTCATATCAGGAAGCCCGTTCAAAGAATTCTTATTTCTTAAACCCTTTACAGAACTTTAGGCACTTTCAAAGAAGTGAAATATATCCCTTTATCTTCAATTTATAATTATGTAAGTCACTTTCCATTTCCAATGCCCTTTGATCCATACTTTTTTAGGAAAAAAGAGGATACTAGATTGAAGTTCGCAAAGGTAATTGATGACCAATTAATGAAATGTCACAGCACACTATTTCTTGGCTACATCAGTCCATAAAACTCATTTAGGTTAAGAGAAGACCTTATAACAAATGAATTAGCTTGATAATTGAAAAAATTAATAAAAATATTTATGGGTTCAAGTAATAAACTGGGACCCATAGAAGACAGCCATCAGCATTATTATGTTATTAAAACTATCCTTATGTTCTGATTTATATGTGTCAGGTGTTAGAGGATGGCATTTATCTAATCTTAATGTAACCATTTCTTCTCTACTCACTTTCTTCTCTTTCATTTTTCCTACCCTACCCCACTTTTTTGTCTTATTTTCCTTCTCTGGTGCACCATCTTAAACTGAGTGTGTAGTTGGCATCTAGGGACTGTGCTAAGCCTTGGGTGTGTAAAGACAAGATCTTGTGGTCTAATGTGACTTTCCCAACACACACACTCACACACACACACACACACACACACACACACACACACACACACACACATTAAGGTAGATGTGATAGGTAAAGAAAAAGAAAAACAATGTATAAGGACATTAGTTTAGGGGGAAATATGTTTCATGGCAGGAGAACTTGACATGAAAAATAAAAATAAAAGTAAAATTGAGAAAAATGGAATTTCTATCAGAAAGCATGTGTCTAATCGTGGCAGTGCTCTTTGTAAGATTAGACCATTATGTTACTTCACCACTCTGATACTTAGTTTTCTCATTTATGAAGTTGTGATAATACAGGATTAAAGAAACTAAAAATCAGGTCATGGATATTGTTCTATGTGCTTGTACATAAGTACTCAATTAAAAAAAAATCAAGCTAATAAGTAAATGGCCATGAAAGATATTATAATTTGAGGATAATAAAACATTCTTATTTGGTTCTCTTCAGAAGAACCTTAAACATTTGAAGATGGTAAAGTAATGACTTTGCCTCCTGTTTCTCTATATCAGCTGCATAGTACAGATTTTATATCTTATCTGGCCATTCAGAAGCCTTTCCTTCTTATTTTTGGAGGATTCTTGCATTATGTGTGCTGGGTGGAAGTAGAGCCTAATTTCTAAACATAAAGACAAGAAGCCCGATAAAACATCTCTAGCTCATGACTCCACCTATGACAATGAATCTTGAAGGAGTAAAGTTGCACTTGAGAAATTATTCACATGAACACCAGCAAACCCTCAAGGATCTGGCAAGGGCAGAGTGCAATGCCCACTGGTGGTGCTGCCGGTTGCAGCATCCTAGTCATGCTTTCCTGTAGCCTCCTAATCAAACTGTTCTGAACACACATGCCTATGTGCGGCAATGCCTGACTCTTCAAGGTTCCTGCTCATTTTCCAGTCATGGAATTCCAACTTATCAATGAGTCTAAGAATTTCCAGAAATCTTTTTAATTAATTCATTTTCTCTTGAAACAAAGGAGCCATTTCTCCTGCTTACTTCCAGGAACACTAATTGTCACATGGCATGCAGCAGTTTAACCCTTCAAACTCTCATGGGTAAGAAAGTCCTTCACTGTAATTTATGTTGGGAACAAGCTGAATTAAACCCTTTTTTTTCCCAGCTAGCTATGCTCCCTTTCATTCATCCAAAGATTAGCAAAAAGCTAAAATATGCATTTTAGCTTTTGATATTGAAAGAACTTGTGTTTATATTTGTATTTTAACTCCTTTTATTTCAAATGAGGACTCCAAAATTCTTAAAAGACACTTCCTGAAGGAGGGTTGAGGGATCCTGGAAGAAATTCTCATATGCTTATCAATGGGTCTGTGCTTAATGCTTTCCAGTTCATAGACATGCTGATAAGAAAAAAATTGAAAAATTCAGAAGGTGGAACCAGCCTTGGCTATCTCCCATGCACATTTTCCCCACAGCTCTAGACTCTTTATTTCACTTCATGCAATTTCAAGGCATCCCCAGCCACAAATGAAGAAATAGAGGGGTTTTGGTTTTTGTTTAACAATACAGAAACATACATTTTTTACAACATCCTCCAAATATACTAGATGAGTAAAATAACCATAGAAAATGGACTTGGTAATGAAATGCCTATGTCCAGAATAAATTTTTAAATTCTATTTAATGTTCTTATGAACTTAAATTTAATTGAGTCAATGATGAACTGAGGATAAGAATCATTTAAATCTAAGCATAACTTGGGGCACAGAATTAAAAGCACTTGAAATATTTCCCAGTTTTGCTTTATTTTCCCTGTGAGATTCTATAGAAATGGTAAGCCCTTGGGCTTCACTCAATCTGTCTGCTCCAGTGGGGCATAATTAAGTCCTACCTATGACATATGTGTAAGTGAAACACAATTACCCTAAGAACTTTTTACTTCAGGTTGAAACATGTAAGAGGGGGTGTAAAAGAGAATTTTCTGATCCTGTTAATGAGCGTTTGGTTGTTTGCCATAGGTTACTCACTGCTGTCCCTTCCTTCAGTTCTCCTCACTTGCATCCACCCTATTAATGACAAAACAGTCTCCTTCTGCCAGTGCTTAACTGAAACTGCCCAAGTGAAAGTATTCTCTTACTCAGCATTCCATAAATAAAGGCTAAATTCTTTAGACTAACATTCTAAGTAAACTGTACTGTATAGGACTTTTGTGTTGATCCACCTACAAGGTAACCTCTGTCTTAGTAAATGTCATGCATTTGCTATCACATACATATTATTTTTTGGTCTGTATTTGTCTTATTTGCTTCTTCCATAGAAAGGCATTGACACACAAAACAGAAAAATCTACCTTGCTCAAAACAGATATATAGACTTCCTGGTGAAATGACACTTTTTTCAAGTGCTAATGTCAGATGATATTACATATTTCATATTATTTAAATTACCTATAAATATATATTTACTACTGGGAAAAATATTTTTAAGTTTCCTAGTGAAGAAAGTTGAAAGATGAAAGAAGATGGCAAGTAGTGTGGGGGAGATACCTGGAGGCATGGTCATTACACAGTTAACCGATTCATTTGCAATTCTACTACACCACTAATACATGCTGTGCCTAGGACAGTGCGATCTAAGTATTATTAGTCCTGGTGGTTGAAGAATTCACAGTTTAAAATAAGAAAGATAAGAAAAAAGCTAATTAACTTGCAAATATGGCCTTTTTATGATATAGCTGTGCACAAAATATTACTGGAATTTGAATGAACGACATGAACACAGGTTTCCCTTGCTGTCCAAAAATAGAGCATTCCTGTGAAACTATTTGTAAGTCAAAATGATGTAAAAGGAAAGAGTATCCCCTGTTAGGCCAATTTCCTTTTACAAAAGACCTGCATTAGAACCTGTTTTTGCTAACCAAAAGAAACCTGAAGAGGTTTTTTGCTTTTACAAAAAAAGCTGTTGCTATAATAACGTAGCTCTTTTCATAAAAGCAAAGTAGCATAAAGTGAACTTTGGAAAGTGAGAGGTATCCATACCTGAATCTTACTAAGGAGAAATGACAAGGTGAAGAGATGGGTGTTACAGAGTGAATGGGGACAGACTGCTGGTTAAAATAATAATTGGAGAAATGGAGAGAAGGAAGGGTGATGTACAGAGATAAGAACGAGATGGTTTCCAAACAATTTCCCTTTTACTGGTTTATTTCTTCAAATTATTTAGGCTACAAGTCTGCTATTCACAATCCTGCAATTAGATGTCACATTGACCCTACCAAAAAGGCCATCAAACTTCCTTTGGATCCCATCAGCACAACAATGAAGTACCCGTGCCCAGGCTTAGGGACCACTTTCCTTACAGACTTTGCCAACTAAATCTCACACCACTCATTCATATTTGCATCAGTCCTCCCAAGATGGTAGCTATTGCCACTAACAACTGATCCTCCGTAATGCCATCATCCCTGTAATAATGCTCAGTACTACCTGATCCTTTATAAACTCAACCTTCCCTACTCTTTCACTCTACATTCAAGAACTGGCACCACAAACCCACCAATGTCCATCTGGTCTATTTCTTCTCTGAAGGTTCCTTCTCCCTCTTCCCCCTAACTGACCTCTGGTCTCCCTTGAGGACACCACTGCCCAGCAACCCTTCCTTCTAACTCCTGCACATTATCTCAGACCTCAAAATGCTCATTGCTCCCTGTTGTTCCCTTAGAATCTAACTCTTTTACCTCATGATAAAAATTATGCTCACTTGAGGTTCAAGCCAAGCAGCTTCCCCATTCTCTGGCTCTTCCATGGAAAATAAGTGATATTCTTAAACTTTAGTTCTAATAAGTAGGCATCATATAAAAAAAAGAGTTCCATGATCTAGGGCAAAGTGCACGAGTTAAGTCTATGGTGCATGACCCAAATCTAGCTTGCCCTTGTAATTGTATAGTCCATGAGCTAAAAGTTTTGTGCAGACCAATATTTGTAATTGATTTGATGAGAGGGAGCGTTTAGTTGGAACCTCAATTAAGTAAAAAGTTTTCCCACAAAAAATTTCGTTCTTCTCCTTAGACATGTATCATAAAACATTGTACTTAACTTTTCTGTTATTTTGAATTACCTCAATAGCATTTTGTGGCAATTTTTGTTTTGTCTGGTTACATAAATAGTTACATGATACAGTTAATTTTGTCTCTTATCCTACAAAACCAAAAATATCTGGTCTTCTACAGAATAGTTTTACAATACAATTTAATCTAGGGTAAAACAACCAGGAAATATTGAGTTAATCAAAATTAGACAGTTTCTTTTTCTTTCTTTTTTTAAATCCAGGATTCTTCAAATGTTTTTTACAATAGGTCCCATTTCTTAAATAACTTGCATCTTTAAGGATCAATTATTTTCATAGCTTTTATTGCATAACACTTCTCTAAGATGTGGGTCAACTCTGTGTCAGTGAAGTTCGGTAGCAATAATAAAACTTATATTGAAGAAATTAAATATTAAGGATTGTCTAGAATTAATGTGATCAATTTAGAGGAACATTTTCATATTTTCCTTAAAATAGGGGTGTGGATCTCCCAAACTAAATGATTCATATTTGCAATCCTTATCTTAAGTGTATGTCTACTCAAACACATGATAATTAATAGGGACACCTTATTCCCAGAATGGCTTCACTTGTCAACTTCCCATCATCTTCCCCTTGGATCCATCATTTTCTCATTCCTTTTAATTCATACATGAGAAGTTAACTGTGATCCTTCTTATCATCTGGGTCTCTTCACATGCCCATGTTTCAGTTAATATCCACAAAAGTAATCCTTTTCCATACTATTTAAAAGTTACGAAGCTTTTTTTTTCACCCCCACAGGTGTAATGGGTTAACATTCCAATTTTTTATTAGAGGGACAATCAGTTCAGTGTACTGAGCCACTCTGTTTCCCGTCACTGGGATAAACGCATCCTACATGCACCTGCTGGAGTTCTTTAACTCCCTTTGAGATGCCTAAGAATCCACAGTCATGCTCAATGTACAATTCCATCAGAAAGAGAGCCACCTTGCATTCCAGGCCAACTAAGTCAACCCATTCGATTCCTAATTTTTCTTATCTTTTAGATTATCTGATCTAACAAGACAAACATCCGGACCAAATGTATCAAATCTTCCCAAACATCTTTGCAAATAACTTGTTTTCTTTGCAGGAAGTCATTTTTTATTTTCTGTGAATGGATATGCATCACTTTCAAACCACAAATCAAGAAATCATGACAAATCAAGAAAACAAACCCACTATTTCCCTTTTTTTAGAAACTTTGCATTTAACCAGTCTTATCTGCATGTTCTGTGCTATATTCATTGCAATTTTGCCCAAAGTATTTCTTGGCTTATCACCTTCTTCCAGGTTTTAGATGTCTCAGCTGTTCTTTAGTGACATTCCGACTGAATTCTCTAGAGCAACTAACACAAAGCAGATTCTAAAAATAAGTTTCTTATTCTTTAAAAACTCAAGTGCCTATTTTTTTAAGGAAATATTTTCCACCTTTTATTTAAAACTAATTAGCTACCAAGAGAATTCATCTTAGGTTTTGGAAAAAGACCAAAAAGAGCCAAAATCTCAAAAGCTTACAATGTTCTAGAAAACAGTGGAAACAATTCTGTCATTAGTCATTTTGGCAGGACTTTCAGAATGACTTGTTTCAACTTCTCAAATGTTATCAGGAACAAAAATATTAACAAAAATGAACATACTTTATGAATGAATGATTCCAAGGATTGGCTGGCTTATGGAAATAAACTACTACAAAGCCTTAAATTCTAAAATTATTTAAAAGAAAACAATTTGATGTTTATTAATCAGCTAGAAACCTGATGTGCCTTGTATAAGTTATCATTAGGGAGGTTAATAAGCTCATGTAGAATATAGAAATGTAAATGCAGTTTTCTTAATCCCTATCATTTTTTAAATTCTAGTTGTCAACAGTATCACACATACTTGAATTATAAAATGTCAATACCACCATTTTTGCTTTTAACAGTAGTATGTTTTATACGGAAGTTAATTCATTTAGTGCTTGATATTTACTCAGATATTTAACATTTCTGATGTTCTTTATTCCTGAAGACCTGAGTTTTCTCTAGTATCATTTTTCTTCAGACTGAGAACAAACACTTCTTGAAAGCCTGGGTCTGATGGAGACAAATTCCCATAGTTTTCTTTTATCTAAAATTGTCTCACCTTCACTATCCACGTTTCTGACAAGAAGTCTGTAGGCATTTTTATGCTTTTGAATGCATTTTTTTTTCTGTTTCTCTGGAAGTTTCATCATTTTTCTTCTTTCAAATTGTTGATATTGGGCATATGACATTATTTCAAAAAATGATAGTGGTTTAATATGAGAACAACATCAGTTCTAAGAATCCATTTGAAAATCTGATTTATCAGTAGATTTATGTCATTATGCTCCTGGGGAAGGACAGGACTTTTTTTTTTAGAGAAATAAACCATTTAGAAAGAACCAGTTAGAAGATGGAGTAAATTTTCCAAGGGCAAGTTCTTGTGAAAGACATTGAATTTGGATTACACAAAGAAAATCAAAGAAATTAGTACACAAGGTTTTTACTCTTAAATGAACAGCCCAACTTGGTTATGTTCACCCCCATGTTCTAGTCTGATTCTGAGACACAAAATGTGATTATTAGGATAATTTTGAATGGATCAATATTTGGGTACCAATTTGTAATAAAATTATCTTCATTCTACTTTTTATAGGATAGTACATTAGAAACTAAGATCTTTAAGAATTCCCTTTCAATATCAGTCACTTTTTTCTAATGAGTAGAATCTAAGGTCCAAGCCATGGTTGTCTATTATTCAGCTTATTTAAATATATATTTAATATAATTCTTTATGTCCTTTATTCTTTCTCAAATTATAATTCTTCTTCTAATAATTTAAACTATATAATATCAAATATTTCCTAAAGACTAAATCACCTATTATCTTACAACTCTAAACCAGTAATTATTTTTATTTTAATGTATTCCTTTGCTACCTGTGTGTCTGATTATTCTTCACATTTGTAGCACAGGTAAAATCTCATTCCATGTTCTAAAATCTTTGTTGATATATATTTCAAAGAACAAGGTATATATATATAAACTTGTTGCTTTTTCCTCTATTGTGGCCATTCCTAATGTGTTACGGTTTCCAGCTTTTTAATTTTCCAGCTTTATTGACATACAACATTATATAAGTTTAAGGTGTATGTGTTGATTTGATACTTACATATTGTAAAATAATTCCCACCATAGTCTTAGTTGACACCTGTATCACATCACATAATTGTCATTTTTTTTTTTTATTGAAGTATAGTTGATATATATACTTATATTGGTTACAAGTATACAACATAGTGATGGTTCAACAGTCACCCATATTATTAAATCCTCACCCCCACATGCTGTTTAAAAGGTTAATCAATTTTGTCTTTTGTTTTGTTATTCATAATAATTTTTGAAATGTATTTAAAATATAAGCAATGCTCATGAAAAAACATTAAATTAAATTATATGAAAAATCTCTCTCAAACTCCAGTGCTCTCCCAGGGGACAACTATTCTTAACAGTGTCTTGTGAATTCTGGAAATATTTGATTTTATATATATAGAGAGAATATTTATATATATTTTATATAATAAATAACATTTATATATATTAAATACATATATTTATTGTTCTTTTACCTATTACAATAACCAGAACATACCAGTTACTCATGGATTTTTATTACTGGATGATATTGCATATTTGCTCATGTAGAAGAATCATATTAATTTCAATGACTTCTTAATACTTTATTTTTTTATGCACCCTAATTTATTTTACTAGTCTCATAATGATAACATATTGAAGTTGTTTCTAGTCTTTTATTTTGTTTTTTAAATTATCAGTAACATCCCAACAAGTTTTCCTTTTACATTTCTATAGGAACATGTGCAACATATCTCTAGCATAAATTCTACCTGTGGAATTGCTAGAAATATAATACTGCTTCATATTGAATATATTCTTGGTCCAATAAAAATGGGTGTGGAATTTATGTTTGTTTTTGATTCTTAATTTAATCCCTTTGTGGTTCAAGAACATACCTTGTACATTTCCCATGCCTTTACACTTGAGACTTGCCTTATGGCCCAGTGTGTGCCCTTCAATATGCCAAGGGTTCCGTAATGATCACATGTAGTGTTCTGTAAATGTCACTTATGTCATGTTGGTTGATTGCATTGATCAAATCTTTTATAGCCTTCCTGATTTTCTATCTACTTCTATCTTTTACTGTAAAACAAATGTTGAAATTACCAGCTAAAATCATCAATTTGTCTATTTTTTTATGTATTGCAAAATCTGCTGAAGTATATATTTGCTTTCAATCTTTCCCTGGCTCTGGGGAATTATTACTTCATGTTCCTTAGAGATCACATTGTAGGCTGTGGTTGATTAATAGCATCATAAAAAATGTCATAAAAGATAGAGTTTCTTTTCATATTTTCATTTTGTTTGTTGTTCTAAAGGAGAAGAGCAAGTGGGATGGGGCTCCCACACTGTACCATCTAAGGGACGTCGGAGTTACTTCTGACGCGAAGAATCTTGAGATTAATGCAGACCACAGTTCCCTTCTCTTCAGGCCATTTAACACTAAATCACTAGAATGCTGAACTTTTCCTAACTGGGACTTTTTACTTCAGGAATTTACTTGCAGGATACTATCTTACAATAGAAACTATTATGATCCTATTTTTTTAATTTTTTAAGTTATTTGGACCGGTAATGGAGTGACCTGACATTACAGGATAACTCTTACCTACTCTGTAAGTAAAAATAGTAGCTAGGCAAAAGCTTAGTCACAATGAAATAGAGAGAAAGTAATATTTATGAACTTTCACTGATTATCATCTACATTGTTATTCCGTTGAAGTGTTTGCTTAACAGGAACTGTCCAAAGTGTTCAGTATACTGGTTATGAGTGACCTAGATTTGTAGCTAAAAACGTCTAAAATCCTGGAACTTCTATGGCTCTTACTCCACAATTTATGATTTAATTTAATGTAAGGAGTGGCACAAATGCCCAGAAATTGCTATTTATAGTGGAAAACAAACAAATGGGGGAAAAAAGATATGATTGTTGGATTTACCTCATTGTTACTTATAAACAATTCAAAATTGTTTAAACATAAGGGAATTTTGTTGAGTTTGTATTAGACTAGGAAACAATGCTTGTTCTTTCTAGCACAAACCTGCTGACATATTTTACATTTTTGGTTTATTTTATTCTTTTTATCTGTTCACATTTGGAAGTTAATATCTAAGTTATAGTTTTCTGTTATTAAAATATAAACAAAACAGTTAAAGCATATGGTTCCATATACATCTATCTATTTCTTTTAACAATAAGAACTTCCTTTTGGTCCAGACGGATGTTGTTAAACAAAGGTCCAAATCTTGCCCTGGAACTGAACTAAAAAACTTAGCTTGCAGATCACTCTCTCCAGGAAGCTGCCCCATCCAGGTGGGTATCCTCCTCTTTAACTCTATTTCCTGTGAATTCCTAGCATGCAGAGATTGTGCCTTTTGTATCCTAGGTGGGTAACATGTTCATAACAAATAGAAACTCTATAAAATTTTGTAATTCATGCTGGGTAAGCCAATTTAAATACTTTAAAATAGGGATAAAGACTGACTAACCTCTCCCATAAAAGAGATAAGCAAATTTCAGATGCCCCATCATTAATATTGGTGCTTTTTAAGATAAAGTATTGATTTCCATTTGATTTTTCTAAATGTTGAATAAAACATGACAAACGTAACATAGGTAAAAGGTGATCTGAAATAGCATATAGAGAATTGATGGCTTTTCTTCCTTTCTTCCTTCTTCACTTCTTCCCTCCCTTCCATCTCCCTTTTCCTCCCTCCCTCCGTCCCTTCCTTCCTTTCTTCCTTTCCTCTCTCCCTCCCTTCCTCTCTCCCTCCTTTCTTCCTCTCTCTCTCTCTTTCTTCTTCCTTCCTTAGGGCTGCCCTATCCTTAGCAACTGTCACCATCTCAACATCTTCATCTTCAAATGCTGGCACAGGTTGCAGAATTTTCCCTGAGCAGCATCTCTTTTATTTTTTTCAATGGAAACCCCATGTCTCTTATGTCCAGAACTCAATGTACAATAACATAATCTATGAAGAATACAGAATTGGAGTTCCTGACTTCAGCGAGTTCATAGTCCAAGGCAGTCAACAAGGTCAAGTCAGCACATACGTATCAAAGGGCTTCTAGTAAGGGCCGTGCAAACAACTTAAAAGCACTGTTAATAATGTGCAAGTTGCTCAGTTTCTCCTTATGTTGAAATATGGAACACTTAACTGGAGGGAAATAATCTGAAATGTGTGCTTGCAGATCACCAGACTTGTCTTTTCTATTTGTCTTGAAAATCTCTGAATTTAGACAGAAAATTCATTAATGTGCTATTTAAATAATTACAAGACATAAGGGGTCTATGGCAGTGCTTATCTGATGTTTGGGTAATTTTCACACAGCACTCACTGCAAATTACTTTTCCTTGAAATTGTACATTGTAATTGCATATGATTTTCCCCTTTTCTATGCATACACCTACACTGTTAGAGCATTTTACATATATAAGAATGTATTTAATGTAAATATGCACCTGAATACACTGTAAATTTATCAGTCAAGATTGTGAGTTGTTTTAAGAGTGTTTTTGTTGTTCTGTTAAAACCAAACATAGTTTATCCTATTATGATTCACCAGGTATTTTTGGTCGAAATATTGAGTAAGAAATTTTGTAAGCTTTGTGACAATGGATTTACCTGATGTCATATTTGAAGTGATAACCATTAGGCCCTAGATGTGCTTAGTATTACATGTGGTAAGAGGGAATGCTTTTATTACTGGAAGTAAAAACATGAACATTAAATTTTGTCAGATAATAAGAAAAGGTAACATGTCTTAAGTTATCTCTATTAATGAAGGTGGATGAGGGTAAAAAAAAGAAAAAAAATGTCTGATTTCATTTGTATGGGAAACAGTCATCACAACAATCACTTGAAGCTGATAATGATATAAATTTTTTGGTTTCAATTGCTAGCACTTTTTCTGCACCAATGTACTACGTAGGAGTGAATGCCACACACAACTACGGTGAAGAACTGATTTGAAATAGAACTTGACTCTTGCTGGCCTCTTACTTTTCTCCCCTCTATGACACTTCTGGTATGCAGGATTCTAAGCCAAAAACTTATATCCCAAAATATACATGGCACTAGCAGTGGGCTGTGTGTGTGTGTGTGTGTGTGTGCATGCGTGTGTACTGTGTGTAAAAGTGCGTGGATGTGTATATCTTATAATTGTATATGTTTATATATATTCTTAAATATACCTTAATGCTAATTAAAATAATGACTTTTATACTGAGAAAGTAGAAACAATGGACTATGAGACAAAATCATCTTGATTTTTACTAGGAAAGATGAAAATTTCAATGACAAGTTAGCAAAATGGTAAGTTAAAAAAACACCTTATGCCCATAAGAACTAAGGTCATATTGGAAAATAGTCAGTGAAATTGTCCAATATTTCTAGTAATGAAAATAAGAAATTACAAGGAAATTGAAAATATCATAGAGACATTGAAGCATTACTAATCATTTAAGGTTTTACTTATACATTACAATTTAAGACACTACAACTTATACATTACTAATACAATTTAAGAGTAAATATCTAGTAAGAGTAAAGTTTCAGGTGATGGTTTGATTATTTTTATCTGTATTTGGAGAATTACCTAAACATTACATTTTTTAAAAATATAGAAAAGTGATTTCTCCAAACACTGGGATTATGAAAAGTGCAAAATTTGTTTAAAGATTTATGCTATTGGACAGATGTGTATGGTGATTTTACTTTACCCTAAATAGACTGAAGAAATATTTTCTGTATCAAAGTAGAAGTCTATGTTATGTGTTCACGTCATGCACACATAAAGAGGGTGGCAGAAACTTTCTGGAGGTGACAGATATCTTATAGTATTAATGGTATCATGGGTGTATATATATCTCTCTCATTAAGACTAATACAGTGAGTATGTATAGTCTTCTGTATGTACTTAATGCAAAATACAGTCTTTGGTATATATATTAGTTTTCTATTTGTACCAAATAAAGTGTTTTAAAATATTAGGAGTCTAAAGTGAGATTTTATTTTACCAAAAAAAAAAGGGAATATACTAACATAATATTTGCATATTTGTATTACTTCCATGATACTATATAATCGTTATTGTTGAATATAATCAATTTTATATCTTTTAGATAAAGATCTTTTAGATAAATTATATATATAGTATCACTTCAACTCAGTTGCATAAAAATTTTCTTGAATAAAAGACAACTAAATAATAACAGAAAAAAATCTATATATATTATTTATCAATTCAGTTTTAGATTTAATAATAGTTTCTACACCTAGCTTTCTACCTCTTAATCAATTGCTTGCAATCTATCACAAACTTTTCTACCAGACCTGTGTTTTCATGCATGCCATGCCATCTTTTCCTAACTTGTTATAAAAACTTTAGTATTCCATTATCCATAGGAACAACAGTCAGACTTTTATTAATTTATCAGTGCAAGCAGATATTTATTAAGCCTACATTTCCCTTGTGCCAAAATGAATTTTATGAAGAAAAAGGAGGAGGTGGACAGAAAGATAGAGGAGGAGAGAAAGATGTCTATCATATTCTGTATTCTGTCTGCTTTGGAATGACAGTAAATTATTGTGACTGTGGAAGACAGCAATGTAAATAAATAATAAACAATATTAAATAATTTGGCATTAAGTAAAAGAAAGAATTTTGAGAAGTAAGCAATTCACTTAGCATTTAGAAATGTGGGGAAAGTTATCAGAGAAGGGGAGGGAGAGTATTTGACAGAGAGTTCTGATGAAAACAGTGGCTGGGCATACGGAGGCGAGTGACTCAAAGACACAAAGGAGCGGTGGTCAACCTCTGGAAATGACAGAGGTGGGATCAGGCAGAGAAAAATCTGTGCTTATGTTCTGAGAGGGAGTGGCAGGAGCCAGATAATGTGTTATCTTCGTCATAGCTTGTGTGCCACATCAATGACGACATCTCACAGCCTTCTGAGAGTCGTTAAGGGTCTGAATTTTGAACATACATCTTGCAGGTGGTTGATGGATTAGAATTGTTAGCAAATGGAGAAGGGATATTAGAAAATAAGCTGCTAAAATGTTTAGGTGAAAGATGATGTGATTCTGAATTGAGTGTTTTATTATAGAAAGGGATAAGTGGGAATCAAATTAATAGCTATCATTTATTAGGTGCTTAATAAAATAGCTGTGATGGCTAATCTTATGTGTCACCTTGACTATGTTGTTACCATGCCTGACTGGTCAAACACCAGTCTCGTGAAAGTAGTTTGTAGATGTGATTAACACTTACAATCTGTTGTTTTTAAGTAAAGAATGATGTTGGTCCTTATCCATTTAGTTGTAGGCCTTCACAGCAAAAACAGGTTTCCCTAAGAACTTCTGCTTCAAGAGAGTAGCTCAAGATTGCAATGTGAACTCTTATCTGAGGTTCCAGCCTGCCAGGCTGCCCCCATAACACATGAGCTGATTCCCCAAAAAGTGTCTCTGTTTCTCTTTTCTTGCCCTCCCTCTCTAAAGGAAATACACATACACATACACATACACTATAGGTTCTGTTTTCTGGAGAATCTTGACTTATACACATACCCAAGATCATTTATACCTCAAACAAAACTGGGAGTAGTTATGGTTTTCTTTCATTTTTAATGTAAGTAAGCTTAAATTTAGAGCTGTCAATCTTCCATAAGTCACAAAACAAAAAAGGAATCTGGCCTTGATTCATTTTGAGGCTTTTCTGATTCTAGATACCATGTTCTAATCTGTGAAATTTCTTCCCCCTTCTCCAGTTCCCTTTCAATTCTTGTGGTAGAATTATAGATGAGCATATTTTATTTTTTATATATGAATTTAGATGAATGCATATAGCATATGAATTTTCAAAATGTTCTAAAATGATTTTCACTTTTAAAAGACAACTTATTTTTGAGTGGGAAAAGAATACACTCTCTTAAATCAGACTTTTCAATTGAATGATCAACATATTTTTCCTATTTTAGGACCCACCATTTCTTTTTATAAAACATTTATTGTAGCTAAAGTGCTTTATTCACTGCCTTCTATAAATAATGCATGTATTGTGTCAGTTTTTTTCTTCCACAATGTTTGCCACATCCAAATTGTCTTCCACCACACCTAGTGCTAAGAAATTCAACTTTTTGAGCTCTATCTCAGACCTGCTTTATCAATAAATTATGTCAATCTCTTACCTCTCTTCTTTATAGCCAGGGATTGCTTTTACAGCTAATTATAAGAAACAGAAAATTAAGGAAGAGAAATTAATGGTCCTTAGTTTATAAACCCTTCAGAACTCTTAATTAATTTAATGTAAAGTTAATTAAGGTATTGTTATGACTCATCTCTAATAAAATCAAATTGCTGAGTTTCCTAATGGCTTCAAATATCAACAAAGCCGGTCACAGTCACATGAAATAGACCATCAGCCATTTGTAGAGTTGCAGACTTTAATTTGTATTGAATTTATGTTTACATGCCTGCAAAAGATAACCTTGATAATATGGAATTTATCTCAATGCTTTCCCACAGGACTTTGGAAGATGTCATTACAAGAACCTAGGCATAAGTTTCCACAAAACTAGTGAAACTGAAATTTCTGAAGAAGTTAAATTTCAAGTGACAAAACCTTTTTAAAAATCTTTTAAAAAATAACTAAAAACTAATGCCTCTAAAATACTATATGCTAGATATTTTCAAAGTGCTTTATATTTACACATTAAATATTAGAATAGCATTTTTAGTAAAGTACTGCTATTGTCACCATTTTAAAGATAAATAAATGAAGACATATAGATATTAAGTAATATTCTCAAGGCCAACAGCTAATAAGTAATGGGCCAAGGATTCAATCATCAGCAAAATGACTCCCTCGAGGGGTTCTTATTCATTATTAATACAGAGAGGTTGCACATTTGTTTTGCATAATTAAACAGAATTATGCAGTTTGGTAGCAGAATTCTGAAGTTTGCAATAATTTTGTGCTGAACCAATAGAAAAAGTAAAGAACTACAATAGATTTTTATTGAAAAGTAGTTTATATATAATATTATATTGATTTCAAGTGTACACCACAGTGTTTCAATAGTTACCCATATTATTAAATGCTCTCCCCCACTAGTGTGGTTACTGTCAACATAGGAAGATGTTACAGAACCATTGTTTCTATTATTCATGATGCCCTACCATCCCTGTAAATACCTTAACTTATGACTCAAATTTTTGTACCCCTTTATCCCTGCCATCCTTCTCACCACCCAGCCTAACCTCACGTCATGGTAAATACCAGTCACCTCTCAGCATCTATAGGTCTACAGCTATTTTGTTCATTGTATTCTGTTTTGATTTTAGATTCTACAAATAAGTGAAAAGATAAGATAGTATTTGTCTTTCTTTACCTGACATTTCACTCAGCAGACTAATACCCACTAGGTCCCTCCATGTTATCACAAGTGGAAGGATTTCTTTCTTTTTTAATGACTGAATAATATTCCATTATGTATATGTACCACCTCTTTTTTATCCATTCATCTATTGATGGACACTCTGGTTGCTTCCATATCTTGGCTATTGTAAATCTGCAGCAATAAACATAGGGTGCATCTATATTTTCGAATCAGGGATTTTATTTTCTTTGGGTAAATTCCTAGAAGTGTAGTATTTGGGCAATATGGTATTTTGATTCTTATTTTTTGGAGGAAACTCCATACTGCTTTCCACAGTGGCTGCAACAATTTACATTCCCACCAACAGAATAGGAGGGTTCTCTTTTCTCCACATCCTCGCCAACACTTGTTATTTCTTGTCCATTAGATAGCAGCCATTCTAAATGGTGTGAAGTTATATCTCATTTTGGTTTTGATTTGCATTTCTGTGATGATTAGTGTTGTGAAGCATCTTTTCTTGTGCCTGTTGGCCATCTGCATTTCTTCTTTGGAAAAAATGTCTGTTTGGGTCTTCTACATATTTTTTCATCAGATAATTTGTATTATTCATGTTGATTCTTAATGTTCTTTATACATTTTGGATGTTAACCTCTTATCTAATAAATCATTTATGAATATATTCTCCCATACTGTAGGATGCCTTTTTGGTCTGCTGATGGTGTCTTTGCTGTACAGTAGCTTTTTACTTTGGTGTAGTCCCTCCTGTTCATTTTTATTTTGTTTCCCTTCCCTGGGGAGATGTGTCCAGAAAGAATTGTCCATGCTTATGGTCAAGAGATTTTTGCCTGTTTTCTTCTAAGAGTTTTATGGTTTCATGTCTTACATTTATGTCTTTAATCCCTTTCAAGTTTTTTTTTATGTGTGGAGTTAGACAGTAATCCAGTTTCATTATCTTGTATGTAGCTGTCCAGTTTTCCCAATACCAATTATTGCAGAGGCTGTCTTTTTCCCATTGTATATTCATGGCTCCTTTATCATATAATAATTGACCATAGATGTATGGGTTTATATCTGGGCTCTCCACTGTTTTATTGATCTATGGGTCTGTTCTTGTGCTAGTACCATATTGTTTTGATTACTGTAGCTTTGTAGTCAGGGAGCATTATCACTCCAGCTTTGTTCTTCTTTCTTAGGATTGCTTTGGCTGTTTGGGGTCTTTGTGGTTCCATATGAATATTAGGATTATTTGCTCTAGTTCATTGAAAAATGCCTTTGGTATTTTGATAGGGATTGCATTGAATCTGTAAATTGCTTTGGTCAGGGTGGCTATTTTGACAATATTAATTCTCCCTATCCATGAGCATAGGATATATTTCCATTTATCTGTATCTTCTTTAATTTCTCTTATCAGTGTCTTACAATGTGCAAAGTAGAGGTTTTTCACCTCCTTTGTTAGTTTATTCCAGTTATTTTCTTTTTAATGCAATTGTAAATGGAATTGTTCTCCTGATTTCTCTTTCTGCTTGTTCATCATTAGTATATAGGAATGCAAGAGATTTCTGTGTATTAATTTTGTATCCTGCAACTTTGCAGAATCCATGTATTAGTTCTAATAGTTTTTTTTGTGGAATATTTAGGGTTTTCTATATATAGCATCATGCCATCTGCAAATAGTGACAATTTTACTTCTTGCTTACCAGTCTGGATATGTTTTATCTCTTTATAATGTCTGATTGCTGTGGCTAGGACCTCCAGTACTATGTTGAATAAAAGTGGTGAGAGTGGGCATCCTTGTTTTGTTCTTGATGTTAGAGGAAGCACTTTCAGCTTTTTGCTATTGAGTATGATGCTACATGTAGGTTTGTCATATATGGCCTTTATTATGTTGAGGTACATTATTGCTATACCTATTTTGTGTACAGTTTTTATCACAAATGAATGTTGAATTTTGTCAATGCTTTTTCAGCATTTATTGAGATGTTCATAATTAATAGTTAATGTGGTGTATCATGTTGATTGATTAACAAATAATGTATCATCCTTGCATCCCTGGAATAAATCTCATTTGGTTGTGATACATGATACTTCTGATGTATTTTGAACTTGGTTTGTTAATATTTTCTTGAGGACTTCTGCATTTTTGTTCATCAGGGATGTTCGCTTATAATTTTCTTCTCTTGGTATTGGCATTAGAGTGATGATGGCCTGATAGAATGAGTTTGGAAGTTTTCCCTTCTCTTCTACTTTTTGGAATTCTTTAAGGATGGGTATTATCTCTTCTTTAAATGTTTTGTATAATTCAGCTGTGAAGCCCTCTGGTCCTGGAATTTTGCCTGTTGGGAGTTTTTTGATCACCAGTTCAATTTCATTACTTGTAATTGTTCTGTTCATATTTTCTGTTTCTTCCTTAGTCAGTGTTGGAAGGTTGTACTTCTCTGGGAGTTGGTCCATTCTTCTAGACTCCAATTTATTGGAATATAATTTTTCATAGATTTCTGTAGTAATTCTTTGTATCTTTGTGGTGTCAGTTGTGACTATTCCTTTTCATTTCTGATTTTGTTTGTTTGTGTCCTCTATTTTTCTTGATAAATCTGGCTAGGGGTTTGTCTATTTTGTTTATGTTCTCAAAGAGCCAGCTTCTTGTTTCATTGATTTTTTTCTGTTGTTTTATTCTTTTCTATTTTATTCAGTTCTCCTCTGATCTTTTTTATGTCCCTATTCTACTAGCTTTGTGTTTCACTTATCCTTCTTCTATTTTCTTTAGTTTGAGTTTAGACTATTTATTTGGGATTGTTTTTATTTCTTGAGGTAGGCCACTATTGCTATGTAGGTTCCTCTTAGACTGCTTTTGCAGTGTCCCAGATATCTGAACTGTTTTATTTTTGTTTCCATATGTCTCCATGTACTGCCTTCTTCTTTGATTTAATTATTGATCCATTGATTGTTTAGAAGCATGTTTATTCTCCTTGTGTTTGTGGGTTTTTTGTTTTTTTTATATAATTTATTTCTAGTTTCATAGTGCTGTGATCTGAAATGATGCTGATAAAATTTGAATCTTTTTTGTGTTCTAATATGTAATCTATTCTGGAGGACATTCCATGTGTACTTGAGAAAAAAGTGTATCTTCGTACTTTTGGATGGGATGTTCTGTATATCTCTTAAGTCCATCTGCTCTAGTGTGTTGTTCAATGCTTCTGTTTCTTTATTTAGCTTCTGTCTAGTGATTTGTTCATTGATGTAAGTACTGTGTTAAAGTTCCCTAATATAATTGAGCTGCAGTTTATTTCTCCCTTTAGTGAGTTAGTATTTGTTTTTACATATTTAGGTGCTCCTATGTAGGTGTAAAGATAATTATAATTGTTATTTTCTTATGTTGGACTTATCCCTTATCATTATGCAATGCCCTTCCTTGTTTCTTGTTACTTTCTTTGTTTTGAAATCTATTTTGTCAATATAAGTACTGTTACTCATGCATTTTTCTCCCTGTTATTTGCATGAAATATCTTTTTTCATCCCTTCACTCACAGTCTATGTATGTGTTTAGGTCTGAAATCAGTCTCTTGAAGGCAGCATATAGGTGGGTCTTATTTCTTTACCCATCTGCCACCCTATGTCTTTTGATTGGCGCATTCAGTCCATTTACATTCAAAGTAGTTATTGGTATGTGTAGTTATTGCCATTTTATTATTGTTCTCTGGTTGTTTTTGTAGTTCCACTGTTACTTTCTTCCTCTCTTATACTTTTGTTATTTGATGTTTTTCTATAGTGTTCTAATTGGATATTGTTTTTCTGTGTGTGTGTATTTATAGATTTTAGGTTTGTGGATACCATAAGGTTCATGGATAGTTTCCTAACGATATAACAGTCTATACTAAGTTGGTGGTGACTCTATTTCAAACAGTCTAGAAGTACTTTTTTATTCTTTTTCTGAATCCACACTTTATGTATTAGCTAATAATAGGCATTTTTTTGTGTATCCCTTGAATGATTTGTGTAGTTCATTTTACTACTTTTGTCTTGTTTTGTTTTGTTTAACTTCATACTTGCTTGCTAAATAATTTGTCTCTACTTTTGCCATGGGTTTGTTTATTTATTTATTTATTTTTATTTTTTATTATTTTATTTTGCTATTATTAATATACAACTACATGAGTAACATTATGGTTACTAGACTCCCCCTATTATCAAGTCCCCACCACATACCCCATTGCAGTCACTGTCCATCAGCGTAGTAAGATGTTATAGAATCACTACTTGTCTTCTCTGTGTTATACTGCCTTCCCCATATGCCCCCACCCCACCCCCACACCCACTACATTATGTGTGCTAATTGTAATAGCCCTTTTTCCCCCTTATCCCTCCCTTCCCACCCATCTTCTCCAGTCCCGGGTTTATTTTTAATGGTGAAAAATATTTAGACTTAAGAACTTTTCAATCTATAGAAGTCCCTGTAACATAGGGACCAATTTAGTAGTGGCAAATTCTTTCAGCCTTTGTTTATCTGGGAAGATTTTAATCTCTCCTTCAATCTTTAATGATAACCTTGCTGGCTAAAGAAGTCTTGGTTGAAGGTCCTTTTATTTCAATATGTTAAATATTTCAAGCCATTCCCTTCTGTCCTATTATGTTTCTGTTGAGAAGTATGCTGATAGCCTGATGGGGTTTCCCTTATAAGAAATTTTTTACCTCTCTCTAGTTGCTTTCAGTACCCTCCCTTTATCCTTAATCTTTGTCATTTGAATTATACGTATTAGTGATGTCTTCCTAGGGTTCTATTAGTTAGGAGCTTTCTGTGCTTCTGTGACCTGTGTGTCTATTTCCTTCCCCAGGTGGGGCAAGTGTTCAGCAAATATTTCTTCAAAATGCTTTCTACTCCTTTGTCTCTCTCTTCTCTTTCTGGTACCCCCTTATGTGAATAGTGTTTCATTTGGAATTCTCACACAGCTCTCTTAGCACCCTCTTATTTTTAGAGATTCTTTTTTCTTTCTCTCCGTTCCTCAGCTTTGTTGTTTTCCTGTTCCCTAATTTCCATCTCATTGTGTCCTCTACTAGCAGCAGTTATTCATTCCCTCCATTGTATTTTTCATTTCAGATACTGTATTCTTCAGTTCTAAGTGGTCTTTTTTAACTCTTCTCTTTGTTGAAGTCCTCCCTGAGATCATCAAAAGTTTTCCATAGATCATTGAGCATATTTATGACTTTTACTTTGAAATCTTTATCAAGAAGATTTGTGATCTCTCATTCATTTAGCTCTCTTTCTGGTGTCTTATCCTGTGTTTCTGTTTGGAACATATTCCTATGCTTCGTCATTTTGTCAGGGCTTTGGTGTTTCTTCCTTTGTATTAGATTGATCTGCTATGCCTCCTGGTTTAGAGGGTAATGGCTTTATGAAGAAAGCATCCTATGGTGCCTAGAAGTTCCAGACCAGACTCTTTACTCACCAGGGCCTGGTTTTCCTCTCTGGTGGGATCCCAGTCACTGTGGTGGGTGATGGGTGGAGCTGCCTTTCTGCCCTTTGTGAGCTATGTAGAGGTGCTTCTGCTGGGATATGGCAGCCCTCTGTCCGCCCTGTAGTGATGGAGGCACTGCTGGGCTGATGGATTGGGCAGGTGTGCAACTGTTCATGGATTGGGGCTGGGATGCCAGTGATCGGGAAGGACGGCTTTGGGCCGGCACTGCAGGAAGCTCCCTAGTTGGTTTGCGAAAGAGCCAAGAAAGCTGGGAATGCCTCTCTATGCCTGCCAGGCAGCAAAGTCTCCCTCTACCTGCCAAGTAATGAAGTCCACTGCTGAGTCTAGTGAGTTGGATGGGTGAGCCTGAAGGAAAGCACCGCAGGGCTGAGCCACAAGTGATGGGGATGGAGAGTTTGGGACCAGATTGGCTGAGAGAGGGCTGAGGAAGCATCATGCACCTGTCCTTTCTCCTGTATAGAAAGCTCCTTGAAACTCTTCCCCCTTGGGCACCCTTTCTGCTGCTAGTGAATCTTTCAAATTGCCGCCTCTGTGTTGTGTCTCAGAGGGATCAGTGGAACATGCCTGTCCTCCACAAGTAGTGGCTTTCTCAGCCTCCCAGAGTGCTCTAAGTGTCCTTCATGTCCAGCTCTGTTAATCCCCAACGTTCAGTGCGATGTGGTCTTGTGTTCCCAGAGCAGATCAGAGGCGGGTGTGCCGAGTTCCTGAGAGCTTATCCCCTCCATGCTCTTTTTCTCTTCCTCCCACTTCTGGGCTTGGGTCCAGACTGGTCACGGCTCCAACACCTTACCCTTCTCTGTGTGGTCTTCTCTTCACCTGGTGCAGGTGGTCTGTTCTGCAGTCTTCAGGTCATTTTCAGGGTTAGTTGTATTTGCTGTAATTGCCTTTTTGGTGTGTGTGTAGGAGTGGGTTTCTGCCTTGCCTTCCTACTTTGCCATTTTTTTTCCCCATCCCAGGGACTCTGTAATTTTTACAAACTTTTAGTATTTTTTATGATTCTCTCAAATATACTGTAGAATAAGGAATCAATAACAAGTAGGAACCATTAAATAAAATGCATGCAACTAATTCTACTTCCTTGAGGGTATCAGACTATTATTTTGGCATAATGTAGGCTGCTCTCAGGCTTGGAGAATAAGAGAATTCTTTAGAACCAATCAGTTTTAAAGATTTTCTAAGGATTCTTCAGTGACACAAACATGAACTTATCTCATGTTTCTGGTTTCTGGAATTGTGTGTGTTTGGAATTTGTCTCTGGCCTGGTGCGCCAGCTCTCCTGTTGAAAGCATCACTGTGAAGCAGTGGTAAGAGAGCATCTGCTCACTTCTCGAGGCACACTCACCGCTGTTCGTGAACACACGGATTCATGCCTCTCTGCATCAAACCTGCATCTGCAGATCAAGTGTATGCTATGCAGATTCTGCAACCATGCTTCAGGGATATCATGAGGGGATGAGCCTAGAGACCATCCTATATCAATATACTAACACGTCTTTGAAGAGATTCCCTAAAGATACAAGTGATAAAGGCAAACATTCTGTGTATAATCTATGGTATCTGAACCTTTGTATCATTTTCTCATTTGAAGTAACTGGCTTGTTTTCTTCATAATCATTTAATCAATTGTTTAACCATTTCCTATGAATATGGCCATGAATACGGAGTGTTACCTAGGATTTCTTTGTGAAACACAACACTAAAGATGTTTAAACAGTTTTGGGTCTAATGTCGGGCAACTTTGTGAATGCTCTTCTCAGTATTTTTGGTAAATCTTTCCTCAATGTCCTTTTTCTTTGAGAAACAAGGATAAACTTGTGGGAAATTAAAGGCCAGGGATAAAACTTTATTTTGCTGTTGATTGCCCTCTATATTTTAAGGTTTCTTACCTTAACAGTATTTAACACTTAGTTTAAATGCTTAAGGAACACATCCATGAAGACACAAAGAAAGTTGTTTTGCATGTGAAAAAAATGTTTTCCTACTCCAAAACACAAACCTCCTACACAGCAGACTATGGAAATAGTTCAGAGTGGCCAACTATGATGAAAACAAAGGAAGAAAATCTGTCATTATTTCTGAACTCTTTTCAGCCTGTCATGTTCTCTCCTCTTTACCACAGTCATTCTGACAATAAGAAATTTAGTCTCAGTTAAAATAAATCAGACTACAATATTTAGAGTTATATTGTATAGAATGAAGTGTGAATGAGGCCAAGGATAGTCAAACGCCCTCATGAAAATGAAGGGCCAGGTGGGAAATGACGTGTCTAAGGTCACAGGACCCATCTGGTGCAGACTGTCTCTTGGGATATTCACTTCCAGAATATCTCAGGTTTAAAATTTTTCCAATGAAAAGCAGCATTGGTTACTGATAGTAGTTATTCTACAGCCTTCTTGTGATGTGAAATATCTAGCATTACTTCCCATTCCACCAATCAGCTTAACAAAGTATTTCTTAGATTTACAAAATGGAAAAAAAAATGTGTCTTATTAAGGGAAATGTTTATATTTCCCAAGTTAATTATAATGAAATAATGGTGTAGATATTTCTATTTTATATATAACAGAATTGAGGCTGATGGAAAATAAGAAACATACTTCAGCTCACCCAGCTGTTTGAAAAAGTAATTCTAGTTTAACAAAAATCTAGAGGATGCTAATTTGGTAAAGGTTAGAATTAGGGTTGGTCAATTTGAATTGCTAAATGCAAAAAGGTTAACTATATTGATAAGACTGTCAGGAATTTCTATTTACTGAAAGGTTTATTTAACATTTAAAAGTCTATACTCTTGAAATCGCAGTCTAAATTATATATATGGCAGAACTCTAAAGAAGATCAGATATCCATTATCACCAGTAAGGAAATAAAAGTATTTAATATAATTAGTAAGATAGAGTCAAAAGGAGCATATAAACCCCTGTATATATCACATGGAACACATTTATAAGACTTTATATTTAGCAATAAATTCTTACTAATTTTAAAATCACTGTTACAAAGTTCATTTTCTGAACTCTACAAATTAGTTTTAAAATCAATTCAACATTTTTATAAATTTAAAATCAAATATCAAAATAACCCATCTAAAATAAGAATGTATAATGAAAATTGAAAATAATATTCAAATTAAATACTATTAAAAATAATACTACCAAACTTGTTGGATAAAGAATAGCAAAATTTAGATAAATTCTATAGTCTTCATTGCTTATATTAGAAGAGAAAAAGAAAACACTATCAAAATAGAAAAGAAATAGAAAATAATAAACATGATCAAATAAGTTTAAAACTTGGCCTTTTGAAGAAACAAATGTGAAATTTACAAATATCAAACAAATGTGATCATGAAAAAAGAACAAAAAAGTTCATATATATAATCCTAGGAAAGAAGAAAAAAATAACAAACAATAGAATGATTAAAAGAATACTAAATATGTTACAAAAAGTTATGCTTTAAAAATTGATGATTTAGTTGAGATGCCTTTTTAGAAATGTATAAATTACTAAAGCTATTTTTTTAAAACAGTAAAACTTACTCCTGTAAATCATGATAAAGTTTTTTTTTAATTTCCCCCCAACACACAAAAAATTACCGCACAATACATATTCATAGGTTAGGCAGTATAAGAAGATTTTAATAAAATCAAAAGTATTAAAAATTGGAATTGAAGAAGCAATAATGTCATTATTAACAAACAATATGGTAGTTTGGAAAACCTAGGTGTTGGTGAGAATATAGAACAAAGAGGACTCATGAAATGTAAAAACATTATTGCTGGGAGGAATATAAATGCTCAAAACAATTTAAAATTCAATTTGGCAATGAGTGGTACATTCGCACATTCACATGTCATATGTCGTATAAACAAGCAATACCACTTCCTGAGTGGTAGTCCCTTGAAATCTTTCCATGGACATCGTGAGAATATGAACAAGAATATAGCGTTGCTCAAACTGTTCTTATCCAGCAATAATTCTCTTTTGAGTTTGTGGTAATTTCAAAATACAATATGACCAAAAAAATCTTCTCTTAAGAGAATATTGTGAAGCATAGACTTCTGTCTTAATTTTTTACCCTGGATCGTACTTTAGGAATAAATAAAAGTGAAAACATTATGTTATGGAAATTTCACAGAACTAGGCCCTAGTTTTTTTGTGTCTTTTCTAGGTTTCATTATTAACTAGTAGTTAAATCACACATTTCTCTATATAGTCTTTTACATTTTAATTAGTTGATAAAATAATACCAGTATTATTTGATATGTATTCTTAAATTAGAATGCTAGATAAAAGACTAGGTAAAGCAAAAAGATGCAGTGTAATAGAACAATGTTTCCAAGGCAGTGATCCCGGTGAGTACCTTCCATAGGGCCTGGCTGACAGTACTTGGCGCACATCAGCGCCCGTGCTTACCAGCTGCTGCCCTTGTGCACCCCAGGCTGCGTACTGCAAGATGGAGTCCTCTACTTCAGGAGGATTTAACTCCCAAACTTCCCTTGAAAAAAGGTAAATATGTTTCCATGAACAAATTAACATCTGCACCAACAATTCAGTTGGACAATTACTCATGAAAACCAGAAAAATCAAAGAACTTACCTAGTATGTATGTTGTAAATCACATAGGAAGCAGTATACGAATAATGAAAAATCTGAAATTAAAGAAAGGAGAGTTGTTGAGTCTAGCTGGAAATAAAGGATCTATTTTAATGTGTACATATGGTCTTGATAAAATCCAGGAAATCCAGGAACTGGTAGAGAGAAATCAAAATGTGATTCCAGTTCCTGAGTTTAGTAACTTCTCTGAGTCTTCCTGCAATAGCCTCCTAAATCCTCTTCCAACCATCAATCCCATCCCTTATTCAATCCCCTCTATATTTAGTATAATTGTGATTATATTGCTTTCTTGTTCAGAATATTCATTGATTCTTCATTGCCTATAAAATAACATTCAAATTCCTTTATCAATGTTCAAGAATTTTGTTATTTTATTTTCTACACACTTTTCCACTTATCATATACTAGTTTCTTTATCTACACTGTATTTCAGTCATACTAGACACATTTTCTCTGTATATCTTCAAGTGCCTTTGCTTCTTCTTTTCTAGGACATCCTACCCTAACTCAGACACTTTCCTACCCTCTAACAGAACCTCTGCATAGAGCTTATATTGATCCCTTTAATTAAAATTCAGCTCTCTCTTTGGCAATTTACTCTTTGACACTTAGGACACATCTCACCCTGTGGTGTAAACTATATAAATATTTTAAGTACATGTCTCCTTTTCCCTCTAGAACGTTGTCATGTCCAGGTGTGTGTTATCTTTGCGTCCTCCACATTACCTAATACAGTGTTGTGTTTGCATGTAACACTCAATTGTTATTTGCAACACAAAATCATTATTTGTTGAGTAATGGTTCTGATGCAGAAAAACATACAGATTGTTGGTGGAGACTAAGTGGGATAACATCCCCAACCTCTTCACAGTAATAGCTGAAAATCATATATTAAGTAGTTAATTGCAACTATGAGATAGATACTCAAGAGATTTTAGTGCCATATATTTGCATTATTCAGTATGATTCTCCATTTGGAATTCAACATTACTCTCTCCTGAGTGCTATGACCATTGGAAGATGGCCTTTAAAAAGAAACAGGGTTCTTTGTAATATGGTACTAAAATCTCTTGGCATTGAAATTACAATCCTTTCCCCATTTGTAATAGAACTGTTTTGCAGTGAAGGTTTATTTTCCCATTCTTTTTGGAATAACTGTTATATCTAAGACTGCCTTCACTATAGAGTTGTAGAAATGAACATAATTCCCCTGGTGTCTATTTTGGAATTCACATTGTATTCTATACAACTCCATATTGACTTCAAATTTTAAACCTTGAATTTACTACTCTAGCTGATAGAGGTGAAAAATGTGACCACTTTTGTAAACTTTTATTTTCCATCTCAGAAAGTTCTGCTGCCAAAGCAAACTGCCAAGTGAGTACTTGGTCTTCAAGGCAGACAAAACAGTCAACGATGTAATGAGTAAAAGAAGACTATTCATCCTATCAGCTAATCGCCTAATACACTGTTCCTGAATTCTTAGGCTCACATTCATCTTGAGAAAATGAGCTTTAGTTAAAGCAGGTCAAAACCACCACTGCGACAAAACTGGATACAATAATTCAAAGTTGTTCTCTTCCTATGATATCTGTTGTACAGATTGCTGGCTCTTCTCAATGTATGAACCAAAGGGCTTAGATGTCCTCCAAATGATGTGATTTGGAGAGGGGGATAGATAAATACACTTTGTACTTTGTAGTTTTTAGCCTGATACAGTATTTGTTTCTCTTAGTGGGTATGTTGAGGTGGAAAACCACAATAGAGAAGTTAACCTTGACTAGTCTGCACACCCAAAGCAGTTTGAAATACGGAGTTGTAGGGTTTTAGCCTCATCTATGGGTGTCCTACAAAGCCAGTAGTTTGCCATCTACAGATAATTAGTAAATTTAGCCCTCTACTCCTAGCTTAGAGCTTTTTCTCTAAATCTACTGTCTTTGTGGTGTGTGTATGTGCTTGATCCAAGCAGATCTCAAAGTATGCCTTATTTTGTAAGTTTCCATAATTAAAATAACATTCTATGCTGATTACAGAACACAAAGAATAAGGGATAGGAGGGATCTTAAATAGGATTAGATGCAGAGGCTTCTCTGTGTTTATTTGTTTGTATGGTGTGGCAGAGATTTTATAAGCGAGAGTTTTCAGTGAGAATTGGATCGGGCTTCAGTGAACATCTGTATTAAGGCACACTAGCCTGAATTCACTCTGTGTTAACCTGCACCTCTCTCTTCTTGTCCCTCTCTCTCCTCCCTGGGGTAGCATTTCTATTTTTTTTTAAACATTCCTTATTTCCTTCTATCCTATGTTACTCTTCTATATTGGCTAGGTAGGTCTTGTTTCATGATGAATGGATAAAACTGGAGTTATTAAGGTTAGGAACAGTCATTTGGCTGATGCAAAATGAAAGCCAGACTGAACATCTGATGAGATCTTTGGGGACAAAGACATTCACAGTCAAAAATTACATATTCATTCCATCTCTGCAAATGATGTTCCACTGATTACGGAGTATGAATAGTTGATGCAAAGGCAGTAGAGTGGGGCAATATTGGGATATAATATGTAAAAACTTGAGCAAAGTGTACTCCTGTGAGCTGGCCTTGAGACATTCAGTCATTCACTCTCATGAGGCCAAAGGGTGTTGGGAGGTACAGAAAGCATCATAATTCAAAGTTGTTCATAGTGGAATACATGATTGTCATCATCTCTACATTACCTTGGGAACCCCAAGAAGAAGTTCATTACTAAGGTGGCATAACTGATTCTTGTAATTTGCTGCAGTTATGTTGTGCGGGTCATTGTAAACATTGAATTAGCAAATGCTGAACCATCATTCCCAGGAGAAATACAAGGTTAGGTCCTGTGAACCTTGGGTCACCACATTTTCATCAACCAATCAATTTATAACCTTGTTTCATGTGTATTTCATTTTGAAGACACTGTATTTCATATTTAGCATTTATAATTGTTGATTCATTACTACTGAATCCTGGCCAATGGCACTGTAACTCATGCCTGAATGAAGCTCCTCTGATACATGTACTTTCCCTGTGACGTGCATCACGGCCTTCTTGCACTGGAAACATCAGCCAGCACTTCAGCACTATTCCTGGAGAGCATGTTAGACAGCAAAGCTGTCAACAACGAGCACAAACGTGTGAAAAGCACACTAAACTGACTGTGAAAGGACATGAATATACAGTACGGGAGCTGGAATAAGGCAGAATGTCACATTGCTTGATGTCAATTGGGAGAGTGTGCACCAGGCAACTCAAATGTTCTGCTGCTCTATACATGCCTGCAAATGCCTGGGAAAGCACAGCAAGTATTGGTTTCAGGGTTATAAATCCATTTTAGAAAGAAGGTAAATTTGTAAAACTGGAATTATAAGTGAAGATCCACTATACTAGGAACACAGATATAGACAGGATGAGGTATTATGGGAAGAAAGAAAAAACAGGCATATTTAAGGCCTGCTAGAATGTGAACACAAGAAAAGTAGTTAATTCAGAATGGTGGCATTTATGCTCTGTAAATGCAGATTGGTGACATTCAGCCATTCACCAACTGTCTACTGAGCGACCTTTTTGACACAAGCACTGTATTAAGTACTATTTTAAAAAAGATTGTAATAAGAATAATTTTAAAATAGGGTAAAATACAAGAGTATCAGTTGATAATTTTTATTTTTTCTTTATATTGTTGATCTGCCAGGTAATAGACATTTATTAAATACTAATTATGTGCAAGCTCCAAGTTAAGTACCTGGCCAGATGCAAGGACCATGATAAATGAGATCCCTGACCCCAAGGAGCTGTTGATCCGGGGGGGGTGGGTAACAAGGTTAAGAAATACTGTGTTAGTATGGAGACCTCTGTTGCAGGTCATGGTTGAATGAAAACTTGCAGATTATAAATTTACAGGCCTTCCAAGAAACAATTAATCTTTTTGTTTTTCAGGAGCACAACATAGAGAAGATAACAGTTCTTATAGAACAGTTCTTCAACATAGAGAAGTTTTAGGCATTGAAGGGACTAATATAGTTGAGAAAAATGCCATTAGTGTACCAAATGTAAGGTAATCCTACATATAACAATAAACATTTTTGATTCAAGCATTTACTATACACTCAGCTGTGTCCTTTACATATATTATATCATTTAATGTTTAAATCAACTGCAAGTAGTAGATATCATCATTCACAATTCACATGAGAGCTTCTGGAAGCACTGAAGGGTTAAGTAGGAGACAGCTGCAATTTGAGCTCATGTCTGTCTGATTACAACCCATATTGTGATTTAATCTCTCTGTACACTCTCTTTCAGGGAGCTGGGACAGAAAGCATGACTCCAGCTTTGCAAAAGATTCATTTCTAAAAGATCTGTTAAACTATCATCCAAAGATTTATTGACAGGAGTAGGCATGAATTAATTGTTAGAAGAGATTTCATTTTGGAAAGATGATCTAATATATCAGATTAAAAATGTAAATCCTCTTCTCCTTTAGCCTCTTTTCACAATTTTTTTCTTGGAATAGCAACTATTACCTAACACATCTATGGGGCTTCATGTCAAGGAGAGTTACACTTACAGGAAAAAAGAACAGGGTCCCTAGTAATTTATGCTAAAACCAGAGGTTTATATCTCAGGGTGCCAAAGTTTTTCTGCACTGCCATTAAACTGCAGAATTGGTATAAATAGCATGCTTTTTCATGGCCTGAAGAATATTTTAAATAGGATTATGAACTTGCCATTGACTGAACTAGTTAGGAAAACTAAACTATAAGAAAGCAAGTCTGAGTAAATAGCACTTAAGAAAGAATCCCAGTGAGACCAAAGACAATGTAGGCAAAAGGGCTATTGTTTCTATTGAAAATGGTGTGATGATGCCAAGTTTGTTCTAGGATAATGGATCACCTTTTAGGATGAGTGAGCAGTGATTCTGTTTTTGGAAAAATTTTCTATTAGACTTGGGATTACTAGATTATCAGGGAACTCTGGTAAATGCAACTGACAAAATTATAAGCTGTAACCTACAAACACCTTTCTAAACCACTGTATAAAAAAAGCTTTTGTGAACACCGTGACAAATATTGGTTGAAAGGGGAATAAACATAGGCAGAATTAAAGGTATAATTAATATTTATTAGTATTTCAATCAACTTTCGTTTTCTCACTTAATGCTCCCCATAAACTTTAAGATATTATCTATCCAGGACAAAAAAACTAGTAAAACCAGGATTGGAACAATGATCTTACAGGTTCAAAACATGCAAAGATTGTTTAAATGCATTACCACTAGAAGAATACTGTAGGATTCTTTAATTGTATCACCATTATAGTAAGTGTTTGACAGTAAGAAACTCGAGATGGTGAAACTAAACATAAATGCTGGTGAGGAATACAGAGTTCATGTGTTGCTTAAATTCGGCTCTATTGATACCAAAACCTATATAAAACAAATAAAAATGAACTTGCTAATTAACAAAAAAAACCCACTATTCACCACTAAACCAATTTAACATATGAAATATAACATAATACTTATACTTTTCCTTGCTTTTTGTGGATCTAATTGTCTTCCCATTTGGAAAAAATGGGATATTATTTTGGCTATTTTAGCATTATTATTCATTCAGAATTGAAAAAATACAATACACTCAGCATACCACAGAAGTGGACAACCTAATACAATATATGAAGTAAGCAGGTCTTTATTTAATACATTTATTTTATTTAAGAAAATGGATGGCTGACGACTCAAATCTTAAAAGTAGACAGCATGCCAGAATTACCTAGGCATCATTTCTTAATTTCACTTAGGACTATCGTGCCCATAATATAATCTAACTGGCATAGAAACAGCAGACAGCACAAGAATGTGCTTTAGCATAAAACTGGAGATCTGTGAGTGAGTGGACTAAATCATTTTATGATGTTTCCAGTTAGATAAATTAACTGATCATCATAGACAAATCCCCTCCAAGTTGTTGTTAGAGTTCAGTCCTTGTTAAAGAGTTCAGTCCATGAGATGTCTATAAAGAAAAATTTTGTTTCAAAGACACTCCACAGCATCAGTTTTTCAATTATTCATATTTAGTGTGTAACTTTCACATACTATACTATTGACTAAAGTACCAACATAGACAATGCCACTCTTTGTAATAAAATATTTTCATGTGCCAGACCCTTCTGCATTAATGCAAATGAGCTACTTTCACACCGGTTGACAATGAACTATTTACTATGTACCACCTTTAAAAATATCTGGTTTTATAATCTGAATAGCACTTAAATGTCAATTACTGACAGGGGTATAAGTAGGTTTCTGATTTGTGCTGAAATAAATTTACACATCATCTAACCAATTATAAACTAATTTTCTCTCTAGCATGTCAATGAAGAAATAAATATATTGCAATAGGACAGAGTGAAAGAGAAATTCTAAACTTTGTTTCTACTTAATGGTAGAATGAGAAAGGCAAGAAATAAAAATTGTTTCAATACACAGTTATTTGCAGGCCTCTTTTGACAGAGCCATGTATGTAATTTAGGAGAGTGCTAATTTCATTCCCTAGGAAGGCTGGTGAAAACCTTCCTTCTTCATAGCAATAGGATTAAGTCCTACTTTGTGTTTTCTTGAGAAGGTTACTTAAAAAATTAAATTTACTTATTAGGAAAATGCAGAAAGCAAGATATAGCCAAATGTTCTTCTAGAAAGATTAAAGAAGAAATTATATGGAAATTATTTAGTTATTACATGAGGCTAGGCCAAGACTACAATTGCAACTTGTTGATTTCTTTAATAAAGTCTTAATATCAAGCAAGAAAAAATAAAACCTTAATATTAGTCATGTGGAGTTTGTTTGCCAATTTTCACAACAGTATACTCCCATAGATAATGAACACTCACCTGTGTTGAATAATGTTTAAAATATTGGAAAAATTATAATAAATGTAATTTTCATGAATTCAGATTACTTATGAAAGTATTTACATATAAATAGCTATTTAGGAGTTGATCAGATTTTTCACATATTGTACGAAATGCTGAGATTAATACCATGTGTATTTGTACATATCCTGAAGATTTATTCCTAGAATTAAGCTTTGTAGGTCAGAAGACATGAACATTTTGCATTTTGATTCTTATTACCATGTCATTTGCTACAAAAGGTTAATAATAATTTACACTGCTATGTGTTACATAGCTATTTTTTTCTTTTAATGCAAAAATAAAATGTTACTACTCATTGGGCTTATTTGTATATTTTGAAAGGCAAAAACATCATTATTTAGACTTGCAGTTTCCTTATGATTTAGATTGAATACATGGTCATAAACTTTGAATGTTTTGTATTCATTTGTGACTTATTATCACTGTATTTTCTATGGAGTTATTCATCTTTTTCTTGTTTGTCTCTAAAAGCTCTTTTTATATTATGAATTGTAACTTTGTTTTCAGGAATGCAATAAATATTTTACCCAATTAATGTCTGCCTTTTCATTCTGTGTGTGTGTGCTCTATAAAGAAATTTTAAATCTTTGTGATTTTTTCTAAAAGTTATTTTCTATTTCAGAACCTAGTAACATGCCAAGAGAAGCTTCACTAACTCAATATTATAAAATTTAAGTGATTATTTTTCTAATATTTTTAAAAATTCATGATCTCTTCAATACACATAAAATTCTTTTTTGTTTAAGGTATGAAGCATAAATCCAGTTTTGTTTTTTATTCCCCAAATAACCAGACACTTGCCCAACACAATTGGTTCAGTAATTTATCTCTTTTCATTGTAATAATGTTACTCCTAAATCCCATATACAACTTTCATCTTTTTCCAGACTATTTTGATCTTACATCTTTGCCTTTCCTCAGTAGAATCACTGCAGTACAGTGGTAAGATACATTTTTACATTTGAGAAGATTACTTCATTTTCATCTTCTTTGTGGCATATATACGCTCTAAAGCTTAATTATTTAAATGCAGGTCTGAATCTCTTTGGTTAATTTCCAATTCAAATTAGAAGAAAATTAAAAAATATTGTGAATGAAAATTTTATGGCCTGTTACCTTAGAAAAAACTATTGAGTGTAAGCACATATTTTAATTGGTCATGATTTACTTGTCATGTTTTTATTTAATACATCCATTATCACATTAATCTAAGTCTGCAGGGTGGTGCAGTAGTGAAGACTATGGGTTGGGTGTTATGGTGGCTATGCTCATTATGTGTCTTAGTAAACACTTACTGTGCAAACTTGGAGAGTGACGTAACTTTGCCTTAGTTTCTGGGTGATGATAAGATCTTGGAGGAAAATCAGTGACTTTCTTTGAAAGGATGAAAGGTTACTGGAGGAGTTGCTAAAGAACTCTTACTAAGGGAAAGTGCTGTGAGTTGAAAATACTTAAGAATAACTAACTTTGGGGTAAAAATATGAGCAGACATTGCTAAATATTAATGTGCTCTTTATATGCTGCTTATAAAAATGACCTGCATGTTAAGTTGATAAGAATATTTTTTTTCAAAAAGGGACAGAATTCAAGATGGAATTTACAGAGCAATTACTTTAATGGTGACATTAATATCTGAAGAAAGTTGTTCTCTCCAGTAGCAAAGATAACACACTCTACTGACTTTCAACATAAAATCTCCTGACCTTTTTTTTTGTAAGTCTCCTAATGGCCTAAAACTCAAATATATAAAGAATTGATTTTCAATCCCAATGACTTCATGTATATTCAACTGGATTACCATGTGGCCCATGAAAAAACGTTGGCCAATACCAACAGAACTATCTTCCTGAAGGGGCCAAATCTTCAGCCCTAAAATTCAACCAAACCAACTGATCATTGAAAATGCCAAACAGATTATTCAGAAACCATGAGGTACAGCAAGTACCAGAGCCTGAGGATTAAGAACAGACTTTTTCTTCCCTTTTAGGAAGCTACATGCTAAAAGCATGTAAGTACTTACAAAGGGTAGTTAGAACATATGATTTTATACCCAAAATCAGAAGGTCAAGGGGAAATTGTAAAAAACTGAAGTATGTGAATCTGCTTCCTTCACTTCTTAAATTTTGCCATTTGTGACAAAATGGATGGACCTAGAGGGTATTAAACTAAGTGAAATAAGTTAGTCGGTGAAAGATAAATATCATATGATTTCACTTATATGTGAAATCTAAAAAATAAAACAAATTAACAAACAAACAAACAAAACTGAAATAGATTCACAAACACAGAGAACAAACTGGTGGTTGCTAGAGTGGAGGAGGTGGGGGGTGGGCAAAATAGGTGAAGTTTGATAAAGAGGTACAAGCTGCCAATCATAACATAAATAAGTCAGAGGGATAACAAGTATACCATAGGGGATATTGCCAATAATACCATAATACCTTTGTATGGTGACAGACTGTAACTACACTTACCATGATGAACATTTTGCAATGTATGTAACTGTCAAGTCAGTATGGCGCACACCAGAACCTACCATAATATTGAATTTCAACTGTATTTCAAAAAAATATGATACTTGGGGTGGAATGAAGAGAAAGGGACTATTCCTTAGAAAATTCTCTTTTAGCCTGTTTATTCCTCACTAGACATTTTCTCCATATTACTTATTGATATGTGGTGTTTGTTAGAAAGAAAGTGGTTAAACCAGGTGATCTTCAGTTTGAATAAGATAGCCAGCTACATAACAAAATTGCATTTGGTTGCAATATTATCCTACAAAAGGCAATGGAAATGAAGACAGATAATAAAGAGAATCAATGAAAGCAAAAATGTTTCTGCCAAAGATTGATATTGTTGATAAAGCTATGAGACGGACTGAAAAAAAAAAGAGTACGAAGCTGGAAATATTAGGAGTAAAAGAAGAGTATCTGCAGAACACTGCAAGGATGGGAAGTAGAGTTCTGTCTCTATGACCTTGAAAGACACAAAACTGCAAAATCTTCTCAAGATGAACTAGATTGCCTAAATATGATTATAGGTATTAAATGAATTAAATTAATAGCTAATAAAATTTTGGAACAAAGAAACTGCATGTCCAGAGAGCTTCACTGGTGAGCTGTGCTGAGCATTTATTTGATGAAGGGCAAAAAGCAGTTCAACACCCAATTTACCAGAACACAGGGGAGGACAGAATACTTCCTGACTCATTCTATGAGACCAGCATGATTTAATAGCATGACCAGATGAAGGCAGTAAAATAAATAAAACTGTCTAATATTCTTCATGAACACAGATGCAGAAACCCTTAAAAATACTAGCAAATCAAATATCATATAGAAAGAGCATATATTACGACAAAGTCTGATTTATCCTAGATGTGAGACTCATTCAATTTTTAAAAATCAAGTATATTTCACATTATCAACAGCCAAAAAAGAAGAATCACATTATATATTAATCAATGCAGAAAAATTATTTGACATTTAATATCCATTCATGATTAAAAACTCTGAACAACTATAATTAGAAGCAAACATCCTCAATATGATAAACAGCATTACCAAAAAATACAGCTTACATCACTCTTTATGGTGAAAGATTAAATGCTTATCTCCTAGGAAATAAGGCAGATACCCACTGTCACCATTCTTACTGAACATCACACTGGAATTCCTACCCAGTGCAAGAAAATGAAATAACATGCATACTTATTGGAAGGAAATAAAACTATGTATTTACAAATGACATAACTATCTATGTGGAAATCCAAAGAACCTTTAAGTTTCTAGAACTGATAAATGAAACAATGATAATAAATCAACAATGCCAAAGGACAAACCATCGAAGTAGAAAAATGAATCAAAAAGTTATACAGTAATAATGAACAATTGGGAACTGAATTTTAAAAAACAATGCCATTTACAATAGTGTCAAATTATGAAATACTTAAATATAAATCTAAAAAAGATGTGCAGGATTTATATACTCAAAACTACCAAACACTAAGGAGACAAGCAAAGAACACCTAAATATACTGCCATATAGGTGTTCACAGGTTGAAACACTATGTTCTTGTTTTTAGCATGTCATTTCTTCCAGGACTGAGACACAGATCTAACATGATCCTAATTAAATTCCAGCAGGAATATATTGAAAAAATGATCCTAAAATATAAATGGATTTCAAATAAAACAAAACTTATAAAAGCTAAAATAACTTTTAAAATTAATAAAGTTGGAGGATTCATACAAGGTATTTTCAAAATTTCTTATAAAGTTACAGTATCAAAACAATGTTAGAGAAATGATAGACACATATCACAGAATAAGATAGAGTCTATGTGTATATATATATATATATATATATATATATATATATACATGTATTTAAAAAAACCTATCTATGATGAATTTCTAACAAAGGTTTCATGGCAATTCAGTGGTTCAGTGGAGAAGGAATAATCAGACCTCTCAACCAATGGTGCTAGAAAAATTGGATATCCATATGAAAAACAATAAATAAATAAACCTTTATCCATAGTTTCAATCATATATTATTATTAACCAAAAATGAATCATGGATCTAAATGTTCTGGAAGGAAACAACAATGGAGAAAAATCCTTGTGACTTTGGTTAGGTAAAATTTCTTATGTAGGAAGCCAAAATGAAAAAACTAAATTGGATTTCATCGTACTTCAGAATGTCTGATTTTTGATGACATATATCAAAAGGAAATGGGGAACCACAGACTGGGAGAAAGTGTCTGTAAATCATATATGATAAAGGACCTCTACCCAAAATAAAGAACTCACAGTTAAACAATAACAAAACAAATAACTCCTCCCCTGCTACCCCATTTACACATACAAATGGGGAAAGTTTCAAGAAGCATTCATCCAAAAGGATATGTTAAAGTAGCAATTAAGCACATGAAAACATTTTCAAGATGATTACCTATTAAGAAAATTCAAATACCACTATACACTCATTAGAAAGACAAAATAATGAAAATACCAGTGATGATACAAAGTGGTGATTAGTCAAATGGTACTTTAGAAATCAGTTTCACAGTTCTTTATTAAGTGAGATATATGATTACCAGGTGATTCAGCAATTCCCAGACTTAAGTATTTCTCAAAGTGAAATATAAATCCATGTTCATACAAAAACCTGTGTCCAGATGTTTAGACAGTCTTTTAGATCATCAACTTTAAACTACCGAAATATCCCTCAACTGAAGAATGGAAAAATAAATTGTGGTATATTAATTCAATATATTGTTATCTAGCAACGGAAGGGAAAAACTATAGATACAGCAACATGTGTGAACCTAATTGCATTTATACAAAGTAAAAGAAACCATATATAAAAGGCTACAAGATTCATTTTATGTGACATAAAGAAAATACAAAACTATGGAGATCGAAAACAGATCAACAGTTGCCAGGAGCTGGGATTAAAGAGAACAGTTAAACACCAAGTGACACAGGGTGATGTTTTGGTGTGATGGCACTAATCTGTATCTCAGTTGTACTAGTGGTTCTATAATTATATGCAGTTAAATTAGAAGACCAGTACACAACAAAGGGTGAAATATCTTGTATTTAAATTAGACCTTAATAAAAAAACAAAATAAAGATGAGCTATTTGTCATCTTAGATAAAGCCAAGTAAGATGAAGAAAACAGGGATATTTTAAGAAATCTCTCAATCCATTTAGACACTGCCAAGTATAATTTTCTGTATTCAAATTATTCTATGTGGCACGATGTGATTTTGTAAATTAAGATTTGACTTTTTATTTTATCGATTTCTAATCTAAGATGTGCCTTTTTCACATTTTAACCTGAAACTGAGATGATTTAGACAAATCGAACATCATAATTTAATTCCTTACTGGAATACAAAATAGTGGTGCACCTTTCAACTGACAATATGTCAGATTTGATGCATTGAATAATTATTCCACTTTAGCAAACAAGCTGTGATAAAGCTAAGTATGTCTGTCAAAAGGGTTAAAGGCTAAAATGCTGTGACTACTGCGCTTTGTGGCCCTTCATCCCACAAGACACTACTAATTACCCAGAGACAGCTTCTAAATGGGAAGAAGACAGCCAGTATGGGAATGAGGCTTTTAGTATGTCATTGGAAGATTTAAAACAAGAATCCAGGGAATTGTAAGTTAAAAATGAAAATTAATTTCTGAGTAAGTTCTTAGGCCAGCATGGCCAACAGAACCGTCTGCCATGATGGGAACAGTCATTGTGGGCTGGCCACGGGCCACACATGGCAGTCGAGTACTTGAAATGCAGTTAGTGCAACTGAGAAATGAAATATGTAATTTTATTTAGTATTACATTTAAGTGGCCTCATGTGATTAGTGGCCTTGTACTGGACACACAGTCTCAGCCACTGGGTTGAAGCACTTTTAGGATTAGGGTGGGACCAGGCAACTAGTTGGTGGCCCTGCTTCACAGCTCTGAGACTACCCCCGCTGCACTGGCCACCACGGTCCTGAATCACCAGCCTAGAGGGGGAAGGGAGGGTGACAACTAAGAAGGTGATAAGCATAGGAGGCAGTTAGACCAGCACTAAGTATGCCAACCATTTCTTCTTTCTTACGTCCTACCTACAGACTCCAGGATTTTTGTGAAATTAAGCATTCCTTTTCCTAGCAGCACATTTGTACTAGCCCTGGCTTTATTTTCATTTTTTTCCTCACTGTGGTAGTAGGAAGAATAACAAAATTGGGAAATACAGATTCAGCATTACCTTTACTTGCATTTTCTGAATATTCAACAACTAATGGTAAGACTAATAAGGGTCAGGACTGTAACCCAGATCTGTATCAAGAATAAACATAAGTTTAAACCTTCCTTTTTGACTGTAACCCAGATCTGTATCAAGAATAAACATAAGTTTAAACCTTCCTTTTTGACTGTAACCCAGATCTGTATCCGGAATAAACATAAGTTTAAACCTTCCTTTTTGATGAACCAAAAAGTTGTAATCAGTAACTGAAAATGTTTTATATACTTTTGATTAGTGTACTTTGTAATTTTCCAGTATACTTTTGCACTTTATATATTTTATATTTTTGGGTAAAATGTTTTGGAAATTAAAAATGATTTTCAGTAAAAAAATTAGTAAATTCAGATTATTTCCAAAGTGTCTTAACATGTTTAAACTGTAAGAAGTTAATAGTACTTTGAAATCTGGTAATACTTAATGATTTACCAAAGCTAATGTAAATGTCCCATATTAATGCCATCACTGGCATGACACATGAATGTATATAAGTGCATACATGTATGTGCTATGTAGACCTATCAGGGCTATTTCATATGGTTGTGAGCTTGTTCTCAACACAAAACTCAACCGAGGAGACCGGAGACTGACAGCCAATCTATATTCTGGCTCTCCTCAGAGCTGTGTCTCACCAGATGAAAAAGGCACCTTATTCATCACAGCACCTGCTGAACTCTTGTCAAGCAGTGCATGCATGAATGCAAATGCTTAGAAGAGACAGCTTTTCATAATTTGTCTATATGGAGAGAGAGCTGTATATTTTTAGCACAAAGTTGCAGTGGCTCTGGCACGTTCCTAGACATGTTCTGTGTATCATGCTATGTTCCTATACATTTAGGTCTCCATTATTTGAATAAAGGCTTAGGGAACACTCTATCAGAATTTTGTCTGATTACAAGTAACAGAGTTGGATTTTAGCTAATTAAACCTAAAAGGCATTTAAACAAAAATGTCTTAGAGATTTCACAGAATATTGGGGAGAACTAAAAAATCCAGGGTGAGGGCTAAGTTTCTAGAAATATTGACCGAAACTGAACCATGAAATAGGCTGGTTAAAAACTCACTGATGCGATATGAAGCCTCATAGAAAACACTGTGCTCCTTCACCCAACAAATGCAAAGGGCCTGTAGCAAGTGATGCCCGGAAAGCCAAACCTCCTATGGCCACCAATGTACTAAGACCTGCAGGCCCCACAGAGAGCCTTCTCCCTCCTACTGGCCAATTCCAAACCAAAGCTCAGTAGATCTGTGGTCGAGGTTATATGTCTACATGCTAACTCTTGGAGATTTCCATGTTGAGAACATAGAAACTATTGAAAGGTTTATCAAAAGATGATGGGAAGCTAATTAAGTTATGTCATCTCATACAAAGCCAGAGGAAAAAAATATTAGTTGTATATGTAAAAAAATAAAGCTTGAGTCTATAGCAAATGAATCATTAAGTGATTGTACATTTTGTATCCTCAACTTTAATATGATGACACTGAAAATGCCTGGTTTTAAGAATAGTCTCAGAACTCATGTTGACCCAATAATTAGTCAAGAATTTGGCCTATAAATATGGTACAAAAAGGATATTATTTTTATAGGGTATGCTATTAATTCCAAATACCTGTAAAGACTCTCATGATTACAACAAAGCTAAGCAGAAGAGAACAAAAAGCATACATCCATGCAATCAAAATGAAATTAGAAAAAGGATAAACACCTAGACAGATAAAATGAAAGGAAAATATAAGAACAAGAACTATAATAGGACATGTCATAAGATGGTAAATTCAGTTAGGCTATTGGGCTTTAAGCAGACTGAAGAGTTGTTTTCCAAGGGATTTAAGTTATATAAACATGCAACCTCTGTTGTTAGGCTCCGAATATCTATTTTCACTAAAGGAGCCTCCATTTCTTGGAGACATTTGTATAACAAAATTTTGGAGCCAGAAAGAACTTCATAAGCTGGAGTCTCTCTCTCATTTTACATCCAAATATTTGATTTATTACTTTACTTTACAGTGACCATAGAAATGATCACTGAAATGTGAAAAATGAGGCAAACATCTCAAAAATAACTCCTTGAGGAGAAAAAGGCACAATTGCCACAGGTGGTTTTATGGTCAAGAAATCCATAATGTAGCTGTGAACATGAGAAACAGACATCTGGAGTAGATAATGGTGTAAGAAACACGTTAGATGGTAAGGTACAACTGCTGATTCAGAGAAAAACAAGATTGGTAAAGATTACAAAAAAAACTATTGCTCCAGGACTCCCTCCAACAGACCTCTAAAATACACTTATGATTTCCCCTTGAACAGTTTTCTCTTTCTGGGATAGCTTTCTCTTTGGTCTGATTCTTTGCTTTCAGTATTGAACAACTTATGAGATCTCAGGTGTTGGTTTTTGTTTTTTTTCCCCACTTGGTGTTTTTATCTTTGGTTTCACTTTCAAAGGCTCCAAAGTATGTCGCCCTAGCTTTGATTTGTCTTCCATAATTATTTTTGACACTTAGAACACATTAAATAAGAAGATTTTTCCTTAATTGTCATATGGTATCCCTAAAATTTTAAAAACTACCTACAGTCTATAAAATGTCTATTGTGCCAAATGCCATATTCATCTGGTAGCCACAATTGGAACCATCTATGTTATCAGAGTTGGTTCTAACAAAACTCTGGGAAAAGGTCACAATCATCCCCATTTTATAGATGAAGTTATATAATTTGCCTATGTTTATATATCTAGCAAGTAGAAGTATAGACTTTCTGATTCTAAAACCATGTATTTTCTCCTAAGACCAATATAGCCTAAATTCCAATCTAGCATAGAGGCACTGGAGCCACCCAACTACATGGTGTTATAATTGACTCACTGTTAAATTTACCAAGTATTCTCTTAATAGCTCCCTGAATTCCTGAAAATTCTTGAATTTCAAAGGGGAATTCTTGTAGGAAGAAAATAAAAATAAAAAAGATCTTCTGAAGGGAAAAGTCTGTTTTATGTAAATTTCCCTTTATATAACAAGTGTTCTGAGGACAACAGCATGTTCTTACCTCTGCAGGTATTAGTGGCTGAATTGGGACCTGGGCCCCATACAAGAGAGGCCCTTTGCTTGGTTTTTACCATCTTGAAATCTTTAACAATGAGATCTTTGAACTTGTGTATTGTAATTGAAGTCTGTTGGGAAGTAGAACAGGCATATGAGCTGAGGAGATATGCAACTGACATGTCCTCCACTGCCTGCCATCCCATTTGTATGTAGTATTTATAATGCCCCTTTAGGGCATTCTGATAAACCCATAAGGCATGGGAGTTCAGCAATACTCAAACTGAGCTCAAGTGCATCATGTCTACAACTAAGTGGGATGCTGACAGCCCCAAGCGGCCATGCTCTCTGTTTGAACCAAAATTTACTTGAATAAAGAAAGAAACATGAATGAGCAAGGAACCATATGGTATTCTTTTTACATGTGTTACTTCTCTGTGTTAGTCAACCACTAACACTGGAAATGATGTCACAGAAGGAAAGGGAAAGAGGGAGACCCATGATTCCTTTTCCTTTTAAGTCCCGTCTTACTCATTATTAAGCTAAAGGCAGAGATTGCTGGTAGAGTATGTACATGTCAAAAAATGAAATAAAAACAGCTGAGTTAATATTTTTCAGTATTTCCATTGTTCCAGTAAAAAAGATTTATGTATGCATATACAAGCTGAGAACTATGAATTGTATAACTTCAGCAGTTCTACAAATGAGATAAGAACTCCTATGCTTTCATTTATATTTGGTATTGCACAATATAAGTACAAACACCAAAGTTCATGCTAATACATTTAAATTTAAATTTTTTCTTTATTTAGAATGACATGAAATAGCAATAATAAAAAAAAATAACAGCATGACAAGAAAGAGATTATGAAAGGCAGAAAAAAGTTGTATATTTCAGCATCTTTAATGCACTTTCTTCCTGCTTCTTGAACAAGGGATCTCACATTTTCATTCTTCTCCTGGCCCCACAATTTATGAAACTGGTCTGATTACCACCTGAGAGTTAGATTTTGTTGACATCATTTACTCTAGTGTATTTCTCACATCATATTTTCTTCAGGCATTTATTTAATTAAGTTCCATTTCAAACATGTGACCAGAAAATCAGCTTCGGTGTCAAAATATTTGTAACAATAAAGAAGCTTGACATTCAGGAATCATCACACATCTACTGAAATGGTTTTTTCATCAGTCCAGTTATTTCTGTCAACTGATGATAGCTTGAAATCTCCAAGTTATTACCTCTAAATTCTCATATCTACAAAATCAAACTGGTGAAGAGGTGAAAACATAAGATTCATAATCCAGAGGTCAAGAACTAATGTTGGCTTTTCCGCTAGCCTGTCATTTGACCTTTGGCAAAATGCTCAAATTTTCTGGGCTTCAGTCTTTCATTATGTAAAGGAAGGGATTTCAATTAGATAATCCATACATAGTATCTAATTATAAATTAGAAATCATATGTGGAAAATGATTACCACTGACTTCTTACACAGCAGGGCTTCAATAAATGAAAGCTATTAGAAAATGTTAGGACAACCTATTTCTTAAATTAACCTCCATGCCATGGATTTATATCCTCAGATGACATAATGAGTAATCCATCTGTGAGTACAAAGTGGCAAAACTAGAAATGATGACATACAAAAAAAAGTTCTTAAAATGACTCATTGCTATTAGCACTTAGGGAACGGTTAATTAATAAAAAGTCAGAGCAGAAAGAATTTGCCAGGGGCTGCTAGAACTGACAAATGAATGAAAACTAATGAATTCTTCCTTGCAACAGTTACTGACTGAATTCCTCATGTCAAACAAGGAATCAGTATCTTTAAAAACGTCTCTCTATAGTAGACATATAAAAACTAAATTATTATTAGAGTTATACTATTATTAAAGCCATCATCTTACACCTACATGCATACTTTGGGAGTACTGTTTCCACATAAATTTCATAGTCATTTGGGAAAAAAAGAGTGGCTAAAGCAAACCACGAACATGTGGCTGAATCAATGCAACTGATGCAAATTTTATTTCTTCCTATATTTGCATGCAATCTAAGGGCCTTGGCTGAACTGCAGTTCTTTACAGACATAAAGTGCTATTTGCATTTGAAGCTAATTGGAAATAGATTTAATTCTAACTATGTTTTATAAGTCACTTTCAGTGTAGAACAAAGAAAAAGCACGTTGTGGGAGATGGATGGAGAGTTGGTCAGGAAAACAGTGTTCTGGTCCCACGTTTGCTATAGGCCTACTGGATGACCTGAGACAATTCTCACTATCTGGCCCTTGCAGTGATATAGTTTATTAATAAAATAGGAGGTTGGACCAGCTTTTCTTCATGATAAATATTCCAGGAAACTTTCATTTAGTCTGTGATTTCACATAAAGGAGATTAGTAGTGATTTGTTTTGCAGAGCTCTTAGGCTATTCCATGTTACAAAGAAAGAAGTATTCAAAGACAAAAGCCATTTTTATTTTATTAAATTAATGGAAATCTGCCATTTTCCAGTATCTTTAAAATTCAGTACCCATAGATCTAACAGATTTTTTGAGCCAGGTTCACTGACAAGGTCATAGCTTGCAAACATCACATTTATTTGATTCAATCAGCATCAATTACTCTCTGGTGATTGATAACAACCAGTGCCTACTGTGGTTCATAATTTATAGACAATATTAACACTTGGGGAGTGAAATATAGCAAGCCATAACTAATGTTTGTTGCCAGACTAAAATAAATGTAAAAAGAGAGAGACAGATGTTAAGACATCTAATTAATCCTTAAGAAAAAAAGTTGCCAAGTAGACCAAAACCTGTTTGGGCAAGAGATTTAGGCACAGAAAGGACACATGAATGGCTCAAATCGCAGAGCATTATACAGTACTAACAAAAAGACACTGAAGGGATGGTGGAGAGAAACCTCTGTAGAGTGCTTATTAATTAGTAATTAATTATATTCATGTTAAGCAGCTACAGTTGCCTTTTTTCAGATGGCTGTTGTTTATTAAGCTTTAAGGATAGAGATACATGCTAGTATTTGGAACACAGCATAGCAATCTAGGTTAGGTGAATTATTTCCAAAAGAATAGTTTATGCCATTTATCTTGAAAGACCAGTACATCATTGTCATATAAAATATGATTAGTGTTAGTATCCTGGAAAACTATAGCAATTTAAATATCACAAATATGGCCTTAAATATAGAAAGAAAAAAGGATAACATGAACATATGCTGTACTGAGAGCTTCTGAAGAGAATTCTCTTTAGACATGCCGACTTAAATATTATTTTGGAAAAAATGTTTCCTATATTTAAAGTCTTCAAATAATTTTTAATACTATTTATTTCTAGCAGCCATTAATATGGAGAGAACATGAACAGGAAGCACCCAATGCAAATTAAAATAAATCCATCATTTTTATTTTAGAAGATTGTGATTATATATCTTTTGTGCATTTAGATTGCTCAAATACATTTAAAAACTCAAGAACTTCTAAAAGTAATAATCGATGACCACCCACGTTATTAATTTAAGTCTTGAAGATGCCTTTTTGGAATTCTGGTTCAGAATTCAGGCCAAACAATAAAGCAGAGCAAGGGGACTAGTTGGGGGAAAGGAGAGAGTGATGCAGACAAAAAACAGGGAAGCAGAACTATGAAAGCAAAGATAAAGACTAAATAATGTCACACACACAAAAAAACTAGAGAAAATAACCATATTTTCTAAGTTACACAAATTAAAAGAAATGTATTGTTGATGATTTCAGTTTCACATACTATCATAATACTGAACTTGACATATGACTGCATAATTTTTAAATGGCTGGTTTTACAGTTATGAGAAGTCTGTTTCACCATTATTATCATCACCTATCAATCAGATTCACAAGTAATTTTCTGAGAAAATCAATTTTGCCCATTATTCTCTATTGACTTCTAGGTTTGTACAAAAATTCATTTTTTGTTAAACAAATAAAAGAAGTTTGCCTTATATTTACTTCCAATACATAGTTATGTTTTAATGTCAGTAGGAGCAAGAAAAAGGCTAGTTTTTTATGATAGACAAACACAATTTAAAATATATCTACAATTATTGTCAATGGAAAGATGTTCATGATGAATTATATGAAAAAAAAACTAAATTTTAGATAGAATGATTACATTTCTGTAACAAATAATTAAAGATGTCAATATTGTTTTTGCATTTATATATATCTTATACAAGTTCTTGAGGAATATATACTAAATATAATGATGATTTTCTTCAACTGGTAGCATTTCAGTTGATTTAAATTTTCTTCTTTATAACATTCTATTTTATCTGAATTTTCAACACAAACATCTTTAATCACAAAAAAAGGTAGGTTTTTTTGCAATGTTGAAATGAATGTTTAATGAAGAATAAATCCCGAAGTAGAATGTATAATTTTCCTCTCTCATAGACACTGATTTATCTTTCTCCATTTTTTATGCATGGATGCCAGAAGAGGAGAAAGAAAGGTTCTTTTTACATCTTCAGAACCATATGTAAAATATCAGTAGTAAAATATTCCAAAGCTGCTTCAGTCTCCAGTTTTTTTACTCCCAAGATAAGAAAAAAATAATAATCTCCAAATTTTAAATTTGAGCCTAAAAAAAGCAATTCAAAATATGAACAACATCTTGCAATGAATCACTGTCTTACTAACTTCTTATAATTAACACCCTATCACCAAGGTTCCTTCTCTTTGTTTCTCTCCCAGTCTTAGCATAGAAACTTACTTGTGTTGAATAAAGAGCCGATTCTCTGAAGATGAGCAACAACTCAGTGGGAAGGTTGTGAGCAATTATGTGATCAGCCTCAGTGATTTGTATGTTTGTTAATTTTCTTGTTATTGATCGAAGTGATAAGAATTGTAAATCTGATACAAATTTACCAGAGTTTATCAAAGAGAAGGACAAAGATCCATGTGACTTCATAATTCACCTCTATGTATCTAAACCACTCACTCAATAGAGCCATCTATAAGGAAGCACAGAATGGAGTAGACAAGATGTAAATAAATATCATCGATGAGCAAAGCACAAATTGTGCCTTTCAGAGTTCAAATTTATATAATATGACTTAATTTTTACATCATTTCATTAGAAAAGCTTTCCACAGGACTTGGCATTCTCTGATAAACAATTTTTTTCCGATACAAGTGTCCTGTTCATAAATGCTTTTTAAACATATGACAAAAAACCAACACACATTATAGGGGTACTGAGCAGCTGTTTTTTTTTCAAATCTGAGACCCTGAATTTCAATTACAACTTCTAACTATGTTTATTTGGCCAAATACTTGTAATTAAAAACACCTATATTAGTTATGTATTTGGGACACTAAAAATATTACAAAAATGTGATAGCATAAAATGATAATGTCTAAATTTTAACCCATCTCTGTCTCCAACTGAATGCATTTAAAAAACAACCACAGGATAAGATTTAAAAAAACCATGAATTGCACTCCAAGTATTTACTTGAGGGGATTATTTACAAAGAAATTCTGAACAAAAAAAGGGAGATTATGTAGGATTTTTAAAAATTAGAAAAGTGAAAATGAATCCCATGAATAAATGCAAACTAAAGGTTAAAATTGTGGGAATTAATGTTGGGAGACAACTTTCTCTATCTCTGATAATTACTCTAATGAGTCTCATCTTGTCCATTGATTGGACCTCCTCTGCCCTCTCCTGTCTTAATGGTGACAAAGAGTTTACACATTGGGATTGAAGGATATTGATTCGCCCATAAACACTAAAGACTGCTGTGCCTTTTAATGGGCAGCCATACAAGGGATTCAGTTAAAAAGATGTAGGAAGAAGAATGCTGTGTTTACTTATGACAAGGACATTTAAAGCATATGACTTTGTTCATGCTCTTTGTGACTCATGTAAGAACAACTCCCACCCCAAAACACTGATCTATAGACTGTTTGCTTAGGCAATCACTGCCAATTTGGTACACTTCTTGATCTTTCTGTTTTTAGATCCTTTGGTACTTCTCTTTTCAAAGACTTGCCCTAAATAATAATTAAGAAAAATAATTTTTGTGTGTGTATTTTCATCCATTCCATCTATTGACATTCCAGTAGAGGGGAATTTTACTAAAGTTTTATCTCTCCTAATCTTTAAAATAACAAAGACATTTTGCTTTGATTTCTTATCTTTACTATTGGGTTTGTAGCCTTTATTTGGCTATATTCAGAATTTATTATTTTTATATTTGTTTATGTTAATAAAACATTATTAAATATTTTCAATGAACCTAACACTGTGCAGGGCATGGGGGTAAGAGGCTGGATGGAACTCAATCCTAGACTCAAGGAAATGAAATCAATTGAGTAGACTGATGTGTAAATAATTCCGATATAATTAGACACAGTATAAAGAGAACATACTGGATGGCTTTACGAGTTTTAAAATTTTATTATTAATAAAAGGGTTCTTAGAAAAATCCATTTTGATAGTTTACTGAGTTATTTCATATTCAGACTGAATTAAAATTGTTCTTATTAAGTGGGTAATCTTGAACAAGTCATTCAATCTCTCTACACTATAATTTCAACAGTAAACTGTGAATAACAGAACCTAGGTGTGTTGTAAGAATTAAATGAAATAATGCAGTTAAGAAATTCTCTATAGGGCTTCGTCAGAAAAAAATAGTAAGAGAGCTATAATCACCCACAATCTCCTCTTCTTCCCCATGACAATATCATTCCCATTATTGTTATATCAATATAAATTTGCCTTCAAGGAATAGGGCTTGTCAGTTGGAAAAGCGGAGTTGCAAACATCTAGAGGAATAGAAGTGGTTAATTCTGGATATAATTTAGTGTTTCTAGGAGGAACAGTGTTAGGAAATGAGGCTGAAAATGAATAGTAAGAAAAATTGTTAGGAGCGTGGGCCAGACTTCATTCTCATCTGTGCTTCTCTTATCCTTTCGTCTCTTGTAAAACATAGTTATACCTTTCATTTTGAGAATTCATTTTTAAGTGATTGCACAAATATTTCTCTCCTTTGAAATTTGGTGTGATGGTTTTGTTTCAACTTGACTGGGCTATGAGGTACCCAGTCATTTGGTTAAACATTAATCTGGGTGTGTCTGTGATGGTGTTTTTGGAGGAAATTAACATTTGAAAAGTAGATTTGGTAAAGCAGATTGCCCTCCTCAATGCAGATGGACCTCATCCAATCCACGGAAGGCCTGAAAAAGAACAAAAGGCAGAATAAGAGGGAATTTGATATCTCTGCCTGACTATATTCAAGCCAGGACATTGGTCTGACCCTGTTGGGGTCAGGCTAGGACTAGAGCTTCAACCACTGGCTGTCCTGGTGCTCAGGCCTTTGGACTTGAACTGGATATGATTGGCTCCAGCCTGGTGACTGCAGGTGCTGGTCTTCTCAGCATTCATAATTGTGTGAGCCAGTTCCTTATAATGAACACCTCTCTCTACCTTTCATTCTCTTTCTCTCATACGTGTGTGTGTGTGTGTGTGTGTATAAATTATTCAATAATGAAAATAATATGTTTCCAGCTATTTGCTGCCTACTATTTGTCAGGCACTGTATGACACATTTCATTTACCAGATAATTAATGATTTCTTTGTTTCTTAGTTTCTTTATCTGTAAAATAGGTATAATAATTGCACATAAATAATAAATGTATTGGGATAAGTAAATACATTAATTTTATATAGCACTTGGAAGAGTGCCTGGCATATAGTATATACTCATTTGAAATTAGCTAAGTTTATTATTCATTTTGTCTTCCCAAGACTTCACCTCTGTATCATAGCTGAGAAAACCAGGTCTTGAAGATGAAAATTAGCTTCTCAGCATCACAGGTAAGTCAGTTTTGGGGTCTGGGTTTGAATTCACATGTGTCTGAGTCTTCAGGCAGGCTTTTAACCTGCAGATGTCATTGAACCGATGTGCTTCAGAAGGGCTCTGAGAAAGCCTCACCACTTCTGACAGCTGCAGCACCCTAAAATTCTGTCCACTTTGACCTACAGCTCAAAGAATTGAGTTATTACAATTTCTTGGTAGAAAGTTAGGAAATTTGCAAAAATTAAAAAAACTCTCCAACCATGGAGGCTATCTGCTCATTTTTTTTTGCAGTAAAATTTTCAGTATAAATGGAGGGTAAAGGATATGCTTAGAAAAACATGCCTGACTCTCTATTTCTAATCCCTACATAGAATGATCAAAGTTGATGTAGCAGATATCTCTACTGTGAGTGGCAGCAGTGCATTGTCCCATGGATCATCCTTATTTTCATTCTTTCAGTCTTTGTATGTGTGGAAAGGCATTTGGCCTGAGATAGTTATTTCTAAAAATCAGTCAGTCTCTCTCTCTCTTTCCCATTCTTTGACTTGAAACTGAAAATTACTTTTCTTTCTCAAATTGTTTAATACAAATTAATTAACTTTTTACTTGGGTGAACCATTTTAGAAGATAATTCAGGGTAGAAAATGAAAGAAAGGCAACAGAAGGAATGAAAGGTCAAGTGTATTGTGACAGCCGAACTCCCATTTTTAGGATCACTAATTTTCTTCCACTTTGCCAACAGAAACACTAATCTACATGACTTCTTCTGTTAAACAAAGAGGGTTGAGTGGATCAATTCTGTTTTGTTGGTCTGTGTGTTTGTTTTGTTCTCTTTTTTAAAAATACAAACTTGTAGCTTCCATTCATTCCTTCTTTCAAAAAAATGTTTTAGCCCTAATTACTATTCATTGCTAGTAGACACAGATAGACAGCAATACTTAGGCCTTTCTCTCAAATTTCCAATCATCTGCAAACGTGACAATACTTACAATGCCATATGAATTTGTTAATAGTGCAAGGTATGGTGGAAAAGGGCTACCTCTGGGGGATTTGGGAAGACCTGCAGGGAGGGCAGACTGGAGCAGTGTCCTGAAAAATGAGTTGGAGTTCTTTGTTGCTTGTTCTTTTTCTTCCTTTTTTGAAAAGGGTATCCACCTAGGGGACCAGGGTGTGTGTGAGGATTCAAGCAGAAAATCATTGCTAGAGCAGAAAACACTATGAGGAGAGGAAGGGAGAAGAGTCTGTGGGCCAGGGCAAGTAGGCCTGCAATGGGTAAGAGCTGTGTGTCATTCTAAGAAAAAAAATAATTCTGCGAAGAACAGAAAGATACATCTTTTTTTTTTTCAGCAGGTGGGTTATAGGCCAAAATGTATGACACAGAACCAATCAGTTTGGCAGCGTTCTGTAGAAAGGATTAAAAGGGGACACTATAGTCATCACTAGGCTTATATGTTAATGCTTTACTTATCAAAAAACAGTAAAAATACAATATCCTTACTAAGTGCATTACTCTCTCTCCACCCTATGCCAGCATGTACCTTTATCTTGACATACTTTTCAAGATCATGGAGATAAAAGCTGTCACGTCAAAAAAGTTTCTCAGTGAAAACTTTAAGATATTCCCCAAAAGGATCACATTAATAGGAAATCTTCCAGCAGCAAGTGGATTCAACTGAAGTGAGTAAAAGACACTTTTGAGTATCAAATCACTTCTGACAAAAACACTCCAATGACTGAAATTAAGTGTGGCTAGGATCTGTTGGTTCAAAATCTGTTCTTAAAGTGAGCCCATCAAAGATGAAATTGAGTGTCATTTATAATATATAAACAAATTAGTACTAGCTACAGGGAAAGTGTCATATCTTCATCTTTAAGTATGTTTCCTGCCAACGAATCTAGTTCATTGAATGGATACATTTGACACACTGTGAACAAGAAATATGTCTTAATTGTTCCATATTGGAGGAAATGTGATACTAGACAGATAACCTTAACAGCAGCCAGTCTTCTTTGTAGGTATTAAAATGGAAACAAAGTCCCCTGGCTGGTTAGAAGCCAATATAGGGAAAGGATAAAAGAGAAATAATAGAGGTATATTTATTTTCTCACTATTTGAATACATATAAAAAACTATGGGAGTATATACTCTGAAAATATGTGACAACTTTCCATTCTAATTAAATAGGACAGGGCATAAAACACAGCATATGGTTCTTAAAAATCCACATGGTGAAGAATGTAAAATTTAATTGAATTATCTCCTTTTTCGCCATTGAAAGCAGAACACTGTTAACCCCAAAGATTATTTTAGTCTAAAAGCAACTTAATTTTATTTTAAAAGGTAATATAAAAGAATGAAAGTATTACTAGAACATTGATCAATGGTTTCCAAGAAGAATCATCTTCCTATATAAAGAACATTTTGAAATATAAAAAACATGAAGATAGCAAAATTTGATCTGTAGTTTCTAAAATGCATTTTGTGAAATCAATCTTAACCATGGAATATAATATTCTCCAAAATAAAGTCCCATTTACTTTCTTGCCACTTAATTCTGTCAAAATCCATTATAATCTTTTTGGTTGTTAATGAACTCAGAAACTAAGTAACATTACATGTTACTCATCTTACTTATATTGAATATTTGACCCATGCATCCTGCTCTTTTATAAGAATTAATTCACTAATCCCTCCAAGGAAAGATACACTATTTCCTGTCACTCGTTTACTTTTACATTATTCACATCATTTACTCTCACTCTTGCTGTTGCACTGTTTCCTCTCCTCTCTCCACATGTCATTCTTCCCATCAATGCCAGACAGACACATTTTTAGAAGAATAATCATATTAACACGGACTCAGGTTTGCCAGCATCTCTGCCTGGTCTCAATTACTGTTGGTTTTCCAAGTGGGGTGGTGTCTCTACTCCATTAATCTATTAAGTCTTTGCTCGTCCTACCTTTGCTAGGGGCTAAGGGAATAAAGAGGAATGGTGAGGAGTCCCCATGTGACTTCAGTTATTGCTTTGCTCTCCAGCTGGGGTGGAATCTCTACGCCATCTATCTGTGAACTCATCTTACTCTACCTTTGTTTTTACAGGTTCTCAGTATCCACCTCACCCCTCTTTATGTATAATTGACATATATTCTTTAGAATATCCTAGGCTACACACAAAACCTATGGATTATTTTTAAATAAAGGAATTGTAAAGGCTCACCATTCTTATTGCTCTGGTGGATCATTCTCAAGGTCCCTTAAGCAGGAAATTGCTTTTATCTTTCTTGCTTTTATCCTCCTCCTTGAGGGAGGAAGGTCACTTGCTATCTTTCTGGACATACAGGTAAAGAAACAATATAAAATAAATTCTTTCTTCTTAACACAGAAGTGATAAGGTGTATTTAGTCACATCCTTACCCAAGTTATCACAGCCTTTTGTTTATTAATTTACTTTTTTTTTATCATGTTCTATTTCTAACAACAGCATTTACCCCATTCTATTTTAATTATTTGCACTCCCTGTAGCAATGATCTTGCCGTGTATAATACACAGATGAAGTCTCTATCACAGTGACTGGCAACTACTAGCCACTGAATCGTTGTCTGTAGAAAGAATTAACTAGTGAGAATAACTGAATAGCTGCCTGGAGAGGTTGAGAAAACTTCCCATATGCCAGTATTTCATCCTTAACTGCCTACTTCAGTGCCTGAAATTCTAGCATTAAGAATGTATTTCTGTGAGCATTGTCTAGCAGGATGCTCATGAAATCAGTTATACCCATAACAGAACAGTCTCCTCTGACTGCTTCCCACTAAGGAAAGGAAAGATCTTAGTATACCTTCAACTTCCCGTTTTCCTTTCTTCATTCTTTCTGCCCATGCTCCTGGACCCCATAAGAATATAGATGAATTTCAGTTTCCTGAGGGAGTGAATGATCTTCCCTCATCCCACTTTGATGGTGATGATTTTTTATGGTTACAATAAAAGGAATATATCTTATTTCCTATTCATGACCTAACACGTCTGATTAACTTATACACCGATGATCTCCCTCATCTGTTGAGATGGATCTAGGAGCAAGCAGTGTGCACACAGCGGCAGGAAAAAAAAAAACTGCATCAGGAAGTGACTTTATAGAATTCTAGAAGTGCTAGACATGAAAGGAAGTTAGTAATGATACAATGTGGCATTTTCAATTTAGAGAGGAGGTAACTGAGGCTCAGGGTTGTCAACTTTCTCAGGACTTGTTTGAAAACAATTTTTAATCTGCCAAAATGAAGTATTTTGAAAGCGAGATTCATTCAGAAGACCTAGGAATATTTAAACTGGTGTTAAAATATTTCAGTAGAGCCACCCACACAATATTCTTTTACCTATTAGTCAAGGTGGTTATAACAACCATCTAAGTCTATGTTAAAGGCACACACATACACACACTCTCACCCTGTTAATGTATTACATCTTATGTCCATGTATAGGATGCTGGTGTTTCAGCACAAATATAAATGCACATGGACTGACCCCTCCTGAGAATCAGTTTTTAGACCTTTGTAGATCTTTTTTTCCTTGCCTCATAATTTTGTTGCTGTATTGTAAAATTTCCCACATATTAAGTCCTCAATGCTTTAAGCAAGAGTCAGGCTGTGCTGCACTCACAGAGCTAATAGACCCACTGTAATGGTCATTAAAGATCTAAGTAGGATGCTATTTTGTCTGACGTTCTTGGTCTTCATGAGCACATCAGACCCAGGAGCAATGTGCCACAGTCTGACCTCCATTACTCCCAGGTAGAAACAGGACCAGTATAGTGACTGACTTGTAATAAATACTGAATAACTCTCCGTTGATTAAAATAATAAAAAGGAAGAGCAAAAGAAAGCAAACTCTGTGTGTGTGTGTGTGTGTGTATGTGTGTGTGTACGACGGGAAGGAAAATATATGTCTATCAGTTTTCAGTTAGATTAGCTTTGATCCATTTATGAAAAGCTGACCAGAGTGGCCTAACATACTCAGGCTCTTCTATCTGTTCTGTGATGTCTACATTGTGCCTTTTGTCCCAATAACTGTTGCCTCATGATCATGACATAGCTGCTCAATTTCAACTTAGTGTTTTTTATAGGAAAAAGAAATAGGAGGTAGAAAGAGTTGGCAAAACTTTCCCAGAAATTCCCAATAGATTTCTGCTTATACAATATTGGAACAAGTATGTCATGCGGCCGACCCTTTTGTAAGAGAGGCTAGAAAATTAAGGATTTTGTTTATTTATTTATTACTTATTTATTTTTAATTAGACATATAGCCACCCTGAATAAGATAATGATTTTTATAGGAAGGAAGAAGGGCATATGGCAGGATGGCTTAGTACAGGTTATTTTCATTTCCTACAATTTTAGGTAAATTATTTCCCCTTCATAACTCAAATATTTACATGGGGAAAATGAAGGGCTTAAGCTGAATAAGGGATTGAAAACTCATATAATTAGAGTCTAGGCCTGTAATAGAAAAAATGGGAAGGGGGGCCTGAAAAGCCCTGGGGATCACAGGATGCATCTGAAAGAGGTATAGCTTGGCAGCTCAAGCTGACCATGATCATGCAGAAACATGCACCAGATCTAAATTTTCCAGCATTGAAAATTACCATCTTTATGCAAAAACTCACCTTTTTCAATGTTGTTAACTAACACAAAAAATTTAAGACACAATGTAACCAAGCCAAACACATCTGGGGGTTGGACTTGGCCTATCAGGGAAGAGTTTAGGACTTCAAGGTAGTATCAGTGCCCAGGGACCTTTTAACAGACTGTTTTGGCTTCCTATATGATTCCAATAGGGGGTACTTTTCACAGCATCACCAAGGTGCAAACTTAAAACTAACAGAGTAATGTAGTAAGCCCAAAAGGCAAGCTCCTGTGCAATCTGCCTTGAAATCTAACTTTACTAGTTAATAAATTTTCCTCTGACTTGTTCCCATTGCAAAGACATAGAACCCAATTAGGCTGTTGGACATGTTTACGTTTCAACATAAATAATTACGTCTTTGGTGGGTATAATTTATACAAACTGCATTAAATTATGTGGATGTATATTGGCTGCTAAACTCCACCCCACATGAACTCAATAAACAACCTTAGAAAATGTCTTTCCTGTAAGTTAGACATGGTTAAGTTTTCTTAATTTACAGGAAGGTTAACCACAGTTGGCATACAGCATGCCAAGTGACTTTAGAAATACTAAGTGGATTGCAGAAAATCAAATTGCACTGATCTGCAAGGCTAGTCAGGTGCTGATGTCATCAATGATTGTGACAGTGACAGAACTCCACCAACAAAGATGAGCACAAGAACTCTGTGCAGTACCTCCAGGTGGGCTTCATATATTTTTTCCCCAAATATCCCAAACTGGAGTATTTTAGAAGAGAAGATGACTTGCCTTGTTCTGAGCTAACTGTGATCACATACAAATGACCAATTAAGCCCACTAGTGTCCAGCACATAGTAGGGCAAAAATATTTGTTAAATTAAGGGCTACTTTAACAAAAGTAAAAATCTGTGGACAGGATTGATGGCATTTCATGGGGACACACACCAAAAAACTCTGTGATCCATTTTCTAAAAGTATGCTGAAAATAAAACTATCTTTCCATGCAAAAATTAATGCTATTAAGAACACAAGGAATTCTTATAACTTAAAAAGAGCCTTGGAGAATAAATAATTCTGTTGAATAACTGTCATCAGTATTAGGAGTCAGACACCTTACCTTTTGTATTAAACTAACATGTCAAGACTTCATCTTTATTCACCTTTTCAGGTCTTTGTATAGATTATGTATTTTACAATCTACACAGGTAGACCCCTTGAGCCTTCAGTTTTACTATCTCTCTGCAATTTTTCATGCTACCACTGTTCTTTAATTGCAATCAATGTTAACTATAAAATACAATGACTTGATTCTTTAAACTCTCTATGTAGCCAAAGTTGCCAAGGTCCTAGTGGAGTGACTTGAGCAATTAAGAAGAAAAATTGTGCTTTGCATAACTTTGAACTACAGCAATGGGTTCTGCATATTTTAACAGCTTATATGAGACAAAACCACTAGGGCCAGCAACCCACTCAATATGACCATTGTCACACTTGCTTTTTCTACCTTTTTTTTTTCCAAACAATTGTATTGCCAGGGCCAAGAATGACTTTAGTTGCTGAACCGGAGGAAGTTGAGTTTATTCTTTTATTTTTCTTTCTTAATGTTCTTTAAATAACATAAAGGACTTCATTTTTCATGGGGCATTACTTATCATCTTTTGATTCTTTGTAGTAATCTAGTGATGGACTTTCAAAAGTGACAGATGCAGCCAACATATTTAATCGAATTAATAACCAAATAAATATTTGACAGGTTATGGAAACCTTTCTCAATATTGTATTTTAAGTCATAATCAGAAATATGTCTGTACTCATTGGTCAGGGTTTTCCAGAGAAACAAAGCCAATGAGATATATATATATGACTGTGGAGTCCAAAATGTGGTAGATAAGACAGCAGTCTGGGGTCTCAGGGAAAGATACAGTTTGAGTCCAAGGCAGTCTGCTGGTAGAATTCTTTCCTGCTTTAGGGAAGCCAGTCTTAGTTCTATTATGGCCTTGAAATAATTGCATGAGGCCTACCCTCTTTATGAGGGTAATCTGCTTTCTCAAAGTCACTGATTTAAATATGTACCTTATCCAAAAAACACTTTCACAGAAACATCAAGATTAATGTTTGACCAAATATCTGGGTACTGTGTTTCAGCCAAGTTGACAAACAAATTAAACATCATGTTATCTTATCTGTTAAATATCATCAACTTGCATTTATGAGGCATTGCCTCATTTCTATTTAAATTTGTGTCTATTTAAAAACAGAAACTGTATTTGGATTAAAGAAGTAGTAATGCATAACATACAAATAACATATTTATGATTATCTTGTCTAACAACTGCAAATCCAATGACTTGGAAACTAATGCCCCATCCATCTTTCTGTGTGTATTGAGAAGGATTTTTTTTAAGGGATACACTTAAATTCTACATGTGCTTTCTGCTCATTATTCCCTCAGTTTATGGGAGACATTAATTGTATGGCCAAATATTTGCCTGTTTCATTATTTTAGACCCTGTGGCTAAAAGGTATGATACTTTATAAGACTCTGATATATAAAATGATATTAAGAAAGGTTTTCTTTGGACCCATCCATATTGTATAATTTCCCTGAATCTGGACAGTTACTAAGATATCTATCACATATAAGTGAATTCCTCTCATTTATTCATTCATTCATTCATTCAACATTGCACTGAATCCCATATATGACAGACATTGTTCTAAGAACTAGGGATGCAGGACAAAGATTGAGCTTGCACTTTAGTAGCAGGAAATTAACATTAAACACATAAGCCAGTGTGAATTAAATAAATTCATACAGTGGCAAGTGTTATGAAGAAAATAAAACAGGACGATGGTAAAGAGAGGGAGTTTGAGCCATTGATTCAGGGTGGTTCAAAGAGGTTTCTCTGGAGAGGTAATACCTGAGCAAAACAAGAAGAACAAAGACAAAGATGGGAATGAGTCGGGCACATCTGGTGGTTGGAAGGACAGTCTGTGATGCTGGAATTTGAATTAAAGGGACAGGGTCAGAAGAGGTGGCTGGAGAAACAGGCGAGGATGAATCAGGGAGGGGCCTTGAAGCCCTGGCAAAACTTGCCCTCATATATATACTCTTACTGCAAGGGGATGACAGAATGTAAATTACTCTGAGTAGATCATGGACTTTGGAGGAAGCAGACAGAACACAGGAAGACCAATTAGGAGACTATGTAGTAAGTTATTGAGAGACGATGTTCTAGGCTAGTAGAGACAGTGTGAAGAATCCAGATTTGAGATACTGGAACTGACAGAATTGTTGTGGATGTCAGCGTGCCTCCTTACATGCTGTATGTATATCATGTAAGATATATTGTGCTACATAATTTCAAAGCCATTTTACATTTTTTATCTTGTTAATCTTAGCAGGAATTCAACAAGATATGGGAAGAGAGATAGCTTTCTGTCATTTGGTGAGTAGATAGCTAAATGAACGACATTAAGGTTGAGAGACTGAAACTTTATATTTTGTAAACTAATTGTTTATAACATTCTTATATAAATACCAAACACTGCAAATGCACCTTTTATATAGAATTATCTAATTCCCAAGGCAACCCAAGCCAGCTGGCCAGCTCTAATCGTCAGAATGGTTCCCAGCACCCTAGCAGGCCTTGCAAGGTTTCCGATCAGAGCCTACATAAGAACGCGGGGACTCGATAGCGTTTCAGCTGCTAAAGCCCGGCTTACCTCTGCGGCCAAGGGCTGGTTCCACGGCTTTCCCACTCCCACTCACTTATTCCTTGGAAAATACAATTAAATAACTTGACCAAAGTGAGCCCACAGTGTTGCTTTCATAAAGATAGGCAAAGAAATGTAGGTTTTGTTTATTTACTATAAAATTATCATCATCTAAACAAACCAGAGAAGTTTTTTTCTGGGAAGAAATATGAACTCTCAGTATGCCAAGGACACACAAACATGGGGGAGGTCATGCATAGGACTTGTTTGTTGTCTGTGGTGGGTCCACAAGAAGGAAGGTTGAGGTGGAACAGGAAACAAGATGAGGGTGTGAAGTTTTCATATTCCTGGTAGGGATTTTCTCAGTCCCTTGCTCTGTCCACTACTTGTTTGCTTGTTTTGGGTAGGGTCTCAGTCTCCAGGCCTTTTTAGATATTCACACAGACTTAGCTTAATGGGAGACCAGTATTACTTTTACTTCTCTGACAGGTCTCACTATTTGTTTAGCAAGGATGTGAGTAATTCAGCAAGGATGTTTAACAGATCTACTTTAGACTATGGACCTAGTCACTTACTTGATATGTGACACGAATAACTTATTTGCTATATCTAGCCTCAATTTTTTCTTCTCTAAAGGATAGGAACATCTATTCCATCGGTTTTGTTTCATTTTATTAAAAATTTCATTTCTTTCTCAATTCCTTTAATTCAATCTCTGATCCAAGTACAAAAATACAGTCATGCCTTTGAGGGACCTCACATGAGCTTAGCATGAATCAGTGACTACTCGGCAAGTTGCAAGTTTCCAAACGATACTGTACAGAAGAACCATCTGAGAATCTTGTTAAAAATGCAGATGCTCCAAACTCCAGAGTTTCTGATTCTGAGGTCTGCAAGGAGGTTCCAGAAATCTACATTTTTAACAAGCACCTCAAAAGCTGCTGAAACTCATTTCCTGTTAATTATATCTAGAGAAAAAAGAAAACTGCAGCAAACTGAACTTCATTCATCTATGAGCCTTTGTCATCTCAGAGGTAAGGCTGCTGCAGTCTGGCTCCTAGTGCAGAGGAGCTGGGTCCTTCACCTTTCTACACACTGGCACCACATGTAACATCAGGACAGAAACCATCTGTCTGCCCTCTTCTGGGTGATACATTCTTTTTTGACTTATTTCCTTGTAACTATCATTTGCCTCTTTCTTCCTAGTTTGCCTGCTGCTTTAGATGCTAACTGTGGGAGGTGACAAGGAAATCATCAGTTCTCACTAGAGCAGCTGGGTTGTGGTCATCAGGCTGATACTGGATATTATATTTCCCAAATACCCTTTCCTTATAGTTCCAGGTTAGAGTTAGCCAGAGAAACTTTCGTTAGATATGGAAGGAGAGAAATAGAAGCCACCACTTTCAGAAGATGATCAAAGACAAGACACACTGATGGATAGGCATAGAGGTGCACAGCATACCCCAGCTTACTCCGCTTCTTCCCTTGGAGTCCAGCACATCTCTCCAGCTGGGGGTCCTGCTGACTCCTGGCAGCCACACATGGACCACTGAGCATGTGGCTGTGGACCAAGAGGCAGCAGCTCCCAAAGGCAACATTCTCTTACAGATCTTACCTCAAGTCCCCCCTCGAGAGTTCCACTTTGGTGGTAGACATGTTTGGTTTCTTGCATTTCCCTGCAAGGTCTGAACTGTCTACCTGGGCGAGCGCTTCAGACAAAACTGCTCTGATTCTTTGCCTGATGCTCCTATCCCTCATTAAAGACCTTCACTGCTCCCATATTTGTGCCAGGTCTAATTCCTGAAATAAATCCCTATGCCCCCAATGATTTAAGTAGCTCTGCTTTGTTGACTGAAATCATTTGTATACACTCATCAACCCAACTCAACTTTCAGGCCAGACCCTTCATATTTTACAGTACAAAGGCGGGACATCAAAGGAAAACTCAGTAGGACAATTGAGACCTCACTTTTGAAATGGCACATTGGGTTATTTTGAATGACCTGTAAGGAAAATACACAGAAATCTTCAGTATTGCTATTTTATTCCTAGAAATCAATGTTGGTATTCTAGCCACAAAATTGTAATAGACGTTTTGACCTATAGTCCAAGAATTAAGGGCAAAAAAGGAAAAGTCTTTCTCCTGAAGAATTCTGCTTTGCAGGCTCTTGGGTCTGGCTTTATATATAAATGCCAAGGTGTAGATGCCCCAGCAGTTAACCTTGCTGTAACTTAGTTCCCGCTTAAGCTTAATCTATAGCCGAAACCAATCTAAGAGAAAAGAAAAATAGGTGCTGTATCTTGGAATCTGGTGCTAGTCATGAGCGGTGTGACAAGGACCGCAAACGGTTCTCGTGATCCTTTCTGAGGCAAACCCAGATAAGGAACACACCTTGCGACTCACGTGGCCGGGTGACCAGACGAGACATGAGAGAAACTTTAAGAGGATTAGTTTGCAATTGTTTAGCTTGATAAAAAAATCTTATTCTATAATCTTGTCTTTTTGCTTGCTGTAAGTTAATAAAAGTGCAGGGGAGCGCTGACTTGGGGCTCAGTATCCAGAGGAAGTCTAAGCCCTCTGCATTAAACATCTTTCGGACTCGGTTCCTCATTTCGTGGTCCCCGACTGCAACACCTAGGTTGATTAAAATCTATAGGTGAAGGGAAGACTACCATTGCAAATTATTAGCCTTCTTACTGCATGGTTGGCCATCACCAGAAGAGTTCAGCCTTCCAGACTGCAATCACCTAATATCAGAGAATTAAATCACCCATCACCAACCCTTCAAGCACAGCCTTCCTAAATGTACACTTAGAATTCTAAGTAAGCTTTGACTGAACAAGAAATGTGCAATCAACTGATAGATTTCAAAGTCTAATGATGCTTTTCTTTCCAAAGAATCACAAAGCAGTACCCATTACAATTAGGCAGAATCACAGATGCATGTGAAACTACATATATCAGAAATTCTTACAAGGCCTATTCAAGAGAAAGTATGATCTCTGCATCCCAAAGATTTTTACTGACCTCAGATTCTCTTCTATGCCCATAGTTAAACCTAACATGGCATCAGATTTCTGGTTATTATTCTATATACCACCCTCTTATTTTACATGATTCAATCAATGCCGTTACTCTGAACTTACATTAGAAGAATACCACCTTAATGTTATATATGAGAGGTCATAAGAATGATGCTTGAGGTCACAGACATGTAGCTTTCAGGCTTAACTGGACTCCACACAAGTTTGCTTTGCATTCATGCTCATCAGCGAAAGCTGAGTGCAGACCTGTCTTAGGAAAATAATAGGGCCTCCCTTCCCCTGAGAAAAGGAAAATTTAATAATAGCATTATGCTTATGGAACACATTATTTCTGGGCTTACTAGTAAATTCAATGATATTAATCAGTCTTAATTCTCATAAAATAAACTTTATTCATAATTTGACACTGCTAAATTTCTTTGGCTCTTAGAAATCCTCTCCCAATAACACACTACGTTGGTTCCTCCCACCTTCCCAGTCACTCTGTTCCCGCTGCCCAATCTCCCACTATGACTTGCATTATATTTTTCATGTTTACTGAGGCTCACTTTTCTGCCTCTTTTTTTCTTATTCTATTTTCTCCTCTAGTTCTGCATATTTGTGCTTTATGTCTACCTTTTCAGCAGTTATCCTAATTTAGCTTACAAAATTTAAGGATAATTGTTTCCCAATTTCAAACTAATTCAACACTTTATATTCTACTTCACTCATGTTCCTAATAGGTTACCTATAGGTCTCCACAGAATTTCAAATTATACTGTTGGTTTACATAATCATCATTTTATAGCATTAACCATGTATATATTAATATAACTACTCATAATTTCTTCTTACATTTTTGCCTTTCCATTTTCCTTCTGACTAAACTCTACCCTTTCTCCTATTAAAGAGTCTCTTCTTTTTGTTTATCTAAGCTAGTATATTTAAAATAAATATTTTTTTCATCTTTGCTCATGAAAGATATGTATCTGGGTGTAGAACTTTAAACTATCTGAGCTCACTGAAGACACTGTTCCATAACATTTGGGTTTCTCTTGGTTGTTGATGAAAGCTCTGCTTAATTAATTGCCATCTTCTGTAGTATGTCATTTCTCCATAATCTTTAAGGTTCCATTTTCTTTTGAATTCTGCAATTTTAGTATGATATAAATGACATGGGAATAGAAATATGTCTCCCTCTTTATGTCGATTTGCTATAATAATTGATCTGCTTTCACATTCAGGTACCTTGTAAGTTATTTACAATTTTTTTTTTTAAGAATTTCAATCCTGAAGAAAAACTAAACGAATAGTATAATGAAGACCTGAAGAAATCTCACTTAGATCCAAAAATTCTCAACATCCTGCCACGTTTGCTTCATCTCCATCTTTCTACTCACACACACATACACAGCTGTTCTGTCAAACAATCTACATCGTATACATCATGATATTTCAGCATGACTCACTCAAGAACATATGACCACAACACCGTTAATCATACCTGAGCAAAATCAATTTTAATATGAGTATCCAGTACACAACCTATATTCAAATTTCACCAGTAGTCATATCAATATTCTTTATATTTATTTTTTTTAAAGCCATAATGCAAAGTTCATATATTACATTGGATCGTTATATCATTTTAGTCTTCTATAATTTAGAATAGCTGATGGAACTTCCCCTATTCTTCCTGCAATGAATTCTTTGAAAAATCCAGGCCAGCTGTTCTGCAAACATTCAATTAAAAATGAGATTCCCTGCTCCCCAATTTTTTCTTTGAAAGTCACTATGGACACATACAGGATTTTTTAAAATTCAACATATTATTCTGTATTTTTTGTTGATGCTATGTATCCCAAAATAGGTCAGTCAATTTCTATATACAATATCTGTATCCTTTCAACCTCCTTCTCTATTAATGTTTGGGCACTCCTTTGCTTTCTGGCTTAACAAAATGTTATACCCTCACCTTTTCCTCCCTTGTTTCAGACCTGAAATCAGCCATTACTTTAAGTTTTCCAGTTTTTAATTTGTGTGTGGTGAATAGTATTTAGAAGCCTGATATGGGCATTAGATGCACAAAAAGATATGATATCCTTTAAGCAAGAGGAAAAATATATTATTGGAATATATAATAGTTCAATGGATTCAAAATGGATGAATATGTGCTTGTGCTTAAAGGACATATTAAGTATATGTGTGTGTCTCTATGTGTGTATATTTGTATAAAATGGGTTGTATTGATGCTTCTAAATAAAGCCCAAACCAGTAGTCCCCACTTACCTGCAGGGGTATATCCCAAGACACCCAGTAGATGCCTGAAACTGGGAGTACTGACCCTATATAAACTATGCTTTTTCCTATATGTACACACTTATGATAAAGGTTAATTTATACACTAGATACAATAAGAGATTAATAACAATAACTAATAATAAAACAGAACGATTTAACAATATACTACAATAAAAGTTATGTGAATGTGGTCTCCCTCCCTCAAAATATCCTATTGTACTGGACTCACCCTTCTTGTGATGATGGGAGATGATAAGATGCCTAAGTGATGAGATGAAGTGAGGCGAACGACACAAGCATTGTGACACAGCCTTAAGCTACTACTGACTGGCCCTAGGTCAGAAGGAGGATCGTCTGCTTCCAGACCACGGTTGACTACAAGTCAAGGAAACTGTGAAAAGCAAAACCTTGGATAAGGGGAAATTACTGTAAGACAATATTCTTCTACACTATCCCATTCCATGTTTGTTTGTATCTTCCTTATCCCAGCAATATATGCACAGTTACTCATTGTTTTTTCTTATAATACAGATAACAAAATAATTTTAGAATGACTACACCAATACAACTACAATAACACCCAGCAAAAACAATTCATATTTGTGCAGTTGTTTTGGATGGATTTCATAAAACATCTTTCAAAGCAGGTTTTATGAATAATATTATATGAATTAAATATTTTAATTAATCAGTATGTTTAGTCAATTAATTAATTATACAAATCAAAGTCACTTTAATTAGTTTCTTAGTGTCAAATAGCCATTAATTTGATATTCAATGAGGATCATTTTATTTCATTCACTTGGCTTTTTTCCTTTTTAATTAATTTTATTTTTTGAACATATAAAATTTTTTCATAATAAAAACATAACACTATATAATGAGGGATTTTCAGAGAAGTCACACTCATTCCTATTCCCTCTCCCCCATTTTCATCCTCATAGATAACTATTTCCATTAGTTTCTGTTTAGTCTTTTTTTCTTTTTTTGCCAAAAACATAGACAGATGATAGACTGACAGATATAGAACATTTTGAGAAAGAGAGAAAGAGTGATATATCTTTATTTCCCCTATTTGTTATATGAATGTTAGTATACTATAATCATTCTTTTATCCTTATATACCATATAACCTGGAAATCAATTCATATCACTTCATATAAAATTTCTCCATTCTTTTATATAGAAAAAGAGTATTCCATTGAGTGGATGTATATAAATTATTCAACCAGCACTTCTTTCCTCTATTTTAGTAACAACTAATTCAAAACCTTGGGTATACATTGCTTTTAGGAGGACTATCTTCATGGTAAAATCCCAGACATAGAGTTTTGAGCACAGAAGTTTTGTTAGATATTTCCACTTATAGAATTTTTATATTTGATTTCCAAATCTAAGTGAATGCCCCTGTTGTCTTAATCCTTTTCTTGAATACATTAACATTCATCTTTATCCCTCAGAGTGGAGTAACTACAACTGAATCTAACATTCTAATAATTAAGTCCAAATTTGAGTAAGGCAATAATTTCCATTGTTGAAAATATTTTATATCTATTTGGGCTAGCTGTCTTTATCATAATTATATTGGACTATTTTGGACACATGCCTCTCCTTATCACACCATTGACACTTATTTTGCTCTTACGGTTATTGCAAACACCTAAGTATTTTTCACACTTACATCTTCCAGTTTATAAACTTGGAATATTTTAGTTTTTATATAAATAGTTTTTTTTCTGGGTCTTTTTTCTGGGTGTTTCTTACATTTCTTTATTTTAAATATTATCTCATCAGTTAGATGCATCAGACCCTCATGAGTACCATTCTGTTATCCAACATATATGATCAATTCCTTCTGGTTTTAAGTCAGTGGAAAGTTTGATTAAATAGCCTTTATATCTTTACCCAAGTCACCAATAATTATACTCACTGGACCAGACTGAGGACACTAGCCCTTAACAGACCCAGAGGAACTTCTTTCCAAATATTAAATGTCTCTTTCAAGAGTAGATTTATCCAGTTTGGAGTCTTTCTAACTTTTGTATATTCTAGTCCAGTTTTTCCTTCATGATCTTTTGTATTTCACTGATTTATAAAGCTAGTAGTTCTGATTCAATAAGGCAAATTAATCTTGCTTCAGGACACTGTTAGTGTTTTCACCAAAAAAGTTTTTCTAATAGCTTTTTCTTCACTTGTTAGACCACTTCTAAGTATCAGTAATTATATTTACTTCATGCCAACTGTCTATATGGTATCTCCCAATTGGCTGTGGAGGAAGGTACGTATTCATGCAAAGTACACAGGTACTAAAAGGCAGTGTGGGTAACTGAGCTTGAGTTTGGCACAGTTAAGAATTGTAACTGGCTACACACAGCAGAAGGTTAGGTGTTCTCCTAGATGGTTTGCTAGCTGCACGTCCAGTCCTGTGAAACTGAACCTCCTTGACAGTCTTTGCTTTTGCTTTCTGGGTGATTGTGTCTGAGGGGTTTGACAAAAATTGGCAAGGGGATTATGATTGTAGTTTGAGACTGTCATTCAGCTGTGAATTAGTCAAGGAAGGAAAATATTAGAAAGGAAAACGAAAGGAATGAATGAAAAGATGTTCTTAGCTTTTGGGAACCAAACATTTCACTTTGAAAAATTTATCTAAGTCAATTTAATAAAAAGGTAAGATAATCTTTTAAGAGTTTTGGAGCCCAACACAGAATACTCTATTATCTTTCCTTGAACTTTCTTCTCCACGATCTTAAAGTGCTTTAGAAAAACTCATATGAAAGGCAGGTATTTAATAAAGGAAAAACCTAACTTCAAAAGCCCTTTGAAGAAGACATTACCATTACTAATTTACAAGCCTAACATCTATACAAGGGAAAGTTCAGGATCTAAAAGACCACCCTGTACTGCAGAGCTACAGGTGTTGAGTATGTGATCTCATTTTGCTTCCAGGAGCTTTTATAAATCTTCCCCAGCTTCAACTCAATTCTTGAACAACAAAGTTTTACATCATTTTTTTTCCAGAAAATATTTCATGGAACCTTAGGTCTTATAAAATGCTCTGTCAGACTAAAAGGTGATAGGTAGTTTTAGGAAACCCTGCTAGATATCTATGAGGCACATTTCAACATATTAAAGGCTTGACAAATGAGACTGAAGGCTAAATCTGTTCCTTAGACCAAAAGACAGCGTATCAGAGATTTTTGCTTTCCTCACACAACACTGAGAAATGTACTCACACTTTAGGAAATGCTGATCTAACACTTTCTTCCATGAATCCTTATCCACTCTCATTTCTCATCTTACTTGGGACCCTCAGCTCCACTGTAAACTCCACCCCTTGTCACTTCCACCATGTAAGAGGCAGTCTTTCCATAAATGGGAACCTCTAATAGAACAGAGATCTTGTCTATCTTCTCTGCAGTAACTCCAGAGTGTAACACAGCTATACCCACATAGTAAGACTTTAATAAGTACATGGAATAAATGGTATTTGGTAAATATGTTGAATGAATATGAATGAATGAATAAATGGAAACTGGAAACACCACCAATCACAAGGTCACAGATGTGTACAAATGAAGTTTTCCCCTCCATATGTAATTAGATACACTTGTACCTCTCATTAAGAACTGTAAAGTATAGAAATTCACTTATAAACAAAACAAGGTGAACATGCAAGTATTTTATTTGCTAATGGAGGGGTGGCGAGCTTCTGTTTAGGGCAAGATCATAAATATTTTAGGTTTTGTAAAACATATTTTTCTGTTGCAACACTCAACTTTATCATTACACGGCAAAAAATAGCCATAGACAATAAGAATAAATGAAGGGGTAAGGCTGTGTTTCAGGAAATTTTTGTTTATCCAAATAGGCAGAAGTGCTCAATATTATTAGCCACTCATTAAAATGCCTGTATTAAAAAAAAGGATAGACGAGTCTTGGTAAGGATGTGTAGAAACTAGAACCCAAACATAGCTGGTGGTATTGTAAACTGGAGCCACCTCTGTGGAAAACAGTTTGGCAATTTCTCAAAAGATTAAACGGAGTTACCATATGACCCAGAAATGCCATTCCTAGGTGGAATTCTACCAAAAAGACCTGAAAATGTATATCCCAAACAGACAAACAAAAAGTATTTGCATGAGCAGAAGCACTAATGGTCAAAAGTGAAAAGACCTGAATTTCTATGAAAAAAATGAATAAATAAAATGTGGTTTTTCCAAGCCTTCGAATATTATCAGACAATGAAAGAAATGAAGTACTGATTCATACTATAATACAGATGAACCTCAAAAACACTGTACTAAGTGAAAGAAGTGGACACAAAATGCCATATATTATACAATGTCATTTATATGAAATATACACAATAGGCAAATTTATGGAGAGATATAGTAGATGCATATTGTCTATGGCTATGGTACTGGGCATGGGGTACACAGGAGGGAATGGTTATTAATGTGTTCAAGGCTTCTTTTTTGGAGGATGATGAATATGTTCTAAGATGAAATTATGGTGATGGACTCACACGTGTGAACATACTAAAAAGTATTGAATGTATACTTCAAATGAAGGAGGTTTATGGCATGTAAATTGTATCTAAACAAAGTACTTCTCAAATATTTCATTCTTAATTAATATACCTTGACAAAGGGAAGTCAAAGTACATACAATTAAAATTTAAAAGACCATTAAAACTTCTAGATCCTGACTTTTGTCATGTGGCTGGTTCCATATGAATATCAGTGAGAAAAAAATAGGATGGAATGATAAAAATCTTCCTGCCCAGCTCACAAAAATACATGTGAAAGATCTGTGTAAACTTGAAAAAAATAGCTAAATAAATATCCAATATAGCGATTACATTGAATCTGTAAATTGCTTTGGGCAGGATGGTCATTTCGACAATATTAATTCTCCCCATGAGCATGGGATAGATTGCCATTTATTTGTGTCTTCTTTAATTTCTCTCATAAGTGTCTCACAGTTTTCAGAGTATAAGTCTTTCACCTCCTCAGTTAGGGTTATTCCTAGATATTTATTCTTTTTGATGAAATTGTAAATGGAATTGTTTCCTTGATTTCTCTTTTTGCTAACTCATTTTTAGTATATAGAAATGCAACAGATTTCTGTGTATTAATTTTGTGTCCTGCAACTTTGCTAAATCAAGTTATTAGTTCTATTAGTTTTTTAAGTATTTAGGGTTTTCTATATATAGTATCATGTCATCTGCAAATAGTAAAAATTTGATTTCTTCTTAATGAATATGTATGGCTTTTATTTCATTATCTTATCTGATTGCTGTGGCTAGGATCTCCAGTACTATATTGAATAAACATAGTGAGAGTGGGCATCTTTGTCTTGTTCCTGATCTTATAGGAAAAGCTTTCATTTTTCAGTGAACTAGGGAAAATAATCCTAAAATTGATATAGAATGACAAAAGACCCCAAATAGCCACAGAAATCTTGAGAAAGAACAAATCTTGGTGGTATTACACCCCTTGACTTCAAGCAATACTATAAACCTACATTAATTAAAACAGTATGGTAGTGGCAAAGAACAGACCCATAGATTGGTGGAACAGAATAGACAGCCCCAATATAAACTCACACATATATGGTCAATTAATATACAATGAAGGTGCCATGAATATACAGTGGGAAAAAGACAGCCTCTTTAATAACTGGTGTTGGGAAAATTGGACAGCTACATGCAAGATAATGAACTGGATTACTGTCTAAATGCATACACAATAGCAAACTTAAAATGGGTTAAAGACATAAATGTAAGACATGAAACCATTAAACTATTAGAAGAAAACATAGGCAAAAATCTCTTGAACATAAGTGTGAGCAATTTCATTCTGGACACATCTTCCCAGACAAAGGAAACAAAATCAAAACTGAAAAAGTGGGATTATACCAAATTAAAAAGTTTCTGTACAGCAAAGAATACCATCAACAAAACAATAAAGGAAACCTATAGTATGGGAGAATATATTGGAAAATGGTTTATCTGATAAGGGGTTAACATCCAAAATATATAAAGAACTCATAGGACTCAACATCAAAAAACAACCTGATTAAGAAATGGATGGAGGACCTGAACAGACATTTTCCAAAGAAATGAAGATGGCCAACAGGTACATGAAAAGATGCTTTACATCATTAATCATCAGGGAAATGAAAGTCAAAACCACAATGAGATATCACCTCACACCAGTTAGAATAGCCACTATCCAAAAGACAAGAAATAACAAGTGTTGGTGAGGATGTGGAGAAAAGAGAACCCTCCTACACTGTTGGTGGCAATATAAACTGGTAGAGCCGCTGTGGAAAACAGCATGGGGGTGCCTAAAAACACCAAAAATAGAAATATCATATGACCCAGTAACTGAATTTCTAGGAATTTAACCAAAGAAAAATAATCTCAGTTTGAAAAGGCATATGCACCTTTATGTTTATTGCCATATTATTTACAATAGCCAACATATGGAAGCAACCAAAGTATCTATCAGTAAATGAATGGATAAAGAAGAGATGTTATATATACACAATGGAATATTGTTCAGCCATAAAAAATAAAGAAATTCTGCCATTTGTGACAACAGGGATGGACTTAGAAGGTATACTAAGTAAAATAAGCAAGGCAAAGAAAGACAAATACTATATGATTGCACTTACTTGTGGTATCTAAAAACAAAACAAAAGAAAATGAAAAACAGCATTAGACTCATAGACACTGAGAAGTGACTGGTTACTGGTGGTTACCATCAGGGAGGGGTTAGGGCAGCTGGGTCAGGTGGGTGAGGAGGATAAAGGGGCACAAAAATTCTCAATCATAATATAAGTTGGTTACGGATATGGCAGTACATCATGGAGAATATAGTCAATGGTTCTGTAACATCTTCCTATGTTGACAGTAGTAATTGCACGAGTTGGGGTGAGGATTTAATAATGTATGTAACTGTTAAACCACTGTGTTGTATACTTGAAACCAATATAATATTGTATATCAACTCTATTTCATTAAAATAATCCCATATAATGACTATTATTATTTTAGACAGTGGAGCTTGTGTGCATACACGTATATAAGTAAAATACATGCATTCAGGTGTCTTATTGACACACCTGAAAGTGGTTGGGAAATCTGACTTTGTGGAAAACTTTCCCTATACCTCGATCATAGTTATGTATAGACTGTAAGCAGCTGCAGGTGGGTATTCTCTCACAGTTATCTTTGTGACCACATTGCTTTAATAATACTTTACATCTGGTGATGCTCCATCAACATTTCCTGAATTGAACAGTTTGTTCTCTTGCATTATTAAAATAAGTATTTTAAAAAGAAACATATAACATGAACTCTGTATATTGATTTAAAATCATGAAAAATTAGAATATGTTAGTGGTTCATTCTATCAGAAATGACAATTTAACAATACCAGATCCTATTGGATAAATGAAAATCATTTTTATGAACTTCCCAGCTGATGTAAATGATTTATAGCTGTATAATAGTAACAATTCTTGAAAGAGGAGACTCAAGCCTTGGAATAACAGAGTCTTATTTTGGAGGGCATGGACCCAAGGTTAAGCCACAGGGGTTGTTAGCTCTTAAATTATATGTAAATATGTGTGGTTACATGCTTATCTTCATTTTTCTACGTCCATGGTCTGATCTGATTTTTAAAGTGGCCTATGGCTATCCACCATGTTAAGCATTATTTTGCCAAACTGTTATAACCTCATCAACATTAAGAACAAAAATAAAAGATGCTTGGATTGTATCTTATTCTTTTCTGATACCAATTATAACACAAAGACTAAACCCAAGGAAATTAATTACTACACACTAACTGGATGATAATAGATCATGCTGCACTCCACATATAAAGAACAAGCTCTTAGACCCCAACACATATTGGGCAAGATTTTTCCTGTAGTGGAAATTGATTTCCTTTAGTTGACTTGATGATCAACAGGATACATTTGCTGGTAGCTAGTCTGGAATGACTTACATGAAGTATTCAGGAAGAGACTCAGTCCATTATCCCAAAACTCAATGATCTTTGGCTATCACTAGTTTTTTTAAATCCCCATGCATTAATTTAACAGTAAGGGTTTCGTTCGTTTCATTTGTTGGGGTTTCCTTTGTGAGATCTTTGAAAATGCTCCCAGTCCCTTTAAATCCTCCCAGAATTTCCCAAAAAGTGTTCTGTTTTACACTTGTTCCCGGAAATATTAGTAGGTATCATGAAAAACACATTTATCATTTCCTAAAAGTGGCTGTCATTAGAATCCTTGAGATCCAGTTATATTTGTATTATACTTTGAAAAGCACTGCTATAACTCAAAGCTGAGGAATGCAAAATTATTCATAGGTGACCAAGGAAAGCTAAATTTAATTTGCCTTTAGTAGAGATCAGAAAGAAATGTAATGAAAGTCTTCTTAACCAGAAAAGAAAAAATAAACAGCAAAAAAGAATTTCTAATGTTTAAAGAATCCATTCATTCTTAGAGGCATTCATTATCTTTGACAATGACCCCTTTCACTGTAGAATAAAGTTTACAGAGTAGAAAGTAAAATATCCCAAAACAAGTAAAGTATATTTTATTTTCTTCCTAGGACAGGCAAGGCCGTGCAAATTAGAGGTACAAAGAAATACGAGGAAAATACTCATGCATGTTCAAGAGCCAATTCAGGGAGAGAAATGAGGCATTGTTTTTGGTGTTTGCCAAGTAACTTCTTGTGGATGACACTCTGTATGGTGCTAGTCCAAGCAAGAAACCATGTTGAGATTGGAAATACACCCTTAGAATTATTTATTCTATTCTGAAATTTACATTATAGATTTAATATTACAGAATTCCACTCTAGAAATTTTCTTTTTATGTTTAAAATCTCCCTTACACCATCCACGAAACTTATAGTCTACAGAAATAGTAAGTGAAGTCAATAAAAAACTACCTACCTCCAAAATTAATGGGCTCATCTTCCCTATTCTATTTAGATATGTTCCATGTCACTTTGTGTCATGAAGCACTGCCTATTTATTATCAAAGACAAGTGAAACAGCATGCATTTGAAGATTTATAGCTAGAAATAATTACTATAATTTAAGATGTAATTTTTATAATATAAGTGTAATTGCAGTATTTATGCTTATTTCTACTTCTTATGAACACTGGCATTTAAGTTTAAAGGAAGCCACAAATAAAAATGTGTTAGAAATGGTATTTAAAATAGTTTAAAAGTTACTTGTTATTTTATGATCTAAAAAGAGAATCTGAAGCACTATAGTTAATCTGCATCTTTTTTCCTGCATTTGGTGTTTGGACCCAACAAGTGACAGTAAGTACAGACAGGATTTCATGTCATACATCATATCACTCACTGTCGCCATCTCTACCTCTGGATGATAACCATATCATTTTGAAATGTAAAGGGCAAATTCTGTTTTCAGAATGAGCTGTAAGTCTCTGGAGGTTTTTAAGATTTGCGTTATTCAGAAATACTTCCTCCTATAAGAAATGACCCTCAAAGACCAGTCTGCCTATGCATTCCAATTTACACTTGCCATACTGGTGTAATTATGAACAGAACTTCCTTTATTCACAAAAAATGACCTGATGTGGACAATAAATTATAGTCACTCTACCCTAACACTATGTTTCTCATGGAAATTATCTAAATAACTGGTCAAAGATATGATTAGAGTAGAAATTTTTGGGAAAGAAAATATACTGATCCTTATCATATACGAAGAAATAAAAAATTTAGACATACTCTTAAGCAAATAGACAGAGGATAATGACTCTCTAAGCAGTCCAACAGTAGCAACACAAGCAGAATTGTTAGTATACAGAGGCAAGAATTATGGTTTGTCCATGAAATAAGACAAACTTTCTGTCTAGTTGACTGTGTTCATAGGCCTGATTTCTAACCATAACATTTTGTCTTTGTTTTGTTTTATTCTTGTGGGTGACCATGTAAGATTTTTTTAATTTGAAAAGAGTGACAAACTAACATGCTGTAAATCCTGCTCCTTACTTCAAGGGGGGAACTTAAAGTTGGTAGCTACAAAACTCTGAATCTGGCCACTCTTATCCCCTTCAACTAAAACATCATTAAATATGCTAAGAGTTACACATAATGCTATTCCTTTGAACATAAAAGGTGTGTATGTTTGTGCAGAAAGCCAAGTGACAAAGTGGAAAGGCAGGCTAGGTGAGCACACAGTAGTACCCTTGTTTGGGAAGCAAGGCTTGGTTTTCAAGTGGTGTCGTGCATCCTCCCAATGTACGTAGCTGATGGACATCGATCACAGTGAGAAAAGAACTCAGAAGATGAGGACAACCATCTGTAAAGCAGCAGAGGCAGAGCATTCCTACGTGTTATAGATGAAACAGGAAGCTACTTCACTTTGGGGGCTACAATGAACTCACAGAGCAAATCTCAGTCTTAATTTATATTTATTAAGAATGTGGTTTCAACTATGGAGCCCATGTCAATATCTTTTCCACATTTTAAAAAGTAATTCATTCGTCTACTCAAATAGGAACCAGCTCTGATCTGCCCGCACTATCCATTGTTGGCAAACAAAGTTAGAACAAAGTCCCATTTTCAGCAAGTTTATTGAAGAGCACAGAATAGCAAATGACTGAACTCAATAAATGACAGCAGGTGTCATGATACATAGAAGTTCACACATAGGAAAGCAGGGGCACTGAGAAAGTCAGCTCTATGTCTAGGTTAGAAAAAGGCTTATGATGTAAGTGACACTTGACTGAGCCTTGAGAGAAGAGCAGGAGACTAGAATAGCAGAGGAGGGATCAGCAGGGGAAATGGCAGGAGAGTTAGGAACAGTGGGGCCTATTCAGAAATTCTAAGCGAGTCTACATTTGACTACGGATCTTTTATGGAAAGGATGGGAGAACTGGAAGGAGATATGAAGCACAGACAATGCCAAACTCAGGTATTAGACTTTTTATAACAGATAATGGGGACACCTGAAGTATTTTAAGCAGAGAACTAATAGGTCCAGACCTGAATTTTAGAACTACAAATGGATTGAACAATTGAAAGACAAGTAAGCAGGGTTGCCATATAGGTATTTAATCTGGACTTGGGAAGGCTACTCCAGACAGGTGATATTTGAGCTGAAGTTCAAAGAATGAACAGGAGCTAACCAGACAAGGAAGTCATTACAGATAGAAAGAAGGATATTAAAGATACAGAAACATGAAATATCATAATGTAGCATAAAGGCAGTGGTAGGAAATTGTGAGAAATAGGACCAAAGGAAAAGGAAACCCCAGATCAAGGAGAAAATAGAATGTCACAAAGGATTTATTTCTGCCTTACTGCTGATGGCATGTCATACAAATCTAGGGAGTACTGTTTATAACATCATCTAAGGGAAGGCTATCCTGTGGTGTTTTGTGTGCAGTTGTACACAGGAATCCTATAAAGTTTTAGGCAATGAATTCGCATAATCAGATGTGTATGTTGATAAATCAGGAACTGGCTAGATAGTGAATAGTGGACTGAGAGGAAGAAAGATCAGAGCTTAGGGCACCTGGTAAAATCAGTAGTAATACAGAGAACTATTTCAGGGGACAAATCTTACGGTTACTGAAACTGAGAGCTGTGCGAACGTGTTCATTCCTCAGGACCTTTGAACTTGCTCTTCACACTGTCTGCTATGCTCTTTCTCCAACTCTTCATTAATTCCACAATTTCATCACTCATGACTTTGACCAAATATCACTTTCTCAGAGGCTTTCATGACTTCTGACAGCCTCAATGACAACTGTTACAAAGATTGTTCACTTAACTGACATATTTCACTGTGTACATTTTAGATGAAACATTACCTCCTTTCATTCTTTAACCTACTTGTTTTATGTTTTTTGAAATACTTACCCCTAAAAGAAAACATATAACTTATCTCTTTATAGATTTATTGTCTTCTCAATCCTGACCTCTCAAAGCCCCATGAAGGCAGTACTTAATCACGTCTATAATTATATCCCATCACCTGGAAAAATTCCTAATACATAAGTCTTTAAAAAAAATTATAAGGGATTTAATTATTTTGTGTATATATAGATATTTGCATGCTATACTATATTTAACATTTTCTTCCTCCAAAAGTCTTGCTGCTGTCGGGTGTTATGTACTATATCCATCATAACTATATTAAACACATTTCATATGTAAATAAATGTGGGACATTAAAAAAAAGGAATTGATTAATGAATTAAGATTGAATAATGGACTTAAACATTAAGGACATGTGAAAGTGACAGAGGAATCAAGTACCACTTTCTGGGTTCTAGTTAGGGTGACTGGGTATAAGAGCAGATTTATGGGAATATAAGTTATTCTATGTACATAAACTTCTAGAGCAAGCTTTTAAAAGTGGTGTTCACAGTCAGATGTATGACTCTAAAATTCTGGAGCAGCTTGGACTAGAGTCAATAGCATGATATGGTGATTGAACATATGCAATTACCAAGGAGAGTATATAGGATACAAATGAGACACTAGAAAACAACACTGTTTTTTTTTTGAGAAAGCAGAAGGGAAATGTCTGCAGGAGTCAGAAAGTAACCATCAGAGGGTAGAAAGTCTACCAGCATGGTATAGTTGTCTGGGAAGGCAGGGGAGTAGTCGGGTCTACAGAGAGATGGTGGCCAACTTCATCAAATGTTACCAAGGGAGTCAATCAGTAAGAAAAACACTGAAAATAATCTGCACTAATACTGCAACTTGTGACTCATATTTTTTTGTATGTGAAGAACTGCTGATTCCACATTAGAAATGTGCTTTCAAAGTTCTTTTTTTCTTTTAGATTGAAATGTATTTGTGCCAATTAGAATGTCTATATTTCTGCTCAGGTTTGCAGCAGGGACACTAGAGGGCTAAAGCAAATCTCTTACCTACTAGCTGCATGAACATACTTAATTCTCTGTGACTCAGTTATCTGATTTGGAAAACGGAAAACGGCAGCAGTGCCTATTACATAGATGATGTGAGAATTAAATGCGATGATACACAGACAAAGTGCTTAGCACATGATTATCACACAATAGGTATTTGCTTTATGTACAAAAGAGCATTTTCATTATCATCATTATCCATTTTCAATCTCCAGTATAATACTATGTTGCGCAGAATATGAGCTTCCAGGCTATCTTGGCATAGCTAAAGTAAAATGAAGCTGGGTGTCCCAGGTTGGGACGCCAAAGCTAATTTATAGTTTTTACAAACTAAGTTACTTTCCCATTTCATCAATTCACAACTCACTACATTTAAGTACGTCTGAATAATTTAGAATTGCTAATAATTTCACAAGTCCTGTATTGAAAAGGAATATATATCTAACTTTAGAAATGGCAAGTCTAATAACTCAGATTAATTCCATATATATCTATTTAAGGAATACTTAATTGCTTTTTAAAAAATATATACTGTTAAACTTGATCCTCTAATATAACGTCCATTTTGGTTTCCTCTGGAAAGAGAAACGAATAGGAATTCAGGAGGAAATTTCTAATCCAATGTTAAATAATGAACTCTTCCATTTCTTCAAAATATTAGGTCTGGCATTAATTTCCTTAATCCCTACAAATAGTTGAAAAAAATCTTAAACAGATATGATTTCCCAATTTGAAGCTGTGATTTTTAGACTTTTGTTTATACAAAATTTTCATATTTCATTTACATTTATAATGTTACTCCACCCTTTTTTTAAACAATTATCCTCTTGAGTTTACATTTTCATAGATAACTGCAGTAACTTGAAAACACATTTATTTTGCTGTAATCTTATGAGCAGTATTTGTATTTACCTAGTCTGTGGTATCATGAGTGATACAGCTTATAACTCTACACCATTCTAGAACTTATAATCAGTCAAACAGATGAGAAAAAAAATGTCCTTTTTCTCCCCAAAACATGTACTTCTATTTCAGAGGTAAAAAAAAATCTGACATGAAAAAGAAAATGCACATGTATGTGTGCATGTGCAAGCACGTGTTTAGGGTTGACTAATTAATATAGTACTTGGCCAGCAACTTTCCAGGTATAAAGAAATACATCCAGTTTTATAACTATGATCTTTCTATTAAGTATTTGTTTACTTTTGCATTGCTTTCATGGTAGTTTTTACAAATTTTAGTACTTGATACATTTCAAAGTTTGCTTTATTCCTTTCTACAGGGGAAGGGACAGTTACAATTTTTATTCCCATTTTTTCTCATTTATTTAACATCTGACTTATTTACTTTCACTTCTAATTTCTTATGATCCTTACACATTTTCAATTCCTCCTTTAAATTTTTAATTATTTCTAATTTTCTTCAAACATTTTTGGGGTTATTTTTTTGTGTTCTGATGGTTCTTGGCAATTAAAAAGATTTTTTTTTTACAGACCTAATAAATTATTACCTCTTTCCAAAACCGGTGATGATTCTGATAGCGTCTGTCTGTAGAAGAGAGAGAGAATGCAACAAGCTACAAGGAAGGAGAAATACAATCTATGTAGGAGAGGAGGGACATATTGTTTTAAAATGTCCTCCTCCTTAGCATCTCACTTTCTTTCCCTCTAGATTCCATCTTCTTAAGAATCCAGAAACACAAAGATGACCCATTCATTCAGCTGGACAACACTAAACACTTGGTGAGTGCATGGCTAAAGAGATGAACTGCTCAGATGAGCACGCATTCTGTTTGTTATGACAGCTTGGAATTACAGCAGTTATCATATCAGCTTCACTGGTCACAAAGACAAGGTATTTCCAATAAAATGGATTTTTTTAATGTGCCAATATTTTTGCTGATTTATAATAATTTTAAACTGAGTATTTTTCTCAGGTATCTGGACCCATCTGGGTGAGCAGGCTGCATCCTCAGTGGGGAACTGCGGCATTGGGGAAAACCAGGCCAGGAGCCAAACTGTGTGGGTTAGGATAATGTGGCTCTCAGAGGACAAGGATCTGGACGGAGAGAAGTTTAGGGTGAGTGCCGTGCTCACTCAATACCACCATCCCTGGACCAGCTGGGCTGAGAGCTCCCCGAACAGTGTCTGCCTTTTTGTATATATAAAACTATTTATACTTAAAGGAAGGTCAAATAATTCAAAGATAAGGAATTCTGGGCTATTTGACTCATTGATATAATAATTTAATATTTATCATCCACTCAAACATTGTTGTATACTTAAATGTGTTCAACATTCACTGCTATCCAAGTACAAAAATCTTTCACATGGTCTCCATCCAAGAGTTTCTCTCTGTCCTCACTGTTCTGGCATACAAGAGCCTTGCACTCTGGTTGTCAAGTGGCTTTAAGCAAGTCACTTGGCCTCTCCAAGACAGAATTCCTTCCTTATAAGACTGTGGAATTCAGAGAAAGTTTTAGTCAATAGGTACACTGCTGTAAGGAGTTACATGGTAAAGTGTGCAGGTGCTCCGTGTAATCAGAACACCAGTGTGTCTGATACTAAACTAGCAAGTGGGGCCATGTGCATTCACAGCTCCACCCAATGAAGAATTTGTCCCACCTAAAACCCTCCCAATAATGTTTTTGAGAGCCATAAATTAGAAACCAATCTCTAAAGTTATGTCCAATTTGCAGATTGCATAAGCATTAAGTTTTCAGGGGGATTATGGTAGACACTGTGGTTCTTTTACCGTATCACTTTCATCCTTACCATTTTAGTGCATGCTCTGAATTCCAGCAGACATGGCTCTGTCTCAGTGATTTCTTGAACCTCCCTTCAGCAGCCCATAGAAGTGCTTGGTAACTAGTGCCCTTACAGTCAACTTTCAACCAATCCTGTGGGCAGGTGTGGCAGTAACTCTGAGACATACATTCCATACTATCTTCCACAGCTTCTCAGAGGGATTCAACTCCAGTCTCCCACCATTCTAACATGCTTAACAACGGGCCCTTTATTTCACCTTTCCTTCCCCATCCCTTGTTCTCACTGGGGTTTCTTAACATCATGTCCCAAATAATCTACTTCTACTCAAATCCATACCTCAGAGTCTGATTTTGTGGCAATGCAAAAATGAGACAGTAATATACTAGCTTTAAGTGTTAAAGAGGCTCAGAGAAAGCAGCATTTGTTCAAGCTGTCAGGAAAGGATTCACTGAAGAGGTAGGCTTGTGCTAGGGAATCGGACTGAGAAGGAGAGAGGAAGAGGACAGCACTGGATGACCGAGCCTGCTCTGGGCGGCAGATGCCGTTGACACATGCAGCAGATTTTACGTTATGGAGGGCCAGTAGTTATATTAGATAAACAAGCTGGAGGCACTTAGCCATAAAGGACTCAGTGGACATTGAGGCACAGAACTGATCTGATGATACAATAAGACAATAATTTCTATACACCAAGGACCAAAATATACTATATATATATATATATATATGACATAAATCAGCCACTCCAGATACACTGTGACAATGTTAACCTTCAAATATTTCTGGATTGTTTATTAAATATTGAGCTAAACATTGGAATTTCCTGAACTTCATTCATGAAAATGAGCCTCACACCCAAACACCAAATTAGAAAATACCATGCCTAGAATTTCCAATAAATGGAGAGATTCCCTTTCTTTTTATACAAAAATAGCATCCAAGCATCTGGAATTCCTAGAAACACTTCAGGAGCAAGTCAGAAACAAACACCACTGAACATGATGAGAATATAATTCCTTGAGCACTTAGCTAAATATGTTTTTCTCAGCCACAAAGTATGAAAGTCATGTAGCATTCATAGCTACAATCATTAAAAAAAGAACACATACTTTGCTTTATGTCCCATTTTATGCAATTGATATATCAACTCTGCCTAGTGGTAAGATTATGCCTAAAAGTACTAGTTGCAGTAGTTGCACTGTGACTGAATGGAAAGTAATAGAAAAACAAGATGCATGTGCTCAGCATTTTTAATACATCTAACTGTGCTAGCCATATCTATATCATATTTTCATATTCCTTCAATATGTAGTTAGAATGTATATTAATACAAACAGCTTTATGAAAGAAACACAACTGTCCATTTTACAGAAGAGGAAACTGAGGCTCGAAGACATTAATTTTCCCAGGATCACAATAACTATGACATGCAGAAATTAGATTCTAACGTAGGTATTTCTGCCTGCAAAGCACGTTTCCCACTTGCTACATTTTGGCAGAAGCTATGATCAAATAGAACTTTTTACTGGGAACTAGAAAAATACATTCTATTTCACTATACATGTGGAAGAAATATATAAATAAACTTATGGTTATAATGATAAACTTTCTAATGGATTTCACAGAAAAATATTACTTTTGTCTTGAGGTCATTTAGCCAAACCACATTTGTAAAATATTCCTGCAAATCATTAACTAGGAACTCATAAGGATAACCACACCACTAAACTAAAGCACTGTTATATTCTAATCAAACCTATATTATATTCTAATCAAGCATATATTATATTATATTATAATAAAACACTCTTGATTTCCAGGATGGTTTGTCATCTCTGATTCAGGGGGGGAAATCATGGCAAACAGTTATCAAATGCTTATAGTACTGAATCTTATTTTTGTAAATGAGATTTTGTTTACAATATTGATTGCGTGCTTCATCCAAACATTTATATGTTAATTTGGTCATATTAAGAAGACAAGTTGAGCACATAGTTAGAAGCTGAGGGGATATAAAAATATGCACTTTGGCTAGACATATGTCCCACTACTTCTGTATGTGATGAAGTGTCACAAGTGGGCATCTTTTTCCTCCGGTATTTCCTTCCATATGTATTATATCTCATAGTCCTCGTTAGTGTATTTGGAATAGTTCCATTTCCTCTACCATATCATCTATCAATCCTAATTCTGAATATTTTTCTAAAATAAATGAAATCAGGATCTTAAAGAGATATATGCACTGCCATATTCATAACAGCACTATTCACAATGGCCAAGATGTGGAAACAATCAGCATGTCCATTGATGAACAAACAGATGAAGAAAATGTGATATATACATAAAACAGAATACTTTTCAAACTTAAAAGAAGGAAATCCTGCCATATGTGCCAACCTGGATGAATTTTGAGGACATCACGCTAAGTGAAATAAAGCCATCACAGAAAGGCAAATATGCATGACTCCACTTACACGTGGCATCTGAAATAGTCAAATTTAGAGAATTGAAGAGTGGAAAGGTGGTTACCAGGGGTTGGGAGTAGGAGGAAATGGAGAGTTACTACTCAATGGCCGTAAAATCTCAGTGAATCAAGATGAGTGCTAGAGAGGCACTGTACAACAATGTACCTATAGGCAACAATAGCATCGTACCCTTAAACATTTAAGAAGGTAGATCTCATGTTAAGTGTTCCTACTGTAATAAAATTTAATGATGGCAAAAAATTAAAAAAAGGGAATAAAACAAAAAAATCATAAATCTAGCATCACTGAAGATACCAAATTGAGGGTCAAGAGATATGTATTCTAGATTTGGTTCAAACATTCACTCCCTATTCAAGCTTGAGTAATGTTAGCGCCCAAAAAGACCTTAGTTCAGGTTCAGTGCTCTGATTTTATAGATTGAAGGAAATATAAAAATTGAGGCTCCTGGAAGTGCAGCGACTTGCGGCAATCCTACTAATAAGTAACTAGGCTAACACAGGGTTGTGACTCCAAGGTTAGTGCCTTTTAATCCTTATGGACTGCTTCCCCCCTTATGATATGGCTTCAGTAACATGATCCCAAAGTTCAGCTCTAAAATACAGTCCTTCCATGATGTTCTCATATTTGTAAGCTACAATGGATGAAGCAGGAGAGAAATCTAGAACCATACATATTTTCTTTTGAAGAAGTATAAAGTCACATTGTTATAAAGGAGAAGGAAAAACAGGTCAGCTTTGTATTTGAAGCCTGAGATAGACACCAAATTCTGTCATCAATAAAGTAGGGACGGTAGGAAAAAAAATGTTTCACAATCAGGCTTTTCACAGAAATGTTGGCCAAGTCATAATTACTGTGGTGCTGGAGTCAGCTCCCCTAACATGCCGTATTTCATTCTCTTGAAGATACTAATTTACTTTTTGAAATGTTCATTGCTTAGATTAAGATTGGGTTTTGAAATGTGTTTCCACATAATTTATGCAGGAGAAAAATATGCTCTTCCCCTGAAGTGCAGAATACTAATCTGAAAATGATCTATTTCCTATAATCATTTTACATTTCACTCCCCTACTGAAAAGTTAGGATTTAGTTATTTTATTTTTCATTTCCTGCATGAAGGTTTTTTATGCACTACAATTCAAGAATATTAGTCACACAATCCAGCTTTCATTAAAATTCTATTTCCTTGTTACTTTGAGAATGCAAGCTACATTGATCTGATATAATATAGGTATGCAGGGGGAAAGACATACGTCTTAAGATACCAGTTTCCAACCATTATCAAGTGGGTGGATTAATTTCCTGACATGACAGGAATATCAATGTACTACTAAGAAGTCTGCTTTCTAAAGATATTCATTTTGATCACTACTTTTTTTTTCTTTTCCTTTTCTCTCTCTCTCTTTCCCCCTCCTTCCTTCCTGTGTGTCTGTCAACCTCTCTATCATATATTTTCTGCTGTTAGCTTTTCTCTACTATCCTATTCAGTGCTTGAAATTTTGCAGTTCTCTTAAAGACATTAGTACAAAACAACCAATTCCAAGGGCTCATATCCTGTTTGCACCAGGGTTGTGGTGATGGGAGGAGACATACAGAATTTAAAGGAAGCATATAGCATATTCTCAGTAACTCAAGATCCCCATCGATATAGTTAAGCTGCTAAATATTTACAAGTATTTTAGGAAGCGAAGACATGCAATTTCATTCACAAAGGTAATTACAAAGCTTGTTCTTTTTCAAATACTGGGGTCTCTGCTCATGTAGCTCTTTGTTAGCCGTGATGGGTTGGTTCTAGGATTTATCTCATATGAATACCCACACACACACACACACACACACACACACACACACTGCTTGTGGTAGCTGGGCTCCATGACATCTCCTATGATCTTCTCCTCCTGCTATTCTTACCCATGTCAAGTCTCTGCAACTATGAATTTAGAGGTGATCTCACTAAATAGCATATTATGAAAACAATTTATGATTTTTGAGATTAGTCATAGAAGATGTTTCCTCTACTACAGTCTCTACCTTGAATAATTTATTCTGGGGATAAACAGCTGCCATATCAGGAGTCTTAAGCAGCCCTATGGGAAAGACCACGTGAGGGAAACTGAGGCCTCTCTCCAATAGTTTACCAGCCATTCATGTGAATAAATTATCTAGGAAGCAGATCCTTGAGAACAGTCAAGCCTTAATGACTGCAGCCCAGGCTAACACCTTAACTTGTTTGGACCTTATGAGGGACCCCCTCCATACATGTAAGCCACCCCCATATTCCTGATCCACAGAAACTGGGTGAGATAATACAATCCTATTGTTGTTTTAAGACACAGTACTATTAAGACAGTGAATAGTTGGTTATGCAGCAACTGATAACTACTACACAGCATTTTCTTGATTTAAAAATTTTACATATTCTCTATTGACCTCCCACTGAAATGGATGTAGCTCTCACAATTTACCCTTATGCCAACCAAGACCCACTTCCTCCCCATCCATTTATTCATCAAATATATGTATGTTACACTTTTTAAATAAGTAAATATTTAGTAGTTTCACTTAATGATTATATACATATTATCCTGAGCTAAGCCATTAATTACATATTTTTTAACTTGAAACAATTTTGGTTTCACTAAAGTAAATAATTCACTCTTTAAAATTTTTTTCTTAGTATTCTGTGTATTGGAAGCTAATATATCCCTAAACTCAACAAGTGAACTGTAAATGTCACAATCGGCTCTGGTATTCTACCAGAGTGTGCTTAATTTTAAATTTATTTTTACTTAGTTATTTTTAACTTGGACACATCTATGTGAGAGTTTACATGGCCTCCTGGGATACCTCTTCCCTGTAACCCTGTTAATTCCCTTCCCATGTCTCCTCTGATGGATTCTCTTCCTCCTGGATAACGATGTCATGTCTTCTTCCTTTGCGATGTTAGTGGGTTTTTTTTCTGAAATTTATTGGCTAGTAATTTCCCAAGAAAGTCATTGTTTCGGGAACTTGTATATCTGCAATGTCTTCCTTCTAACATCATGCCGTATTGACTAGGTATTGATCTTTAACTTGAGAATAATTTCCTGTCAGTATTTTGAGGGTACTTCCCAATGCCTTCTAACATCCAATGTCATCCCTGAGAAGACCCCTTCTGATATTCCATCCTCTGTAGTGCCAAATCTATTGCTTCATCTCTGTAAAATTTTAGAATCTTCTCTTTATCTCCTACAGTTGGAATTTCACACTGTGCACTTGCTGGAATCTTTTTTCTCCCCCTTCCATTGCTATTGCTACTCAATTTAGAGACACATTTCCTTAAGATGTAGAATGCTTTAGAAATTATTTTGAATATTATTTTTCTTCTTTGCTCCCCACAGTGTCTCAATCACTTTCATATTCCATTTTTCTAGTTTTGCTTATTATTGCTTCTTTCATGTCAGAGGTTTACTCGTATTATCTGGTCACCACTGAATCATCCAAATTTAAGAAAGAGGCACTAAAGGCTAACTGGAAATTCTTATGTCAGACATAGTTTGAGGAATGATGATCCTCACCACTGAGTGACCACACTCATTGTGTTTGGGATAACTATGTGGCAGTATTTCTGCCTCTTTTCTGTTGGATTGCTTCATTTTCAGACAAGAGCCTTCCAAATACCTACACGAGACAGTGCAGTTAGCAGTCAGAGCCACTGGGTCTCAGCTAGGGAAGGAAGTAGGAGATGCCATGCCCTTCTGGATTCATATCATCATTCCCTGCTTAGTGGACATTGTGCCCTCAGCTGACCTGTTGTCTTCAAGGTCCAAAATACAAAAGGGATTTTATTCCACCATGTTTAATTAGAAATACAGGGTACTTCACTTTAGGATATTGCTCAGATTTAGGATAATTAAAACAAAACATGTTGAACTTGAATTAATCTTTCCATGAAATCTACACCTTGATTCTGGGTCTGTTTCCTAGGTTGCAATATATGGCATATCCTCCCAAGACCCACCTTCTATATTATACCCTTTAAAGTGTCCTCATATACAATATCTCAGACATTTTGAACATACATCTTGGGCCAGGTCCTATAGTAGGCATAGGCTGAACATGTATTAATGAATAAAACAGGTGTGAGGTACAGCATACAATCTAGTGGAAAAGATAAGCATTAATTAAATAAGAAATGAACTGATAATATTAAGTTGTAAAAAATGCTAAAGGATATAAGAAAAGCAGACTGAAATGGAAGGATTACTGGCTTTAATTTTTGCACATTGCTTCTAAACATGCTATCTAAGTTGACTTGAGAATGTAATAGCCACATCATATTGGCTTATGTTGTATTAAAGGTAATCAACTAAAATGCTTATGTATTTTCTCACATAAACAGTTCTTAAAGAGTTGTGATATGTTTGTGTAAATATGTTTGCTATCATTTGCTTTCACTAAATGTGAGCCTTTATATTTAATATGTTAATTTTCCTCTTGTGAGGAAACATCCAAATTCTTACACTTTGAGATACATCTTAATTAATCTGCATTATTTTCTTCACATGTATTGGTCAAGTCTCCCATAATTATGTCATCTCCAAACATGATAAGCATACATTCTTTGACATTAGTATCCAAGTCACTGAAAAGATGGGGAAAGAGATCAGGGTCATAAGTCATAAGAGAACTTCATCTGGGCAAACATCATTTCATCAATCAATGTTAGGTTTTAGCTTTTAAAAACTGTGAATCTTTAATTTTCTTCCTTAGAACTCTTTCAACTCACTTCTTCCGCACTTTCAGAGAGTTTGGAGTCACAGTCGACTTATGAGTCACTGTGACCTGACACGGTTAAGGGCTCTGGATTGCACTTAACCAGCTCCGTCGAAGCAGAGGTAAATTAAAAATCCGTCCCTTCTTTTTGCCTGATATGCTTTCTGCCACTTCTTATTTCCCAAAGAAGTAAAAGGTAAGGATTTTGATGGGCTAAGAAAATAGGAACACCATCTTATATGTCAACCTTTTGCCAGACAAGCAGAAACCTCCTTGGGAACCAGCCCAGGATATCAGCACTGGCATTCACATCTTATGTTTTTAACTTTGACTTTTGTGTTATCTTTACCTAGGGATTAAGTCTAACAACACACGAACTACCTTTCTTCACTGTTTGAAGGGTATTCCTTCAGAAATAGTAGATTCATTTAAGTTCAAAGTCCTTGGCTACTAAAGAGGTTGAGAGTGCTTTATCCAAATGTTTATGAGTAGCTGTGACCTGCTGCCAGACGCAACAAGCCAGCTCTCCAGATGGCAGTAAGGGAAATAATTCAAAGGAAATTAATCAATACTTAGTGACAAGTTACACAGGATGAAGCAAACAGGAACACATTTCAGTTTACTTATATTTTTAAGTACTGTTATTTGGTTTAACTTATTTTTGTCTTCTAGACTTACAGCTTAAATTTGAACCTATTCTGTTAGATAAACTAATGCTTGAGATATTAATGAACATTTCTTTCAATTATATTCTCTTTGCAGTTTTCAGAGATAAAAAGTGTGTGAAAGTACATACTGAGAAGTAAAAGTCTAGTGCTTGCATTTCCCCTGTGGAATCCTAAAAAGCATAGTTTCGCTAGGGAATTAAGATTGTATCTCAAGTTGTTAACAAAATTAACTTCATTAGACAATTACTTTTTAGATAATAAAATTCTGTTTTTGGGGGCTAATATTAATAGGAATGTCAATTAAAATGATTAAAATTTTGCTTTAGGAATCAGGATATTTTTATTAACTTGTATGGCAATTTAAATTTTAGTTAGAGTTCTTCATATTACCAACAACTCTACCCCATCAATCTGAGAGACACAGTATCATCTAAAAATATGTAAATCCAAAGGCATTCAGTTGGAAGTCATGAGGCCTGGGTTTGAATCTTTGTATGATCTTTAATCAGATACTTAGTCTGTCAGAGTTTAGTTGCTGATTCTGTGCACTATGTGTATTCATTCATAGTGTTGTTGGGAAGATGAAAGAGAAGATGATCCTATCACATGCTATGAACTCCATAAATCTTGCTTGAATTTGAGTTTAAAATGCAAGGCAAAAGTTCATGTTTACAAGATAATTGACTTGGGTAAATCTGACTTCCTTTTGATCACAAGATGGGAATATTTTTTTTTAAATTTTTTAATGTTTATTTTGATATCATTAATCTACAATTACATGTGCAATATTATGGTGATTAAACTACCCCCTTCATCAGGTCCCCCCCACCAACCCCATTACAGTCACGGCCCATCACCGTAGTGAGATGCTATAGAGTCACTACTTGTCCTCTCTGGGTTATACAGCCCTCCCCGTGCCCCCATAACATTACATCTGCTAATCGTAATGCCCCCTTTTCCCCCTTGTACCTCGCTTCCCACCCATCCTCCCCAGTCCCTTTTCCTTTGGTAACTATTAGTCCATTCTTGGGTTCTGTGAGTCTGCTGCTGTTTTGTTCCTTCAGCTTTTTTCTTTGTTCTTATACTCCACATATGAGTGAAATCATTTGATACTTGTCTTTTTCGGCTTGGCTTATTTCACTGAGCATAATACTCTCTAGCTCCATCCATGTTGTTGCAAATGGTAGGACTTGTTTTCTTCTTATGGCTGAATAATATTCCATTGTGTATATGTACCACTTCTTCTTTATCCATTCATCTACTGATGGACACTTAGGTTGCTTACATTTCTTGGCTATTGTAAATAGTGCTGCGATAAACATAGGGGTGCATTTGTCTTTTTCAAACTGGGCTGCTGCAGTCTTAGGGTAAATTCCTAGGAGTGGAATTCCTGGGTCAAATGATATTTCTATTTTGAGTTTTTTGAGGAACCTCCATACTGCTTTCCACAATGGTTGAACTAATTTGCAAGATGGGAATATTCTTGGTTGGAATATGTCATGATTTGACAATGGGTGGAAACTCTGCTCATCTGTTGGTTTTGTCTCTCTTTCCTTCAATTTCTCTCCTTCACAGTTTATTCTATATTGAGGAAAAGGTAAACTCAGATTAAATGCCAAGTCCTTCACTTCACTTTGAGAAGAAAAAACATTTCTACCAAGCATGGACAAAATCAGAATATGAGAAAAGCTAAAATTCATGCAAATTGGGAAAATATTTACCAAAAGGAAAAAAAACCCCCAACAACTGAGAAGACTGGAGTTAGACACTCTTGGTTAAAGCTAAAGGCCTGTCACAATTTGGAAGGTTGTTCAATTACTATGTAGGGCCATTAAGTCACTGCATGTTACAGTCACACTTAATTACCAAGATGGATGCATATTAATGAATGGATTAAATACGTGGCAAATCAACTAATATGTAACTTATTTTCCAGAAGCCAAGAATAACTAAGAGAAAGACCTAGATACAAGGTGAAGAGTCACAAATCTATTATAAATTCCATAATATTTATGGAAATTCTTGGCAGGAAATGGCAAGAAAAATGATAAATCCCAAATTAGGTAATTTTTCTTAACTTTCAACTACATAAATGCCAACTTCAATTTCTATGTAGACATTTTGAAAATAAATAGTGGGATTTTATTCTGGGGGTGTACAGCATTTGAGAGGATGTCATGTACAGTTTTTGTTTGTGTATTAGTTCATTCATATAATTGCACAGATATCTTGTATGACTGGTCAGTTAGGACGCAGCATGCTTACCTCTGGATATCTGAGACTGGAATAATTTTAATACTGGAGACACCAAAACTTTGCTTATGTTCTATGTCATTGAAAACGTTTTCTTCCCTCTTTTCTTCCTCTGACTTATTACCTCATTTTTTTTCTCCCCTCTACCTCTTTCTCCATCTTTGTTTTTGTCTCCCAGATTATGAAATTTAAAATCAAGAAAGAGTTGGTCCTCTCTGGTTTGGAAACATTACAGGCAGGAAACATTTTACAGAAATGTATACAGGTGCTGAAAAGTTTATAAATGCTGAAATATATACTATACAACTAAATGCTATACTGAGACAAAATAAAATTATTTTGGAGTCTAAGAGAGGGCAATTAATGAGGATTTGGGCAGCTTAGGAAATAGAAATTGAGTTTATTAGAGAAAGAGTGACTTTATTTAAAACTTCTATCTTCAGCCTTCAGAGATCCAGCATGGGGGGATAGAAAAGTTTATAATTTTGAGTACTCCAGCTCACAAATTGTATCATTTTAGAAGAAAAATTATGATACATTATTTTTTGGCTCATGGTTTTCGCAACTTCAGAATTGGAGACATGATGTAACTAGTATGTTTCTATCAGCATTAAATGATATATATGGTGTCTCAAACACTGATTACACCAATAAAGTCCCATTAATCATCATCTGCCCAAAAAGAAAATATTGAAATTCCTTTATTTTCCAAAAATATAGCTATGACTTAGTCCTATCAGCAGGTGGATATTGGTGATTATTTTTCTCTGTAACATTATCATCTTCTACCTATTCTCCTATACTGATGTAAGATTATGGGAAACACTACAGAACTCATCTTTAAGTTACTATAAAATAATTACTAGCGGGTCATGAAGTCACTTATTCAACAAGCATTTAAAAATTAGAATAAAGTAAAGTAGAAAATATTATGATTTATTGGGTAATTGTAGTCACTATTTAAAAAAATAATCTTATGAAAATGGGCAATAATATTGATATTGTCACAGAGAAAGAGAGTAAGACAATATTTAAGAGACTGTTACAGATGTAGGAGCAGGAATAAAAAGGCTTGGACTTAGTGATGGTATTCAAGGTGAAGGAGGGAGGATAAATCTGAGTAACATTTCCTTGAGGAAAAGAGACAGCAGTTGTGAATCATGACAGCAACCACCTTGACAGGCTAGAACTCTGGGGGCTGACCCAGTTCAGGCTCAGAGAGGGTTGTTATGTTGCACTGAGTGGGCAGGCAGTCTGGGTTGAGATGTTCCTCTGGGGTCAGAGAAGAAGTGACAGGTATGTGAACCACACTTAGGCAGCTTGATTTTCAGCCAGAAGTTGGATAGTTTCTTCTGTAAGATATATTATCTTAAGACTGATGCCAGAAGAATAACGTTTCCTGAGGGTAGGTAGAAAGTTGACAAATTCTGAAAATGGAGTCCTAGGCTACCCTCTCAGGGGACAACCATGAGACTCAGTTTTCATTGGCCCATTTTCAGAAGAAGAAAAAAAAGCTGGGTCACACAATATCACTTTGTTTGAAAGCATCTATATATCCTGAGTGCACTGTTTCAAAAGCTACTACTGTCAAGTAAAATAGCTTGAGGGGAGGTTGATTCAAATTGTGGCTTGTCCCTTTCTTGGTGATTTTTCCATCAAATTAAGATATATTTACGTCCCTGCTTTCATAAACCACGTCTTTATAAAAGCATCTTATTTGGCATTCAATTGCGAAGCACTGGCCTTAAGAAGTAAACTCCTAGGTGTTTACCTTACTTTAAATTTGTGTAGATGGATCTGCACCAAGCAGAGAATCTGCAGAGATTGTTCCCTAATAAGTGCTTTCTGATAAAAATTGCTTTATATTTTTTCCTTCCAGAAAAAAATGAACCATGTTTATCCCACCTCTTGGAGAGTGGACCACATTTGTTCATAGACCCAAATTCTGATGAAGTAGTATCACTGTTCTGAAGTGGTTAATATTTATTTTGCACAAAGTTCAGCTTTAAAAATATGCTAGCATTGCACATAGCAGATCTGAGGCCTTTTCTCCTTTTTTCTGCTTCTAGGCTGACATAGTAAATGCTGTCAAGAAAACCAAAGAAAAACATAGCTGAAGGGAGGCCAAATTCTTCCAACCAGGCTTTGTTAGGACACTAGGGAGAAGAGAGAAAGCTGAGAAAACAAATCTGTTCTACTTTTCTTATTTCTGCCACTATCACAGTTGAGTTTGGACTCCTTTTAGTGATACAGATGTCACAATTCACAGACAATATGGCACCCTTGTTCTGAATTAAGTATAAGACAATGACAGACTGTATCTTGACCAGGAAATTTTGACATGAATCTAGACTTTTTCCCCAATAAAATACATTCAATTATCAGATTGGAACATATATACTGACTTATTTTTTAAGTGATAATATCTAGAATATTAATAAGGGTGACAGCAAATATGACAACTATTCCAGGCAAACTAGCCAATGTGCCAAATTTCTTGAAGTTAATATGCCAGTGTATATCGAGAACCTTAATAATAATCATTTCTCTTAAATTATTTACTTTTAAGCTAGTTAATAAAAACTCATGGAAATTACTCAAGGAAATAAGATAGTCATATACCACCTTATATATATATGTATTCATAGCAATATCTTTTTTTAAACAACCAGTGACTAAGTGTCTTTTTCAGAGCACTAAATGAATCCCTGGCAGATTTTATTAAAGCAATTTGGAAAGCTCTGATATGATCATGTGTGCCTGGGTTGTGCAGTGAATGAATGACCCCTGGAAGGACTGTTGTGTTGCAAACAGATGCATTTTTTTCTCACATAGAATATTTGCCTGCAAGGAAGACCTTTTTTTGCCTTGTATAAAAATGCCAGTTTCATAAGTTCATATCAAAAACAAGAAAGAAAGAAATAAAGACAAAATTTATACAGCTTGAAAGGGCAAATATGAAAGCAAGTATTTTTGAAAAGATGCTTTTAGATACTGAGATAATCTCTTTCAGTAGACAAAGAAGATAAACAAGAGGTTGAAATAAACTATTTAATGTGATACAAATTTGATAATAAGGTCTTTCCAAGATTCTTTGTTAAAAATGCACATTTACTTTGGAAACATATACATCCCTATACCACTTTTAAAAATATTAATTACATTTTCATATGTATAACTTGTCATTCCATAAAATGCTCAGCTCCTTTAGACAGAAGCCATGTCTAATAGATTCTTAAAATATATACAGGTGAATAAGATTATAAGGTGAACCATTGCTTAGAACCATTTATTCTATTGACAATCAGAATTTTATCTAAGACTGTTAAATTCCTGCTTGCATTCAGGACTGTTATTCATGGAAATGTTAATTTTTGAGAAAAAAGAAAACTAAGAGTGATCTAATATAAAATATATCTAATTTCACAGTTGAAGAAACAGAGGCCTTAAGAAGTCAAATATTTTGCCTAAAGTTATACAATTATTGCTGTCCAAATAGGAATTAGGCTTTCTCCCTATCTAATGCTCATGAACTCAAGAAGTAATTCCTCTTTTGCTTCCATAGATTCCTATTTAATGAGATAGAACTTCTGACAAATGGTTAAATATTTTCATTATGATCAACTTTAATAGGAATACATTTACATTATTTTTCTGTTTTACTTGAGTAAGCTCTGTGTTTAACTGATCAAGATGGTCTTTAACAAACTAGAGTAATTCCCATGAATATCAGTACGGTTCAAAGAATTTGAATGAGTGAATGCATTTCTCTAAGAAATAGATAACTAGGCCCAAATTGAAAAATATTCTAGTCTCATAAGCATCTAAAAAAAGGACATGGAGAAGATAAGTAAGTGAAAGAGTATGAAATACGACGGCTTAAAGTAAAGCTTTTATTATTTTTCTATCTACTACGCATTAATTCTAAAAAGGCCAGTTCACATCCAAGTGGTAGTAGCTTTACCTATAAAGAGGATGGGGGTCTTAAAGAGACTCAGGCTGGTGTTACTTTGAAACGGTAGCAATTTTTCAACATTAATGCTTTTGTGTAAGTTTAAATTAGATGGTATCTGCTTGTAGATTATTAATCAAACAGAAATATTCAACTGAAGTTTTCCCTCATAATTAAACTTTTATTTTGCATAATATGCCATTTGCCCTTCATCTGTAGCTGCAACCTCGTTGACATAAAAGAAATGTCAACTTCAAAGTTGCCATCTCTTACAAATAATAAATTCAGCTTTGCGGATTAATGTTATAAATGGCCTCCTCTTATGCTAATTAAATGTGAATGAACCATGCTTCAGAGGAAATCAAGCAGAGATCATTCCCCAAACAGGCACAAGAATAGATTACCTGAACAATTTAGTGCTATGCATTTCAATATATATAGTAAAATCAATAGGAGTGGTATATAAATAAAAATCTCAGAAAAGCACCACTGTTATTGTTCTTTTTAAAAATACATGTTAATAATTGTATTAGAATCTCTATCTTTCATTTGAGGGAAAGTTAATTCCATTCTTTTAGTTATTAAAAAATTATTGACCGGACTTCCGGGAAGATGGCGGTGTGAGCAGGGTGGCAGAAATCTCCTCCCAACACTATATTTATCTACGAAAACACAAAAAATACATCTATTCCTAAAAGAGAGACGAGAATACACAGGAAAGCGCACAGCGTGCAGCTACACCCAAGAGGACTCGGCACCCCAAGAGGCGGGTAAGATGCGGAGCCGCGACCCGGCGGGACCCGAGCCCTCCCCCACCCCAGCGCACCGGCGGGAGGAGAGGATTCAGAGCCGGGAGGGAGTGGAAGCACACCCCGCGAAGTAGCCAGCCCCGGTGATCTGCGCGGGGAGCGCTGACCCACATTGCGCAGTGCAGCAGAGATTGGAGAGACGGAGGGGCAGGATCTGAGTGGGGAACGCGCCAGGGTGCTTGCAGCCGGCTCCCGGGAAGGAAAAAAAAAAAGCGCGCGCTTTCCTCAGCAGTCTTAAAGAGACAGGAGCCCAGCGGAGGAGCTGGATCGCCCCAGCACACTCAGCCCAGCAGGCTGGGAGTCCCGGGGAGTTTCAGACGCCTTAGCTGGCGACTGAGAAAGCGTAGCCATACTTAACACTTCTCATTGAGATCAACAGCCTCCTATTCGTTCCCACCCCTGCCAGAGCGAAAAAGGGCCCTGCGGAGCAGCACAGTCAAAGCTGTGGAATAGTGGGCAATAGCGCCACCTAGAGCATTCCCACAGAATCTACGTCTGGTGGGCATTTTTCTTGTTGTTTTTTATGTTTTGTTTTGTTTTTTGCTTTGTTTTCTTTCTTTTTTCTTTTTTTCTTTCTTTCTTTTTTCTTTTTTTTCTCTTTTTTTTTCTTCTCTTTTTAAAGTCTTAAAGAGCCCAGCTGACATACGTGGCAACTATCAGTGACCAATTATATAGCCATGAAAAGACAGAGGAATATGGTTCAGACCAAAATCAACCAGACAACCCCAGAGAGGGAGTCTGAAGGGATGGAAATGCACAGCCTCCCTGAAAAAGAATTCAGAAAAAAGTCATAACCATGCTGATGGACCTACAGAGAAATGTGCAAGAGCTGAGGGAGGAAGTGAGGGAACTGAGGAAAGACAATACAGAAATCAGACAAGCAATCGACGGGCTTAACAGCAGAATGGATGAGATGCAAGAGACTGTTAATGGAATAGAAAACAGAGAACAGGAGTACAGAGCAGCTGAGGCAGAGAGAGATAAAAGGATTTCTAGGAATGAAAGAATATTAAGAGAACTGTGTGACCAATCCAAACGGAACAATATTCGCATTATAGGAGTACCAGAGGAGGAAGAGAGAGAAAAAGGGATAGAAAGTGTCTTTGAAGAAATAATTGCTGAAAACTTTCCCTCGCTGGGGAAGGAAGTAGTCTCGCAGTCCACCGAAGCTCATAGATCTCCCAACACAAGGGACCCAAGGAAGACAACACCAAGACACATAATAATTAAGATGGCAAAGATCAAAGATAAAGACAGGGTATTAAAGGCAGCTAGAGAGAGAAAAAAGATCACCTACAAAGGAAAACCCATCAGACTATCATCAGACTTCTCAACAGAAACCTTACACGCCAGAAGAGAATGGCATGATATATTTAACGTTATGAAACAGAAGGGCCTCGAACCAAGAATATTGAATCCAGCACGAATATCATTTAAATATGATGGAGGGATTAAACAATTTCCAGACAAACGAAAGTTGAGAGAATTTGCATCTCATAAACCACAACTACAGGATATCTTAAATGGACTGCTCTAGATGGAAGCACACCTAAGGCTAAAAAGATGCCACCAGAGAAAATAAAATCATAGCAAAGAGGGCAGACTATCCAAATCCTAACTAAAGGCAAAGAATAAAACACCTATTATAGAAAGAATGGGGAGGAAGAATATGAAGGAAGAGAAAGAAAGAAACATCAGACTGTGTTTACAATAACTTAACAGGAAGTTAAGTTAGATTGTTAGATAGTAAAGAAGCAACCCTTGAACCCTTGGTAACCACGAATCTAAAGCCAGCAATGGCAATAAGTACATACCTATCAATAATCACGCTAAATGTAAATGGACTGAATGCACCAATCAAAAGACACAGAGTAACACAATGGATAAATAAGCAAGACCCATCTATATGCTGCCTACAAGAAACTCACCTCAAATCCAAAGATATACACAGACTAAAAGTGAAGGGATGGAAAAAGATATTTCATGCAAACAACAAAGAGAAAAAAGCAGGTGTTGCAGTACTTGTATCAGACAAAATAGACTTCAAAACGAAGAAAGTAGGAAAAGATAAAGAAGGACATTACATATAGATAAAGGGGTCAGTCCAACAAGAAGATATAACCATTATAAATATATATGCACCCAACACAGGAGCGCCACCATATGTGAGACAAATACTAACAGAATTAAAGGAGGAAATAGACAGCAATGCATTCATCTTAGGAGGCTTCAACACACCACTCACTCCAGAGGACAGATCAACCAGACAGAAAATAAGTAAAGACACAGAGGCACTGAACAACACACTAGAACAGATGGACCTAACAGACATCTACAGAACTCTACACCCAAAAGCAACAGGATACACATTCTTCTCAAGTGCACATGGAACATTTTCCAGAATAGACCACATACTAGGCCACAAAAAGAACCTCAGTAATTTCAAAAATATTGAAATCCTACCAACCAACTTCTCAGATCACCAAGGTATAAAACTAGAAATAAGTTTTAGAAAGAAATCAAAAAGGCTCACAAATACATGGAGACTTAACAACACTCTCCTAATTAATCAATGGGTTAACGACCAAATCAAAACAGAAATCAAAGAATATATGGAGACTAATGACAACAACAACACAAAGCCACAACTTCTGTGGGACGCAGCAAAGGCAGTTCTAAGAGGAAAGTATATTGCAATCCAGGCCTATTTAAAGAAGGAAGAACATTCCCAAATGAATAGTCTAAAGACACAATTACTGAAATTGGAAAAAGAAGAACAAATGAGGCCCAAAGTCACCAGAAGGAGGGACATAATAAAGATTAGAGAAGAAATAAATAAAATTGAGAAGAATAAAACAATAGAAAATATCAATAAAACCAAGAGCTGGTTCTTTGAAAAAATAAACAAAATAGATAAACCCCTAGCCAGACTCATTAAGAGAAAAAGAGAATCTACACACATAAACACAATCAGAAATGAGGAAGGAAAAATCACGACGGACCCCACAGAAATACAAAGAATCATAAGAGAATATTATGAGAATCTATATGCTAACAAGCTGGAAAACATAGAAGAAATGGACAACTTCTTAGAAAAATACAACCTTCCAAGACTGACCAAGCAAGAAACAGAAAAACTAAACAGACCAATCACCAGCGACGGAATCGAATTGGTAATCAAAAAACTACCCAAGAACAAAACCCCCAGGCCTGATGGATTCACCTCTGAATTCAACCAGACATATAGAGAAGAAATAACACCCATTCTCCTTAACGTTTTCCAAAAAAATAGAAGAGGAGGGAATACTTCCAAACTCATTCTATGAAGCCAGCATCACTCTAATACCAAACCTGGGCAAAGACCTCACCAAAAAAGAAAATTACAGACCAATATCCCTGATGAACGTAGATGCAAAAATACTCAACAAAATATTAGCAAACTGAAATCAAAAATACATCAAGAGGATCATACACCATGATCAAGCGGGATTCATCCCAGGGATGCAAGGATGGTACAACATTCGAAGATCCATCAACATCATCCACCACATCAACAAAAAGAAGAACAAAAGCCACATGATCATCTCCATAGATGCTGAAAAAGCATTTGACAAAATTCAGCATCCATTCCTGATTAAAACTCTTAACAAAATGTGTACAGATGGCAAGCTCCTCAACATCATAAAGGCTATATATGACAAACCCACAGCTAACATCATACTTTATGGCGAGACGCTGAAAGCTTTTCATCTAAGATCGGGAACAAGACAGGGATGCCCACTCTCTCCACTGTTATTCAACATAGTACTGGAGGTCCTAGCCACAGCAATCAGACAAAACAAAGACATACAAGGCATCCAGATTGGTAAAGAAGAAGTCAAATTGTCACTATTTGCACATGACATGATACTGTACATAAAAAACCCTAAAGACTCCACTCCAAAACTACTAGAACTAATATCTGAATTCAGCAAAGTTGCAGGATACAAAATTAACACACAGAAATCTGTTGCTTTCCTATACACTAATGATGAACTAACAGAAAGAGAAATCAGAAAAACAATTCCATTCACAATTGCATCAAAAAGAATAAAATACCTAGGAATAAACCTAACGAAGGAAGTGAAAGACCTGTACTCTGAAAACTACAAGACACTCCTAAGAGAAATTAAAGAGGACACTAACAAATGGAAATGCATCCCATGCTCTTGGCTAGGAAGAATAAATATTGTCAAAATGGCTATATTACCTAAAGCAATCTACAGATTCAATGCAATCCCTATGAAACTACCAACAGCTTTCTTCAATGAACTGGAACAAATAATTCTAAAATTCATATGGAACCACAAAAGACCCCGAATAGCCAAATCAATCCTGAGAAGGATGAATAAAACAGGGGCAATTACACTCCCTGACTTCAAGCTCTACTACAAAGCCACAGTAATCAAGACAATTTGGTATTGGCACAAAAACAGACCCCCAGACCAGTGGAACAGAATAGAAAATCCAAACATTAACCCAAACATATACAGTCAATTAATATTTGATAAAAGTGCCTTGGATATACAATGGGGAGATGACAGCCTCTTCAGCAGCTGGTGTTGGAAAAACTGGACAGCTACATGTAAGAGAATGAAACTGGACTACTGTCTAGCCCCATACACAAAGGTAAACTCAAGGTGGATCAAAGACCTGAATGTAAGTCATGAAACCATAAAACTCTTAGAAAAAAACATAGGCAAAAATCTCTGGGACATAAACATGAGCAACTTCTTCATGAACATATCTCCCCGGGCAAGGGAAACAAAAGCAAAAATGAACAAGTGGGACTATATCAAGCTGAAAAGCTTCTGTACAGCAAAGGACACCATCAGTAGAACAAAATGACATCCTACAGTATGGGAGAATATATTCATAAAAAACGTATCTGATAAAGGGTTGACATCCAAAATATATAATGAACTCATGCACCTTAACAAACAGAAAGCAAATAATCCAATTAAGAAATGGGCAGAGGACATGAATAGACACTTCTCCAAAGAAGAAATTCAGATGGCCAACAGGCACATGAAAAGATGCTCCACATCGCTAATCATCAGAGAAATGCAGATTAAAACCACAATGAGATATCACCTCACACCAGTGAGGATGGCCAACATCCAAAACACAAACAACAACAAATGTTGGCGAGGATGTGGAGAAAAGGGAACCCTCCTACACTGCTGGTGGGACTGCAAATTAGTTCAACCATTGTGGAAAGCAGTATGGAGGTTCCTCAAAAAACTCAAAATAGAAATACCATTTGACCCAGGAATTCCACTCCTAGGAATTTACCCTAAGAATGCAGCAGCCCAATTTGAAAAGGACAGATGCACCCCTATGTTTATTGCCGCACTATTTACAATAGCCAAGAAATGGAAGCAACCTAAGTGTCCATCAGTAGATGAATGGATAAAGAAGAGGTGGTACATATACACAATGGAATATTATTCAGCCATAAGAAGAAAACAAATCCTACCATTTGCAACAACATGGATGGAGCTAGAGGGTATTATGCTCAGTGAAATAAGCCAAGCCGAAAAAGACAAGTATCAAATGATTTCACTCATATGTGGAGTATAAGAACAAAGAAAAAATACTGAAGGAACAAAACAGCAGCAGACTCACAGAACCCAAGAACGGACTAATAGTTACCAAAGGGAAAGGGACTGGGGAAAATGGGCGGGAAGGGAGGGATAAGAGGGAAAAAGGGGCATTACGATTAGCAAATGTAATGTTGGGGGGGCACAGGGAGGGCAGTACAACTCAGAGAAGACAAGTAGTGATTCTATAGCATCTCACTACGCTGATGGACAGTGACTGTAATGGGGTTGGTGGGGGGGACCTGATGAAGGGGTAGTTTAATAATCGTAATATTGCACATGTAATTGTAAATTAATGATAATAAAATAAGTTATATTAAAAAAAAATTATTGACCATGAAGTTTGTACATTTGAGATTGAGAAATCAGCTGACCATTTTAGCTATCTTCATATAAATAAGAAGTATAAATTCTCAATAAAACACAAAAAAACAATGAGATGAGGGCTTTGGGGGTTGAACAAATTGTAGTTTCTAGAAGGGAGTCAAAATGTGGAGAAAAGCACCAGCAGAATGTAGTCTCCATTTTATTGGTGCTTTACCCTTAGGGTAGATGCAGTATCAGTGAAAACAGTCTAAAATAATTTCTGGTCAAAGGAACTAGGGGAAGAGTTCTGGGGTAACAAGGTCTACAAAGAATAAAGGGCAGAATGGAGACAGCTGGAAAAAGGGAACCATTAATTTGGTGCATACACACAGCCCAAGTTCCTGGCTGATCTCTGAATCACTGATGTGAGGACGGCAGATGGTGAGCAGAATTAAAGTAACTTACAACTAAGAATTACAAAACAAGGAAGATGTGAGTCACTACACACTGCAGGTATGACAGTGTGCAGTTTGAACCTTAAAAAAGTAAAATGTTAAATCAAAAGTATAAATAAACTTTGGGAAATATATAAAAGAGAATCCAGAGTCTACACAGCATAATCACAATGTCCAGAATACAACCCAAAATTACTAGATACAGAAATGCCAAGAATGTGACCCAATTCCAGGTAAAACATAATCAATCATAACAACCTGGATGGCTCAGAGGCTAGAATTACTAGATGAGAATGGCATACAGTATTATAATTATACTTTGTAAGGTAAATGAATATGAATTCACAATGAATGAAAATAGGAAATCTCTACAATGATGCAGAAAATGTAGAAATGAAATAAAAAGAAATGTTATAATTGAAATAAACACCTGAAATAAAATCACTAGATGAGGTTAACAGTAGAATAAAGATAACAGAAAAGGGTCAGTGCACTTGAAAACCTACCAATACATTTAATAAATCAAAGGAAGAACAAAAAAGATTAAAGAAAAAAATGAATCAAGCCTGAAGGAACAATGAGACAATGTGTAACTTGGGAGGCTGCCTAAGGATACAGAAAAAGATCAATGTAAACCCAAAGCAAATAGAAGAAAAGACATATTAATGCTAAAAGAAAAATGAACAAAATAGCAGAGATGCAAACAGTAGAGAAAATTAATAATGGTAAAGCTTGTTCACTGAAAAAATTAAGATCAAGTTATTCAACAAAAATATAGAGAGGCTATAAATCACCAATATCAGAAATGAAAGGTCCTTCAGATATTGAAAAAATAGTGAAGTAGTATTACAAACAACTTTCTCCCCAAAAATTGACATATTAGATGTAATGAAAAATTCCTTGGAAAATAAGAACTGTGAAAACTCACTCAAAAAGAAATAGATGATATAAATAGCCTTATATTAATTATAAAAATTGAACTAATAATTGAGCACCTTCTCCCAAGAAAAATTACAGGTTCAGATGGCCTCATCACCAATTTCTGTCAAACATCTGTGGGAGAAATATAATCAATTATACACAAAATATTGTATAAATAGAGAACACTCACTCATTTTGTAACTCTGGCATTACCTGGATCATAAAGCAGACAAAGATGTAACAAACAACAAGAACAGAAAAACAAAAATTAATGTTATCTTTTGTGCACATAAACATATATGTAAACTTCCTTAACAACTTATTAACAAATCAATCCTGGGGAATTTTCTCAGGAAGGCAGGATAGATTTAATATTTGAAAAGTAATCATTGTAATTCATCTTACTTATAAAGTAAAGGAAAATATCTATATGATCTTTTCAACAGATGCAGGAAAAAAATAATCTGACAAAATTTAACATCATGTTGAAATCTTTCTGAAAATAGAAGAAAACATATTCAATCTCACAAATGGTGTATCTACAAAAAATTACCTTTATAGCTAAAATCGTAATTAATGATTACTTAATATTATCTTCCTAAAATCACAAACAAGGCATGGATATCTACTTTCACAATTTCTGTTCATCATTATATTAGAAATTCTAGCCATTGAAATGAGGAAAGGAAAAACTCTCATGAAAAAGGAAGAGATAAATTGCCTTTATTTTCAGATGATATTATTATTTACATAGAAAATCCTCAGGAATCTGTAAACCAATTTAAATTGTTAGCAAATTTAGTAAAGTCAGTGTTACTAAGGCTAATAATTAAAAATCTGTTGTTTATACTAGTGAAAATTAAAAAATGATTGTTTACAAAGGCACCAAAAAATATATATATATGGGAATAAATTTAACAGAAATGTGCAAGACCTGTACAGTGAAATCTACACAAATATTGCTGAAAAATTAAAGAAAACCCTATATAAACAGACTGATATACCATGTTCCCTGTGATGTTTATTCCCTCAAATTTATCTGTAGATGTACTGCAAACAAAACAAAAACCACAATAGATCTTTTTTTAGATTTTGAGAAGTGATTCTAAAATTTTATGGAAACACAAATTACCTAGAATAGCTAAAATGATTTTTTAAAAAGCAAAGTTTGAAGACTGACACTACTGATTTAATTCATTTAATTTAATAATCAAATTTGTAATTTTCCACTTCAATCCAGTCTGAGCCATTTTTTGGGGGGGGCTGAACATACTCAGATATGTGTTCTTATTGTTAGTTGTCTAACTACAATAATACAGAAGAGTATTATCAAAATCTGAATACATAAATCCCTGCATGGTTCATGGAATTCTTTTTTATTCATTCATTCGTGTACAACAGATACACACTGAGCTCCTGAAATATACCTCCCCTCTAACCTGCCCCCTGTTAAAGAAAGAATTTTCCTTGAAAGGAAAAGCCCAATTACAAATCAAGGTCTGTTACTGGAAGGACTTGCCTTTGGGTCTTCTGCTAGGAGGTTGATACATTAAATCACTTTTTGTTTCTGGTGTGTGCAACATATTATCCTATTATCCCACATGGCATGTCCCAAGTGGGCAGATATCTAGAATTCCCTTTATCTCAACTTCATCTGCTCTGGAAGATGACTGTTTCACAGATATCCTCCTCATGATTAGATTTCCTATACTTTATGCTAGATACCAAATATATCTGCAAGTGTGTTGACAATTTCTTCTCAGTTTCAGTTGAGCTGAAGAAAAACTGCTTATGCCTTTTTCATCCTCCCTACAGTTCCCAACCCTAAATGAATTCATTTTGTAACATAGAGCACATACTTTAAATCATATCCCATCACTCCCAAATTGGCAGATATGCAATCATTTTTTATTAAATGTAAGAAAATGTGAATATACAAATGGAAATTTTAATTTAGATAATCACTATATGATGAGCTAATTATACATATGTATATATACACATAGACACAGTTAATCATGATAGAATATATTCTTCCAACAACCCTAAATAACAGATACATTTTCTCTATTCTACAGGAGGGAAACTGAGGTCAAGATATAAGTCACTCTTCTAGAAAAACACAAGCCTGGTTGAATATGGAATTTGAATTGTATTAATTTTACAGACGTTTCGATGGTACTCTAGGCAAATACAATGTCTTTAATGTGGATGATTGTTAATTGGTCGATAATGCCAAATTAACTATTATATATTTTCTTACCAGGGTACTACAATATTGACTATGTATCCTCAAAGAAAATTTATGGTGCCAAAATACTAGAACACCACCAATTTCTCATGGTTTTATATAGTATTTTGTGATCAGGGAGCACTGATGAGTATAATATGCCCATATGTGTCTAGAAAACATTTTATTTTAAATGTCAAAAACAAACACTACAACACGATGCTAGTTTTGTAAACTACTCATTTGGCAGAATATCAATTTTGTGTGGGAGAAATAAAAAGTTCATTTCCATGATGTGAAATATAATATTTAACAACTTTATTTTAATGGTTCTAGATTTGAAAGTAACACATTGAAAAGTGGTAAAAAAATAATTATTTCTGCAGAGTCTGTGGTTCATATTCATATATGTGGATTATTAGGAGTCGTATTTGATACCTCTAACTATAGTAGTTGTTCACAGTGGCTCCATTGTAGATTTATAACATATATTTTGAGAATGGAAGAATTAGCAGCATGCTCTCAATGCACTTTCTTTTTATTAAGTCATGACTGGGACAGGATGTAAGGTGGCTATTCCCTGTAATCTTGATAATGACATAACTGCTGGCAAACACATTAATGATACGTACTAGCAGAAGATACTTATCTATGAAAGGATTTTGTCAAGATGCACCTGGTCTGGCTAGGACTGTATATGGAAAACAAACCAAACAAACCTGTAATCAATGCATTCAGGATATATGTGTTAAAGAAATAAATATAAATATATACACTTATATGTATATAAGTGTGTCTTATCCAAAAGGTTAGCATGTGATTCAAATGGGAAAATGTCATTACTGTTCAAGTAACAGACAAGGAAGGATGCTCAATATTTTCCCACAACTACCACAAAGTAACCATTCAGTGACACTCTTAGCCAATATAATTAGGGGAATAAAAGCAACTGGAAACATAAAAATCAGTTGTGAAGAATTAAAACCATCTCTATTTGCAGATCATGTGATTATTTCTGGAAAATACCAAAGAATCAGTGAGAGAAAAAACTGCAATCAAAAATAAGAAAATTGAAGAAAAGAAGGGGGAATGTAAAAATTACATACATAAATAATGTTCTTTAAAACAAATAAAATATTTTAGCCATAATAGAAAAATTCATTTATAATTGCATACAGTAATTATTTTAATAACAATCCTGGACATAAACTTCTCACGAAATATACAAAAACTATGTATGGAAAGCATTAAATGGTCTTCAAAGACATGAACCAATGGAAAGGCGTACCATGTCCTGGTACGTCATCACTAAGTGAATATATAGATTCAATGTAATTCCAAAAGTAACTTCAGTGTTCTCCCTAAGCTAGCCAAGTTCATTGTAGAATTTAGTTTGAAGATCAAAAATGCAAGAGTAGCCAAGCAGTGCAATGGTGGGGCAAGCTAACTCTACCATATATTAAAGCATCACAAAACTCCTAGAATTAACAGCAACACATACAACTTAAGTATTGGTTGGGAACAGACAGACCATCTTGAAAATGAAGAAACATTAGAAGGAAAGATACAATGTATCAGTGAGAGATAAATGGGGCTCTTCAAATCAGTGAAGATCAACTTGGCATAGGCACAACTGAATAAGCAAATTAAAAATTGACAAAAATCATAAACCATTTCTCACAGTGCATACCACAATAAACCCCCAGTGAGCCAGAGATCTAAAATAAAGCTGCAATTATTCAAGTATTACAGAAAAAGTGGTTTAGTTTCTTTACATCCTTAGGGATAAGAAATTCCCTATGCCTAAAATTTCAAAAGTATTCATGAAAAAGATCAATATTCTGATTATGTAACTTTTAAACCCTTATGTCATGCCAAGGAAAATACCTAAGCAAAATATGAAAAACTGGGACAAAATATTTGCATTTTAGAGAACAACTGTAACACATTTCAAAAATGCTTATAATTCTATCACAGACAAAACTTTAATATGCCTAATACATGAAGAACTTCAGAGAATTAAGAGGATAAAATCAATGAACTGCAAGAAAAATAGGCACAATATATTGAGTTTAAGGAACACTATATTAAAAGTACCCTTCAAACATACAAAAGATGCTCAAGTTCCTCATAATAAGAACAAGGCAATGAAAACTACACTGAGGGATGGTTTTCTCCTAAGAGAACAACCCAACTTCTATGTCGGGAAGTGTGGGAAGCGTGTGGGAAGATAGGCACTTTCTTCTGTAATTGCTGGGAATTCCACATGGAATGAAATTAGACATTTCTCAAACAAATTGTACCTTTTGGCCCAGTAATTGCATATCTCTGACTTTTTAAAAAATATGGAGGAAAATATGAGACAGTGTATGGCAATGGCTATTAAAAAAAAAGTTCTGACATTATTTTTATGAGCAAAAGATTGGAAACATCCCAAATGCACATTAAGAGGTGACTGTTTATATAACTACATTAAACCTCACAATGGATCAGTGTGACAGTAAAACTGCATCAAGGTCTCTTTATATATTGCTATGTGGTGATATATAGGACATATGATTAGGTAGAAAATAAATAAGCAAAAGTAAGAGGCAGGACAGTGTTTAGAGTCCTACCTTTTGTATAAGGAAGTGGGGACATGGACAGATAGGTAGATTTAGACACATATTTTGCTTATGTTCAAAAAAGAAAACACTAGACTAGAAACATAAACCAAAAATGAATTAAAAGTTAACCAATTGTGGGAGACAAAAAAAAAGGATGGGGAAAACAGCAGTGTAGGCCAGGATTTTTCACTTAGCTGTGGACAGACTAATTCATACAACTTCATCTTTGCTGCTTGGGAAAAGGAAGGAGGTGAGAGCAAATGGAAGGAAAAAGAGACGGGGGTGGGGGGTGCAGGGGAAGGAGGAGTGAAACTGCAAAAAACTGGATTTATTTACCTCATCTAGTTGTTGTGAGGTTTAAGTGATATCACACATGAGAAACTGCAGTGTTTTGCATATGGAGAGCATTGCAATTAGCAATAATAAATAAGAATCTTGATGAATTGGCTAAGGAGTAATATTTCTTCAGTGTTGCTAGGGTTATTTCTGTTTTCTCTCTTCAAGATGTCATTTATCTGGATTACCCATGCCTGCAGCTGAAATTAATGTCGGGTCTAATCATTGCAATTTATTAAAATGAAAATCATAGGAATTTCAGTTAGTAGTAATCCTAACTGATTAATTTACTTCTCAGGTCATACCTGCTTTGGAGATTTAGGAAATATTCCCTGAATGAATTTGATATCCAGTATGTTGCCCTCATGGCCTTCAAAGGAGTATTTTTTCTTAATTACTCATTGCTACGGCATACAGACCCATGGAATAGTTACTCTGTAATAACAAGGCTATTGCGACTGTGTCTACCCATGTGGCTATTTTGGTAGGATTATAGTCAATGAGACACCATACAAATTAATAGCTATGCGTTTAGAAAGCTGACTATCCCATAGTATAGGCTGAAAAAACTCTTATTTCCTTAAACGTAGCACCATCCAACTGGCAGACAAAAGCAAGAGATGAAAAAGATTGTGGAGAATCATGTGACCAGTACTTAACCACCTTGAGCCCCAAATGAACACCCATCACTTTTCCTTATCTGTCCTTAGTGAGAACTATTCTGACAGCCTCGGCTGGAGTGTGAGGCAAGGCTCAGAAGTGTAAACCTGGTCCTGAACAGCTGCTGCTTTATGGCATGATTCTTTTGTAGGTCACCAAACCTTTCTAAGGGGGAGGCAGACACAAGCTCATAATACTGCATTGGAGGGGCAAATAAGAAGAAAGGGGTTGCAAACTTTTTTTGTAAAGGGCCAGATAGCAAGTATTTAGGTTCTGCAGGCAATATCTGGTTTCCTTTCTTCCTTCCTTTCTTCTCCTTCCTACTCCTCCTCTTCCACATCCTTCCTCCTCCTTCCTACCCTCTCCCTCTCTCTCTAAAGCCCTTAAAAATGTTAATAATATTCTTAGTTTGCAAATCATGCAAAAAACAGGCTACAGCCTGAATTGGCCAATGGGCATAATTTGCTGACCCCTGCTCTGGATCAAGACTGTCTAATAGAACTTTCTGTGAAAATGGGAAGTTTTGAATCAGTGTTTTCCTTTACAGTAGCCATAGTGACATATAACTGTATATACTTGAAATGTGGCTAGGGCAGAGAAGATACTGAATTTTTACATTATTTAATTTTAATTAATTTGAATAGCCACATATGGCTAGCAGCTACCATATTAAGACACCACAGGCAGCCCAACATTTTCCAAAAATTGGTGGAAAAACACTTCCCAAAACAATGTCCCCAGCTTATTCCTTAAAACTGCATGAAGCCTGTGGGATTACACCAATAAGCTTTCTCCATCCATGTTTCCATTTCAAGTCCTTGTGATTTTTATTGAGCACAGTGGTGGCCTCTACAGAACAGATGCTTGCTCTTCTAATTCCATTCCCCCTTAGTCATGCAAGAAGCCAGATTACAGTATGATTCAGGCCGAATTTGCCACAAAATGCCTCTCTCAAATGACCAGATGCTCTTGTTCAATTTCCTAAAAACTTTTTAGTACTGAGTAAAATTAACTCCAAGTAATGGGGTCCTTTGCAGATACCAAACAAGACTGTTTTTCTGTTTTCATCAACCTTCAATTTTATATAGGTCAGTGGTTGCTTAATTCTGTTTAGCAGGGTTATTTAGTATAACGGAGTTCAGTAGTATGTGAGGCGGACAAGAAGCTTGGTATAGTTCAGAGACTGAGAACCGAGGTCCTAGTTCTGACTCAATCACACATTTGCCATATGATCTTGAGGAAACCACTAACTCCTTGAGCTTCAACTTCCTCTCCACAGAAAGGTGATAGCAAGAGGTAATAGTAAAGAGGTCTGCAAATGAAAGATACTTTTATACTACTACTACCAAGAATGCTTATTATTTTTGAGTCAAATTCTTTTCTGCAGTTAATCTGGGCACAGCGATCCTAGGCAGACAGAGATGTTTATATGTGCACAGTCAGCTTGTCCATTGAGAGAGAGGCTTCACTACGTAAAAGCTCTACATGAGCCTCAGTCATGGTCCTTATGTTGTCCTCAGGTGATCAGATGTATAATAAATAAGAAATTAGGCTCAATAACCAATTACCTGCATACACATCTTTGCTTTGCCACTTTCAAGAAACTTAACCAAATTAAGCGATTTAACCTCCTTGGGCCTCATTTTCCTTATCTGTTCAATGGGTATTTATTCAACAAGTATTTATTGAGGACTTCTAGATGTCAGGCACACATCTCAGGGCTGGGAGACAGGAGTGCACCAAGGGAGGTAGGGAGAGAAAAAGGGAGGAAGTGACTACAGATGTAGGAGCTAATGGGGTAAAATGTTAATAATGGGTGATCTGGGGAAAGGATATATGAGGGACAGTCCTTCGTAGCGTTCTTATTCTTGCAACATCTCTTTTAGTTTGAAAGTGTCTTCAAAATTTTTTAAAAGAGAAAGAAATATAATAGGGCTCATTATAAGTCACGTGTTGGCTGGAACCTGAGGTCAAATCCAGCAGCAATTTGAGCATCTGGAAACAAACTTCAGTTCAGTTTTCACTTTGCCGCATGGTCAGATTCCCTCATCAGGACCATGGAGAGGCTCCTGGGGCTGAGCAGTGCTGACACTTGTTTAGGTCATTTTGTGAGCATTTCTCTTGTAATGTTTTTAAAGACGTGTCTGGCTACCAGGGTTCTTGACACAAAGTAGTTTTTCAATAAATGCCTGCGTTAATCTTTTCCAAATGGGTGTACATGATTCGTAGGAACAATTTGCTTTATGAGGTCAGATGTTAGATCTGTGCCAGTATTCTTTACTGTGGCGTTTCTCAGGTGGCAGCATGACACAGTGGCCAAGAGTGTGGACTCTGGAACCAAGCTGTGTGGCTTCCACTCCCAGCCCCGCTGCACAAGAGCACTATGTCCTGGGATAAACAACTTCCCTTCATTTTTCTCTTGTAAAATACAGATAACAAAATGTAGTGTTTTCTGACTTTAAATAAGTTAACATTTATAAAATGCTTACAACACTGCCTGGCACATGATTAAAAACTATGTGTTTGTTAGAAAAACAAAAATTACCTCAGGGAAGGAAGATTTGATATAGTGTAGTTTTCTGGGTCCCACTCGTGACTGGATGAATCAGAATCTCTTGAGCCTTTGGCATTTCAAGAAGCTCTCCAGATAATTTTTAAAGACATTAAAGTTTGAAATGCACTGCTTTGGTTATTAAGAGCCCTGATGAACTGATTCCACAGGGGCAGCTGATAAAGTAAAATCAAACTTTATATTTCAGTCAGTGCCTTAGGTCTGCAAAATCCCCAAATCCTTATGGGAGATTTCTCCCCAAATCAAATTAAATGTACCAATAAAACATGCTTCTGGATGATTAACATCTGAAATCATGGCTCCGAGTATGACGTTTGCTTGATGTATGTTTTTCAGGTGGCTTCCTTTATCAGTTTCTCCAGAATAAGCATTGCTCACTATCCGTATCGTTGCTTGTCTGAGGACTGAATATAAATGGGACTCTAGGGAGTTAAGGATAGAGCCCTTCTCCCTAAATTATTCAGTGCAATCTCTGTGCCTAGACAGTAAAGAGCTAATAGGAAATGCCAATCAATCTTGACAATTTTAGCAGGTTTTTTTCCTCCCCTCTAGAGGGAATTTAGAGTTGCTGGAGAAAAATTGCTGCTTTCCATATTTATCATTGGAGTCAATTCCTTCAGTTAAACTGGTTGTCCTCATGACGTACAAGAAATTAGACCATAATTTGAGGACACTGTTTCATGTTAGAGGTGACAAAACATACAGAGACCGAGGCACTGGCTTGAGCGGCTCGTGGAGCCAAGGGGAGGCACCAGCGCTGCTGGCTTCTGCTGTCCCCAGACAGTCACACTCCGAGGCAGTGCGGGTTAGGACTTCACATATGGCATCTGAGGGAGACGCAATTCAGCCCATAATAATAATAATTATTATTATTTTATGATGATTAATGCAAGCTCAGTAATTAAAATAATATTTTTGTATTATGTCAGTCATGAATATAATCTATACAAATAGTAAATGCCAATTTTTAAGTTCCTTTGAGGCCTTGGGATCAAAAGTCTTTGCTTCTCAGGGTAAAGAGCAAGAAAACCTCTTGGTAGCAATGGGAAATAGACCAGTCATTGGAGTATGATGGAGTCACATTAATGAGCAGAAGTAGAAATTGAAGATCTATAAATTCTTACTGCTGAAGTGTCTGCTCTGCCTGACATACAATCAGCATTCTAACATTTCTGCTTTCTTGGGAACCTGGAACAAATTCTGCTTACAGTGCCAGCAAAGGATCATGTCAGCCTTCTTCCAGGACTCTAACACAGCACTTAGATATAGCTGAAGCAACAACCAGTTTACCTTCCGGATATTGTTATTACAAGTGGAATTTTAAATTCATTCTTTCCTGCCAATGACAACTTAAAATAGTCATGGCTAACCCAAGTGACTTATTTCCCATAAGACCCAAAGTTACCCCCAAAGCTTTCCAAAGATAATTAAAAAAAAAAGAATTATAACAGTAAACTTTGCTCTTCTGAATAATTGAGCCATTTCCAAGGCTTTAGGTCCATAGAGAAATATCATCCTCAAACTCTCAGTCAATTTCAAAAAGCAAATCTGTGTGATGACTTTTATATAGATCGGATGACCTTGATTCTGTCCCATGAACATTATAAGCATCTTCATAGCACATACATAGAGAAGAGACATATGAATGAACAAATACATATAATGCACATATCAAGTCTACATATTTATGTATATGAACATATATAAGTAAATATAAATACATAAAAATATGTATACAGACATATATACACACACACATATATTTGTATACTTCACATCATCAGTCTGGCAGGCCAAGTTTTTCACTGATAATTCTAAACTGAGGAAATATATCAGTAGAGAGGATTCACCAGAAGAATAAAACACATGAGACTGGATGACATAGCTAATTAAAGGCACATAATATCCTGCACCTGTATTTGTCCCATAGAACTGAGGCAAGAAATGTTTGTGGGTGTTTAAGTTATGGTAACTTTTTAGCGTACTTATACAACAAATGAATTTATTGTTAACTTTTTTTAATCCTGGCACAATTTAGATATCTCTATAGCAAACCAGGTGTTGTGTTACAGGCTTTGATCTGTAAATATATCAAGCCTTTTTAAATAGTACAATATATAATATTGTAATTAGAGAGCTTTGGTTTGTTTTAGACAATAGCTGGGTAACATACTTTGTATTTAAATTGAGTGATATGATTGTCCAATAGAAGAATGGATCTTAATGATTTAGTCTGAAAAGGTAAAAATGATGTACTTTATATTCCCTTTGGGAATGAACACTTTTGCTTAAAAGTCATATATCCATATGTAAATGTGAACAAAGAGTTTGGAGAAAAATATACAAAAAATTATTTGGGAGTTCTTTTTGGGTTTTGAGATTATGAGTGATTTTTATTTTATTCTTTTTATTTTTTCTCATTTTTTAATGTTTTCCATATTGAGGAAATATTTCTTCTAAAACCATAAAAAAACAACAAACAACTATATATGCTGTTTTACAAAAACAAAACTAAACCCTTGCAGGTAGGGTCCTTGTGATTAAGGGGAAGCTAAGTGACACGATATCAGTACCCATCTTCAGTACACTGCTATTCCTAGACTATTTCTACATGTTGCATATTTGATTAATGATATTGTCACCATTCAAGGTGATACAATGAGTGAATGCTTTGATAGTTTTTGCAATTCGTTAACTCATACTCAGGGTCTCAGTGGATCTAATTATTTTGCTTCCTTAGTAGGTTGAATAAAAGGAATGAGGCTGTGCAGTGACATGGGAACTAGTCCTGGTCGCCTCAAATATTAAGGAGGCATTTGATTGCTCAAGGCAGGTTACTGGCTCTGAATCTCAGCGCCCTGATTTGCCCTGTGGCTGACACCCACCAACTCTCCTTTGACTTGCGAAAGTCAGTGAGTCAACAAAGGTCATAGGAAATGCTTCCATTGTGTCAAAGAACCATAGTAGACAGTATGTGAGACACGGATATCCTGAGGGACAATTTTGTCTCATTATTATATTTTATTTATATTATCTGTTTGTTGAATTATTAAAGACCTCAACCATGCAGAATTACTGTATCTATTTCAGTAGTTTGGTTAATATATACATAAGAGAAAAACATTTCTAAATTGGTGCTTTTAACAAAAACACTTTATTTTGGGGACTTTTTCTCCTTTAATTAGCATTTCTTTGTTAGGAGATTAGAATAACTAAACCACAGCAATAACTCAGAGCAAATACTTGGTGTGCATTTGAAGATGACAAAGCAAGATGACAGATGGAGAAGGAGCAATTTCTTTAAGAGGAAATCCTTATAATTGAGTCTGAAGTTCTCATGAAACATGAGGGCATAGAAGGAGAATTGAAGGTACAGATTGTACATGATTTGAAGTGTACATCCCATTTGGAATATCAGAATATTTAATATTAGAAGTTCCAATGAAATATTTTACTCTTGATGAAATATGTGGAAAATATCTATCCCAGTAAATAATGACCTTGTACAAGTGTGTCATCGAAACTGTTGGGCCAGTTTAGGTAAATTAAGATTTAGGATTTTCCTCCTCTACTCTTTTGTGACTGTAACTGAGTTCATGGGATTATTTTAAGGCCTTCTGCTTATTTTGGTTCTGCAGATATAGTCTGAGAACCTCATTTATTTTTCAGTTTCCATCAACTAATCTATGAAGAATGTCACTTGCCTAGAATAAGAAAACAGCAGGTATAAAAGAAAAGGGTTTTCCAGGTGTTTTGCTTTCACTGCAGGAATAAAGACTCTTCAGAAATCAACACCTCAAGCTAAAGAATACATTACGTGCAATTTTCTTCTCAGACCACTGACATCACAGTCTCTATTCCACACAGATCATTGTAAGGCAATTTCTACTGCAATGAGACTGGTTTAAACAACACTGGTCATATGAAAATTTGTTCTATGGTTACCTTTTTTTTTTAATTTTGAATAATTAGTACACACATATGATGCATTTATCATTTTACCTCAAATTAATTTCAGTTCATATTTATGATAAAATTAATTTATACTAATAATAAACAAGACTGTGATCATGAGGCAACATCAGCTGAGCCTCTTATGTTCTTTCTGATTTTTGACTCATATGACTTCATGGTGCCCCCTGCCTGGGCAGGTGCTCATGCAGTCTGCATATGGGTGTGACTGTGAATACATATTACCAGTGCTCCATGCCAGATATAATTACTTCTGGTAAGCAAATTCATAAGGTGAAAGTATTCTTCCCTAGCCATCATTGATTGTTAGATCATGTAACTCTTCCACCACATAAACCCCAAATATTCCTCAGTCATGTAGACATGATCTGAGTATATTTTAAAATAAGTTGATGCAATCTCCCATTAATGAATTCTGTATTAATCTTAAAGTATAATTAATATTAATATCTTATTAAGTATAAATTATCAAAGCCAATGACACTGCAGAATTATTTTGTAATTATTTAATACATGATCTACAACATACTATTGCCCTTTTAATTGAAATCAGATACCTCATTTACCTACTGTCAGGCAAACTTTTGTCACTTTGAAGCTTAAGATTTAATTTCTTCAGATTTTCAAAATGAATGAAATAAATTCATCCTATGCAACATACAAATTACTGGGTTTGAATTCAGACTCTGAAAGCAGGCTGTCTGGGTCCAAAACATGGTTGTATCCATTACTAATGACATGAAATCAGTTACTTTATCCCTCTGTAACTGGGCTCCTCCATTTCATTTGTAAAATAAGGTTTAATGAAGGTACATACTTCATATAGTTGTTGCCAAGTATAAATGATATAATGAAAAAAGAGGATTTAGGGTATTACTTGAATCCATCTCCCACAGGAAGGACATTTGTTGTGATGTGGATAGTAGAAAGAAATCAAGGAAGACTGCTAGGTATCCATATTAAAATACTGATGTCAAGAAAAGAGAAGCATGGACTAAGAAATGATATCAAATACTACAAAAGAATTAATGGGACTTCTCATTATCCAATGTGCCCATGCAAAGTCAGTTATTATGGTAATGCTCAGTCACTATTGTTTTTGAAAACTGTTTTCTAGACAAGGAAAGGGTGCTAACAGAAGGGGAGCAGAATGGAATGACTTGAATGGAGGCTTAGTCTGGGAGACGTTTAAGAGGAGAACACACTCAGGGTGGCTTCATGGTAATAAGCAGAAACAGAACAGTCAGATCTCACAGAGAACTGGGATCTCACAAAGCTCCTGTGTAGAATTTTAAGTTTCTGTGAAGATGACTAGTGACACCACTGAGACTTCTATGTAGGATGTGACATTACTAAAATGAGGCTGCTTCGCTTTCTCTGGAAGGGCTGAATGGGAAGGAGGTAAGAGATTACATACAAGGATGTCAGTTAAAAATATTATTCTAAGCAGTTTTGCAAACTCATGACCTTATGGGAGAAATAAATGACAGCTGTGTGTGTGTGAGTGTGTGTGTGTGTGTAAGACTTTCAATTGGTGGAGAATAATAGCATATCTCACATATTGTCCCAAAACAATCCATGACAACATGAAAAATAAACAAAATTATAGAAACACCCTAACTTGCTTATGACTGAAAGATATTAAAAACCCCAAATCCATATTACCTCTATATAAAAAGAGGAGGTGGGAAAGGAGATGGATTAGGAGGAGGAGAAGGAGGAGAAGAAAAATAAAAATTAGAAAGACCAAATCCTGGTGAGTTATCTCACACTCTTACAACAAACCTTTGCCAGAAGCAGAGATGGCAGAGAAGGGAGAAGGGCGGGGGTGGGTGGGGGGGTGAGCAGATATAAAACTGAGCTAAAATTGCTGCAGAAAGAGAAAGAAACTTCCCGCTAAGTGTACAAAGACCAAAAGGGAGTGATGGCAGTTGGGAACACTTACTTCTGGTAAGTGCTTGCCATTTGAAGCTGCAATGTGAAAGCAACACCTCTGGAAAAGAAGAAGGTGAAGTGGAGGGGAGACATGCTTTGAGAAACTGTTGATGAAGGAAAAATGAGCAAGTGGGAAATTTAGAGTCCTACTGTAAAAAGGAGAAGCAATGAATTAGAGGCCATACAATCCTCTCCTTCTCTGGAAAACAAAAAACAAAACAAAAGGAAAGAAATATGAGAGAGTACCATTAAACACTGAATCTTATAAAACACCAAAATTCTTCCAAATGGCTTTGTGAAACTAAATAAATCTACACAGCACAATTATAATAAAATAGAAAATGAGAACTAAGTCACCCAAACTAATGAAGCCCCACTTGCTCATATATAGCCACAAAAATCAACTACAGAGCAAAAAAAAAAAAAGCCCCCTACAACTCAATACCTCAAACTGAGCTAAACATTTGAGGACATAAAAAAATAAAGAACAAAAACTTTAACCCAGAAATTAAAATGTAAAAAAAATCAGATAATAAACAGGAGGAAATATTTGAAAATAGTTGATTAAACTCAACAATAAATAGAAGAAAAGGCAAACATATATCAGAACTAAAGATTAAATTTAGTAAGTGTCAAGAAGACACTCCAATAGACGTCTAATAAGGAGTTGAAGAAAGACAGAAAAAAATGCCAAAAAAATGAAAATAAGAAAAATAAATAAATAAAAATATCAAGAGAAAGTGCCTGAAGTAGAACACAGGCAAAGGAATGTAATATGGAACATTGCTAATATTTTAAATTTTAAAGTAGATCTATATTTGCATACTGAAAAGGGTCCACTGGATATCTGGAAAAATTGACTAAGAATGAGCAACTATAAGACATATGTGAGTAAATATAGTAGACTAAAGTGATAAAGAAAATATCTTTGATGCCTTAAAGCCTTTTTAGATCACATAACTTACAAGAGCAAAGGAATTAACCAAGCATTATGTATCTCCAAATATGTATTAAGTAGGACAGTGATGAAGCAGGGTTAAAAAAATATCTCATGGAACAAAATATATGCCAAATAGGAAATTTAGTATATGATAAAGGGGACATCTCAAATAACTGCCAAGATGGGCTTTTTAATAGTTTTGAAACAACTGGGCAGGCATGTGTCAAAAAGGATCAGATTAGGTCCATACCTCACATTATATACAAAGATAAGCTTCAAATGGATTAGAGGTCTAAATATAAAAAATGAAACATATTACATGAAAATGTGTGAATTCCTTTCTAATCTGCTTGTCTTATTTGTATGAGAGGTTTTGAAAGTATAGTCCAAAATCCAGATACCAAAGAAGAAAAGAAAAACAACTGATAAATGTGACTACCTTAAAAAAATTAATGCCATAAACAAATTCAAAAGATAACTGACCAACTGAGTGAAAATATTTGAAAACTATATTATAGATAAAGGGCTCACATCATATGTATGTGTTTGTGTGTGTATATATTATCTTATAAAGTTAGACTGAGTTTGGCATAGTGACCAACCACATGGTAAAACAATGAGCGAGAGACAAGATCAGTTCACAAAAAATCCAAAATGGCCTTTAAACATAAGGAAAATATTCAGCCTCACTTGGAATGAAAGAAATGCAAATGTATATACACTAAGATGCCATTTCTTGCCAATCTTATTGGCAAAAATTAAGCGGTACGACTACATATTCTCTGAGTGAAGTTTCAGGGAAACAAGCGCTCTCAAACATTGCTATTGTGAATGCAAATTGGTGCAAACTTTGTAGGGAAGAATTTGGCAACCTTTAATTAATAGAACTGCATATGCATTTATCTTTGTACCAGAAAGTCAACATCTACAAATTCTTGAAGAATGTTTGTAACTCCTAAAAAAATGAAATCAAGCCTAATGCCTATACATAGAAATGAAAACAAGCCAAACACCAACACATGACAGAAGTTGGGTAAACTGGCATACATCCATACATGAAATTGTAGAAAAAATTAGAAAATCTTAAGAAACATTATGATGTAATGTCCCAGATACACTGTTAAATGAAAAAAGCAAGGTAGAGGAGGATGCTAGCATTTTGATGAGGACTTGTGCATCTGTGTTCATTAGGGTTATTGTCCTGTAATTTTCTTTTCTTGCAGTCTTTGTCTGGCTTGAGTATCAGGGCAGTATTGGTCTCATAAAATGAGGTTTGGAAGTGTTCCTTCCTGTTCAGTTTTTTGGAAAAGTTTGAGAAGGACTGGTAGTAATTCTTTTAAATGTTTGGTGGAATTTAACAGTGAAGCTTTCTAGTCCTGGATTGTCATTTATTGGGACATTTTTGATTACTGATTCAATATTCTTGCATGTTACTGGTCTGTTCAGATGTTCTGTTACTTCATGATTCAGGTTTGGTAAATTTTTGTTTCCAGAAATCCATTCATTTCTCCTGTTATCTAATCTGTTGGCATAAAATTGTTCATAGTAGTTGATTATGATCCTTTGTATTTCTGTGATATTAGTTATAATATCTCCTCTTTCATTTATAATTTTATTGAGTCACCTCTCTCTCTCTTTTTTGTTAATCTAGCAAGAGGTTTACAAGTCTTGTTTATCTTTTCAAAAAGCAAACACTTAGTTTTGTTGACATTTTCTATGGTTTTGGTTTTCCTATTTTCTGCTTTGTATGTCTGTTCTGATCTTTGTTATTTCATTCCTTCTGTTAACGTTGGGCTTAGTTTGTTCTTTTTCTAGAAATACAGAAAGCTGACTACATTGACAATTTTGTAGGGATTACTTAATATAATATAAATGGACATCATAAAGGAATCTTTATTTTTATTATTATTCTTGTAACACAATATTATAAAGAGTTAAAAGCACATTTTAATTTGTTTCTCAGTTTTCAGCATCTTTCACATTCAGGAAGAAAATAAGCATGTGAGAATTAGTTTTTCTTCAGTTTTTTTTCTTTTTGTGGTAAGAATGGTTACGATCCATTCTTAGTAATTTTCAAGTACATAATTCAGAAATATTAACTATAGGTACCATGTTGTACTTTAGATCCTCAAAACTGATTGTTCTTATATCCGGAGGTTTGTATCTCTTAACCAATAACTCCTCATTTCCCCCTCCCACTTGAAAACCACTTTCCTACCCTCTGTTTCTATGGGTTTGGCTTTTTAGATTCAACATACAAGTAATACCATGCAGTATTTGTCCTCTTTTGTCTGATTTATCTCACATAGCATAATGCCTTCAGTGTACATCATGCTGTCACAAATGGAAGGATTTCTTTGTTATGGCTGAATAACATTCATACTACCTGCTTATGTCTACTTTTTCCTTCTCAAAATTTTTCTTAATTAATCTCTTGCATATCTAATCCCATCTTGGAGCACCTTTTCAGAAGAACACATACACATGCAGTATAATATCTACAATGTAAGTTCTTATAAAAATCATTCATGATTATTTTCATTTAAGCAGCTTATCCAAGATCTCGCAGGTATTAACTGATGGAAATGAAGAACAAATTAAGTAACATCTGACTTCTTAGTTGCTCAGTCTATCTTTTTTTCACTAAAAAAGTTGCTTCCTCTTTTTGAACATTAATCATGCATTTAAGTTGACATTTGAAAACTCTTCATAATAAATACAATCTCAAGAGTCCTCTCCACCTGAAAATATTTTCATAAGTATGAACCTCTGCATTTCAGAATCAGTGGCAAATGGGAGCAGATCATTCTCTGTGTTTGCTTTGACCTTAATCCACCTTTCTTCACCAAAGGTCTTACAATCCATGATGGATCTATGACCTCTGGTACATCTGAAAAAATGTTCTTGATATCTTTGAGTTTTTCTACAATGTCCACAAATCTTAAATACAGTTTAATAGATTATAGAAAATTATACACAAAGAAAGGTGGCACCTCTGCAATTTAGATGGGCAATTGCAAGAAGTCAGGGTTAAAGCAATAGAGAAGATTCTGGGTAAGGTGGTGTTTCAATTTGTAAAGTCTATAGAGGTGGAGGGCAGGATCTTTGATGGAAAAATCTCTCAATGATAGTTAATTTTATGGTTTTCCTATGAGAATCAATGGCAGCTGGTTTGGTAATCTGTTTTAAAAGGGGCTTCAAACTCTTTCCTACTGCTCTACAGAAACTTCTTATCAATTTTCTTGTCAGAAGTGACATATTAAAAAGAAACTGTGATACAACTAGAACTCTTTTGATAGCATTTTCTTACATCAATCAATCAAGGACAGGCATACACACATATGCACATACACTCTTCAAATGGTTCAATTTCAATTTTGAATGTAATACAATTTATTGTTCATAGAATTCCTGGAGTACTCCCAAGATGCACTTGTAAATATACTAGTTTTCACTGTGTACTTAGTAAAGTACAAAGAGAATGGTCACAGCTGTCAGAAAGAAAAAAAAAGTTCAGATCTTGAATTTAGCACTGCTCAGTGACCTTGGGAAAGTGACACAATATCTTAATCTGAAAATGGTATAAACATGTTTGTATCACAAGGCTGTGTGAGCTTTTCATTTTATAACTTCACAATAGTGTGTAAAGTAGTAAACAGAAAGCTGTTCTATTCTTTTTTTATTTATTCCAGACAGTGAAAGTAGCTCTAAAATGTATATGATATGTTGGAGGAGAAAACATCAGAAATAATTTACCTTAGTTAAAATTATTTAACCAGAATGTCCTAGTAGGAATGGAGATAGGTTAGACCATATTTTTGTATTGTATAAAACACCAATATAACAGTGTGTAATACACAGAATGAATGTTTGAAATTGCACACTAAACCCTTTTGTAAAAGCAGAGAGTTTATAAAATACTTTTATTTGGCACACAATTAGAATTCTCATGTTGGTGTCATTTGTGGGCACAGTACATTTTTAAATGTAAGGGCACCTCTTTTCTCACCTCCTAGCTAGTTTTCTTTTCTTATTTTTCCTACATTCATATTAGGGATATAAAGAATGTCTATTAGGGAAAGTTTGCTCATATTTTGTACAGCTGAGTTAAAGGTATAATAAAGCAATAACTCACAAGTTAACCTTAGGTTATGTTTTTAATAATAAAAAGAAAACTCCTTATTTCAAATATGTAAAAGGCTCTGAAGGTTGTCAAGTGACTATTTGAGAGTTAGTGCATGCTAATAACAATGACTAGGAAACACAGAGAGAAAGGAATACATGCCTTGGAAACTGATTTGAAGAAACTAGAAGTTACAGAGAAATCTCCCTCAGATACTCCCCACCCCACCGCCTTCCCACAAACACACTCACCACAAAAGAGATACACATTTCATGAATATCAGATTTCCGAACATCAGCATTTTCATTAGTTCTGCTAGTGCTAATAAGTAAAAGGGCAAGGATGATTTAGGGGAGAGTTTTTAGATAAGAACAAGGGACATAATCATATATTCACTCGAATTTCTAGAGAACAGTACATGGAAGAGGAAGTAATAGAGATGTGAAGGCTGATTTTTGCCTCCAATTTTCAGATTAGGCATAAATTCCCACATCAATACCCATACGGAACATCAAATACTAAAGAAAAGGAAACAAGAATGAGATACTGACGTCAGGCCACAGTCACTCTCTCCTCTGTGTCAGAGGTGTGAAAACCTGGGTATGAGCTTGGGGATTAGGCATTTTCTACCAGCACCCAACAGGAGCTGAAGAGTAAGAGCTGCCTCTGTATCAGAGGGGATGTTTCTGGACAGGACATCAATGGAGCTCAATCCAATGTGTAGTGAGTGATTTATATAATAAAATAGGCAGAATCTACATAAGAAGCAGAGACTATTATATGAATCAAGGTAATGATTAAAAAAAAACCTGATGCAAAAGATGAGGCCCATATTTGTGTTCCATGTAAATAAAGATAGTTTATGAAAATGGTTAAATATAAGTAAGGCCCCCTGCAAAACAGCATACAGTGTACCAGCCCCTTTATACAAAAGACTGTAGGTGCCTAAGTGTGCATGTGTTTATGAAGAGAGAAGTTTATGGAAGGACCCATAAGGAACAATTAACCATAGTTACCACTGGGATAAGAGATAATGTTAAGCTCTTGCAGTGTCAGGATTGATTTGTGAACACAGTACAGGTTAGGGCTACTCTGACCGATGAATTTAATAATTGAGTGTAGGAGAAAAATGCATTTGATTTATTTATTTCACTTGCCTGTCATATTCAAATAGCTGTTGGCCAAGAACAAGTATTAGTCTTCGCTGGGCTTGTAAACACTGTAAACCTAGGCAATGACATCGCTGGTGGTGGTGTCTCAAAATGATAAATAGCTGTGTTAGTGGAGGAAAGGATGATAGTGTAACTGACAACAAACTAGATTCTCTTTCCACTGCTTTCCTCTTAGAAACTTATGTGAAGACATATCTGTGATTTATATCCTATGTTCTTTTGTGTGATAAAATTTCAGCAATTATGATCAATTTTAACTTGCCAAGTTTTGCCAAATGTAATGTCAAAATTCTCAATAGATAACATAGTAGGTCTGGGAGAAGGACACTTAAGTAATCACTGGCATTAAACCAAGATAAAGTTTTCCAGAGAACATGTTTATGAGCCTGGAGAAATCTGCTCATTTATTGTGTATGTGCGTGCACGTGTGTGTGTGTGATAGAAAAAGAAAAGTGTTAGAGCAAGAAGGTAACCTGAATCTGGTCCTCTCAGCTACTCACTCCATCTGAAACATTGCATGACGTGGTCCATAGCAGACTAATTAGGAAGTTGCTTGAATAGCATAGTAAAAATTACTGCAGGCAAAGTACACCCCAGCATTATTTGGGGAGCCAGAAGAGCATCTGTAAGAGCATCTTCCCTGCACAGAAATGAATCCTAATCATTTGCTTAGGGGTGGATGACAGGAAAGAATCAGAATGAATTATTTTGCTTTAAAGATCATAGCACACATAAAGTGAACTATGCCATTTTTTTAGTAAATGCTGTCTTCAATTTATTCAATAATGAATTAAGTCAATGTCCTAATCCATTGAAGATCCTCTTTTATTCCTGCAGAAAACCCATGCAAATGTATTAAAATCAATAATGAGAATATTTTATGCTATTTAATATACCATTATATTCATCCAAAGTTAAAAGGAAAACAGTTATACAATTCTTGGGGAAGAACTATATATAAATGTGTGCAGTGACAGATTTTAAAAAGTTATTCATTTAAGTTAACCTTCTAACTAATCTTGAAAATGGTGATAATTCCTACTCAAAAGTATAATTTGTATTGGTGTCATAGTATTTAAAAGAGCAAGAATAACTATGAGAAAACAATCTGCATTTGAATGTAAAGATTCATGGTAATGTGATCATGTAATTTCATAATCTATACCACGTATATCAAGCCCATGATATCTACAGGATATGCCTTGAAAGTCAATTGACTATAGACTTGCATATAAAATAATATCTAGATAGCACACGAATAATGCAAATGCTCACATTAAATTTATCTGAATTGGGTTTGGCATACTGAATTCCCTTGAAATCCGTTCACTTCTTAGGCCAGACACCATACGTGAAGGTTTTGGGTCTGAGTCTTCTACTCTCTTTATCTTCTCTCCTTCATTGCAGCTGGATCAACATAGTTTCAAATTCCAAGCCACCAAAGCTGGGAATTACAAGTGTAAGCAAACTTTTGCATGAAGTGTATAATCCCATCTTGTCTGAAATCAAGGAGGAAGAATGTTTTAAAAATACAGAAGTAGCAGAGGAATTCTGCTCTTCCCTGCCTTGTCCCCCAGTTAATCCACTTGATGACACCACCCCGGCCTGGAAGTCCTGATGTTGCAGTTTCTGAACTAATAACAGTTTTCATCAATGATTAGTCAATATACACACTACATGGTGCTCTTTAAATCAACAAAGATGCTTTTAAAATTACGTTTTGTCCCCTTTTTCATAGACTAAAACAGTACTGCCTGAGAAACATCTTCCACTCCCTCCACACACCTGTCACTTGCCAATGGCAATCCAAGATAAAAGATGAAAAGTACGAGGCCTACAGAATGAACAACTCAGCAGCCTCATCTATCAGAAATAATTGATTGGTCTGATAATAATTCTTCAAGTGGGAGACAATGGCTATCCTGCAAGGAACTTGCCTAAAGTGCAAGACAAAATGTATAGTGAGGCTCTTTGAAATCGACTGGGGGCATAGAAAGCTCATGGGACAGATTTTGTCTATTGCTTACACAATTGTCCTTCTCCCCATATTCTGTGCTAAGAATTTTCTAGGAAATACCTTAATCTCAGGAAGGACAAACCCTATGTTACAGCAAGGGGATAAATTAGGATTGTTCTAAATGAAATCATTATAATCTCATTCCTCTTGACTAGCAGTTTTGCCTTAAAGTCAGCCAGGTAGGATTTCATGGAAATATTTTACTTCATTGATAAAAGGTCACAAACATAACTGATATAGCCCTTCACCTTTTTTATTACCTTCACTTCTCTGCTTGCAATACACATGAGACACCTGGTAACTAGGGTAGTCACCTTAGAACAACATGGCGACAAATGAGGGAAAGGTTAGGTGCCTTTGGAGAGCCAGATCTGCCACTGCACAGCCACAGAACAAATAACATTGGCTGCCCACTTCTACACCTCTTCTTATGTGAAGCTTATAACTCACAATTTTTAACCAACTCTATTTAAATTCTTCTTTTACTTGTAGCTGAAAGCACTGCTAGTTTATTCAGCTTATAATTTGTTAGTCAGTTGAGGGATTTGTTCTTAAGCTTAAAATTGATACTGATATTATATAATGAGTTGCTGGTAGTGTTCCTTTTGGTCAGATCCTTTGTTTCAGAGGTTCACATTGTGGTAAGTAATTACTACAATCTAAAACGCCCACAAAAGTTTGACCAGTAGTATAAATAAGTGAAGTGTGCAAGAACAAGAAAATGTTAAGAATAATGAACGCCAAGGTTAACTGAAGAGGGAATGGACCTGTATGGGGGCTAGTCAATGTCTGCCTGATGCAGCGTCACCTTGGCATGCCAGTTTTTCCAGATCTTCCATGCTTTCAAGAGAAAAAGAAGAAATACAGGCTTGTATATAAAATTTCCCAATTTTTACATGGTGACAAGTTTCCAAAATTCTTTTTGGAAACTTTTAGTCAATATTTGAACCAACAGTATGAAGGTTAATCTAAACACATCTGTGGGTGCCAGATTACTATTTTGGAATTAAATTTTTTTAAACAAGAAGACCAAGACAATGCCTTTTTCAACATATCTCACTTGGACAAAACGATATAACATGCAGCTTTCTTTGTTTTTCCTTCTTCCCAATTACATAAATAGATCTTAAATTATACCAGAACACAAGAATTTCAATAGAAAGTCTAAACCAGCTGCAAGCCCATATTTAGCTTTTTCACATTACTTTAAAAAAGGTTTAAAGTTGATTCTCATTTCATTTGAAAAGTTGAGAAAGAAAATAGGTTACAGCCTTGGCAGATGGCTACTGAGAACTTCATGAAAAAAAGAATAGAAAATGAGGGTCAGTTTCTGTATGAAAAACAATTAGAAAATGAAGCAGATATTTCTGTGTTGTGAAGTGCCCTGGGGATTTTCTCTTCACCTGGTTCAGCAACAAGCTATGCATGTGAGCAAAGCTTTGAGCACATTTTGTATGTGTCATATATTTCATTATCATTGTCAGGTCTGAAGAAATGTTTTAGTGGTGCAATGACAATAATGATGTTAAAGAGACTGGTGTTATGAGAATGAAAACTAAATGGGTGAAGGAGCAAGTCACCTATTTTAGCCGTTGAACTGATAGGCACACGTATGATGATGGTTTCTCTTCACTTTTTTACTCATATCTCACTGATTCACTATACTGCACAACTGTAAAGGGCTTCTGCAGTTATGCATTATTGTATCAGCCATTATTGCCTGTAGTGGAGTGTCATTGTTGCCTAAATAGCATCTTTCTCTTTCATTTAAAAAAATTGGTCTTTCCTTAAGGAAGTCTCTCCCCCCTTTTTGTATGACTAATTATTTGAGTGGGATTAATTCCACCCAAGCTGCATATGTGGACTTGATATTTATACACTGTTCAGTAGAATCTCCAGAGTGACTGGCTCAGGGATGGTTGTGATGTGGGAAAGAGAGCATAACAGTTGGAATAGTTGTGTATGTGAAGTACCACTGTGTGAAGACTAGGGTAAGAGGAAAAGAATGATATATTCAAAATGCACTCCGTCTTCATGCCTGGAGGACAGCTAGCTGGTCAAGAAAGGCAGTGGAGAAAGACAAAGCCAGAGGTGTAGGCACATTCCAGAGCTCAGGAATCATTGTAGACCCTGAAAAGATTGGAAGCTTATCCTAATGTGGCGTAATTGATTGATTTTAAGAAAATGATTGGCATGGTCATATTTGTGATTTTTAACAAAAATAATTCTGGATCTGGGAGGAGGTGGTTGGCCTGGCTATAGGAAGACCAATTAGGAGGCTATTGTAGCAATCCAGGTGAAATATGACAGACATCCAGAGCAGTGGGGTATTGTAGAGATGGAATTGATAGACAAGTTCAAGTGGCACACTGATGCTTTGACTCCCACATGTCAATATTTATAAAGAATCACAGGAGTGGTAAGGTAAGTAAGAGCTCGGTGACAGGAAAGTTCATGTCAAATTGAGGGGACAAGCAGAGATTGCATAGAAGAAAAGATCTTTGGAGTAAACACTGAAGGATAGAAAATTTTGATAAAAAAGATGGAGGTCGGAGAAGTTAAGATCTGTGAGCATATTTAGTTAAGACACGGAAGGACAAAGAGCGTTGGTCAGGCCAGAGAGTAATTATGCACATCTGGGGCACAAAGGGAACACTTAATGCAGACATAGAAAACAATGTCAGAGTCAGCTCTGGGTTTATTGTTTTGGACTTGATACCAGGTTTATTCATTTTTATATTATTCAACAGAAGGCACTGGACCATTTAAGGTGTTCAGGAAATCAATTTATCTGAACAAAGCTTTGCTTTAATAGTATACACTTGGCAGTAGTAAGGATATGACTCTTGGAGTCCTAGTTAGGGAGAGGATAAAAAGGGGCCTGAGTAAGTCCTTACAGTGGGAATAGAGAGAAATTTGTTAATATCAAAACACAACTGGATGAGTGACAACGAGAGTGATACAAAGATGACCAAGGTTCAACTTTTTTAGTTTAGTGATAACATTAACATAAACAGAAAAATCAACAGGATATTACATTTTGGTGAAAGAGGAGGGTAACTGTGTAAATATGTTAAAAATGTATTTGCTGTTCATTTGCTGTCACTGCTGCATAGAATCAAGCAACACTAATTATAACTGGGATGGGAACTGCTGCTACTTTGAAATGAGTGTGTAGCTGCTTCAAGGTGCACATGTGTTTATATTGTGTGCACATCAAACATGGTTATGTCACTTATTGATGGCGGTTTTTATGTGTCTAATTACCGACCTCCTTTCACCATCCATCATTAAGATGGTAAATTCAATGAAGCCAGAAACTGTGTCTTCTGTAGTCATTAATATCTGGAGTAACAAAAGGTCTTGAGATCAGATGAGAAAGTAGCTAGATCCTCTGATACAAGCTCCTCATGGCATCACTGACTTCTACACTGAGGTTTGAAGAATATCCTCCTGCATAATGATGTCTTTCTCTCTGCACTTTTGTGCCCTAAATTGTCTGCTTCACTACCCCTTTATCAGCTGCCTCATGCATGCAACTCCAACGCAATGCCAGCAAAAGTAGCTTGTTCGGCTGGACTCCATTTAACTGAGGAATCATTAGATATTTTTCTTTCATTCTTTGTCAATTATATTACTGTAACTTTATTTTACTTTCCTTGTTTGTAAGAAGAATCAAATGCACAAGGAAACTTCTATTAAGGATCACAGGAGACTTAAATATCTAAACCGGGATTTTAAAACCATAAGAAACAAAGGGATAAGATTAGATGATTATAACCTTCAGCACATTTCCCCAAAATTTTCTGTTATAGCTGTCTAAATGCCAGGTACTTTTGAGTTGTCTTTTAATGTAATTCCTTAGGACTAGTTGATATTTCTTGTTAGATTTATTCTAGCTAATCAAGATGTTATTGTGCAAAAGTTAAAATGACTTATTTATTCAAGTACTATTTTCAAGTCTAATTGGGGTTATTAAGTAAAATGCATTTGAACAATGAAACATAAAAGGAAACAGTTTTATATCAATAAGATGCCAATTCTACTCAAGACTACTGGGGAATGCCTTTCTAAAATGTAGAGAAATACAAAATATGCCTGATCCTCTAACATTCTGCCCTAATAAAATCATTCAAAAGCTCTATGAAGTCAGCATCACTCTAATACCAAAACCGGGCAAACACCTCACCAAAAAAAAATTACAGACCAATATCCCTGATGAACATAGATGCAAAAATACTCAACAAAACATTAGCAAACCGAATTCAAAAATACATCAAGAGGATCATACACCATTATCAAGTGGGGTTCATCCCAGGGATGCAAGGATGGTACAACATTCGAAAATCCATCAACATCATCCACCACATCAACAAAAAGAAGAACAAAAACCACATGATCATCTCCATAGATGTTGAAAAAGCATTTGACAAAATTCAGCATCCATTCCTGATTAAAACTCTCAACAAAATGGGTATAGACGGCAAGTATCTCAACATCATAAAGGCCATATATGACAAACCCGCAGCTAACATCATACTTAACGGCGAGACGCTGAAAGCTTTTCATCTAAGATCGGGAACAAGACAGGGATGCCCACTCTCTCCACTGCTATTCAACATAGTACTGGAGGTCCTAGCCACAGCAATCAGACAAAACAAAGACATACAAGGCATCCAGATTGGTAAAGAAGAAGTCAAATTGTCACTATTTTCAGATGACATGACACTGTACATAAAAAACCCTAAAGAGTCCATTCCAAAACTACTAGAACTAATATCTGAATTCAGCAACGTTGCAGGATACAAAATTAACACGCAGAAATCTGTTGCTTTCCTATACACTAATGATGAACTAACAGAAAGAGAAATCAGAAAAACAATTCCATTCACAATTGCATCAAAAAGAATAAAATACCTAGGAATAAACCTAATGAAGGAAGTGAAAGACCTGTACTCTGAAAACTACAAGGCACTCCTAAGAGAAATTAAACAGGACACTAACAAATGGAAATGCATCCAATGCTCTTGGCTAGGAAGAATAAATATTGTCAAAATGGCTATACTACCTAAAGCAATCTACAGATTAAAGCAATCCCTATCAAACTACCAACAGCTTTCTTCAATGAATTTGAACAAATAATTCTAAAATTCATATGGAACCACAAAAGACCCCAAATAGCCAAAGCAATCCTGAGAAGGAGGAATAAAACAGGGGGAATTATGCTACCTGACTTCAAGCTCTACTACAAAGCCACAGTAATAAAGACAATTTGGTATTGGCACAAAAACACACCCACAGACCAGTGGAACAGAACAGAAAATCCAAACATTAACCCAAACATATACAGTCAATTAATATTTGATAAAGGAGCCTTGGATATACAATGGGGAGATGACAGCCTCTTCAGCAGCTGGTGTTGGAAAAACTGGACAGCTACATGTAAGAGAATGAAACTGGACTACTGTCTAGCCCCATACACAAAGGTAAACTCAAGGTGGATCAAAGACCTGAATGTAAGTCATGAAACCATAAAACTCTTAGAAAAAAACATAGGCAAAAATCTCTTGGACATAAACATGAGCGACTTCTTCATGAACATATCTCCCCTGGCAAGGGAAACAAAAGCAAAAATGAAGAAGTGGGACTATATCAAGCTGAAAAGCTTCTGTACAGCAAAGGACACCATCAGTAGAACAAAAAGACATCCTACAGTATGGGAGAATATACTCATAAAAAACGTATCTGATAAAGGGTTGACATCCAAAATATATAAAGAACTCATGCACCTTAACAAACAGAAAGCAAATAATCCAATTAAGAAATGGGCAGAGGACATGAATAGACACCTCTCTAAAGAAGAAATTCAGATGGCCAACAGGCACATGAAAAGATGCTCCACATCGCTAATCATCAGAGAAATGCAGATTAAAACCACAATGAGATATCACCTCACACCAGTGAGGATGGCCAACATCCAAAACACAAACAACAACAAATGTTGGCGAGGATGTGGAGAAAAGGGAACCCTCCTACACTGCTGGTGGGAATGCAAATTAGTTCAACCATTGTGGAAAGCAGTATGGAGGTTCCTCAAAAATCTCAAAATAGAAATACCATTTGACCCAGGAATTCCACTCCTAGGAATTTACCCTAAGAATGCAGCAGCCCAATTTGAAAAAGACAGATGCACCCCTATGTTTATTGCAGCACTATTTACAATAGCCAAGAAATGGAAGCAACCTAAGTGTCCATCAGTAGATGAATGGATAAAGAAGATGTGGTACATATACACAATGGAATATTATTCAGCCATAAGAAGAAAACAAATCCTACCATTTGCAACAACATGGATGGAGCTAGAGGGTATTATGCTCAGTGAAATAAGCCAAGCCGAAAAAGACAAGTATCAAATGATTTCACTCATATGTGGAGTATAAGAACAAAGAAAAAATACTGAAGGAACAAAACAGCAGCAGACTCACAGAACCCAAGAAAGGACTAATAGTTAACAAGGGGAAAGGGACTGTGGAAAATGGGCGGGAAGGGAGGGATAAGAGGGAAAAAGGGGCATTACGATTAGCAGATATAATGTTGGGGGGGGCACGGGGAGGGCTGTACAACTCAGAGAAGACAAGTAGTGATTCTATAGCATCTCACTATGCTGATGGACAGTGACTGTAATGGGGTTGGTGGGGGGGACCTGATGAAGGGGTAGTTCAATAGCCATAATATTGCACATGTAATTGTAGATTAATGATAATAAAAAAATCATTCATAAGCTATTTTAATAAAAATATATCTGATATAGACTTATGAGACAAATTAGAAATGGTAAATGAGATAAGGCATTGTGTTTTCTTTTTTAATACAAGCTATAACTGTACTGTTAATGTTCTCATATACAAAGAACTTAAATGTTCTGATATACAAAGGGACTTTTACAAAGATCTTGAAATTCTAATAAAAAAGATTTCAGTGCTATAACTCTGCAAATGCATCCTTCAAAATAACTTTATATATTTAGCCAGACAGCTTTTAAAAGTGTTCTCCACTTATTTAATAAAATGAAAAATGAAGAATGACTTCACTAGGAATTTTATACTAAGTTATTGTTCATGTCTTGCTTAGAGTTTTTTCTGCAGGGCAATACTGGGATGGAAACGGATATGAGGTGACACTTGGTGTCAGGGATAAATGGTAGTATGCACAACTGAAAGTGAGTCAAAGAAAGAATATCCAATTATAAGCTTCTCAAAGGCTAGGGTCATAGCTTCTAAGGATTTCATATTCATTCCTCATCAGGCCCAGCAGAAATTAGTTCTAGCAGTAAGAAACCACTAATTAATGTTAAAAGTAAACTGTATTTGTTTATGTGATGAAATTGCAATGCTGCAAACAGAAACAAGAAAAACTGAAAAAAACTGTAGTCCCACAATAGTGAAAAAGACAAAATATCTGTCTTCCCTAATACCTGATTCCCTACCACCTGTGGATGAAATGAAAGTTCCTGTGGTCAGGATTCTCACCTGGCTCTGGTTAGCAAGCTTACTACACACATGTGGGCAATATGTTGCTATTGACTCTATATAAAGAGCTCTATCCAGTACTCTAGACAACATGGTGGCATGGCTGCAAGGTTGCAGGAGAGCAGAGTAGAGGCTGGAGTGGTAGCAGCGCCATGGACAGAAGGCCAAGGGATGGCTGTGTGGGCAGAGAGGCACAGAGGACAGCTCTGTAGGCACAGAGGCCCAGAGGCAGAGACTGGCTTGCTGCATGCAGACTCGCCCTGAGTGAATGGGATTTTAGTGATTGATCTGCCATCGTGGAAATAAAGTTGGGTATAATCCTTTTACCCCGAGAACATTTTACTGTCATTTTTTTGCTCACATTGAATCCATAGTGAACTTGCCCTTTGGAAAGACACCACCAAACTTTAACAGGTCTTCCAAAGGATTTACACCTTTAGTTTCTCAAGCAATACTACCTGAACCTTTTATTATCTACAAAGAAAGGAGCTGAATGCAGGTGATATCACTAATCTTTGAGAAGTTTAATTATCAGTGTTTGTATCCCACCCTTTTACCTATACTTTATTAACCACTTATTTAATTCATCCTAATGAGATTAGATAATCCTCTTAGCTACCACTACTGGGATGCAAAATAAATGGGGAGTAAGAATATTAAAGAAAAAAAGGGGGGAGATATAATGTGAAGAAAGGAAAATGAATTGGAAGGGAAGGAAATATCTATCCTGTCACAAGGTAACCATGGATTCATTACAGGTTTTGATTTATACAGGCTGAGGACACCTGAAAAATGTAACTGCAGGATGGTCTACCAACATGAGAAATACATATAAACACAATATTTAGAACAGAGCTTCATTATCAATTTTCGTATTTCACTTGTAACCAAAGAAACATTCACCTAACTGGAAACAGCCAGTGAGGTCAGTGCTGGCTGTTTTATCTTTTAATAAAAGTTTTAATGACCAATTGGTAAAGGCGGCAATGGAATCCAACAGTGTCACTGCCTCCCAAAAGTGAAAAACCTAAAGAAAATGTCCAATGTCCAGTGTCCAGTGCAGCCTTATATCAAAGAGGGTCATTCCTAACTGTAGGGATTGCTCACAGCATCTTCTTGTCCCTTTTCCCTATTCCCAGATGGTATGTTAGTAAGGTCAAGAATGGTTTGGAAAAGCTCTGAGTACCACACATGAAAACATGTCAGGTAGGTGTCAGCCTACCTTGGGTTTCAGCTCCGAGCAAGTTCACTATGGAATCAGTGAGACTGAGGAATGACAATGGAACATTCTTGGGGTTGAAGTGTTTTTTACCTGGCTTTATTCCCCTGGCAACAGGTCGAGCACTACAGTCCGGATAAAATGAGAGTTCCTGTGGCCAGGATTCTCACCTGGCCCTGGTTGACTAGCTCACTGCACACCTGTGGGCAATATATTGCTGTTGACTCTATATGAAGAGCTCTGCCCAGTGCTCGGGGTGCGATACAGTGGCATGGCTGCAAGGCTGCAGGAGAGCAGAGGAGAGGCTGGAGTGGTGGCAGTGCAGAGGCCAGAGGCCCAGATGACTGCTGTGTGGGACAACTCTGCAGGCAGGCCCAGAGGACGGCTGTGTGGGACAGATGTGGAGGCAGAGATGCCCAGAGGATGGCTGTGTGGGCAGAGGGTCCCAGAGGCAGAGACTGGCTTGATACATGCAGACTTGCTCTGAGTGAATGGGATTTTGGTGACAAACCTGCCACCTGGAAAAAAATTTGGGTATAACCTTTTCACCCCAAGAACATTTTGCTGTCAATTTCCTTGGTCACACTGAATCTTTAGTGAACTTGCCTGGGGCTGAAACCCATTGGCAAAACAATTGGGATAGTCGGCAGCATTCATTGTTGACCAAGGAAAAAGACTGGCTGTCCTTATTGGAGAGGTGCTTCAGTGGGCTGCCCCTGTGAATGGGGGGACAGTGGATTGTCCCCCAATGTGTATGTGGTCTGAGGTGGCTTGCCTCCTAGAGGACTGGGCCCCACCCCAGGACTGGAGGCAAGTGGAGGTGACACCTGAGGCTGTAGGGGTGGCCCTTGGTATAGTAAGCAGATCCTTTGAGAAACAGAGTGCCCGTGAGGCAGCAGGGACTGTGGGTTGGCTGCTTCTCACAGTATTAAAAAGGTCTACAGAAGAGACCCAAGAAATGGTGGCACAAGAACGTGAGCTGCAAACTTCTGTGGATTCCCTGAAGAAGGAAATGGCATTGATGTGAGAGGAGGCAGCACGAGAATCCTGGCAGCAAGGCGCCATTGGAGAGGTAAACAATTCCTTACAGAATGAGATGGCAGTGCTGCTAGGTGTTCTAAAGGAAGAAGAGGCCATCAAGGAAAAAAACGAACTCCTGAGGGAAGCACAGGCAGAGGTGGCATGAGAATGTCAGCTGCAAAGCATTGAGGTGAAGGTAAGAGAGCTGCTGAAGACTGAGCTAGCATTGTTGCAAGGCACTGTAGCAGAGGAGACACTTGGCGGAGTGGAGAGAAAGGTGCCATCAGCCCTGGAAATGGAGGAGCTGGGGAAGGATGAAGGGGTGGTGCCGGAGGCCCTGGCCCTTCTTATATTGAAAGCACACCTAGTGGTTGTAAAGAAAATAAAGACCCAGCAGCTGAAGGTTCCCCAAGGAGAGGAGCAGCCCCCTCCCCAGGTCGTGGAGCACTCTATGGTCCGCCCCTATACTCAGGCTGAGCTGGGGGATTTGGGCTCTGAGTTTAGGCAGAAGCCCTCGGAGTCAATAGCGGCTTGGCTCCTGCATCTGTGGGACTTAGGGGTGGATGGAATTGTTCTGTTGGGATCAGAGATGGGAAAGCTGTCTTCCCTGACAGAGCAGCCCACCTTGAGGCAGCGATTACAAAATGCACATCAGACCCCAGGGAGTCACTCCCTCCTTGATTGGCTTATGGCTGCACTTCGTGTTGTGTGGACCAATCCGGGTGATCTACCATCCTCTCCTGTTAGATGGCAGACATATGCTCAGCTCTAGCAGGTGCTACGAGAGCTGGCATGAGAAATGCCATCTATACTCCAGAGAATTATGGCCCAGATGAAGAGATTTTCACTACTGAGATGAGAAATATTGTATTTCAAATGGCTCCTACATCCCTCTTTGTGTCTCAAGTGGCCATCCTTTCCCCTCACTTAGGGCATCCCATAAGCGAGGTGACAACGTACAGTAGCAGACTTAGGAGAGGCTGAAGCAGCAAGAACCCAGAAAGAAATAAGACCTGTTGCTCACAAGAAGAATTTACAGGGCCCCATGAAAGTTATGAGGACTCAGATGTGGGTTGATTTAATAAGGGCAGGAGCAGATGGAAGGAAATTAGATGAGAAGCCAAATAGGATCTTACTGGAGCTATGGCAACAGCTGAAACCAGAGCAGCAGTTCCAGCCATTAAGACCAAAGAGCAGAGGTCAGAGACAGAGCAACAAGATCGGCCTCTGTATCTGCAAGACTTCTTGCTGGAGAGGCTGGAGAGCAATGTTTGAGCTTCCTTGCACAGGGACCACTGCAGAGGACTGAGGGCACATAGATTGAGAGGAGAGAATCCTGGAGGGGTGGAGTGTGGATAAAATGAGAGTTCCTGTGGCCAGGATTCTCACCTGGCCCTGGTTGACTAGCTCACTGCACACCTGTGGGCAATACATTGCTATTGACTCTATATGAAGAGCTCCGCCCAGTGCTCTGGGCACGACATGGTGGCACAGCTGCGAGGCTGCAGGAGAGCAGGGCAGAGGCTGGAGTGGTAGCAGCACTGAGGCCAGAGGCCCAGAGGACGGCTGTGCAGGACGACTGTGCAGAGAGGCCCAGAGGATGGCTATGCGGGACGGCTGTGCAGGCAGAGAGGCCCAGAGGACGGCTGTGCAGACAGGGGGTCCCAGAGGCAGAGACTGGCTTGTTGCATGCAGACTTACTCTGAGTGAACTGGATTTTAGTGACTGACCTGCCACCTGGAAATAAAGTTGGGTATAACCCTTTCACCCCAAGAACATCTTGCTGTCAATTTCTTTGGTCACATTTAATCCATCACAAACTTGCCTGGGGCTGAAACCCTTTGGCAAGACAAGTCACATCTGCGTCCAACAGTCTGCAGGTCTATAATCCTCCTTTGTCTCTGCCTCCACCCAGAGTACTGGGCAGAGCTCTTTATATAGTGACTCAGTCAATAATAGCTTATTCCCTACTGGTGTGGAAGCATTAGCTCAGCAATGGGCCAATTATATCATCAAGTAGATTAGGGTCGGGTGAGGATTCTGGCCATAGAAACTTCCATTTTCCCCACAGTAGGGGACCAAGACACCAACTTTTACTGCTAGTCCTGGGTCAGAGGCTGGAAGGAAGACCTTGTGGTTTCCTGTGATCTTGCCAAGTTCATTAGGACTAGAGGGGCCATACAGCAGCACAAACTCACAAGAAACAAACAGGCATCTTTGCCTGGTATCAAAACCTTATGTACTGTCTGTAAGTCTATGTGAGGATTCAGGTTCATGGTTTTATTTTAACACCACTAACTTCACAGATTGAAAATAATTAGTGAGCAGATGAATTAAATTTCTTCTGAACCACTTCCACATTTCCTTTTCCAACATTCCTGCTACACCTAATATCTCACTGCTCTGTGCAGATGCTAGGACTTTCATGACTCCAGTTCTGGACCTGCCTTAAGGCATCTTCCTGCTTTATTTTTTTAATGCTACAAAACTATTCAATATTTGGAGTACAGTTTTGATGTTTTTTCTGGGAATTTTCATCTTTCTCTGACTCTTGATGGGTGATCCTTGCCACCATGTACCGTAATTCTTTTATTTGTACAAATTTCCCCACTAGAGTACAAACTGTTCAAATGAAAAGCAGGAATTATACATAACTATTACTATTCCTTCTTCTTAGCACATTTCCTGACATCTGATTATTTGAAAATGAGTGGGAATATGTGTGGGGAAAAAATGCAATGTAGTTATTATTTGAAAGGGATTAAGATGCTTGTGTGTTTTTCTAACTATTTTAGAGGGCATATAATTTTTCCCTCTCCCACTGATATGGAATATTCTAAAGAGTAATGTGAAAAAGTCCTCTGCTTGAGAAGTTGAAGACCTAATATTTAGGTCAAACTTTATGTCATTTGACTTCTGTGGGCCTCAATTTCCTCAGCAATAAATCGAGATGTTCTAAAGTCACCTGCAACAGTAAAAGGCTGGCATTGCTTGGTTACTCCTCCAGAGAGTTCGTCCTTTCACAGAAAGAAAGAAAACAACTTAGCAATAATAGTCAAGACAAACTGTCAGGGCACAAACAGTCTATTTATCAAATAGAAAGTACAAGATAAAATAAATCAGAAGGAAATATGCCCAAACTGTATCCCACCCCGTGCCACCTTCAGCTCACCTTTGGCAGCAGATGAGTATGTTTCACACCTCTCTGTTTGGAGTTCCAACATTAGGCAGTGCATGCTTGAATGTCATGTGTTATGTTCCCCTTAAGGACAGCAAATGAGAGATGTGGTATAAATAAGATTGGCCTAATTTGGCTTTGAGCCTTAAAATGAGCCAGACCTAAACTCAGCCAGACTGAAAGGCTACTCTTGATTGAAAGAAAATGCTGAATAAAAAGTTTAGGATGTTAGTTAAATTTTGTGCTGAAATGCATTCTGGAACAAATGTGAGGTTTACAATCTTGACAAAGTTGTTTTATATTTTCTTTGGCTTTTATTTGGATTGCACTCTCGCTTTTAGTTTTTAAGATGTGAGTGCTTAGGAATTAATATGAAGTAAATGAGAAACCTGACCTCATCATGACAGGTCCTGCAGAAATAGCAATGGTTTGTCTTCCATCTTATGGATCATGGACACCTAAGTGGCAGGTAGCCCAGGAGATTTACATATAAAAACAAAAATTTAAAACAGTAACAAGTAGCAGAAAGCAATTCTAGAAAGCTGACTATATGAACAATTTTCTAAGGATTATTTCATATCCTATAAATGAACACCATAAAGCAATTTTTATTTTTATTATTGTTTTTGCAAATCAATATTTTAAAGAGTTAAAAGTACATTTTAATTTATTTCTCAGTTGCATTTTGAGGAGCAAAATAATATTTTGAGGTGCAGTTTTTTCATTAACTATATAGTGGGAAGGAAGTACTCTGACTTAATTCAAATAATTAATTTTTCCCCTTTGAAGACATAATTTTTAAGTAAAAATACATTTCATATTAATATCACCTGCACAGTAGGCATTCAAATCAACAAAATGATTATTTTCCCCTATTGAGTCTTGGCAGTTAGGTTTCATCTCTTAATTCTTTGTTATAAGTGGAAGGGATAATAATTAGATGTGGGTCCTTACTGAAGGTAGAATTGTTTGCAACAGTAGTTACACTTCCATATGCACTTGTAAGTCATAACTTGTGTCCTTCGATGTAAAGAAAATGTATCCATTTCATAAATAATGACTGAGTGCCTACTGCCTTTTACTACATTCAAGCCATGGTAAGGAAGATAGTTGAAAGAAAAATAAAAGAAAGCATGCTGTATGCCCTTAGAGAACTTATATTTGATGGTAGAAATATAGCATATAATACAGAGTGAGAGGGGTAAGTCTCCGATTATATAGCACAGAATAGAAGAGAGAAAGTTTTCATGGAGAAACTATCATTTAGCCAAATTAATGAACTTCTATGTATCTGACTGTGTAACAGAGTTTACCGCTATAAGCATGTTTGTAAATAAAATCAGAATTGCCAGCTCTCCCTAGTTCAATTCAGAGTTTCCATTAATCCACAACTTTGGCTTCCTGAGCTTTGTTCGCTTACCAAGCTGCTTTTGAAACCTGTCAAAAGGACTTACACCCCTTATGCTTTGACAGGGTGAAACACTAAGATTTACTCAGGTCATGTAATTTCCCAAATGGACTGGATTTTTCTGGCCTGCCCACTTAGTGTTTGCCATCTGACATGACCTCAAGGAGCCACAGATACTGTCTGATAAGACTTCCTCTCCTTTTCCCTTCTTTCATGAGATTTTGCTGTGCTGAAGCCCCTACTCTCATGCAATGTTCTCTGAGTCATAGGAGATATGTTCTGCCAGTAAATTCTTAAGACTTTTATACCCCCGAGTGAGATCTGCAGGTACCAGGGGATCATAGATAATGAAAAGTAATAGAATATGTGCCCCTTCCACTTGTTGCCCAAGTATTTAAATATTTGACAAAATCAACAAAGCATTTCATAAATGGAATACAAAGTTCACTTAATCCTTTTTAAGATAAAATTGCAATGAAGGTATTTGGTTATTATTACGTATTCATGTTCACTAGACCCCCAGAGAAGAGAGAATCCTCTGATTCTTCCCAGCTTTTGGAAGCATCTTTACAGGAAAATGTTGAGTCACTAGTTTTATAATCACTGTCGTCACATTAATTGTGGAGGGTGTACAGAGCGTTACAAGATTTGGCCCCTGCCCCACTAATCTTGATGTCGTCTCCATGCTTTTGCTTTCTCTCTCATGGCTCCAGCCATGCTGGGCTTCTCTGCTGTTTCAATCTTACTCAAGACCAAGACTTTCCACCCAAGACCTCTTCCCCAGATATGCCCAGAAGCCTTTCCTCACATCCTTAACTGTATGCTTAGTGCTGTTGCCTTGGGAACGCGTTCCCTGACTATTTCATTGAAAGCTGCACTTTCTTAATTGGCACTTCTTCCTCTTCCTTATTTATCTCTGCAAACTACTCAGCAAGAAAAAAAAGGAAGAAACTCTTGATACACATGACAGTTTGGATGATCTTAAGGGCATTATGCTAAGTTAAAAAAAAAAGCCAGTCTATCTCAGAAGGTTATATACTGTCTGATTCCATTTATATGTCATTCTGGAGATAACAAAATTATATAGATGGAGAACAGTGGTTGCCAGAGATTAGAGAAGGGGAGGCGGGGGGGTGTAACTCTAAAGGAGCAGCACAAGAGATCCTTTGTGGTGACAGACAGATCTGTATTTCGGTTGTGGTGGTGTGGTGTTGGTTTCACGTGATAAAATGCAATGGAATTATACACACAGGCATGCCAAAAAAATGAGTGCATACAAAATAATGCACTGCTATTATGCAAGATGTCACCATCATTGGAAGCTTGGTGATGGGTACGGAAGACAGCTATCTCTGGGCTCTTCTGTAATTTCATGGGAGTCTAATTTAAAAGTAAATGCAAATATAAATAAAATAAAAGGTAAACAAAATTCTCCCTTATCACCATCTAACATGCTGTACAATTTGTTTCCTTTATCTTCTCTCACAATATATTCAAGCTCCAATGTGGACAAATAATTCTCATTTGTTTTTTACTCAGTTCTGTATATATTGCACATAGAACAGGCTGAAAACATAGTAAGCTCGTTAGGAATAGTTAATGAATAAATTTATGATTGATGAGTATATTTTACATTAAAAAAGTCATCTTTACATTGTGGTTAATATCATGATCCCCACTCTGCTATTATCTAGTAGGTCTTCAAATCTCTTGAACTTTTTACTCAATCTTCTCATCCAAAAAAATTAAAAATTCCTAAGAGTTTAAATTAAAAGAACACACCCAATAATACAGAGCCGGAGGGATTATTAGTTGAGATAAAATTCTTAGGAACAAATGTAGTACTATGCTTCAGTAACACTTACAAAATTAATATCATTTGACCTATGATTTATGAGAAATGTCAGCACAACTTAAAATTCATGGATGACCATTACCACTATATAATTACATATATTTATATAGTGGGAAAAATGGAAATAAACTAAATATCCAATAACAGGAAAAGGGCTTTAAAAATTTTGCTTTCACACTATCTTTTGCAACATGCCTGTATTTTGCATTACACCAATAAACACAAAAATAATTTTGTTTGTCAGTTACAAGGGAGAGTAAGTGAGCATGCATCCCACTATTTTCATTTCATGGCATTAATGAACCTTCAAATGGAGATAATGTACGTTATTAATAAAATGCCCTCCTCCCAGAATGTAGTATACATGAGATAGGCACACTAAGTAAAATGTAATTGCAAAAGATAAAAAAAAATAAAAATCTGCTTCTCAACTACATAGGGAAAAGTAATAATGACAAAGTGATACACCATATCGAAAATTATTAACTTTTTGAATTTGAGATACTATAGGCAGAAATATTTTCCAACCAGACACTATTTATAAATTTGAGTGCAAAAACTAGTTTAAGGTGACAAAGTATATGTGAAGAAGAACTTCGATTATCTCTTTTATGAAGATCAAATTTCATGTGAATACCACTGGCTCTTGATCTTTGGGAAGTATCTGTTATTTTGAGACAGGGTCTCAAAGGCAGTTAAGAAGAAGCAGGGAATGTGTCCTGTCTCCTGGTGGTGAAGCTTTGGGTCCGTCCAACCCCCAGCCATTCACTTATTTCAAGAAACACACAAATGACAATAGTGTACACCTGCACGCTACCTGATGTTGTGGATGCCACACAGATTACAATCTTACATGATCTCAAGGGCACAATGGGAGAAAAATGTGTAAAAATTTAAATTAAAAATAATTAAGTATAAGTAAGTAAAACTAAGTTTGATTATGCAATACTTGATTACGTTGCAGGTACAGCATACTAAATGTCAACACACATTTTGCTCTTAAAAATGAAGTCTTAATTTTTTGACAATAAGCTTTGGTCATTCTCTGGCTGAGGTTTTTAAAAATGCATGGTCTCGTTACTCTACTTATATTCTATCCACTCCTCCTTATGCATAAATGCTAAGGTCCTTTTCATTTGCCTATTTAAGAGGCCCCTGCAGTACAAACTAACTTGAAGCAGGTTAATTTATCTTTAACTGCTTTTACTTTTCAAGTAGGCAGCATAAAAGCAATGGAGAGCTGATTAGTATAAACTCCAATTAGGAATCATAACATGATATCTCTTAGTATAATCAGGAAACACTACTTCTGGCTTTCATTCTTTCATTCTATGTGTATTTATTACATTTTTTATAGCAAGAATTATTTTATAAAATTGTCTTCCATTTGATCACTCTCAAACTAGATATGACTATATACATACAGCAAACAAAATACAACAAAATTTTGTTGATTATTGAAGCAAGAAAAATCAGTGACTGTATAATCTGCATGATTTCAAATTTGACATATCAGAGTCACACATCCGTCTTTCTGTGTTTATGATATGTATTTCAGAGGGAAAACTGTTATCTTTCTTGTAGTATTAACAGACACTGAAATTTAACTATCCCAACACAATTTACCTGTGCACAATTCTCTTCATGATGCCTTTAACAGACTGTAATCCATCACCTTTTGAAAACTTCTAAAGAAAGTAGATTCATGCCTCCCCAACTGGCCCCTGCATTACTGAATAAGCAACTGTTAAAGACGCTTTTACTATGCTGTCCCGAATCTACCTTCCTGATGCCATTTGATATTACTGGCCACAGTTTTACCCTCAGAAATGTATCTAATTTATAGTCTCTGTGGCAGCCCTTCAACACTATACAGTCCCCAGGTGAGTACAGCATCCCATCTGCTGTCCAGGTGGCACATAGAACACTAGGGCATTTACCTCCTGTGTTCAAAGCAGCACCAAGCAACAGAAATATGACACAAACCCTGAATACGTAAGTTTAATTTTCTTAGCTCTATTGGTAAAAATAAAGAGAAACAGCTGAAATCAATTTGTTAATATATTTAACACATTATGTCAAAAAGTATTATTTCAATATTTTTTCAACATGTCATGAATATGACACATTATTCATATTTACATTTTATTTTCTTACTAAGCCTTCAAAATCTGGAGTGTGTATTTTACACTTACAACACACCTCAGTTTGGACTAATCACATTCCAGATGCTCAACAGTTACCTGTAGTCAGTAGCTATAGTACTAGACAGTACTGTGCGGTTCTGGACAGTTTAATTTTATTAACTCAGGCTAAAATTCTACTAGTGTTTTTGAAGTTCATGTGACAGTCTAAGGTCATACTACCTGTGGTCAATAAAAATACCTAAGCTGACATTACAGTTAGTCTCCTGCATCCTCCATTTTAAGAAACAAATTTTTTATAAATCTCATGCATAAATTCACTGTTACCAATAAGTGTAATAGTGTTGATTTGGGCCAGCATTCCCTCTTCCTGATTATCTGTGATGTTGATTCTATAGTCCACTAAATCAATTTTCCACTCAAGCTTGCTCATTCTAAACTTAGATAAATATTATTTTATCTATTTATTTTAAACTGGTTTACCACATTATGTCTAGTTAACCTGTTAGACTTATTGTGATGATCATTTCACAATATGTACAACACTGAAACAGTATGTGATACACCTGAAATTAATATAATGCCCTATTTAAACTGTAGCTCAATAAAAAGGAAAAAGAAAAGAAAAACTGGCTTAATAAAATTAAACAGAAAAGGACTGTGGAGATAATACAGATCTGTTGATGGAGGCTCTTATACATGATATTAGTTAATTAGTCACAATTCTCTGGGTATGGTTATTCAGCCACCTAACTTTACCAGCACTCAGCATATAATCTCCACCTAACTCTACAATGCTTTCATGATGTAACGTCCAAACCTTCATGCAGTTCAGTTCCTTTATCTCAGGCTCTGTGGTAGCCAAGAGAAGCAGGAGAGAATTCTCATCTCCTGATTCTCATGACCTAATAAACTTCCCTCCCACCCGGAATCACAGTTGCCCCTATGTGACAAACAGAATACAGTGACGGTAAAAATTTATGAATTCTAAGATTATATGAAGAAAAGAGGCATTGCACACACCACCTTGCCCCCTTGGATCACTTGCTCTGGGAGAATCCAGCTGCTGTGACATGAGGACAAGAAGTGGCCACATGGGGAAAAAAGGAGTCTGCCACTCAACAGCCAGGGTTAACTTGCCACCTCAGCACATGAGCCTCCTTAGAAGCATATCCTCCAGTTCCAGTCAGGCCTTTGGATGACTGCAGCCCAGCCAACATCGACAGCAATCACTAGAGAACCCAGGGGGTATATGCACAGCTGAGTCCTTGCAGAATTTCAAGCCTATAGAGTCCACTATTATCATAAATTCCTGTTTTGTGCCACTAAGTGGTTATTGCACAGCATTAGGTCACCAGAACAAGATCGTCATACTTAGTATGACCTTTTTTTTTTTGCTAAAATTGTATTTCTCAAAGTATTCTAATGATTTTTTCTAATGACTATAAATGGAAAAATTGTACTTAATTATGACAAAAACAAGATGTGGATGAGATAAATCAACATAGCAACAGTGGTGTTCTCTAAAAGAGGTAATATAGACATTGTATTAATTTCTTTATATTTTTCAGCATTTTCAGATTCTTGATAATAAACATATTTTCAGAATCAAAAGAAAATAAATGCTATGTAGTTAAATTAGTGATGAACTGATAAAAACATGAAAAGCCACTGTGAAAAGGAAGAGTTGTAAATGCTGTCTTGCTAAACTTAGGTTTTCTCCCTTCATTCTTTCTTCTTTTTTTGCTCCTAAGACTCTTGTGCTTTGACCAAGGAAAAACAACTCCAAAATTGATATTTATGTATTTTTCATGCTTATAATCTCTCTTCAGTAAGGAGGAGGTTAACTAGGAAGGCAGTATAGCAGCAGCTGCTAGAGAAGAATGTGAAAAGTGCAGGGGGCTCTTGGGGTCAATGACGAGTCCACATATTTGAATAGAGTCACTTTCTTAGGATGCAATTTCCCCTAGTTTATTATTAGCCAGATTACTTGAAATATTACTGTGCCCAAACTGTATGAAGCTTAACAGTTTAGACAGTCCCATGACCAGATCATGCACTCCCACAGATTTCTTAAATATGTATCTATAATTGTAAAGCACTGAATTATCAAGGCCCAGAATCTAATCTGGTAACGCACTAGAGCGGAGTTACTTCTTCAGGAAGTAGTGCATAGTGGATTCACTTTACAGTGATTACTTCGTAGTTAAAATAGATATTTATCATAAAGAGGGTCATGTCTACAGAGTTACAGACTAGCAAAACATAAACTGAAGTGCACACATCTGACTCTAGAGGACAACAGTACTGTTCTTCTGCAGAGTGCCAATTGTGGAGGCCAGACACTGGCACAGCAACTGTAGCACATGCATAATTGATTTGTTCTTTCTATTAGAAATGATTTAAGAGATTCGTTGTGTTTTTACTCTTCTATTCAGAAAGAGCTTATTCTTATGAAGATTTATGTCCCCTGATGCATAAATGACAGTTCTAATTAGGCTGAATCAACAGCACACTTAATTAAAGTTTCTGATCTCAAACGTAAGACAGAATGAGGAAGTTGACAATGTACAATAGTTAATTTAACTATTCCTTAGCCCATTTAATGTGTATATTTATTCCAAACAATAAGAAAACTATACATGAGAATTAGTTTAAAGCGGGTTATAAAAGCACTTGTTTCTTCTTCCTGGTTGCCTTAAAAAAAATGTACATGTAGAACGTTCCTGACTTTTCAAAGATGGTTTAAAAATGCAATTGTTTGCATCAAAAAGAATAAAATATCTAGGAATAATCTTAACCAAGGATGTGAAAGACTTATACCCTGAAAAATATAAGACACTCTTAAGAGAAATTAAAGAGGACACTAATAAATGAAAATTCATCGCATGCTCTTGGCAAGGAAGAATTAATATTGTAAAAATGGCCATCCTGCCTAAAGCAATCCCTATCAAATTACCTACAGCATTCTTCAATGAACTAGAGAAAATAGTTCTAAAATTCATATGGAACCACAAAAGACCCCAAATAGCCAAAGCAATCCTGAGAAGGAAGAATAAAACAGGGGGGTTATGCTTCCTGACATCAAGCTCTACTACAAAGCCACAGTAATCAAGACAATTTGGTACTGGCACAAGAACAGACCCATAGACCAGTGCAACAGAATAGAGAGCCCAGATATAAACCCAAGCATATATGGTCAATTAATATATGATAAAGGAGCCATGGATATACAATGGGGAAATGACAGCTTCTTCAACAGCTGGTGCTGGGAAAACTGGACAACTACATGTAGAGAATGAAACTGGATTATTGTCTAACCACATAAACCCAAAATGGAGCAAAGAACTGAATGTAAGTCATGAAACCATAAAACTCTTAGAAAAAAATATAGGCAAAAAATCTCTTGGGCATAAACATGAGCAACTTCTTCATGAACATGTCTCCCTGGGCAAGGGAAACAAAAGCAAAAATGAATGAATGGGACTATATCAAACTAAAAAGCTTCTGTACAGCAAGGGATGCCATCAGTAGAACAAAAAGACTTCCTACAGTATGGGAAAATATATTCATAAATGACATATCCGATAAGGGGTTGACATCCAAATTATATAAAGAGCTCACACATCTTAACAAACAAAAAGCAAATAAACCAATTAAAAAATGGGCAGAGGAGCTGAACAGACACTTCTTCAAAGAAGAAATTCAGATGGCCAACAGGTACATGAAAAGATGCTCCACATCACTAGTCATCAGAGAAATGCAAATTAAAACCACAATGAGATATCACCTCACACCAGTTAGGAGGGCTGCCATCCAAAAGACAAACAACAACAAATGATGGCAAGGATGTGTAGAAAGGGGAATCCTCCTACACTGCTGGTGGGAATGTAAATTAGTACAACCATTGTGGAAAGCTGTATGGAGGTTCCTCAAAAAAACTCAAAATAGAAATACCATTTGACCCAGGAATTCCACTCCTAGGAATTTAACCTCAGAATACAGCAGCCCAGTTTGAAAAAGGTATATGCACCGCTCTGTGTATCACAACACAATTTACAATAGCCAAGAAATGGAAGCAACCTAAGTGTCCATCAGTAGATGAATGGGTAAAGAAGATGTGGTATTTATACACAATGGAATATTATTCAGCCACAAGAAGAAAACAAATCCTACCCTTTGCAACAACATGGATGGAGCTAGAGGGTATTATGCTCAGTGAAATAAGTGAGGTGGAGAAAGACAAGTACCAAATGATTTCACTCATATGTGGAGTATAAGAACAAAGCAAAAACTAAAGGAACAAAACAGCAGCAGACTCACAGAACCCAAGAATGAACTAACAGTTGCCAAAGGGAAAGGGACTGGGGCAAAGGGACTGGGGAAGATGGATGGGAAGGGAGGGGTAAGGGGGAAAAAGGGCTATTACAACTAGCATACATAATGTCGCTGGTGTGGGGGTGGGGTGGGGGGATACTGGGAAGGCAGTATAATACAGAGAAGACAAGTAGTGATTCTATAACATCCTTCTATGCTGATGGACAGTGACTGCAATGGGGTATGTGGTGGGGACTTGAAAATAGGGTGAGTCTAGTAACCGTAATGTTGCTCATGTATTTGTATATTAATAACAGCAAAAAAAAATGCAATTGTTAAATAGTTACACAGTCCAATAATTTCAAACATATTCTAATAACATGTAAAATATGCTGGATTTAAATGGTTATATTTAAACTACCTACGACTTAACATGACAAAAATAACAGAAAAAAATAACTTAGATATGGCAAGTGTCAAATACTATGTAACAGTTCTTAACTACAAATATTCTGATCAATATTTCATAGTATCAACATTTCATCATATTTTAGAATATTATTTTCCAGTTTAAAATATTTTCAAATTTATTGCATCCAAATGCATCCTACAATGATCTAGTGGTTATTTGTGAAAAAAAAAACCTTTAAGAAGGAGATACAAAAATAAAATGTATAACCACCAAAACTGGAGAAGCATAAGAAATACTATCCGAGCATTGCAAATAATGATGTGCAATACAAGTGCCATTTATCTTACAAATTAATCAGAATACAGTTGATATGACTTCAAATGCATAGTAAAATAACTATGCTAGAAACAGAATAAATCTATGCAGATATGTGAGAACGTTTCCAAATGGCAGTATGATCAAAAGACCACGGGATTTGCAAGCTAGAAAAACAGGATTATGTCACAGCTCTGAAATGGCTGTTAAGTAAGTTAGTTAGCATTTCTAAGTCTTCTTCCTGGTAAAAAAATGATACCAGTGGCGAAGGAGCAAGGACTTTGGGGAGATTTAAGTTTACAAACACACTTCCCACATAAAAGGGACAATTTGAGTTCTGAAGAGAGGTTTGTTCCCTGTACTACCATGCCTTTTTCAAAATAGTTGCTGAAGAATAAACAAAGATAAATAGATAGGAAAGTGAGTGATCACAGAAATAATCCAACACAACAAATCTATTATTCATATACATACATATATATATATAAATTCAATCAGCAGTGAAATGGATAAACTATGATACATGCAGCAGAATAATGTACATTAAGGAAAATGAACAGGTATCCAACTATTGAACGATATGGATATATTTCACCAACTTATTATTTCCCAAAAGACGACATAACACAAAAGAGTACATATTATATGAATACACAGGCACACACATACACACACATAAATACCAACAAAACTAATCTAAGCTGTTAAAAGCTTCAGCAGTGGATTAAAGGTGGTGGCGTGAGAGGTGACACAGAGGATTCCTCCTAAAACCTCATATAATATGAAAATAAAGCTACATCAACTACTCTTGAAAGAGCAACGGGAAAGAGGACGGTAACAAACTGCATATACCTGGAGACAAGAGCAGCCCTCACAGAAAAGGGTAACGTACTAAAGTTGTGGTCCTGGCGGACCCAAGCCCTTTCCTCACCCCAGCTCACCAGTGGGAGGAACAGGAACGGAGCAGGGAGGGAGTGGAGATGTGGGACTGCTGAATACCTAACTGGAGATCTGCTCTGGGAGCACAAACCTACATTACATGGTGGTTGCATGATACTCTTGTAATTAGGGGGTTGGAAAGCTAAGACAGGCAGAATTCCTGGAGAGACTAAGAATCCAGCTGCTTGTGAAAGCAGGGATCCATACCCAGCTGCTCGGGGACAAAAGAAGGGCGGGCAGTCTGAGAGACTTCCTAACAAAGAAGCCCTTAGCAAGAGAGCTGCTAAAGGGGCAAGGATTGCACAGAGGTTACTGCTCAGGAGAAAGGACAGGCAGACAAAATTGTCTGGGTGCATTCTGCCCAGCAGGTTGGGAGCTTTCATGATCTTCAGGTGCTCCAGCTCCCTGGCTGCCTACACAGCTCCAAGAACCCCTTCTGTGACAGGCAGACTTGTGCGCCTTTCTTCTGGCCAGCCCCAACGGGCTTGCAAACCAGGAAATCCTTCCCTGGTGTTAGGCCAGCCAGAGGCAAGATCTGTCTATAGCAATTAAAAACACAAAGCACAGAGGCTTATACCTGTGTGCTCAGCCCACTGGTTCAGGCAGTGGAGACAGGCATAGCAGCCAGGAACCAGCAAACACCCCTTTCCTCCCTGGAGGCACCAATACACTCCCCTAGAATCCCCGCATTGCTTCAGGGACTGAGCAGCTCCAGAGAGTAGAGCTTCTGGGCACTAGAGGGTGCCATACACAAATATGAAATGCCAAAGGAAACTGGTACAGAGTAAAATTATGAACACAACTCCTGAGAAAGATTTAAATGATATGGACTTTATGACTCTCCCTGAAAGGGAGTTCAAAATAAAAATCATTAAAATGCTCATAGAGGTATGGAAAGATATTCAAGAACTCAGGAATGAATTCCGGTCAGATATCCAATCAATGAAGAACACAATGGACGGTATTAAAAGCAGATTGGATACGGTGGAGGAGACAATAAATGAAATAGGAACTAGAGAAGAGAAATATAAAGAAGCTGAGGCACAGAGAGAAAAAAGGATCTCTAAGAATGAAAGAATATTGAGAGAACTGTGTGACCAATCCAAATGGAACAATATCCGCATTATAGGGGTACCAGAGGAAGAAGAGAGAAAAAGGGATAGAAAGCGTCTTTGAGGAGGTGATTGCTGAAAAATTCCCCAATCTAGGGAAGGAGATATTCTCTCAGGCCATGGAGGTACGCAGATCTCCCAACACAAGGGACCCAAGGAAGACAACAGCAAGACATATAGTAATTAAAATGGCAAAGATCAAGGATAAGGACTGACTATTAAAAGCAGCCAGAGAGAGAAATAGGATCACATACAAAGGAAAACCCATCAGGCTATCATCAGACTTCTCAGCAGAAACATTACAGGCCAGAAGGGAGTGGCATGATGTATTTAATGCAATGAAGCAGAAGGGCCTTGAACCAAGATTACTTTATCTGGCAAGATTATCATTTAAATTTGAAGGAGGGATTAAACAATTCCAAGAAAAGCAAAAGCTGAGAGAATTTGCTTCCCACAAACCATCTCTACAGTGTATTTTGGAGGGACTGCTATAGATAGAAGTGTTCCTACAGATTAATAGCTGTCACCAGAGGTAATAAAACCACAGTAAAGAAAATAGAACAGCTAATTACTAAGAAAATGCAAAATTAAATTAACTATTCCCAAAGTCAATCAAGGGATAGACAAACAGTACAGAATATGATACCTAATATAAAAAGAATGGAATAAAAAGAAAAAGGAGTAAACAAACAAACAAACAAAGAACCTTTAGACTGTGTTTGTAATAGCATATTAAGTTAGTTGTTAGACTTTTAGATAGTAGGGAAGTTAACCTTGAACCTTTGGTAATGACGAATCTGAAGCCTGCAATGCCAATAAGTACATATCTATCCATAATCACTCTAAACGTAAATGGACTGAATGCACCAGTCCAAAGACATAGAGTCACTGAATGGATAAAAAAACAAGACCCATCTATATGCTGCCTTCAAGAGACTCACTTTAAACCCAAAGACATACACAGACTAAAAGTGAAGGGATGGAAAAAGATATTTCATGCAAACAACAAGGAGAAAAAAGCAGGTGTTGCAGTACTTGTATCAGACAAAATAGACTTTAAAACGAAGAAAGTAGCAAGAGATAAAGAAGGACATTACATAATGATAAAGGGGTCAGTCCAACAAGAAGATATAACCATTATAAATATATATGAACCCAACATAGGAGCGCCAGCATATGTGAAAAAAATACTAACAAAATTAAAGGAGGAAATAGATAGCAATGCATTCATTTTAGGAGACTTCAACATACCACTCACTCCAAAGGACAGATCAACCAGACAGAGAATAAGTAAAGACACAGAGGCACTGAAAACTCACTAGAACAGATGGACCTAACAGATATCTACAGAACTCTGCACCCAAAAGCATCAGGATACACATTTTTCTCAAGTGCACATGGAACATTTTCCGGAATATACCACATACTAGGCCACAAAAAGAACCTCAGTAAAGTCAAAAATATTGAAATTCTACCAACCAACTTCTCATATCACAAAGGTATAAAACTAGATATAAATTTTAGAAAGAAATCAAAAAAGCTCACAAATACATGGAGACTTAACAACATTCTCCTAACTAATCAATGGGTTAACGACCAAATCAAAACAGAAATGGAGACTAATGGTAACAACAACACAAAGCCACAACTTCTGTGGGACACAGCAAAGGCAGTTCTAAGAGGAAAGTATATTGCAATCCAGGCCTATTTAAAGAAGGAAGAACATTTCCAAATTAATAGTCTAAAGACACAATTACTGAAATTGGAAAAAGAAGAACAAATGAGGCCCAAAAATCACCAGAAGTAGAGACATAATAAAGATCAGAGAAGAAATAAATAAAATTGAGAATAAAACAATAGAAAAAATCAATGAAACCAAGAGCTGGTTCTTTGAAAAAATAAACAAAATAGATAAACCCCTAGCCAGACTCATTAAGAGAAAAAAGAGAATCTACACACATAAACAGAATCAGAAATGAGAAAGGAAAAATAAGGACGGGCCCCACAGAAATACAAGGAATTATAGGAGAATATTATGACAGTCTATATGCCAACAAGCTGGAAAACCTAGAAGAAATGGACGACTTCTTAGAAAAATACAACCTTCCAAGACTGACCAAGCAAGAAACAGAAAAACTAAACAGACCAATCACCAGCAACGAAATTGAAACGGTAATCAAAAAACTACCGATGAACAAAACCACCGGACCAGATGGATTCACCTCTGAATTCAACCAGACATATAGAGAAGAAATAACACCCATTCTCCTTAAAATTTTTCAAAAAATAGAAGAGGAGGGAATACTTCCAAACTCATTCTATGAAGCCAGCATCACTCTAATACCAAAACCGGGCAAACACCTCACCAAAAAAGAAAATTACAGACCAATATCCCTGATGAACGTAGATGCAAAAATACTCAACAAAATATTAGCAAACCGAATTGAAAAATACATCAAGAGGATCATACACCATTATCAAGTGGGGTTCATCCCAGGATGCAAGGATGGTACAACATTCGAAAATCCATCAACATCATCCACCACATCAACAAAAAGAAGAACAAAAACCACAAGATCATCTCCATACATGCTGAAAAAGCATTGGACAAAATTCAGCATCCTTTCCTGATTAAAACTCTCGACAAAATGGGTATAGACGGCAAGTACCTCAACATCATAAAGTCCATATATGACAAACCCACAGCTAACATCATACTTAACGGTGATACACTGAAAGCTTTTCATCTAAGATCGGGAACAAGACAGGGATGCCCACTCTCTCCACTGTTATTCAACATAGTACTGGAGGTCCTAGCCACAGCAATCAGACAAAACAAAGACATACAAGGCATCCAGATTGGTAAAGAAGAAGTCAAATTGTCACTATTTGCAGATGACATGATACTGTACATAAAAAACCCTAAAGAGTCCATTCCAAAACTACTAGAACTAATATCTGAATTCAGCAAAGTTGCAGGATACAAAATTAACACACAGAAATCTGTTGCTTTCCTATACACTAATGATGAACTAACAGAAAGAGAAATCAGAAAAACAATTCCATTCACAATTGCATCAAAAAGAATAAAATACCTAGGAATAAACCTAATGAAGGAAGTGAAAGACCTGTACTCTGAAAACTACAAGGCACTCCTAAGAGAAATTAAACAGGACACTAACAAATGGAAATGCATCCAATGCTCTTGGCTAGGAAGAATAAATATTGTCAAAATGGCTATACTACCTAAAGCAATCTACAGTTTAATGCAATCCCTATCAAACTACCAACAGCTTTCTTCAATGAACTGGAACAAATAATTCTAAAATTCATATGGAACCACAAAAGACCCCGAATAGCCAAAGCAATCCTGAGAAGGAGGAATAAAACAGGGGGAATTACGCTCCCTGACTTCAAGCTCTACTACAAAGCCACAGTAATCAAGACAATTTGGTATTGGCACAAAAACAGACGCACAGAACAGTGGAACAGAACAGAAAATCCAAACACTAACCCAAACATATACAGTCAATTAATATTTGATAAAAGAGCCTTGGATATACATTGGAGAGATGACAACCTCTTCAGCAGCTGGTGTTGGAAAAACTGGACAGCTACATGTAAGAGAATGCAACTGGACTACTGTCTAGCCCCATACACAAAGGTAAACTGAAGGTGGATCAAAGACCTGAATGTAAGTCATGAAACCATAAAACTCTTAGAAAAAAACATAGGCAAAAATCTCTTGGACATAAACATGAGCGACTTCTTCATGAACATATCTCCCCGGGCAAGGGAAACAAAAGCAAAAATGAACAAGTGGGACTATATCAAGCTGCAAAGCTTCTGTACAGCTAAGGACACCATCAGTAGAACAAAAAGACATCCTACAGTATGGGAGAATATATTCATAAAAAACGTATCTGATAAAGGGTTGACATCCAAAATATATAAAGAACTCATGCACCTTAACAAACAGAAAGCAAATAATCCAATTAAGAAATGGGCAGAGGACATGAGTAGACACTTCTCTAAAGAAGAAATTCAGATGGCCAACAGGCACATGAAAAGATGCTCCACATCGCTAATCATCAGAGAAATGCAGATTAAAACCACAATGAGATATCACCTCACACCAGTGAGGATGGCCAACATCCAAAACACAAACAACAACAAATGTTGGCGAGGATGTGGAGAAAAGGGAACCCTCCTACACTGCTGGTGGGAATGCAAATTAGTTCAACCATTGTGGAAAGCAGTATGGAGGTTCCTCAAAATACTCAAAATAGAAATACCATTTGACCCAGGAATTCCACTCCTAGGAATTTACCCTAAGAATGCAGCAGCCCAGTTTGAAAAAGACAGATGCACCCCTAGGTTTATCGCAGCACTATTTACAATAGCCAAGAAATGGAAGCAACCTAAATGTCCATCAGTAGATGAATGGATAAAGAAGAAGTGGTACATATACAGAATGGAATATTATTCAGCCATAAGAAGAAAACAAATCCTACCATTTGCAACAACATGGATGAAGCTAGAGGGTATTATGCTCAGTGCAATAAGCCAAGCAGAAAAAGATAAGTACCAAATGATTTCACTCATATGTGGAGTATAAGAACTTTGAAAAAAACTGAAGGAACAAAACAGCAGCAGACTCACAGAACCCAAGAACGGACTAATAGTTACCAAAGGGAAAGGGACTGGGGAGGATGGGTGGGAAGGGAGGGACAAGGGGGAAAAAGGTGCATTACGATTAGCAGATGTAATGTTAGGGCGTCATGGGGAGGGCTGTACAACTCAGAGAAGACAAGTAGTGACTCTATAGCATCTCACTATGCTGACGGACAGTGACTGTAATGGGGTTGGTGGGGGGGGCTTGTTGAAAAGGGGTAGTTTAATAATCATAATATTGCACATGTAATTGTAGATTAATGGTCCAAAATAAATTATTAAAAAAAAGAATACTTAGGAGAAGCTAATAAAAGAATAAGTGATTTTAAAAATAAAAAGGAACATATGGGATGTGAACAATTTCCAGGGATGCGTTGTTTTAATTTGTCTGATTTTTCGCATACTATTCAAGATCAAATAGACAACATTAACCATGTTATTGACAGGTTTTCACAAATGCCTTTAATGTTAAATTGGTTTTCTTTGTTTCATTGGATATGGCCTATAATTGTAGGTCTAATACTGTTATGCATTTGTATTCCTGTTCTCCTAGTATGTGTGCGGAAGGCAGTTGTTGGTCTTTTAATTCCAATACAAGCATATGCTACTTTTCAAGAATTAACTTCAAGAAATAAGTGATTCCTTTTAAACAACTTTGTGAAATCATATACTGATTCCCCACCTGCATTTGCTGCAAGAAAGTAATCATGTTTATGTGATTTTATCCAGAAATATAGCTGCTGGCTGTCTTCTCTTTCGTATTTTATCTCCCTGTTTGGTCCCAGGAGGTGGCTGGTTAGCCAGAGACGGGTAAGATTCCTCATGGGAGGAGCAACCTAAGACAGGCACAGTCGCAAGGGACCTCAGGTGCACAACGTGGGGGCCAACTGAGGTGAGGCATAGAACCTCACCCCTCCAGACGAGAGAGACATTGCCTGTGACAAGCTATGTCACAGGCCGAGCCCAGCTAATCATTATTCTGGTACCTTCCACAAATATATGCATAGGCATTTGCGTCAATTAAAACAAAAAAGGGGGAAATGTGGGATTCACTTATAATTTAAGTATAAAAATCATATGAACAATCATAGTTGACTTGATTGATTATAGTAACTGAATTAGTTTCTCTGATATGACTGCCTTTGCATTGTTCACCTTGTGAGAACTTGTTCACTATGTTCCTTGCATTGTTCACCTTGTGGGAGCTTCTTCACTGTATTGGAACTTGTTCGTTGCATGGTGAGCAATAATGTCTTGTGTATTGAAAAGTTGTTAAGAGAAAAAACCTCAGAAGTTCACATCGAAGAAAAAATAATTTGTAACTATGTATGTTGAAGGATGTTAACTAAACTTACTGTGATAATCATTTCACACACAAAAAATAGCTTCAGCAGTGGTCTTCCTTGTGCTGAGTAGTGAGACTGGAAAGGAACACAGTAATGTTTTGCTTCTTGAACTGTCTGATGTTATAGGTATATGTTTAGTTTGTAACCGTTCATCAGGTTATCCTCAGAGTAAGTACATATTCCTGCATGCACATTACACCTCAACAAAAATTTTAAGTACGAATAGCTTGAACATAAACTTACAAACTTTGCTCCAAATTCCATGCACTCTCCATTAAACTGCATATAATTATAATGACAGATTAAGCATCAACCTTGAAAGTAAATGAGGCCAGATCAGTATCCAAGGTCAGAGGCCAGTGTCCAAGGTCAGAAAGGAACAGTTGGACATAAAATTTAGGATCAAATTATTTTGAAATACTGAAGAAAAAAATGGCATTTTGAAATATCAATAAATGCTATTTTTTTTACATCATTGTCATGTGCATGGTTAAATTCTGGCTGCTTATATCTTTTCTCAGGTACAGCACTTACACCAATAATGAATCAGTTCCTTCAAACAGGAGGTTCTCCATCTTGACCATGCATCAGAATTACCTGGAGAGCTTGTTAAACCACAGATTGTGGGATCCCCTGACACCCAGGGTTTCTGTCTCAGTGGGTCTGGGTAGAGCCTGAGAATCTGCACTGCTGACAACTCCCAGGTCATCCCCATGTTGCTCTTCTGGGATCACATTGATAACTACTGTTTCAGAAGAACATGTGTCAATCCTGAGTCCCATTAGGCAAGTTTGGGAATCTCCCTTGTCTCTGTATTTCAACCAACAACATAAGACTAACACCAACGATTATAAAGATAAATTGCAAGGAATAAGCATGTACAAGCAAAGACTTTGACACAAAGTAGGTAGGTACGGTATGAAAATGTTGGTATTTTAATCTTGATTTCCATTCTTTCAGTTGTTTGGAGTCTAGAAAGTTTTCAATAGGTGGAAGAGACCAGTTCACTTAAATTCAATGGTCTTCAACCAAGGTTGCACAGTATAATTTCCTGAGGAGTTTTAGAAACTCCAATATTTGGGCTGTATTCCAGACCTATTAAATCAGAACTTTGGCAGGGTGGGGCCTAATCATTAATAAATTTAAGAACTTTCCAGGTGAATCTGATGTGCAGCCAAGAATAAGAATTGACTAAATGTTTTCTAGGTGCCATTCACTGGAGAAAGCTTTGGGCATTACAATGAGCAAAGCAAAGCTCTTGATGTTAAGGGTCTTGTGGTTTAATCCAAAGGATGTACTTATAAATGGATATGTTCAATCCAATGACAGAAATAATAAGATGTAAGTATGAATCAGATGCCATGGAAGAATAGAGAAAAGCTTATCTTCACCTGGCACTTCAAGGAAAAGTTTGCTAGAGGTGTTGGTTTATTAATTTGTACATTACATTTTTAATTACTTTTTCTGGCAACACTGAACCAGGTACTGAGGCAGACACATTATTGTTGTGATAATTCTACCAAGGGAGGTAGAATACTAGGAACTAATGATAAGGAAATCTGACCAAGTCAGAAGTCAAAGAGCTTTGATGTTGAGGCAAAGTATGATTGAGTTGGCATCCAAATAAAAAGTGAACGTTACCAATATGAAGCAGAGAACGCAGGGCAGGAGTTTATTTCAGGCAGAACAGTAGTAGAATCCCCAGCATGGGAGGCACCACAGTGTTCTGAGGCATTCTAGAAATCCCCAGAAGTGCTGAAACATGAAGGCAGCTGTGGGTGTTGAGTCTGTAAAGGCAGGAAGCATCTTGGAGGCTCTCTTTGGACATTTAGTCGTTATTGGAAGAAGTCTTGGGCAGATTTTAAACAGAGGATGATAATCATATTTTCTTTTTGACAAGATCAATTTAGCTTGAGTGCAGAAAAGTAATTAAAAAGAACAAGAGTGATTGAAAACCTTGCGAGGAGCCTTGGCATTCTTTTAAACAAGACATGATGTAACACATTATCCCTTCATTTCCAGGATTCTGTCTTGTTAATTGAAATATATTTGACATACAACATTGAATAAGTTTAAGGTGCACAACATGTTAATTTAATACATTTATATATTATAGTATTATTGCCATTGTAGTGATAATTAGCACATCTATCACATTACACAATTATCCTTTCCTTTTAGTAGGTGGAATAATTAAGTTTTAGTTTCCTGGCAAGTTTGATTGTAATAAAATATTTTTGTCTATATTCACTCTACTGCACATTATCTCTAGGACTTATTTACTAATCATTGTATGTTTGCACCCTTAAACATCAGTTGTATCCTACTAACTCCTATTCCCTAGTAACTACCATTTAATTCTCTACTTTTAAAGATTGACTCTTTTTAATTGCAAATGTAAGTGATATTATATAGTACTTGTCTTTCTCTGTAGGACTCTTCATTCATCCTTCTGCCATCCTTCAGATAGGGATGCAGATAGGAAAAGCCCTGCTGATTTGTTGTAGGGTAATCAGTGCCCATAAGATGGTCAGGAGCCAGGGAGAAATGCCTTTAAGGGGTTCTCTTTCCTTGATCTACTGATGGTGAAAATATAACATTTATTTTAGAAACACTTCTCTAATGTTACATTCTATTAAGTAGTTGGATAAAGTCAACAATCTGGATATATGATGTGGGACTCTGGATATATGATGTTTTTGTCTACCTATTTGACCTTTGATTATGCAAGTTTAACATCTAAAATAATAGAAAATTTTAAAAGTGATCTGATTCCCTTCTCCTTTCCCCAGTATTTGAGGGGCATCCACATGGAAGGAAGTATCTAGGTTTGCTTTGCTCTGGAGTCAGTTTCCTCATAAATAATGTCAAAAACTCAAATGCCTACAAGGGACAGACAGGTACTGCAATTCTGAGAAGCAGGGCAGGCATAAAAGAATTGCACACTCAGAAATATTCCCACTTGCCACCAAGGACACTTCTTCAGGGGCAGCCAGGTTTAAGCTCTATAAACACCAGTAGACTTCTCCTTTTGGAAAGAGGCAAAGTGAGTTCACAAGGTAAACCCAAAGCCCCCCTGCAGCAAGGCAATCTTCTCAAACATTTAGTCTCTATTTCTGTACTAGGAGACTCATCTTCCCTTCCAGTCATAAGTGATCTTTTCTTCCTCTTTCCTCCATCTACTTACTTCTTTTTCCTTTGCCGTATAGGAGAGTATGTATCTTAGAGCTTCTACTACACTGTAAGATTCTTAGAGTTAAAAAGCTCTTGTTCTATCCATAGATTCCTACTACAACAAACACTAAACATTCTCAAACCATGTGGGGCAGAAGAATAGCTAGGAACCATGTTATAGGTCCAAAGTATGAGAAATACTAATCTGACCAGAAAAAGAAAAACAACTCACTTTGTTGAAATTAACTTTTTGATAGTATAGAGCACAAACAATTTTTATGAGGAAAATAGTCCTCATATTATAATATTAGAATTAATAGTCATACATCTTATGAAAAGATTGAGCCCAAGTTTGATAAAAATAATATCAATACAGAAATTAGTATTATATTGGCTTCTCTGCAAAGTACTAAAATTTGCTGGTTTATATTTTATAGTATTTATTAATAATGAAGCTCTTGATACACAATCTTCTCAAAATCTGTTCATAAACCTACATTAGTAATCATACTAGATTTATGACTTTGGACACTATAATTACAGATCATTGATTTGTTTGTTAAAATAGTAAACATGGAAAACACTAAGAAAAAAGTCAGAATTATACTCTTCATACTTTAGACACAATGATTGGATCAACTCAAAGACTGAATAAAGCATGGTGACACTGTTATCCCACAGATAAGTGTCCCAACACTGGCAGCTCCCAGGTAACATAGAATAATTCACTTGTTGATCTATAAAAACCCTTCTACATTTGTCCAACACTAAATAATGGACATCTGACTTAGATTGAGGGCACTGCCAGGGAAAGAAGACTAAATTAGCTCTGTCAGTCAAGCTACTCCAGCTCCAAGAAAATAGTGTTGGGTCCTTTTAGTTGTTCTCTCACAGAATCTTTGAGGTAGAATTATTATCATATCATACTTTTTATACCATACAATTATTCAAGAGAGTAAGTTTGAAAACCATGCCTGAGGAGACTTCTCAGTACCTGGGCATGAACTGCTTGATAAAATTCTGGACTGCAATGGATGTAAATGTGGGAGGCTATGGACAGAACGATTATACTTTACATGTGGGATGGCTATGAAACATTTAGGGACAATGTTAGCCAGCCTCTAAGATGGCCTGCTAAAATCCTTACTTCCCAGTAGTCCTCTCCAACACTGAGTTAGAGCTGACTTTTGTGACCAAAAAAAAGCTTCTCCAGACCACCTAGTTCTATGGTTAGAGGGGTTCTGCTGTTGTCCACAAGACTGTATACATATACATACATTTAAAAGGTGATGATGGAGGGTCTGGCTTCCAACCAGCATAAATCTCCATATTGAGGTCATCCTTTTAGGACACTGACAGATCTTCTCACATCTTCAATTACTGGGAGCTATCAAAAATACAATAGGCTGCTTGGCCAGACTAAAGTTTAGAGACATAGCAAAGAGTTAGGACAGAGTTATACAACAGGATTCATCTACTCATGAGGCCACTCTGTCAAGACTGGGAGAGTTGATTTTTCATTTACTGGATAGTAAACAACAGAGAGAATCAAAAAAAATGAAGAAACAAAGGGAAATGTTCCAAATAAAAGGACAAGAGAAAACCTCATAGGGTTTCTTCTTCTGCAGCCAGGTCACAAGAGACACGGGAGAGCAGAAGGGGATGACTGCTTAATAGTCATGGGTTGCTGTGAGCGTGATGACAGGTCATTCCCATATGTTCAATTTCAGTCACTGAGGCAAATTCTTGGGGTTCAAGGTGAAAATGACAGGAATTCTTTAAGGTAGATTTAAAATGTATGTTACAGAGATTAAATAAGATGGCGGTGGGAGAAATGAGACAGAAACCTCCTCCCAAAGCCACACATAACACTAAAATACAGCAAATACAACTAATCCTGAAAGAGTGACTGGAAAGAAGATAGCAACAGAGGGCCTACATCTGGGGAAAAGAGAAGACCTCATGGAAAGGGTAAAGAAGCAAAGCCGTGATCCAGGCGTAGCAGAGCATTCCGCCCAGCCGAGCTCAATGGTGGGAGGAAGAGAAACAGAGTAGGGAGGGAGCAGAAGCCTAGAATTGCTAAATACCCAACCCTAGAGATCTACTCTGGGAGTGCGAACCCATATTACACAGCACTCTGGAGATTAGAGGGGATAGAAAGCAAAGACAAGTGGAACACTAGGGGTCACTGAGAATCCAGCCACTTCTGGAGAACATGTACTCACAACTAGCTGCTCCAGAAGAACAGAAAGGTGGGAACACTGAAAGAATACCCAACAGCAAGAAGGGTGCAAAAGGGGCAAGGATTACACATAGCTTGCTGCTTAGGAGAAAGGACAAGTGGACAAAATCATCCTGGCACACTCAGCCCAGCAGGTCGGAAACTTTCAGGAGCTTCATGTGCTCCATCCCCATGGCTGGCAATGCATCCCAGAGGCACACCACCGTGATACACAGCCTGCCACTCCTTCCCTGCTGGCACTGGTTCTCAAAGTTGCTGCCCCCGTCATTGCTCTAGGCCAGAAAGAGGGTGGCCCCACCTATGGCAGCTCCAATGGGGTAGCATAGGGGCTGCTTCCTGTGATCTCGGCCCACTGGCCCTGACAGTGGAAGCAGGCACTGTGGCTGGGAAGCAAGAAAGAGCTCTTTTCTCATAGCAGGAAATAATGCCATGGGCCTGAGACCCTTGCCATCACTCCAAGTGCTGGGCAGCTCCAGAAAGTAGAGCATCTGGGCACTAGAGGGCACCACCTACACAAACTTATTATTCCATAGCAATCATTAGGAAACAGCAAAAGAACCTGGTACAAAACAAAATCCCTCAAACACAAGAAAGAAGGCTAAGTGAAACTGAAATCACAAGTCTCCTGAAAAGGATTTCAAAATAAAAATCACAACATGCTCATGGAGATACAGAAAAATATTCAAGACGTGAGAGGGGACTTTAAGAAAGAGTTAGAAACATTGAAAAAATACACTATCCAAAATGAAACATACAATGGAGGGATTTAAAAGCAGATTAGATGAGGTAGAGGAGACAGTAAGTGAAATAGAAATTAGAGAACAGGAATACAAAGAAGGTGAGGCACAGAGAGAGAAAAGGATCTCTAGGAGTGAAAGAACATTAAGAGAACTGTGTGACTAATCCAAACAGAAAAATATTCATATTATAGGGGTACCAGAAGAAGAAGAAAAGAGAAAAATGGATATAAATTTTCTTTGAAGAATTGCTGAAAACTTTCCCAATATGGGAAAGGAAACAGAATGTGAGTCCATAGAAGTCCACAGATCTCCCAGCACAAGGGACCCAAGGAAGACAACACCAAGACATACAATAATTAAAATGGCAAAGATCAAGGACAAGGACAGAGTATCAAAAGCAGCCAGAGAGAGAAAAGAGATCACATACAAAGGAAAACCCATCAGGCTATCATCAGACTTCTCAACAGAAATGTTACAGGCCAGAAGGGAGTGGCATAATAGATTTTATGCAGTGAAACAGAAGGGCCTCAGGAAAAGAATGTTCTACCTAGCAAGATTATCATTTAAATATGAAGCAGGGATCAAACCATTTCACGGTAAGAAAAAGTTAAGGGAATTTACCTTCCACAAACCATCTCTACATGTATTTTGAAGGGACTGCTCTAGTTGAAAGTGCTCCTAAGGCAAAATATCTGTCATCAGAGAAAATAAAACCATAGTAATTGAAGTAGACCAATTAATTACTAAGCAAATGAAAAATTAAATCAGCTACCCACAAAGTCAGTCAAGGAATACACAAAGAGAACAGAATATGACACCTAATATATAAATAGTGGAGAAGGAAGAAAAAAAGAACCTTTAGACTGTGTTTGTAATAGTATACAAAATAAGTTAAATTAGACTGTTAGATAGTAAGGGAATCACCCTTGAACCTTTGGTAGCCACAAATATAAAGCCTGCAATGGCAATAAGTACATACCAATCAATAATCACCCTAAATGTAAATGGTCTGAATGCACCAATCAAAAGACATAGAGTTACTGAATGGATAAAAAAACAAGACCTATCTGTATGCTGTCTACAAGAGACTAACTTCAAATCCAAAGACACACACAGACTAAAATTAAAGGCATGGAAAAAGATATTTCATGCAACCAATAGGGAGAAAAAAGCAGGCATTGCAGGACTTGTATCAGACAAAATAGACTTCAAAACAAAGAAAGGCACAAGAGACAAAGAAGGACATTATATAACAATAAAGGGGTCAACCCAACAAGAGGATATAACCATTATAAATATCTATGCACCCAACACAGGGGCACCTACCTATGTGCAACAAATATTAACAGAATTAAACTGGGAAAGAGAATGCAATGCATTCATTTTAGGATACTTGAACACACCACACACTCCAAAGGACATATCAACCAGACAGAAAATAAATAAGGAGACAGAGGTACTGAACAGCATATTAGAACAGATGAACCAAACAGACATCTACAGAACACACCACCCCAAAGCAGCAGGATACACATTCTTCTTAAGGGCCCAAGGAACATTTTAAAGAATAGATCAGATACTAGGCCACAAAAAGAGCCTCAGTAAATTAAAAATGATTGAAATTGTACCAACCATTTTCTCAGACCACAATGGTGTGAAACTAGAAATAAATATGCAAAAAAACCAAAGAAGTCAACAAACACATGCAGGCTTAGCAACACGATCAATGACCAAATAAAAACACAGATGAAGCAATATATGGAGACAAATGAAAACAATAACTCAACACCATAAAATCTGTGGGATGCAGTGAGGGCTGTGCTAAGAAGGAAGTATATTACAGTACAGGCTTATCTCAGGAAAAAGGTAAATCCCAAATAAACAGTCCAAACTCACAATTAATGAAACTAGAAAAAGAAGAATAAATGAGATCCAAAGTTAGTAGGCGGGACATAATAAAGATCAGAGCAGAAATAAATAAAATTGAGACAAATAAAACAATAGAAAGAATCAATGAAACCAGGAGGTGGTTCTTTGAGAAAAACAAAATAGATGAACCCTAACCAGATTATCAAGAAAAAAAGAGAGTCTACACACATAAACAGAATCAGAAATGAGAAAGAAAAAATCACTACGGACACCACAGAAATACAAATAAATATTAGAGAATACTATAAAAAATTACATGCTAACAAACTGGATAACCTAAAAGAAATGGACAAATTTCTAGAAAAATACAACCTTCCAAGACTGACCAAGGAAGAAGCAGAAAATCTGAACAGACCAATTACCAGCAACAAAATTGAATTGGTAATCAAAAATTACTTAAGAACAAAATACCTCGAACAGATGTCTTTATTGCTGAATTGTATCAAATATTTAGGGAAGACCTAATACCCAACCTCCTTAAAGTTTTTCAAAAAGTAGAAGTGGAATGAATGCTCCCAAACTCATTCTACATGGCCAGCATCACTTTAATACCAAAACCAAGCAAAGATACTACAAAAAATGTAAATTACAGATGAATATCCCTGATGAACATAAATACTCAACAAAATATTAGCAAACTGAATTAAATATACATCAAAAAGATCACCCATGATGATCAAATAAGATTTATTCCAGGGATGCAAGAATGGTACAATATTCAAAAATCCATCAACATCATACAACATATCAATAAAAAGGACAAAAGTCACATGGTACTACATCAAAGTATAAAGTTTCTGTACAGCAAAGGACACTTCCAGGAGAACAAAAAGGTATCCTACAGTAAGAGAGAGTATATTCATAAATGGCATATCTGATAAAGGGTTAACATCCCAAGTATATAAACAACTCACACACCTCAACACCCAAAAAACAAATAATCCTATTAAAAATGAGGGGAGGATATGAACAGACACTTCCCCAAAGAAGAAATTCATATGTCCAGTCCAACAGGCACATGAAAAGATGCTCCACATTACTAATTATAAGGCAAATACAAATTAAAATCACAATGAGATATCACCTCACACCAGTTAGGATGGCCACCATTGAAAAGACAAGGAACAACAAATGCTGGTGAGGATGAGAAAAAAGGGGAACCCTCCTACACTGTTGGTAGGAATGTAAATTAGTTCAACCACTGTGGAAAGAAATATGGATGTTCCTCAAAAAATGAAAAATAGAAATACCATTTGATCCAGGAATTCCACTCCTAGGAATTTACCTGAAGAAAAGAAGTTCCCTGATTCAAAAAGACATATGTGCCCCTATGTTTACTGCAGCACTATTTACAATAGTTAAGAAATGGAAGCAACCTAAATGTCCATCAGTAGAAAAATGGATAAAGAAGATGTAGTACATATACACAATGGAATATTATTCAGCCTTAAGAAGAAAACAAATCCTACCATTTGCAACAACATGGATGGAGCTAGAGAGTATTATGCTCAGTGAAATAAGCCAGGCAGAGAAAGACAAGTCCCAAATGATTTTACTCATTTGTGGAGTATAACAACAAAGCAAAACTGAAGAAACAAAAGAGTAGCAGACTCAGACTTCATGAAGGAACTTATGGTTACCAAAGGAAGGGGGTGAGGTGAATGGGGTGAGAGAGATATAGAGGTACATTAAGGGGCATTATGATTAGCACTTGTAGGGGCTCCATGCAGAAGGCTGTATAGCACAGTGAAGACAACAAGTGACTCTATAGCATCTTACTATGCTGATGGGCAGTGACTGTCAGGAGGTGTGTGGCATGGACTTGATAACATGAGTGAATGTAATAACCACAGTGTTGCCCATGTGAAACCTTTATAACATTGTATGTCCATGACACCTTAATAAAACAACAACAAAAAAACTTCAGGGGGACCTTAATGAAAGAGAGATAAGTAATTTATCTGAAAGAGTTCAAAACAGTGATTATGAGTGCTTGCCAAACTGGAAAGAAGAATGGATGAACACAGTGAGAACTTCAAGAAAGAGATGGAAAATACAAGAAAATACCAAAAAGAAGTCACAGAGCTGAAGAATACAAGAACTGAAGTGAAAGCAACACTAGAGTGGTTCAATAGCAGACTAGATGAAATGGAAGAAAGGATCAGTCAACTGAGAGACAAGATGTTGTAGCATCACTCTCCCTGGTTTCAAACTATACTACAAAGCTATAGTAATTAAAACAGTAGGGTATTGTCCTAAGAACAGGTACATAGATCAACAGAACTGAACAGAGAGCACAGAATTAAACCCACACAAATATTGTCAATTAACTTACACCAAAGGAGCCAAGAGTACACAATGGGGAAGGACAGTCTCTTCAAGGAATGGTGCTAGAACTGGGTAGCTCCATAAAAGAATGAAACTGGGCTACTCTCCTTACATCAGACATAAAAATTAACTGAAAATGGATTAAAGATAGAATGTAAGGCCTGAAAGTATGAAACTTTCAGAGGGAAACAGGCAGTAAGGTCCTTGGCATGGATCTTAGAGATGATTTTTTAAATCTGATACCAAGAGCAAAAGCAACAAAAGCGAAAATAAACAAGGGAACTACATTTTAGGGCGGGAGGTTCATGAGGAGAAACCTGAGGCCTCCTGCAAACAGCTAGCACCAGTTTGTCATCCACATGAATGATGCAGCTTGTAAGTGCATCCTCCAGTCTCAGCCAAGCTGTCAGATGACAGCCGCCCCAGCTGATATACAACTGCAACTTCATGTGGGATCCTGGGCCATAACCACCCATGTAAGCCAATCCCTAATTTCCATTATACACAATGAGTGACAGTAAATGCTTTTTTCAAAAGTCACTAACTTTGGTCAATTTATTGCACAGTAACATAAACCTAATACTGATTGTGTGTGTGTGTGTGTGTGTGTGTGTGTGTGTGTGTGTGTGTGCTTGTGTACGTGTCTATGTATTTGGTAAGAATATAGGCTATATATAACCTAAAATTTAATAGTTACTTTTTCTTTAAGTTATAATTTCATGTTGGTAAAGATAGTAATATAAAAGACCATACATGCCTGATGGCAGTATAAAGCAACATACCTATTTTGGAAAACATTGTTTCAACATATAACAAGAGACTTAAAAATATGTTCCACCTGGACCCCTATATCTTACTCAATATACAATAATTCAAAATGGATCAACAACCCAAATATAAGAACAAAATCTATAAAACTCTTAGAAGAAAGCACAGGGGCAAACTTCACAACCTTGACTTTGGCAATGAATTCTTAAATAGGACACCAAAAGCATGTGCAATAAGAGAAAAAAAATGGATAAATCAAATATTGTCAGCATTTTTTAAATCTATGCATTAAAGGGTATCAATAAACTAAAAATATATTCTGCCAAATAGGAGAAAATATTGGCAAATCATGTATCTGACAAGGATCCACTATCCAGAATGCATAAATAGCTCTTAAAATCAACTACAAAAAGCAAAAACAAAAACAAAACAATGAAAATAATTAAAAATAGGGAAAGAATTTTGATAGTCATTTCACCAAAAAACAAATACCAAACACCGACATGCATATGAAAATATGCTAAAAATCATCATTTATTAGGAAGGTATACACAAAAACTATAATGATATACCAAATCATATACACTAAGGTAGTTATAATAAGAATAGAAAATAACAGTTGTTATTGAGGAGACAGAGAAATCAGAATTCATACATTGTTGATGGGGTTATAAAATGATGTAGTTACTTTGGAAAGCAGTTTGGTTGATCTACAAAAATTTTAAAAGGACTATCATAAGACCCAGCAACTCCACACCTCAAAAAATACCTCCAAAATGAAAACAGGTACTCAAAAAGTTATTGTGCACAAATGTTCACAGAAGCACTATTCATAACAGCCAAAAGCTGAAAAATCTCCAAATATCCATTATTGGATGAATGGATAAACAAACTGTGGTATATACATACAATGGAATATTATTCAACCATAGAAAAGAAGGAAACACTGATATTACAATGTGCATAAACCTCAAAAACATTATGCTATGTGAAAAAAGCCAGAGAAAATGGTCGCATATTGCATGATTCCATTTATGTGAAATATCAAAGATAGGTAAACACATAGAGTAGAAATCAGATTGGTGGCTACCAGATAGTAGGGTAGGGGAGAACACAGAGTGATTTGATTAATGTGTATGGGGTTTTATTTTTGGATGAATAAAATGCTTTAGAAATAGATAAGAGGTTGTGGTTGGACAACATTATATGTACTGAATGCAGCTGAACTGTACACTTCCAAACAATTTAATTTTGAGTTAATTACTGTGAATTTCAGCTCAATTTTAAAAAGTTCTATTTCCTTTCATTCAGAAATCCCATTCATATAAATGCAATCCCACAGAAATATTAAATTCAGGAGAAAAAACGGAGCATACTAAAAAATATTTTCTAAATATTTAAAAATATGGAAGTATCTAATGTCCAATAATAAGGATAATCTGTAAATTGTAGAAATCCAGACATTGTTTCTGGTTCAGCTCATCTGCCTTACAATAAAGGTAAAGGTAAATCATTGTGTAAGCCAATTTGTGTGTGCAGCTATTACTTCCTAATTGAAAGCTTGGGTAAATTTGTGACTCTGTCTGAAATTGCATTTTCTAGCTTTTCTGAGAATGACTTTTCACCTTTCTGAAATCAGGATAATAGTGCCTTCCTAAAACAATGCTTAATATATGATAATTCCTGTTTCTCTATTTTTATATGTAAAAAAATAGAAGAAATGAAAATCTTCAAAATTTTACTAGATGCATTTGGGTGGTTGGACTTTATATGAATAGCTCTTTTCATCTTTGTTAACAGTCATTACACACATGTGCACACACAAAAACACACACATACAGAAACATACCAGGGTAATGATAACATTTAATTACTCTAAAGCGATCAAAGGTCCCAAATTGCTATCTCAGTGAAAACTGGATAGCATAGAATGGGCTTCAAGTTCTCCTATAATGTGGAATCAACCAGATTTACAGGTTTATATTTTTCCCTCTAAATTGTCAATCTTTGGGCTAGTTAGCCTGAACTGACTGCTGTCCTCAAAGTCTTAATGTTGCTTCCATGAAATTTCATGCTGAATGCCCACCTGGAATGCTTTCCTATTCATCTTTATCTATTTGCTCTTCAAATCCCATCATGTATTTCCCTCTCCAACATGATTATCTTGATAGAAATTTCCTCTCTTCTTTAATATTCTGCTCTATGATACATCACACAATGCTGTATGTAGTGGATATTAAATGTTTGTGTCATATTACCTCTATATGATTACGTTTCTTGAAAGAAATGGCTCACTCTTGTGTGGGCATGTGTGTGCACATACACATGAACACACACACCTGCATAATGTCTAGACCAGTAGTTCACGCCTAACAGATGATGAATAAATAAAATGAATAAATGAATGAAGTGGCATAAGATTGTGAAATTTAGTTTGATGAATTTTACTCATTAAAATAATAGCTTCCTCCCACTTTCAGAGATTGGTGTGTCATAAAATATCTTTATTCTTCCTGAAGTTAAGCAAAAAAAAAAAAGGAAAAAGAGAAAGAAAAAATATTAAGATTGTTCCATATGTATGTTTTTGGTGCTAATTATATTTTCATATAATCTTGACATATTTTGTCCAAATATACACAGCTAATTTAACACATTATTTTCCAGAGAAACTGTACCATTATTCATTCCAAACATTAATGTATCAGTGATTCAGTTTCTCTGCATGATCGCCATCATTTGGTGTAGTCACTAATTTTTTTTTTTAATTTTAGTCATTCTGTAGGTGTATAGTGATATTCCATTATTGTTTTAATTTACGTTTACTTAATGGCTAATGATGTTGAGCATGTGCATATTAGCCATCTGTGTGGCCTTTTCAGTGAAACATCTATTCATGGCTTTGCCCATTTTCTGATTATATTGTTGTTTTGTTTTGTTTTTTGTTAATTTGACAATTCCTGATACAGTCTAGATATTAGTACATTGCTGAATACGTGAATTAAAAATATTCTCTCCTGGTCTGTAGCTTGGACTTTCATCCTTGTAACGCATTCTTTCACAGACTAGTAGTTTTTCTTTACACACACTGTGACGTTGAGGTAAAGCTTAAAATCTCCATTTCCAGCCCAATATGATAATATTTCCTGTTATTCTTTTCTAAAAGTTTTATAGATTTACAGTTTTACATTTAAATCCATAATCCATTTTGAGTTTCTCTATCGTCTGAGGCTTAGGTCCATGTATTTTTGTTTGTTTTGTCTATGTACATCCAATTATCCATCACTACCTGTTGAAAAGACTATTTTCCATTGAGTTGCCTTTGTACTGTTGCCAAAAATCAGGTAGGCTTATTTATGTGAGTCTATTTCGGGTCCTTGCTTCATTGATCTGTATGTCTATAACTTTGCTAGTTCCACATAATCTTGAGTATTGTAGCTACCGAAACCTGGTATTTCTTTCAAATCCACTGTCAGTTTAATATAGCAGTCAATTCAAATTAAAAGTCTTTATATAAATATGATTTAAAAATGTTTTAGGGAATTATAATATTTTTGTTTATAAAACTCAAGTATGTTTCTTACTATTACGTGTGATTTTCAAAATCTCAATGAACAGAGATATAACACAGAGCAAAAGTAAAGGATAAAGGCCAAACTTTATGACAGGGAAATATGTCTTTGATTACAATATCTTTGCCTTTTTCAGTGAAAATTATTTTAAATAAAATAATAAATATAAAATATTTATATATTTAAATATAAAAATATAGCACATGTATATTCCAAAAGACTAAAACCATTAAATAGAAAGTTCTTTGAACTGTGAAATTTCATGTATTCAAAGGCTTTCAGTGCATTATATGAGGCTTCTGCCTTAAGTCTATAAATTTTTATTGTCTGTCTTAAAGCACATAAAATTTCCTTGAATGATTTCCAATCAGTTATTTTCTACAGAAACTAATCTGCTGAATTGTCTTTTCAAGATTTACTTTGTTTCTTAACAGTGCAAATTTAACTAAGTACAAAATACTTAACAACCATGTATATTGCTCTAATTGTGATGTAGAGCTAACATGGAATAATGAAATGCTAATTGCAATTAAAACATTTTATTTGCTCAGAACCGATTCCTTGGCTTGCCCTACTTTCAGAATTTTCTACAACTACAAGGCCTTTGCTCAAATACCCTCAAATAATCCACTGACTGTAACCTGAATCAAATTTCACTAGTACCACTATACATGTTTCACCTTCCCATTATACACACTGCCCCTCAAGACACAGCCATTAGAAAACTCCCTAATCTATACATATGTGAAACATGCAAATACAACGTAAGGCTATCCTGAAAATATCAAAAGGCCCTTTTGCCAGATTTGCTAAACCCCGCCACACTCCCCTCTAAAAGAGATGGACTTATATCATCACAGTTAGTGGATTGCCCCAGATATTTGGTGGCCAGGTATGGAAGTTAGGACACTGTCTAAAAAACTCTCATGTGCAATACTGATCATCAATGCCCCCCTGCAGATGTTGGGTTAATTCAAATTTTCTCTAGTTGAGTACATGACTGAGTAAAACTATGACTTGCCACCTGAATACATCACAAGAAAAGTTCTTCAAGAAAGATCACTCCTTTACCTGTTTGACATCATATGCCAGAAGAACATATTTTAAATCCGGTGAAACTGAATATCTAGATGCTTTGAAGGTAACCTAGAAATAAAAAGAAACAATTACCTTAAAAAGCTAGAAACAGCGATTAACATGCATTTATATATGCAAATATCATAAAAAATCTCAATTCTCATCCCAACACTGTGAAACAGGCAGTCTCATTCCTATTATAAATATGTATATGCATGTATTTGTGTGTGTGTTTATACAGACAGATGTGAAAACTGAGAGGCTGTATTAGACATTTCATTAAGAAAAAATTTGCTAGCATATTTTTAGATGTTCTCACTTAAAGACTATGTTAATGTTTTCATAATGAGAAAAAAATAGCAAAAACTCATTGAACTTCCTAAGCAACCAAAATGTTTTTATATTTGCATTTTGGATTAATCAAAAGGAAAAGACATAGTGACATTCCATTTTGTCATGATTATCTGTCTCTGTAGTTTTGTTTTCTTAAAAGTTGCATATTTATATTTAAAAGAAGACACTTATATTAAAGACATATTCTCTTTAAAGGAAACTCCCAGAGTGAAACAGGTTAAAACATAAATACAGAATTGATTATACTTTTATATATATCTACATTGTACCTGACTGATTTTCAGCAAATAATTCTATCATTGAATAGACCTGATATCAGAATGGATTGAAAATAAAGTGAAGGAGAAATACATTGAGAGTGGAAAATGATTTTATCTGAAATAGAGTTACATTTCATATCTAAAGAGAAGGCAGAAAAATTGAGTTGATACATCAAAAACCTACAGAATACAAACAAATTATATATGCATTTTAGGCAATATAGTTTGCATGGCTTTTGCAGAGAAATACATACATAAAATTTTTTGTATGCCTTATGTCAGAGCAGTTTCTGCAAGATTGTTCTCCACAAAAAATAGAAAGTGAAGTCAAGGTTTTCATACTTAGAAATCCTCAAAATACAATGGAAAGGATAAGAAACTCAGGCTAATCAACATTGGGCAATATAACTAGTCCCCTTTGGCCATACCTGGTTTATGCTGATGAGATGACTCAAGTGGTGGAGGAGAGGAGGAGTGGCTAATGATCTTCTAGACAGGGGACTGGCTGCCAGAATAACCCACTGCCTGATTAAGGGGTTGGAACTTTCACCCCTACCTGGAGGTCAGGGAGGGTGGAGGGGCTATAGGGCGTTCAGCCATATGGTCAATGATATAATCAATCATGTGTAGGCAATGAAACCACAATAAAAACTCTGAACTGTGAGTTAGAGGAGATTCCTTGCTGGTAAGCATATTGATGTAGAAGGAAGGTGGCATCCACAACAACTCTACAGAGACAGAATCTGTCCTTGGGCCTTTCTGGATTCACCCTACTTTCTTTTCATTTGGGTCTTCATTTGTATGCTTTATAATAATCCAGTAATCATAAGTATGGCACTTTCTATATCATTCTAGCATATTATCACACCTGAAGAGGGATTGTGGAAACCACCCAAATTTGTAGAGAAGCCAGACAGAATTGCACGTAGGCTGGGGACTCAGGACTTGAGCTGGCATCTTCAGTGGGGAAGTCGCTGAGCTCTTAATCTGTAGGGCTGCACTAGATCTAGGTAGATAGAATTGAACTGAATTGTAGGATACCCAGTTAGTGTCAGAGAGTTGTTGGAATTCCTTATTCTTTTACTCTCAAGTCAGATATGCAAGATAATAGAGTGGTCTGGGAGAAAATAATACTATATGGCAATGTTAAGATTTAGAGCTTTTGCCTACATACATCCATCTTATATAGTCCACGTATCAGACACTTTAGAAGAAGTCAGAATAATCACTGGCAGTGATTCATCTCAAGGATTTTTTTGTTCAGTTTTTAAACAAACCATTTCAATAGTAATGAAAACAACAACTATAGAATTAAGATTAACCCATCACCTCTTCAGCTCTGCCCACTGCTTGTAACTCTGTAGTTCTCAGTAAGCCCCAATCACCTTATGACAATATTGTGAGGGAAGTATCCTTGTTCTTAGTCTTACTCTTTCTTTTCCTTCTCATTAACTTACTGTATATTGGTTCATGATGGAATTCAGTCTGTGGGGAATTTAGGGCAACATTGAGAATACAAGGTCATCTCTCTCACTGTTAGAGTATTAGGTGACTTTCACACTAACGGGAGTTTATTTATTGTTTAAAAATTGGTTAAGAGGGCAATGTCAGCAATTCCGTCCTTTGGGAATTAAAACTCTAATGCCACAGTTATTAAACTTTTCTCCAAGTCACATATAAGCATACACAAGAATACAGGAAGAATGCATTTAATAAATCCTGTATTATATTACTAGTAGTTTATTTCTTTTTTTTAAAGAGTGCTTCCCATCTGAATTTAAAGAAAATCTCATCTATCTTGACCCCATCCACTCTCCTGTGATGTTCCTCACACATATTAACTTCACACATTCACAGGTGTGTCTGTGCCTCCAGTAACAACATTTTAGCATATTTTACAATTCCTACAATTATTCAGTCTGGCACTTCATTAATTATCACTATACTGCCTCCAGCTCATGCAGCACACAAACTGGGAAACTTTCCAAATACCTTACCAAGGGCCCAAGCTGCTGAACCTTCTCTGAATATAGATAGTTATGTGCAGGTCACTGGTGCTGCAAAGACTTTCTGATGACACACATATAAGAAACACATCCTTGCAACTTAGTCAAGGGACAGAGGAAGTCTCAGACAATCCCGCTTAGCATAAGCTATTAATTTTATCTTCAATTGCATTTGAGAGATTTATGCATCCTTGCAGCCACAGGAGACCCTTTCATCTACACTGACCCTAATTACAGACATTAATATAGTTCTGTTTGAGTCTCAACTTGATATGGCTTCAAATTAGTGTTTTGGGAAGTTTATTATTACCATTAATGCTATTATGTTACCTGCATATTTAATCACTTAATTACTATTGAAGTAAAAGAATGCAGAAATAGAGATGGATTCAAGATGGTAGTGTGTGAGGTGAGAGAGAGAATTCCTCCAAAAACCACGTATATTATGAAAATATAGTTAATACAATTAATCCTGAAAGAGCAATGGGAAATAAGGCTGCATCAGACTGTGTACACCTGGAGAACAGAGCAAACCTCATGAAACGGGCATCAGTGCAGCTCCCCTGGGACCGTCAACATCACTCCAGGGGCTGAGTAGCTCCAGAGGCTAGAGCTTCTGGGCAATAGAGAGCGCCACATACAAATATGAAATGTCAAAGGAACCTGGTTCAAACTAAAATCTCAAAAACACCAGAAAAAGGCCCATATGAAACCGAACTCACCCATCTTCTTGAAAGTGAGTTTAAAATAAAAATCATAAACAGGACCATGGAGGTACAGAAAAATATTCAAGATCTCAGAAACAAATTTAGAACAAAGATTCAATCATAAAGAAATGACATATCAGAAATGAAACATACAATGGAGGGATTTAAAAGCAGATTAGATGTAGTAGAAGAGACAGTAAATGGAAAAGAAATTAGAGAAGAGGAATACAAAGAAGCTGAGGCACAGAGAGAAAAGAGGATCTCTAAGAAGAAAAGAATATTGAGAGAACTGTGTGACCAATCCAAACGGAACAATATTCGTATTATAGGGGTACCAGAAGAAGAAGAGAGAGAAAAAGGGATAGAAAGTGTCCTTGAGGAAGTAATTGCTGAAAACATCACCAATCTGGGGAAGGAGACAGTTTCTTAGGTCATGGAGGTGCACAGGTCTCCCTACACAAGGGACCTAAGGAAAACAACACCAAGACATATAATAACTAAAATGGCAAGATCAAGGATAACAACAGACTTTTAAAAGCAGCTAGAGGGAGAACAAAGATCACATACAAAGGAAAAGCCATCAGGCTATCATCAGATTTCTCAACAGAAACCTTACAGGCCAGAATGGAGTGGCATGATATATTTAATGCAATGAAACAGAAGGGCCTCCAACCAAGAATGCTCTACCCGCAAGGACATCATTTAAATTTGAAGGAGGGATTAAACAATTTTCACATAAGCAAAAGCTGAGAGAATTTACCGCTGACAAACCATCTCTACAAAGAATTTTGGAGGGCCTTCTATAGACGGAAGTATTCCTAAGGTTGAATAGCTGTCACCAGGGGAAAAAAAACCACAGCAAAGTAAAACAATTAATTACTAGGCAGATGCAAAATCAAATCAACTACCTCTAAAGTCAATTAAGGGATAGACAAATAGTGCAGAATATGATACCTAATCTATAAAGAATGAAGGAGGAAGAAAAAGGAGGAAAAACAAAAAGAACTTTTAGGTTGTGTTTGTAAAGCATACTAAGTGAGTTAAGTTAGACTGTTAGATAGTAAGGAATTAACCCTTGAACCTTTGGTAACCATGAATCTAAAGCCTGCAATGGCAATAAATACATACCTATCAATAATCACCCTAAATGCAAATTTTCTGAATGCACCAGTAAAAAGACATAGAGTCACTGAATGGACAAAAAAACAAGGCCCATCTATATGCTGCCTACAACAGACTCATTTCAAACCCAAAGACAAACAGACTGAAAGTAAAGAGATGGAAAAAGATACTTCATGCAACTAATAGGGAGAAAAAGCTGGATTTGCAGTACATGTATCAGACAAAATGGACTTCAAAACAAGGGAAGTCACAAGAGACAAAGGACATTACATAATGATAAAGGGCAGTCCAACAAGAGTATATAACTATTATAAATAGCTGTGTACCCACCAAAGGATCACCTACATATGTAAACAAATACTAACAGAATTAAAGGGGGAAATAGAATGCAATGCTTTCATTTTAGGAGACTTCAACACACCACTCACTCTAAAGGACAGATCAACCGGACAGAAAATAAGTAAAGAAACAGAGGCACTGTACAATGTATTAGAACAAATGGACCTAACGGACATCTAAAGAACACTCCATCCAAAAGCAACAGGATACACATTCTTCTCAAGTGCACATGGAACATCATCAAAAATAGATCATATACTAGGTCACAAAAAGAACCTTAGCAAATTCAAAAAGATTGAAATTGTACCAACCAGCTTATCAGACCACAAAGTTATAAAACTAGAAATAAATTACACAAAGAAGACGAAAAAGCCCACAAACACATGGAGGCTTATAAACATGCTCCTAAATAAATAATAGATCAATGACCAAAGAAAAACAGAGATCAAGGAATATATGGAGACAAATGACAACAATTATTCAATACTGAAAAATCTGTGGGAGGCAGTGAAGGCTGTGCTAAGAGGGAAGTATATTGCAACACAAACATACCTCAGGAAAGAAGAACAAACACAAATGAACAGTCTGAACTCACAAATAAACAAAACTAGATAAAGAAAAACAAATGAGGCCCAAAGTCAGTAGAAGAAGGGACATAATAAAAATTAGAGAAGAAATAAATAAAATCGAGAAGAATAAAACAACAGAAAGAGTCAATGAAAGCAGGAGGTGATTGAGAAAATAAAGAAAACAGATAAACTCCTAGCCAGACCTATCAAGAAAAAAAGAGAGTCTACACACATAAACAAAATCAGTAATGCGAAAGGAAAAATCACTGTGGACACCACAGTAATACAAAGAATTATGAGAGAATACTATGAAAAAATATATTCTAACAAATTGCATAACCTAGAAAAAATGGACAACTTTCTAGAAAAATACAACCTTCCAAGGCTGACCCGGGAAGAAACAGGAAATCTAGACAGACAAATTACCAGTAAGAAATAGAACTGGTAACCAAAAAACTATGTAAGAACAAAACGCCTGGAACAGATGGTTTCACTGCTAAATTTTGTCAGACATTTAGTGAATACCTAATACACATCCTCCTTAAAGTTTTCCAAAAAGTAGAAGAGGAGGGAATACTTCCAAACTCATTCTATGAGGCCAGCATCACTCTAATACCAAAACGAGGCAAAGATACCACAAAACAAGAAAATTACAGACCAATATCCCTGATGAACATAGATGCAAAAACCCTCAACAAAATATTAGCAAACCAAATTCAAAAACACATAAAAAAGATCATCCATAATGACCCAGTAGGATTTATTCCAGGAATGCAAGGATGGTAAAATATTAGAAAATCCATCAACATCGTTCACCACAGCAACAAAAAGAAGGACAAAAAGCACATGATTACCTCCATAGATGCTGAAAAAGAATTCGACAAAATTCAACATACATTCATCACAAAAACTCTCAACAAAATGGGTAAAAAGGGCAAGTACCTCAACGTAATAAAGGCCATATATGACAAACCCACACCAACATTATACTTAACAGCAAGAAGATGAAAGCTTTTCCTTAAGATCAGGAACAAGACAAAGATTTCCACTCTTCCCACTTAAATTCAGCATAGTTCTAGAGGTCCTAGCCTTGGCAATCAGACAACACAAAGAAATAAAAGGCATCCAGATTTGCAAGGAAGAAGTTAAACTGTCACTGTTTGCAGATGACATGATATTGTCCATAAAAACCCTAAAGAATCCACTCCAATATTACTAGATCTAATATCTGAATTCAGCAAAGTTGCAGGATACAAAATTAATACGCAGAAATCTGTTGCATTCTCATACACTAATGATGAACTAGCAGAAAGAGATATCAGGAAAGCAATTCCTTTCACAATTGCATCAAAAAGAATAAAATACCTAGGAATAAACCTAACCAAGGAAATGAAAGACCTATACTCTGAAAACCACAAGACACTCGTGAGAGTAATTTAAGAAGATACCAATAAATGGAAACACATCCAGTGCTCATGGATAGGAAGAATTAATATTGTCAAAATGGCTATACTACCTAAAGTAATCTACAGATTCAATGCAATCCCTATCAAAACACCAACAGCATTCTTCAATGAACTAGAGCAAATAGTCCTAAAATTCATATGGAACCACAAAAGATGCTGAATAGCCAAAGCAATCCTGAGAAGGAAGAATAAAGCAGGGGGAATTATGCTCTCCAACTTCAATCTCTACTACAAATCCACAGTAATCAAGACAATTTTGTACTAGCACAAGAACAGATCCATAGACCAATGGAACAGACTAGAGAGCCCAGATATACACCCAAGCATATATGGTCAATGAATATACAATAAAGGAACTATGGATATACAATGGGGAAATGACAGCCTCTCCAACAGCTAGTGTTAGCAAAACTGGACAGTTACATGCAAGAGAATGAAACTGGATTATTGTCTAACTCCATATACAAAAGTAAACTCAAAATGGATCAAAGACCTGAATGTAAGTCATGAAACCATAAAACTGTTAGAAGACAACATAGGCAAAAATCTCCTGAATATAAACATGAGCAACTCTTTCCTCAACACATCTCCCTGGGCAAGGGAAAGAAAAGCAAGAATTAACAAATGGGACTACATCATGCTGAAAAGCTTCTTTATAGCAAAGGACACCATCAGCAGAACAAAAGGGCATCCTATAGCATGGAAGAATATGTTTGTAAATGACATATCCCACAAGGGGTTGACATCAAAATATATAAAGAACTCACATGTCTCAACACCCAAAAAGCAAAGAACCCTATTAAAAAATGAGTGGAGGATATGAACAGACACTTCTACAAAGAATTTCAGATGGCCAACAGGCACATGAAAAGATGCTCAGCACCGCTAATTATCAGGGAAATGCAGATTAAAACCACAATAAGATACCAGTTCACACCAGTTAGGATGGCCAACATAGAAAAGATGAGGAACAACAAATGCTGGCGAGGATGCGGAGAAAGGGGAACCCTCCTACACTGCTGGTGGGAATGTAAAGTAGTTCAACCATTGTGGAAAACAGTATGGAGGTTCCTCAAAAAACTAAAAATAGAAATATCATTTGACCCAGGAATTTCACTCCGAGGTATTTGCCCTAAGAATCCAGGAGCACAGTTTCAAAAAGCCATAAGCACCTCTATGTTTATCGCAGCACTATTTACAATAGCCAAGAAATGGAAGCAACCTAAGTGTCCATCAGTAGATGAATGGATAAAGAAGATTTGGTACATATACACAATGGAATATTATTCAGCCATAAGAAGAAAACATCTTAGCATTTGCAACAACATGGATGGAGCTAGAGGGTATTATACTCAGTGAAATAAGCCAGGAGGAGAAAGACAAGTACTAAATGATTTCACTCTTCTGCCGAGTATAAGAACAAAGAAAAAACTGAAGTAACAAAACAGCAGCAGACTCACAGAACCCAGGAATGGACTAACAGTTACCAAAGGGAAAGGGACTAGGGAGGGTGGGTGGGAACAGAGGGATAAGGGGAATAAGGGGCATTACAATTAGCATGCATATCACAGGGGTGGTATGTGGAAGGCAGTATAGCACAGAGAAGACAAGTAGTGACTCTGTACCATCTTACTACACTGATGGACAATGACTGTAATGAATCTAGTAACCAAAATGTTGCTCATGTGATTGTATATTAATAATACACAAAACATATATATATATAAAATAATAAAAAATAATAATACACACACACACAAAAAGAATGCAGAAATATTTTCTACATGCATTTATTGTGTTATTCAGCAGTGGTGCCTACCAGTGCATTTTCTGACACTGAGTATAGTATAGAGCACATTAAAATGCATTAACTCTGACATCTAGGAACATACGATTAAAGCCAAGCAACGTAGGATAAGCAGGGGAAATAAACAAGTAGGTGGCTACCAAATGAATTAAACAAGGAAGAGAAGACATTTGATCAAGTTGAGAAAAAAAAATGCATGCTTTCAGGGAGCTTGTGTTTGTAGGACCTCATTTGTATTTATCATTCACTTCTACCAAAACTCATTTATTGAACATTTACAACAAGCACCGTGGTAGACGATGAAAGTAGTACAAAGTTACTGGAACATTTTCCATCCAATTTTAGGCAGGGTAAGTAGAGAATTATGTTTCTCTCTAGTCCATGGTAAAGTAGGGGTCCAAAACCCAAGTGCCTTAGGGACTGGGTATGTAATAAGCTGTCTGGGTAAGTTGGCAAATGGAACAGTCAGACTGTCTAAAAGGGATAGTAAGTAGTCCCTCAGCTCCAGAGAATCATTATCTTACAGGAAAATGTATGGAGCATTTCTAGTTGTCCAATTTTTTCAAGATAAGCTAGAATCAGCTTCTTAACTTATCATCTTAAGACTTTTAAAATATAGTCCAATACATTTAAATATTTATAGGGACCAGATTCTGCCTGGGGGCTACCAATTTGTTATGTTTTGGTAAATTAATAATTTCCAAAAGGATGAGGGAGGGGAAAGAAGGAAATTCTATGAGGTTTAAAGAACAGAATGGTATACTTTTCATATCTTGATGATAATGTAAGTGAAAAATTTATGATCTTGTATTTTCCAGTTAAGTGACATTATAGACTACACTATGAGAAAAACTTTCATAAGTGCATGTAGGTTAAAAAAGATTCTTGGAGAGGCAGGCCCAGCCCTATGGATTACTGTTACTATTAATAATCCATGCATTATTACCAACATGAATATGATAGGCCCGATCACCATTTTCACGAATAGTGAAATTTAAAGCCAAGGAAGTAACAAATCAGATTTGAAATTTAGGATGACTAATCTGACAGTTGGGTGGAAAATGAGGCGGATCTGATGACATCTTAAGGTCTTGAGTTCTGGTAAGAGGCTCTCATGATAATCCACACAAGCAATGTCAAGAGGAAGAAACAAGAGATGGAGAGGAGACAACATGTGCAAAAGAGATCATTGTTAAAAATAAAATAATTTCATGATAAGATTCAGAGACTGAGGAAGAAGGAAGTACACAAAACAATTTTGGGCTCAGTGAATGTTGTTACTATAACCTAAGAGGAAAAAATTAAAAAATGTATTTTAAGAAAAATTTTAGACATGCCAATTTTAGATGTTTTATAGTTATCGTCCCAGCAGGATATCCAATAGGGGACGTTTAGGATCAGAGTCTGGAGTTTAAAAGTGATATCTGGAAGTTGCCTCATTAATCAGTTATGTGTAACACTAGATGAAAATTCATGTCAAGTGCAGATCCTGCAAATCCATCCCCATCAGAAAAAAAGGGCAAAACCCCTCAAAAACATGCTCCGCTAGGAGTAGATCAGTAATAGTGCTGTTATTGTGAATAGTGTTCACTCTTTTACTCTTTAAATTGCATACTTTCTCTGTTTTGTACTTTCATTCAACCAGCTCCACCTGCTGTACTACCTTCACCTCTCCCTGCTCCTTATTCAAGCTGTATTTCTTTAAAGTAATACTCTAATTCTCCCCTTTAAGACTTCCTTTTCAGCTCAAGTAATTCATCTAAACCTCATATGTATATAATTATATGTGCAGTTCATCTAAGCATTGATCAATGTTTCATGATTGCTCATCTAAGTTGTTTGGGACTGCAATTTATATCCTGTATTGCCACAGTAATGACCCTATTAAGAAGCTCCATTGCAATGATTCACTCTTGTCAGAAACATTATAACTAGAGGTAGGATAAGATAATGATAGTGTTCCAGGATGTCAGATATTGAAGATCAAGGAAAGAAATCATTAAATACAAACTGAAATGTCAGAAGTGCCAGAAAGGTATAAAATATGCATTTGTATGTCTTGATGGTAAGAATGGACTGAGCAAGAGGAGACAAATAAGAGATGGAGTTAAAATTAAAACAAGTTGGCAAGAAGGACTTGATTGCCTTGAGACTGACAAATGGCAGAAGCATAGGAACTGTGCAGCTTGGGTGAGTATTGTTCCAGATCTTGTAACAAGCTGGTGACAAAAACCTGTACAGGTATCTCTACTTACAGAAAACATATTGGTCCAGGAACTTGAGCTAGACAGTCCTTTAAGTCTAAAGTATGGGTGGGTACATTTTTAACAAACAAAATGGATGATGAAGACAAGGAGGCAGATCTTCCTGGACCCTATGGTCTTTTCTTCTTGCTCCCTCCACCTCCGGCAAACTCCCTACACACAAAGACACACACACACAAACACACATGTGCCTGCATAAGTCTTAAATTAATAAAAGAAATTTATTTAGGCTATAACTTTGTCACCACTCAGTTTCATTTTTTGTTTATTGATATAATGTTTAGAAAAGGCATCACTTATTCTAGAAAAACATTAATTTTTTATTAATATATTATTGTATATATTGAGTAATTTTCTTTTACAGAGCAGTCTATAAATGAACATTAAAAAAGCATGAGGTAGTTTACATTCCCACCAGCAGTGTAGGAGGGTTCCCCTTAGAAAGCAGTCGACCTTACGTGACTAAGAGGAGAACGGGTACTATGCAGCTGACAAACAGATCTACGTAGTTGAGAAAGAAGATCCAAAGAAACCAGAAGAGACTAGAAGCCAGAAAAGAAGAGAAGCCAAACTTCATTCCACGATATGATGCCAAAGATGGGCTCTCTTTCCCCTTGCCTGGCTTCCAGGGAAGGTAACAGTGAAGAGGCCAATAGACTGGTTTTAATATTGCAGCTCTAAACAAAGTAATGATTTGTTTTTACACCTATAACTGTGTTTATATGCAAGGAACTTAAGATCAAATCTCTTACAGTATTTTGTTGTTGCTCTTCTCTTAGCTACACAATTGCTAAGTATAGTGCTTGTATTACATTTCTTTGTGGTACCCAAAATATCCAAGTTGTATAAACATAATAGATGGTCTCTCTCTCTTTGTTTCTTGGCACCACGCATTTTATTGCTACTACAATATTTTCTAAAACAACTCAATGAAAAAAATGCCATGGTACAAGTAGGTAGTTCTTAAGAATACTGAATCAGTACCTACTGATACTCTACCATGTAGAATGCCTCACATATATCTTTATTGCTCAATAAATGAACAGCCAAATTAATATTGTATTAATCTCAATTATAGGCCATATACTAAAACTTTTTAAAATAAATTTTATTTTTAATAGGTGAAAATTAATGGTACCTGAATTATATTAATAACTTAAAAAAAGAACAAGGTAGACAAGGTGACTTTGAGGAGAAGCACATCAATATTCATCTACCCAAAAAATTTTTGACTGGAGAAAGAAGGAAATGGATATTGTGACTTATAATATAATATACATGTTATTTCCTTGAAGTTCAGTTTGTACTAGTCTGCTGATTCTTCGGGCTGTCTTAACACTTTCTCATATTCATATTTCAAACATTTTTCCCTTAAGTGGTGCTGTTACATTCATATGCAGTTACATTAAATAATACAGTACAGAGAAAGAAATGAAAAGTTACTGAAATCCTAGAAATTTTCCCTTTAGAATTTCTGGATGAGTTTTCTTCATCTTGGCCTAGTATACTGTGTTCAATATAATGTAATGCTTACATGATAAGATGGGTGGACTAGAGTCCTCCAGCAGCAATTTAATTAAGTTCATTCATGCTATGATATTACATCAGGTAAATATTACAGTGTGATTTCACAGACCTAATTAATAGAGTTAATATTTTAAAGCACAATAAGCACATTTCAAGTATTTATGTCAGTAGTATGATTTTATTTGTGGCATAGGCAAGACAACCCTTTTTAAGAACATTGCAATTCCCATGTTCTTAAAAAGGGCAAGTATAATGATCAATATTACTTTTCAAAAAATAAAATAAAACTTTTAACCTGGAAGAAACTTCTTTAAAAATGATAAAGAAATAGGGAAATACTAGTGCTTTAAACAGTACATTTTCTTGAGAGCTTATGAATTTTTCTATGGATCAAAGGTCCAGTTAAAGTTGGTATGACATCACCAGTTTTGCATTACCACTAATAATTCCAAAGAAGAAGAGAGAAAAAATAGGTTAGTAACTAAAATTAATTTTTTTCAGATTTTATATATTCTGGTATATTCCTCAATAATACCATGTTTGATACTTTCTTTCTCCTCTCTGTTTTCTATCTTTGATGAAATTACCGTATATAGAGAGTAAAAGATTTATGTATTAGTTGTTTTCATCTTAATGGACTTTTTATGCATGGATTAGAATAAACATAACTATTTTTAATTTAATTTTTTAAATTGATGTACATACAATAAAATGCACAAAGCTAGTGCACAGCTCCAAGCATGCTGATATTTGTATACACTCATGTGGCCATTACCTGGATGAAAACATGAAACACTCTTGCTAATTTTTTCCCCTTTCACCTATTTCATCCATCTCCCAATCCCCATTCCCTATGGCAAAAACCTGTCCCTTCTCTCTCAGTCTATTTCTGCTTTGTTTGTTTCTTCACTATTTTGTTGTTTTTATAGATTCCACATATAAGTGAGATTATATAGTATTTGTCTTTCTCTGCCTGATTTATTTCACTTGACCTAATACCCTCTAGGTCCACCAATGTCATTGCAATGTCAAGGTTTCATTCTTTTTTATGGTTGAGTAATATTCCATTACATATATATGTATCATACATTCTTTATCCATTAATTTAGCTATGGACAGTTACTTTGCTTCCATATTTTGGCTATTTTAAATAATGCTGTGATGAACATAGATGTGCATATATCTTTTCAAGTCAGTGATTTTGTTTTCTTTGGGTAAATTCCCAGATGTGTACTTGCTGGGTTGTATGGTATTTCTATTTTTAGTTTTATGAGAAACCTCCATGCTGCTTTCCATGGCTGCATCAATTTACAACTCCACCAGCAGTGTATGAGGGTTCTCTTTTCTCCACATCCCCAGTAGCACACATTATTTCTTGTCTTGTTATTAGCCACACTGACTGGATGAGGTGATACCTCTTTGTGGTTTTGATTTGCATTTCCCTGGATAGCAGTGTTGAGCATCTTTTTACATGTCTGTTGGCAATCTATACATCTTCTTTGGAAAAATTTCTATTCAGGATCTCTGCACATTTCTAAATAAGATTTATTTATTTGTTTATTTGTTTGTTTTCTGGTGTTCGGTTAATGTGAATTTTTACATATTTTGGATATTAGTCCCTTACTGGATATATCATTTGAAAATATATTCTCCCATATAGTTGGTTACTTTTTGTTCTGTTAATGTTTCCTTTGCTGTGCAGAAACTTTTTAGTTTGTTATAGTTCCATTTGTTTATTTATGCTTTTGTTTCCCTTGCCTAGGAAGATATATCGAGAAAAATATTGCTAATGTCAATGTTCAAGAGTGTATTTCCTATGTTTTCTCCTGAGAGTTTTATGATTTCAAGTCTTATATTTAGGTCTTTAATACATACTGAGTTGATTTTAATGCATGGCATAAACAGTGATCCAGTTTCATTCTTTTGCATGTAGCTGTTCAGTTTTCCTAACAACATTTATTGAAGAGATTGTCTTTTCCCCATTGTATATTCTTGCCTCTTTTGTCATATATTAAATAACCATATAGGCATGGATTTATTTCTGGGATTTTTATTTCATTCCATGGAGCTAGCTGTCTGTTCTTGTGTCCATGCCATACCATTTTGATTACTAGGGCTCTGTAATACAGTTTGAAATCAGGGAGCATGATACCCCCAGCGTTGTTCTTTCTCAAGATTGTTCTTGATATTTGGGGTTATTTGTAGTTCTATACAAATTTTAGGATTATTTGCTATAGTTATGTGAGAAATGCCTTTGGTATTTTGATAGGATTGCACTGAATCTGTAGATTGCTTTAGGCATCTATGTTTCATCACGAATATTGTTCTGTAAGTTTCTTTTTCAATAGTGTCTTTGTCTGAATTTTGTATCAAGTGATACCGACCTCACAAAATGAATTTGGAAGCTTCGCTTCCTCTTTAATTTTTTTGGATGATTTGAGAAAGGTATTAACTCTTCTTTGAATGTTTGGGAGAATTCACCTGTGAAGCCATCTGGTCCTTAACATTTCTTTGTTGGAAGTTTTCTGATTACCAATTCAATTATTTTACTAGCACATGGTGTGTTCATATTTTCTATTTCTTCCTAGCTCAGTCTTAGAAGATTGCATGTTTCTAGGAACTTATCTATTTCTTCTAGGTTTTCCAATTCAGGGCAGATAATTTTCATAGTAATGTCATAGTCATTTGTATTTCTGTAGTGCCAGTCACAACTTCCCTTCTTTCATTTCTGATTTTATTTGAGTCCTTATTTTATTTGATGAGTTTAGCTAACAGTTTATCAATTTTGTCTTCTCAAAGGACCAACTTTTCATTTTATTGATCTTTTGTATATTTTTTAGTATCTACTTCACTTATTTATCCTCCAGTTTTTATTATTTTCTTCCCTCTATTAACTTTGGACTTGGATTTTTCTTTTCCTTTTTCTTTGGTGTAAGCTTGTTTGGGTGTAAGATTAAAAATGTTTGATATTTTTCTTGTTTCTCGATAGGCCTGTATTGCTATAAACTTCTCATTTATAACTGCTTTCACTAGATCCCAAATATTTTGAACTTTTGTGTTTCTATTATCATTATTCTCTAAGTATTTTTTATATCTCCTTTGGTTTCTTCTTTGACCCATTGGTTCTTTAGTACAATGTTGTTTAGCTACCACATGTTCATGTTTTTCCAATTTTTTCTTGTACTTTATTTCCAGTTTAATACTGTTGCGGTGAGGAAAGATGCTTGGTATGATTTCAATCTTAAATTTGTTGAGACATTTTTCAGCCCAACATGTGTTCTATCCTAGTGAGTGTTGTGTGTGCACTTTGTGTATTCAGCTATTTTTGGATGTAATGTTCTTTACAAATCTACTAAGTCCATTTGGTCTCTATGTGTCATTCAAAGTCACTGTTTCCTAACTGGTTTTCTGTCTGGATGATCTATCCATTGAAGTAAGCATAACTTTGTGTCTTGATTGAATGTCATTCATGATAGATTTAGCAAATAAAAATACAAGATGTACAGTTAAATTTGCATATCATAGAAACAACAGATACATCATATATGAAAATGATAAATGATGAATTAACATGAAAATAACTGAATATCTGCAGTAGTCATAAAAACGTGAACTACAGTTTAATGCAAATAGGCATGAATCAGTAAATAATGCTGAGTAATAAAGGGAAGCATAAGAAGGTCATAGATTCTCTGATGCCTATATTAAGAATTCAAAACCAACTAAGACTAAATAATATGTCAGAAACTAAAGGATATAAAAATAGTTTCCAGACTAAATTAGATAAAAGTTGTTATTTGTTAAACTTGCACTTTAATGGTCTAAAACTGAAAATAATTCTTTATTGTCCTCCTCGGAAATGTCCATTAATAGACCCTAAGCTCAGTTGAATAGACCAGTAGCTGTTTTTAGTTATGACTCATAAAGCTTTTGTTTACTTATTTATTGATGCACATGTGCAACCATTTTCTTAAACATACCTCTAAGGATGAACTTGTGCGCTGTAGGGAATGTGAATATTCTACTTTACACAATAATGACAAACTGTCACCCAAAGTAAAAACATAAGTTATATTCATCCTAGTAATGTGTAAGAGGTTCTGTTCTCCCCATTCTTTCCAACGCTTGGTAATATCAGAGCACAGCCTTGCCAAAGGGATAGGTACTATCTTCTTGACCATCATTTTTCTGTTTATAAATTACGTAAATAATACATGTTTATCAACCATGTTTTTGTTTTTTCAAAAGTCTACATATTTTGCTCATTCTTCAATTGAATTGAAAGCTTTTTATATTAATTACACTAACTTTCTTTTCCTCAGTTAAATATTGATTTTCACCATGCTCTTATCATTTATTACATGGCATTCTTTTTTACGCTAAAATATCTGTCTCTAATTTTTAACATGAGATTATAACAGATACAGTATATAAATAACAAAAAATTATAAGGATATGAAAAGAGGAAGATCGTGAACATATAATTCATTTGAAAAACCAAAAAAAGCCTCAGGTTTTCAGCTTTGGAATATCAATATTTCTTGAGCATATTAATAGGTGGACTATTACTATTCATTTTCAAGACTCATAATAATAAAATGAATCTTCTTTTCCTTATCATTTGCCACTGTCCATTTGATAACAAGAGATATCACAAATGACCTTTCTCTGTCAAAGCAAAGAACAACAAAGGAAAAGAGTAATTTCAGATTTACTTCCCTTGTAGTAGAGGACTTTTGCTTACTTGGGGGAAGAAAGCTTGCAAAATCAAGTTAAGTCTAATTGAATGAAAATAAGGAAAAAAGAATGCTCCAGGGTCTGTTTCCAGATTCAGTCCTGAGCCCATATCTCCACTTCTCTGAAATAAGAAAAAGGGTTTTGTTTTTTACTTTTTAAATCTCATAGTTACCATTGCAAACACTGCTGGAACTCTGTTAGACATGCACCATAAATCCAAGGATGGATATGAAAATAATTTCCTAAGTGAGTTGATTGTGGAGTTGAGTTACCATTTACTAACCTTACACTTTAGTGTGCCAAAGCCAAAGGTCATTTCTTGCACTGTCCTCTTTCTCAGAAATATTCATTAATAGCCTCACTCTTTTTATTAAATGTATAGAATGTTAAAATCAATCCCATTTTTGTTCATTTTAAAATGTCTAAATGAAGGTTGGATTAAGCCTCAGGCATGAAGAAGGTGTTCAGTTTGTATATTTCTCTTTTCTAGTACTAATTTTTTTTTTCATTTGGAACATTAAGGTAAAATTTAAGTAATATATTTCCAATACCTTATGAGGCAGAAGATTCCAGGAAATTTTATTAAACAGGTTATTTATAGCTGAATGAGTTCATTATAGGCATTTGTGTACAATCCCCTCCCAGCGTTCCTAATTCCTATCATGACACTCATTATTGATTCCTTCTACCAATTAATAACAGATACATATGTACTAAGAGATTTGGAATACAGAAAATCCTTTCACTGGATTTTCCAAATGATGGTAACTGAATAATTCCAGTGAGATTCAGGCTAAGTAGAAATATCTAGAAAAAATTTTGATCCATCAATGTGTAGCCCTAATTTGAAAATCATATGCAAAGGAACTCAGAAAAAAAACAACCAACTGCCAATGCATATATGACAAGATGATGGTCAACCTCACTCAAATAACTGCAAATCAGTATAACAATTAAGAGCTATTTTTCATCAGCCAAATTGATAATAGTTAAAATGCTGACAATACTCAGTGACAGCAAGAGTATAGTAATAGAAAATATCATATATCATGGTGAACCTGATTAATACAATTTTATACTGTCTATTAAATTTCAAATTTCAAATTGGCCTTTCCTTTGACCCATCAACACTACTGCTGCTATCACTTCAGCTTACAAATATATTGTAAAATGGCTTCCAAGTGTATTTTCAGGCATATAATAGGAAATAAATGTTAGTAATATCATGCAAAGAAATTTTGGGTAGCTATTAAATGATATTAGAAGAAAACAAATGGGCTCATATAAAAATATCCTGAATTACATTAAGTGGATAAAAAGTGTAGACCATCAATGGTATTGAAATCAAACACACATACAAACGTCTAAATATATATGGAAATATTATATTGTTTAGGTATAGATCTCTGAAGACATACAGACAAGTTTATAGAAATTTTTGACAGGGACTTCCGGGAAGATGGCGGCGTGAGCAGAGCGGTGGAAATCTCCTCCCAAAACCATATATATTTATGAAAATACAACAAATACAATGATTCCTAAAAGAGAGACCAGAAGATACAGGACAACACCCAGGCAGCAGCTACACCTGAGAGGACTCAGCACCTCACGAAGTGGGTAAGATATGGAGCCGCAACCCGGTGGGACCTGAGGACACCCCTACCCCAGCACACCGTTGGGAGGAGAGGATTCAGAGCTGGGACGGAGTGGAAGTACAGCCCACCAAATAACCAGCCCTGGTGATCTGCGCCGGGATCAATGACATACATCGCACGGTGTGAGATTGGAGAGACAGAGGGGCGGGATCCAAGACGACAGGTGCACCCAGCCAGCTACCCAGGACAAAAGAAAAGCGTATGCATTTTTAGGGGTCTTAAAGAGACAAGGGCGCAATGGAGGAGCAGGATCTTCCCGGCACAGTCAGCTGAGAAGGCCGGGAGTCCTGGGGAATTTCCAGCCCTGTGGCTGGTGTCTGGGAAAAGCAGCCGCACCAAGACATCCTACAGAGATCAGCAGCCTCCCATTCGTTGCCTCCCGACCAGAGCCACAAAGGGCCCTGCAGAGCTGCCACGGCTGCGGAATAGTGGAGCAGCAGCGCCACCTACAGCATCCTCACAGAATCTACTCCCGGTGGGTGTTTTTTTTCTTTTTTTCTTTTTCTCTTTCTTTTTAAAAGTCTTAAAGAGCCCAGCTGACATACATGGCGCCTACGAGCGACCACTTCTACCATCATGAAAAGACAGAGGAACATGGTACAAACAAAGTTAGCCAGACAAACCCAGAGAGGGAGCCTGATGGGATGGATATGCACAATCTTCCGGGAAAAGAATTTAGAATAAAAGCCATAACCATACTGATGGATCTACAGAAAAATATGCAAGAACTAAGCGAAGAAGTGAGGGAAGTGAGGAAAGACAATGCAGAAATGAGACAAGCGATCGACGGGCTTACCCCAGACTGGATGAGATGCAAGAGATTGTTAATGGAAAAGAAATCAGAGAACAGCAATACCGAGAAGCTGAGGCAGAGAGAGATAAAAGGATCTCTAGGAATGAATGAACATTAAGAGAATTGTGTGACCAATCCAAACGGAACAATATTCGCATTATAGGAGTACTAGGGGAAGAAGAGAGAGAAAAAGGGACAGAAAGTGTCTTTGAAGAAATAATTGCTGAAAACTTCCCCAAGCTGGGGAAGGAAATAGTCTCCCAGACCATGGAAACCCACAGATCTCCGAACACAAGGGACCCAAGGAAGAAAACAACAAGATACATAATAATTAAAATGGCAAATATCAAAGATAAGGACAGAGTATTAAAGGCAGCTAGAGAGAAAAAAACACCACCTAAAAAGGAAAATTCATCAGACTATGATCAGACTTCTCAACAGAAACCTTACAGGCCAGAAGAGAATGGCATGATATATTTAACATAATGAAACAGAAGGGCCTCGAACCAAGAATATGGTATCCAGCACGATTATCGTTTAAATATGATGGAGGGATTAAACAATTTCCAGACAAGTGAAAGCTGAGGGAATTGGCCTCCCATAAACCACCTCTACAGGATATCTTAAAGGGACTGCTCTAGATGGAAGCACTTCTAAGGCTAAAAAGTTGTCACCAGAGAAAATAAAATCATAGCAAAGAAAGCAGACCATCCAAATACTAAATAAAGGCAAAGAATAAAACACCTAGTATATAAAGAATGAAGGAGGAAGAATAAGAATGGAGAGAAATAAAGAAACATCAGACAGTTTTTACAATAACTTACCAAGAAAGTTAAGTTAGACTGTTAGATAGTAAAGAAGCAACCCCTGAACCTTTGGTAACCATGAATCTAAAGCCAGCAATGGCAATAAGTACATATCTATCGATAATCACCCTAAATGTAAATGGACTGAATGCACCAATCAAAAGACACAGAGTAACAGAATGGACAAAAAAGCAAGACCCATCTATATGCTGCTTACAAGAGAGTCACCTCAAACTCAAAGATTCACACAGACTAAAAGTGAAGGGATGGAAAAAGATATTCCATGCAAAACAACAAGGAGAAGAAAGCAGGTGTTCCAATACTTGTATCAGACATAATAGACTTCAAAACGAAGAAAGTAGCATGAGATAAAGAAGGACATTACATAATGATAAAGGGGTCAGTCCAACAAGAGGATACAACCATTTTCAATATATATGCACCCAACACAGGAGCGCCGTCATATGTGAAACAAATACTAACAGAATTAAAGGAGGAAATAGAAAGCAATGCATTCATTTTAGGAGACTTCAACACACCACTCACTCCAAAGGACAGATCAACCAGACAAAAAATAAGTAAAGACACAAAGGCACTGAACAACACACTAGAACAGATGGACCTAACAGATAACTACAGAATTCTACACCCAAAAGCAACAGGAAACACATTCTTCTCAAGTGCACATGGAACATTTTCAAGAATAGACCACATACTAGGCCACAAAAAGAACCTCAGTAAATGCAAAAATATTTAAATTCTACCAACCAACTTCTCAGATCACAAAGGTATAAAACTAGAAGTAAATTTTAGAAAGAAAACAAAACGGCTCATAAATACATGGAGACTTAACAACATTATCCGAAATAATCAATGGGTTAATGACCAAATTAAAACAAAGATCAAAGAATATATGGAGAGTAATGACAACAACAATACAAAGCAACAACTACTGTGGGACACAGCGAAGGCAGTTCTAAGAGGAAAGTATATTGCAATCCAGGCCTATTTAAAGAAGGAAGAACAATCCCAAATGAATAGTCTAAAGACACAATTACTGAAACGGGAAAAAGAACAAATGAGTCCCAAAGTAACCAGAAGGAGGGACATAATAAAGATCAGAGAACAAATAAATAAAATTGAGAAGAATAAAAACAATAGTAAAAATCAAAAAGCCAAGTGTTGGTTCTCTGAAAAAATAAACAAAATAGATAAACCCCTAGCAGACTTATTAAGAGAAAAAGAGAATCTACACACATAAACAGAATCAGAAATGAGAAAGGAAAAATAACAACGGACCCCACAGAAATACAAAGAATTATAAGAGAATACTATGAGAATCTATATGCTAACAACCTGAAGACCTAGAAGAAATGGACAACTTCTTAGAAAAATGCAACTTTCGAAGACTGAACAAGCAAGAAACAGAAAAACTAAACAGACCAATCACCAGCAATGAAATTGAATCGGTAATCAGAAACAAAACCCAAGAACAAAACCCCCGGGCCAGATGGATTCACCTCTGAATTCAACCAGACATATAGAGAAGAAATCACACCCATTCTCCTTAAAGTTTTCCAAAAAATAGAAGAGGAGGGAATACTTCCAAACTCATTCTATGAAGCCAGCATCACTCTAATATAAAAACCTGGCAAAGACCTCACCAAAAAATGAAATTACAGACAAATATCCCTGATGAACATAGATGCAAAAATGCTCAACAAAATATTAGGAAACTAAATTTAAAAATACATCAAGAGGATCATACACCATGATCAAGTGGGATTCATCCCAGAGATGCAAGGATGGTACAACATTCAAAAATCTATCAACATCATCCACCACATCAACAAAAAGAAGAACAAAAAGCACATGATCATCTCCATAGATTCTGAAAAAGCATTTGACAAAATTCAATATCCATATAATAGCAGATGTAATGTTGGGGGGGCACGGAGAGCGCTGTACAACTTAGAGAAGATAGTAGTGATTCTATAGCATCTCACTACGCTGATGGACAGTGACTCTAATGGGGTTGGTGGGCGGGTCCTGATGTGGGGTAGTTTAATAATCATAATATTGCACATGTAATTGTAGATTAATGATACGAAAATAAATTTAAAAAATTTTTTTGACAGGTACCAACTGATATGTACACAGCTATGTCAAATAGGTATACTGAGTGATTTTCCTTATATATACATGTGTACCAGTTCTGTCCAATAGAACTTTCGGTGATAATGAAAATATTTTGTATGTGTGTTGTCTAATGTGATAGCCACTGGTTTCATTTAGCTATTAAGCACTTGAAATGTGACTGGTGTGACTAAATGATGGAATTTTTAATATTATAAGATTTTAATTAATTTAAAAATAAATTTCAATAGCCACATGTGGCTACTGCCTCTCATTATAGTTCAATATACTATTTATATTTTCTAACCATATATATTCATAATCTTTCTAGAATGTCAATGAGGGAGATTAAGGTTATTTGTATTCTTGATTGTACTATATTTTATTAAAATATCAATTCAATGTTATTTGATGGGGCACATAAAAATTATGGATAAAGTGTGATATAACTAAGGATTAAAAAAATAGAAAACCATACACTTATAAAAATAATATTACATAAATGAGCTCTGACTTATCCAGAACTTATATGGATAAGCTCTGTAAGCTTTGCAACAAAGAAACCTTACAATGTGAATTTGTTCTATTCTCTTAGAAATAATTAATATATAAGGATATATATATGTATATGTATATTATATATGTGTATACACATAGCTAGGATGCAAGATTAGTCTGAATAGCTATATGAATTAAATTTTTACTTACTTTTTTATAAATATTAGAATGTTACTCTTAGTATTATTCCTCTAAAATAAATAGTACTGTATTGTTTTCTGGATATAATGTGTATAAGCTTTCTCATTCCTAATCAAACATGAATATACCTATTTTTAAGAAGAAATACATATTTCGTCATTATAACATACTTTCCTAAATTACACTGTAGTTATTCCTTTACTTTGGGTATTTTTAGTCCCTTAATGTTTTGTTAAAATCAATAGTAAATAAATAAGAATATTTTTCTAGGTATCTTTTTCTAAGTATCTTTTATAAGATACTTTTAAAAGTAAGCTTATTCACAATCATCATCGAAATCCTAGCAAAAATGGATTCAGAACATCAACATTCTGAAGGATATTTTTAAAAGTTATATAAATAAAAGAGAACCTATTCAAAAGTAGTCCAGGAATTTGAGTTAGCTGAAAAAGGTTCATAATGCCAGACAGTAAGCTGATGGTAGGAATTTTCATTACAATCTCACCTGTAATAACTGTTGACCACTGATTATATGCATTAATGCTTGAGGGGTTGTATAGAGAAATACAAGTTATCACCCAGAATATCCCACCTGGCCTTAGTTCATTTACATACCAATCGATGATTACCACAGCAGAGCCTCTGGTAGAATCAGGGCAAGGGGGAGAGAGAAAATGGGCATTTTCTCCTGCCCTCCATTCTGGTACCTAATTGGTCTGGTGTCCATTGGTCAACACGGAGCTGCCCAAAGAGCTACTGCCAGAAAGGGTGGGCAGGGGAAGGAGAGCAGTGCATGTCAGTGCTGGAGGGGATGAACAGTGTGAAGCCTGGCTAGAGAACCTCAGCAAGCTGTAAGAAATAAAAGCCTTTCTCCCAATCTTTCCTTTCCCTTGATTTACTTCAGTTTCACCATATTCACAAGGAACTTGTCCCAGGAGGGGTGCCCCCTTTCCACCAGAGCTACAGGTTGCAATTATTCTCTTAATACAAGGAGTCCTTTACCTAAAAATCATCATCATAATAATAATAATAAAGAAAAACAAGGTATTCAAGACAAAGTCATCTAAGCTAATGTTTTTTCATGATTAAAATGAGGTAATTATTTTACAGAGAACATCAACTAGGGTGACAAAAAATTATTATACTTAGTTATATTGAATTGAGAACTCCTTTATACTCTCCATTTTGGAAAACGAATGTAGCATATACAATGCATGTAAAAGTCTAAAGACAGAGAAGAGAAAAAAAGCCAAAAATAGTAACTTAAAATTTCTTAGCTTGATGTAAAACATTATTATTCATATTGAAGAAGCTTAATAAATTTCAGGTGGAATGTAGTAAAAAAGATGCTCACTTAAACACATCATAGTCAAATTGGAAAAATATCACAGACATGGAAAAATCTTGAAAATAGCAAGAGAAAAATAACCTATCCACAAATAATCCTTGATAAAATTAACAGCTGACTTCTCTTAAGAAACCATAGCTGTAAGAGGAGAGGATGACATCTTCAAAATATTGAAAGATAAAGCATGTCAACAGAGAATTCTATATTGAGCTAAACTCTCCCTTAAAAAATCAAGGAGAAATTAAGCTATTTCTAAATGAAAAAAACTGAAAGCATTTGTTGCTACAAGAAATACTAAAAGGAGTCCTTCAGGCCAAAATGAAAGGACACTAGACAGCAGCCTAATCCACGTGAAGAAATAAAATGACCCAGTAAAGGTAACTACATAGGAATTATGAACATCAGAATAAACCCTTTGTAACTCCTTTCTCCCTTTCCTATTTTAGAAGTCAGCTTTATAAACAATAATTATAAAATGTGTTGTTAGGGTTATAATACATAAAGACATGTATGGCAATAATAGTGCAAAGGACAGAGAAACAATGGAGATATGTTGGAACAATTTTTGTATACTATTTCCACCAGGAAAATATGTCAGTTATAAACATCCATGCACCTAATAACAGAGTCCCAAAACATATTAAGAAAAAATGATAGAACTGAAGGGAAATATAGACACTTTAACAGTAGTAGTAATTGAAGATTTCACAACCCCAACTCCAATGATAGATAGAACAACTAGGAAGATGAACAAATATATAGAACACTTGTAAATTATAAAACCATAACAGAAAGAAATTACTAGTGGAACACATATTCTTATGTGGTATATATGGAAAATTCTGTAAGACAGACCCTAGGTTAGGCCATTAAACAAGTCTGAACAAAGATAAAATAATTGAAATTAAAGAAAGTGTGTTCTGTGACCACAGTGGGACTAATTAGAAGTTAGTAACAGAAGAAAATGTGAGAAATTAATAAATATATGGATATTAAACAATGTTCTCCCAAATAACCAATGGATCAAAAAAGAAACAACAAGGTAAGTAAAAAATATGTTGGGTAGAATGAAAATGAAAATACAAGCTATAATAATTTATGGAATGTCACTAAAGCAGAGCTTAGAGGGAAATTTCTACTGCAAATACTTATAAGGAAGGAATAAAAGAAGGGAGGAAAGAAAAAAGGGAGAAAGAGAAAAAAGAAAGAGAAAAGAAAGAGAAAGAAAGAAAGAATCCGAAACTAATAACCAAAGTTTCTACCTAAAGAAAATAGAAAAAGACCAGCAAACTAACCATAAAGCAAGCAAAAGGAAGGAAATAATAAAGATTAGAGTGCATATAAATCCAATTAGAATAGGAAAACAGTAGATAAAATCAATAAAATCAAGTTGGTTTATTGAAAAGAACATTCAAATTGAAAAACCTTTAGCTAGATTGATAAAAAAAATGAAAGATGACTCAAATTACTAAAATTATGCATGAAGTAGGGGGTACCACAACTGACCTTACTGAAATAAAAATATAAGGAAATATTATGTAAAACTGTATGCCAAGAAATTATAATTATTTAGATTGAAAGGACAAATTCCTGAAAGAGAAAAAATTCTAATTGACTTAAGAAGAAATAGAATAGACCTATAAAGGGATTAAATTAGTAATTAAAAAACTTCAACAAAGAAAACCCCATGCCCAAATGGATTCATTGATGAATTATACCAAACATTTAAAAAATAATTAACACCAACCCTTCACAAACTCTTACAAAACATAAGAGAGAACACTTTGCTACACATTCTATGAGAACAGTACTATCTGGAGACATAAACTAGACAAAGACATCATTAGAAAAGAAAATTACAGACTAACATCCCTCATGACTATAAACACAAAAATACTGAACAAAACATCAACAAACAGAATCCTACAATATATGAAAAGGGTTTTACACCATGATGTAGTGAGATTTCTCCCAGCAATACAAATTTTCTTAAATGGTCTGAAATTTAATTAATGTAATTTATAATATTAATAAAAATAAAATATTTTTAATAGAGATAATCATCTAAGTGGATGCAGAAAATGTACTTACTAAACTACAAAACTCTCAAAACTTTTCATGATAAACTCTAAACAAACTAGGAATACAAGGGAAAATCTTCAACTTTATAAAAGCTATCTACAAAAAAAAAAAAGAAGCTAATACCATTATTAACAGAGGAAACCTAAATGGTTTCTCCCTAAAATTAAGGACACAACAGTGATGTCTGCTCTCACCATTTCTATTCAGCATTGTACTGGAGGATCTCACTGGGCACTTAGGCAAGAAAAAGAGGAAAATGCTTCCAGAAAGGAAAATAAATAAAACAGCCTATATCAGCAGATAACACCATGTATATGGAAAATCATATGGAATCCATCAAACACAGCAATGTGGCAGAATATTAATATGAAAAATCAGTTATATTTCAATACACAAGCAGCAAACAATTCAAAGATGAAATAAAGCAATGCCATTTACAATACATGCAAAAGATTAAAATATCGAGAATAAATTCAACTAAAATGTATAAGGTATATATACCAAAAAATACAAAACATATTTGTAACAAATTAAAGAAGATCTAAATAAATGAAAGAAATTGTATATCCAGGCATCATAAGACTTACACTTGTTAAGATAACAATATTTTCAAACTGAATCTACAAAGTTAACAAAATCTTTATCAAAATTCCAGATTCCTTTTTTTTTAAACAATTTACCAGTTGACCTTAAAATTCATATGATAGTGAAAACAGACTCAGAATATCTGAAACAATCTTTCAGATGAATTAACTTCAAGGTCTCATACACCCTGATTTAAAATCTTATTACACACCAACAGTATACAGACTGTGTGGCATTAGCATAAGGATAAGCATAGAGAAAATCAGGGAGAGTCAGGAAATAAGTCCATACGTTAGTGGTCAACTGATACTTCACAAGGGGGCCAAAACCATTCAATGGGGAAAAAAATGTCTTTTCAATCAGTATTGCATGCAAAAAAAGAATCTGGACACACTACCTCACATCATCTACAAAATTAACTCAAAACAAATCATGGAAGGATCTCGGCGGATTCAAGATGGTGGTGTGAGAGGTGAGACAGAGAACTCCTCCGAAAACCACAGATAGTGCGAAAATACAGTTAATACAACTAACCATAAAACAGCAACAGGAAAGAAGGCTGTACCAGACTGCATACAGACCTCACGAACAGTGCAGACCTCACGAAACAGGGTAATGTACCAAAGCCTTGATCTGGCAGGACCCAGGGCCTTCCCCCACCCCAGCTCACTGGCAGGAGGAAGAAAAAGAGAGCGGGGAGGGGGTGGAAGCCTAGGACTGCTGAACACTGAGCCCTGGAGATCTCCTTTGCGAGCAGAAACCTACATTGTGTGGTGCTCTGGAGGATGGGGAGCTGGGACAGGCAGAGTGCTTGAGAGACAGATCCCGGCCATTTGTAAAGGAGGGGATACACACCTGGCCACTCTGGGACAAGGGAAAGGCAGGTGGTCTGAGAAGCTTCCTAGCAGAGAGAGGGCTGCTGAAGAGATGGGGTTTGAATGGACGTTGTTGCACAGGAGAAAGGATAGGGGGACAAGGTCATCTGGGCACACTATGCCCAGCAGATTGGGAACTTTGAGGAGCTTCAGGAGTCCCATCCCCATGGCTGGCTACTCAGCTCTGAGGACCCTCACTGTGATTTGCAGCCTGCCAAGCATTCCTCCTGGCCTGACGGCACTGGCTCGCAAACCAGCAGTCACTGAACTGGTATCAGGCCAGTCAGAGGAAGGCCGTGCCTACAACAGTTAGAGACTCAAAGCACAGACTTACACCTGTGTGCTCGGCCTACTGGCTCTGATACGGGAGACAGGCAAGGCAGAAGGGAATCAGGAAACAGATCCCTTCTCCCCGCAAGCACCAGCTCTGCTCCCTTACGACTCCCAACCTCACTCTAAGGGCTGAGCAGTTCCAGAGACTGGAGCTTCTGGGCAATAGAGGGCATCACAGAAATATGAAATGTCAAAAGAACATGGTCCAGACCAAAATCTCACAAACCTACGAAAAAGGGCCAAATGAAACTGAACTCACCAATCTTCCTGAGAGTTCAAAATAAAAATCATAAACATGCTTATGGAGGTACAGAAAAAATATTAAAGAACTCAGGAATGAATTTAATTTGGAGATACAATCATTAAGAAATTCCACATCTGAAATGAAACATAACATTGAGGGATTTAAAAGCAGATTAGATGTAGCAGAAGAGATGGTAAATGGAATAAAAATTAGAGAAGAGAAATACAAAGAAGCTGAGGCACAGAGAGAAAAAAAGAATCTCAAAGAATGAAAGAATATTGAGAGAACTGTGTGACCAATCCAAACGGAACAATATTTGCATAATAGGGGTACCAGAAGAAGAGAGAGAAAAAGGAATAGACAGTGTCATGGAAGAGGTAATTGCTGAAAACTTATCTGTGGAAGGAGATTGTCTCTCAAGCCATGGAGATGCACAGGTCTCCCCACACAAGGGACCCAAGGAAGACAACATCAAGACATATAATAATTAAAATGGCAAAGATCAAGGATAAGGACAGACTTTTAAAAGCAGCTAGGAAGAGATATAAGACCACATACAAAGGAAAACCCATCAGGCTATCATCAGATTTCTCAACAGAAACCTTACAGAACAGAAGGGAGTGGCATGATATATTTAATACGATGAAATAGAAGGGCCTTGAATCACGAATACTCTACCTGGCAAGGTTATCATTTAAATTTGCAGGAGGGATTAAACAATTTTCAGATAAGCAAAAGCTGAGAGAATTTACCTCCCACAAACCACTACAGTGCATTTTGGAGGGACAGCTATAGATAGAAGTATTCCCAAGGCTAAATAGATGTCACCAAAGGGCTAGACAAAGAGTACAGAATACGATTCATAACATACAAAGAATGGAGGAGGAAGAAAAAGAAAAAGGAGAAAAAAGAATCTTTAGGTTGTGTTTGTAAAAGCATATGAAGTGAGTTAAATTAGACTTTAGGTAGTAAGGGAATTACCCTTGAAGCTTCGGTAACCATTAATATATAGCCTGCAATGCCAATAAGTGCATACCTATTGATAATCACCCTAAATGTAAATGGACTGAATGCACCAATCAAAAGACATAGTCACTGAATGGATAAAAAAACAAGACCCATCTATATGCTGCTTACAAGAGACTCACTTCAAACCCAAAGACATACACAGACTAAAAATAAAGGGATAGAAAAAGATATTTCATGCAACTAATACGGAGAAAAAAGCAGGAGTTGCAGTACTTGTATCAGACAAAATAGACTTCAAAACAAAGAAAGTCACAAGAGACAAAGAAGGACATTCCATAATGATAAAGGGGTCAGTCCAACAAGAGGATATAACTATTATAAATAGCTATGTACCCACCACAGGATCACTTACATGTGTAAACAAATACTAACAGAATTAAAGGGGGAAATAGAATGCAATGCATTCATTCTGGGAGACTTTAACACACCACTCAGTCCAAAGGACAGATAAACCAGATAAAAAATAAATAAAGAGACAGAGGCACTGAACAACATATTAGAACAGATGGACCTAACAGACATCTACAGGACACTCCATCCAAAAGCAACAGGATACACATTCTTCTCAAGGGCACATGGAACATTTTCAAGAATAGATCATATACTAGGCCACAAAAAGAACCTCAGTAAATTCAAAAAGATTGAAATTATATCAACCAGCTTTGCAAAACAAAAAGGTATGAAACTAGAAACAAATTACTCAAAGAAAATGAAAAAGCCCACAAACGCATGGAGGCTTAATAACATGCTTCTAAATAATGAATGGATCAATGTCCAAATAAAAACAGAGATCAAGCAATATATGGAGATAAATGTCAACAATAATTCAACACTACAAAATCTGTGGGATGCAGTGAAGGCCATGCTAAGAGGGAAGTATATTGCAATACAGTCCTACCTCAGGAATGAAGAACAATACAAAATGAACAGACTAAACTCACAATTAATGAAAGTAGAAAAAGAGGAACAAATGAGGCCCAAAGTCAGTAGAAGGAGGGACATAATAAAGATTAAAGCAGAAATAAATAAAATTGAGAAGAATAAAACAATAGAAAGAATCAATGAAAGCAGGAGTTGGTTCTTCAAGAAAATAAACAAAATAGATAAACCCCTAGCCAGCCTTACCAAGAAAAAAAGAGAGTCTACACACATAAACAGAATCAGAAATGAGAAAGGAAAAATCACTACAGACACCACAGAAATACAAAGAATTATGAGAGAATACTATGAAAATTATATGCTAACAAACTGGATAACCTAGAAGAAATGGAAAACTTTCTAGAAAAATAAAACCTTCCAAGGCTGAACCTGGAATAAACAGAAAATCTGAATAGACCAATTACCAGCAAAGAAATTGAAATGATAGTCAAAAGACTACCTAAGAACAAAACGCCTGGACCAGTTGATTTCACTGGTGAATATTATCAAACATTTAGGGAAGACCTAATACCCATCCTCCTTAAAGTTTTCCAAAAAGTAGAAGAGGAGGGAATACTCCCAAACTCTTTCTATGAGGCCAACATCACTCTAATACCAAAATCAGTCAAAGACACCACAAAAAAGAAAATTACAGACCAATATCCCTGATGAACATAGAACCAAAAACTCAACAAAATATTAGCAAACCCAATTCAAAAATACATCAAAAAGATCATCTATCATGATCAAGTGGGATTCAGCCCAGGATGCAAGGATGGTACAACATTTGAAAATCCATCAACATCATCCACTACATCAACAAAAAAAAGGACAAATAGCACATGATCATCTCCATAGATGCTGAAAAAGCATTCGACAAAATTCAACATCCATTCATGATAAAAACTCTCAACAAGGTGGATATAGAGGGCAAGTACCTCAACATAATAAAGGCCATATATGACAAACCCACAACCAACATTATAGTTTACAGCAAGAAGCTGAAAGCTTTTCTTTTAAGATTGTGACCAAGACAAGGATGTCCACTCTCCCCACTGTTAGTCAACAGAGTCCTAGAGGTCCTAGCCACAGCAATCAGACAACACAACAAATAAAAGGCATACAGATTTGTAAGGAAGAATTCAAACTGTCCCTGTTTGCAGATGACATGATATTGTACATAAAAAATGCTAAAGACTCCACTCCAAAACTACTAGATCTAATATCTGAATTCAGTAAAGTTGCACAAGAACAGACCCATAGACCAATGGAACACACTAGAGAGTCCACATATAAACCCAGGCATATATGGTCAATTAATATACAATAAAGGAGACATGGAAATACAATGGGGAAATGAAAGCCTCTTCAACAGCTGGTGTTGGCAAAACTGGACAGCTACATGTAAGGGAATGAAACTGGATATTGTCTAATCCCATACACAAAAGTAAACTCAAAATGGATCAAAGACCTGAATATAAGTCATGAAACCATAAAACTCTTAGAAAAAAACATAGGCAAAAATCTCTTGGACATAAACATGACCTACTTCTTCATGAACATGTTTCCCTGAGCAAGGGAAACAAAAGCAAAAATGAACAAGTGGGACTATATCAAGCTAAAAGCTTCTGTACAGCAAAGGACAGCATTAGTAGAACAAAGACATTGTACAGTATGGGAGAATATATTCATAAATGACATATCTGATAAGGGGTTGACATCCAAATTATATAAAGAGCTCATGCACCTCAAAAACAAAAAGCAAATAAGCCAATTAAAAAATGGGCAGAGGAGCTGAACAGACACTTCTCCAAAGAAGAAATTCAGATGGCCAACAAGCACATGAAAAGATGCTCCACATTGCTAATCATCAGAGAAATGCAAATTAAAACCTCAATGAGATATCACCTCACACCAGTAAGGATGGCCAACATCCAAAAGACAAACAACAACAAATGTTGGCAAGGATGTGGAGAAAGGGGAATCCTCCTACACTGCTGGTGGGAATGTAAATTCAACCATTGTGGAAAGCTGTATGGAAGTTCCTCAAAAAATTCAAAATAGAAATACAATTTGACCCAGGAATTCCACTCCAAGGTACTTACCATAAGAGTGCAGCAGCCCAGTTTGAAAAAGATATATGCACCCCTATGTTTATCACAGCACTATTTGCAATAGCCAAGAAATGGAAGCAACCTAAGTGTCCATCAGTAGATGAATGGATAAAGAAGATGTGGTACATATACACAATGGGATATTATTCAGCCATAAGAAGAAAACAAATCCTACCATTTGCAACAACATGGATGGAGCTATAGGGTATTATGCTCAGTGAAATAAGCCAGGCAAAGAAAGACAAGTATCAAATGATTTCACTCATCTGTGTAGCATAAGAACAAAGGAAAACCTGAAGGAACAAAACAGCAGCAGACTCACAGAACCCAAGAATGGACTAACAGTTACCAAAGGGAAAGGGACTGGGGAAGATGGGTGGGAAGGGAGGGATAAGAGGGCAAATGAGGCATTATGATTAACACACATAATATAGCAGGGTGGAGGGATATGGAGAAGGCCGTATAACACAGAGAAGACAAGTAGTGACTCTCTACCATCTCACTACGCTCATGGACAGTGACTATAATGTGGTATGTCGTGGGGACTTGATAATAGGGGGAGTATAGTAACCATAATCTTGCTCATGTAATTGTATATTAATAATAGAAAAGAAAATCATAGAACTAAATTTTAAAGTAAAATTGATAATGCTTTGAGACAAAAGGATAGGCATAAGTCTTCATGATCTTGGGTTTTGCAAAAGTTTCTATATTAACAACAGAGTACATAAGATAAAAGAAAAAGCAGATAAATTTGATTTCATGAAATTCAAAATCTTTTGTGCATCCAAGGCTAATGTCCAAGAAGTGAAAGATAATACACTTGAGAGAAAATATTTACAATTTTATTTCTGACAGGGAACTAATATTTTGCATATGAAGGACAATTAAAATTTTTAAATAAAAAGACAACGAACCCAAGTAAAAAGTTAGTTTTTTTATCAGTAAAGTATTTTCATAGTAATTTCTCCAAAGAAGATATACAAATGACCAATATGCAAATGAATGATGCTCAACGTCATTAGTAAATTAAGGAAACCAAAATCAGAACTACAATGAGATACCACTTCCCAGACCTATGATGTCTAAAATAAAAAATACAAAAACAAGGACTGATGAGGATGTGAATAAATTTAGCTCCCTTCAATTTCTGGTAGGAAGGTAAACAGCTGTGACTGGCTTTGGAAAATAATTTCACAGTTCTTCAAAATGCTGAATATAGAGTAATCACCTGACCCAGAAAATCCACTCCTGAATAGTGGAAATATGTCAAGAGTGATGAAAATATGTGCCTATGTGATACTTGTACACAAATGTTCATAGAAGTATTATTCATAATTTAGAAGTAGCCCAAAAATGAAATGGCCCAAATGTCAATTAATTAATAAGTGTATCAACAAATTAGTGTATGTAGACAAAGTAATATTATTCAGTAATAGAAAGGACTGAACTACTCATATATTCTAAAACATGGATGAACCTTGAACACATTATGCTAAGTAGAAGAAGTCAGTTAGAAAAGACCACATATTGTAGGTTTTATTTATCAATACACAAATCCATAGAAACATGGCATAGACTAGTAGGAGTTGCATGAGGCTGTAGGGGGAGAGACTGGGATTGGAGAAGTACTGCTAGTATGTATGGGTTTCTTTGGAGCAGCTGAAAATGTTCTAAAATTAGATTGTGATGATGGTTTTCACCTCTGTGAATAGACTAAAAACCACTGACCTGTGCACTTCAAATTGGAGAAAATTATAGTATATGAACTGTTTCTCCATAGATGTTACACAAACATACACAAATGAAAGAGACAGAGGAGGGAATCAGAAAAACAAATTGAAGAGTAGTGTGAAGTCAGGGGAGTTAATATAATTTCCATGCTCTCATTTCTTTCTCAATTGTTAAAAGCTTTACTTCAGCTCTGATTTTCCCATTAGCTAAACACTAGAAAAAAATATCAATTACAAGTCATTTTACTTATCATACAACTGTCAATTAATTAAGAGATGAATAGATTTTCCTGAATATAAGGTGTTAAGAAAGTTTTTTCAATGACTAATAAGCAATTAATACATTTGAAGATGAAATGAAGTTTTTATGTTTATACCAATTTCTTGAATAGCCTACAAATTAACAATGTTACAAAATAAAGATATGCTGTGAAGAATTAAATAATTGTTTTCTGTCTTTTGATCTTTTTTCATTTCAATAATCACAGCATTTCTACTTGCTTGTAATCTGATGAGCTCACAGTTTTAATGGGTGGAGGAAATCAAAAGCAAATCTGATCATCTTTAAAAATCCACCACTGTGACGTGCATGATCAGACCCTACAGATTTTTCTAACCGCATATGGCTTGGCTTCTTTGTGCCATACTGGCATCCTTTCAAGGTTTTTAATGCTCCTAGTCCCATGCTATTCCCATCGCCTCCAAGCTCTATTCGTACCTAGCCACCTTCTTTTCACTCATCTGTGCTTCAATAGAGAAGCTTATAATGATTTCTTCAAAATAGACCAGGTCAATATATTAGAAAGTCTAACATGGATGTAATGTTTTACTTTTAGGTTTTCATTCCTATGTTTCACTTTTATTCCATATTAGAGAGTATAAGTGCTCATATATAATTAATTCTTTAATGAGTGTTCTCCTTGCTTACTAGACCATGAGATCACTATAACCAGGACAGTTCTATTTTCTTACTATCATATCTTCAGCAGCTACTAGAGTGTGTGGGATAAAACAGGAACATAAGATTATTTTATTGAATGATTCAATCAAATAACAAAATAGCACATTTTTAACTCTCTAGGGATGATGGTCTGTATTTCTATGTTCTATGTTAATTTCTTAATTTCATTGTAAGTCTTTTTTCAAACAGGCCACTAAATATTCCTCTATTGTTTTGTAATATACAGAATATGTGTAAACATATACAGTTGACTCTTCAGCAAAGTGGGGCTTAGAGGCACCAATCCTCTGTGTAGTTGAAAATATACCTACAACTTTTTCCAGAAACTTAACTACTAATTGCCTACTGTTGATCAGAAGCCTCACCAATAACATAAACCATTGATTAATGCATATTTGTATATGTGTTATATACTGTATTCTTACAATAAAGGAAGCTAGAAAAGAGATTTTTTCAAGTTGTCACAAATCTCCAATTTTTTTTCAAATATATTAACTGAAAAGGAAAATCCATGAATAAGTAGACCTGCACAGTTTGAACCTGTGTTGTTCAACGGTCAACTATATATATAACAACTGACCATTAAGTAGATTCTATTGTGAAGATTAGTTGGAAATGTTTAAAACAGAATTGTTGACTTAACATCAATTAAAAATCTAAAAGACAATGTTAATTCCTTTATGTCTGGAAGACACAAAGAAACTAGTCAACAAAGACCTGTGTACTCTATACTCAAACAAATTGTTAATCCACTTTACGTCTTCTCCATTAGTATCATCCTAATTCAATTCCTGAATATTCCCTTATCTGTATCATTGCTGTAGCCTTCAAAGTGGTCTCACAATTTCTACTTCAATATCCCTAAGATGTAATCCTCACATGGTAGACAGTATTCTTTTAAAATATGACTTAGATATTGTCACTTTATTTCAAAATGTGCCTACTGTTCACAAAACAAAACCTTAGCCTCAACATTATCTTTATTCTGGTTATCCCTCTGTATTCATCCTGTACCATTCTCCATACCCCCCACTACTTATATATATTTTTCCATTCTTGGAATAGACCTATGCAGGTCCCATCCAATATCCAGGGCTTTTTCATTGTGTATCTAGTACTTTCTTCCTGAATGGCTAATGGTAAAACAAATATATATATATAAAATGTGTGTATATTGATACATACATATAAATGGATACATACATTTCATTTAAGTATCTTTTGTAAAGGGCTTACATAAAAAATACACAAATAAATATAGAAACATCTGATATAAAAAAAGTTTTAATTTAGTTTATATTTCTTCAAGAGGGATTTTGAATGGAAAACTCATCTAGGTATATTAGAAGTAACATGACTTGGAGTCAAGAAATTTATACTCTAGTTTCAAGACTCCTCTAGAAGCACTGAGTGAGTCACTCTATTACTCTGGGTCTGTTTATTTTTACTTAAACTGAAGTAGAAGATATGGAGAATGCTTTATAGCTCTATAATATGCTGCCATTATCCTTGAATGCTCATACATGTGCCATAAGCATACAATTAATTCAATATACTTTCAATGTACTGTGAAAATATTGGTATTCTTTAGTATGGATAGGTTACAAAAGTTCTACTAATGAATGGTTCTCCATGAACAAGGAAACATAAAGTGTTCTGAAACTCCAAAAGGGGGAAAAATGTATCTCTATGTCATTAACTTTAAAACTTCAAAAAGTCCCTTTAAAAATGTATCTTGCTCACACAAACTCCATTACAAATTAATAGAAGAATGTGGATTTTTATTTATTTTTTTAAGTTTCTAATTAGTTCTCCATGACTAGGATATAGCTAAATGTAAAATTTTCAGAAAAAATGAAAGGCGGAAATATTTATATGATGTTAAAGGGCATATAACTAGATCCTTGAGTTGCTCAAAATGGACTGATTGGTCCTGGATGCAATTCATGACACTGACTTCTCAGGAAGCTGACTTCCAAACAAGTGTAATTTATTGCAATGAATCTGGCTTCCTGCTGGTTTCCATCATCCTGACACACACCAAAGAAAGTTACATTCCCAGCCCCAAGAAGACTAAATAAGAGGCTTTAAAGAAGTTACTACTGAAATTGTAATCATTTTACTGCACATATTAAAGACAATATATTAGATAAGTTTGAAATAAGCTCTTGTTTAAATGGTTAAACAAATGATATCTAATAAAAGCCAGTTATGTCAGTGCTGTTTTTCTATACAAAGAAGACTTTTAGACATTGGTTAGATGATTTTAGTTTCTGTCGATGAGTTACTCAAGAATGTTCAAAATGATTGACATAGTTTTACAGTATGATTTAGGGAGAAACTTAAAATGGAGTGGTCCCTTCTGGAATCTTTCTCATTTAAGGGGAAGTGTTTGAATAACTATATGGAATGAGGCAGTTATCATGTCACGTTTGCAAACATAAGGAAGCAAGGGTAACTCTTCACACTTTAAATTCATACTTAAGCAGATTTCCATGGTGAGAATCAGAACTTTTCTTTCTAAGTTTCCTCTTTTGATAACCATCACTTTTAAAACTGCTAGAATTCATTTTCACATCAATCTAATGTATAGAAAATTTTAAGCAAGCCAAATATTTATGATAGTTTCAATGTTTTCTTTCCTAGATTAATAAATATACAAGAAATATTTCTATCTTTGATGAAAAACGGGTTACTTCATTTCTATTTCTCTGAATGTACATAGGTCGTATGAATAAAGTTAGATATTTCTTTGATGATTAAGAGTTGGAAATTAAGTAATCTAAAATATAAAATTATTTTCAAAGTAAATAATGTGGATGTAAAAAGTGTCTAAATGTTTTCAAGGTGAATAATAAAAATGAAAGCAATTTTAATGCATCCAATAACAGGGAGTGGTGATTGCTACTGGGATGGGTAGAGATATATCTATCTAAAGACAATTAAATTCAATCATTTATAACAAGGCTCCAGGGGAAATAATTATGCTGGTTGGAGTCCTCTGTGGTCATCAGTTTTTATTCTCTCACTTAAAGAGGATCATTTCCTTTCTAGTCAAAGGAGCTGGCAACAACCAATAAGCAATATTAACTTGTCTGAACAAAAATGGTTCAATTAGAAGTATCCCCAGAAAATTGTAAGAAAACTGGAAGACACTTAACCTATACCCTCACTATCCAGAGGACAGAAATCTAAGCCCAAATGATTCTATTCACACATGCTAATCTTCTTTGCAAGTTTCCATAAGAACAAGAAACATATCTCAAGATAATGAAGCAGGAAGCCACACTTAAGACCCTCCCTGACAATTACCCATCGAAGAACCATGGCTTTGAGTCCACCTTGAAAAACTACCTTCTAATCATCACCCAGTATTTCTGGGATCTCTGTCTAGAATAGGATTTCTCAAACTTGGCGCCACTGCTATTTTTGTTGTAAGGAGATGGCTTCTGCACTATAGAATGTCTAGTGGCATTTCTGACTTCTGCTCACTAGATTCCCATGGCAAACCCCCGACCTTCAGCCATAACAATTGAGATGTCTCCAGAGCCACCAAACGTCTCCTGTGACAGAGCACAGCACCGTCTGAGAACCACTGGTCTAGAGAGAGAAACAAACTGTATGGTCCTGCACATAGCAACATGCATGCAAGTGCAGGTCCTGTGACTCCGCTGGTCGATCAGTGCTCGCAATACCACTGATGCCAACCACTGCTAGAGTACTGCTAAGGCCAGGTCTTAGGAAAAATAACAGACTCCTCATGATTATAGCCAACATGTGAAACCACCTGACCAGTCAGAAATTTCTGGAAACTTTTCTTCACTTCAAAATTGAAGAGGGGAATTATGGGGTGTCTTCATCCAATAATTCTTTACTTGCGCAGCTGTATTATTTTTATAGGGCACCCATTTCCTCAAACATGAAACAGAAAATAAGCTCCATAATGTCATGGTGGTATAAAGAGTCGGCTCCCCTCACTTCTACATAACCAATGGCAGAACAAATAAAAAAACAAAAAAATAAAAATACTACAACATATATAAGCCAACTGATGCTATTTCTATGCATTACAAGTTAATAAATATTCCCTGGTTCTAGTCAAGCTGCAATCTTATTATAGTCTATAAATATGTAATTGGACAAAAATTGTGTAGCTAACATCTTCCTTGGAATCATTTTGCTACCATATATGAATTTCCTCCCTCTGTTTTAGGCTTTTTTCATAGCCTAAATAAATCAGATGTAAGATTCTTATCTATCAGTTATCTCTTTCCATAGTAGTGTATGCACTCTTTTTTTTTAACCTTACTAATATTTAACTTAAGCACATAGTTTCAACCCATGTTTCCAATTCCTTTCTAATTTCAAAATGTGATTTGCTGCATCTATTTATGGCTGCTGGTGTTTTCTGCCAAGACCACTGGTAATATTTAATTTATTGAAAGTAGAAAAAGATAATACTTATGAAACATTTTCCTCATGTCACTGTTAAAGAGCATTTATTTGAAATAGTTCTGGCTTTAAGAGATAAAATTTCCAAGCACTGAGAAATGACTAAGAGCAGTTCTTGGCCCAAAACACTTCTTTTATATAACCCCTCTTCAAAAAGTTATATACCCTTTAATTCCTTCTTCATTAGAAACCCACCTATCTTCAATCCAATAGAATGCCTAAGATAGTTATTTCAGGAAAATTATTTACTTTTATTTTTGACAGCCATGCCTAATATTATTATTATTCATAGAGTATGTTAACCATGATTACAAAGCTAAAAGTACCCACACTCATATTTAAAATGCTTTTAAGCAAAGAAATGACAATTTTGTTATCTTAATTTTCAAAGGAATTGACAGTCACATTTTAGCAAAACATATCTTATTAAATAATAGGCCATCTGTTATCACATTTTTATCATAATAAGTCTATTTTTTCAATTGACTTGGCACATTTTTAGTACAAAGCTTTTTATAGTGATTTATCCAGTTAATTGTGATTAAAATATTGATAATTGCTCAATGAAAAAACTACAGAATAAATAAAATTCTTATCCTCTGATAAAATGTATTTTCTAACAAAATGGCCCAGGAGAGAAAGTTAGTCTAGAATTTGGCTTAACATGAGCTTTAAAAACACAACTGCATTTTTATGATGCTATCTTGGAGTTGGGAGGAAATGATAAAATGAGTTCCTCTGAAATCATGTGGAATCACAGTAATTGTACTCTGTTTGCAGTTTGGGGTTAACTGGTTGCAGATATACGCTACACTCCAATCCCCACCTCTTTCAATTGAATTCTGGCACCTCCAAGACTTATAAATTGCTTAATTATCTGTGTTGTGAGATAAATATCTTTAGGGAGCCTACGAATTTTAGAAGATCAATAAATTAGAATATTTGCGAAATATGACTCTGTGGTAATTAAGACTCATAGCCTATATAGAAGACAGTAGAAATATACCTCAAAAGGATTTAAGAGATTAAATACAAAAATAAAAATATAAAATGGCATTCACTAGCACATGGAAAGAGCTACAGTGAGAGGACATGGATGTGGCATGAAGTACCAACAAAATAATTGGGATAATGGAATAATAAACCAAAAACTTTTGGATATTTTTTTGTTTATTTCTTTTTGGATGAATCACAGAAGCTATGAAAGCAGGAAATAAATGTTGAAAAATAAATACATAATTTTTGACCAGAGGAAGACCTCATTACCTTGTGTGAGGGAATGATCAGTAAGAGACAAGTCACATAGCCAATATTCATATACTGAGTATCTATACCTAACTTAAATGATTGGCCACTGCATGCCTATGTTCCACAACAAGAACAATACTTTACAATAAAGGAAACAAGATTAAAAATGCACTTATTTTGTTCCCCAAACTAATTTCATCAAGATTCAATTCACATTGACTTTAATCAGCAAATCATTAGCATACCCTCTCATCATTCCCAATTCCTGCTTTGGGCCTCCTGCACTATCTCCTGTTGAGGGCTTCGTTCCAAGGATTTCAGCATTTCTCAATGGTTCCTTAGCCTTTTGTCTAGTATCTCTGAGGACCATCCAATTAAAAAATAGTAGGCATTGCTTCATACTGTTTATTGAACTTTTCGATGAGGCTTATTATCATCTCCCCAACCACTTCTGAGCAAGTGAGCAATATGCCTTAAAAATCCTTGGCATTCTGCAGGTACTACAGCAGGATGCATTCAGAGTAGCTGTTTCTCTGATATCTGTGAATTAACCTGTTAGTTTAAAAATAAAAATGTCAGTATTCTCTGCTAGTGAATGATCGCCTTGCTAAAGTACATCAGCTGGTTGCACTGATTTCAGTGACCATGATTTCAATGACCATTTTTTTCTTAACCTATGAAAACATTAAACAGTTCCAGTCCATTTCTTCTACCTGGCCATCCTATAATAATATGAAGTTTAAGACCTATTCCAAATGTACATGTAAGAACATGTTTTAAGACCTAGTTGATGATTTGCTTATTGCTTTAAACTGTGTGGAAGGTGTTCTGAGTCCTTACATTATGTTTTGTCTATATCATACGAACAATATATTGAGCCTTTGATTATATAAAACAGTGAGCAAATTACTGTGCACTATTTTTCAGTAGTGTTTGATGGCTAGATTTTGAAGTTTTGCAATAGTTAATTCATTATCGCTTGCTCAACAGGTAATGGTAGCTAAATCTAACCTTAAGAAGATTGAGTTTACCAGAAAGACAAGTTCATATGCATTTGTAAGAGCAAAATAAATGCATTCCATTAATTGAACATTATTAGGCTTAACGGTGATTCTGGAGAAGGAAAATGATACTGATAGAATCCTCAACTATGAAAGTTAAAACATATCAACACAAGCAGAAGGCTAGTTTTAAAAAGCTTGCCTTCTGCTCAGTCAGGAAAGCCATAACAGAATTAGGAAGAAGTCAGGAAGAATGCCAAGTAAAAAGGGATAAAATGTTTGTGGTAATGTGTGTTAGACTCACCTGTTTTCTCAGTCTTGGCACTTGTATGTGACTGATCTAACATAGAAAATACTAGAAGAAATATTCAATGTAAGGAAGTATTATTGCTGGAAACATTTACTCATTTACTAAAAAGGACAAATGGGGAGAAAATGAAGCAGATGGTCACAAGAGTATTTTTTATCAATAGGCCTATTGATTCTAATGATTTTCCAACCCTTACTTTTCATCTGAAATGCTTTGCAAGGGCTGCAGCTAAACTACACCTACAGAGCATTCTAAACAATACTGAAGTGCATAAAGTAATTAATTATCCATTACTTACAAAAGTTGTGTTTTCCAATAATAACGTGGTAGCATTTGTTTCTATATTCAGTTGAATGACATGTCCATTCTCGCTTCTATACACCACATCTGTATCTGCAACAACAAAGATATGAACAATTGACAAACAGATTGACTAGGTAATTTAATACCTGTAGAGGAGGAAATGTGCATAATCAACAGACACATTAGAACAATCTTGTTAGCCTTTAGTAACCTGAGCAGATTTCAGTACTTGGCTCACATCAATCCTCTTCAGTGATCAGGAAGCCCAGCTAGCACATGGTCTATTGTGCAATGATGACGGTATTAGAGAGGGCCATTCAGATTTCTCGTTTAACAAATGAACATTCATTAAAATATGGGCAACCTGCTGCCCATTCTGAGATGTGCAAGAAGGGACAAAGAGAAAAGGCAGTTTCAAAAGTAGGGTACTGATTCGTGATCTAGTTAAACTTATAATAGTGCTGCCAGTTAACCATAGCAGCTCTGTTCTGTTCTAAGGCCACTCATAATGAACTATCTTCATACAGACATTTTCATGTATTCAGTCCTACAACTGCTCAGTTCCTACTCAACCTTTTTCTCCTTTGGGTTGAGAATTTTGTGTCTCATATTTTATCTGGCTTGTGTGATCACAGATCAAAATGTCTGAACTCGCCTACCAGTGAATCTACTTTGACAACTTTAGAATGATGTCCTCATTTTAAATAATTGCATGCATCTGAACAGCTGTTGATTTTATATAATTTTGAGTTAAATTTACCAACATTCATTGGAAAATTAAATCATCTTAAGAACACCTCAAATGGAAAATATCAACCTAAGGGAAACCTGCCACAGAAGATACGCAGGGGTTTACACACATACACACACACACACACACACAGAAATAAAAGAAATCTTGAGTACTTTTTTCTTTTTAATGATAATCTCCTTTCCAGGTACACTTAATTCTAAACTTTTTCATGGTGTTTTGTATCTCCTGACCTCCTGTCCATTATTGGAATAAAGGCAATAGTGAAGAGAATTGGGTCCACTATTCACAGTTGAACAAATTTAGACAAGTTACAACACCTCAGAAACAGAACATACATGCATAATGGTGAACAAGTATGCATGTAAGGTTGTGAAGATGATGTGGAAATGTCTGATGCTTTTGGCAGAGCAAGATTTTCTGACTTGTTCTCTAGTTATTTCAATATGATAAATAGTAACACCTAGAAATTATACGATGAGAAGCTATCAGGGATAGCTTGCACAAGCAAAAATGGCTTGTTTGTTAGTATTTCATTCAGAAGACTGAGTGTCCAATATGACTCTCCTAAAAGTTCTCCTATGGAATCAAGAATTGCACAGAAGGCCAATAGTTCTTTGTGACCTTAATCACATGGGGACAGTGATGTATTGGAACTGCAGCCTGGGGGACAGGGACAGGAAAAGGAATTTTAAGAAAGAAGGGAAAGAAACAAAAACAGATTTCCAAGTTACTATCTAAGCCAGTCTGGATGAATTGAAAAGTAGTCTATGTGAAGAGGGCCTTATATCACCTTCTGAACTTCCTTCATCAGCTATAAATAAATTGTGTCCTTTTTCATCACTAACTTTACCTGTTTTCTCTTCTAGTGATTTTAGAACAAAAGATGAGTTTAAATAAATAATAGATATTTATTTCAATTTATATTCTTTCCCTCCCTTCCATTTCTTTTCATAGCATATTTATGGTCACTGCCCAATAGCAACACTGGTCACCCGGATTACCCACTTAGTCCCCTGTCTTCCTGTTCTTAATTAGTGCTTGCTTGAATCAACAGTCTAGCCTCAAACCAATGTCTCTTCCAGTTTTTCTTAATATTCATAATTCTGGACCATTTGTTCATAGTGGTGAACAAAACCGTCACAGATTAGCAAGAAGAGCCAAATGGCATGTTTTTACAAATCATCCTTATAATATTTTCACTATAAATGAAAAGAAAAATGGTTTTTCCCCCTTGCACCACACTGTGGAGATAAATATAGCAGGAGCCACTCAAGGAGTGGTTCTTGTCCCAGGGGAGCAAGCACACTACAGAATTATAAATAGGGATGAAGTCTTTGAGCTTAGGGAGGAAGAAGAGCTTAGAGCAATCTTAGCACAAATGATCGTTATTTTTCAATAGAAAAGAGAATAACCTTCAGCCCTGCAGTCCTGATAGTAAGAGAACACTCGGAGCAGCTGGTGAATAGTATTAAGGGTGGAGGAAAGCAAATTAGTTTTTATTTCCCTTAGAACTAAAGTAGAGGGAAGTGAACCTGTTTGAGAAGAGAAGACATTTTATGTATTTTAAAGTAAATTTTATTGTTCGATTATATATTAGACTTCAAAAAAATCCACAGAGATTTGAGATTTACGAATACCTTTAGATCTTCATTCCTGCCACTTTTACTATTAAATTCTCAATGTTGAATTAGTAGGAGAAACTTAAAAAAAATTAAAGTGTAACTCCCTAGCTTAATATTTAATACAGATTTATGCATGAATTACTTTAAAAGTATCTAATATCAGCCTTTATTTTATTCTCTTTAATTTTTTTCTGGTCTTTAAAATCTGATCTTCTGGGTCTCATATTTATCCTACTTACTGCTTTGATTTATAATCACTAGTGGAATCTTCCATTTAGAAACTCCTATTATTGAATTAAAAAATTACTTTCTGGAGCTATCTTTTGAAACTGTCACATATATTGTTTAATATTAGGTAATGAAATATGAGTGAGTAAGTTCAATGAGTAAAGTGCATTAACACAGGAAGATTTAGGTAGGTGTACTTGAAACATTCTTAAAACACAGTATTATGCATATCTATACAGTACTTTGATTAAATAATATTTCTTCCTTTTCAGCTCATTGAAAGTTGAGTTAATTATCTTGAGCACATATTCAGTCAGTCAGTTTTTTAAAATGAAAAGGTGTGACAAGATAGAATCGCTGTCTAGCTTCTTCATCCTGAGCTCCAAGAATGTAGTTTTAGGTCTGTCCTCTAAATGATTGTTACTGTCATTTCTGAACAATCCCTGTTTCATTAATTTGTCCAACCAATGGAAAAACAAAGCAGTATATCCCAGTTGAAGATCTTTTTGGGTAAATGCACCCTTTTATTTTATACCTCTTCCACACAAAGCACAAAGTAAAGTACTTCACATTACAGTTCAGTTCTCAATTTGCTAATTAAATTGATGATGAAGGCCTTACCATTCACTTGTCAGGACCAAGAAGCAGCCTACATCCAGATTTTGCTTTTAGTCCCTAAATGTTCTTGCCCATGAAGATAAGGCTGTAAATTAGTACAAAACCTTTTTTTTCAGGAACTTACTAAAAATTAATTTATCTGAATCTTATGCTACTGAAATTGAACAAAGTTCTTAATCATCAAACAACTGTTTACTTAAACCCACTTCAAGATGCTTGCTTCTCTGTGTCCACCAATCCTAAAAGAGTGCAACATGGAACATGCCCAGCTGCAACCATATCCTCACACTGAAAGACTTATGCACACCACTCAAGCCTAGATTTGCAGCCCTATACATCCCTCTCTCCAACTCTGCCAGCTCCTTCTGCACTTTCAGAGACGGTCAAAACACTGTCCTCCCTGGTAATACCCTCAGTACCCTCAGGCTTTGCTAAACTAGTTATTCTGGAGGTTAACTGCTTACAAAATTCACCTCCCATGTATGTCAATATAAAATTGCCATATTGATTTTGTGGATATTACTAATAATGTAAGACTGTATTTAATTTTGACATGATTTGTTTTGAATGTTTCAAAATTAAACCTATCGTATACCTATAGAGTTTTCAAAAAGTGGGGAAAAAGTCTTGGAAAATCAATTCTTTGAGATAGTTTAATCCAAAAGGATCTTCATTTTCAAAAATCTGAGTTTTTTTGATAAACATAAAATAAAAGTTCTATAGCATCCAGTTTATTTTAATTCAATATATAAATCAAACAATAAAAAGGAATTTTGAAAAACATTGCAATGGAATAATGAAACAAAAGTGTTTTTGTTCATAGAAAACACTCAATTTAGGAAGGATTTGTTAAATATGAAATTAATTAAACATATCAATGGTAAATATACAGCACTGAGCTGACCAACCGAAACTCAGCAGGCTTCTCTTCATCTCCTAAAACACTATTCACAAATACGTCAAACCTTCCCCACTATTAAAGTGCCCTAGGCTTCATATATTTACTCGAGAAAATTGGGTCCATCAGAAATGGCTTCATTGTCATTTTAGTCTATCTCAAAATGTTGTTCTGTACTTAATTCTTTTTTTCCCCGGACGTCTAGGAAGAGGTGACCTTTCTCCTTTGCAAAGTAAAAAGCTGTTCTGTAACCAAATAAGTATGCTCTGAGCTCTTACATTGCTTTGATTTTTTAGTACCTCCGGCTAGCTACTTGTACTTTTCATGACATATGCATTTCTTCTCTATATTAATATTACTAATGGTAATAATAAGCACCTTCTCAGCTCTTTTGCTCTCTCCCAGGCTTTTTTACTTTCCTAATAGGACTCAGTAAACCTTTTGCATACAGGCTTTCTACCTTATTCTTGTGTCCACCATACACGGTTCTCCCTGTCTCCCTCCAGAGCAGATGCAGGCTTCTCTGTCTTGAAACTGCAAACTTCCAACATCGTGACAGACCTGCAATAACCAAATCTAAAGTTCTCTTCCCCCACACTTACTCCTTAAGTCACTCAATTTTGCCATGTGTGACAGGGATGATGAACAGACGGACTTTGAAATCCTCTTCTCTGACTTTGACTCATCACTTTACCCTGGAATTACTTCTTCTAAAATTTCTGTATGTTCTAACTAGCCAAATTTCTCTCTAAACAAAAATATCCTTCAAAGCTCAGCTCTGAGATTTATTTTTTTATTTTTTTTAATATAATTTATTTTATTATCATTAATTTACAATTACACGTACAATATTACGATTACTAAACTACCCCTTCATCAGGTCCCCCCCACCAACCCCATTACAGTCACTGTCCATCAGCGTAGTGAGATGCTATAGAATCACTACTTGTCTTCTCTGAGTTGTACTGCCCTCCCCGTGCCCCCCCAACATTACATCTGCTAATCGTAATGCCCCTTTTTCCCTCTTATCCCTCCCTTCCCACCCTTTTTCCCCAGTCCCTTTCCCTTTGGTAACTATTAGTCCGTTCTTGGGTTCTGTGAGTCTGCTGCTGTTTTGTTCCTTCAGTTTTTTTCTTTGTTCTTATACTCCACATATGAGTGAAATCATTTGATACTTGTCTTTTTCGGCTTGGCTTATTTCACTGAGCATAATACCCTCTAGCTCCATCCATGTTGTTGCAAATGGTAGGATTTGTTTTCTTCTTATGGCTGAATAATATTCCATTGTGTATATGTACCACATCTTCTTTATCCATTCATCTACTGATGGACACTTAGGTTGCTTCCATTTCTTGGCTATTGTAAATAGTGCTGCAATAAACATAGGGGTGCATCTGTCCTTTTCAAATTGGGCTGCTGCATTCTTAGGGTAAATTCCTAGGAGTGGAATTCCTGGGTCAAATGGTATTTCTATTTTGAGTTTTTTGAGGAACCTCCATACTGCTTTCCACAATGGTTGAACTAATTTGCAGTCCCACCAGCAGTGTAGGAGGGTTCCCTTTTCTCCACATCCTCGCCAACATTTGTTGTTGTTTGTGTTTTGGATGTTGGCCATCCTCACTGGTGTGAGGTGATATCTCATTGTGGTTTTAATCTGCATTTCTCTGATGATTAGCGATGTGGAGCATCTTTTCATGTGCCTGTTGGCCATCTGAATTTCTTCTTTGGAGAAGTGTCTATTCATGTCCTCTGCCCATTTCTTAATTGGATTATTTGCTTTCTGTTTGTTAAGGTGCATGAGTTCTTTATATATTTTGGATGTCAACCCTTTATCAGATACATTTTTTATGAATATATTCTCCCATACTGTAGGATGTCTTTTTGTTCTACTGATGGTGTCCTTTGCTGTACAGAAGCTTTTCAGCTTGATATAGTCCCACTTGTTCATTTTTGCTTTTGTTTCCCTTGCCCGGGGAGATATGTTCATGAAGAAGTCGCTCATGTTTATGTCCAAGAGATTTTTGCCTATGTTTTTTTCTAAGAGTTTTATGGTTTCATGACTTACATTCAGGTCTTTGATCCACCTTGAGTTTACCTTTGTGTATGGGGCTAGACAGTAGTCCAGTTTCATTCTCTTACATGTAGCTGTCCAGTTTTTCCAACACCAGCTACTGAAGAGGCTGTCATCTCCCCATTGTATATCCAAGGCACTTTTATCAAATATTAATTGACTGTATATGTTTGGGTTAATGTTTGGATTTTCTGTTCTGTTCCACTGGTCTGTGGGTCTGTTTTTCTGCCAATACCAAATTGTCTTGATTACTGTGGCTTTGTAGTAGAGCTTGAAGTCAGGGAGTGTACTTCCCCTTGTTTTATTCCTCCTTCTCAGGATTGATTTGGCTATTCGGGGTCTTTTGTGGTTCCATATGAATTTTAGAATTATTTGTTCCAGTTCATTGAAGAAAGCTGTTGGTAGTTTGATAGGGATTACATTCAATCTGTAGATTGCGTTAGGTAGTATAGCCATTTTGACAATATTTATTCTTCCTAGCCAAGAGCATGGGATGCATTTCCATTTGTTAGTGTCCTCTTTAATTTCTCTTAGGAGTGTCTTGTAGTTTTCAGAGTACAGGTCTTTCACTTCCTTCGTTAGGTTTATTCCTAGGTATTTTATTCTTTTTGATGCAATTGTGAATGGAATTGTTTTTCTGATTTCTCTTTCTGTTAGTTCATCATTAGTGTATAGGAAAGCAACAGATTTCTGTGTGTTAATTTTGGATCCTGCAACTTTGCTGAATTCAGATATTAGTTCTAGTAGTTTTGGAATGGAATCTTTGAGATTTATTTTTTTATCCTCCAACTTCTATCCTCTAAGGGATCCTTTCTACCCAGACCTTCCTATATTGATTCTTAAACTTTCAACTCAAGTTCTGATCTCTCCCCATGTATGTTTTATATTTGCAATTCTATGCTAGATAATAAAAATACCTCCAGATACAAAAAACTCAGTGGACTAAAATTAAATTCCTTATACTTTTGCCTACATCTTTCCTCAAATTTCTCTCTCTTAATAGATAGAGAGAGAGAGAGAGAGAGAGATGTTAGATAGATACACACACACACACACACACACACACACACACACACACACACACTCATGCTCATTACATCTTCTCTACCTCTTCATCTCTTATATTAATATTGTTCTGTATAACCTCTCCCTTGGAAGACCGCCTTCATTTTTTAAGTGTCCTCTAGGCCTCTGGTTGATTCTCACCACAGAGCCTAACACATCCCAAACAACACTGAATTCTCTCATGTGCTCCAAAAAGACTAATGGCTCCCTGATAATAAAGTACAAATCAAAGACTGGCTGGCTGGATGGGCTGGCTTCACATACATTTCCATGGTTATTATTTCCTGATCTCCCTTAAATAGTCTGTATCGTGTGCTGTTTACAGCTGTCCACCTTTATGCTTCACTCCCACTCTATTTTCCGTACAATACCCAGGAACAAAGGCTCAGGTCCCGTCCAGACTTGTCATCTGTTCCACAGCGTTGTTAAATTCCCCACACTTCCAATGTCCTCACTCTATCTCTTTTCTGACCTCCTTTACAAGTCAATTAATGTTTATTCATACAATTCCCTTAAAAAATATTTACTGTCCATTTTTATTTAGTTTTCATGTGTTGTTTTTTGGTTTTTAATTAGTCTCTACAATAAAGAAAAGGCCTATTTCTTGTTCCTTGGAGAATGGAGATCCACATTATCCACACCCACCCATTTTACTATCCACATTAACATGAGGTTAACATTCAACTGTATGCATTAATATTTTTTTTTTTTTGAGGACCAAGCACTTCGTTTTACTGTTACATCTTATTAGTCCTTTAATTCTAGGACAACCACCTTTATTTCTTGTTTCTGAGATATTGCCCGTTTTTAAAATTTTTTTTCTTTTTATTTTCTAATTTAGTTTGGTATCATTAATCTACAATTACATGTGCAATTTATGGTTATTAAACAACACCCTTCATCAGGTCCCGACCACTAACCCCATTACAGTCACTGTCCATCAGCATAGTGAGATGCTATAGAATCACTACTTGTCTTCTCTGAGTTGTACAGCCCTCCCTGCACCCACCCAACATTATGTCTGCTAATCGTAATGCCCCTTCTTCCCTCTTATGCCACCCTTCCAGCCCATCTTCCCCAGTCCCTTTCCCTTTGGTAACTATTAGTCCATTCTTGGGTTCTGTGAGTTTGCTGCAGTTTTGTTCCTTCAGTTTTTTTCTTTCTTCTTATACTCCACATATGAGTGAAATCATTTGATATTTCTCTTTTTCCACTTGGCTTATTTCACTGAGCATAATACCCTCTAGCTCCAACCATGTTGTTGCAAATGGTAGGATTTGTTTTCTTCTTATGGCTGAATAATATTCCATTCTGTATATGTACCACCTCTTCTTTATCCATTCATCTACTGATGGACACTTACGTTGCTTCCATTTCTTGGCTATTGTAAATAGTGCTGCGATAAACATAGGGATGCATCTGTCTTTTTGAAACTGGGCTGCTGCATTCTTAGGGTAAATTCCTAGGAGTGGGATATCTGGGTCAAATAGTATTTCTATTTTGAGTTTTTTGAGGAACCTCCATACTGCTTTCCACAATGGTTGAACTATTTTGCATTCCCACCAGCAGTGTAGGAGGGTTCCCTTTTCTCCACATCCTTGCCAGCATTTGTTGTTGTTTGTGTTTTGGATATTGGCCATCCTCACTGGTGTGAGGTGATATCTCATTGTGGTTTTAATTTGCATTTCTCTGATGATTAGTGATGTGGAGCATCTTTTCATGTGCCTGTTGGCCATCTGAAATTCTTCTTTGGAGAAGTGTCTATTCATGTCCTCTGCCCATTTCTTAATTGGATTACTTGCTTTTTATTTGTTGAGGTGCGTGAGTTCTTTATATATTTTGGATGTCAACCCCTTATCTGATATGTCATTTATGAATATACTCTACCATACTGTAGGATATCTTTTTGTTCTACTGATGGTGTCCTTTGCTGTACAGAAGCTTTGCAGCTTGATATAGTCCCACTTGTTCATTTCTGCTTTTGTTTCCCTTGCCCTAGGAGATATGTTCATGAAGAACTCGCTCGTGTTTATGTCCAAGAGATTTTTGCCTATATTTTTTTCTAAGAGTTTTATGGGTTCATGACTTACATTCAGGTCTTTGAACCATTTTGAGTTGACTTTTGTGTATAGGGTCCAGTTTCTATCTCTTACATGTAGCTGTCCAGTTTTGCCAACAGCAGCTGCTGAAGAGGCTGTCATCTCCCCATTGTATATCCAATGCTCGTTTATCATATATTAATTGACTGTATATGTTTGGGTGAATGTTTGGATTTTCTATTCTGTTCCACTCGTCTGTGGGTCTGTTTTTGTGCCAATACCAAATTGTCTTGATTACTGTGGCTTTGTAGTAGAGCTTGAAGTCAGGGAGCATAATTCCCCCTGTTTTATTCCTCCTTCTCAGGATTGTTTTGGCTATCCGGGGTCTTTTGTGGTTCTATATGAATTTTAGAATTACTTGTTTCAGTTCATTGAAGAAAGCTGCTGGTATTTTGATAGGGATTGCGTTGAGTCTGTAGATTGCTTTAGGTAGTATAGCCATTTTGACAATATTTATTCTTCCTAGCCAAGAGCATGGGATGAATTTCCATTTGTTAGTGTCCTCTTTAATTTCTCTTAAGGAGTGTCTTGTAGTTTTCAGGGTATAGGTCTTTCACTTCCTTCGTTAGGTTTATTCCTAGGTATTTCATTCTTTTTGATGCAATTGTGAATGGAATTCTTTTTCTGATTTCTCATTCTGTTTGTGCATTGGAAGTGTATAGGAAAGCAACAGATTTCTGTGTGTTAATTTTGTGTCCTGCAACTTTGATGAATTCAGATATTAGTTCTAATAGTTTTGGAGTGGAGACTTCAGGGATTTTTATGTACAATATCATGTCATCTGCAAAGAGTGACAATTTGACTTCTTCTTTACCAATCTCGATGCCTTGTATTTCTTTGTGTTGTCTGATTGCCATGGCTAGCACCTCTAGTACTATGTTGAATAACAGTGGAGAGAGTGGGCATCCCTCTCTTGTTCACGATCTTAGATGAAAAGGTTTCAGCTTCTCGCTGTTAAGTATGATGTTAGCTGTGGGTTTGTCATATATGGCCTTTATGATGTTGAGGTACTTGCCGTCTATACCCCTTTTGTTGAGAGTTTTAATCATGAATGGATGCTGAATTTTGTCAAATGCTTCTTCAGCATCTATGGAGATGATCATGTGGTTTTGTTCTTCTTTTTGTTGATGTGGTGAATGAAGTTGATGGATTTTCGAATGTTGTACCATCCTTGCATCCCAGAGATGAATCCCATTTGATCATGGTGTGTGATCCTCTTAATGTGTTTTTCAATTTGGTTTGCTAATATTTTGTTGAGTATTTTTGCATCCATATTCATCAAGGATATTGTTCTGTAATTTTTTTTTTTTGGTGAGGTCTTTGCCAGGTTTTGGTATTAGAGTGATGCTGGCTTCATAGAATGAGTTTGGAAGTATTCCGTCCTATTCTATTTTTTGGAAAACTTTAAGGAGAATGGGTGTTATTTCTTCTCTGTATGTCTGGTAGAATTCAGAGGTGAATCCATCTGGCCCAGGGGTTTTGTTCTTGGGTAGTTTTTTGATTACCGATTCAATTTCTTTGCTGGTAATTGGTCTGTTTAGGTTTTCTGTTTCTTGCTTGGTCAGTCTTGGAAGGTTGTATTTTTCTAAGAAGTTGTCCATTTCTTCTAGGTTTTCCAGCTAGTTAGCATATAGATTCTCATGTTATTCTCTTATAATTCTTTGTATTTCTGCACGGCCTCTTTTGATTTTCCCTTTCTCATTTCTGATTGTGTTTATGTGTGTAGATTCTCTTTTTCTCTTAATATGTCTGGCTAGGGGGTTATCTATTTTGTTTATTTTTTCAAAGAACCTGCTCTTGGTTTCATTGATTTTTTTCTATTTTATTCCTCTCAATTTTATTTATTTCTTCTCTAATCTTTATTATGTCCCTCCTTCTGGTGCCTTTGAGCCTCATTTGTTCTTCTTTTTCCAATTTCATTAATTGTGTCTTTAGACTATTCATTTGGGATTGGTCTTCCTTCTTTGAATAGGCCTGGATTGGTATGTACTTTCCTCTTAGAACTGCCTTTGCTGCATCCCACAGAAGTTGTCCCTTTGTGTTGTTGTTGTCATTAGTCTCCGTATATTCTTTGATTTCTGTTTTGATTTGGTCATTGACCCATTGATTATTTAAGAGAATGTTGTTAAGTCTCCATGTGTTTGTGAGCCTTTATGTTTTTTTCTAAAATTTATTTCTAGTTGTATACCTTTGTGATCTGAGGAGTTGCTTGGTAGAATTTCAATATTTTTGCATTTACTGAGGTTCTTTTTGTGGCCTAGTATGTGTTCTATTCTGCAAAATGTTCCATGTGCACTTAAGAATGTGTATCCTGTTGCTTTTGGGTGTAGAGTTCCGTAGATGTCTGTTAGGTCCATCTGTTGTAGTGTGTTTTTCCGTGCCTCTGTGTCTTTACTTATTTTCTGTTTGTTTGATCTGTCCTTTGGAGTGAGTGGTGTGTTGAAGTCTCCTAAAATGATTGCATTGCTTTCCATTTCCTCCTTTAATTCTGTTAGTATTTGTTTCACATATGTCGGCGCTCCTCTGTTGGGTGCATATATATTTAAAATGGTTATATCTTCTTGTTGGACTGACTCTTTATCATTATGTAATGTCCTTCTTTATCTCTTGCTACTTTCTTCATTTGGAATTCTATTTTGTCTGATACAAATACTGCAACACCTACTTTTTTCTCCTTGTTGTTTAGATGAAATATCTTTTTCCATCCCTTCACTTTTAGTCTGTGTATATCTTTGGGTTTGAGGTGAGTCTCTTGTAAGCAGCATATGGATGGGTCTTGCTTTTTTATCCATTCTGTTACTCTGTGTCTTTTGATTGGTGCATTCAGTCCATTTACATTTAGGGTGATTATCAATAGATATGTACTTATTGTCTTTGCTGGTTTTAGATTTGTGGTTACCAAAGGTTCAAGGGTAGCTTCTCTACTATCTAACAGTCTAACTTCACTTTCTTGTTAAGTTATTGTAAACATAGTCTGATGTTTCTTTATTTCTCTCCCTTCTTATTCTTCCTCCTCCATTCTTTATATACTAGGTGTTTTATTCGTTGCCTTTAGTTAGTATTTGTATGGTCTGCTTTCTTTGCTATGATTTTATTTTCTCTGGTGACCTCTTTTAGCCTTAGGATTGCTTCCATCTAGAGCAGTCCCTTTACGATATCCTGAAGAGGTGGTTAATGGGAGGCAAATTCCCTCAGCTTTTGCTTGTGTGGGAATTGTTTAATCCCTCCCTCAAATTTAAATGATAATCGTGCTGGATACAATATTCTTGGTTCAAGGCCCTTCTATTTTATTACATTAAATATATCATGTCATTCTCTTCTGGCCTGTAAGGTTTCTGTTGAGAAGTCTGGTGATAGTCTGATGAATTTTCCTTTTTAAGTGATCTTTTTTCTCTCTCTAGCTGCTTTTAATACTCTGTCCTTATCTTTGATCTTTGCTATCTTAATTATTATGTGTCTTGGTGTTGTCTTCCTTGGGTCCCTTGTGTTGGGAGATCTGTAGACTTCCATGGTTTGAGTATTTCCTTCCCCAGCTTGGGGAAGTTTTCAGCAATTATTGATTTAAAGACACTTTCTATCCCTTTTTGTCTCTCTTCTTCCTCTGGTACTCCTATAATGCGAATACTGTTCTGTTTAGATTGGTCACACAGTTCTCTTAAAATTCTTTCATTCCTAGAGATCCTTTTATCTCTCTCTGTCTCAGCTTCTATGTATTCCTGTTCTCTGATTTCTATTCCATTCACAGTCTCATGCATCTCGTCCAGTCGGCTGCTAAGCCTGTTGATCACTTGTCTCATCTCTGCATTGTCTTTCCTCACTTCGTACCTTAGCTCTTGCATATTTCTCTGTGGATCCATCAGTATGGTTATGACTTTTATTCTGAATTGTTTTTTCAGGAAGATTGTGCATTTCCATCCCATCAGGCTCCCTTTCTGGGTTGTCTGGGTAAGCTTTGTTTGTTCTATATTTCTCTGTCTTTTCATGGTGATAGAAGTGGTCAGTAAAAGAAAAAAGAAAAAAGGGGAAAAAGAGAAAAAAAAAGCCTGCCGGTGTAGTTTCTGTGAGGATGCTGTAGGTGGCGCTGCTGCTCCACTATATTGCAGCCGCCGCCGCTCTGCCCGGGCCATGCCGCTCCACTGGGCCCTTTGTGACTCTGGCTGGGGAGAGAACAAATGGGAGCCTGCTGATTTCTGTGGGCAGTCCTGGTGCAACTGCTTTTCCCAGCCACAGTTCAAGGGGTCCTATAATCCCCAGGACTCCCAGCCTGCTTGGCTGAGTGCGCTGGGATGACCCTGCTCCTCCATTGGGCTCCTGCCTCTTTAAGATCCCTAAAAAAGCACGCGCTTTTCTTTTTTCCTGGGGAGCTAGCTGTGAGGACCTGGGTGCATTGCCAAGCTCAGATCCTGCGCCCTCTGTCTCTCCAATCTCCGATACACCACGTGAAGTGTGTCAGTGCTCCCGGCGCAGATCACCAGGGCTGGTTATTTGGCGGGCCTGTGCTTCCACTCCCTCCCCGCTCTGAATCCTCTCCTCCTGCCAGGGCGCTGGGGTGGGGGAGTACTCGGGTCCTGCTGGGTCGCGGCTCCGTATCTTACCTGCCTCATGGGGTGCCCAGTCCTCTCAGGTGCAGATGCAGGCTGTGCGCTGTCCTGTGCATTCTGGTCTCTCTTTTAGGAATAGTTGTATTTGTTGTATTTTCATAAATATATATGGTTTTGGGAGGAGATTTCTGCCACCCTACTCATGCCGCCATCTTCCCAGAATTCTGCATTAATTAATATGTTTTTAATATTTCAGGAAATTCTTCCCTGGAAGCTGAGGTTGCAAATAACTTCTTTTTTTTTTCAGGAACTTTCTGAAAACCCTTTTACTTGAAAAATAGACTACCCACTCAGAGCTCGCTGAAGTATATACCTCTTCTCAGAGCAATACACTGTTCAGCCAAATGCCTGTTTACTATTCAAAAGCCTCTCGCAAGCCCCCAGCTTCCTGAGTTCACCAATCCTAAACTCTTACAACATGCGCTTCACCCGATCCTAAATCAAAACTGATATTTAAAGACCTGTCAAACCAGGTCTCCAAAACCTCATATACATCCCTCTTCTCCCTTCCTCTCCATGAGCTGCTCACTCTCTGTCAAGACAGTGGTCTATTTTACCAAAGTGAGCAATAAACACAGCTGCACTTTTCCAGGTTCAACAGATTATTTTGGTGGTAGTTTGGGGCAACTAGCACTCAACAGTCTTTATTTCCAGATGATATAACATAGCTTCTATCTCACTGAAGAATCTCAGCAAGTGTTCTTCTCTTCTACAAGGTTGTCTTTTTACTGCATTTGCCACTCATATTTCACCTTTTATCACTATTTTAACTTAATTTAGAAATACTGACAAACACTCCCCACTTGACCAAAATTCAGTCTGGGTCCTCTGAGCTTCCTTCTCAACTAGGTCTTGACCTTGGCCTGCCTTTAGCATGACTAGGCCAGTTTGCTGAGAATCCCCCTACCCTTGGTATGTCTCTTAGTGATATTCCATCCACTGATACCCTCACTCTGTTCTCTGGCTATAAACTCCCAGTTGTTTTTGGTGTTGTGGGATCGACAGTGTCTGCTTCTAACTTCCTGTCCTATATTAACCATGTGCCCACGTGTCTACCTCTGGACGATTAGCCAAGCATATGGCATGTTAATGGCTGGGGTCTGGCTGGCCTAGAATTTTCCCCCCATCTATAGAAATATGTTGATTAAAGATTTCCAGTCTCTGCTAATCAAGGCTTTGTTCCTTAAAGCACTGGTTACAAACATGCGCAAGAACGTTTCCTTCTGATGAATATGTAGAGCAGTCATTAATCAGGTACCCTTTCCTGGCACACCTCGTCTTTGTCCCCTTTCCCCATATAAGCAGTTCTCTTCCTGTCCATGATAACAGTGTGCAACTTCATCTGGCAGCGACTCTGGACTACCTGTATTAAGTCCCAATAAACTTTCCTGTCTCTGGGTCCTTTCTTCCGTCTCTCGTGCTTTCCCATTGCAATTTGCAGTGGGACTTGAGATCACACAGCCGAAGTCAGAATTCAGTTGTTTCTCTTCTCTATTGCAAAAGTCTCTTTTCTATTATAATAGTCTTGAATAAAGTCTTCCTTACTATTTTAACAATTATCAGAATAATTTTTCTTTAACACTACCTTGCCAATCTAAACTTAGGTAACCTACTGGTATTAAATGTAAATTATGTATTTTATAAATGAATACACATTATTAATATTAATTAACTTAATACATACAATATAATTTCAAATTTTAATAAAACTATTAAATAAACTATTTTACATAATTACAGTATTTAATATGTTTTATTAAATTATATATAATTGTACATACATATATAACCTATAGATAGATAGATAGATAGATAGATAACAGAATATATAGTTTACTGTGTTTGACCAGGGGTCCATAAACTCTGGTTACAGCTGTGAGCCATGCCAAATTTATCCCACAGCCACATATATTCATTTAGTTCACTTACATATTGTCTATGGCTGCTTTCACACTACAGTGGCAAATTTGAATAGTTGCAACAGAGGCTATATGGTCCACAAAGTGTAAAATATCTCTCTTTTCATTTGAAGAAAACAACTGCTGACCTCTGTGTTAGATTATTAATTGCTTGCCTCATTCAAATAACATATTTTTACTTAGTATACTTATAATTAATGTAGTCATTGATCACTGCATTGTCATGAGAAGAATGTTTTTATGGATCCCTCAAGTATCTATATATGTGAGTGTTTTGTTTTCCAGTCTAGCCATGAGGTATATATTTACCTTCAAATGATTTGAATTCCTGGTAAATAAAGTCAGCTTTACAAAATAAATGTATTTTCCTAAAAAGTAACCAGAATAAAGGCCAGCTTCATTTAAAAGTCATCAGAATTATAAGTAATCATCATTAATTTATATGGAATGGTCAATCCTATGAATGGCACTTCCTCTGTTAAAGAGCCCTTATCTGGCTCAAAAATGGAATAGTGATGGCCACTCAACTAAATGATGTTTTTATGATTTGTAGCTACAATGTGAATAGCAGCAATTTTCACATGATCACTTCATTCTTTAGATTATTTGCAAAAAATGTTCATACAAGAGGAAAATAAAACACCTTTCTCTAGAATTTCAAGTATCTCTTTCCTACCAGAGGGTTTGTTTGCATAACAGGAGCATAAATGCCAATTGTAACAGGTTCTTAACTTTCCTTAGTTAAAATATGCAGAAGTCACTAGGGCTTTACTGAAAGCTTTCTTAATTTCAGAACTCCTATACTCAAATATCTCTGCTTGAGTGCCTGGGTCTACCTACGTCAGCAGGTAAAGGGGAGTCAGAGAGATTCTGCTTTCTCTTCCTAGAGTTCCTGTAGGGAAAATGGATATTCTGTGGCCAGGATTCTCATCTGATCCTAATTTCACCCACTGTATACATGGGATGATGTAATACTTAGCCACCTGCCCAAAAAGCTATTTACAGCTGGTATTGCTTTAAGAAGAGTTCTGCCTGGTGCTAAGAGTGCAGAAGGAAGCAGCTGAACCCAGTGCTAAGAAGAGAGAAGGGAGTCTAAAGAAGAGAGCAGAAGGGAGTGGAGACAGAGCCATGAGAGGAGGCAGTGCCTGGGGTAGAGGCTGGAGCTGAGGCACAGACTGAGATGGGTGGACATGAATCTAGTGCTTGACCTGACTGCCGTTGAGGATAAGTCCCCTTTTTAACCCCCTTATTCCATTGTCATTATTAGTTTCACCAAATTCATAGTGAACTCACTGGAGCTTGGAAACCCCTCTGCCCTGAGCTACAGTAGCACGTATAAAATGAAAATACAGGTTGGTTGTGTTTCCATGATCCTAAAAGTCTAGAATTCTATACTGCAGTAACACATGAAGAGAAGAGAGCTTAATTTAAAGTAACATCTAAATTTCAAAATACAGAAAAAAAAGAAGCTAGACTAATATCTGTATCATTCCCCTCTCCTTTAATTTTGTTTTTGTTTCAGTCATTCACTAACTTGTCACCATTTTTTCTAATTCTGATGATTAAACTAGCCTGACATCAGCCTCCAAATGTGTTTTTGGAGGATGGACAGGTGGCCAACAGTCCTACACAAGATGAGAGTTTACTTATTTCAGGGTTCCAATCCTGTGTGGAGCTGTACTCTATGTGGAGGTGCCATCTGGCCCTCACACATTGCCCTGTAGTGATTTGTTCTGTGAGTAATAAACCCTCTTTGTCTCAGATATAAAGGCCTCATGTTTACATTTATATTAGTTTGCAAGGAGGGTGAAATCTCAGATCCTTCACAGCTACTCCTTTAAAAGCTATGCTCTTTCAATACTAAATATCCCCTCATTTTCTCTCAAGGTTTTAACTATAATATTTACCTCTACATCACTAGGAAAATGGCCTCAAATTGCATAGTGACATCTCATTAACTTAATCATAAATCAAAAAATCTTTTGTCAAACTTATAGAAACTCAAAGTGAACATTAACTCTAAACATCCAATCTGTGCTTTGATTCTACAACAGTGACTGCTATTTAAAGGTCTGATTTCCACTATTTAAGTATCTATCTGTACAGACTTAACCACCTATTACTTAGCTATTTTGATATCCTCCTTGGATCCTTCCTGACCAGTCTATGCACTTCAGTCAATTCTCATTAATTTATTGACATTGTCCCAATGACAAACACATTTACTCTCTACTATATTTGATAAGGCTATGTCCTTCCTATCAAGATGCATTTTTTTGCCACTGTTCGTTTAGTTGAATGTACATATGAATTTGTTACTTAGCCTATCCAGGCCAGTTCATCTTTTTTCCCCACGGACTCAAATCTTCAATGTGTGGAAAAATCAATGCCAGCAGGTTATGTCATCCTATGGAAATGTTATTCTAGTCACATTGAATATATCAGCACACTCAGGATGACCAAAGAAAAAGACATATGGGCTCAAAGTAACTTTTTGCTTTTTGTGATTGCAAAGTAATACATATTCATTACAGAAAATTTGTACAATGTGAACATATCTAGAAAAAAGTACTGTGTAAATTTTAACATATTTCCTTAGAAAACACACAATTGAAATCTCAATGAATGTCACAGTTTGCATCTCATTTTCTTCTCTTACAATTATATATTAAACATTATACTCTGTCATTAAAAATCATCTATTCACTATTTCAAATACTTAACATTTTCAGCCCAAATTGATCTTTCAGAAAGAAAACCAAATTGAAACATGACAATTGGAAATACAGAAGAGAAAAAAGTAGTAACATTTAAAATGTAGTAAAAAGGAAATATAGATAAGGTAGCCTTGAACAGAGTTTCACAAAGTAGCACTGAGGAACTGTGTTGTCTGGCAAACCAGTTCATACATCTGAACAACAGATGCTGTGACTCTTCAAACGCATAGTGGTATACTCTTATCAATTTCTGCATTTCTCAATTAAATCTCTAGAGACTAAAATTGATCACTGAATTCCAAGAAGTATATAACTGAACCATAAGGTAAGACTTAATTGAATAGAAAATTGATGTAGTTGAAAAAAAGGGAAGTATTGCATTGATTTAAACACACACAGCACTGAATGAAGGGACAAAAGGGATGATTAAAAATTCACATACTCAAGGAAAATCAGACCTTGGGATGAATAATGGAAATATAATATATGTTGAAATACTTACAGGACAATTATCAACATCAGACAATAGTAGTTAGCTCTATGGATACATTTAATGGAAAATAGGTAATAACTTTGAGCAATAGGCTTTTGAGTTTGGATGAAATCACATCTCAAGCATATTTAGACGTTTATTTTTTTTTTAACAGTGTTAAAGTTCATGATGAAACTCCATTGATTTAAGAAAAATGCTGACGAGTTCACGTTGTATAATGATTTAACTGTATTCTGTCAAATTCACAGGATGTTACTTAAGTATAAACAGCTGCTATAACTATTGATGTTCTCAGAAGAAAACTGATCAGATAAGAATACTTGAGTAAGTCATTGTTACCATATTCTACTTCAGGGTAGGAGGTCAGGGAAAAGTAGAAGACTATTTTTTTTTTTTGAGCATCAGAAGCTCCACCTAAAATGGACTTAACCAAAAAAGAATTGTTTTGTGTATCTGGCTTCAGGTATGACTTAGGAAGGGTTCATATGATGTCATCAGGGGGATGAGAACTATTTTATTATAGTTTTCTTTCAGATGGCTGCACTGATTGACTTTCCCTGAATAATTAAAAGATAATTGTAGCACCTGAAAAACATACAGCCTCTCATTTTCAAGCCCAACAAGAAAAATTAGGATTATTTTGTGCAGGATTCTCAATTAGAGATTCATTATTCTCACTGGTCCTGACTGGGCAAGGTAACCATTTTTGCCCTGGATATTAAGGATATGTAAAGTACCAACAGGCACAGAACTAAATCTTATGTCCACTCCTGCCAAGGGATGAGTATGTACTGATTTTTAAGACAGTTATTTTGTGGATGCCAGAAAAGGGTCAAATCTGCCTGAAGGATATAAACAACAGATCTATTACATGCTGTATATGCATTCATCGATGATGATGATGAATGACCAATTTTACATATGAAGGGTGTTATTTACAACAAAAACAATGTCTTTACAAACTCCATAAAGTGACATTTTGTCATGCAGAAAAATGCATCACAGTTGATTATAAATATGCATGTACGTGAGTGTGAGTGTGTGTGTGTGTGTGTAATGGGTACTTGGTAGTAGAAGAATGGGCCCATAAAAGGAAATATATTTTAGTGATTGTTCTGAGAAAAATTTCCAGATTGTTGGGATCCTGCCATATTCCTACACCATGCATTCCCTAGAGGAAAATGATTTTGCTTGAAATCCCAAGACTTTTGTGGCTGGCTGGGGAAGCTTGCCAGGAAGAATGTGTGCTTTTGCCAGGATGCGTAGTCAGCGATTCATTCTACTGAGAGGAGAAAAAACATGTTGGCAACCGATCAGTCTGAGACTGCTGAGGCGATATAGATGTGTACCCTGGAAGAATCACAAATCTCTATCAAAGTTTCAAGTCTCCTGTTGAGTTGTTAAGAGTTGTCAGATTTGCCAGGGAACAGACTGAAGTTACACATGAGTCCTGCCAATAAGGATAAACTCTAAACACACCATTTTAAATGAATTACTCTGCTTTACAACACCAGTTCATTAAGTATGTTTTTATTACTGTGGCTATTTTACTACAACTACTGACCCCAACCCAACTTCTGATTATGATTAACCAAATCTTCCTTTCAAGACAGCACAGGTTAGTTCAAGGCCCATCCCTCCAGCATGAATCCTTTCCAAACGATATTAGTCTTATATATATATTATTTATTATTACACCTACAATTTATAACTGCATATTATTACATATTTTCTACATTATATAACCGTTAGAAAAACAGAAATGAGCAGAATGAAAAGGAGAGGGGGGCCCCCCAAAATGACTCAGGGAATTGATCAGATAGAGCCAGATAGCCAGAAATGACTCAGAGAGTTAATCACATGAAGCCACAGGGTCCAAGAGTGACTCAGGAAATGTTCAGGGTCTCCCCAGCTAAGAAACATCAGAGGCACAGCCACAGTACAGTTCATGTCCTCATTTCACCAATCAGAACAGCCTAGAGAGCTGTCAATCAAGGACTTCTCTGCTCTGCAAACACCACGTAAAAGAAACCTCAGAATGAGCATCTGGGCCTGTCTCACGTCAGGCAGGCACACTCCGTTACTCTATGCAGAGTGCATTAAAACTTACTTTGCTTTCTTGTTTCACTATATCTGACTTCCCTGCAACACTGAGCCAAGCTCCTTCCTTCCCAACCTATGTATATATGAATTCAATTCTATATAACTATATACATATGAATATTTAATACATTAGTCATACAGATATAGTAGATTAACTGTTTTATCAATAATTCTTATGTTTTGATTTTATAAAGGAGCAAGAGAATAAAGTTGACAACATACTTGGCTCCAAAACATTTTGAAATGCTAGGAGGAACCACGGAGCTCACCATGTCCAATCTCTTCATTACATCCATGAAAGGTTAGTCACAGAAAAGTGAGGCGAACACAGTGAAAACAGTGAAGAACTAGTAACTAGAAGTCCTCGATTAGGATTCAAAATCCAGTCCAATTTCTGCAAGACTGACTATCTTTACCTAATAAGGGCAGCTTCTACTGCTTCCTTAAGATGCCCTCTGATCTGTGTCTCCTTCTCCTTGCTCCCTCAGCTTCAAGGTTTCAAGAACTTTCTTTATGAACCTAAGAAGTTTACTACTAAACAAGTATATCATGGGTGAACAGCACCTCACTTCTTTAGGATATGAGCATCTTCCCTACTCCTCTTTCCAAGAGAATCTTGGTCGAGGGAGGTGCCAAAGTGATGTTGCTCCATCTACTCTTTGGGTGAGCACTCTGATGACAGCACTGCTAAGGGAAAATCTGAAGCATGGAGCTACATAGAAAGCTTTTATAGTCCTCTATACATGGACAAATATTTCCACAGCTAACTTCTAACATTTCCACACTTGAGGGTTCACAATTCTTATCTTACTAACGGCATTCTGGGTTTTCTTAAATACTCCATTCCTCGCCATGCCTCCAATTATAATTTTTTAATACTCAACATCATATTTAATTCAAGCCCCCTGTTTGCACAGATGGTAGCTGGCTCACTTTTAATGCAAATGCTAAAGATCTAGGCCTGACAAAGCACAAGTTAAACTGTCACTCTGTTTTGTTTCTCCAAGTTTAAAGTGGGTTAAAGGATCTGAGAGAACAGATGTCTCTCCATAAGCATTTTATTTCACCTTTTTTTGTCTCCCATGATCTTTCAGAGAATTCTTAGCAATGAACACTATATTTCTGTCTCAAAAAGATGAACCATCCTGTCACTCTTCTTAATATGACACCTACTGTACACACCATTAAGCAGATAACAGCCACAATCTGCAGATCCTGATTCACTCCACCTGCATTTTACCTGCATAACACTTGCTCTGGGGCACAGCTGGAAGCACACATATGATAAAATAGTAGATAACTGTGTCAACAGATGCAGCTATAATACAGAAAATAAGCAGTACTTTTTTTTGTCCGTATCAAAGTAACAAGTAACAAGATAACATAATTTTTTTTTCAATCAGTGGTGAGAGCCATCACTCAACTATTTATTTGTTAAGCATTTTACCCTGTTCCTAGAAAATGTGAAGGGGGAGAAAAAGGCACCAAAAATCTAGTCAACAAAATTCATTAGCATCTACAATAGGAAAGGCATTTTGTTAGGCATTTATACTTATTTAATTCTCACAATAATGACCCTTTATCCATAGGAGAAAACTGAGCTTCAGGAATTTAATTAACTGGACCAACATTATACAATTAAGAAAATGGCAGAGAGAGAATTCTGTTGGGAGACTTTAAATACAACTCAGCAATGAGAGTTGCAATAGCTGCTCCAGAGGATGCTACTGCCCTACAGATGGTCTCTGTCCCCCTGAAGCACACAGCCCACCGCATGACGGCTGCTGTGCTGATCTGTAGCCCAAAGAGGCGGAAGTTGAAGGGGCAGTTCCTCAAAGTCCTGGCAGTGTTCCATTTCAGGAAATAACTGAGGTCTGAACATGGCAAATCCATGTCTATTCTGCAGGACACATGTACCACTCCTTTTGGCCTTGTCAGTGCTGGCTGCCAGAAACTTGTGAGAAACCAAGAAAACAAGCAACACAGAGCATCTGGGTAACTGTGGAGATACTCTTTCTCATCTGGTGCAGACCTACCTCTGAAGCTCGGCCAGAATAGGGTGATGGCTTTCAAAGGGCTTGAAAGCAGGCTGTGAGGCTGGAGCAAGCTTCAACGAATCCTCCTGTTCTTACATTGGGCCCAATATCATCCCATTAAAGATTTAGATATATGTCTGAGGGAAGGACAGGATATGAGAGGTGAGACAGAGGCTTCCTCCTAAAATTACATATAATATGAAAATATAACTAATACAACTAATCCTGAAAGAGCAACGGGAAAGAGGACTGTGCCAAACTGCATACACCTGGAGAAAAGAATAAACCTCATGGAACAGGGTAACGTACCAAAGCTGTGGCCTGGCGGAGCCCAAGTCCTTTCCCCACCCCAGCTCTCCAGGTGGAGGAAGAGAAACAGAGCAGGAGTGGAGGCTTGGAACTGCTGAATACCTAACTCCAGAGATCTGATCTTGGAGAACAAACCTACGTTTCATGGTATTTTCATGGTACTCTCGTGATTAGGGGGTTGGAAAGCTAAGACAGACAGAATACCTGGAGACAGTGAGATTCCAGCTGCTTGCAGAAAGCAGGGATCCATATCTGGCTGCTCTGGGACAAAAGAAAGGTGGGAAGTCTGAGAGACTTCCTAACAGCAAGAGGCTGCTAAAGGGGCAAGGATTGCACAGAGCTTACTGCTCAGGAGAAAGGACAGGTAGACAAAATTGTCCAGGTGCACTCTGCCCAGCAAGTTGGGAACTTTCACGATCTTCAGGAGCATCAGCTCCCTGGCTGGCTACACAGCTCCAAAGGCCCCCTCTGTGATACGCAGCTTACTGCAACTTTCTCCCAGCCAGCCCCACCTAGCTTGCAAACCGGCAAACCCTACCCTGATGTTAGGCTGACCAAAGGGAAGCCCTGTCTACAGCAACTACAAATGCAAAGCATAGAGGCTTATACCTGTGTGCTCGGCCCACTGGTTCTGGCAGTGGAGACAGACACAGCAGCCGGGAAGCAGGAAACAGCTCTTTCCTCTTCCCAAACACCAATACCACTCCCCGATGACCCACGACATTGCTTCAGGGGCTGAACAGCTCCAGAGAGTAGAGCTTCTGGGCACTAGAGTGCGCCATATACAAATATGAAACGCCAAAGGAAGCTGGATCAAAGTAAAATTATGAATATGAATACAACCCCTGAGAAAGATTAAAATGAAATTGAACTTATGAACATGCCTGAAAGGGATTTCAAAATAAAAATCACTAACATGCTCATGGAGGTACAGAAAAATATTGAGGAATTCAGGGAGGAATTACAGTCAGAGATCCAATCATTACAGAACACAGTATCAGAAATGAAACATACAATGGAAAGTTTTAAAAGCATTTTAGATATGGTGGAAGAGATGATAAATGAAATAGAAATTAGAGAAGAGGAACTCAAAGAAGCTGAGGCACATAGGGAGAAAAGGATATCTAAGAATGAAAGAATATTGGGAGAACTGTGTGACCAATCCAAACGGAATATATTCTCACTATAGGGGTACCAGAAGAAGAAGAGAGAGAAAAAGGGATAGAAAGTGTCTTTGAGGAGGTAATTGCTGAAAAATTTCCCAATATGGGGGAGGAGATAATCTCTCAGGCCATGGAGGTGCACAGATCTCCCAATACAAGCGACCCTTGGAAGACAACACCAAGACATATAGTAATTATGGCAAAGATCAAGGATAAGGATAGACTATTAAAAGCAGCCAGAGAGAGAAATAAGATCACATACAAAGGAAAGCCCTTCAAGCTATCACCAGACTTCTCAGCAGAAACCTTACAGGCCAGAAAGGAGTGGCATGATGTATTTAATGCAATGAAGCAGAAGGGCCTCAAACCAAGAATACTTTACCCAGCAAGGATATCATTTAAATTTGAAGGATAAGCAAAAGCTGAGAAAATTTACCTACCACAAACCATCTCTATAGTGTATTTTGGAAGGACTGCTATAGATAAAAGTGTTCCTAAGGTTTAATAGCTGTCACCAGAGGTAATAAAACCACAGTAAAGAAAGTAGAACAGTTAATTACTAAGCAAATGCAAAATTAAATCAACTATCTCCAAAGTCAATAAAGGGATAGACAGAGTACAGAATACGATACCTAATATATAAAGAATGGAGGAAGAAGAAAAAGGGGGAGAAAAAGAACCTTTAGACTGTGTTTGTAATAGCATATTAAGTGGGTTAAGTTAGACCCTTAGATAGTAAGGAAGTTAACCTTGAACCTTTGGTAACCACGAATCTAAAGCCTGCAATGGCAAAAAGTACATACCTATTTATAATCACCCTAAATGTAAGTGGTCTGAATGCACCAGTCAAAAGACATAGAGTCACTGAATGGATAAAAAAACCAGACGCATCTATATGCTGCCTAAAAGAGACCCACATTTAACCCAAAGACATACACAGACTAAAACTAAAGGGATGGAAAAAGATATTTCATGCAACAATAGGGAGAAAAAAGCAGATGTTGCAGTACTTGTATCAGAAAAAATAGACTTCAAAACAAAGAAAGTCACAAGACACAAAGAAGGACATTACATAATGATAAAGGGGTCAATCCAACAAGAAGAAATAACCATTACTAATATCTATGTACCCAACACAGGAGCACCTACATATGTGAAAAAACACTAACAGAATTAAAGGTGGAAATAGAATGCAATGTATTCATTCTAGGAGACTTCAACAATCCACTCACTCTGAAGGACAGATAAACTAGACAGAAAATGAGTAAGGAGACAGAAGCACTGAACAACACATTAGAACAGATGAACCTAACAGACATCTACAGAACTCTACACCCAAAAGCAGCAGAATACACAAATTTCTCAAGTGCACATGGAACATTTTCAAAAATAGATCATATCCTACACCACAAAAGAGCCTCGGTAAATTCAAAAAGAATGAAATTGTACCAACCAGTTTCTCAGACCACAAAGGTATGAAATGAGAAATAAATTATGCAAAGAAAATGGAAAATCCCACAAACACATGGAGGCTTCACAACATCCTCCTAAATAACCAATGGATCAATGACCAAATAAAAACAGAGATCAAGCAATATATGGAGATAAACAACAACAATAATTAAACACTGAAAAACTGTGGGATGCAGTGAAGGCCATGTAAGAGGAATGTATATTGCAATAAAGGCCCACCTTTGGAAAGAGGAACAATCCCATATGAACAGTTTAAATTCACAATTAATGAAACTAGAAAAAGAAGAACAAATGAGGCGCAAAGTCAATAGAAGGAGGGATATAATAAGGATTAGATCATAAATAAATAAAACTGAAAAGAATAAAACAATACAAACAATCAATGAAAGCAGGAACTGGTTCTTCGAGAAAATAAAATAGATAAGCCCTAAGCCAGACTTATCAAGAAAAAAAGAGAGTCTACTCACATAAACAGAACCAGAAATGAGAAAGGAAAAATCACTACGGACACCACATAAATACAAAGAGTTATTAGAGAATATTATGAAAAATTATATGCCAACAAACTGGATAACCTAGAGAAAATGGGCAGGTTTCAAGAAAAACACAACTTTCCATGGCTGACACAGAAAGAAACAGAAAATCTGAACAAACTAATTACCAGCAACGAAATTGAACTGGTATCAAAAAACTACCTAAGAATAAAACTCCTGAACCAGATGGCTTTATTGCTGAATTCTATCAAACATTTATTGAAGATCTAATACCCAACCTCCTTAAAGTTTCCGAAGAGTAGAAGAAGAGGGAATACTTTCAAACTCATTCAATGAGGCCAGCATCACTCTAATACCAAAATCAGGTAAAGACACCACAGAAAAAGAAAATTACAGACCAATATCCCTGACGAACATAGAAGCAAAAATACTCAACAAAATATTAGCAAACCAAATTCAAAAATACATCAAAAAGATCATCCATCATGATAAGTAGGATTTATTCCAGGGGTGCAAGGAGGGACAACATTCGAATCCATCAACATCATTCACATCAACAAAAAGAAGGACAAAAAGCACATGATCATCTCCATAGATGCTGAAAAAGCATATGACAAAATTCAACATCCATTCATGATAAAAACTCTGAAAAAAATGGGTATAGAGGGCAAGCACCTCAACATAATAAAGGCCATATATAACAAACCCACAGCCAACATTATACTTAACAGTGAGAAGCTGAAAGTATTTCCTGTAAGATTGGGACAAGACAAGGATGCCCACTCTCCCCACTTCTATTCAACATAGTACTGGAGGTCCTAGCCAGAGCAATCAGACCAGACAAAGAAATAAAAGGCATCCAGATTGGAAAGGAAGAAGGTAAACTGTCCATGTTTGCAGATGACATGATATTGTACATAAAAAACCCTAAAGAATCCACTCAAAAACTACTATATCTAATATCTGAATTCAGCAAAGTTGCAGGATACAAAACTAAAATGCAGAAATCTGTGGCATTCCTATATACTAACAATGAACTCGCAGAAAGAGAAATCAGGAAAATAATTTCATACACAGTTGCATAAAAAAGAATAAAATACCTAGGAATAAACCTAACCAAGGAAGTGAAAGACCTATACTCTGAAAACTACAAGACACTCATGAGAGAAATTAAAGAAGATAACAATAAATGGAAACACATCCCATGCTCATGGATAGGAAGAATTAATATTGTCAAAATGGCCATCCTGCCTAAAGCAATCTACAGATTTAATGCAATTCCTATCAAAATACCAGCAGCATTCTTCAATGAACTAGAGCAAATCATTCTAAACTTCATATGGAATCACAAAAGACCCAAAATAGTCAAAGCAATCCTGAGAAGGAAGAATAAAGCTGGGGGCATTACACTCCCCAACTTCAAGCTCTACTAAAAAGCCACAGTAATCAAGACAATTTGGTACTGGCAAAAGAACAGACCCATAGACCAATGGAACAGACTAGAGAGCCCTGATATAAACCCAATCATACATGGCCAATTAATATATGATAAAGGAGCCATGGACATACAATGGGGAAATGACAGCCTCTTCATCAACTGGTGTTGGAAATACTGGACAGCGACATGGAAGAGAATGAAACTGGATAATTGTTTAACTCCATACACAAAAGTAAACTCGAAATGGTTCAAGGACCTGAATGTAAGTCATGATACGATAAAACTCTTAAAAGACAACATAGGCAAAAATCTCCTGAATATAAGCATGAGAAACTTCTTCCTGAATGCATCTCCTCGAGCAAGGGAAACAAAAGCAAAAATGAACACATGGGACTACATCAAACTAAAAAGCTTCTGTATTACAAAGAACACCATCAATGGAACAAAAAGGCTTTCTACAGTGTGGGAGAATATATTTGTAAATGACATATCTGACAAAGGGTTAACATACAAAATATATAAGGAACTCACATCCTCAACACCCAAAAAGCAAATAACCCAATTTAAAAATGGCCAGAGGATATGAAGAGACAGTTCTCCAATGTAGAAATTCAGATGGCCAACAGGCACATGAAAAGATGCTCCATATCACTAATCATCAGGGAAATGCAAATTAAAACCACAGTGAGATATCACCTCACACCAGTAAGGATGGCCAGCATTGAAAAGACTAAGAACAACAAATGCTGGCGAGGATGCAGAGAAAGGGGAACCCTCCTAAACTGCTGGTGAGAATGTAAGCTAATTCAACCATTGTGGAAAGCAATATGGAGGTTCCTCAAAAAACTAAATATAGAAATACCATTTGACCCAGGAATTCCACTCCTTGGAATTTACCCAAAGAATACAAGTTCTCAGATTCAAAAAGACACATGCACCCCTATGCTTATTGTAGCACTATTTACAATAGCTAAGATATCGAAGCAACCTAAGTGTCCAACAGTAGATGAATGGATAAAGGAGAGGTGGTACATATACACAACAGAATACTATTCAGGCATAAGAAAGAAACAAATCCTACCATTTGCAACAACATGGATGGAGCTGGAGGATATTATGCTCAGTGAAATAAGCCAGGCAGAGAAAGACAAGTGGCAAATGATTTCCCTCATTTGTGGAGTATAACAATGCAGCAAAATTGAAGAAACAAAATAGCAGAAGAGTCACAGACTCCAAGAAGGGACTAGTGGTTACCAAATGGGAGGGGTGAGGGAAGGTGGGCGGGGAGGAAGGAAGAAGGGCATTTAGGGGTATTATGTTTAGTACACATGGTATGGGGGGTCACGGGGAAAACAGTGTAGCACAGAGAAGGCAAACAGTGATCTGTGGCATCTTACTACAGTGATGGACAGTGACTGCATTTGGGTATGGGTGTGGATTTGATAATATGCGTAAACGTAGTACCCACATTGTTTTTTCATGTGAAACCTTCATAAGAGTGTATATCAATAATACCTTAATAAAAAATAAAAAAATACAGATTTAGATAAATATGTGTTTGTGTTCAAAAAGTACTTGGGCTTTTTTCCAATTTTTTATGGTAATATACTCATAACAAAGTTTGCTATCTTAACAATTTTAAGTGTAGTTTTCAATTGTATTATGTATATTTATATTGTTATGCAACCATCATCATAATCTACTTTCAGAATGCTTTTTATCTTTCAAAATTGATATTCTTTTCCCATTAAACAATAACTCTCCAATCCTGTCTTCCCCAGTCCTTGGCAATCACCATTCCACTTTCTATCTCTATGAATTTGACCACTCTGAGTACCTCACATAATTGAGATCATACAGTATTTGTCTTTTTGTGACTGGCTTGTTTAACTTAGCATGTCTTTAATGTTCTTATGAGCTGTAGCATATGTCAGAATTTCATTCCTTTTTAAGGATGAATAATATGCCATTGTATGGATATATTACATTTTGCTATCCATCCATTAGTAGAAGCTGGAGCTTATTCCATGTTTTAGCTATTATTATGAATGTGGATGTACAAATAACTCTTCAATACCCTGCTTTCAATTACTTTGGGGATACATCCAGAAGTAGAATTTCTGGAACATGTTGTAATTCTACATTTAACTTTTTAAGGAACCTACATACTGTTATCTACAGTGTCTGTACTATTTCACATTCCCACCAGTTTTGCACAAGGGTTCCAATATCTCTGCATCCCTGTCAACACTCATTATTTTCTGGTTTTGTTTGCTTTTATTGTAACTATCCTAATGGATGTGAAGTGATACCTCAATGTGGTTTTGATTTGCATGTCCCTACCATTTAGTGATATTGTGTATCTTTTCATATGCTTTTTGGCCATTCTGTACCTTGGAAAATGTCTATTCAAGTCTTTTGTGTATTTTTTAAAATCTGGCTGTTTGTTTTGTTGTTGTTGAGTTTTAGGAGTCCTCTAGTATTCTGGATATTGATCTCTTATCAGATAATAACTTGCAAATAGCTTTTCCATTCAGTTGCCTTTTTACTCTGTTGATAGTGTCTTTAGTGCAAAATTTAAAAAAAATTTCATGAAGCCTGATTTGTCTATTTTTGTTCATTTAGGCTTTGTTGTATCCAAGAAATCATTGCCAAATTCAATGTCAAAAAGCTTTTATACTATAGCTTCTTCTAAGAGTTTCATAGTTTTAAGTCCTCAGTTTTGGTCATGGCTCCATTTTGAGTTAATTTTTGTATGTGGTGTTAGCTAAGGGTCCAGCTTCAATATTTCGCACGTTGATATCAATATCCAGTTTTCCCAGCACTGTCTGTTGAAAAGACTGTCCTATCTCCACTGAAGGATCTTGACACCCTTGTTGAAAATCATTTGACCATTTATATGAGGGCTTATATGACTCTCTCTTCTAATCCACTGGTATATATGTCTGTCTTTATGCTATCACCACACTGTGTTGATTACTGTAGCTTTTAAGTAAGTTTTAAAATGAGGAAATGTGAGTCCTTCAACTTAGTTCTCCTTTTTCAGGATTTTTTGGCTATTTCAGACTCTCTTGTGATTTCATATGAAATATAGAATGAATTTTTCTATTCTTCCAAAAACTTTGTTGATATTTTAAGGGGGACTGAATTGACTTTGTAGACCACTTCAGCTAGTATTGACATCCTAACAATATTAAGTTTTTCAATGCAAAGATCATATCATCATATATTTAAGAAATCATTTCACTTTTGTGGTTATGGAAATTCAGTGAAAAATAAGTTTGTACGTGTTTATAATTGGTATTTCTCTTGTATAATGATATACCTGAAGTCACAAGCTATGGGAATGCTGGATAATGACAGGATTTGGACATTCCTGGGTCTAAGGACTTTGTATCATCTCACAGCAATCTAAATTCCAATTCTATTTTCACAGAAAATTCAACCCATTTGTACACACACACACCAGCCCAGTGGGAATCCAAAAGTTCCAGGTTATTGCTAAGCCTATGACCCATCAGTAAGATGTTTTCTTTCCTTTGTCCACAATAGTGGTGGGTCAGCTTCGAACCATTGCTAGATGGCACACATACACACACACACAAACACATAGCCGCAGTTCTGTATATACTGTATCACAGGGAAAAAAATAGTTTCCATATCTCACAAAATTAGTACCCCAAAACATCAAATAGTTCATTTAGATAGATTAAATCTTTATGATCTCAGTAGATATAAAGTTACCTGATTTCTAGAGTGTTACATAAAACTATGCTCTTTATTCTCCTACATATTCTCCATGGCAGTCAGCCAGAGAGCCTTTGGAGGACAGAAAACTCATCCTGGAGCCATTGAAGTTTATTCCTGCCCATTCTGAAAAACTGGCTGATATTGATAATTGGTATAAAAAAATTTGACCCCATGAGCCCTATAGGCTGCCAAGAATGTAATTGGGCTGAAATGAAGGCTGGATTAAGCTTGCATCTGGTTCTGAGTCAAGTAGCCCAACTTTCTGACTATCATCAAGGGAAGCATCTTTCATTTAAGGAAAACAGATGGACCAATTTGACTATAATAGAGTTCATTTTGAGGAACTGTCCCAGCTTGTCCAAATTGATGGCATGTTGGATAGGATTTCCAATAAATAATGAAAATCTGTAGGAGTTGTGCTTATTACCCAGCTCAAATAAATCAAATTAGCAAACACTTATTAGGCATCCACTATGTATGAGGCATGATTCCACTTAGGATTTTACCAAACATGAAGTTACAATTTTAACTCTGACTCCTTTTTTTACTAAATAGTTGACAGAACCCAGTATTCTATAACAATAAAGAGAATTTTCAAAACTGTCCTCTTTCAGACCACTTTTCATTTATTATATCAATCTATTGTTCTAGTGAAACTCAGCATTTACATACATTTTTTAGAGTGGAACCTTAAATATATCCTGTTGACCCTAAGAGCCACAACCATCATCCTAGATGTCTTCTCAGTCTACTCTCATGACCTGCTCAAGACTATCAAATGTGTGCCTTTTAGAAATTTGGTCAAGCATTTTGAATCTCTTGAAGTTTCAGTTCAACCATGATGAAAAATTTTATCCACAAATCTGTACATTCTGAAGCAATTGAAATACTTCAGTAAAAAAAACAATAATAATCATACATATTTATTAAGTTTCTACTATATATGTTGGTCACTAACTAGTCTATGTGCCTAGGATAAAAAATACGAATAATACATCCTTACACAGTATAGGAGCTCACAGTTCAGTGGAGGATATAGGCAAAAACAAAAACAAAAACCTATTTCAAAACAGTGTTGTGATTAAGTATAAAGACTTATGTTATTGAATGTAGGTAGCAATTAGCCACCTGTACTTTAGAACACTAGCCCAAAAATACTGTAAGTATAAAATATACTCTGGATTTTGAAGATGTACGATGGAAAGATATATCTCATTTTAAAAATACTGATTATATAGTAAAATGCTCTTTGGGATTTACTGTATTAAATACAATGCATAAAATACAATTAATTTGATCTGTTTCTTTTTACTATTTATTTATTTGTTTGTTTGTTTGTTTGTTTTCTCCCCAAGAAAGGGGTGCACCATTCCCAGAAGTACTTCAATACCAGGTCAATGTGTGGAGTGGACAGAGCAAGCTCCTATTCCATCTCCCTGTTCCAAAAATCCATTTAATACATTGTCCTCTGATAGAGGATGTTTCAGATTTAAAACTAATAAGAGCAGACACTATACCTGATCATAGCCAAAAGGCCAAGAAGCAATCCTTGTAACTTTTTAAATGTGTCCTTTATACAATTTTAAAAATCACAATGCATTTCTAACTCACATTGGCTTTCCACTGGATCGCACTACTAGGGACTCTGATGCTAGCTAGACCTCTTGTCTTCAAAACGAATTCAATCACTTACTAACTGTGAGACCTCAAGCAAGTTAGTTTGTTTTCTTTGCCTTAGTTTTCTCATGTATAAAAAGAGGCTAATGATAATTACAGTTGTTTACTGGATATGGCTGTGGCATAAGTAAATAAAACAGGTGAAGGGCTACTCTTATTGAGTAAGTAAGCACAGAGAATTAAATAGGCACATGGAAAGAGTACCCATCTTAGATCAAGAGATGTCAAGTCGAGGAGGATTCCAAAAAGAAAGAAAAAAAAAATGGTTTCACTGAGTCTTAAAAGAATGACAGAAAGTTGCCCCCAGTGTAATAGAAGGGGAAGAATATTCCAGGAACAGGAAATAATATAAATGAAATAACCAAAACTTGAAAGAACTGTGGAGCTAAAAGTGGCTTTCAAAATAAAAGACTGCAAACTTCTTCAAAACAATAGAAGGAAGAGAAACTACAGAAGGTGCAAATGCCAGGCCACTACACTGCCCTATACTATTCCAGGAATTTGTGAAATTAGGAATTTTCTCTATAAAATTGACCATATGGTTGTAGGAGAGTCAAAAGAAATATGCAAAGAGAGGAACTGAAAGGGAATATAGAATGTCATGTAGGAATTACCAAAATATGAATAAAATAATTTTTGAGAAGTAAGGCATATTTTCTCCTTCTCCACTTCTCTAAATCTCAAGGCAGGATGTTTTTGAAAGCCAACCAGTTATTCTTTTCTACTAATTAAGCCTGTTAAGCCAATAAGCCTCTAAAATTTGTATTAATTTAATAAGCCCCTTATAAGCTAGGTTACGGAAATATACTTTGAATTTTATAAATTGGCCTACCAAATGAATATTAAAGCTCAGATTTCTATGATTATTATAGATAGACACTGACACTTACAGTTGTTTATAACGTGTAAGGACAATGTAGAATTAGACCTATTTCCTAGGTGAAAGAGAAAAGGTTGGAAGCTTTCCAGAAAGGGTTATTCTGTTCTACAGGTATCAGTGGTATTAAAAGATAAGTTGAGGCACATTAATATTTTCCAGAGTTTATTTGAGCAAACAAGATTCAAAGAGAATCTATTTGGATAGTGCCAAATAGAAAGTGGTTAAGAGTTCTCCACTGACAAATGCTAGAGGAAAGGCTTTTACAGAGAAGACACTGAGCAAAACAAAATATTAGACTGGCTATAGTTTGAGCAGTTGCCATATTTAGGAAAGCCTAGTTGGCTATTTATGATTAATTATTCTTAAGTCTTGTTTTTTTTTTTTTGATTCCAGTGCATTGACTCCAGCTAAGGTTTTGGTTTGCTTATGTAGACAGCCAAGGCATTAAAGCCACTCAATCTAATGGCCTTCTTGTTTAATTATTTAATAGTACTTACAGTGGTATGCCATGAGGGCAATAAAATAATGACAAAGATGACTCTTTTGGAAGGACTATGGTGGATTAAATTTTAAATATGTTACATAAGAGAGGGTTATAAAAACCCAAAACAGAAAATACCATATGACCCAGCAGTTCAACCTCTAGGAATTTTCCCAAAGAAAACAAAAATCACTGATTCAAAAATATATATATATTCCTATGTTTATTGCTGCATTATTTACCATAGTCAAGATCTGGAAGAAACTGAAGTGTGCATCAACAGATGAACAGATAAAGATGTGGTACATACATACAATGGAATAATATTCAGCCATAAAAAAGAAATTTTGGCATTTGCAACAACAAGGATGGACCTTTAGGAGTATTATTCTAAGTGAAATAAGCCAGGCAGAGAAAGACAAATAACATATGATTCCACTTATATGTGGAATCTAAACAAAACAAGTGAACAAACAGAAATAGACTCACGGACATAGAGGAGCCTGGTAGTTACCATGTGGGAGGGTGTAGGGTGAGTGGGTGAAATAGGTGAAGAGAATAAAGAGGCACAAGCTCTCAATTATAATATAAAGTAATCACAGGGATGAAAGTACAGCATAGAGAATATAGTCAATAATTCTGCAGTGTCTATACTGACAGATAGTAACTATACTTATTGGGGTGTGCATTTAATAATATAGATAACTGTCAAATCACTATGCTGTATACTTGAAACCATGCTGTATTCTATCAACTATACTTCACTAGAAAAAGAAATTACATTAGTATAGAATAAAGTGTTATAAAAATGAAATAGACAAGTATACATTTGTATATTTATGTATAATATATACTGAACTTATGATAGGAGACCCTATAACAATAAGCAACAAGCAATAATATCTGAAATAACTTTTAATTTTGATTAGAGTCATCTATCTTCTCTGCTAGCAAGATTCAGTGCTTTGTCTTCAAGGTTTCAAGTAGCTAAACACATAATGTAGATCTGTGCCAACATTGCATAACGGTATCATTCTCAGTTGTTCATATCACAATAGGTGCCTTAAATATTTCTTGGTAGTATGTTATTAGCTTACTTCTCAGAGTCTGTCTATGTCCTATCTCTTTGTCACACCCTGCCTCAGTGCTGAATGTGCCAAAGAAGGGAGCCCGCACCTTTGCTGCCGGGTAAGACATGCTTGCCTCCCAGCAGCAGTGTGGTCTTGTACCGACTCATTAACAGACCTTATGTATCACTCATTCATGGCTCAACAGTACATTCTTCCTTCTATGTATGTCTTTGTGTTAGATTTTTTTTATTATTGTCCTTCAGGTTTAAAAATTAATGACACAAATAATATTAATTTTGAAAAGGATAAAATTCTAAGTCTAAGATGCATTTTCAGATGAGTGAGAACTAAAAAGGAAAGAAAATGGAAAAATAACTAAACATTACACTAAATCATCTCCAAATGGTATTTCAGAACCTAACTAAGCTCCTACAGATCTTTTTCCTGACCATTTATTAAATTGCAAATTCAACCGATACTGTTTTTGGCAAGAGAGTATAGAAAACCAAATTCCGAAAACAATGAGCAAAATAGAGAACTAGCCTTGGTTTTGGGAGAGCAGATTGGGAAATGCTCAGGCAGACAGTGATGGAATGTGACAGAAGCTACAGAAATCTATATTCACAAAAACATTCAAATTGTTTCTCATCTGGACAGTTTCTTCTCCTTGTCTGAGCTGCAACAACAAATAATGGCCTTCAACCCTCTCAACCAGTGCCGAGTGAGAGAGACATGTTTAGAATTTGAAACATTTGGGTCATCCACTTGTTCATATGCTATGGTTCAATGCCCAGGTTTCTTTTTGTGCCATGAAATCCTGGTCCAGGATGAAACTGGAAAAGATGGTGCAGTGACAGGATGATAAATGAAGTTCACCACATTGGGTTGCCCTCTTATTTTCTTGGCAACAGAAACAGATTTATCAACACATCTGCCTTGAAATATGTTCTATCAAGTGTTAAAGTCCAACAGCCAATATTCACGATACATAAAAAGACTAACAGGTGAATCTTCTCTTTTGATCTTTGCATAGATAGCCAGATTCCAAATTCTTCCTCTAGAACAGGGGACTCATATAGATAAGGATTTTGTTTTTTTGTTGTAACTCTAACCAAATTCATATTTTGAAAATTCCAAATTTAAAGTACACATTACAGTGCAACAATTCTATTTAGTGAGAGTTTTACCCCTTAAACCAAGATTTGTTGGTTTTCATTTTAATATTGAATTCATCCAAAGCACTTAAATACTAGTAAATATACAGATACTACTGTTATCCATTTTTTTAAGAAACTTGTCTTTCAAATAAAACCTAGAGAACCAACTTTTTAAAAAGTAATTTCCATATCTGATTGCAGAGCTTTTAAATAGATGCTAATTATTAGAGAAGAGATGCAATTAAAACAGAGAAGGTTTTAGTAGTAACAGTATAGCGACAACATCTTCTAAAGACCAGACCTTTAAAACCAACTGCAAGCTAAAATCACAAAGCACAAAATGACAACCAATCTGTCGCGTGGTTTCATTATCTCTGTGAGATATTTTATACACTGCATCTAAAGTTCAATCAACAATGTGTTCCTAGATTAAATTGAATTTGAAAACATTTTACAGTATTTTTAATTTGAAAACCAATTTAGTCCTTCCTCAACACCCTTCTAAATAATTTCAAGAATTATAACTTTACATTTCAATTTTCTTTACACTATTTCTTGAATCTCCTTATTCCTTCAAATTCTTCTTACATACATTTAGCCAACTGGCATATCAGTACTCTACCATGGTCCTGATCCTGTGATCTCAGGTTCGGTTGGTAGACTCCTGATCCTCAGGGTCATAAATTTTGCCTTACAAGGTTCTGCCTGTGTGTAGATGGTTCTTCATAATGGAGCTTGCTACAGAAGTCAGAAGTAAACACTTCAAGGGTCATTCTCTAATAATAATTTTAAAAATTTCATTAAAAAATATCCTGTGTTCTTAAGTTTGCTATATGAAGTAGCAGTAGAGTTCAGTCAATCCCACAATCATAGCAAGTATCATAGTCTATTCTCTTCCATTTTTAATGAGCATGTTCGTGTTTTGTGGGCATATCTGCACCTATGTATATATTCTTCCTCTTCATGACCACCAACACAATTTATACTGTTCCTTTTCTTCTTTATCACTACCCTAAGTTTTTCCTAGACTTCCCAAGTTTCTGAGGAAACATTGACATTTTACAACAAAGCTAGGCACTTGCTCAAGATAACATGAAATTTAAGAAAATGGATGAAGGAGAGAAACTGGAATTAATGTTCCTAGGTATTTTCCATATATGATCATCTCTGTAATATCACAACCTTTTTAGAAAGATAATATTACCACCATTTTATCTATGAGGAGACAAATCCAGAGAGATCCAGTAACCTGCCTCTAGTAACACCAATAAGTGAAGAATCCAACACTGAACTAGATTTCTGACAAAAACATCTGCGCTTTAGTGTTACATCGCTGTGTTTCAAGTTTCTATGTAAATAAATTGGTAGTTACATAAAGAGTTAGAAAGCCATTTCAGAAAACTCAGATTTTATTCTGTAGCCATTAAATTTTTAACAAATGTATGATTTATATTTGTCATCTCAAATACATTTTTAAATTATTATCATTATAAAAGGATTATATTACATTTATTATAGGATGTTTTTATAGGGAAGGAACTTTTGTAATGATCTTCAAAAACTGAAATAAACTGCTTTATTATTGATGCATCAAATAAGAGTAGGTGCTTGGTATAATTTGGGGAATAGTAATAGTCCTACAAATTTCCTATTTGTAGAAAATGTTTCCACTAAAGTATTTCCCTGTGTTCTGAAGAAATCTAGCTCCACAAAATGTTACTCAGGGTTCCCAATGAATAGTTCTATGATTTTAAAAGTACAAGAACACCGCATTATAATTTCCATCTTAGACATTTCAAAATCATTTTAAAGAATCTGAAAAGTCCTTGATGGGAGGCAAGAAGATAAAGATTTGAATGGATTGGTATTCCCACATTTCTATAAACATAGGTCTATTATTTTTAGAGATGAAAAATAATTCCATCAGGGATTTGTAGACATTCTGGTGGTACTGATTCAAAAAACATGTTTTTCACATTATTTAAATTAGTAATTACTTAGTAAAAGTGAATTGTTTAAAAGCAGTTAATCATAGTTACCAATAATAGAATTCTGCATCAAGTCTCTAAAAAGGCAAAGTATTATGAAAGTAAACTAATTTGGGAAGCCAGAGTTTGATTCACGGCAAACTCAAAACCTATGCAACTATCAACTAAGTGACCAAAATGTTTTGCTCATTATTTCACACTTTCCATTTCAATACATTTAGCATTTCCTCAAATCTTAAATAAAACATAATTCCCCACAGGTGGGAAAGGATATTTGACTTCTGCCATTAATCTTTATATTCTTTACTATATATTTTGGCACAGTGTAATTTATTTCAGTAGCTTTTCCCCCCTCAGTGTGAAAAACATGTCTTTTAAAATATAGCACTTTCACTGCCTTTAAGCTCTGTCTCATTTTTAGTCATATTATAATATACACTTTTATTCCAAAGTTGACATTGCAAAATAGGATAACCATATTCTTTAAAGAAAAAACTAACTGCTATTTGCAGAGCTAGAAATGCTGAATTTATAAGTGCATATTAGTGTCAGAAGAGTCAAGAACAATGTTTAAATAGATAATGGAAGACATGTACTGAAAATATTAAACAATATGTATTATTTTCATCTTTTTGTTGTTGTTTCCTTTAATCTTTTCTCCTCTAAGATAGAGCCAAAAATGTATTGTTCCAGTTGGATTGTGTTGGTGATTTTTTCTGCGAAGGAGTATAAAAAGAGAACTAGAACATGGAATTAAAGACCACAGAATGTTAAATAAGGGCAGTAGATGGTAGGATAACATAGCTTTTTCATTTGAGATTACAGAATAAAACACCTGCTTGCTGAACAGGTACTGTCCTTAGACAAAGGTCACTTTGGAGCCTGCACTTTACAGGACTCTCTATCCCTCCCCTAGCTGCACACCTACTCATGGGGCAAGGATTCCATAAAGCCATAATTATCTATTGGTAATACACCCATACAGAGCCCATTCCTGTTCAGAACTGTAGAAACTTCCACTACACCCTTTTCCAGAGCCTGTGAGAGTTCATCTTTGGGTCTTTCTTCCTTAGGATGTATTGAGCCACTTGTATGGACATCTCTGGGCCTAATAAGTAGCAGGGGATAAATGTTTGTGGTATAAACATTTCCAACATGCAAGGTAGGGTATCTACACATGTTTGTTTGTGGTCCCTCAATGTATTAAGAAAAGGGAGCTGACCAGAATGAAATATCAACTCACACCAGTTAGGATGGCCAACATCCAAAAGACAAACAACAATAAATGTTGGCGAGGATGTGGAGAAAGAGGAACCCTCCTACACTGCTGGTGGGAATGTAAACTAGTTCAACCATTGTGGAAAGCAGTATGGAGGGTCCTCAAAAAATTCAAAATAGATATACCATTTGACCCAGGAATTCCACTTCTAGGAATTTACCCTAAGAATGCAACACTGCAGGTTGAAAAAGACACATGTACCCCTATGTTTATCACAGCACTATTTACAATAGCCAAGAAATGGAAGCAACCTAAGTGTCCATCAGTAAATGAATGGATAAAGAAGATGTGGTACATATACACAATGGAATATTATTCAGCCATAAGAAGAAAACAAATCCTGCCATTTGCAACAACATGGATGGAGCTGGAGGGTATTATGCTCAGTGAAATAAGTGAGGTGGAGAAAGACAAGTACCAAATGATTTCACTCATCTGTGGGGTATAAGAACAAAGAAAAAACTGAAGGAACACAACAGCAGCAGACTCACAGAACCCAAGAATTGACTAACAGTTACCAAAGGGAAAGGGACAGGGGAGGATGGGTGGGAAGGGAGGGATAAGGGGGGAAAAGGGGCATTAGGATTAGCACACATAGTGTAGCAGGGGGGGACATGGGAAAGGCAGTATTTATAGAGAAGACAAGTAATGAGTCTATAGCATCTTACTATGCTGATGGACAGTGACTGTAATGGGGTTTGTGGGGGGGACTTGATAATAGGGGGTCTAGTAACCATAACGTTGTTCAAGTGATTGTACATTAATGATACCAAAATAAAAAAAAATAAAAAAGGAAAGAAAAGGGAGCAGGCTGGGTGCTTGTTCTTCCATGCAACTGAGTTTTGGTTCAGAACTCTAAGGAGCTGGATAATATTAAATTTAAACTTGACTTGCAAGATGGTTAAGGAGATACCTTTGTCAAGGAAGGAGGGTGAAATGTATTTTATTTAACAGCACATCAGTTTGATTTATGAATTAAAGAGCTAATGTACAAAAGTATCTCCATTTGTATTCTTGCTCTGGCTGGACAGACATTATGACTGGTTCTGCTCTGATCACGCCACTCTTGCTAATGGGGAGAGGTACTTTGTGTCATTTGGCTATTTGCAAGGAATGTTGAGTAGAACTGGACAGGCAAAGTGGACCGCAGGTTAAAGAGTACAGATGTGATGGAGGCTGAAGCCAGGACTCAGGATGGCTACAGAAGCATTATGAGCCAAAGGAAATCCAAGTAGACATAAGAGCACCACCAGTTCCTACTCAGTGCAGATGAGAGATGCCAGTCTGTGCCCCACCAGTTTAGGAACTCAGTCATTAAGATCAACAGAGACAAAGCAACCACAGAGACAGAGATAGAAACGGTTGAGTGTAGAGATGCCAGAGGGTGTTACAATTCATGAGATTTTATCTCAGTACCCAGCGTGTCCACCAACTCTTCACCAGTAGCCACTTGATGGTTAGAGTCAGAAGAGGGGGACTGGCTGAGATACTGAGCATTTTTAACAGAGGCAGTTTGCATTACGTAAAAGGACAGCTCAATCTGGGGCATTATAGGTTAACACAATAGATTAAACATAACTGAACCAAAATAAAGTATGTCTTCCCACTAGTCAGCAGGTGATGGATCTTAAGGAAGACCAAATCAGTTAAAGAAAAAATAAATTACACTTTCTGTGTATTTTTAAGGTGAAATATTAGCAGCTTTGTGACATCACTACTCATGGATAAGTATATGTTTATGTATCAGTCTAACATATTTAAAGAGATGTCTGCTGACAGTATTATAATCCTTCACCCAAGTTCCTTCCATTCTAAAAACCTCAGAATTCAATTTTTCAAGCATCTCTTTTGGATTTCATTGATCTTAAAAGCCCAGTATTCAAACCTTTAAAGCATTATAATTCTTTGAGCCTAAATAAATCATATAAAATACAAATACCCATTGGTGCCTTCCCAAGATTTGGAGTTTACCATATGCAATCAGAGCATCAGAGCAAACAGGGCATAACATCTTAGTGCATAAATAAAAACTGGCAATATTTTTATTATAATTCTACTACCTGAAGAAATAATACATAGAGTTGCCTATCAGAGAAAGATAGGCCATTATTTTTAAAATTAGCTTTCTTTGGGTGTAATTTATATGAAATAAAATTCACCCACTTTTAACAGTATTGATCAGTAAGTTTTGACATACCTATATGTGTTTATGTGTGTATGGCACATAACCACTTTTAACAATCAAGACATAGAACTCCCGAGAACTACTCAAAGAATTTCCATTTCAGTCACTAGGTTTTGAGTTTTTATGAAAAAAATAATAATTCTTTTAAAATCACTAATATGTTTAAGAGTGTTTTGGGCTTTTGAGATGACAAGATAGAAGGACACGTTTGTCTTATTTACCTTTTATCTTCAACATAGAAGTCACAGAGGAGCTAATTAATAAAAATTGAATAAATAATGAATTTTGCCTTCATGAATACATCTCTATTGCATTTGATTTCATCTTTCTCTTAGGAGATGTACTGAAAACTCTACTGTTAAATCCCCGTAACTCTGAACTTTAATCTGAAGTGGTCACTTCCTTAACTCATTATGTGAAGGGTTCCAGCTCTGATGTGGAGCCATCCAAGTATAAGCAGACTTTGATGAGGCCCAGTAACATCTCCTGATCAGACTCATATTACAGCAGTCCAATGCTCACCACGTGCATCAACTCTTCTTTCCTCCTATTCACAAAACCCAGCAGTGACTGGGTTATGTTATGTTCTTATGTACTTATGTTCATGCAGTGACCTTCCTCAACCTTTTCTCAGGATTCTGATATGGCATCATAAGAGAGACTCAGAATCAAACTGTAGGGTCACAATTACCTAACTACTCTCTTGTCAAGATGATGCAAATTTCCTAGAGACGTGTACAGGCAACTGGCCAAGAAGAACAGCTAACTAGAAGCTTCAGAAGCTTGAACATATTTATAAAGAGAAATGACTAACTTTGTGTTTGTTAAGCATTTTCAAATTCCTGCAAGAAAAGCACCATCTAAATCTAAATCTAAATAGGTGTGTTTTAAAACACAAAACCAAGAAGACTGCCTTTTTAGGCATGGAAAGTCACCTTGGGAGATATTACTTGAGTTCAAATAGATAAAACACCAGGTACTTAATTATGTCTCCTCTACTTATGTGCCAAAAGAGAATAACTAATAGGGAGAGAAAGAAAGGTTTTATATTTTCAGGTCGTTATGAAAAATGTAATCCATTCATACAACAGTGTGATTACTTATGTGGATACCAGGTAAAGTTAATGGGCCTCTGAAAACTATTATATCAGTCACTAGAAAGTACCTATAAAGCTAAAATTTCAAACTTCCATCACCACTGAGTATTTACATGAACACTGTGGTCACTAATTCTAAAAAGTAAAATTACTACATTTACTGCTCTATGCTGAGAAGAAAGAAAAAAATTACATAGTTTTCCACCCTTGAGGACAAATTCCACATCCTATTTGGCCTTACATCCACATCATCTAGTGTAGTGATGGGAACAAAGATGCTCAATATAGATGTTTCCTAATGTAAGCCTTGCAAGTAACAATACCTAAGGGTAGCCTGATGACATGGTCATCCTTTCCAGTTCCTCTTTAAACTCCTGTAAAAGGACTAAAATTAAATCTCAGAAGTTAAAAAGAATCCTAATTATTCAACTGCTGGAAGTTGGCAGCATTTTATTAGGAAACATACACACTAATTTGGACTTACATGGCATTCCATTGTGTTCCTCAATTTCTATTTTTGCTAATCTCTTTACAGTGTACTTCAAGGCCCCCTTTCCTCAAGTTTCTTTTTCACCCCTAGATACAGTGGTTAGTTAAGGGACAGGTTGTAGGCACTCCAGGAGAATTCAGTTTGGTAGTACTTTGTGTTTCATAATGCTAACACTGCCTGCATGAAGGAAAAAAGATCAATTACAGCTGTGAAAATGACACCATGGGAGCAGTCCTCATGTGCTTAGAAAACTTTAAAATCAAACTTTATAAATGGAAATTGACTTATCCCAAACATTGACAACTGTCTGCCACATGCCCACCCGTCACAGATGTGGCCACCAAGGAGTCTAACATAGGTGCCAGTCAATGCTAACTGCAGTAGTACTGTCAGGTCTACGCCTCTAACATAGCATATATCAGGTCACTACGACTGTCTATCTGTCTCCCTTGTTGGAATATAGGCGTAAAGGAAAGGGTTAATCTTTAACTAGGTTAATATTCCTTGAGATTAGAGGAGAGGCCAGAAAAATATAAACCAAGCACATATTGTTAGCATAAGTACTTTGTATAACATTATTATTCATACTACATATTCAACAAAAATAGGCACACAAATAATAGGCAGACAAGCTCTATATATATATAGAGAGAGGATATGCATATTACAAATACATTTCATCTTACCTCCTTTCATTTTAGAAAATTATTTTTCTTTTTGCTGGTCCTCTATATCATAACTCATTTTACTATACCTGATGATTTCAAAAGTCTCAATATACTAGCAATGCTCAAAAGTGATATGTAAATTAATCATTAGAGAGCTGGATTGTGTATACACCTCCCCAAAGTAATGGATGCTCAATCAATATCATGTTTTGTTTCTTTGATGACATCTAAGTTTCTACTCAAAACTTAGATGCATACACACAAAATAGTGATTAAATATTGACTTTTACTGAACCCAAAATGTACCAGGCAAAAATAATCAGTTGAATAAAATCTCTTCTCCCATGATATCTTTATGATATTTTTTTCCTCTTCACTTTCTTTCCTTATAAGAGTTGAGAAAAGAATGCAGGAAGTGATTGAAGGTTTTATTCAGCTACATGCTCTCTACATGTGTGTATGTGTGTCTTTATCTCTCTCTTTTCTAATTCTTTTCCCAAGAAGACATCCTAGGTACACTGTTTTCTAAACAACTGTCTATGAATTTAACAGGTAAATGGAATCAGGGTTTAGCCTTAAGATGTTTTCTCTATTACTTAAAATTCCTGTCACAAGGAAAATAATCATGTTCCTAAAACTTTCCTCCAGGCAACATCATCCTCAATAAAGTTAAGAGGCTGACGTTACATTTGGAAATGGATCTCATGACTCACTCAATGGTAAAAGCCTCTCTTTCCATTTCTTTCTCATATTTTGGTATAATGTATATCCTTAAAGGTAAAATTCAAATATTTGAAATGAATTTACAGAATTGTGCAATCATCACTGTAACCAAGTCCAAGATTACTTCTATCATCCCCCCCCAAATTATCTCAAGCCTCTCAAGTCATTATAATCCCCATCCCATCCCCAGCACTAGAGAGTCTTCACTTTATGTCTATAATTATTTTTGGACATTTCATATGAAGGGAATAACACAATAATGTTTTCAGGCTTCTTCCATTTTGTAGCATCCATTTTGAGTTTGTTATTTTTATAGTTGATTAGTATTCTGCTGCACATATAGGCACATTTTATTTATCTTTTCATCAGTTGTTAAGCTTTTAGATTTTTTCCAGTGTTCAGATATAAAAAGAATGCTCTTAGAACATTCCCATACAAGTTTTTGCATGAATATATGTCTCATTGTGCTTGGGCATATATCTAATGATAGAATTACTACATCATCTGATTAGCACATATTTCACTTTTCAAATAACTGTCAAAATGTCTCCCAAAGTGTTGAACTACTTTATTTGTGCAACAGCGGTGTATGAAGGCTCCAATCTCTCTGTGTCTTTTCCAACACTTGGTAATGCCTTTTTGATTATAGCCATTCTTGTAGAAGTGTAGTAATATTCCATTGTGGTTTTAATTTGTATTTCCCTAAAGAATAATGATGTTGTGCACCTTTCCAATTGCTTATTATCCATTCATATGTTTTCTTTAGGGAAATATTTGTTAGATTATCCTACCCTTTTCTTAAATTATATTTTTTTCTTAATATTGAAGTTTGAGTTTTCAAATATATTCTTGATACAGTCCCTAAGATACAAGCCTTGTGATATTTTCTCCATGTCTATAGCTTGTCTTTTCATTGTCTGAGCAGTCTTAAGTCACATTTATCAATTTTCACTTTTATGGGTCATGTTCTTGGTGTCATTAAAGAACCTTAAAGAACATTAAAGAACCTTTTGACACCAAGATTAACAAAGATTCTCATTTAGGTCTCACTCTAAAAGTTTTATGGTATTAGCTCTAACATTTAGGTCTTATACACAATTGTCCTTTCACCATTTATTAAAATACTATCCTACTTCCCACTGAATTGCCTTGCCACCATGGTTTTTAAATCAACTGACCATAAATCTAAGCCTTTATCTCTGGACTTGTAATTCCACCGCACTGATTAATACATCTATTGTTATGATTGCACCACTGTCTCCTAATTATTGTAGCTTCAAAGTTCTGAAATCAGGTAGGGCAAGTCCTCCAATTTCTTTCTTCATTTTTAAAATTATCTTGGCTGTTTTAGGTCCTTTGAATTTTCACATACATTTTAGGAGCAGCTTTTCAATTTGTGGCTCCAAAGAAAGTCTGCTGGAATTTTGGGAGGCGTTGACTTAATCTTCAATTTGTCTCAGCAATGATTTTTGCTTTTCAGACAAATTTTGCAGTTTTTTTGTTAACTGTATTCTTAGTTTTTTGGGTTTTTTTCTTCTCCCTGGCTTGTGTGTTTAGAAAGCTCTCTTAAAAATCCCATAAGCCTACAATATCCTCTTTTGCATAATTTTATGCAACCAGCAGTATAGTTAAAGGACTTATACTATCGTTGACCCATACTTGATATTTTATTGAGCTATGATTAACATATGGCATTATGTTATATTAACTGCAGGTGTACAGCAATGATTTGATATTGGCATATATTGTGAAACGATAGCCCTGAGTCTGGTTAAAAATCCATCATGATCCAGAGTCAGACATTTTTCTTGTGTTGAGAACTTTTAAGATTTTTTTCTCTTAGCAATTTTCAAATATACAATAGAATATTATTAACTATAGTCACCAGATTTAATTATAGTCATCCCAGGACTTACTTATTTTATAACTGGAAGTGTGTAGCTTTTGACTACCTCCACGCATTTAGCCCACCCACACGATCTGCCTCTGGCAATCACCAATCTGTTCTATGATTTTTATTTATTTTTTTCTACTTGTCTTTCTCTGTTTAACTTATTTCACTTCACATTATACCTCTGAGGTCCACCCAAGTTGTTGCAAATGGCAGGATTTCCTTATTTTATTATTATTATTTTTATGTTAAAACATCAAATTATTTAGAATTTTGATGCAAAAATTTGCAAAAGTACAAACATGAAGTTTAAAATGAAGTGTCTATGGGCATAATGAAGGTCTACAGAAAAGGTAGAAAGAGTAGGAAATGCTGGGGAAAAGAGAGGGAGACACAGAACCTTTGCAGGAGGCTGTAGAAGAGTCCGGTCAGCACGTGTGTCATCAGCATGCTGAGCGCTTAGACCCAGGAGGCAGTTACAGGGACAGTCCTACTCATAGTGAACCAAGTTCAATCAGCCTTGACTTATATCAGGATGGAAGCAAGAGAAAAACTCTTACAGATTAGAAAGTGTGGGGGGCACAGACCTATTTAACAGCTTGTTTAAACTGAACGCTCAGCTTTTTGAGCATGCTACAGCATTTTCAGGCTATCATAAATCAGTGTTAGACCTGAGTGGAATTCCCTGGCTTTAGTCAAGTCAGGTGCGCTCATAGAGCGACTCAAGATCCAGCATAGCAGGACAACACAAGTCGCACAGTGTATCAGTTAAAAATGGGTGTATAATTTAGTGTAAATAAAACTGAAGAGCAGGTAGAGGAACAAGAGAAGATAACTGAATGAGAAGATCTGTGTTCTAGTCTTCGTTTTGCTACTGAAAAACTGTGTTTTTAAATTGTTGATTTCAGTTCTCTCAGCTCCCATTCATTAATCAATGAAGTGGTCTAGGTAGACAGGAGAGACTCTAATGACACTTCTGGTTCAACCTTTCTAGGATTTAATAAATGTCTAACACACACACATACATACCCCTATTCAACTGAAACTTTGTTCCTTCAAAAACTTACATTTTTATTCTAAATTTAACTGTTCAGAAAAATATAAGTATTAGCATGGTTAGCATGGTATTATATATGGATTTTTATCATTATTCAGTATTTAATAAATAATTGTTCTTTCTTTAAAAAATATTTGAAATTAACCAGTACACAAAACAAATATTGTTACTGAAAGTGAATGAAACAATTATTAAAAGATGTAGTTGTCATGGTACTTAAACCCAGGAGGCTAAATGTGCTTTCTTAGTTTTCAGCTGTCTTCCACTGACAAGATTTTTAACTAAGCAATTTCTCTCAATTATAATATAATGAAAATAGTAAAATGAAAAATACATGATTTGTCAATACATCTCCAAACATTGTACCATAGAAAGGAGCTAGCATACAAGTGGCAAGATGCTTTCAAATAGTTTGACGTACTAATGAAATATTTGATGACACTTATTGAACAACATTTACTGAAAGTTTGGAACTTATAGTTATATTGAAACAGCAACTTCTTTATTAGAAATTTCTTAAAGAATAATACATATAATCTAAAGAATAATATATAATTATATACATATAAAGAATTATATATTGTATAAATGCTGCAGTTTTTAGCTTTCCTTATCTAGTATTAATTATTCATCCTTAACAATAGTTCATTATACTGTCACTTCTACTATTAAACATCATGGATTTTGTGAAATAACCGTAATGCCTGTGAATCGATGCCACAAGCAATACAGTGGAAAAAACACTGGCTTCTGAGTCAGGAATCCCTGCCCTGTGCTTGTCATTTAGTAGTTTTCTCATTTGTGCCAAATCACTACCTATTAGCCTCAGATTCCTCAGAAGCAAGATGACCCTAAAAACACTGACCTTGATCACTCATGATTCGACATTAACTGAAAAATACCATTTTGTAAACTAGATAATTTTGTTTATATTTTTAGTATCTCCAGTTTTGAATATTACAACAAATAAAAACTTCTAACAAATGTGCATAGATGTATGGTTAAGAAAGAGACAGACAGAGGTAGACAACCTGGAAATGATCCTGTTTTCAGAACTCAGTACAATTGCCTGAACACACAATAAAAGGTTTAGCAGCCTCTCCCAGCTGAAACACACACATTAAACAAAAAACGCATATTCAGGGCTATGAGGAAAAAGTGTATGTCATACTTTACTTGCTCTTTGCCTGCCTAGGTTTTCACAGTAATACGGTGGTAGGAAAGATGGAATGGTGATGCTGACTTTATCCTGGCCTTGAAGTCTTTTTGTTAAAGATTGTTTTTTATTATAACTTAAGCATTGGCTTATATCTTTGTATTTTGCACTTTAATATTTCTTTGTTTTATATGTTTTCTCAAATCAAAGCTTGACATTTAAAAACAATTTAATTAAAGGCTTTATTTAATCAGGTTTCAGGTGATTTCCTACAGGTTAAGTGTCATAGAGTAGAAATCACTGAAGAATTGGGATTCAAAAGGCCTCTATGTCTTTATCCTGATAATGAGTAATCCTTGGGCTTCATAAAAATAAGTTCACCTTGAGTTTTAGTTTATTTGTTCCTGAATAGTGAAAGGGCAAATGCTCTAATTTATGACCTAAATGCTCTGAATTTAGTCATAATTTTTACAATACATATTTCCTGACCATAACATAGAATAATTTTCATGTAACTTCTGTGACTGCCTCTCTATTTAGTCACAGATTCCTGTTACATATGTGCTGAGGATCTGAGGAGGGATTTTGACATACACCTTTGCGATAGTGTGGGAATAATTTTGCAATCTATGCTAGCTTGATATGCAGTTTAATGCCAAGTGGCTGTCAGAGGCTCTATTTACCCTCTAAAGGCTGCAATCTCTTGATTATGACTCCAGCATTTAGGACAGAGGGTGAGGTGTGTCCATTCAGGACCCAGAATCAGACATCCAGTAAGGTAAAGGAGCCAGTGCTTCACTGTGTTACACATTCTGTGTCAGACATAAGCAGGGATAAAATCCAGTTGGCCTTAACCAAGAGGGAAGATGAAGATAAACATTCCCACTTCACACTGCACACTCGGAAATGCCAGGTTCAATATCAATGGTGAGAGTACAGTGAAAACTCAAACCACAGTGCGATTTTTCTTTTCCTAGTGTTAATAGATTTACCTCAACAGTTAAGACCAAATAGACTTTATATTCCTCACTTTTGTTTATCCTCTCAGCATATGTTGTTTTGATAATTATTCCTAGTAGGTAGCAACATCAACAACCTTACTGTTTTATTAAAATTTCCAACAGTAAAATAAATGGTCTATTTTCCAGATCTCACAGCTATATCCCAGTACATCCTGCTCAAAATGTTTTCCACACTGTAACAGCTGACTTACGCAGAAAGATTTTTCTCCTGTTACAATTATATTAAAAATATTCTAACACTTGTACAAGCCAAACTTAACAGAGGGATTAGCCCCACTGCAAATATGTGATTAATGTGCTGAAAAATTCCACCATGTCATTTTTCTTTTATATAAAAATCCCTTCAAGGACAGATAGATTCAAGATGGCGGCATGAGAGGTGATACGGCGAACTCCTCCTAAAACCAAAAATAATAAAAAAATATAGTTAATTAATACAATTCACTCTAAAACAGCAAGAAGGCTGAACCAGACTGCATGCAGACCTCACAAACAGAGCACAACACACGAAAAAGGGTAATATACAAAAGCCTTAATCTGGCGGAACCCATGTCCTTCCCCAACCCCAGCTCACCGGCGGAAGGAAGAGAAACAGAGAGGGGAGAGGGTGGAATCCTGGGACTGCTGAACACCCAGCCCTGGAGGTCTGCTTTGTGAGCAGAAGCCTATACTGTGTACTGCTCTGGATGTTGGGGAGCTCAGACAGGCAGAGGGCCTGGGAGACTGACATTGCGGCCGTTTGTGGAGGAGGGGATCCACACCCGGCCGCTCTATGTCAGAGGAAAGGCAGGGAGTCTGAGAGGCTTCCGGGCGGCGAGAGGGCTGCTGAAGGGGCGGGGTTTGCACTGAGCTTGCTGTGTGGGAGAAGGGAGAGCTGGACAAGGTAGTCTGGGCATGCTCTGCCCAGCTGGTTGGGAACTTTGGGGAGCTTCACGGGCACCATCCCCCTGACCACCTACTCAGCTCCAAAGGCCCCCCACTTGACATAGAGTCGGCCTAGCCTTCATACTGGCCTGCAGGCACCTGCTTGCAAACTGGCAGTCACTGCACAGGCATCAGGCCAGCCAGAGGGAGGTCCCGCCTACAAAAGCAAGAGACGCAGAGCACAGAGGCTTACATGTGTGTGCTTGGCCCACTGGCTCTGACACTGGAGACAGGCACTGCAGACGGGAAGCAGGAAATAGATCTTTCCTCCCCAAGTCACCACTTCTGCTCCCCTACGACCCGTAACCTCACTCTAGGGGCTGAGAAGCTCCAGAGACTGGAGTTTCAGCGCACTAGTGTGCACCACACAGAAATATGAAATGTCAAAAGAACATGATTTAGACCAAAATCTCACAAACCCCAGAAAAAGAGCCAAATGAAACTGAACTCACCAATCTTCCTGAAAGAGAGTTCAAAATAAATATTATGAACATGCTCATGCGGGTATAGAAAAATATTCAAGAATTGAGGAATTTAAGTTGGAGATTCAATCATTAAGAAATTCCGTATCTGAAATGAAACATACAATGGTGGGATTTAAAAGCAGATTAGATGTAGTAGAAGAGACGGTAAATGGAACAGAAATTAGAGAAGAGGAATACAAAGAAGCTGAGGCACAGAGAGAAAAAAGAATCTCTAAAAATGAAAGAATATTGAGAGAAATGTGTGACAAATCCAAACAGAACAATATTCGCATTATAGGGGTACCAAAAGAAGAAGAGAGAGAAAAACGGATAGAAAATGCTATTGAGGAGGTAATTGCTGAAAACTGCCCCAATGTAAGGAAGGAGATAGTCTCTCAAGCTATTGAGGTGCACAGATCTCCCAACACAAGGGACCCAAGGAGGACAATATCAAGACATATAATAATAAAAATGGCAAAGCTCAAGGATAAAGACAGACTTTTAAAAGCAGCTAGAGAGAGAAAAAAGATCACATACAATGGAAAACGCATCAGGCTTTCATCAGATGTCTCAACAGGAACATTACAGGACAGAAGGGAGTGGCATGATATATTTAATGCAATGAAGCAGAAGGGCCATGAACCAAGAATACTCTACACAGGTATGTTATCATTTAAATTTGAAGGAGGGATTAAACAATTTTCATATAAGCAAAAGCTGAGAGAATTTACATTCCCACAAATCAACTCTACAGCAAATTTTGGAGGAACTCCTATAGATGGAAGTATTCCTAAGGCTAAATAGATGTCATCCAAGGGATAGACAGAGTACAGAATATGATTCATAACATACAAAGAATGGAGGAGGAAGAAAAAGGAGGGGAAAAAAAACGAACCTTTAGGTTGTGTTTGTAATAGCATACGAAGTGAGTTAAATTAGACTGTTAGATAGTAAGGGAATTACCCTTGAACCTTTGGTAACCACGAATCTAAAGCCCGCAATGGCAATAAATATATACCTATCAATAATCATCCTAAATGTAAATGGTCTGAATGCACCATTCAAAAGACATAGACTTACTGATGGATAAAAAAAACAAGACCCATCTATATTCTGCCTACAAGAGACTCATATCAAACCCAAAGACATAAACAGACAGAAAGTAAAGGGATGGAATAAGATATTTCATGCAACTAGAAAAAAGCAGGAGTTGCAGTACTTGTATCAGACAAAACAGACTTCAAAACGAAGAAAGTAACAATGGACAAAGAAGGACATTACATAGTGATAAAAGGGTCAGTCCAACATGAGGATATAACAATTATAAATATCTATGCACCCAACACAGGATCACCTACATATGTGAAATAAATACTGACAGAATTAAGGGGGAAAGAGAATGAAATGCATTCATTTTAGGAGACTTCAACACACCACTCACTCCAAAGGACAGATCACCCAGACAGAAAATAAATAAAGAGACAGAAGCGCTAAACAACATATTGGAACAGATGGACCTAACAGAAATCTACAGGAAACTCCATCAAAAAGCAACAGCATACACATTCAAGTGCACATGGAACATTTTCAAGAATAGATTATATCCTAGGCCACAAAAACAATCTCAGTAAATTCAAAGAGATTGAAATTGTACCAACCAGCTTCTCAGATCACAAAGCTATGAAACTAGAAATAAATTACACAAAGAAAATGAAAAAGCCCACAAACACATGGAGGCTTAATAACAGGCTCCTAAATAATCAATGGATTAATGACAAAATAAAAACAGAGATGAAGCAATATATGGAGAGAAATGACAACAATAATTCAACACCTCAAAATCTTCTGGATGCAGCAAAGTCCGTGCTAAGAAGGAAATCTATTGCAATACAGGCCTACCTCAGGAAAGAACAACAATCCCAAATGAACAGTCTAAATTCACAATTAATGAAACTAGAAAGGAAGAACAAATGAGGCCCAAAGTCAGTAGAAGAAGGGACATAATAAAGACTAGAGCAGAAATAAATAAAATTGAGAAGAATAAAACAATAGAAAGAATCAATGAAAGCAGGAGCTGGTTCTTTGAGAAAATAAACAAAATAGATAAACCCCTAGCTGGACTTATCAAGAAAAAAAGAGAGTCTAAACACATAAAGAGAATCAGAAGTGAGAAAGGAAAAATCACTGTGGACACCACAGAAATACAAAGAATTATGAGAGAATACCATAAAAAAACTATATTCAGGTAACAAACTGAATAACCTAGAAGAAATGGACAACTTTCTAGAAAAATACAACCTTCCAAGGCGGACCCAGGAAGAAACAGAAAATCTGAACAGACCAATTACCAGCAAAGATATTGAACTGGTAATCAAAAAACTACCTAGGAACAAAAGCCTGGATCAGATGGTTTCACTGATGAACTTTATCAAACATTTAGTGAAGACCTAATACCTTTCCTCCTTAAAGTTTTCCAAAAAGTAAAAGAGGAAGGAATATTCCCAAATTCATTCTATAAGACCAATATCACTCTAATACCAAAACCAGGCAAAGACACCACAAAAAAAGAAAATTACAGACCAATATCCCTGATGAACACAGATGCAAAAATACTTAACAAAATATTAGCAAACCGAATTCAAAAATATATCAAAAAGATCATCCATCATGACCAAGTGGGATTCATCCCAGAGATGCAAGGATGGTACAACATTCGAAAATCCATCAACATCATCCACCACATCAACAAAAAGAAGAACAAAAACCATATAAACATCTCCAAAGATGCTGAAAAAGCATATGACAAAATTCAACATTCATTTCTGATAAAAACTCTCAACAAAATGGGTATAGAGGGCAAGTACCTCAACATAATAAAGGACATATATAACAAACCCACAGCCAACATTATACTTAACAGTGAGAAGCTGAAAACTTTTCCTCTAAGATCAGGAACAAGACAAGGATGCCCACTCCCCCACTTTTATTCAACATAATTCTGGAGGTTCTAGCCATGGCAATCAGACAACACAAAGAAATAAAAGGCATCCAGATTGGTAAGGAAGAGGTCAAACTGTCCCTGTTTGCAGATGACATGATATTGTACATAAAAAACCCTAAAGAATCCACTCAGAAACTACTAGAACTAATATCTGAATTCAGCAAAGTTGCGGGATAAAAAATTAATTCACAAAAATCTGTTGCATTCCTATTCACTAACAATAAACTAGTAGAAAGACAAATGAGGGAAACAATTCCATTCACAATCACATCCAAACAAAATACCTAGGAATAAATCTAACCAAGGAAGTAAAAGACCTATACCCTGAAAACTACAAGACACTCTTAAGAGAAATTAAAGAGGACACTAATAAATGGCAATTCATACAATGCTCTTGGCTAGGAAGAATTAATATGGCCAAAATGGTCATCCAGCCTACTGCAATCTACAGATTCAATGCATCCCTATCAAAATACCTACAGCATTAATCAATGAACTATAGCAAATAGTTCTAAAATTCATATGGAATCACAAAAGACCCTGAATAGCCAAAGCTACCCTGAGAAGGAAGAATAAAGCAGGGGGAATTATGCTCCCCAACTTCAAGCTCTACTACAAAGCCACAGTAATCAAGACAATTTGGAATTGGCACAAGAACAGACCCATAGACCAGTCGAACAGAATAGAGAGCCCAGATATAAACCCAAGTATATATGGTCAATTAATACACGATAAAAGAGCCATGGATATACAATGGGGAAATGACAGCCTTTTCAACAGCTGGTGTTGGCAAAATTGGACAGCTACATGTAAGAGAATGAAACTGGATTACTGTCTAACCCCATACACAAAAGTAAACTCAAAATGGATCAAAGACCTGAATGTAAGTCATGAAACCATAAATCTCTTAGAAAATGACATAGGCAAAAATCTCTTGGACAAAAACATGAGCAAGTTCTTCATGAACATATCTCCCCAGGCAACGGAAACAAAAGCAAAAATGAACAAGTGGGACTATATCAAACTGAAAAGCTTCTGTACAGCAAAGGACTCCATCATTAGAATAAAAAGACATCCTACAGTATGAGAGAATATATTCAGAAATGACATATGAAATAAGGGATTGACATCCAAAATATATACAGATCTCACACACCTCAACAAACAAAAAGCAAATAAGCCAATTAAAAAATGGTTAGAGGATCTGAAAAGACACTTCTCCAAAGAAGAATTTCAGATGGCCAACAGGCACATGAAAACATGCTCCACATTGCTAATCATCAGAGAAATCAAACTGAAACCGCAATGAAATATCACCTGACACCAGTTAGGATGGCCAACATCCAAAAGGCAAACAACAACAAATGCTGGCGAGGATGTGGAGAAAGGGGAACCCTCCTACACTGCTGGTGGGAATGTAAACTAGTTCAACCATGTGGAAAGCAGTATGGTGGTTCCTCAAAAACCTAAAAATAGAAATACCATTTGACCCAGGAATTCCACTCCTAGGAATTAACCTAAGAATGCAGCAGCGCAGCTTGAAAAAGACATATGCACCCCTATGTTTATCACAGCACTATTTGCAATAGCCAAGAAATGGAAGCAACCTAAGTGTCCATCAGTAGATGAATGGATAAAGAAGTTGTGGTACATATACACAATGGAATATTATTCAGCCATAAGAGGAAAACAAATTGAACCATTTGCTACAACATGGATGGAGGTAGAGGGTATTGTGCTCAGTGAAATAAGCCAGGTGGAGAAAGATTAAGTATCAAATGATTCCTTTCATCTATGGAGTATAAGAGCAAAGAAAAAACTGAAGGAACAAAACAGCAGCAGACTCACAGAACCCAAGAATGGACTAACAGTTACCAAAGGGAAAGGGACTGCGGAGGATGGGTGGGAAGGGAGGGATAAGGAGGGAAAAAGGGCATTATGAATAGCACACGTAATGCAGCAGCGCAGGGCCTGGGAAATGCAGTATTTATAGAGAAGACAAGTAATGATTCTATAGCATTTTACTACGCTGATGGACAGTGACTGTAGTGGCATATGTATCAAGGGGACTTGATAATAGGGGGTCTCGTAACGATGTTTTTCAAGTGATTGTACATTAAAGATACCAAAATAAATAAATAAATAAGTAAATGAAAAAAAATCCCTCAAAAATATTGAATTGATTTGTTCCTTAATTTATTCAACAAATACTTATTGGACACCTTCTAATTGGACAGTACTATTCTAGGTAGAAGAGGCAAACTAAAATAAATGAAATCCCTGACCACATGGTATTTTTATTTTAGTGGAAGGGACATAAAACATACTAATAAAAACTACATAGTAAAATCTCAGGGAGTGACACTTGCTCTGAATAGAACGCTGGCGAGAACTGTTCCAGAACATACAGTCTGAGAAGGGATTGCTGTGGACATTTGTGTTCAGCAGAACCTTGAATGGAACAGAGCCAGAATTTTTAAATTTACTAATGCGTTTTCATGAGCACTTCTGAAATGATATAAAATTCAGCCAGTAAATATTTATTGAGTATCTTTTCTTCATGTAGCAATTTTTATGAATATTGGGTTCCTTTTTAAAATGAAGATTTCATGTCTTGAGCATTACTTGTCCTGCAAGATTAGGTGATACATTTCTTCACACAGTATGTTTTACGAACATTGAGTTCTATTTTCTTTATAATCAGGATTATGTCCTGAATTAGTTTTGCTCCAGCAACAGCAGATAAGACTTGAGGAATGGAAGCGGCTCCTTTGGCTTCTTACTTCAGAGCTATTCTCCTTAAACTACAATGAAGGAATGAAGGACAGTTGTGACGCTTTGTTAATACAGCTCCCCTTTTGTCAGGTTTTGCTGTTATCAGCTTGTTTTATTCTGACATCTTCTTATAATATGATGGTATTGAATTCAAATAGTACCTTATTCTTTTTAACCACTTCTTTCTTTCCTTACCCAACCTAGCCTCTGAGACATCTTCATTTTCCAATGGGCCATGTTTTCCCCTAGAATGAAGTCTTTCATCTGCCACTTCTTGTTCTAGGCATTTTCCAGGATGTCACCTTTGGCCTTCCTAGCAGCCAGTCATTTGATTAACCACGTCGCAGATCTGTTCTGAATGTTCCCCACACAGAGTGCATTAGCCCCTCTGTCTAAGCTCTAGATAGTGTTATGTCTTCTCCAATACCAGCCACATCTTACAACCCTCTGCCCTTCTCGAGATGTACCAGTGCACCTGGGCCTGCCCACCCAGCATGAATACAGCCCAGGAGACCCCAGAGGAGAGTCTTAATCAGATATAGAAGTCAAGGTTTCCCCAGAATAAAACAAACTGGCAGCAGCTAGGTGTAAGACTGTTAAAGGGAGCTGACTGACTCCTGTTCTGGGCCTGCTCACATACCTACCTTGTGGAAACATAGGTACAGGTCTATCTAACTATTTTTAAAAGTTTACATTTTTCCATGACATTTATGAGCCTATCAAAATGCATTACTGCTACAACTGCAGTGACTTCTGCTTTGAAAATGCAACTACTTTTATCTACTTGGTCACTAGCAATCTGTCCTCAAATAGGATCTCCTGTGATCTGAAAACCAGACAACTAAACCACTTTCGAGGTTGTTTCAGTCCTAAGAACCTGAAGCCTCTTCATATTCCACAACCAGGGCCTTAACAATGTTTCTGAAATACAATGGAGGTATAACTATAAAAAAAGACTTACAAAGAACTTAATTCCTAATGTAGTCTATGATTGACAGAGAATTCTATATAACAGAATTAATCAATGAGAACATTTTGATTTACCATTAATAGCAAACAAAATGAAAAATGCACCTTTAAATTTCTTAATTATGTTCAAAGTTCTTAGGAAAGAGCAAATGCCTGACTATGTGAAAATAAACTCCATTTCAATTATATGAGATTCATAAAATTCCTAAGTTTAGAACCTAAACAGAAAGAGTTACTATTTTAGTGCAAAACAGGACTAATGTATAAGGGTATCAGTTACTTTTCTACTTTGAAAGAGAGGGAAAATGCAGAAGGGGGGCTGGGGGAACGTGAGCAAAAAAAAAAAGAAGATGAAAATGAGGGAAAAAGAGACTGAAGTGCGCAGAACTTAGATCGTCTCTGTTCAGACTTGAGAGCAGGTTCAGGAAGGACTGCTCTGTGGGATACGCATGGCATCCCTTTCACTTGTTTCAGAGCACTTTACCACACAATAGAAGAGAAGATGCAGGGCAAAGCATGTCACCTGACCAGTACCCTGCCTGTGTGTGGAGGAGGCAGTGGTGTGGGGAGGGAACAGGCAACAAGAATTTGGCCTTAGTGGGTATTTGGCAGTACCTGGTAACATTTTTGGTTGACAAAACTTGGAGATGCTACTGGCACCTAGTGATTAGGGGCCAGGAACACTGCTAAACCGACTGCAGTGGAAAGGATCAGCCCCACTGCCAAGAATGATCTGGCTCAAATACCAATAGTGCCCCAGTGAGAAACCCTGACTCAGATCAGTTGTTCTCCATTAGCCATCAGAACCACATGGGGACTCTTTAGAAACACAGAGTGCTAAGTGTTACCCCTACCATTTCTGATGCAGTAGGTCTTGGGTGGGAACCTAGAATTTGCACTTCCTAGAAATTCCTTGGTGTTGCTAATGCTCCTTGTCTTGGAAACATCTTGAGTTGATGTAAATCACTTTGATATAACCACTAATAAAATCTGCTCTTTTCATGTGAGCTACATCTATAATCACAAATGTTATGTCTATCCTTCCTTTTAGATTCTAACCTCAATTAACCAGTTCACCAATGCTTATTTACATCGCAGGCACTCCAAATTCCCAGTGAATAAAAAATTCTTGAATTTAAGATTTTAGAAACTGCTACAAAGTTCCAAATTCTAAGAGTTTGAAAACCATTTCCATTAGCAAACAACAGCAAAATGCTTGTTAATCATAGATTTATCACATTAAGAGATGAAAGTTTAGGAGGGGAATGTAAAGCCAGTCTATCTTGTGTTTTGAAGGTTGAAAGCATTGATAAAGCTGCTCAAACTGTTTCATGGCTTCAAGAATTCACTTTAAAATATGTACACATCACTGATACTGATGAAAATCGTGTGAATACCTCATAACTCAGATTCTACAAATGAAAGAATTGACTCACTGGAACATATTTTTAAATTTTTAAAAAGGCCTTTTCTTAGCATGAATGTAAAATAAAAAAGACAACCTAAAAAGGTTAAATACGTATAAGAGCTTGCAATACAGATGGGTAGCCTTGGTCATTGTTCAGCATTCCCTTATTCAGACAATGCTAGCCCTAGTTCTTTAATTCTGTATTTTCAGATAAAACTAAAGCCACCTGGTTTACAGAATCATTCAAGACAACTTCTCTGAGATGCATGATAACCAAACATTTATCATTCTGGCCAGAGCTAAAGACTCAACTTTTTCCCCTTTCCTAACTCTCAATTATGAAACTCTCCTGAGGGAAAGAAGAAGTTACGATAACAATTTTTAATATCATTGCAAGGGGGGGGGGCAACTCTGTATACATTTAAAAAAACTCATAATCATTTAATGATGTTTTCTTTAGATCTGTGTTCTTTTTCAAGCCTGGCCTCTCTCGAATGATAAAAGGCATTAAATAAATGGCATCTTGATTTCCTATCTTTTTTTTGTAATCTACATACACAAGTAACAAAAATAATCTTCCTAAAATGCCACTTTGATCTCCTTCCTCTCTTACAAATCTTAAGCAATGTTCCACGACCACTGAATAATATTTAAATAACTTCTGACACTAGAAAATAAAGACTTAGGCTAACTCAGAAATGCTCCACAATAACACCTAGAAATAGTAGATGAAACACACATGCACACTTTTTCTCTCTCACATACATACATGCGTGTGCACTCACAACCACACACACACACAAAGATGTAGCACAGCTGTGTGGCAAGACTGAAAGACAAATGAGAAGTAGTAGACCACCAGGCTGACTGATAAGGACTTTGTGAGCAGGGGCAGGAACGCGGGGCTTGTTTACCTAAAGGAATCAGATTTTGATGCCATCCATGGCAGAACTGAGACTACTACATTAAATCTAAGCCTTTACATGAATGCAAGCCCAGTGAAGAGAAAAATCGTCACTTACCAACACAAGAAACTAAGAAAAAGCTTGTCCTGAGCTCGGTCTGAGAAGGATTAAAAAACAAAAAAGTGTCCCATGATAAATCAAATTACTAGGCCTGTGTTCATAGACAAATATGGAGTCTAAATTTACACTAATCTATGCATGATTTCAGAAACTCAAAATCAAGAAATAGTCACATTTCAAGTGTTCAACAGTCACATGTGGCTAGTGGCAGCTATATTGAACAGTGAAAGTCTAGAGAATATGACAGGTAAGTGATATTGTTAACATGACCACAGGGTATGTCAGAAAATCACTAATCATTTATCCTAGACATGAACAGGTGGAAGTAGAAAGTTTCCTAGAAGAGATAATAGTTCACCTGACTTCAAATTGCAAATAGACATATATTGGTCACATACAAATGCTCCTCCCGATTTCATCCTTCACAACTTCTCACATAAAATATTTATTTACTATCAAATCTCATATAAAATTGCGAAACCTAAGTCATATAAATCCCAGCACGCTGAATCACCCAGCTGGAAGTATATGTTCCTATCTCTGGATTCATACAGCATGATTATTCAAACACAGCTTTGGCTTTACAGTACATTTATTTATTTTCCCATTTTTTCTCTTTAGAGTAAATATATCATTTTATTTTATTGGATTTTGCATTATTAGCTAGCTAAAAATCTCTCTGAAGCTTAAATAAGAAATTGTACTATAAAATAATAAAATATACATAACACTAAATAAGAAAGAAGCACAGATAAAAGGGGAATATCAAAAACAAGGAAAAAGGGGATAATATAGATAAATGAAGTTTACATGGCTCACAGAATTGAAAATGACATTGAACTTTCTGAAAACCAATGTAAGAGAAAATTAGTTCAATAATCCTTACTTTCTTAATGAAAGAAACATTTTTTTCATTAGGATAGAAAAATTTTGTCACTAATATTAATTTATCATATAATATATGGAAATAGTGCACACACACACACATGGCCTATCTTTCTAAACAGTAACTCATTACTCCTACCACCAGAACCTGGTAACTACTGTTTGACTTTCTCTCCTATGAATTTGACTGTTTCAGGTTCTTTGCATAAATGGAATCATACAATATTTCTTTTTCTGTGTCTGGTTTAATGTTAGCATAATGTTTTAAAAATTTACCATGTTGTAACATGAATTTCACTGCTCTTTAAGGTCAAATAATATCACATTGCAGGTATATACGACATTTATTTATTTATTTATTTTTAATAATTATTTTGGTATCATTAATCTACAGCTACACGTGCAACATTATGGTTACTAAACTCCTCACTTCATCAGGTCCCCCCACTTACCCCATTACAGTCACTGTCCATCAGTGTAGTGAGATGCTGTAGAATCACTACTTGTATTTTCTGAGTTGTACAGCCCTCCCTGTGCCCGCCTACCATTATGTCTGCTAAGCGTAATGACTCTTTTTCCCCCTTGTCCCTCCCTGCCGAGCCATCCTCCCCAGTCCCCTTCCCTTTGGTAACTGTTAGTCCATTCTTGAGTTCTGTGAGTTGGCTGCTGTTTTTTCTATCAGTTTTATTCTTTGCTGTTATACTCCTCATATGAGTGAAATCATCTGATATTCTTTTTTTTCTGCTTGGCTTATTTCACTGAGCATAAAACGCTCTAGCTCCATCCATGTTGTTGCAAATGGTAGGATTTGTTTTCTTCTTATGGCTGAATAATATTCCATTGTGGATATGTACCACCTCTTCTTTATCCATTCACCTACTGATGGACACTTAGGTTGCTTCCATTTCTTGGCTATTGTAAATAGTGCTGCGATAATCATAGGGGTGAACATGTCTTTTTCAAATTGGGCTGCAGCATTCTTAGGGTAAATTCCTAGGAGTGGAATTCCTGGGTCAAATGGTATTTCTATTTTGAGTTTTTTGAGGAACCTCTTTATTGCTTTCCACAATGGTTGAACTAATTTTCATTCCCAGCAGCAGTGTAGGAGGGTTCCCTTTTCTCCACATCTGCACAAAAATTTGTTGTTGTTTGTGTTTTGGATGTTGGCCATCCTTACTGGTGTGAGGTGATATCTCATTGTGGTTTTAATCTGAATTTCTATGATGATTAGTGATGTGGAGCATCTTTTCATGTGCCTGTTGGTCATCTGAATTTCTTCTTTGGAGAAGTGTCTATTCATGTCCTCTGCCCATTTCTTAATTGGATTATTTGCTTTTTGTTTGTTGAGGTGCGTGAGTTCTTTATGTATTTTGGATGTCGACCCCTTATTGGATATGTCATTTATGAATATATTCTCCCATCCTGTAGGATGTCTTTTTGTACAGAAGATTTTCAGCTTGATATAGTCCCACTTGTTCATTTTTGCTTTTGTTTCCCTTGGACGGGGAGATATGTTCATGAAGAAGTTGCTCATGTTTATGTCCAAGAGATTTTTGCCTATATTTTTTTCTAAGAGTTTTATGGTTTCATGACTTACATTCAGGTCTTTGATCCATTTTTAGTTTACTTTTGCATATGGAGTTAGACATTAGTCCAGTTTCATTCTCTTACATGTAGCTGTGCAGTTTTTCCAACACCAGCTGCTGAAGAGGCTGTCATCTCCCCAATGTATATTCAAGGCTCCTTTATCATATATTAATTGACTGTATATGTTTGGGTTAATGTTTGATTTTATATTCTGTTCCACTCGTCTGTGGGTCTGTTTTTCTGCCAATACCAAATTGTCTTGATTACTGAAGCTTTGTAGTAGAGCTTGAAGTCTGGGAGCGTAATTCCCCCTGTTTTATTCCTCCTTCTCAGGATTGCTTTGGCTATTTGGGGTCTTTTGTAGTTCCATATGAATTTTAGGACTATTTGTTCCAGTTCATTGAAGAATGCTTTTGGTATTTTGATAGGGATTGCGTTGAATCTGTAGATTGCTTTAGGTAGTATAGCCACTTTGACAATATTTATTCTTCCTAGCCAAGAGCATGGGATGCATTTCCATTTGTTAGTGTCCTCTTTAATTTCTCTTAAGAGTGTCTTCTAGTTTTCAGGGTATAGGTTTTTCACTTCCTTTGTTAGGTTTATTCTTAGGTATTTTACTCTTTTTGATGCAATTGTGAATGGAATTGTTTTCCTGATTTCTCTTTCTTTTAGCTCATTGTTAGTGTATAGTAAAGCAACAGATTTATGTGTGTTAATTTTGTATCCTGCTGCAACTTTGCTGATATCAGACATTAGTTCTAGTAGTTTTGGAATGGAGTCTTTCGGGTTTTTTATGTAGAATATCATGTCATCTGCAAATAGTGACAATTTGACTTCTTCTTTACCAATCTGGATGTCTTGTATGTCTTTGTTTTGTCTGATTGCCATGGCTAGGACCTCCAGTACAATGTTAAATTACAGAGGAGAGAGTGGGCATCCCTGTGTTGTTCCCGATCTTAGATGAAAAGCTTTCAGCTTTTCGCTGTTAAGTATGATGTTAGCTGTGGGTTTGTCATATATGGCCTTTATGATGTTGCGGTACTTGCCCTCTATACCCATTTTGTTGAGAATTTTTATCATGAATGGATGTTCAATTTTGTCAAATGTTTTTCAGCATCTGTGGTGATGATCATGTGGTTTTTGTTCTTCTTTTTGTTGATGTGGTGGATGATGTTGATGGATTTTTGAGTGTTGTACCATTCTTGCATCCCTGGGATGAATCCTACTTGATCATGGTGTATGATACTCCTGATGTATTTTTGAATTCGGTTTGCTAATATTTTGTTGAGTATTTTTCCATCTATGTTCATCAGGGATATTGGTCTGTAATTTTTTTTGGTGAGGTCTTTGCCTGGTTTTCCTATTAGAGTGATGCTGGCTTCATAGAATGAGTTTGGAAGTATTCCCTCCTCTTCTGTTTTTTGAAAAACTTTAAGGAGAATGGGTATTATTTCTTCTCTATACATCTGGTAAAATTCAGAGGTGAATCCATCTGGCCAAGAGGTTTTGTTCTTAGGTAGTTTTTTGATTACTGATTCAATTTCTTTGCTGGTAATTGGTCAGTTTAGGTTTTCTGTTTCTTGTTTGGTCAGTCTTGGTTTTTCTAAGCAGTTGTCCATTTCTTCTAGGTTTTCCAGGTTGTTAGCATATAGATTTTCATAGTGTTCTTTTATAATTCTTTGTATTTCTGTGGGGTCCGTCATGATTTTTCCTTTCTCATTTCTGATTCTGTTTATGTGCGTAGATTCTCTTTTTCTCTTAATATGTCTGGCTAGGGGTTTATCTATTTTGGTTATTTTTTCAAAGAAGTAGCTCTTGGTTTCATTGATTTTTTCTATTGTTTTATTCTTCTCAATTTTATTTATTTCTTCTCTAATCTTTATTATTTCCCTCCTTCTGGTGACTTTGGGCCTCATTTGTTCTTCTTTTTCCAATTTCAGTAATTGTGTCTTTGGACTATTCATTTGGGATTGTTCTTCCTTCTTTAAATAGGCCTGGATTGCAATATACTTTCCTCTTAGAACTGCATTTGCTGCATCCCACAGAAATTGCGGCTTCGTGTTATTGTTGTTATTATTCTCCATATATTGTTTGATCTCTGTTTTAGTTTGGTCATTTATCCCTTGATTATTTAGGAGTATGTTATTAAGCCTCCATGTGTTTGTGAGCCTTTTTGTTTTCTTTGTGCAATTTATTTCTAGTTTTACACCTTTGTGATCTGAGAAGTTGGTTGGTGGAATTTCATTATTTTTGAATTTACTGATGCTCTTTTTGTGGCCTAGTATGTGCTCTATTCTGGAAAATGTTCCAAGTGCACTTGAGAAGACTGTGTATCCTGCTGCTTTTGGGTGCAGAGTTCTATAGATGTCTGTTAGGTTCATCTGTTCTAATATGTTGTTCATTGCCTCTGTGTCTTATTTTCTGTCTGCTTTATCTGTCCTTTGGAGTGAGTAGTGTGTTGAAGTCTCCTAAAATGAATGCATTGCTTTGTATTTCCTCCTTTAATTCTGTTAGTATTTGTCTCACATATGTCGGCACTCCTGTGTTGGGTGCATATATATTTAAAATGTTATATCCTCTTGTTGGACTGACCCTTTTACCATTATGTAATGTCCATCTTTTATCTCTTGCTACTTTCTTGGTTTGGAAGTCTATTTTGTCTGATACAAGTACTGCAATGCCTGCTTTTTTCTCCTTGTTGTTTGCATGAAATATCTTTTTCATCCCTTCACCTTTAGTCTGGGGATATGTTTGGGCTTGAGGTGAGTCTCTTGTAAACAGCATATAGATGGGTCTTGCTTTTTTATCCATTCTATTACTCTGTGTCTTTTGATTGGTGTATTCAGCCCATTTACATTCAGGGTGATTATCGATAGATATGCACTTATTGCAATTGCTGGCTTTAGATTCGTGGTTACCAAATGTTCAAGGGTAGCTTCTTTACTATCTAACAGTCTAACTTAACTTTCTTGTTAAGTTATTGTAAACACAGTCTGATGATTCTTTATTTCTCTCCCTTCTTACTCTTCCTCCTCCATTCTTTATGTACTACGTGTTTTATTCTTTTCTTTTAGTTAGTATTTGGGTGGTCTGCTTTCTTTGCTATGATTTTATTTTCTCTGGTGACATCTTTTTAGCCTTAGGAGTGCTTCCATCTAGAGCAGTCCCTTTAAGATATCCTGTAGAGGTGGTTTATGGGAGGCAAATTCCCTCAGCTTTTGCTTGTCTGGGAATTGTTTAATCCCTCTCTCAAATTTAAATGATAATCGTGCTGGATAGAATATTCTTGGTTTGAGGCCCTTCTATCTCATTACATTAAATATATCATGCCATTCTCTTCTGGCCTGTAAGCTTTCTGTTGAGAAGTCTGATGATAGTCTGACGGGTTTTCCTTTGTAGGTGATCTTTTTTCTCTCTCTAGCTGCCTTTAGTACTCTGTCCTTATCTTTGATCTTTTCCATTTTAATTATTAGGTGTCTTGGTGTTGTCTTCCTTGGATCCCTTGCGTTGGGAGATCTGTGGGCTTCTAAGTGTGAGGGACTATTTCCTTCCCCAGCTTGGGGAAGTTTTCAACAATTATTTCTTCAAAGACACTTTCTATCCCTTTTTCTCTCTCTTGTTCTTCTGGTACTCCTATAATGCGATTATTGTTCTGTTTGGATTGATCGCACAGTTCTCTTAATGTTCTTTCATTTCTAGAGATCCTTTTATCTCTCTCTGCCTCAGCTTCTCTGTATTCCTGTTCTCTGATTTCTATTCCATTAACAGACTCTTTCATCTCGTCCAGTCTGCTGCTAAACCCATCCATGGTTTTCTCATTTCTGCATTGTCTTTCCTCACTTCCCTCACTTCCTCCCTTAGTTCTTGCATATTTCTCTGTAGATCCATCAGTATGGTTATGACTTTTATTTTGAATTCTTTTTCAGTAAGATTGTGCATGTCCGTCCTATCAGGCTCCCTCTGTGGGGCTGTCTGGCTGATCTTAGTCTGGACCATATTCCTCTGTCTTTTCATGGCGATAGAAGTGGTCGCTGGTAGGTGCCACATGTGTCAGCTTGGAGAACAAAGTTCCTTTCTGTTTGTTGGTCTCTTTGCCCTTCTCCAGGGCCTGAGCTGTTTTCCTGCACACCGGGAGGCTGTCTCTGGGATAATCCCTTGAACTGCCTGTGTGCGGAGTCACCCTCAGCCTAGCCTCTAGCACTCCGGGGGTTTGCAGTTAAGCTGGGTGCGTTCTAGTCCCCTTGGTGCCTTCTGGACCTGGTTCTGGGGCTCTTTCTGCATAGCTGCGCGTCCGCTGGGAGTAGATTCTGTAAGGTTGTTGCGGGCGGGGCCGTTCTTCTGCTGTTCCGCAGCAGTGGCGCCTCTTGTACCCTTTGCGGTGCTGGCTGGGGAGGGAATGAATGGCAGGCTGCTGATCTCTGTGGGAAGCCTCGGCACGCCTGCTTTGCTCGGCTGTCGGCCAAGGGGCCTGAAGTTCCCCAAGACTCCCAGCCTGCTAGGCTGAGTTACCTGGGACAATTTTGTTCCACTGTTGGGCCCTTGTCCCTTTAAGACTGCTTCGTGTGGCACTGAGTTCTCGCAGGTGTAGCTGTAGCCTGGTTGTTGTCCTGTATCTTCCAGTCTCTGTTTAGGAATAGTTGTATTTGTTGTATTTTCATAATTATATATGGTTTGGGGAGGAGATTTCCGCCACTCTGCTCACGCTGCCATCTTCCCAGAAGTCTTTTAGTTTTCCTCTTACAAAATATGTGAATGAAGTATTAACTCCTTTTTTTTCCTGAAGTATGCCAAGCCTCCGTTAAGCTCAAATAAGCCAAAATTGAGTGAGGATGACAGAGGAATTTTGTTTTTCTTTCTATTTTAAATGTCAAATGCATTCTTTGTCAAAGGCATTACAGTAGTACAACCATCCATGTTCTTTTTCTTGTCAGTTATGTATAGTTGTATTTTAGTCTTTTCAATACAGAGTTTGCAAGCTTCTGCCAGTTCTTGTCAGTGCCTGAGGATCTCTCTGCTGCAGTAGCCCTGGAACCAGCAGCCTCTGGCCAGTGAAGAGCCCGTGTTGGACACCTAAAAAGCAGCCATTCACTTCTACTCCCCTGTGTCTCTAGGGACCTGGATGCTAAAAGACGGGATATACCACATTTATTAATCCATTCACCCATAGCTGGACATCTGAGTTGTTTCTGTATCTTGGCTACTGTGAATAATGCTGTTATGAACATTGGAATACCAATCTCTAAGGTTCTTGCTTTAAATTCTTTGGGGTATTTACCTGAAAACACAATTTCTGGATCATATGGTAACTCTATCCTTAATTTCTCTTGAGGAACGACATGTTTTCCACAGCTGTATCATTTTACATCCCTCCAGCAATGCCCTTAGGTTCCAGTTTCTCCACATCCTTCCCAAAACTTGCTATTTGTGTTTTTTGTTTGTTTTTGATAATAGCATCCTAATGATTATGAAGTGATATCTCACTGTGGTTTTGATTTGTATTTCTATAAGGATAATAGCATTTAACATATTCATCTGTTTTTTCCCATTAATTTTTAAATCATAGTTCTTGTTTAATTTGAAATTCCCACATTAATAGACCCATCTTGCCTCTTCATCTCAGTTTAAACTAGCTATATAAAGGGACTTACTATTTCTAATATATACTATAAAACAAATATGACTTTGGGTCTTAAGGTGAATGGTGTCAGCTGTTTGGCACAATGAGGTGTATAAAATGCATTTAATAAAATTCATGTTATAAAATAAATTGGGTTTGAATGAAAATTTAGATATGACAAAAATGCAACATCATTTTTGTTCATTTTTTCAGAGACAGCTTTTACAATACCACCAAGAGAGTCACTTATCACCTTCAAAATTCACACCTAATTCCTACAGAATGAACTTAAACATTTAGTCACAATATGTTTCACACACTGTTGTTGTTTATTACATGATTAAGGTAAAGGGACACTGTATTATGAATATTTAAGTTGCCATCTGCTTTCCTATCCAGTATCATTTTCCATTTTTAAAAGCACCACAGAGACATTTATCTGTTGAAACTGTTGTAGTTACAAATAACTTAAACAATAGTAAAAAGAAAAAAAGGATGTACTTCTCTGTCTGATTACTTGGGGAGTGAACCTCTGCTCTATGTTTTTAGATTCAACCTAGATTATCTATTAACATACTTCACTTATGCAACTGTGACTGAGGAAGTGCCTCTTTTAATCACTTTCACACCATTTTGAATCCATCAACTCTTTTTTGGAATCTATGTCATGATTTGACATCTCCAAGGATGAACTGACATGGATTCAACTTACTTGGGCCAATAAATACTGAATAACAGATAAGTAGTGGTTCTGGAAGAAAGTGTCTGGGCACGAAATGGGGATGGATAGAGTACTGGGTCAACAGCTTCAATCTGCCCTACAAAGTTTAGAAATTTGTAAAATATATTTCTTTTCTAAAGCTGGAAATTTATCTAAAATGGTTAAATTAAAATTGATCTGTATTTTTAAAGGAATGACATTAGAAACAGAGTTGAGTTTTCTGCCTCATCTACACACTAGAGAAGAATAGTTCACAAAGAATTTCCTTGGCAATATTAGGGATATTTTACCATGACCTGGGAGAATTCAAAGACCATTTTCTTCCATGGAAATTGAGCATCAGATGAATTCAGGTGTGGGGCTAAACTAGATGACATTTGAAATCTCTTATAATTCTAGAACGCCTGCATTTTTATACATAATTATAAATAACTTATATTCTGACTTAACTTCATGCAGTCAAGTGTTTAATCACCAATGAGAATTTCTGCTTTCTTTAAAGAAATGCCGTATCTTCTGCTCTATGAAATTGCTGTGTCTTATAGATGATTAAACCTAAATTTTTAATTGACTATTGATAGAATGGATTATTAATTACTATTTTGGTAGAAAAAGCATTAATTAAACTCAGTACCATTCACATTGAAAGTGCTTCATATAAATTCTGATCCCTACTTCAAAACATAGATGGCATATAAACTGAATGAATATTCAGAAATAGAAGAAAAAAAAAACTTCAAATTAAGAAAAGTAGCTTTCCATGTCTTCAAAATTCTCAAAGTCTTAGTTTTTATCTTTTCTATTTTTCATTATTGTCTTTTTTTAGTACCCACTCTGTGTTCTGCTGTACCTAAACATCAACACTACATCAAGAATTCCAACGGGAATCAATAAATGGTGTTTAAAAATATAACACTGAACACCTGAGTGTGGAGGAGTGCACCCAAGAATCTGTCAGTCATCTGAAATCAGGTGTTTTCTAATTGAGATATACAACCTGACACCTGATGCTTTAATCTTTGCATCACAGAAGCATTGATATAATGTTTATGTAGGTGTATTCAATAGCACTTTAGAAAAACAAATTAAAATAATACATTTGCAACTTGTTTTTCTCAAGATAAAAACCAGTTAATCATATCAAACCCTGTGCTGATACAGATAAATTTGTAGACAGGAATTTAAACCAAATACCACCAACTGTACTTAGTTTAGATGTGATGCTTAACTTAGAGAAGGCACATAGAATATGTTCAACGTGTCATTGCAGAGTGATCACTTCTTCACTGAGATTCTAGGTTTTTATCACCATTACAAACCCAACATATTCATTTTATTTTGCATCACAATACTCTTTATTGATATCTGAAAAATTTTGTTTTTACTCTAATACATTACCTGAGCTATTTCAAAAAGCAAAAAACTGACATTTTGACTCGCAGAAACATATGTCCAAATGCTTTTAAAGAAAAATTAAAACTCACTCACTAGATAAAAGGTTCCCTAGCATCTCATGCTTTTTAATACTTCACTTCTTATTTCCCATGTCTGTGCCCAGCAACTCCTTTGTCCAAGCCCCAGTGATACACAACCTTTCTCATTTTTGCCCATCTGTCTGGAATGCTCTTTGTCCCATAAAAACTCAAAGTTTGGGATCAGTACTAACATACATGGTCTAGCATTTGTGGCTTTTACTGATCCAAATAGTTTCCCATCCTTCTTGCAAGCTCAATCACTTCATATAAAGAATACACAGGTATTGTGAGATTGATTAAAGATGGCGGCACAGAGGTGAGACAGAGGCCTCCTCATAAAACTGCATATAATACAAAAGTATAATTAATAAAAAGTAATCCTGAAAGAGCAACAGGAAAGAAGGCTGCACCAGAATGCATACACTTGGAGAAAAGAATAAACCTCACAGAACAGGAAAACATACCAAAACTGTGACCAATGGGACTCAACCCTTCTCCTACATCAGCTCACCAGTGGGAAGAACAGAAATAGAGGGGAGACGGAGTTGAGGCCAGGGACTGCTGAATACCTCGCTCTGGAGATCTGCTCTGGGAACACAAATCTACATTGCATGGTGTTCTGGTGATCAGGGGGTTTGGAAAGCTAAGACAGGCAGAATACCTGGAAAGACTGGGGTTCCAGCCACTTGTGGAAAACAGGGATCCATATCCGGCTGCTCTGGGACAAAAGAAAGGCGGGCAGTCTGAGAGACTTCCCAAAAATGAGAGGGTCGCTAAAGGGGCAAGGATTGCACAGAGCTTACTAATCAGGACAAGTGGACAGGTAGACAAAATTGTCCAGGTACACTATGTCCAACAGGTAGGGAACTTTCACGACGTTGAGGCACTCCAGCTCCCTGGCTGCCTATGCAGCTCCAAGGATCCCTCTGTGATACAAAACCTGCTGGCCCTTCCTCCTGGCCAACCTGCACCTAGGTCTCAAACCAGCAAACCCTGCCCTGGCCTACGGACAGTCAGAGGGAAGCCCTGCCTATAGCAGATATCAACGCAAAGCACAGAGGCTTATACCTGTGTGCTTGGCCCACTGGTTCAGGCAGTGGAGACAGGGATAGTAGCTGAGAGGCAGGAAACAGCTCGCTCCTCACCCCAGGCACCAATATTGCTCCCCTGTGACCCCCGACATTGCTTCAGGGGCTGAGCAGTTCCAGAGAGTAGAGCTTCTGGGCACTAGAGGGCACATATACAAATGTGAAATGCCAAAGAAATCTGGTTCAAAGTAAAATTATGAATACAACCACTGAGAAAGAGTCAAATGAAATCGACCTCCTGAATCTGCCTGAAAGGGATTTCAAAATAAAAATCACACACATGCTCATGGACGTACAGAAAAATAATCAAGAACTCAAGAATGAATTCCGGTTGGAGATCCAATCGTTATGGTACACAGTATCAGAAATGAAACATATAATGGAAGGTTTTAAAGCAGATTAGGTATGGTGAAGGAGACGATAAATGAAACAGATATTAGACAAGAGGAATACAAAGAAGCTGAGACACAGAGGGAAAAAAGGATCTCTAAGAATGAAATAATATTGAGAGAACTGTGTGACCAATCCAAATGGAACAATATTCATAATATAGGGGTACCGGAAGAAGAAGAGAGAGAAAAAAGGATAGAAAGTGTCTTTGATGAGGTAATTGCTGAAAAGTTCCTCAATCTGGGGAAGGAGAGGTCTCTCAGGCCTTGGAGGTGACCAGAGCTCCCAACACAAGGGACCCAAGGAAGACAACAACAAGACATATAATAATTAAAATGGAAAAGATCAAGGATAATGACAGACTATTAAAAGAACCCAGAGAGAGAAATAAGATCACATACAAAGGAAAGCCCATCTGACTATCATCAGACTTCTCAACAGAAACCTTATAGGCCAGAAGGGAGTGGCATGATATATTTAATGCAATGAAGCAGAAGGGCGTCAAACCAAGAATACTCTATCTGGCAAGAATATCATTTAAATTTGAAGGAGGGATTAAACAATTTCAAGAGAAGCAAAAGCTGAGAGAATTTACCTCCCACAAACTGTCTCTACAGTGTGTTTTGGAAGGATGGTTATAGATGGAAGTGTTCCTAAGGTTTAATAGCTGTCACCAGAGGTAATAAAACCACAATAATGAAAGTAGAACAGTTAATTACTAAGCAAATGCAAAATTGCATCAACTAACCACAAAAACAATCAAGGAATTGAGAAAGAGTACAGAATATGATACCTAATATATAAAGAATGGAAAAGGAAGAAAAAGGAGGAAAAAAAAAACCTTTAGGTTCTGTTTGTATTAGCATACCATAAGTGAGTTAAGTTGGACTGTTAAATAGTAAGGAATTTAAGATTGAACCTTTGTTAACCACAAATCTAGAGCCCGCAATGGCAATAAATACATACCTATCGATAATCACCCTAAATGTAAATGGTCAAAATGCACCAATCAAAAGACATAGAGTCACTGAATGGACAAAGAAACAAGACCATCTTTATGCTGCCTACAAAAGACTCACTTTAAACCCAAAGACATAAACAGACTAAAAGTGAAGGGTTGGGAAAAGATATTTCATGCAACTAATAGGGAGAAAAAGGCAGGAGTTGCAGTATTTGTATCAGACAAAACAGACTTCAAAAGAAAGAAAGTCACAAGAGACAAAGAAGGACATTACATAATGATAAAAGGGTCAATCCAACAAGAAGATATAAACATTATATATATATCAATGCACCCAACCCAGGAGAACCTACATATGTAAAACAAATACTAACAGAATTAAAAGGGGAAATAGAATGCAATGCATTTATTCTAGGAGACTTCAACACTCCATTCACTCCAAAGGAGAGATCCATCAGGCACAAAATAAGTAAGGAGACAGAGGCATTGAGCAACACATTAGAACAGATGAACCTAAAAGACATCTACAGTACTCTACACCCAAAAACAGCAGAATACACATTCTTTTCAAGTGCACATGGAACATTTTCAAGAACAGATCATACAGAGGGCCACAAAAAGAGCTTCTGTAAATTCAAAAAGATTAAAATTATACCAACCCATTTCTCAGACCACAATGGTATGAAACTAGAAATAAATTATGCAAAGAAAACGATAAATTTCACAAACACATGGACCCTTCAGAACATGCTCCTAAATAACCAATGGATCAATGATCAAATAAAAACAGAGATCAAGCAATATATAGAGACAAATGACAAATTATTCAACACTGCAAAATCTGTGAGACATAGCGAAGGCTATGCTAAGAAGGAAGTATATTGCAGTACAGGTCTACCTCAGGAAAGAACAATCCCAAATGAACAGTCTAAACTCACAATTAATGAAACTAGAAAAGGAAGAACAAATGAGGCCCAAAGTCAGTAGAAGGAGGGACATAATAAAAACTAGAACAGAAGTAAACAAAATTGGAAAGAATAAACAATAAAGAATCAATGAATGCAGGAGCTCGTTCATCGAAAAAATAAACAAAATTAAGAAACCCTTACCCAGAATAACCAAAAAAAAAAAGAGTCTACACACATAAACAGAATCAGTAATGAGAAAGGAAATATCACTATGGACACCACAGAAATACAAAGAATTATGAGAGAATACTATGAAAAATTATATGGTAACAAACTGGATAACCTAGAAGAAATGGACAACTTTCTAGAAAAATACAACGTTCCAAGGGTGACCCAGAAAGAAAGAAAAATCTGAACAGACCAATCACTAGCAATGAAACTAAATTGGTAATCAAAAAACAACCTAAGAACAAAATCCCTGGAAACGATGGCTTCACTGCTGAATTTTATCAAATATTTAATGAAGACATACTACCCATCCTCCATAAAGTTTTCCAGAAAGTAGATGAAGAGGAAATACTTCCAAAGTCATTCTCCGACACCAGCATCACTCTACTACCAAAACCAGGCAGACACCACAAAAAAAGAAAATTACAGACCAATATCCCTGATGAACATTGATGCAAAAATACTCAACAAAATATTAGCAAACCAAATTCAAATATATCAAAAAGATCATCCACCATGATCAAGCAGGATTTATTCCAGCGATGCAAGGATGGTACAATATTAGAAAATACATTAACATCAGCCACCACATCAACAAAAAGAAAGACAAAACCCACATGATCATCTCCATAGACGCCGAAAAGCATTCAGCAAAATTCAACATCTGTTCATGATAAAAACTCTCAACAAAATGGGTATAGAGGGAAAGTACCTCAACATAATGAAGGCCATATATGACAAACGCACAGCCAACAACATACTTAACAGCAAGAAGCTGAAAGCCTTTCCTTTAAGATCAGGAGCAAGAAAAGGATGCCCACTCTCCATTTTTATTCGACATAATTCTGAAGGTCCTCACCACAGCAAATAAACACAAAGAAATAAAGGGCCTCCAGATTGGTAAGGAAGAAGTTAAACTGTCACTGATGCCAATGACATGATATTGTACATAAAAAACCCTAAAGAATCCACTCCAAAACTACTAGATCTAATATCTGAATTCACCAAGTTGCAGGATACAAAATTAATACACAGAAATCTGTTGCATTCCTATGCACTAATGATGAACTAGCAGAAAGAAAACATCAGGAAAACAATTCCATTCACAACTGAATCAAAACGAATAAAATACCTAGGAATAAACCTAACCAAGGAAGTGAAAGACCTGTACTCTGAAAACTACAAGACACTCATGAGAGAAATTAAAGAATATACAAACAAATGGAAACACATCCCATGCTCATGGATAGAAAGAATTAATATTGTCAAAATTGCCTTCCTGCCTAAAGCAATCTACAGATTCAGTGTTGTCCCTATCAAAATACCAACAGCATTCTTCAATGAACTAGACCAAATCATTCTCAAATTTATATGGAACCACAAAAGACCCCCCAACAGCCAAAGCAATCCTGAGAAGGAAGAATAAAGCAGGGGGGATTACGCTTTCTGACTTAAGCTCTACTACAAAGCCACAGTAATCAAGACAGTTTGGTACTGGCAAAAGAACAGACCCATAGACCAATGGAACAGACTACAGAGGCCAGATACAAACCCAAGCATATATAGTCAATTAACATACAATAAAGAAGTCATGGATATGCAATGGGGAAATGACAGCCTCTTCAGCAACTGGTGTTGGCAAAACTGGACAGCTACATGAAAGAGAATGAAACTGGATTATTGTCTAACCCCATTCACAAATGGAAACTCAAAATGGATCAAAGACCTGAATGTAAGTCATGAAACCATGAAACTCTTAGAAGAAAACATAAGCAAAAATCTCTTGAATATAAACATGAGCAAATTTTTCCTGAATGCATATCCTCAGGAAGGGAAACAAAATGAAAAATGAACAAATGGGACTATATCAAACTAAAAAACTTCTGTACAGCAAAGGACACTATCAGCAGAACAAAAAGGCATCCTACAGTATGGGAGTATATATTTGTAAATGACGTATCTGACAAGGGATTAATATCCAAAATATATAAAGAACTCATATGCCTCAACACCCAAAAAGCAAATAACCATATTAAAAAATGGGCGGAGGATATGACCACTTCTCCAAAGAAGAAATTCAGATGGCATACAGGCACATGAAATGATGCTCCACATCGCTGATTATCAGAGAAATTCAAATTAAAACCACAGTGAGATATCACCTCACACAGGTTAGGATGGCCACCATTCAAAAGACAAACAACAACAAATGCTGGCGAGGAGGTGGAGAAAGGGGAACCCTCCTAAACTGCTGGTGGGAACGCAAATTCTTTCAACCATTGTGGAAAGCAGTATGAAGGTTCCTCAAAAAACTAAAAATATAAATACCATTTGCCTTGGGAATCCCATCTCTTGGAATTTACCCAAAGAATACAACTTCTCAGATTCAAAAAGACATATGTACCACTATGTTTATCGCAGCACTATTTACAGTAGCCAAGAAATGGAAGCAACCTAAGTGTCCATCAGTAGATGAATGGATAAAGAAGAGGTGGTACATATACACAATGGAATACTGTTCAGCCATAAGAAAGAAACAAATCCTACCATTTGCAACAACATGGATGGAGCTGGAGGATATTATGCTCAGTGAAATAAGCCAGGCAGAGAAAGACAAGTGCCAAATGATTTCCCTCATTTGTGGAGTATAACAACGCAGCAAAATTGAAGGAACAAAATAGCAGCAGACCCACAGACTCCAAGAAGGGACTGGAGGTTACCAAAGGGGATGGTTAGGGGAGGGCCGGTGGGGAGGGAGGGAGTAGGCGATTGAGGGGTATTATGTTTAGTACACATGGTGTGGGGGGTCATGGGGAAGACAGTGCAGCACAGAGAAGGTAAACAGTGAATCTGTGGCATCTTACTACACTGATGGACAGTGACTGCAATGGGGTATGGGTGGGGACTTGATAATATGGGTAAATGTAGTAACCACATTGTTTTTTCATGTGAAACCTTCATAAGAGTACGTATCAGTAATACCTTAATAAAAAAAAAGAATATACAGGTAATCTTTGCTTTATACATTATGTGGAACTGCAAAAATGTTTATGAAAGCTGAAAGTGTGCAAAGTGACCTGAATAATCAACAGGACAAATTAGTTTTGTTCCATGGCTTTTGAAAAGGTTTTTTACACATTAAACATGATCTTACCATTGTTTATAAATATATTGGAAAATAAAAAAGTAGGAAAACTAGTATTTATTTGGTGTAAGTTAAAATATTAGAAACTGACATTTAAAGTATCTGCTCTTTGCTTTTTGTAAGCAGCTTACTAAGAATGTTTGATAAATGCTTGTGTTTTTTATCATTGTAGAATGTAGTGATACAAAGTACTATTTCTATTCATTGGTGAACTAACACACTCCTTTCTACATTTGGATCTGCTTCCAACATTTTATCTTTTGTCCCTTAAATGTGAAATACCTTTAAAGTGAAGTTTATTAGGACATGTTACTCCCTCTGGGACATCCTCATCTGTTTTGTCAAACGAGGTTCATTATTTATGTTGATACGTGCTTCACTAAGTTCCTCTGGCTTCACATATAGAAACTCCTTAATGGCACTGAACTCAACATTCCCATGCCAGATTTCTTCTGTAATCCCATTTACATTCCATTCAACTTTCACTTCAGTAACTACCACATTTTATTTGTCTGATACACTTTTATATTTGTTGGCCATTTTGTTCTTTTGATTCTTCATTTGTAAATCACATGGATTTATGAATTTGACACAGGTGGCAACACAGATATATACTTTGCTGTCTCATCTGTCTTTGAACTGAATATGTGTCATGATCAATCACAAATCGACTTTGAAGAAGTAATATGACTGTTCATTGATCATCATGCACATCTTTTATTCATATAGTGATTTGTGGACTGAAGAGCTAGCAGTAAAGTTTGCATGTTATGCAAATTACATACAGGAAGTGAAATCTGAACCCTAGTGGTGGAGAACTGATACTGTTTAGCTAAAACATAGTAGCTGACTTCATGCACACCAGAACTGTGCAAAAAGAGGGCTCTGTGTGTGTGTATGCATTCCAACATTTTTGTGTTTCCATCAGGATGATTATTTAGCCAGTCTAACTGCTAGAACTAGAACTTCAGAGACTTTTCTGTCTGTAGCCTCATACTTCTTTAGGTCATTTTAGGTGAGGCTGCTTTCCTCTTATTTACTCCATCTAGTCACACTTTTCATTAAATTGGTGCCTTACCCTAAGAACTAAAATCACTTTTTCTTCCAGCAAATGAAAAAGATAAGTAGGGAAAAAAGGAAAAAAACAGATTTCTTAAAATCAGCTAAATTTAAAACACTTTAGTTATTATTCGATGTTAATAAGAATGTAATACAAAGCCTCAATACTCAAGGAATTGTAAGTGTATCTTAGAAGAAATGACAAAAAATATATGAAATAACTGAACCAATAATCTATATTACATTAAAGAAGCCAGTAGTTAACTGGAAAATAACCTTAACCTGACTGGTGATCAAAACCACTTAGAGTGCTTTATAAAGAAGTTGGACATTGTTGGAAACAAACTTAAAACCTCTAATAATCTAATTTCCATGGATGTAGTCCAAAACCTTAGGATAAATGCTCTCGATGCTCATATGGGATTTGGAAAACACTGGGATAGACTGGACACAAGCTTTGACAATCAGTAAGGATTGAAATAGTAAGACAGCTTCCTAATGACTGCTTTAGTAAAGTGGAACAATAGGAAACATTGAGAGAGGGGTTGAAAAATAGCAGGACATCCTATGCATGTAGAAGGAATGGGGAGAGGGAATTAAGAACAGTAAAACTTACTGATAACAGTGAGCATGGATATTTGGAGGAATTAAAGAACAAAAAATGGGTAATGGATGTGATGACTCACTGGAAAGACAAAACAACCCATGTTTCTATTAAGATGGAAATAATGACAGAAGGCTGTCAGGCAGAAGGTCAATAGTAAACAAACAAACAAATAAAACGGCAAATAAGACTGGACCAAAGCAAATTTTCTCTTAACATTGATGCGCATCATGACCCTATTCTCAATGCCAAAATCAACCTGTTATACACATTTGTCTTTTGTAAAAACCCATTTGTAAGTTTAAGAAAAAATCATCAGAACTCCTAATGCTTTTATACAATAAATAACTTCCCTGCATCCTTAAACCTACAGTGCCTTTTCCATAGGGCCTACAAAAATGCTGCAATGGCAAACCGCAATCCTACAGAACCCAAGCCCTCCCCCCACTGCAGCTCACTGGAGGGAGGAAGAGAGAGCAGGGAGGGAGTAGAAGCCCAGGACTGCTAAACACACAGCTCTGGAGGTCTGCTCCATGAGCACAAACCCACATTACATGGTGCTCTGGAGATTGGAGGGGTTGGAAAGCAAAGACAGGCAGAATACTCAGAGAGACTGAGGTTACAGCTGCTTGTGGAGAACAAAAGAAAGGCGGGCACTTTGAGATACATCCCAACAGCTAGAGGGGTATTAAAGAGACAAGGATTACACAGAGCTTTCTGCCCAGGAGGAAGGACATGTGGACAAAATCATCCTGGCACACTCAGCCCAGCAGGTTGGGAACTTTCAGGAGCTCCATCCACCTGGCTGGCAACCCAGCACTGAGGACCCTCACAGCAATATGCAGCCTACAGCTCCTTCCTCCCAGCAAGTACTGGTTGGCACACCTGCTGGCCCCGCCGTAGCACCAGGCCAGCCGGAGGGTGGCCCCACCTACAGCAGCTACATGGGCAAAATGCAGAGACTCCTCCCTGGATACACAGCCCACTGGACCTGGCAGTGGAGGCAGGTACTGCAGCCAGGAAGCAGAAAAGAGCTCTTTCCTCCTGGCAGGTGCTGGTGCTGCTCGCCTGTGACTCCTGCCATCACTCCTGGTGCTAGGCAGCTACAGAGAGTAGAGCTTCTGGGCACTAGATGATGCTGCCGACACAAAGTCATTATTCCATAGGAATCACTAGAAAAACGAAATTAAAAAAAACCTGTACAAACAAAAATTAAGATGCCTGAAAAAGGGCTACACAAATCTGAAATCACCGATCTTCTTCATAAATATTTAAAATAAAAATCATAAAAATGCTCATGGAGCTACAGAAAAATAGTCAAGATCTCAGGGAGGATTTCAAGAAAGAGATAGAAACTTTGAAAACTACAGTATCTGAAATTAAACATACAATGGAGGGATTTAAAAGTGTATTAGATGAGGCAGGGGAGATGGTAAATGGAATAGAAAGAGAACAGGAAAAGAAAGAAGCTGAGGCACAGAGGGAAAAAAGGATCTCTAAGAATGAAAGAGAATTGTGTGACCAATCCAAACAGAACAATATTTGCATTATAGGGGTACCAGAAGAAGAAGAGAGAGAAAAAGGGATACAAAGTCTCTTTGAGGACATAATTGCTGAAAACTTCCCCAATCTGGGGAAGGAAATAGTCTCTCAGGCATGGAAGTGCACAGATCTCTCAATACAAGGGATCCAAGGAAGACAACATCAAGACATATAATAATTAAAATGGCAAAGATCAAGGACAAAGAGAGAGTATTAAAAGCAGCCAGAGAGAAAATAGATCATGTATAAAGGAAAGCCCATCAGGCTATAAATGGACTTCTCAGCAGAAACCTTACAAGCCATAAGTGAGTGGCGTAATATATTTAATGCAATAAAACAGAAGGACCTTCCACGAAGAATACTCTATCTGGTAAGATTATCATTTAAATTGGAAGCAGCACTATTCACAATAGCCAAGATATGGAAGCAACCTAAGCGTCCACCAGTAGATGAATGGATAAAGAAGAGGTGGTACATATACACAGTGGAAGATTATTCAGCCATACGAAGAAAACAAATCCTGCCATTTGCAACAACATGGATGGAGCTAGAGGATATTATGCCCAGTGAAATAAGCCAGGTGGAGAAAGACAAATACCAAATGATTTCACTCATTTGTGGAGTATAACAACAAAGCAAAACTGAAGGAACAAAACAGCAGCAGACTCACAGACTCCAAGAAGGGACTAGTGGTTACCAAAGGGAAGGTGGGTGGGGAGGGAGGGAGGAAGGGACTAAGGGGCATTATAATTAGCATACACAAAATAGCTAGTTCACGGGGAAGGCAGTATAGCACGGAGAGGACAAGTAATGACTCTATAGCATATTACTATGCTGAAACACAGTGATTGTAATGGGGTGGGGGGACTTGATAATATGGGTGAATGTTGAAACCACAATGCTGTGCATATGAAACCTTCATAAGATTGTACATCAATGATACCTTAATTAAAAAAAATAAAGAATGTACACTTTGCAGAACTGCTACTGGGAATAAAAGAAATGATGTATGTCAAAAAAAAAAAATTCTGCAGAGGCCATGCCCCCCAGCTGAATATAGCACACACACATCCATTCCCTATCAAATTCATCAAACATGTAGTCCTGGATTACTGTCTCTGGTGTTATAATTACAGTCATGGATCCATCCTCAGAAGGGCCAATTTATGTACTTCAGAAGAATGTTTCACTCCAGGTAACTCATGTGAATGCACACTATTGCATTTCACAGAATAGGATGCTGGACTCAGAGCAGGTGATCATGACACAATTTCTGATAGTTTGTTCTAATTGCAGAAATCAGTCACTAGTTTAACAGACAGAGCACACTATTCCAATCCAAAGAATTTTGATATGCTGCAGTAATTGGACCACTTCTGTTCATCTTTCATGACATAGAGAGTAAATATTCATTTACACATAAAAATTGTGTGAAATTTCTACAACCTACTAGGTTCTGGAGATACAGAAATAAAACCTGGCAGGCTTTATGACCTATTAAGAGAATATATACTTTACTTAAGCTTCCATTTAAAAATGGTCATCATTACATTCCAGCCATGCATTACAGATGGCAGAGTGTGGACTCAAGGGAAGTTTGGTCAGCTCTACATGGCTGGGCATAGAAGGAAAGTGAATCTGCATGAAAGGTTTAAAAAGTCTAATCAAGAAAATGGCCCTGAGCAGAGTCATAAAAAATGAATTAGTGCCTACATGTAGATAAATATTTTTAAATATCTATGAGGCCATTTCAGGGAGAGAAACCCATGTGAAAAAAGATTTGCACCTGCTTCTTCAAATCCTGTCCTGAATGACCTTGGACTTTATTTCATCTTGATTTTGACATACCCTTCCTTTTAATGGTATCTTGGATATTAATTTCAAACAAGCAGTATTTGTATACATCTGGAGAAGAGGATGAGAAACCTTCACATATATGACTTCTTCTCAAATCCTAATAACAATAAAACAATAGTAAGATTTCAACAGTTAACACTAACCAAGTGCCTTTTATTTGCCAGCCACTCTGCTAAGTACATCACACACAAACACACAGAAAATCTGCTTGGATTATCTCAATAACACTTTTAGAAGGTATTATTTTTAGTTTGAAAAATTGAACCTATAAAAGTTTAGAGAGGTTGAGCAGTAAGTCAAATTTCATGTAGTTAATCACAAATAATGGCAGGAATTCAGAACTAGGCTCATCAACCACCAGAATGTGAGTTCTTAAACACTTGGCCAAACTGCCAGAGAAATAGACTGAGATTTGCCATCCAGTCAGTGTTCTTGGCTTTGAATTGGATACTGTCCCAAGTATCTCAGATTATGCTTTCTAAGTAGGTTTCCTTATTTTAAATGATCTCCAAATAGAATTTATCTGCTAAAAATATCATTTTATGCACCCTATTTTTACTTTATTGTAAATAAATATAATATAATGCCGTAATGTAAATATAATAGACAAAAATCACTTTGTATTTCTGAAGTTGAATACAAATTTACTCAAGCACTTGAAAAGGAATTTTAACATGAAATTATAAGAAACTCACATTTTCAAGTAGTATAACAGTTTAGAGGTAAGAACAAGGGTAAAAATGCATTACATTTCTATTCGTATTATTGATTACCTTAAAAGGAAAAATAAAACAGTAACTGAAGTTTTCTAAATATTTCCTGGGAATATACAGCATACATCTTGCCAAAGTGTGCGGTGGGGTGGGGAGAGAGTGTGGTGGGGTGTCCGTGTGAGTGAATTAATTCCTCCAGAAAAGAGAAAAATAACTGATTTAGAATTAAACTAAAAAAGATTGTTTAAATTGTTTTAAATATACATAATCTGTAAACCCAATTAAATTCTTAGATATTTTGTACAGCACTTCAAACTGGGCATGATCATCATGCCAGTATAGGTAAACGCACAGACCAAAGGGTGTTGGCAGGCACCTCTGCTCTAGTCTAGAGCTCAACAATAATAATATTGGTCCTGCCTCCATGGATAGTTTCTATAGAGCTTGTCAAAGACCTTTGGCTCCAAAACAGGTCAGAGCTTCCAAATAAAAATTGCCACAAATATTGATACTTTATCGTGATAAGCACAAACAGTAAATATTAATCCAAACATTCCCTCCACTATGGATCTTGTCTCAAGCCCTCCTACCAAGAAGAGTTTATTTGGTTTCTCTCTGTGTTCCACTCCTGTGTTGCATGGATCTATATTGTACCTGTGGCTCCATTTCATCTGAACTGGCTGCTTCTCAAGAGCAAGGAGCCTATTCGATTCTTCTTAGTTTTTCTCAAGCAGTGATTCAGTATGTGGTAAATACAAGGTGTTTAACTTTGCTTAATGAGCAATAACAGTTTATTTGTCCTTGTAATGAGTCAGAGTTTTGGAGGCTTTGGTGATAAAGATTGAAGTAATCCTTTTTTTTCAAATTACCAACTACAGATGAATAACATGGATCTCAATGTAAAATTACACAGGCACTTTTATACCATAACTATTTATTTGCCCTAGTCATTTTTATATTTTTGTTGCTCTTGCTCCTGCTGTCTAATGTATAAATTACATTATCACGGTCATCCGTCTACAATGACAATTACTATTTTTCAGAGTCCCTTAATACTTCTTATTTTACACTGTTTCTGAGAAAAATTGAGCAGAAAGCTATGATCAGATCATTAAAAAAGAAAGTGAGCCATAGTATGTAGATGTTATTTATCTAAAGACGCATGGGAAATGACTGTTAAAGCTGAGCTTGAATGCAAATCACCAGGAACTTAAGAAATCTCATAAAGCAGAAATTTGAATTTGGGTATGAGCATGTTAACCATGTCTTAATGATACATGAAGGATGAATCTTAGTTAAATAAAGTTAAGCGAGAAGCTCACTTAGACAACTTCATCTTTGAAAATACTCTTCCTTTTCTTAAGGGGAACAAATAAATAAATGGAGTTAATTAAGGAAATGGGCAAAAAAATGGGTATATCTAATCTGAGAGGCCCTGTGGGTGAAGGACAGATGTATGTCAGCCTGGTGTTCTGTTTTTAAAGTGAAATCAAAAGTATATAAAACATGTAGTAAATGTGATCTTAACTAGAAAAAAATGTACAGAGAAAAATGGTATCTTGCTAATAGCAATAATAACATCATGGAAGTAGAAAATTCAGTTTTTAATTGTCAATGTGCCTTTGCTTTTATGTATTTCCCACACATGCACACAGTCAAATCGATCGTACCTCAACTTAAAAACCATTGTGATTACAGAAATCAATGAAAGTATACGCATTGGTTTTTAATTGCCTATAAATACACAGAAAACCTAAACAGCGATCATAGTATCAATCGCATTCATACGTTTCCAAAGTTACATCATGAAAACAGAGAACGTACTATTTTCATAGCTTATGAAGTATTTATTTTAAAATCACAGTAGACAAAAATTACATTAATTAATAATAAAAAAGAAATATGCAACCAAGTTCTCTAATCTGACTTAATCTCATAATGAGGTGGGATCCCAACAGTGGAAACAACATGCCCTCCAACTCTTAGTGCTTCAGACAGAAAATAGATATGTCCTCTCACTATGGGGGGAAAAAGATTCTTATTCTGCTATGTCTGATTTAGACGACAAACCTCTTCTAGAGTGATCACATTATCTAGCAGGATGGGGTATGCTGACAATGCAAGCTGTAACTAGTTGTAGGATTTCTCAGCCTTGGCACAGTTAACATTTTGGATTGAATAGTTATTTGCTGTGGGAGGGCAGTACTTCATACATTAAGATATTCTGCAGCATTTGTGGTCTCTACCAACTAGAAGTCAGTAGCACCCACATCCCTGACAATCAAAAATGTCTTCAGACATTGTTCAAAGTCCCATGGGAGGCAAAATTGCCCTCCATTGACAAGCACTGACTTAAAAGATACACACACACACATACATTCACTTGTGCATGCCTTTCAAACAAGGACCTCTTAAAAGTAAGTCAAACGACTTCAGGTACACAAAATTAAACTTCAACCAACCAATCATTTTATCTAATCATCAATCATTATTTATAGTTTGAAAGAAAGGAATGGTCCTTCTACATTATTACCAAGTCTAATCCCTTCATATCACACATAAAAAGCTAAAACCTCTATTAGTTGAATGGCTTGCCTAAAGGCATTCAGGTAGATAGACAATAACAAAACAGCAGACTAACCCTTTCTATTCACATGTATCTTTCTCATTTTAAATCAGATCTTTAATTTCAAGCATTATTTCCTAGAAGAAACTGCCTCTTCTTTTATTCAGATGTTAGTGAAGTCTGTAACAGCTTAAATAAAAGACCAGTCAGCTGGATGAGGGCTGTCATGAAACTTGAGCATTCCAGCTAATGTACTTAAGTGTGCTTGTCCACAGACTTGATGTTTGCAGAGGAAAGACAACTGACAGGTAACAGTCAATCCCAGAATAGAAAACTGAGTACAAATGGTAACTCAATGGTCTGAAATCCCTTAGTATGAGTAACGTTTTTGTCTGCTTTCCTGTTTGGAGTATGGGTAATTAATACAGCTCTGGATGCTTGCTAGCATAATTTTTCTCAGCATCAAGTATACGGGTTTCCTGCTCAGCTTCAGAAACAGCTCATCTGTCTCATTAGCAATAATTTGGATGTTATCCTAATCAAATTCCAAACCCCACTTTACAGACATCTTGCAGTAATGAAGATACCGAACACTAGCATTTAAAATGTAGTTCACATGAGTATTTAAGCAGATACAAGGGCCTGCTTGTCCCACGTTTAGATTCAGATCTCTAAGGAGGGAAGGGAAAGCACTGGTCTCAAATGGACAGTTGATTCCCAGAGCATGTGCATTTGGGGCAGGTGGGATCATAGACACAGGGAGAGTGATCTGGTTGGACCACCCAAGTGGTAGAGCCCAGCACTGGTGATGATTAGTACAGCGGAAAGGTTAAGGCCTTTGGAGGAGTCAGGAACCTTCTGTGAGTTTCCTCTGTCATATTTAGATTCCCAGTCCTAACGCTATGGAGAGCCGCTTGCTTCTTGTCAGTTTCCACTCAGAGACCCCTGGCCCCAGACAGAATGGTTTAGGACACATCAATTTCAGTATCAAACTTCATTTGGTAGTCCATGTGTATTCTGTACCTAATTTAGATTCTCAACTTCAGTATATATATATATATATATATATATATTTTTTTTTTTTCTGTAACTCCTGATTCCATGAGGTGGTGATTCTGTGCTAGGATCACTGACCTTCAACCCTTGGGTCCCTTCCCTTGGTCATCTTCTCTTTGTTGCCTCGATGCTAGTATTTGCTCGTTCAGCATGATCCAGTGAGATCCATGCAATTGTCCCTGGGCTCATGAAAGCCTCTCGTGCCTACCTTGATTCCTTAGAGTGTCTGGTGAAGACAGGCTGCCTAGCATACAGGACAGCATCCCTAGCTCCTTTTCCTTTGCATGATACTAGTTCATGAAGGATCAGAGTGCATTGGCATGAATAACTGTCCTGAACTTTTATTTCGATGTCCTCTGATTCTTATTCTCTTAAAAAACTAGTATCATATCTGTTTAACCAACCTAATTTAATGTGCCTGGCAGAGTTTGCATGCAGATTGCATCTTAATAAATGAGGAGGGAAATTTATGTCACTTTACTCCGATATGTTTCATTTAAGCTTTCAGAGTAACTGCCCTCTGTAAGGAAAAAGAAGAGGAAGAAAAAGAAATTGTTGCTATTTAAGTCCTACTTGTCAAATACTATGAATGCGGAGTCAAGCTAGAAGTAAAACAGGGAGCAATTTGCTCATCTACCATTTCATGGATCTTGGCAGTGGGCTGTCTTTATTAAAGTCATATATGAGAAGAATACTGCTCTTGAAAAGCTACAGCCTGAGGATGTTCGGTCAGAAAATTCAATATAAAGAAAAAAAACCTAGGATTATTCATTTAGCTGTTTCTTCATATGTGTAGTAAAAGGAATGCTATCTTCTCAATTGCTTCTCCTAGAATACATTAAATTTTGTTGGTTGTACTACTTGGTCTACTCTATTTTTTGGTAAATAGCTAAATTCTGCAAAGACCTTTAAAACCTACCAAGATGAAGAGAAGTCATAATATTACTATTATCTATCTTTCAGAGTTAAATAATCTCATTTTCCCTAATCTACATTAACAGATTAAAATATTATGCTTGTGTTTTATGTGTGTATGTTTTATAGTATTTCATATTAGTTTCATATCCCTCAATTCCTAAACAAGGAAAAAGGAAAAACCTAACCATAGATCTGGTAACATTTTAGAGATCCTAGAATTTCCTACTCCAGGAACTTTTTCAGTATTTGAGCCATGATCTTGTAGTCACTCAGTTCAACCTAAACAGCAAACATCACTTTGTGAGGCAATTAATTTCACTAGTGAACAAATATGCCCATTTAAAAATGAATCAAACCCCAAAACTGCCACCCTCTCACCTACAATTGCAGGTCCTAGTTCACTCATTCACTTTCTGTGTGATGGTTTCTTTTCAAGTATTTGAAAATAGGTATCACCCAGTCCCTGAGTCTCTCCTCATTTTTTGGGACCTCCCAAACAAAATGCTTTCTCAACTCTTCATCTCATATACATATTTATTACTTTCCAGTCACACTCCTCTGAACATGCTCCAGATTGTATGTATTAAAAGAACGAAAACAAGAACTTAGGCACAGTACTACAACGATGACTTTTCCAACAGAGTACTTCAAGACTCTATGACTGCTAACAAAAACACATCCCATTACTTCCTTACACCATTAATGCTCTAAACCCAATTGCTTGTTTTTCTCTGGGGAAAGTTCTAGACAAGATCTGATTCTGGGGAAGTGGGCATATAAGTTAGTCTCTTGCTTAATGTTTATTCTAACTGTAAAATATGCATGTGTCCTGGAGACACTAAAGATATTGTGTCTGGAAAGTGTCATTTGGATTTTATTAATAATCACATAAAGCAAATCTCTTTTGAGCTCTTCTTACATGCCAGACAGCAGGAAATAACGTTTTTGGACATTATGTGATTCATTTTGAAGCCTCATTACCCTCTATTTTATGATCACATCCCAACTTATCATTTATTTTTCCCAATTTATGTTAGCTTGTTGAATTGTATGTATCTTAGTAAACTTTAATTTGTTTTGTCAAATAAGGTGAGGTGTATATGAATGAATGAATACAATTCTGTTTAAATACAATAGTAGCCTCCAAGTAAGGAAAGACTATTCATGTATAAAATATTTAATTTTTTAGTTTAATATATTTCAAAAATAATATAAGGAACTTCAGGGAAAAGAACCTTAAATGTACAAATAAAAAGAAATTTCCTCTTATTCACTATAATCTTACAAAAAGAACAGTTAAAGTTTAATGTGTATCATTTGTTTTCTTTTTTATGCATCTTTTCTTTCTTCCTTCTAAATATTCATCAAACCTTTCTAACTTTCCCTTTATTTTTCCCACTTAACTGGCTATTGATCGATCCTCTATCTTTGTAAAAGAAAAACAATTTGATTGAACTATGTTTCATCTTGTTATATGCATGTACTTCATTTTCTTAAGGCTAAATAAAATTCTATTATAAGGATTTGCTTAATTTTTTAGCAACTTTCTTACTGCAAAATTTTAGTTTGTTTCAATTCATAATGGATATAAATAATGCCATAAGAACTATCATTTTGAAGATTTCTAGAAATAGCATTACTAGTTAAAAACTTATTAAAATTAAGTTAAGCACAGTATTAGATTATTTGCTGTTCTGAAAAAATGCACATAAAAATTATACTTTCATTGAGAGTATACAATAGTATCTTTTGTCATATGAATTCTACAAGTATGGGAATTTAATCTCTCTATGTATTCTCAGTCCTAAACTGCTCCCCCTTTTGTGACCGTTTTTATAGTGAATCTTATCATATGCATTCACATTTACCATACGTATTCTACAACTATGGATATTCTTAATCTCTCTATGTATTCTAACTCAGTCCTAAACTACTCCTCATTTTTGACCATTTTTATAACCTCAATTCTACCTTTCATTGTAAAGGAGAAGATTCAGGTCCCTCCCGTACTTATGCTTCCCATACTTAGTCTCACGGAAAAAGATGTGACTTGCAGCAAGCAGCTGGTGACAAAATATCTCCCCTCCTTCATGGGGATCCCTCTCTTTCCAACACGTAAGGAAGAACAAAGCTAACAGTGATGCAAGGCAGAGAAGCTTTATTTTAGTTTTTCATAACCCTTTTCTTACGTCACTTGCCATCTTATTCAATTTGACAAAGGCATTCCTCCTCTCCTGAAAGCAGTCCTTGAGATAATGGGACCAGCCCCTTGGGGCCAGTACCTCCTGTCAGATTGCAGTTTCTTCTCCCTTCTGTACCCTGTGCTTCACTTAGACTCAGTCATAGAATTGCTTCCCCACAAAGCATCTGTGTATTTCAAAGGGTACCACCTACATCCTCCACTCACTCTGTTACTCTTTTCTAGTTAGCAGAACATTCACCAATGCCTTTCAGCAGGTGAGGACAAGTAGAGTGCCCCTTACATAGCCCATTCCTGCAGACTCACCCCAACCCCTTCTACAAACAATTCTTTATGACCCACTATTCAGAACCTCAAATCACTGAAATTGACCTTAGCAATACATAATGAGGCATTTCTTAGTGAATGATGCCAATGAAGTCAAGACCAAGGCTTAATTATTATGTGAATCAGCTACGTCTCTTCTGTGATTAAAATGTTTTTTTCAATCTCCATTTGTGTCTGTATTTATTTTTTTAATGTTAATTTCTATGAACTGTTTTATCTGCATTTAAAACAAGATATAAAATTGAGGTAAATGAGCAGTAACAAAGTAAATAGAAAGCAATAATTTGATGAAATAGTCTTCTAGCAGGTAAGTCCAGTTTCCTTCTCTTTTTCACTTTACTAAGGAACAATTGATAAATATAAAAGTATATATTTAAATTGTACAATGTGATGATTCAAGAAACATATACATGGTGAAATGATTACCAAGAACAATATAATTAACACATCTATTACCTGACATATTTTTTTTGTGTGATGAAAGTGCTTAAGATCTGCTCTCAACAACTTCATATATAAAATACCATATTATTAATTACAGTAATCACACTGTACATTAGAATCTCATAACTTATTTTCCTTTCCAATGAAAATTTGCACACTTCGATCTACTTCACCCCAATTCTCCTTCCACCAAGCCCTTCCACTAGCCTCAGGCAACCAGTATACTATACTCTGTTGATATGAAATTTTTTTTTAAAAAGATACCAGATACGAGGAATACTATACAATATTTGTCTTTCTCTGGCTTATTTCATTTAGCATAATGCCTTCCAGTTTTGTGCAAATTGTTGCAAATGGCAGTATTTTCTTTTTTGTGGCTGAATAATATTCCACTGTGTGTATATATGAGTACCACACTTTCCTCATCTCTACATCTGTTGAAGGATATTTAGGTAATCATTCCAGATACTGATTTCAATTCCTTCTGATATATAACCAGGAGAGCAATTACTAGATCACAGGATAGTTTTTTTTTAATAGTTTGAGGAACTGCCATACTGTTTTCCAAAATAGCTGTACCAATATTACATTCCCATCAACAGTGTATAAGGGTCCCCTTTCTCCAGATCCCCACCAACACTCTTATCTCTTCTTTTTTTGATAATAGTCATCCGAACAGGTATGAGGATATCTCTCATGGTGATTGTAATTTGCATTTCCCTGATAATTAGGGATGTTGATAGATATTTTTCATATACCTATTGGTTATTTGTACCATTGTCTTTGGAAAACTGTCTATTCAGATAGCTTGCCCATTTTTAAATTGGATTATTTGCTTTTCTACTATTGAGTTGTATGAATCCTTTATATATTTTGGACATTAACCACTTATCAGATATATTGTTTGCAAATATTTTTTTGAATTCTGTAGATTGCCTTTTTAATTACTGATGTTTCTTTTGCTCTGCAGAAGCTCTGTAGTTTGATGTAGTCCCATGCTTAAGCTTTTGTAACCTGTGCTTTTGGTTTCTTGTCTAAGAAATCACTTCCAGTCATTGGTTGGAGTTACTGTACTATGTTGAATAGAAATGCCATGAGTGTGCATTCTTATCTTCTGGAATTTAGAGGAAAGACTTTTAACTTTTCAACACTGAGTATTTTGTTAGTTGTGGGCTTGTTATATATGGCCTTATTATGTTGTGGGACATTCCTCCTATACTCAATTTGTTGAGAGTTTTTATAATGAAAGGATGTTAAATTTTTTCAAGTGCTTCTATAGAATTGCCAAAAAAAAAGTGACTTTTATCCTTCATTTTGTTAATGAGGTGGATCACATTTATTGATTTTCATCTGCTAAACCATTCTTGCATTCTTTGCATCTTTGCATGTAAGGATGAATCTCACCTGATCAGGCTATATGATCCTTTTAATGTGCTCTTGAATGATCTGCTAGCATTTTGTTAAGAATTTTTGGATCTATGCTCATCAGCAATATTGGTCTGTAATTCTCTTAACTTATACTATCCTTGTTTGGCTTTAGTGTCAGGGTATTACTGGCTTCATAAAATTAGTTAAAAGTGTTGTTTCCTCTTCTATTTTTTTGGAATAATTTGAGCAAGATTGGTATTACTTCTTGAAATATTTGATACAATTCACCTGTGAAGCCATTTTTGTTTTACTTGTTGGGACATTGTTGATTACTGATTCAAACTCCTTGCTCATCATCACACTAATTGTTTAGATTGAAATAATCTGTTTAGATTTTCTATTATTTCATGATTCAATCTTGGTAAATTATGTTTCTAGGAATGTACCCAGTTTTTCTAAGTTATCTAATTTGTTGGTGAATTACTGTTCATAGTCTCATATGATTCTTTTTGTTCCTGTGTTATCAGTTGTAATGTCTCCTTTTTCATTTATAATTGTATTATTTTGGGTCATCTCTCTATTTTTCTTAGTCTAGCTAAGATTTATTGATTTTGTTTATCTTTTCAAAGACCCCTCCTAGAGACTGTTCCACAGAAGAATGTGTTTTTCCTGCTGTTGGATGTGAAGTTTTGTATATGACTTTTGTCCATTGGTCTAAAGTAGTTTGATCTATTATTTCTTTAGTCATTTTCTGTCCAGATGATCTATCCATTGTTGGAAATGGGCTGTTGAATTCCCTTACAATTACTGCATTGCTGTCTATTTTTGCCTTCAGTTCTGTTTAAATTTGTTTAATATATTTAGGTGCTCCAGTATTTGGTACGTATATATTTATAATTGTTCTGTCCTCTTGATGAATCCTTTATCATTAAATAATGACCTTCTTTGTCTTTTGTTACAGTTTTTGACTTAAAGTCTATTTTGTCCAATATTAGTATAACTACCCCTACTTTATTTTGGTTTCTGTTTGTATGGAGTATCTTCCTTGACCCCTTTATTTTTAGCAAATGTCCTTAAAGCTTAAGTAAGTCTCTTGTAAGCAGCACATAGTTGGATATCTTTTTATCCATTTAGCCACTTTGTCTTTTAATTAGAGAATTTAAACCATTTGCAATTAGAGTAATTATTGATAGGTAATAATTTACTATCACAATGTTAATTGCTTCCAATTATTTTGTAGTTCCTTTGTCCTTGCTTGCTTGCTCTCTTTCTTTGTGAGTTGACGATTTTTGGTAGTCGTATACCTTAATTCTTTTCTCTTTATCATTTGTGTGTCTATTACATATTTTAGTTTTGTATTTACCAGCATGCTTTTATAATACATTATGCAATTATAACAGTCTATTTTAAACTTTTAATAACATTAATTGCATACAAAGTTTTACATATTTTCTTTCTTTCTACACAATTTATGTTTTTGACATCCCAATTTATATCTTTTTATATTGTGTATCCATTAACAAATATTATCTATAGTTATTTTTAACACTTTTTGTCTTTTAACCTATATGCTAAAGATCAGAGTGATTTAAACACTACCAATGCAATATTAGAGTATTTTAAATTTGAGAATCTATTTATCTTTAACAATAAATTTTATACTTTCAGTATTACTAATTATTGTCCTTTTTATTTAAGCTTGAAAAATTCCTTTTAGAATGTCTTGTAAGGCAGGTCTAGTGGTGATAAATTCCCATAACTTTTGTTTGCCTGGGAAAGTCTTTATCTCTCCAGTATTTCTGAAAGATTACTTTGCTGGATAAAGTGTTCTTGTTGACATTCCCTCCCCATTCCCCACCTCTGAGCACTTCGAATAATATATCATTCTACTTTCTCCTGTAAAATTTCAGGATTGTAAGGTTTCTGCTGAGAAATTTGTTCATCGTCTTATTAGGATTCCCTTTTATGTGATGAGTCTTTTCTCTCTTGCTGCTTTCAAAATTCTCTTTGATTGTTGAGAACATGATTATTTTGTGCCTTGGTGAAGTTTTCTTTGAGTTGGATCTGTTTGGCAGTCCTTGAGCCTTCACATCCATGGTGGCCACATCTCTTCCCAGATGTGTCAAGTTATCAGTTAACACTTCTTTATAGAAGTTTTCTGTCCTTTCTTCTCTCTCTTCTCCTCTGGGACTCCTGTAATGCCAATATTATTTTGTGTGGTTGTGTCCTATAATTCACATAGGCTTTTTTGAATCTTTTTCATTTCAATTTTCTTTTTTCCTCTAATTGGCTAATATCAAGATATCTGTCTTCAAGTTTGCAAACCCCTTTCTTCTGCTTCTCTGAACCTGTTTTTGAAAAACTGTATTGCATTGTTCATTTCATTCAATGTATTCTTCAGCTCCAGAATTTCTATTGGCTTTTTTATGATTTCTCTTTTTTGAACTTCTTGTTTTTTGTGCACTGTTTTTTCAAGTTCATTGAGTTGTCTGTGTTCTCTTGAATCTTACTGAGCTTTCTTAAAATATTCATTTTGAATTTATTTTCAGGTAACGCACAGGTAACCATTTCTTTGGGGTTGGTTACTGAAAAATGGTTGTGTTCCTTTTGTGGTGTCATGTTTCTTTGTTTGCTGATATTTCTGATGGTTTTGTGTTGATGTCTATACATTTGAGGGAACATTCATCTCTTCTAGCTTCTTCAGACTGGTGTGGAATGACTTTCACCTGACAGTGGCTGGAAGGGTGTCAGCTTGGTGGGGTGCCACATCTTTGGTTCCTGGGAGCACACAGAAGCATCGTCTCTGAGCAATTTCATCAGCTGAGGTCAGTATCAGTGCAGAATGTGGGAGTCTTCTGTAGCCAAAACTGTAAAGGTCCTAAAGACCTTGTGGTGTCTAGGGCTATTGGAATTCTTGGACATGATGGCTTCTAAAATTTTCCTGTTCTTTTTTGTCTATGGGAAGAAGTTCTAGCCAAGGGGATCCCTCTTGGTGTCTAGTCCAGCATGCTGGCACTCAAGACAGATAGAAGAGCTGGGGTCCCAAGATCAGGCACACACAGAACTACCACACTGACTGTGTCCTGGGGTACAGGCGCCCTTGCTGTGGCAGTGGCACTGGTCTCCAAGGGGCAGGAGTGTGCAGATCTCATGTGGAACTGGGGTCTGGGTCTCTGGAGTGACTCAGGTGTCATGGAAGACACAACAGCAGGCCCTGGGATAACTGGATAAAGAGAGAGCCTTGGTCCAAAATGCAGTGTGCAAAAGTTACAAAGCCTGGGGATGGTGGATCACAGTCCCAACTCTGGCCCCAAGGGAAAGGCAAAGAACCCATCAGCACATCCTAAGTGATGATCTGTTAAAGCTACATGTGGAGACCCAGGGGAATGGACACAGAGCAGGGGTAGCTCGGCCTGGTAGGGTGGGTCAGCATGGCAGTCTGAAGCTGGGGCAGGGCTCATAGAAGCAGTGGCTGCCCCAATAACGGTAAGACAAAGCTGTGACCTGGAGCCTGAGGTGGGGCACAGAACATCAGCATCTCTGGTCCTGCATATAGCAATGCACTGTGGTGTCCTGATCCTAGAGAGCTTGGCACAGGGACCCTGGAGGCAGGTCTCACTGTAGGAACTGCCATGATCACCGTAGCTCTGGCTTGAGGAGCTGATGCATTAGAAAGCACTCTGGGAATCTTCATCTGCAGGAATCAGCACTGATAAAAATCTGTGTAAGCCATTGCTAGCCAAGGCTACAAATGTCCACAGCACTTAAGTCCTGCTGGGGTTCTCCTGCAGTCCTTTCGCCATAAGGCGAAATTCCTCTGGAGGGGATTCCTCCTTGGCAGCAAGATGTTCTGGACTGCATGCAGGATGGGAGGACATAGATAAAATGCTTCCTCTGTTTTTCTATGGCATCATCATCGCTTTTGAACTCTGCAGGGTTTTTGCTGCCTCCTCCTTGTAGTCCAGAGCTTTCCCTGAGCTATTTTTGTCCATTTGAAGTTGTTTACTCATTGTTTTAGTTGATTCTAAGGGAGACACAAGTGTTGGGACCCCCGAGCTTTCCACCTTGCTGAGGTCACCTCTATTTTTTTTTCCTTCTTCCTACCGCTAAGAATTCATTTCAACCCTACACCAAGGGAGCCAATAATAGTAATATTTTAGAACACAATAAAATTAAATTTTGAAAGCCATTAAGTTACCTATTCTAATTCCAATTAAGTATTTCAAGATAAAAAGGTTCTGTACCTTAATATTTTTACACACAGATAAAAGAGTTCTAATTAAATGTAGAAACTGCCACACAAAACTAAAATCCTAAATACAATACTATTACTGTTTTTATCATATTGACAAGTGAAAATTTTGATTACATTTATAATATTGTTTAACCTGACTGTTTTGCTGGCTGTTTTAGCTGTCTTTGTTAAGGATATTTCCTGTTGCGATGTCCAAAACTTGACTAACTATGGTTCTAGCCAAGTTGGAGTAAAGTTATGTAGATTCCAGCAGAGACTCTAGTTACACTCTGAATTATCAGGTCCTGAAGGCACTTGGTGCCAGAAGGTGCCGGCATTTGATGGCTGTACCTTGGGAATGTAGAATACTCAGGAATGCAAATTATAGATATTTTTTAATCAGCTTTTGCTAAAGATAAATGCATGCAAGTATAAAACAAAGCTAAACAAATATCACAGGCATTAAATAAAGTTTCCTTGCAGATGAATATAGTTATAATAAAAAAAAACCATATATCTCAATATTGTTTTTCATTTAGTACTTGACAGCAATTTCTCAGTCTTGCCACTTCTTTGGAAAATGAATATCCTAATACTTCTCTCTGTAAATGCTCGTGTGGAATTTAGGATGTCCAACACCTAAGTTAATATTTGCTTAACTATCTTTGGGACCTTTCCCCCCTTAGTTTTCTCTGCCTCTACCCCACGCAAAGCCATTCTTTTCCTCATCTCTGAGTTCTTTCTTCTTCAGAAACCTTCCACAGACAAGGACAGTTATCTGTACAAAGAAAACATCCATTTCAAAGATACTACTTTTTTTTTTTTACATATATTATAAAAAATATGTGTCATTTGGATCTTTAACATTTTAAAAATCCTATTTCTTATGATGATTCCTTAAAATAATATTTTTTATATCAATAAGAAAACATTCCTAAAAACTCTCTTTCCAAATAGTCCAGACACCCTAACCACATTTGACCATTGAGCACTTCATGAGGTTAGTTGGAGTTAAAATGTTCTGCAAGTATAAAATCAAGCCATATTTTAAATAATGTAAAAACATATTATTGAAAATTCTTATATTGATTACATGTTGGATTAATTGGATTTTATATTAAATTAATTTTATTTATTTTCTTTTTTCAGTGTTGTTACTAGACAATTTCAACTTCCAATTTCATATATTTGTATTTGTAGCTCTTGTTACATTTCAACTGGATAGCAAGGTTCTAGAGACAACTCAGTTAAGATATTTTCAGGACCACTGGCTGGACATTGTAAGGTGGTGGCATTTGAAGGAAGTTCATTGTCTCTTTCAATGCTAAGGGATTAAAAAGTTGTCATATATGTAAATATATTTGAGCAGTGTCAAACTGAGAGTCACAACACATGAACAAACATATATAATTTTAATTCATCCTCATTTGAACTAACCCACAGTATCTACATTAATATTAAAGAAAATTACTTATTCTTCTCATTATCAACCCAAGTTAATTTAGGATTAAAAAATAAAAGGAGATTAGGAATATGAAGCATGGTTATTTGCCAAAAGCATAGCAAGTCATTCTCTAATTTGTAAGGACAGAATGAAAGTCATGGGAAATTAAGATCTCTGGGCAGTAGAACTTTCATTATTTGCAATTTCAGTCATCCAACCATTTTTTCTTATTTGTAGTAAATAATTTGTAATTTGCTTAGCAGAATGACACACATTCTTTTCACAAAAAAAAAGCTTCCAGCAGAGTCACACAGACTTCTTACCTTAACTGTCAAGGTATGAACTACTTCCTAAACACCCCTGGTTGAAATAAATAACTAATACTAAAAGCTATTCGTTGGGAAAAAAAAAAACCTAACTCAAACTCGAGAACTCTATATTGCCTGTGCTATAAATACAAATATAAGAATTATAATATTATAGACATTTCCATTCTGCCCCTCACAGTGAATAATCCTTGGAAGGACTGATCTCAACTCAAAGTAACAGAACTCATTTAACAACTTTGCGTCAACAATTTTCTCCCTCAAATCCATTTGAGTTTGCTAAGGAATCTCCCATAATGGCTCTCCACAGAGCAGTCACTTCTCATTTGCTCCAGGAATAAATCTAGTGAGTTGATGGTCCTATTTATATCACCTAATCTATAAAAGCCTGTCCGTGGAGGGAGGGCTTTAAACTCGTTTAGAAATGGAAGGGAATTTTTAGATAGCTGTTCTTGAACTTGACATCCTTACATTTTAATAGATGTGGAAACAATTATGAATATATATTTAATTTAGCCTCTCAAGGGATCCCCTCCTATATTTTTCACTATTTGCCTACATCTAATTGATTAAGATTAATATAAATAAACTGGTGATACTAAATATCACTTCAGGTTTGACATTCTGTGAATATATACAAGTGCAAAATTCTTAGGTAAGAACATGGTATGGATTTAATAAATAACTGGAGAATTAAATGCAATTGAGGATGAGAAACAAAGGGGAAAAAACTAACAAATTTTTAGGTAGGACTAAATTATAGACTAAAAATGCAACTGCTGCCCCCTGCAGTCAGGAAAGCAAGCAGCCTGGTGTGTTTGCCACCAGCACCAGTTTCAGATGAGCCCAGGCAGAAAGGTTCTATTTTCTGGCTTCTATTTCCACGGACTATTGTGATATCTCAGTATTCTCTAGCTCATTTCCCGCCATCTCATATTTCCTTGGGTATTCTGATATTTTCCTGAATCCTCTCTTCTGACACTCCTACTGACGTCTTCCCATGCAGTTCCTGCTGCCACAGAGTCGCATGCTGCTGCCTTTTGAAAACCGCGGCTGTCCCGATACCTAGGACAGAGAAAGGGCTGTCTTCTTTTGGATCACAGATGAGGTTTCTGTCTCAAAGGAAATCTCTACTGGTCTTTGCTTTCAGGAGCTACCAGTTCCCTCATACTTGATAAACCAAAGTTAAAACTGCACTGTATTTTTGGAAGCCCTCAGGGTGTCCAAGCATCATGATGTCTTGTGTCAAGAAGGAGAGAACCCCACCGTCTTTATTAAACTGACTGAGAGAGACCCAGCAGTATAGCTTTGGAGCACTATGTCTTACGCTACCTTTAATAAAACAGTTCTTTCACCTGTTACACAGTTTCTAATTCCTTGGTCCCTAGTATTATGCGGGTTGTGTCAGAGCAATAAATGGTATCACAGATACTCGCTGCTTGGGCAGTTCGCCTGCCGACCTCACTCCACCCCTTTTTATAGAGGCCTGTATTAAACTCAGCTTTGGTTATTGGATAAAGCAACAAAAGAACTTGCTTGAAGTATAGGTCTCTTACAGGACATATCTTAGTCTTTCATTTAAAATAGACTCTTAGCAGTGTATCCCATCATTGGACAGACATTTCTGAATCTTCTGAAAGTAGTCAAAGAGATTATATATGAACTGTATGAATGAGAAAAATGCACAAGGAAAGGGTCAAATTCTGGTGCTGGTTCTACAAAGTTTCTCTGAGACTCTGGACAAGTCATTTAAGCCCCCTGGATTTCCATTACCTCACTGATACTATCAAGAGAGTTAAAGTAGATGTCCCAAAAAGTAATTGCCATCCTCCAAATTATACCAATTTAAGTCAAAATCCAAAGAGGTCCAAAGTCTTCAAAACATTACATCTGGCTTCTGGCATACGTCTCAAACTAGTCCTGGCTCTACACAGCCCTTTTATCGGATCTTTCTGTGGGCAAGAGTTGCAAATCTCATTGGTCAGAGTATAAGGCATTTATGTGGGCTACAATAGTGTCTTAATAAGCAATCATCCACAATACACTTCCTTCTTGCCCTTGCATTTCCATTTCAACTCTATGCTGTGTTTATCTATATAAGTGGATTCTTTTTGGCTTAGTTATATCTCTCTTTCCTACAAGCATGGTTGTGTATACCAGTAACAAGATACATACATAGGGAAAATAGAAAATTGAATCTAGGTTAAGTTGTATCAATGTATTCTTTGTCCAGACATCTGTGTTGCAGTATAAGACATTTACACGGCTATTGTTAAGGTAATATTTTGATATCCAAATGTACAGTTTCTCAGGAACTCCATGGGGAGGATTCATCATTAGCAAGACAGGATTTGAGTTTACTAAGTATCAGACCAAAATATTTTGGAAAAACACTAAAGTTTCACCTTGACCTTTAATAATTTGCATACAGCATTTTACATAAAGCATGATAACTTGAATCAAGGGTCCTTTCATAAGACATTCTTTATCTCTCAGTTACCAACAACAGATGACATCTGTGGACATACATAATTACACGAGGAAAGTTCCAGAACCTCAAGAGAAAGTTCAACCCATTTCCACATTATTAATCCAATACTTAAACAAGTAGTGTCCTATTTCTCATTTTAAATATCACCAGGGAACATTTTAATGACTTTAGATATTTTTAAAATGTACTTCAGTTCTTTCTTTCCTATAGAATTTAAGCAGAACATACACTTTTGGGGAAAATGGACTTATCATAAAGAATAGAAAAGGATGGCCTATTTTTAAATAAATGTTTGAAAGGTTATTTTAATAATTTGGACACTTTTGGACAAATCATTAAATCATAAAACTGGCGGTGGGCTTTATCTCTTAGTCTCACTCCCAATTTTGGTATAGCTCAAAGAGGCAATATATAACCTTTGTCGCCCATCTTAAATTCAATAGATCTCATTAGTTCCCTTTTAAGGAAATTATCTGCTTTATATTCATTCAGTCGGCAGATGAATAGTAGGCTCTTTTACTATATTTTCCTAGCACTGGCATCAACATATATTTGTGATGCAAGGCTCAATATAGAGGCTGCTGTTTATACTTATAGTCATTTATGTATTTATTACAGCAATTTTCAGGCAGGTGACAGAAAAGCGTAGTTTTGAAGGGATAGCTGTTTCTAAATTATATGAATGTACCACTCTCTTAGACAATCAACTCATATATTTTCCTCTTTCCTCAAACACGGAGCACTTCCTTCCTCTTCTTTACTTTCACCAAATGGCATTGCTTCCCAGAGAAAACAGAAGCCATCAGAAGAGTGCTCTCTCATTCCCAGCCCCCAAAGCACACACAGAACTGTTTCTGCATGTCTCTCTTCCTGTTACTGTGGGTCAACGATTGGGGTACAATCTCTGAAAATACCTCCTTTTGAGACGTAAATCCTAACATTTTAAACTCACCAAGGATCAACTTCTGGCAATGGCATCCCTCTTTACTAGCTCATTCTCATCAACATGCAGCATGCTAAAATGTACTTCATTTTAAAAAGTGCAGTTGATTCCACATCCCCCTTGACCCACAGCTACTATCACTTCTTGTCATTCTTCCTTACACCAAAATTGCTTGAAAGCACTGTTTTTAATTTGGCTCTTCCCATTCATCCTTGGTTTCACTTCAGTCAAGCTTACACATTACTACTCTATGGACACTGTTCTTGTCAGGGACAGCAATGACCTCTACAGTACTATAACTGATAGTTTAGTCTCCAAACCTGACCCACCAATGGCATTAAGACAGGTCGTCACATTCTCTCTCAACCATTTTTTTCACTTGGACTCTGTGACAAAATTTTCTCAGCCAGTGGCAAGGCTTTAAATGACACCCATGTACGGATGAATCTGGAATTTATATCTCCTACTGGATTTATTTCTTGACAATTATATGTGTATATTTAACTGGGTATTTGACATTTCTATGTGAATGTCTAATAGGTATCTAAAACTTAACATGTTGTGGTGGTGAACATTACTTGTCAACTTGGCTACATTATGGTACACCTGTGTGGACAAACACCAGTTAAGATATTTTTTAAGATGTGATTGATATTTTAAACTGACAAAATTTGAGTAAAGCTAATTACTCTTCATGCCATGGGTGGGCATCATCTAATCAGTTGAAGGCCTTAAGAGGAAAGACTGAAGTTCTCTAAAGAGGAAGGATGTCTTGCTAATGGGTTTCAGCCCCAGGCAAGTTTGCTATGGATTCAATGTGACCAAGAAGTTGACAGCAAAACGTTCTTTGGGGTGAAAAGGTTTATTACCCAGCTTGTTCTTCTGACAGTAGGTCAGCACTAGCATCTCTTCCTCTGCCCAGAGCACTGGGCCGGGCTCTCTGTATAGCACAATAATTAATAGCTTATTCCCTAAAGGTGTGGAAGCAGTAGCCTAGCAACAGGCCAGTTACATCATCAGGTGGTTCAAGTTCAGTGAGGATCCTGGCCATAGGAACCCCACCTTCCCCACACTCCACCCCTTCAGGATTCTCGCCTTACAGTCTACACTCTTTCAATCTTCCACAATGGTCCCTGGGCAAGAAAGCTGGAGCACTGTAACCAGATTCCACAATAGCAACAGAGGATAACAACAACTTAGAGATAATAACAAAAATTAAGATACATCAAGATTTTGATACAGGTAACAAAAATTATAATCCTCAAGCCAGAGGAGGTTTCTAATAACAAAAATTATAGTAATCCTCAAGCCAGAGGAAGTTCCCAATACACAAAGACTTTAGGGGCAATAAGACACATGTTTTAATGACAACAACATAGGCAAATCTTGTCCCTCAGGTAGGATGCATGCAAGAGAGTGGTCCTGTGATAGGACTGTAGCAGGAAGGGGGTCCCTTCCAGGTCTAGTATACCATACATTTACTCCTCTCCCCATGGGGGTTACCAAAGGGTGTATATATAGTGCTACTGGAGGTGCATGCACTGGCCATAATGATAAAACAAAACTCCCTGTTAAGATGCTCCTACCTTCTGGCCACTCAGGATAAACTACTGTGACCTTTGGCAGCCACTCTGCTGTTATTCTAGGAACACACAGGAGGCCAGCTTCCAGGCCTTTTCCCCAAGGTGGCAGGAGAGCCAGCCATCATTGGTCCATGTGTCGAAAGGTCCAAGGCCATTCCACTTGAGTCTCCGGGGTTCAGTGCAGTTGGTGCTGGCAGCAAGATGTTATTCTGGTGGCCAAACCTCGGCTTCAGTGATTCTTCCTTGGTTTGCACTTGCAGTTGTATAGGGGAGGCAGCCATATGTGCTAATATGTCTACAGGGCTCAGGGCTCCCTTTCGGAGTCTCTTGTTCGAACACCGTAGCACGGTCCATAAGCGGACTGACTATCCCCGCAGACTACTGGTATCTGACTTTAGTCCAGATTTTAACAAGCCGTTATGCCTCTCTATCATACCTGCTGTGGTAGGATTGCATGGCACATGAAACTTCCATTTGATTCCCAGCTGTTGCACCCATTCTTGCAGTATATGTCCAGTAAAATGGGTGCCCTGATCACTCTCAATTACCTGTGGTTGGCCATAGGCAGCAAAGAGATGCTCCAGGCCTCTTTTGGTTGTCTGCTGGTCTGCACAACGGGTAGGAAAAGCAACCAGAGTCCAGTAGCTGTGTCCACACAGGTCATCACATACCGATATCCTTCTGACATAGGCAGAGGCCCAGTATAGTCTATCTGCCACCTGACGAGGGTATAGGCCCCTTAGCTATTATCCCATGTTGCTGTGGAACTCGGTGTTAAGTCCCTTTTGGAGCACATGACACACTCCTGCCGTGCTCTACTAACTTATTCGAAGGTCAAAGGCAAGCCCCACTGACGGGCTACAGCCTACATTGTCTTTTGCCCCGCATGCAACAAACGCTGATGTAGCCATTGGGCTACATCAGAGGCAGGCTTTCCTTCTAACCAACGTATCTGCCCCAATTTATCTGCTTCATCATTTCCTGGGGATGCCAGTGGCAAATGACCTGTCACATGGTATACTGTAATTATTTTAGTCTGACCACAGGCCCATAAGTCTTGCCACAATTCTTGCCCCCAAAGGGGTCAGTGACCAACCAGCCAGTTGGCATGATGCCAGGTTGGTAGCCACAGGGTCAAGCCCCGATAGACAGCCCAGCTGTCAGGGCAGACAACTATAGGGGAGGGCTCTTGGCTGATCATAAGCCACAGAGCCCACAACTCTGCCCATTGCCTGCTCTTCCCCTCACCATCTTCCATCCATATTGTCTCAGTCTTAGGATGGAAAGCTATGGCCCTCCATTTTGGGGGCTGCCCATTGCTGGAGCCATCTGTGTACCGTGCATCTTTGGGTATAGGGGCTCTTCCCTCTTGATAGGGACTCTCTGCTACTAATGGTTCAAAAGCAAGTTCTTCCTGCTTTTCACTAGTATATGACACCGGCCCCAACAAGTGTTACAGTTCATCACTCAAGGGGCTACTAGAGAGGGCACTACGCCGCTGTAAGTTGGCACCCCACTTGGCTATAGTGGGTGTTTGTGCCACACCACTCCTTGGCTTTTGGGTCCCCGCTCGTACTCACCCCAAGATGGGATAGGGGTTATTACCTTATCAGGGCCATTCCAGTGATGGGTTCTGTAGCCAGCAAGGCGTGATACACGGCAGCAGTTGTTTTTCTATCAAAGTGTATCGTACCTCTGCCCCTTTCCAGAACTGTAACCAGACAAGTTCGGTCAAGCTGCTGCTAGAGACCCTAGCCATACTGTCTTCAGTCATATGAATGTCTAGCTCACAGGGCCTTGATGAGCCTATCACCCTCAAGGTCTGCACGGCCTTGACTGCCTGTTTTGCTGTAGTAAAGGCAGATGCACATGTCTCATCCCAGTCCCACCTGATGCCCTTTCGTACCAACCAGTATAAGGGCCTCAGAATTTGTGCCAAGTACGGGATAAACACTCTCCAGTAGCCTAGAAGACCCAGAAACTCCTGTAGCAATGCTACAGTTGTGGGGGTAGGAAAGGCCTAGACTTTATCTATAACTGCTTCTGGCATAACCTTGGTCTTACCCGATGAGACAACCCCCAAGAATTTGACAGACAAACCAGGTCACTGAACCTTGGTGCTGTTCACAGCCCATCCTTTCTCCTGTAAATGTTGCAGCAGTCTTGGTGCTGCACCTTCCAGATCTGAAAGAGAATCGGACGTGAGCATGACATCATCAATATAATGGTACAGCCGCACCATTGGCGGTTTCTTCCATGTAGCCAAGTCCTGGGCGACAAGTTCATGACAGATGGTGGGGCTGTGGAGGTATCCCTGTGGAAGGACAGTGAAAGTCCATTGCCATCCTTCCCACGTAAAGGCAAACTGTTCCTTACTTTCCTACTCAATGTCAATGGAAAAGAAGGCATTAGCAAGATCTCCCACATAATGATATGTTAGCAGTTCATGGCTGAGGGTATTCATCAAGCCTGCAATAGAGGGGACAGCAGCATGCATAGGGGGTATGACCTTATTCAGTTCTCTGTAATCCACAGTCATATGCCAGGAGCCATCTGGCTCTTTTACTAGCCACACTGGGGAACTGAAAAGACAATGGGTGGGCTTTATAATACCCACCTTTTCCGGCTCCTGGAGAGTTTCTACAATCTCTTTATGCCCTCCAGGCAGTTTGTATTGTTTGGTATTAGTCACTCACCAAGGCACAGGCAAAGCTATGGGCAGTGCCTCCATGTCCCCTCAGAATTGCCTTACCACACATACTTGCAGTCTGAACTCACCTGCAGTGGTCTGCTACCATAGACCCTGCAGGATATCAATCCCCCAAAAATACTCAGGGATAGGAGATATATACACAGTATACTCTTTTGGGGGTAAACGCTCTATTCACAAAGGGATTTGGACTTTTTTCACTCTGATAGTCTCTCCCCCCTATCCATCTATGATAGTGGTGGTCCCAGGAACCCTTCAGGGTTACCATGAATCAGTGAACATTCAGCCCCTGTGTCCAACAGAGCCAGGACACGTTGTATGTTCACTGGGGACCAGTAGATAGCTATTTCAACACGTGGCCTTCGGTCCCCCCTGGTCCCTCAGGGCAGATACCTTGACCTTCCCCTCAGTCAAACCGTGTTCCCCAATCATCTTCCTGTGTGGGCTCAAGTGAGGTTGGCCCCCTGTCCAGCAGGAAGTCTTGCAAACACACAGGCCAGACTTGTGGCTCTGTCTCTGACCTCTGCCTCCTTGGTCTTAATGGCTGGAGCTGCTGCTCTGGTTTCAGCTGTTGTCATAGCTCCTATTTAGCTTCCCATCTAATTTCCTTCCATCTGCTCCTGCCCGTATTAAATAAACCCACATCTGGGTCTCGTAACCTTCATGAGGCCCTGTAAATTCTTCTTGTGAGCAACAGGTCTTATTTCTTTCTGGATTCTCATTGCTTCAGTTTCTTCTAAGTCTGCTACTGTACATGTCATCTCACTTATGGGATGCTCTAAGTGAGGGGAAATAATGGCCACTAGAGACCCAAAGAGGGATGTAGGAGCTGTTTGAAGTACAATATTTCTCATCCCAGTAATGAAAATCTCTTCATCTGGGCCATAATTCTCTGGGCTATAGATGGCATTTCTCATGCCTAGCTCTCCTAGCACCTGTTGGAGTTCAGCATATGTCTGCCATCTAACAGGAGAGGATGGTAGATCACCTGCATTGGGCCACACAGCACGAAGTGCAGCCATGAGCCAATCGAGAAGGGAGTGACTCCCTGGGGTCTGATGTGCATTTTGTAATCACTGCCTCAAGGCGGGCTGCACTGTCAGGGAAGACAGCCTTCCCATCTCTGATCCCGACAGAACAATTCCATCCACCCCTAAGTCCCACAGATACAGGAGCCAAGATGATACTGACTCCAAAGTCTTCTGCCTAAACCAGGAGCCCAAATCCACCAGCTCAGCCTGAGTATAGGGACAGACCATAGAGTGCTCCACGACCTGGGGAGGGGACGGCTCCTCTCCTTGGGGAACTTTCGGCTGCTGGGTCTTTATTTTCTTTACAACCACTGGGCGTGCTTTCAATATTGGAGGGGTCAGTACCTCCAGCACCACCTCTTCATCCTTCCCCAGCTCCTCCATTTCCGGCGCTGATGGCACCTTTCTCTCCCGTCCCCCCCCCTCCCCCCGTGTGCTTCCTCTGCTATAGTGCCTTGCAGCAATGCTAGCTCAGTCTTACCTTCACCTTAATGCTTCGCAGCTTGCGCTCTCATGCCACCTCCGCCTGTGCTTCCCTCAGGAGTTCGTCTTTTTCCTTGATGGCGTCTTCCTCCTTTAGAACACTTGGCAGTGCTGCCATCTCGTTCTGTAAAGAATTCTTTACCTCTCCAATGGCACCTTGCTGCCAGCGTTCTCGTGCCATCTCCTCTCTCATCAATGCCATTTCTCTCTTCAGGGAATCCACAGAAGTTTGCAGCTCACATTCTCATGCTGCCTCACGCATCAATGCCATTTCCTTTTTCAGGGAATCCACAGAAGTTTGCAGCTCACATTTTCGTGCTGTCATTTCTTGGGTCTCTTCTGTAGACCTTTTTAATACTGTGAGAAGCAGCCAACCCACAGTCCCCACTGCCTCATTGGCACTGTTTTTCTCAAAGGATTTATTTATTATACCAAGGGCCTCCCCTACAGCCTCAGGTGTCACCTCCTCTTGCCTCCAGTCCTGAGGTGGGGCCCAGTCCTCCAGGAGGCAAGCCACCTCAGACCACATACCCATTGGGGGACAATCCACTGTCTCCCCATTCATAGGGGCAGCCCACTGAAGCACCCCTCCCATAAGGGTAGCCTGTTTCCTTGGTCAACAATGAACCCTGCCAACTTTTGCCAATTGTCTTGTCAATGGGTTTCAGCCCCAGGCAAGTTCGCTATAGATTCAAGAAATTGACAGCAAAACGTTCTTTGGGGTGAAAGGGTTTATTACCCGGCTTGTTCTCCTGGCGGTAGGTCAAGCACTAGCGTCTCTGCCTCCGCCCAGAGCACTGGGCCGACCTCTCTACATAGCACAATAATAGCTTATTGCCTAAAGGTGTGGGAGCGGTAGCCTAGCAACAGGCCAGTTACATAATCAGGTGGTGTTAAGTTCAGTGAGGATCCTGGCCATAGGAACCCCAATTTTCCCACAAAGGACCTCTGCCTCTAGACTGCCTCAGACTCACAATTGCAGTGCCAATTCTTGCCAGAATTTCCAGCTCACTGGCCTGCCTTACCAATTTTGGCTTAGTCATCCCCACAATTCCTTGAGCCAATTCCTTAAGATCTATCTTCTTCTACTGGTTCTGTTTCTCTGAAGAACCCTAATACATATATGAAAAAAAAGTTCCTGATATTTCCCAAAACTTGCTCCTCCTCCCACACTTTCTACATCATGGCACTTAATGTACTTTGCGGTTGTCCAAACCAAAAAAAAAGAAAAACCTAAAGTCATCCCTGAATCCTCTATTTCTCTTGTACACCATATCCAGGCCATCAGGAAATCCTATAAACTCTCACTAACTCTCAGTCAGACTCTTACTACTTCTCTTAGCATAACTAACTTTCACCTAGATTACTTTAATTGCTTCCACATGCACCTTAATTTTATAAAATGTATCTAGCTAGACCTCAAAGCCAACATCACACCCACTGGGAGAAACAAGTGAAGCATTTACACTAAGGCAAAATGCCCATTATCACAACTATTATTCTGGAGGTGCTGGCCAACACAATTCAGTAAAACTATGAAATTAGGGAGAGAAAAATAAAAATGAATGGTGTAAAAATACACCAGTGGTATGACTGAACACCTGGAAAACATGATTCAACTGAGAAATTAACAGAAATTACAACAAACACCGAGCACGTCATGGGAGAAAGAGCAGGGCATCATAAATTCAGAGGCTGTATAATGCTGAAGAGGTTAACACCTAGAACAAGACTGTGAGACTTAACAGCTGTGGTCTTGAACAGCCTAGACCTCTTTTTGCCTCTATTTTCTTAAATATAAAATGGGGGTTTTATAGAAAACTACATCATAAAATTGCTATGAAGATCAAAAGAAGGAATATATGTTAAGCACTGGGAATATTGCTTAGATATAGAAGGGTTTGCTATAGTAAGTATAGTATTATTAATTTATTATTAATATTGAAGCAAACTGTTACCACAATTTATATAATTCCTTTTCCAAACTGCAAATCCTTTTCCAGTCCCTGCAATTTCACTCCTCACCTATCATCATATCCCTTAGAAAGAAGTTGACACCACTACTGAAAAGCCAAAGAGGTGATATTTTTACATAATTTGAAATTTTGCCCCTGTGAATCATCTTTTTCTTGTCGGCTTCTGGCAACTTATACAATACAAAGAAATTAATACTGTGAGACTTGCATCTACGTTGAGGAGTTCTGAAATATTTGTGCCAAAGATCACTTAATTCACACACATGCCCACGTCCAATATCTATTCTTCATAGAAAAGGCTAACACAAGATTATTTCAGTATTGTATAGCAAGCATGAGTAGAAATGACAGAATCTCATTCCCTATATATGAGTTACAGAACAAGTCTCTGAAATGTAATAAAATAAGAAGACCCGTAGGTTGTCGCCAAGCAGCAATAACACAGCAAGTGACACGTCCTCTGGTTGACGCGATGAGTCCTTCCAGGTCTAAATTCTATAAATCTTCTCATAGATTTCAATCTCCTTGTGTAAACTGCTATTCATGAAACTCTAACACAGCCTTATAATTGCCCATTTATTGGTCTGACTCCAACAAAAGCCTTTGAGCTCTCAGTGGGCAGAAGTGGATTCTTATTGTTTATCTTTTATAAGGCCAGAAATAGTGAAATTGTTGCTCCATGGAAGGCACACAAATAAATTACGATTTAATTAGTTGACTGATTAACTAATGGAATTTTGAGTATGTTAATATTAGAAAAAATTTTCTAAGCTCCTGCTCTTCATTATAAGCCCGAGTTTGTAGTTAAGCTATTGACAGCAAAGAAGGATAAGAACAGGTAAATGCCACAGAGCAGTATGGCCAGGATGGTCCTGAATGTATTATCAATTTTCTCTGTCTGTACCTGTTTTGTCTAAATTCAACTAAACTTTCAATGGTTTTGATGTTGCTTATCCATCTCCATAGACACCCACTGAAGAAGCTACCAGTTTAAATCTGAAATCTGATTTGTTTTCTGCTTGAAATAGGTATAAAAGGAATATCATCAAATTATGAGCAGGTTGGGAGAAGACCCCTAGTTAACCTTTCTCCACAATCCCACAGTGCACTGCACACCAGACAACCAAGTAGCTTGGATTGGCTTTTGCATTCTGTCAACCCTGTATCCACATTGTTATTCCCGTTACTTGGCTAAGAAAAATGTCTATTTGACAGCCATTGCTGTGTCCATTCCATGCAAACACATTTTGTAGCACAATCCAGCTGCAAGCAGCAAAATATAGTTTTAATTTTAGGAGGATACTCGGCAGTCTAATTAGCCTGATATTCTCAGAAGATAGAGTAAACACAAGTGACTTCCAGCTTATTGTTTTGTTTTCAGATTTGTGTAATTATTACTTTTTACAGGGAAATAGCAACAATTCTAGAATTACAATATTACTGTATTAAAACTCATTGTAAATATTCTCAAAAATTTTGTTCATTAAAGTAAGTATGAATGTCTATATATTTATAGAAACATATCAGGTATATGGACAGACCCGAATACATGATCTATTTCCCGCTGACATCAGGTCAGAAACTCTACTTTCACATATACATATGCAAACTGCATTTATGGCACATGCATATATATCACAGAAATGGCCAAGTACAAAGACCTGCAGGACCCTCATTTTATGCATTAGCACACAATTAGGAGAAGGCCATATTTTTGAGAACTACAGTCAATAGAACTCTAGCTAAGGAAAGGTGCAATTATGTTTCTGGCCCTGTGCACTTGGCAAGCTTTCCTCTATCCAGCTTTTGGCATTGAGCCCTTAATGGACCTTTTAATTAATACAAACCATGTTACTTCTTACTTTCATTTGACCAGAGATCATACACACAAGGATGGACTTTAGAGGTTAACCCTTTAGAAACAAATGTTGACAGAATTTTAATGCACAGTAGCACAGACACCATAGATAGACACAGAAGCCGCTGTTAGTGTAAATGTCTGGTCTATGATGAGGCTATGGAATTTTCCAGCAGATCTAGGTCTTGAACTGATCACACAGGCAGGCATCAAAAGTAAATAATCATAAACAATAAGATTGACTGAAGTACAACCAGATTAACAGGTTCTGAGACAGAATAATAATAGAAAATTTAAGGCTAGATTAGGAAGATAAGAGGAAATACTTGAGCAAAATTAAACACCTGTCTCACTAGGCCAGTAAAGCCAGATTAAAAACAGGACCACTGATCACAGGCACAAGTGGGTGTTCAAGAATAAAAGAGGATATCGGGAATGCTACAATCTGGCATGATGAAGCTTTCCAATGATGCAGGAAATCTCAAAGTTGATCTTGGCAATAGCACTTTAGAGAAATCTGTCTCCATCTGAACAAATATGGCCAATCAGTGGCAGTCTGGCGATTTTAGATCAGTAGCAGTGCTTTTCTTCCAAGGCTCTTCATGAAGACAGTGTTATGTCTTGACATTGACTTGGGAAATAGTGTTTCTGCAACTGGTCTTTGAAATATGCACTGACAGAAATACTCAAGAGCTCAGCACTTTTCTTGAAATTTCTCTCTTTTTTTGGAATTTTTTTGAGACGATAAATATTTAGAAAGGCAAGGCTAATTTTGCATTTTTCCTTTGCATGGACCCTGGCAGAGTGCCAGACACAATTTCATATTATCAATGAATGCTATTTGATGTTAAATATATATTACTCCCCAAAATTGCCATAACAATATACATGGTTGAAATAAAAGCTTCTCTGAAGACAAATTACATATGTCTCTGATATGTGTTGCAGAATGTACTCAGTATTAATTTTAATGACATTAACTGATCTCCTACTATGTGTCAGGAATGATATTAAGTTTTGGGATAAAAGATAAATGAGAATGTGCCCCTAGAGCACGGCAAGAAATAGGAAGATATCGATCTAGGCTTTGCTCTGCACTGTGCTTTTGTATAACCTTGGCAAGTCACTTTGTCTTAGACTGCATTTACACATCTCTGCAATGATAGATTAAATAATTTTTAAAGTCTAGGTTTGAAGTAAATTCTGAAATCTGAACCCATATAGGTGGTGTCTAGGGTGGTAATTGTTTATTTTTATTAATCTCCCAGGTGGCACCTGCTAAACCTGGAATAAACCTAGTTTATACAAATAGATAGATGAGCTCAAGGCTGTTCCTCCGAATACAGTGTGCATCTCAAACAACTTGGACCACTGAATCAGAAGTACATATCAAATCCCTTAGGCTCTAGTCAGAATGTCAAAGGCATCTGTTATAACAAAGAAACTTAAGTGAAAAAAAAATCACTAAGAGATGTAGAATTACCTTCCTTAGACAAAGCCAAATAGTTAAAAGGCACGAGAGAATTAACCTGATAACTAACTAGTATGTTGAAACTCCCCACCATCCATACCTGCCCATGAGTTGAAGCATAGGGCAGAAATCTATGTCTGACTTTTACTCAAAAACTAGAATTTTTACAGTGACCTAAGTATGAGATCTGAAAAACTGTATTTTGCTTTGCCCAATCAATATTTCATTCATAAACCTACAGATGTGGTAGCTTTTGCAAAGCCAGAATGATAAGAAAAGCTAGTTAAATCAATTGGTGATTTCTTTTAAAAATTTAGATAAATTTATGTTATCTGAATATACTGTTCTGATTATTAAAGTAGCATTTCCTTATTGTAAATTATCCAAACAGAGAAAATACACAGAAAGTAATGAAATTTACACACATCTCACTATGCAGAAATAACCTACTACAGTATTCCACTACTGTAGGGGCTTTGCCACCATGTTCTACTTTCTGACATTCTCTTCATTCTGCTTCATGAACTGCAGTCACTCATGGTCTCTGTTTGCTGACTCTTTCCTGTGTTTCTCCATGCACCTGTTTCTTTTTTTCTTTTTCTTTTGGTATCATAAAAGCACAATCACTTGAACATTATGGTTACTATACCCGCTGTTATAAAGTCCCCACCACACACCCCATTACAGTCACTGTCAATCAGCATAGTAAGATGCTATAGAGTCACTACTTGTCTTCTCTGTATTATACTGCCTTCCCCGTATGCCCCCTACCACTACATTTGTGTGCTAATCCTAATGTACCTTTTCCCCCCTTATCCCTCCCTTCCCACCCATCCTCCCCCGTCCCTTTACCTTTGGTAACTGTTAGATCATTCTTGGGTTCTGTGAGTCTGCTGCTGTTTTGTTCCTTCAGCATTTTCTTCATTCTTATACTCCACAGATGAGTGAAATCATGTGATACTTGTCTTTCTCCACCTGGCTTATGTCACTGAGCATAATACCCTCTAGCTCCATCCATGTTGTTGCAAATAGTAGGGTTTGTTTTCTTCTTATAGCTGAATAATATTCCATTGTGTATATGTACCACATCTTCTTTATCCATTCATTCACTGATGGACACATAGGTTGCTTCCATTTCTTGGCTATTGTAAATAGTGCTGCGATAAACATAGGGGTGCAAGTGTCTTTTTCAAACTGCACTGCTGCATTTTTAGGGTAAATTCCTATAAGTGGAATTCCTGGGTCAAAAAGTATTTCTATTTTGAGTTTTCAGAGGAACCTCCATACTGATTTCGACATGGTTGAATTAATTTGCATTCCCACGAGCAGTGTAGGAGGGTTCCCCTTACTCCACATCCTCGCCAACATTTGCCGTTGTTTGTGTTTTGGATGTTGGCCATCTTAACAGGTGTGAGGTGATATCTCATTGTGGTTTTAATTTGTATTTCTCTGATGATCAGCGATGTGGAGCATCTTTTCATGTGCCTGTTGGCTATCTGAATTTCTTCTTTGCAGATGTATCTGTTCAGCTCCTCTGCCCATATTTTAATTTGCTTATGTGCTTTTAGTTTGTTGAGGTGCATGAGCTCTTTATATGCTTTCGATGTCAACCCCTTATCTGATGTTATTTATGAATATATTCTCCCATACTGTAGGATGCCTTTTTGTTCTACTAATGGTGTCCTTTGCTGTACAGAAGCTTTTTAGTTTGATATAGCCCCACTTGTTCATTTTTGCTTTTGTTTCCTTTGCCTGGGGAGATATGTTCATGAAGAAGTTGCTCATGTTCATGTCCAAGAGATTTCTGCCTATGTTTTCTTCTAACAGTTTTATGGTTTCATGACTTACATTCAGGTCTTTGATCCATTTTGAGTTTACTTTTGTGTATGGGGTTAGACAGTAATCCAGTTTCATTCCCTTACATGTAGGTGTCCAATTTTGCCAACACCAGCTGTTGAAGAGGGTTGAGGAGGGTGTCATTTCCCCATTGTATAACCATGGATCCTTTATCATATATTAATTGACCGTGTATGCTTGGGTTTATATCTGGCCTCTCTATTCTGTTCTATTGGTCTATGGGTCTGTTCTTGTGCCAGTAGCAAATTGTCTTGATTACTATGGCTTTGTAGTAGAGCTTGAAGTCAGGGAGCATAATTCCCCCTGCTTTATTTTTCTTTCTCAGGATAGCTTTGGCTATTCGGGGTCTTTTGTCGTTCAATATGAATTTTAGAACTATTTGCTCTAGTTCATTGAAGAATGTTGTAGGTATTTTGATAGGGATTGCACTGAATCTGTAGATTGCTTTAGGCAGAATGGCCATTTTGACAATATTAATTCTTCCTAGCCAAGAGCATGGGATGAATTCCCATTTGTTAGTGTCCTCTTTAATTTCTCTTAAGAGTGTCTTGTAGTTTTCAGGGTCTATGTCTTTCACATCCTTGGTTAGGTTTATTCCTAGGTATTTTATTCTTTTTCATGCAACTGTGAATGGAATTGTTTTCCTGATTTCTCTTTCTGCTAGTTCACCGTTAGTGTATAAGAATGCAACAGATTTCTGTGTATTAATTTTGCATCCTGCAACTTTGCTGAATTCATATATTAGATCTAGTAGTTTTGGAGTGGATTCTTCAGGGCTTTTTATGTACAATATCATGTCATCTGCAAACAGGGACCCTTTAACTTCTTCCTTGCCAATTTGGATGCCTTTTATTTCTCTGTGTTGTCTGATTGCCGTGGCTAGGACCTCCAGTACTATGTTGAATAGAAGTGGGGAGAGTGGGCATCCTTGTCTTGTTCCCCATCTTAAAGGAAATGCTTTCAGCTTCTCACTGTAAAGTACAATGTTGGCTGTGGGTTTGTCATATATGGCCTTTATTATGTTCTAATATCTTGTTCAGTGCCTCTGTCTCTTTATTTATTTTCTGTCTGTTTCATCTGTCATTTGGAGTGCGTGGTATGTTGAAGTCTCCTAAAATGAGTGCATTGCATTCTATTTCCCCTTTTAATTCTGTTAGTATTTTTTTCACATATGTAGGTGATTCTGTGTTGGGTGCATAGATATTTATAACAGTTATATCCTCTTGTTGGACTGACCCTTTTATCCAAATGTAATGTCCTTTTTTGTCTCTTGTGGCTTTCTTTGTTTTGAAGTCTATTTTGTCTGATACAAGTACTGCAACTCTTTCTTTTTTCTCACTATTAGTTGCATGAAATAACTTTTTCCATCCTTTTACTTTCAGTCTGTGTATGTCTCTGGGTTTGCAGTGAGTGTCTTGTAAACAGTATATAGATGGGTCTTGTTTTTTTATCCATTCAGTAACTCTACGTCTTTTCATTGGTGCATTCAGACCATTTACATTTAGGGTGATTATTGATAGGTATGTACTTATTGCCATTGCAGGCTTTAGATTCGTGGTTACTAAAGGTTCAAGGGTAATTCCCTCACTATTAAACAGTCTAATTTAACTCACTTTGTATGCAATTACAAACGGAACCTAAAGGTTCTTTTTTTTTTTGCCTTTTTCTTCCTCCTCCATTCTATGTATGTTATAAATCATATTCTATACTCTTAGTCTAGCCCTTGGATGACATCTGTTTAGCCTTAGGACTACTTCCATCTATAGGAGTTTGTGGGAGGTAAATTCTCTCAGCTTTTGCTTATTTGAAAATTGTTTAATCCCTCCTTCAAATTTAAATGAGAACCTTGCTGGGTAGTGTATTCTTGGTTCAAGGCCCTTCTTCTTCATTGCATTAAATATATCATGCCACTCCCTTCTGGCCTGTAAGGTTTCTGTTGAGAAATCTGATGATAGCCTGATGGGTTTTCCATTGTATGTGATCTTTTTTCTCTCTGTAGCTGCTTTTAAAAGTATGTCTTTATCCTTGATCTTTGCCATTTTAATTATTATATATCTTGATGTTGTCTTTCTTGGGTCCCTTGTGTTGGGAGATCTGTACACCTCATGGCTTGTTAGACTATCTCCTTCCCCAGATTGGGGAAGTTTTTAGCAATTACCTCCTCAATGACACTTTCTATCCTTTTTACTGTCTCTTCTTCTTCTGGTACCCCTATAATGTGAATATTGTTTCGTTTGGATTGGTCGCACAGTTCTCACAATATTCTTTCATTCTTAGAGATTCTTTTTTCTCTCTGTGCCTCAGCTTCTTTGTATTCTTCTTCTCTAATTTCTATTCCATTTACCGTCTCTTCTGCTACATCTAATCTACTTTAAAATCCCTCCACTGTATGTTTCATTTCAGATATGGAATACCTTAATTATTGAATCTCTGACTTAAATTCTTTCCTGCGTTCTTTAATATTTTTCTGTACCTCCATAAGCATGTTTATAATTTTTATTTTGAACTCTCTTTCTGGAACATTGATGAGTTCTGTTTCATTTGGTCCTATTTCTGGGTTTTGTGAGATTTTGGTCTGAACCATGTTCTTTTGACATTTCATATTTCTGTGTGGTGCCCACTAGTGTGCAGAAACTCCAGTCTCTGGAGCTACTCAGCCCCTAGAGTGAGGTTGGGGGACATAGGGGAGCTGGTGCTTGGAGGGAGGAAATATGTTTCCGTATTCCCTTCTGTGGTGCCTGTCTCCAGTGTTAGAGCCCGTGTGCCAAGCCCACACGTGTAAGCCTCTGTGCTTTGCATCTCTAGCTGTTGTAGGCGGGGCCTCCCTCTGGCTAGCCTGACGTCAGCAGAGTGACTGGTAGTTTGCGAACCGGTGCCAGCAGGCTAGGAGGAATGTGCAGCAGGCTGCATGTCACTGTGGGTGGCCTCGAAGCTGAGTAGATAGCAATGGGGATGGCACACCTGAACCTCCTCCAAGTTCCCAACCAGCTGGGCACAGCGCGCCCAGGCAACCTTGTCCACTCTCCCTTCTCCCGTGCAGCAAGCTCCATGCAAATCCCGCCCCTTCAGCAGCCCTCTTGCTGCTAGGAAGCCTCTCAGACGGCCCGCCCTTCCTCTGACACAGAGCGGCGGATGTAGATCCCCTCCTCCACAAACGGTCGGAATGTCAATCTCACAAGCACTCTGCCCATCTGAGCTCCCCAATGTCCAGAGCACCACCCGATATAGGCTTACACTCACAAAGAAGATCTCCGGGGCTAGGCGGTCATCAGTCCCAAGCTTCCACCCCCTCCCTGTTCTGTTTCTCTTCCTCTCGCTGGTGAGCTGGAGTTGGGGAAGTGCCTGGGTCCCACCGGATTAAGGCTTTCCTATGTTACCCTGTTTTCTGAGGTCTGCTCTGTTCGTGAGGTCTATATGCAATCTGGTTCAGCCTTCTTTCTTGTTGCTGTTTTAGGGTTAATTGTATAAATTAAGTATATTTTTGTACTATTTGTGGTTATGGGAGGAATTCTCCATGTCACCTCTCACGCCGCCATCTTGAATCCGACCGCATCTGTTTCTATATGCACTACATTAGGCACCACAAGAAAGAGCAGCTGACCAGCTGCCAATTACTATTAAGCAGAGTTATCCTGTGGGGCAAGGCCTGGGGACGTGGACACTATGTAATCTAGCCATCCTACCAAGAAAGGCTCTTCAGATGCCCTTCTCTGGTCTATTGAGCTGTGTTCCAAATGGGAGGACTCCATGGCAAAACACTGGGTGGCCCACCTGTAGGGAACCCCCTTGGAAAATGAGATGTGGCCATGACACACGCACACATATAGTAAGACATCTCAGAAATAAGAAATTACATGTGGTAGAACACTCGATGGCATTGGTATTTTAACAGCAATTAGTTGAGGTATTACTATAACTATGAATACTCTATGGTACCCTAGCACTACAGGGACCTCTGCTGAACTGCCCTAAATAATACCATGGAAGCACACATCTATTTTATTTACGTCGAGTGATCATATACTAGGGATAGAGAATCCATCTCCCTTCCCAATTAAAGTTAAAGAAAAACCTTCTCAATACGTTAAATAGATAAGGATGAATAACCCCATGTACTTACACTCCAGTAAATAGATCAGAATGCTTTAGTCTTGTGCCAAGGAACACCCCTAATATAATCACCCAGAGTCACTATAACATTGGGAAACAAGATCATCACATGCACCTGTATGTCAACCCCTGGATCAATAATGCTGCCTGTATTCAGATGAAAATGTTATTCAAAAACTCACTGTGAAGAATTTAGAACAAATTTAGATTTCAGTGATGCTACAAGTGTGGTGCACCTGTCTCTGCAGAGTAGCTTGTGTTCATTAAAACACAATAAGCCCTTTTTAGTCACATTGTCTAAAGATGATCTATTTTCTATAAATCTAGAATTTATATTTTAATTAATGGGGGGCTTAAAGTTCTGTAAATATTATATATCATGATCCCTTTTAAGTTCCTCCAATGTACTAACAAACTCTTTATAGATAGTCATTTGATCAATTAGGCAGCAGCTGTCTATAAACAGTCAGTTATCAATAGTCAATTAAATGGAGAGGATAGACTGAAACTTTCCTCTCCAAAACCCTTACCAGTCACTTACAACTTCTCTCAGTTGTTTTACATGCCTTTAGCAATCTAATTTGGAACTTCAAGTGAGTTTTTACTTGAATAAAATGTCATTGTTGTTTGTAATTGTAATTTGTTGTTTGTTGTTTGTCTTGTTTTCCTTAAATCGGTTTTATCTCTAAAGCCCAGCAACATGCATGGTTCGTAGTAGGTGCTCACATAAATATGTGCTGAGATTTAATAAATGTCTGAAAAGTATGTTATTTCTGCAATTGGCTTTCCCCCCAAAATAAACAGCCAATGGATAATACAGAAACTAGTAAAGTCTGAAAGTGTGATAACCTATAGAGAGTAAGGAAAATCAGGGTGGACAGTGAGAACCAAAACCATCCACTCTCACCCTGCTTACTTTTTTCATTTTCATGATTTCAGTATTCTGCTGACTCTTTAAATTACTTAAAATTCCAGGAAACTTGCCCAAGAACATAACAGTCGCAAGCAACTTTTATTCCAGCAGCCTTCTGAAAATTTCATTTAAATAAATATCAAATAGGTCAGCACAGTTTACTCTTCTGGGTCCTTCTAAGTCCTCTCTTCAAAATAACCAGCTTGCTGAAATAACTAAATCAAAGCCATTATATCAAAATCTTTACCCACCCCTACTCTAGCTCTCTCATGTACGACCCTCTTTAAACCACATTCCAAAACATCATAAAAACATCCCAATTTTGTTCTTCTTCCTTTGAGACTCTGCTAATATTCTGTTAAGATATGTGCTCCTTTACTGTAGTGAGAATGCTCCCAACTTCTTCCCATCAACCACTTTTTGCTATGATAGTTTTGAGGCACCATGATTTGACAAGAATTAAAATGAAATAAAACTGTGTATCAAAATGTTAATGTAATCACTAATATCAAATTATTTTAAGTGACTTTTGACCAAGTTCTTTCACTGAACTTATTTATACTTTTATATTCTTAAGCCAAAACGAATTACAAAGTGCTATATTTCACTCATAAATTTACTGCCACTACTAAAACTATATTGTAATTTTGAAGTTAGTACAAATATCATAGGATTAAAGAAATGAGCAAGCATGATAATAATTTAGGAACCAAAATTTTCTATGTAAGACAAAAGAGATACAAATTAAGCATGAATATTAATTATTAAATAACCTGATGAATTTTAAAATAACATATATATGTGAATCCCTAGATCTTTTTTTTTTAACTCTATTCCCAATTCCCTATTGACAGGAATGGAACTTCTAGAGAAAGGATTAATTCCCTGTGAGTGAAATGTGACTGACAGAAAAACATCAAATTTCCAGAAAGAGGGAAAGAGGAAGAAAGGAAGAGAGAGTGGTAGAGACTCACTTTCACTCTAACCTCTTAGTAGAATGATGAAGGTTTTACCTAGCTTATTTTAAGGGGAAATGTATTTGTTGTCATCTGATGAGGGAAAGTTCACTTTTATAAAATGACAGGTAATGAATAAAACATGAACAACAGAATCATGAAAATAATCACCGTCTTGTAAACTGCAAGTTAAACACTGACTTGTGCAAATGTTGCAAATACATGCCAAAACCCTTAGCTGAAAGGTTATTGGTGCTGAACTAAACTAACGCCTCAGAGATATCTTGCTAATAGCAAAAGGACATACTGGTGCAACGGAGAGCAGTAGCGGTCACTCCCTTAACCAATTATCAAACTTAGCATTCCTAATAAATGAACTACTTGACAAAATTCAATATGAAGTAAACAACCTCTGAGTTACTCCTGCCAAACCAAGACTAACTGAAGAATAATTAAAGAATAATTAAACCCAAGTAGACAGTTTTTCAGGGGATATGGGAACAAAGCAAACACAAATAAAAACAAATTAAATCCATCATAGGGAGCATTTTCCAGGACAATTGCCCTAGTTATGCAAAATAAATAAATAAAGCAAATAAAAATAAATAGGTAGATAAATCAGTAAGTAGACAGGGAAGACTTCCTGATTAAAAGGCAATAGCGAGATATAGTTAAATGTAGTAGGTGAACTTTCAGTATAGATATATGCAGAAATATTCAAGAATGAATGCTATAATGTTTCAAATTTAATTTCAAATGGTACAGAAAAGTATTGTACATATAGAATAAGCAAATATGGCAAAATATGACCAATTTTTAAGTTAACAGTAATTTTAAAGCTCTTTTTATGTCTTTGAACTTTCAGTATGTTTGAACATTTCATAATACAATGTTGAGGAAAAAAGACTGTTATATTTGAATTTACCATAATTAATGTTTTCCATTTTATCATGGCCTGAAACAAATGTATTGGGCTATTTGAAAAATTAGCCAATATTTATAATATTATTCCCATGGAGAAATGGCACTCAACTGAAACAAGTTAACAAAATATAAAAACTTACTTGCTTATAAATATGTGACTAGGTATGATTTATTTTTTCACTAAAAAAATAGTAAGGTAGAATAAACACAGCATATACAAAATCTAAAACAATGAATTGGTACTTTTTTAACAACTCCTTTGAAGTATAAATTACTTAACATAAAATTAACTAATTTTAAGTGTGCAGTTTGAGGAGTTTTAGTAAATTTATACTATAACTTATCACAATACACTTTTAAAGACTTTCACCTCTATAAAATATCCCCTCATATCAATTTTTGGTCAGCCCCATGATGTAGTCTCAGGAAAAAACTGATTTTTGTCTCTATACTTTTCTCTTATCAAGGAACTTAATATAAATTACACATACAGATGTATGCTTCTGTACCTGGCTTCTTTCACTTTAACATAGCGTCCATTCATGTTGCATAACTCAATAGTTAATTTCTTTTTATTAATGATTAGAATTCCATGTGTGATGCACCAGTTTGGCCATTCACCAGCTGATGGATATTTGGTTTCCACTTTGGGACTATTAAGAATATTATTGTATGAGCATGGAGAATATAGTCAATGATTCTGTAACATCTTCCTGTGTTGACAGATAGTAGCTATACTAGTGGGGAAGGATTTGATAATATGAGTAACTGTTGAACCAATGTGTTATACTTGAAACTAATATAAGATTGTATATCAACTATACTTCAATTTAAAAAAAATAAAATGAAAACATGAACTTAACAAATACTGCTGTATGAATATTTGTATACAAGTCTGTGCAGACATTTGTTTATATATTTTTAGATGTTGAAGAGTAGAAAGTCTGGGTCATGTGGAAAGAAAATGTTTAACTTCTTAAAGAAACTGTTACACTGTTTTCTTACATGGCTATACTGTTTTTTTACTTCCTCACCAAAAATATATGAGGATTCCACCCTCTCCATATTCATATTGTTAGTCTAGTTGTTTATAACCACTCCATCAGGTGGTAACTGGAATCTAATATGGATAAGAATTTGTATTCCCCTATATCTTGCAAATGAGTTTCAGCCCCAGGCAAGTTCGCTATAGATTCACTGTGACCAAAGAAATTTACAGCAAAGGGTTCTTGGGGTGAAAAGGTTATACCCAACTTTATTTCCAGGTGGCAGGTCAGTCACTAAAATCTCGTTCACTCAGAGCGAGTCTGTGTTATCACTGCTGCTTCGGATGCAGCAAGCCGGTCTCTGCCTCTGGGCCCCTCTGCACAGCCGTCCTCTGGGCCTCTCTGCACAGCCATCCCGCACAGCCGTCCTCTGGGCCTCTGTCCTCGGAGCTGCCACCACTCCAGCCTCCACTCTGCTCTCCTGCAGCCTTTCAGCCCTGCCACCCCATCACACCCAGAGCACTGGGTGGAGCTCTTTATATTAACACAATAATGGCTTATTGCCTAAAGGTGTGGAAGCGGTAGCATAGCAACAGGCCAGTTACATCATCAGGTGGTTTAAGTTCAGTGAGTATCCTGGCCATAGGAACCCCACTTTACCCACACCCTAATAACTAAGGAGTTGAGTATATATTTTGTGTGTTTACTTGTTCATATATCATGTTTAATGAAGGAGATATTTAAAATTTTGTCTATTTTAACATGTTTGGCTTCCAATAATTAGTTTGCAAAAATTCCTTATAATTATGAATAAGTGCATTTGGGGAACTGCAAATAATTTGCAAATATTTTCCCAGGGATAGATTGCTTTTCATATTATTAATGTATTTTGGAAATGTAAATAATTTTAGTATTATAAAGTCCAGTTTATCATTTTTTAAAATTATTGATTGTATTTTTGGTGCTGTCTTTAAGAAATTTTCACCTTTCTCAAGATCACAAAGAGTTTTTTCTATAATATTTTCTAGAAGGTTTATAGTTCCAGCTCTTAAATTTAGGTCTGTGATACATTTTAAGTTAATTTTTGGGAGGATTACAAGCATTCTAGCATCATATAGTGAAAAGACCATAATTTCCCCACTGAACTACCCTGTCAAAATTAAACTGACCATAGATGTTCAGGTTTATTTTATATTACACATTTACTTCCATTTATCTGTATGTCTACCCTTATGACAATATCTCACTGTCTTGACTATGACAGCTTTATAATAATTTTTGAAATTCATTAAGTCCTCTAAATTTGTTCTTTTTCAAAATTATTTGGTTATTCTAGGTTCTTTGCATTTTCATATAAATTTTAGCATCAACTTATCAATTCCAACCCAAAAAAGGCTGCTGGAATTTTGATAAGGTTGTCATATTTAATCTATAGATCAATTTGTTGATAATCACCATCTGAAACATACTGAGGATTCTAATTCAATAACATGGTATATATCTTTACTTATTTAGGTCTTTAATTTTCTTCAACAACATTTTGAAATTTTTGTTCTATTGGACTTACACTTCTTAAAAATATTTTCCAAAGTATTTCATTCTTTTTTATAAAAGTGTAGATGGAAGGTTCATTTAACTTTTTAAATTGTCAGATGTTGGCACTATATATAAATACAATTGATTTTTGTATATTGCAACCTTTCTGAACACGCTTATTGTATCTTACTGATTGCTTTGTATATCCCTTAGGCTTTTCCACACACAGTATCATTTCATCTGCAAATGAAGACAGTTTCACTTCCTCCTTTTTAATCTTCATTTAGTTTCTGTTTCCGATTTTATTGTTTAGGGTACAACCCTAGAACAATGTTGAGTAGAAGTGATGAATGTGATATCCTTACATTGTTTCTAACCATAAGGTGAAATTATTAATTTATTAATAATTAAAATTTTTATTATTAAGTAATAACCTTTTATACAGGTGTATATTGAAGATAGTGTGGGTTTGGTTCCATACCACTGTAATAAAATGAATGTCACAATAAAGTGAACAATGAATTTTTTGGTTTCCTACTGCTTATACAAGTTATGTTTACATTATATTTTATTCTGTTAAGTGTGAAATACCATTATGTCTAAAATCCAATGTACATACCTTAATTTAAAAAATACATTTTGTGAAAAAACGCTAATCTAAGCTTTCAGTGAATCATAATGTTTTGCTGGTGCAGAGTTTTGCCTCAATATTGATGGCTAATAATAACTGATCAGGGTGATGGGTTGCTGAAGGTTAGGGTGGCTGCAGCAATTCACAAACTAAGACAACAATGAAATTGCTGCATAGACTGACATTTTCTTTCACAAGAAATTCTCTGCAGCATGCAATGCTCTTTGATAGCATATTACCCACAGAAGAAGTTCTTTCAAAATTGTAAACAGTCCTCTCAAACCCTGTCACTGTTTTATCAACCAAGTTCATATTATATTCAAAATACATTGTTATTATTTCAACAAACTTCACAGAGCCTTCTCCAGGAGTAGATTCCATTTCAAGAAAATACTTTCTTTGCCCAACCATATGAAGCAACTCCTCATCTATTAAAGTTGTGCCATGAGATTACAGCCATACAGTCACACCTCTAGGCTCCACTTTTAATTTTAGTTCCATTGCTATTTCCACCACGTCTGCAGTTACTTCCTCCACTGGAGTCTTGAAGCCCTCAGAGTCATCAATGAGGGTCAGAATTAACTTCTTCCAAACTTCTGTTGATATTTGCACTTCTTCCCATGAAGCACAAATGTTCTTAATGGCACTTAGAGTGATGAATGCCTTCCAGAAGATTTTCAATTACTTTGCCCAGATCTATCAGAGGAAACATGTTCTATGGCAACTATGGCCTTATGAAATATATTTCTTAAAAAATAAGACTTGAAAGTTGAAATTACTCCTCAATCCATGGCCTGCAGAATGTTGTATTAGCAGGCATGAAAACAAGACTAATCTCATTGTACATCTCCATCAGACCAAGCACACTGTCAATAATCCATAATATTTTGAAAGGATTTTTTTTTTTTTTACTGAGCAGTAGTCCTCAGAAGTAGACCTAAAATATTCAGTAAACCATGTTGGAGACCAAGCTGTCACACAGACTTTGTTGTTACATTTATACAATAGTGGCAGAGTAGATTTAGCATAATTCTTAAGGGCCCTGGGATTTTCAGAGTGGACAATGAACACTGGCTTCAACTTAAAAATCACCAGCTACATTAGTCACTAACAAGAGTCAGCCTCTACTTTGAAGCTTTGAAGCCAGACACTGACTTGTCCTCTCTAGCTATGAAAGTTCTAGATGACATCATCTTCCAAAAGAAAGCTGCTTCCTCTACACTGAAAATCTTCTGTTCAGTATGGTCACTTTCATCATATCTGCCAGAGCTTTTGGATAATTTGCTGTAGCTTCTACATCAGCACATTCTGTTTCACTCTGCATTTTGATGTTATAGAGATAGCTTATTTCCTTAAACCTCATGAACCAAACTCTGCTAGCTTCACGCTTTTCCTCTGCAGCTTGCTCACCTAACACACTCTCAGAACTGAAGGGAGTTAAGGCTGTGCTCTGGATCAGGCTGGGGCTTAAGAGAATGCTGTGACTGGTTCAGTCTTCTTTCAGACCACTAAAATTTTCTCCCTATCAGCAATTAAGTTGTTTTGTTTTCTTATTATTAATGTGTTCACTTTTAATGTCTTTCAGAACTCTTCATTTGCATTCACAACATGGTTAACTGCTTGGCACAAGAGGCCTAGCTTTCAGACTATTTTGCTTTTGACATGCCTTCCTCACTAAGCTTAAACATTTCTAGCTTTTGATTTAAAGTAACAGATGTGTGACTCTTCCTTTCACTTGAGCACTTAGAGATCAGTGTATGGATATTAATTGGCCTAATTTCAGTACTGTTGTGTCTCAAGAAATATGGAAGCTTGAGGAGACAGAGAGACAGAGACAGAAAAACAACTAGTCAATAGCCAATCAGAACACACACACTACAGTTATTCAGTCTCCTTTTTCCACAATTTGGTAGTTTATTTTTTCTCTCTTTAATTCTTAGTCTAATTAAACATTTATCTTTTCTCCTTTAAGAAAGCAAGTTTTCATTGCTGATTGTCTTCATTTTTCTACTTCTTTTCCATTTATTTTTGATGTGATATTTACAGTTTATTTACATCTGATTTATTTGGATTTGTCTTCTTTTAGTTTCTTGAAATGCAAGTTTATAGTCATGTTAGATTTTTATTTTGTACTATAAACACTTAAAGCAATCCATTCCTCTATAAGCACTGTTTCAGCTGTATTCCATCTGTTTTGATATTTTTTATTTCCATTTTCATTCATATCATTATTTTTTATAACATCCCTTATGAGGTCTCTTCTGACCAATGAGTTTAGGATTTATGATTCAATTTTCAAATCTTTAAGGTTTTCTACACATTCTTTTGCTGTTGATTCCCAAAGAATTCTGCTATGGTTAGAAGACATACCCATATGATTTCTCTCATTCTTAAATATATGGAAACTTATGTTATTGTCTGTAATATTGTGTCCCTTTGAGAAAGCTCTTTAAGTGCCTATAAAGAATGTGTATTCTCCAGTTTTTGAGTGGAATGTTCTATACATATCAATTAGATCCAGTTCATTGATCATAAATTTTAAGCTTTCTATATCCTTATTTAGTTTGTCCTTGTTCCATTAAGAGAAGCATATGGAAATCTCAGTAATTATTGTTGAAATTCCATTTCTTTTTCCAATTTCATCAGATTTTCTTTCATAAGTTTTGGAGTGCTAGTGTTAGGTACATTTATAATTTTTATATTTTCTTTATGCATTGGCCCTTTTAAAAGACCCTTATTTATAACTAGCAATATTTTATGCTTTAAAGTATATTTGTGTTTTAATATAGCTACTCTAGCTCTGTTATGTTCACAATTTATATGGTATGGCCTTTTAAATCTGTTTAGTTATAACCAATTTTTATCTTTCAGTCTAGAATGAGTTTCATCTCTTGTAGATACAACACAGTCTGACAACTTCACCTTTTGGAATGGAGTGCATAGACCATTTACATCAAGTAAGTAGCTGGATTTCTGTCTGTCACATTGCTATTTTTTTCTGTATATCTCATGTCTTTCTTGTTCCTCTGTTTACTATTCATTGCTTCCCTTTCTATTAAACAAATATTTTTAGATCACCATTTTAACTCTTGAATATGTGTGTATCTATCTCTCTATGCACGTCTGTGTGTGTGTAATTGCTCTAAGGATTATGATAAGCAATTTTAACTCATCACAATCTATTTCACATTAATACTAATTTAATTTGGCTTCTTGGACGTAAAGATTATTGTTTCTTCATTTCATTACTTTAGGCAGTTATTTGTTCAAATATTTTTTTCTTTCCTTTTCTCTTTCTCCTTTCCCACTGGTACTCCCTTTGTATGTTAGGGATGTTTGATGAGATGTCAAATGTCTCAGAAACTCTGTTTTGTTTTGTTTTTCATTTTTTTTTCTCACTCTGTTCTTCAGGTCGGTATTTTCTATTTATTTGTCTTTCTGAATATTTCTCCTGAGACTTCAGATCTGCCTTTGTATCCATCTAACGAATTGTTCACTTCAATTATTGTACTTTTCAAATATGCAATTTTTATTTATTTTAAAAAGATAATTTTTTTATTTCTCTATTGACATTTCCTATTTGTTGAGTCATCAACATTTTATTTCCTTTCGTTTTTGAACGTATTCTCTTAATTTCTAGAAAATATTTAGAATATCTGTTTTGGATTTTTTCCTTGTTAAAGTTTTACATCTCATCCTATGTAGAGACAGTTTTTATTGAGTCAATACTCTTCTCATTATCGGTCACACTTTCATGTTGCTTTGAACATCTCATATTTTTTGGTTGAAAGCTTAGATTTTAAGAAGCATATGATACCAAGTCTGGAATATGTTTTATATTTTGTGGGTATTTAAAAATTAACTTCCTGAACTTACTACAGAATCTGTTACCCCATATGATGGGCAGCCTGTGATCCTCTGCTTAGTTTTCATATTTTTATTATAATTATACTCAGTACATTTATGCCTATTTCTCTAGAATTCTCTTTTGTAGCTCTATAATTTAGTGGTCACCTAATTTTTTGGACAAAAAATATGCTCAAAGTCCTTGTTCCCATAATGTGTCTACCCTCTTCAATTTGGTTAGTGAGTGATATCTAATTATGAACATATAAAATTACATTTAGTTCTTAAGTCTCCCTCAACATTTATGTTTCTCAAAGCCACTGAGGTCTCCTTGTACAAAACTTTCCATGAGCCAGTGATATATGGAGAGCTTATCTTAGATCTTCTATGGCTCCCTTAGTTCTAGGGTCTCTTGGCTAAATTTTTGGATGGTCTATTGCTAACCCCAGCCACGACAACAACTTGGACTAACAGAGCTATGAGTTTTCTCCATTTGTTCCCATCTAAGTTCCCATCTTTAGCTGCCAAAGCCCTAGGTTTCCAATTACTACTCCAAACCAGGTCAGTTCCCTAAAGCCTCAAAGCTGTGGGTTTTCAATGCCAACTGTTAAAAACGACCATTTTTTTTAATTTTCTTAGGGCGGGGAGTAAAGATTGAAGTTATCTAGGCAAGAAGATCACAGATAGTCTTCCAAACTGTAGTATCTTGCATTTATTACAGGAACAAATTCTTATTAGCCCATTGTCTTCTTTTGATGTCCAGTACCCTGAGATGTTTTTGATATGTTTTTTCAATATTATACTTGTTTTTGGGGGGAGAATTTGACATCTTCATGACATCATAAATGAAAGTCCACTCCTCAGTATCTCTGAATCTACTGCTGTTTTGTTCATTTTATTTTGTTTTGTTTTTAGAAGGGTTGGGTTGGGTGGGTGGGGAGGGTGAGGGGAATAAAGAAGCACAAAAATCTCAATCATAATGTAAATTGGCCATGGTGATAGAAGTACAGCCTGGAGAATTTAGCCAATGATTCTGTAACATCTTTCTGTGTTGACAGATGGTATGTGCACTAGTTGGGGTGAGCATTTAATGTGTGTAACTGTTGAACCACTGTGTTGTATACCTGAAACCAATATAATATTGTATATCAACTGTACTAAAATTTAAAAAATAAATGAAAGTCCATTATAATTAAACAGGAAAATTTGCTTCTAGTTTCTTAAAAGAATTAATCTTAAATCTGTTTATTTGCTGGGATTCATTCACTTATTTTCATTCATAGTTGATCTGGTAAATTCAGACAGTCAAAAGCATCATCTGAAGATTTTCATGGACTTGGGTAGAACTGAGATGAAATAAAAATTGTCTTTCTTATCTTCAAATTACATTGTTACTCAAAAAATAAGACTATACAAAGATAGACCATGAAGCATATAAATTAATATATATGGCAAACTTCAGAAATAAAAGATGAGGAACACATAAAACTGCAACATGTAGTTAATTCTAAGACAAAATGTCAAGGTTCTTTCAGAAGCAAGAAATGGAGCTGGAAAAGCAGAGAATAATTTTTAAATTATTCAACATTTAGGTAAATCATAAATAATAAATGTTAAATAAAGTGTTCCTATTGTATTATAATGCCCAGTCACTAAGAGTTTGGTCAGTAGTTTATAATATTATCATTGTGTGTTCATGGATTACATATGCAGATTATCAAAAAAAAAATCTCCCACTACATTTCCTTTGTGCTATTAAGCATGTTGTTTAAAATAACTAGATCTCAGTTTCTTTTTCTGTAACATAGTTAAGTAAGTTCTGGGCATCAGTCACAGTGTGAGTACTCAGTAAATTGTCTTTATTAGCAATGATGGCAGCAATAGTAATAGTAAAGAGGCAAAGGGTGGTACCAACAAAAGGTCACAGAACTTAGCTCAGAATATATAGTCACACTGTGTAATGCTTCAGCAACAACACAAATCTAAATATAAGTAAGTGCTAAAGGAATGAAGAGCTGCAGTTCTGAAAGAGTGGTGCTCTCTATGCAGTGCTGCTGTAGGGAAGTTAACCTGGTGATTGAGGTAGGCTTCCACTCTGATGTGGCATAATCTCAAATGACATAATAAGCAAAACACTTGTATTTCAGATAACACAAAGAAAGAAAAAATTTTTTTGGAATCAAGCCCATTTATTTTGAACATATCTGGTTGAAAACCCAGGAAAGTTAAAATTGAAGATTTCGTTATGCAACTATATGAGCTTTTGTCCAAGATGCACAGTAAGAAATCACAGGTTTCCACTGCAGTGTTCCTTTAAATCTCAAAAGAGAAAGGCAGCTATGTGCAATGTAGAGTACTTGTCCTAGTATACCACAGCCTACTGAGATTTTTTTAATGATGAAACAAAGCATTTTATTACATCCAAAGAAGACTGTGACTGTTTGCATTAAAAAATAAACCACGATCCTGCATGAAAAACATTTTTATTTATGATACATACACATATGTATGTATATATGTATATATGTATCTATATCTAAGTCTTAAATAAGAACAATAATTACAAAAACCCATAAAAGATATTCATTTCAAGCAATTTTGTTAAATACATATTTATCAGATGAATGAGCTCCTCTAAGGCACTCTCACTGTGTTAAGGACATGTCATGAATTTTTTAACTACTTAATAATGCATTTGCTTCAGGGGTGACTCAGTTTAATAAATCATGTAAGTTGCAATAAATTTATCACATATTCATACAGAAAGAGATATTCTAGTTTCTTAAGTACTGCTTTCCTAACTATTAATCAGAAGCTTAATATAACCAAGGGAAAAAGAACAAGAAAAATTCACATATAATGAAAATATAGAAGGAAATGCATTGAGAAGCACTTTTAAATGAGTAGTTCTAAGGTCAAGTTCAGAAATAAGTCTTGAGATTATACGCAATTGCTTTTGTGATGCGTATCTTTATGAGGAATGTATTCATAAATGTCATCACTTTATCAAATTAAAATGGTTATAAACATTTGCTTTATGTGATGCTGTCAGATCAAATCCCACACTAATAACCCAGCAATTTGTTGAGGGTATAACTGGGATTGGCCAGAAGTATGTGGACAAAAGCACAGACCAATGTTTAAGAATACAAATAAACATGTGGGGAGAATATTTATAGCAATAGTCTTCCCAAACCTTTAAAATACTAACCCTGTAAATCCCAGTTCAAAGGAAGCAGACCAGTAATTTGAATAAGTAAATAGTCTGGCCCCAGGAAGAATATTAGGCCAAAACTGGTCAGAAACCAAACAGGAAGCTGATCATTAGTAATGAGTACCACATCATCTCCCTTTCTGGTGAATAAAGTATGTTGCACTACACTTACATTCTATAACCATGTTTGGGTGTCCACTTCCAAACCTATGTTTTCTAATTCATATATGTTTAATTAAAATATAAAAATGTGACTGAACTTTTAAAAGATTTGGAATGTAACTCTTGTTGCTTATAATTATATGACTGTGGAACACTATCTCTTTTTGGAATGATATAAGAAATGCAAAATATATTAACAATGAATATGCTTCAGTAAAAATCAAAGTGTGGAAACCAGAGGGTAAGAAAAAAGTACAGATAAATGCCTGTGTTTCTAAGTTATTTTTTCACAATTAGCTTATTTAAAAAACTTAGTATCTTTAACCTAATCATAATTGTTTGAAGATTACATAACCCAGCAAGGATGCTCATACAAGACCAACTTATATTTTTCTTTTACTTCTCAACTTTATAGATGGGTCATGTTCTGTTAAAATAATGCTGTTGGTAATCCTATGATCTAAACAGAGGAATTAAGTCACTGAGACAAGAGTGAATTTCATCTAAAATTATGAAGCTTTTCTGTCAATTATTCAGATCATTTTCTTCTTGAATGAAAGCATATTTTAAAACTAGAAAAATATTAATCCACTTAAAAGTAAATGGGGTAATACTTTAACGTTAATCTCATATGTTTTCATTGTTTATTCAACATTATGGGGGTACCTTTCCTTAAGTAAAGTGATTAGTTTTCCCTCATTGCCAATGCACTTTTGAGTCTTGGCAGTTTCCTTGGTTCATTTTTCCTTTAATGATAAACAGGACAATGGTTAGAGTTGATTGTACAATGAAAAAAGAAAACTGTTATAGCTCTGACTTCTATGTGTGATTGACTGCAACAACCGAAGCTAATGACTGTGCACGCAGCAACCTTTTGCGGCTTTTTAAGCTTTCGGACATATGTTGGGACAGTAAAAAGCCAACACAGTAGGAGCTATTGACATTGTTTGCTGATTCGAAGTGACTATACAACAATGAAGAATAAACAACGACTACCAAGAGCCATTTACTCACTTTGACATTTTGTACATTATTCCAAGGTGAAGGTGCTAGATTTCAATTTCCATTTTAAGAAATCACATGGGGAACTGGCTTGAGTTACTCGGTACTTAGTTCAGGCATCAGTTTATTTCCAAACATTACTACACAAATGTTCTGTAAACAAACATTGGTAATTAGTGGAGATCAATATGAATCTTTCTCCTAACACTAATGAAATTCAAAAGTGTCTATGACTTTGAAGATTATTACAAAAGAGCACAGATTGCCTGTATAACCTTAATTAAAAGAAACAATTTTCTATCAGGCAAAGTAATCTACTTGAAAGGACACACAAGGAGAAGTGAGGTATGATGGGTATATCTAGACAACCATCTATCCACATCAGGAAAAACAAACCTGACAATCCGTGAGGCACTGGGTGGGCACTAACCTCTCACACCTAGATCACTAGACAAAGCATTCTGCAGCCAGCCCACTCGAGCACCACAGAAGGTTATAAAGTAATATGGAGAATGAAAGCTAGTGCTGGGAATTGACAAAGCCTATTAAGCTAACATTGAAAATAAACACATCTAGGTAGATGCATAATTCACTAATCAGAAATTCAATCAAATAAGATTATTTGAGAATAAAATATGTACACACCATTCTATTGGGCACTATGAAGATATTACGTGAATATAAAGTGGCATTTCCATCCTCGTCAACTACAACCTAGTTGGGGAGTCAACAGAAATATATGAAACAATTAAAAACCAATATAGAAGAATGCAAAATTAAGTGGAAAAATGTGTATCAGTTACCCATGATTTTTATCTACAGCAAATATTTTTATCTATAAAACAATTTGTGCAGACTTTAAGCTGAATTGTAAAGCTAATATGAGGCAGGATTTACAGAAGCGAAAACAAAAAATGGAGACATTTATTGGGTAAAGAATCTCATATGCAAATAGGTCTTGCTTTAATTAGTGGAGTAAGGAAAACAGAAAGGCCCAGAAAATCAGATATATTTTTGAGCTGGTAATAAGGTGCCATGGAAACCTTTGAAGGAGTTATGAGCTGCACTGAGTCCCCCCAAATTAATCTGTTGAAGGAGTAACCCCCAGTACTTCAGAATGTGGCTGTATTTAGAGATAGCACCTTTAAAGAAGTTAAAATGAGGCCATTAGGGTAGGTTTAATCCACTCTGATTGGAGTTTTTGTAAAAGGAGGAAATTTGGAGACACAGTAAGAGACCCAGGGTGCAACCATGTGAAGAGACAGCAAGACAGCTTCCCAACTGCACGCACAGAAAAAGCGCCTTAGGGGAAACCACCTCTGCCAGCACTTCGATCTGGACTTCCAGTCTCCAGAACTGTGACAAAATAAATCTGTGTTCTTTAAGCCACCCAGTCTGTGGCATTTTATTATGGCAGCCCTAGCACACTAATAAAGAGGTGAATAGTGTATCCATTAGAAAAGTTTTAAGAATATGAGCATTTTTTTCCTACACAAATAGAAGGCAAGCACTGGGGGGAAAAGATGAAGCCATTTATTTTCCCATGGTCAAAATTATCATTCTTACCTTTAACTCTTTTTTGATGCCCTCAAGTCTTGATAACAGTGATACCATCATTCCCAGCAAGGAATTCTAACACCATTATTATTTATAGAATCCTTATATCCGAGATAAATACATTACCGAACACTGTCTATATACAGAGGAGTAGATGGTCATTTGACCTGCAGGGAGTAAAAATCTGCGTTGCATGAGCAACCGCTTTAATTAGACCCCTACTTTACCATAGTGTTCTAATTCAGAAAAAAGAGTAGAACTGATATGAACTCTTTTGAGAGTTGTTTTAAATCTTCACCTTGCTTTCATAGTAGAAATTCATATCATGCAAAAAAATGCTTAAAAAAAACTTTTTTTCAACCGTTCGCTTTCTTCCTTTCTTCCCTCCTTCCTTCTCTCCCTCCTTTCCTTCTTTCCTTCCTTCCTTTTATCCTTCCTTCCTTCCTTCCTTTTCTTTCTTTCCTTCTTTTCCTTTCCCTTCTCCCTTTCTCTCTTTCTTTAATTCTTTCTCCTTTGTTTGGTGAGTTTGAATTACTCATATAAGCCTGTAAGGATTATTGTTTTTAACTGAAAGGAATTCTAACATCTTCCACGTCCCCACAGGAGTCCCTTCATGAGCAGTGGCCCGGGTTCCGTTGGTCTCTCGCTGACTTTCCCTGATTACTGCGATGCTGAGGCAAGTAATTTCACTCCTTTGAGGATCTGTATTCTCACTTAAAACGTCTGCGAGCCATTTTTTGTCCTCTAGCTTCAGAAGTTCTAAGATATCAAGAATTTAATATAAATTCCCACTTTTAAAATGGAAATTTGATAGTCACTTTTCACTTAAAACACTTTGTCTTGTCATGACCTTCAGAATAATTCCAAATTTCTTTAAATGTTTGATGAAACCCTGATATAATCTCTGTATAATAATCCAACATCATCCCACTTTCCTCCAATAATCCCCACCCTACTTATAAAAAACTCTGTGTGCACATTCCATTAGCTACAAACTTCCCTCAGGTCCTAGAATAAACTATATACTCTCATCTATGGACCTTCATATACACTATTTCATTGGCCCCAATTACATCATCTTCACTTACCTGGCCCAGCTAATTCCAGTCTATGCCTCCATCCCAGCTGAGATTTTGCTGTCTTTGAAAACCACACCAGACAGGTCAGGTCTGGGAGGGTAATCTCCCTCTTTATTTGTTCCTTTAGTGAAATCAGACCAAAGAAAGGCCTGCCTCCCTGAGCTGGAGAAAATAAGTTCCAAAACACTCTCTCTTTTCCCTTCAGGATGCACAATGGCCCAGAAAGCTAGAAAAACTGAATTTATCATTAATTAATTCAGTATCATCCTTTCTCCACATGCCCCAACTGACCCTGACATGGGACTTCTAACTGGAATTCAAAGGTTATAAACAGTCTTCACTATACTGAAAAATTCATTTGGTGGTGATCACGAGTATAAAGAATTAACCTCTATGAAACTATGTATTTGTATGAAAATTTTAGATTCATCATAGTTTAAATCATGACCACTGAAATTTAAAAAAACATGAATTATATTACAGTCTCACCTATAAACTAGCTTACTCATCCAATAGACTATCCTGAATAGCCAACACTGTCGTGAAAATAACATCGTATGTGATTAACTTGTACAGCACTTTTTCACACATATTGTAAAATATGCACGTGTATAATATTCTCAAGGTATGAGTGCAATTATCTTTTTTTCAGTGAAAGCATGCAGCTTTATATGTGAAGTATAAACAGTGAAAATGGAAACTACATATTAAAAAACACAGCTCAACAATTTATATCCTAAAGGCTGACATTTTTGTTGACCTTTCTATTAACATGATGGTATCAAAGTGACCACCTCTCCTTAAAAGAAACTAGTTATTGACAATAAAACCCAGCACAGCTTGTAAAATAAAAGGTCATCAAAGATTAGAGCCTCAGTATGTTTTACTGACTCTACAGCTTGCCAGTAATTCCAGACTTGAGGGAAAAGAAAACAAAGTAATCTAAAATGACATTATAATGTGAGGCCTTGAGTTGATTTCCCATTTGACAGCCTAAGAATAAATAAAATGGAGGCAACATTATTATATCAGCAAGTAGAGAAGATAAATTTTAAAGAACCATGAAGATTTTTGTTTAGAGGGACCTTAGAGACTATCAAAATCCAGTCTCTATCACGCAGATGAGAAAATGGACACACAGATATCTGGCTTGTCCTGATTACAAAGTGCCTTCTGGGAGAACTCAGGGTGCTGGTCTCCTAAGTAGATAGCATTTGTGCAATGACACTATGGTTCTACTGCTAGATATTCTGACTGAATAGCTCTTTAATTCACTAAGATCTACTTACATTAAAAAAGAAAAAAGAAGTGAACTGGGTAATAACTGTGAATACATTGTGCTCTCCCCATGTATCACCACCACAACTCAGCTTGTGCTTTTATCCCATTCATTTGGAGGATTAAAAAAAACTGCTTTTGATATTTTCTTTCTAGTCTCAGTTTACTAAAATGAATATTGTACCAATTATTTACAGATATGTATTTACAACTATAAGGATTATTACTTACATCATAAGTGCTACAATCACATTGTGTTTTGCAAATATTGCATTGCATCTTCATGGTTTAGATATTGGTGTCCCTGATGTACAAACTTAGAAACTAGTTTAGAGAGATTAGTTTATGAAGTTCATAAAGCTATTAATGAGATCCATGTCTCAAATGCAGATCTGACATCAAAACTTGTGCTCTTGGACATTAACGGACCACTTCAAACTATCTTCCTTCTAGATGTCAGTATTTAGCCTGAATGTTCTCATGGCACCTTGAATATTCCCTATTTTAGCTGTCATGAGATATAATGACCTCAAAATGTGATCAGTTTCCATGATCAATGTGCTCATGTAAGGGTGCAACACTGGTCACATGATCTGTGCCAAAGAGCCACGCCTTCTTATTAATTAGACTCATAAGGAAACTTAGATATAAGCACTGAGAGGTCCATGCTGCTGATCATTATCCATTTTTTTTACATTCATGCTTTGGAAATCTCTGGATTTTTAAAATATTTCCATATATTGCATGCTAATCAAAAATAATGTTAGGTAATTCTGATTGCCACTCTGAGTTTCAAAAGAACCTAATATCCTCATATGGTTCCTAAAACTCATATGCACCAGCCTTCCTGAGCAGCTTTCCTTTTTCCTTCTAACACTATAAACTGTTTGTCTCATGGTCCTCATAAAACCAAAACAGGGATCTCAAGTAATGGCCATCAGAAAGCACAATATTTTTATGTGTAGGTTCTTTGTACAAGATGATACTGACTGGGCAGACAGGTGAGAAAGTCTGAGGTATGGTCAGTTATCCTGGGAATTAGGTCTGGACCACGAATGATTTAATGTGACTCAAACTTCTTTAGTAAAATGAGGCACTTAGATTACAAATTTTTCTAGGTTTATATAATTTTGGCATTCAGTTTAACATGCTCCTATAAACCTGTACTTGGTGTGAAATTTTAGCATGTGAGTTATCACATAAATTTTCAGAAGGAAAAAGTATTTAACTTGTTAACTAACTACAACTACAAAGAAGCTTTTCTTCATTAATTTTTTTGATACTATTCATTTCTTCCTCAGCATTAAACTTGAGAGTTAAAGGGAAGAACTGTGTCTGAAGGAAAGACAGAAAAAGATCACTTAGGAAATGGCCAGTCGCCTATATACATGACGCAGAGCACAGACAAAGCAAGGACAAAAAGAGAATGGATGGATTATTTGATAAGTAAATACCCACTGCAGAGAAATTTAGAGAAAACCTGTTATGCCGTGAAGACACAGCTGTAGAACACATGTAACTTATCATGAATAGAAATGTCATCTCCCTTCTGGCAGAAAATACCAGTTGGTTAACATATTATTATTACTGACTAAAAATAGCCCTTGTGGGGACCATCTCAATTTAGCTTTATTTCCTTGGATGACTGTACTTCACCCAAGTGTTTGTGTGTAGTCAATAAGCCTCTGTGGGGAAACAAACCATCAAAAGTTTCCTTTGTCCTAGTTTTAACTCAAGCCTGTTTCCTCATTCAACTTATAACAAATGGTATTTCACCAACTATTAAGTCTCTGGTCATTGCAATAAAGACTACAGAGCCAAAACTTATAGAAATATGAGGACTGCATTTAGAAAAGAATCTTACTGGATGTAGATGCACCTTGTCCATCACCAACAAAGGAATTCTCAGTTGCCCTCAAGACCCTTCCTATGGGGAGTAAAGTACAAATTAGCTTTGATTTGATCAGAACTTAGTTGTAGGACAGAAGTTGTTTTACAAGAAATGGGTTAATAATAAATAATGACATGCGAAAGGGAAGTATGGTCTTCTTAATAAATGGTACTAGGTGAACTGATTTCTCTTAAAGAAAATATTTAATCTTTATCCCTGTACTTCACAGTGTAAACAAAAATAAACTACTGGAGAATTGTTGATATAAATGTAAAAGATTAAAACAATAAAGCTTTCAGAAGAAAATTTTAAAAAATAATGACATACGAATCAATTATAGACAAGCCTTGTTCGGTAATTCTGTGAATTTCTTGTTTACCAAGTAAGTATTCATACAGAGGCTCTTAGATAATAATTATATATTGATACCATTCTGTTGTGAATACTGTTCTCAGGAATTTCCCACCCTTGACCCCACACCCTGCCTCATGCATTACGCTGACCTACCCTAAAAAGTAAGTGTTGTTTTGTTAGTAGTGGGTGTTTAATTCACGGGCACTTCTCCAGCTAGGATTCTCACCACAACCTACCCCTCTGCGCTCTTAGGGCGATAAACATGCTTGACTTTATAACATCAGCTTAAAGTTATTACTTCATTCATTATATCAGTTATTTATTCACAAAAAAATCTGTTGAACTCTAAGTGTCAAGCACATGTGAAGCAATATAGATAGAAAATTTACAAAATAAAAATTATTCCTTCCCAGAATGTTGGAGGGCCAAGCAAATATTAAGTAACTTATTACACAAATGATTAGTTGATCAGAATTAGTAAAAGAGCCAAGAAGTTGGTCACAACTGAGATATAGTGAACCCCATGTAGCTGAAATGCCATATAGCGTGTCTGTGTGTGAGTACACATGCACATGAATGTGCTTGATTATTATGAGGCCACCTGACTGCAGGCAGGGGGATCTTGCAGGAGGATTCATTCTATTTGCTGTGACAGCACTTTGAAAACTGATTTCATTAGGTTGACAGGAGTTAAGGTATCACAGATTGTATTTTTACCAAGATAACTGGGAGTTGCCTTGATTGTAAAAGAGAAGGAGAAAAGATGAGTTCAGGTATCAACCCTGTGATCTGGTAATGGAAAATTGAGAAAGTTATAATTGGTTTCTTTCAAAAGGCTGAAAACTTATGTGTTTAATTACTTTTGCTGTTACCCTAGGTAGCTTACAAACATATTTTTCCCAACCATAGCTTTCAAGGATTAAAAAAGGAAGTAGGGTTTAATATTTCTATAGCATTGTAATTATATCATATGTCACATATGCGATATATAACAATTTATAACATACATTTGTCTTAGATATATTCATAACATACATATTTCACATATTATACATGATATATATAACAATATCATATATAATAGCCATAAATATGTATTTTATATACTTTTTTTGTTTTTTAATTAACAGAATTTTTGGAGCCACATTCATTGGAAAGTATTAATGGAATATAAAGTAAATACCCATTAAATTAATTCCTCTCCATAATATGTATTGGGCACTGAATATGTCCATAGTGCTGTGACTTTCTGTCCTTAAGAATATTATAGTCTGGTAGAGAAGAAAAGGACACAATCTTGAAGGTCAAGATAATAAATGATTGTGTTTCACTCATGAGCCTATTAGAAATATATAGAATGAAATAAGTAGAGCTAGATTAATTTTCCTGGAGGGCCAGGGAGTATTTGTCCAGTTCTGGAAATACTTCCATTGTCTCTATCTCCATTGCTCTGACTCTGGTCTTAATCACTTCCATCTCCTACTGACCCAGCATCATCACTGTCTGCTAACCCAACCAACCCTCTACTCTTCCCTCTGCAATTTCTGCAGCCAGAATGTCTCCACCCACAGGAAATCACTCCACATTGTTTTCCCATTTAAAAATTTTCTATCACACTTAGAATAAGATCCATATGTCACCAATAGCATAAAAGCACCCAGATAACATGGAACCTATTTACTTCTTTATTTACTTTAAAATCTCAAAATGCCCTCCAAAATGCTCTTCAATCAGCAATTTAAGATAGACTATTATATTGTAAAGAAGCTATCCTCGAAGACTTGGTAACCACAAAACTAAAGCCTACTAAAGTATACACACAAAATAAATAAATAAATTTTAAAGAGAGAGAGAAATACAATTACAACACTAAAGAAAACCATCAATATCAAGGGAAGAATATAAGAGGAAGAAAGGTCAGAGAGGAGATACAAAACACAGCAGAAAACAATTAATAAAATGGCAATAAGTACACATCTATAAATAATCACCTTAGATGTAAAAGGACTGAATGCACCAATCAAAAGACAAAGAGTGGCAGGATGCATCAGGAAACAAGACCCACCTACATGCTGCCTACAAGAGACACATTTCAGACTCAAAGACATATACAGACTAAAAGTGAAATGATGGAAAAAGATATTTCTTTAAATATTAGGAAGAAAAAAACAGGAGTAGCAGAATTTGTATCAGACAAAATTGATTTCAAAACAAAGAAGGATATTACGTAATGATAAAGGGATCAGTCTAACAAGAGGATATAACCATTATAAATATCTATGTACCCAACCTAGGAGCACCTAAATATATAAATAGTAACAGAACTAAAGAAGGAAATAGATTGCCATACATTCACTTTGGGAGACATACCATTCACATCAATAGACAGATCAACCAGACAGAAAATAAATAAGAGACAATGAACAATACATTAGATCAAATGGACTTAACACATATCTACAGAACAGTCCATCCAAAAGCAGCAGGATACACATTTTTCCAAAGTGTACACAGAACATTCTCCAGAAGAGATCACATACTAGGCAACAAGAAGAGCTTCAGAAAAGTAAAAAAGTTTCAAATTTTATCAAGCAGGTTCTAAGACCACAATGGTATGAAACTAGAAATAAATTACACAAAGAAAACAAAAAGACTGACAAACACATGGAAGTTAAACAAAATGCTTCTAAATAACCAGTGGATCAAAAAAAAAAAGATTAAAACAGAAATCCAGCACTAGATGGAGAAAAACAAGAACAAAAACACAACAGCCCAAAATCTTTGAGAGGTGGCAAAGGAAGTACTAAGAGGAAAATGCACAGCAATACAGGCTTACCTCAAGAAACAAGAAAAATCCCCAAAATACAGTTTGAAATAACAATTAAACAGACTAGAAAAAGAAGAACAAAGGAAACACAAAGTCATTAGAAGGAGGGACATAATAAAGGTCAGAGCAGAAATAAATAAAGTGAAAGAAGAATAAAACAATAGAAAAAAATCAATGAAACTAGGAGCTGGTTCTTTGAGAAAATAAACAAAATAGACAAACCCTTAGCCAGACTTATCAAGAAAAAAAGAGTATACACACAATAGCAGAATCATAAATGAATAAAATAATCACAACAGATATCACAGAAATGCAAAGGATTATTAGAGAACACGATGAAAAATTACATGCCAATAAACTGGACAACTGAGAAGAAATGGACAACTTACTAGAAAAACACAGCCTTCCAAGAATGACCCAGGAAGAATCAGAAAATTTGAACAGACCAATTACCAAGAGTGAAATCAAGCTGGTAAACAAAAAGCTCCCCCAAAACAAAATTCCAAGTCCAGAAGGCTTCACTGCTGAATTCTACCAAACATTTAAAGGAGAGCTAGTGCCCATTCTTCGTAAAGTATTCCAAAAAGTAGAAGAGGGAATACTTCCAAACTTGTTCTATGAGGCCAGCACCACTATAATACCAAAATGAGGCAGACACCATAGAAAAAGAGAATTACAGACTAATATCCCTGATGAACATAGAGGCAAAAATCCTCAACAAATATTAGCAAACTGTATCCAAAAAATACATCAAAAAGATCATCCATGATG